>CM053785.1:277048526-278454776 GCA_028749045.1 Cupressus sempervirens
AGAGGCTCCTAGATGCAATTTTGGGGTCCTAAAGTGCAGTTCGGAGGCCCAAAATGGTCATGCAAGTAGCCAAGTGTGCCCTAAAAGTGCCAAGTGCACTCTAATAGTACCAACTACATCATTGATGCACTTGGAGCTAGTTTGGGCATAGTTGGTAGTTTCTGGGTGCAGTTGGTAAGCTAGGAAGAATGTTTGCTGATTCTGAAGGGTATGGTTACCAAACTGACATGCCAGGAAGCTAAGATGATGGGGTTGATGTTAGAATGGGTTGGGAGATGAAAAATGAAGGTTATGACATATATAATGATGTCTTAAGTGGAGGTGATGAAGATTAGGTGCTATAGAATGCAGATCTGGGCAAGCTAGTGCAAGGGAAGCTAACCAGGTACCTAAGGACACTGTTGAAGCCCCAAAATGTTATCTAGAACCAAAAACTGGATCTTAGGACCACCAAGTGTGCCCAAATAGTGTATAATATTTCAATGATGCAGTTGGGGCCCAGTTGGGTGCAGTTGGTAGTTTTTGGGCGCAGTTGGTAAGCTGGGCTAAAACTAAGGCAATTCTGGAAGCTATGGTTTCAGGATTGATGTCATAGAGAGGTAAATGGTAGAGGATAGTGTTAGGGCCAGTTTGGATGCTTATAATGATGATTAGGACACCCAAAATGATGGATAAAGTGGTCAAGATGATGAATAGGTAGGCAAAGATGGAAGGCAGTGAATGCAAAGTGTTGATTCTGAGATGGGAATGCAAAAACTAAGGAAAGTAAAATTAAACCTAAATGGATGCAATATGAAAAGTAATAGATACTAAATGAGGACTAAAAGGTGCAATATGAAGTCTATAAGATGTAAGAGTGAAGCCTGGACGAGGGTGAATGCAAGTGAAATCTATGCAAGTGTGAGATCTACGTTTTGCCAAGCACATTTAAGAGCACAAGTCGCCATGTTTTCCAAGGTTCGAGTGTGTTGAATCAATGTTTGCAAAGTTTGATAAAGGTTGAAATTTTTTGGCAATGTGTGAGGTTTTGACAAGTTCAAATGATATCCAAGGTGTAAATTTAATAGTTTGGCTTTTATCTTGATTATGTTTTAGACACACGCAGGACACATTAAGACAAGAATAGTTGTTGTAAAAAGTTAATAAACACACCACAACCTAGGCTTTTAGGACTGTATCCACTAAATTCCTACTTGAACTGAAGTTCAACCATGCTTATCTAGAGTAGACAACCTAGGATCTTGGCACCACAGGCTCCCCCTTACAGCGCACTCACTTCTCGAGGCTACCAAGATCTGCTTCCCAAGGGGCATGACTTCCCAAGGGACTGTTGCCTCTACTAAGGACCATGAGAATGTAGGATGTCTTTACGAGCATGGGTGACCCCTTGAGCCAGTGGATAGAAAGTATTTTGGCCACTAAAACATGGTTTTTAGTAAGGGCATTCCATTCGGAAAGTTAATGATAAACTTCCATAGAAGGTCTCCTAGCCCCGAGAATCGGGGTTTGATGCACCACAAGGGTACTGGAGGAGAGCTATCATGTAGCAATACCACCGACACAGCTTTCACCATAATCAAATTTTATATAGACGTTGGAACGTTGACCTAGCTTTGGCTCATTACCGCTCTGAGGTTGTCCCCTGGCATACCCAATATCGAGTATCTTGGTCCAAGGTAGGCCTCCTATAGAAGTTACATAGATTTCTCTTACACCCAAGATCCACAAATGGAGAGGGGAGAGGATACGTCCAATGCAACTCCTAGGGATCTAACATCATAGACATGCTAGGTAGGAAAGAAAAAGGTTCTTTTTAAGCACCAAATGAAATGTTATCTAATCTAGCAAATCCACACATATAGTTTTGAAAGACACACAAAGTCTTCAACAACGTCCTGCAAAGCACACACATCAGTAGTTTGTTATGATCATATCTTCATCCAACGATCGCCACATGCTGCAAATAGATCATCAGTAACAAAAAATCACCTAATCTATGTCCTAGAGAGTGATAGGAGCTTGAAATGCAGATTTTGATTGGTGCATGTGCTTACTATGAACTTAGGTGTGCTCCGATAGTGCAAATTGCTCCCTAGAAGGCCAAAATGGCTCTGAACATCCCCAAGTGCACCCAGATAGTGTAGACTGCATCAATGATGTAGTTGGGGCCCAGTTGGGCATAGTTGAGAAGTCAGGTGCAGGGTGTGGGGAAATGGGTGCCTAGTCAAGACCCAAAAATTGAAATTTTCAAAGCTACACTCCCAAGTGCGCCCAAATAGTGTAGATTGCATCAATGATGTAGTTGGGGCCTAGATGGGCATAGTTGGTAAGTTGGAAATAGTAGAATGAGATTTTGGTGGTTTCTAGGCTCCTAAAATTGCTCCTAGGGGTCTGAAGTGCGCCCTAGGATAGCAAGCTAATGGAATGCATGAAACAGCAGCATATAAGCATTTTACTGGACCCCCTAATTAATCTAGGTGTGAAAAGGAAGAGAAGATAGTCATTATACCCTTCCAAGTGAGCTCCTTCCTTGCACCTACAAGCACAAAACAAGAAAACCAAAGTTAGATATGCATGTTCATGTCAGGTTCACCAAATGTAGTACCAAAAAAATAGGTTAAATGCATAACATACTATGAGAAAATCACAAAACTCAATAATCATATATTAGCACCCACTAGTCTACCATGAAAGCCAAACTAATCAAAAGAAAGCAAACATAATTAAAAAAATCCCTTTTCCGTTTGTAGCTCTCATGTCCCTCTTTCTTCTCCAAATGATTGTAGCTCCAAAGTTGCCTATAGTGCACACAAAATTGAAGCAAAAGTCTATGATGTGGATAATGCCATGAGAATAATTGAAGTTTTGATTTGAATGTGAGAGATGGAATGAGAAATCTAAAATAAATTAGGACCTAAAGGCTTCCAAGACTTCAAGAAGGCAAGGACCAAAAATGAGAGAAAGAGTGTCCATTTTATAATCAACACTCAGAGTGAGGGCATTGGATTCTATGACACATGCAAGTCAAACTTGGCTAAATGTGGAAGAGAATCTATGATGCGTCATAAGACACCTCAACCCACTTAAAGCCAAGAATCTATGACAAAGAAGCCAAATAGAGACATACGTAAGAGGTAATAATATTTGATTATGACAAATCTCAGCCAAGTGTCAAAGGAGAATCCATGAAGTGTCATATCCAAGTGTCATGATGATGGAATATTTTATGGAATATTTGAATTAAAAATCCTCTTATTCCACAAAATAAGAATTAGTAGAAAATGGAATTAATGATGGAAAATGGAACTTAGGAAATTAAGAATTTCCATGGTTTGCAGATGATAAACCAATTAATTAATAAAATTAATTAATTGAGGATGATAATTAGGAAGAATAATTAGAAATAATAGGATTAAATTATGGGCTATTTAATCCTATAGAGAGAATTAGTAAATGATTGGCCAAATTAATTAAATGAATGCGACAGTATCCTTTGATGAAAATGTAATGATGATGGATATGGAATAAGATGATGACTAGTAGATCAAAGCCATGATCAGATTTATTGATTGAAGTTGATAACATGCCAAGGACACATGAATTGGTTGATATGTAACATTTAATCGACATTGTAAATGCTACAGGATTGAAATTGATTGATAAGGTTTGATCATAATAACATCGATGGACATTGTCAATGTTATTAAAATGGTTGATGATGCCATGATTTGACATTGAAAGCCTCAACAATGTCAAAGATTGAATGACATGCATGATAGTTTGACCTAGAACTGAGAGCCATGACAGTACTAAGGTCATATTGATAAGATTGATAAGTTGATAGGTTTCCAAGACACTAAAAGCCTCAAAAATGCCTAGGAGCAGATAAATGATGATTGATTTGGGATGTTTGATATGTTTCGGGTTGATTAAGATTGATTCTGAGTGATTTTGAGTTGATTTGGGGTGATTTCGAGTTGATTTGATATGATTCTGAGTTGATTTGATATGATTTTGAGTTGATATGAAATTGATATGAAAGGGGATAGAAATGACAAAATATGGTCAATCTGGCCAAAAGATCGAAGTTATTAAAATGAGAAAATGGGACAAATTAGTATGAAGAAGTGATGAAACCATAGATGCGAACCATTTTTGGGCATCTACAGATCCAAACATAGCCCACTTCAAAAGAATGAAAATTGGTGACATGTTTTTGGTGTTTTTCCTCAAATTGGATTTTCGCGTAAAAATCTTAGTGTCAAAACTATGGTGAATTCTTTATATGTTCTACATTTATATTTAAAAAAGCATGTTATATTTGGAGGAATAATTTTTTTTTATAGTAGATATTGAGTAATAGTGGAGACTAGACAATAGTAGGATAAGAAGAATAGAAAGAGTTTTATTGTTTAATTATTCAAATGGTAATTAACAACCTTTATTAACCTATTTAGCCTCCCCCCCTCCTCCCCCAACCAAGTTATTCTAAACATTTCTAACAGTTGATATCAGAGCTCCATGCTTATAGAGAGAAGTTTGAAGATACTCAAAGCTAAATATCATAACTCACAAGAGAGATGTACCAAAGTTGAACAAGGAGAACTTTCCTACATGGTAAACCTTGATGAGGTTGCACATATCTAGTATCAGTGATCCTGCTATCCACTTCATGGACAATGAGTATGTAAAGGTGACCACTACTCCTCTCACAACTAATCAACTAAAGTAGAAGAAAGAACACAATCAAGCAATGTTGGAGATTTCCTTAGCCCTAAATTATGTCAAGTTTGATGACCTAAAAGACTGTGATAGTGTAAAGTAAAAGTGGGACAAACTGAAGACCATATATGGAGGTGATGACAATGTCCTAAGAGCCAAATAAGAAAGCTAGAGAGGTAAATTTGATGACATGAGAATGATGGAAGGTGAGAGTATAGTTCAATACTGCACAAGAGTTAATGAATTTTTTAATTCTATTCATGTTGCAAATGAAGAAATCAAAGATGAAACTATGTTAAGCAAGGTATTGAGGACTCTACTCCCTATTTATTCCATTAGAGTCTCTGCAATCCAAGAGCTGAGATGCACACTAGGCAACACTTTGACCTTAGAAGATGTAATGGGTACTTTTGAAATGTCTAACTTAATAACTACACACCTACTACTATTGAATCTTACTTTAAATCTCAATTGGTCCTTATCAAAATGAAAAGAAAATATGTGAAGAGTGATAATGATATTTCTAATGATAAGATTGATGAACTTGAATCCCTTATTGCAAAATGATTTGGAAGAGGAAAAGGTAAATAAAAAGCTAAACTACCTATTATTTATTTTTCATGCAATAAATTAGGTCATACTGCTACTATATTTCCTAACATATAGGATAAGGATGAAAGTAATGAAAGCAACTACAAAGGAAGAAGAGATGAACAAGACTTCCAGAGAAGCAAGGATGAAAGAGGTAAGAAAATGTGTTATATTGCTGAAGAAACTAATAATGAATTTAAAACTAATGATCATGAAGTAGTCTATGTTGTGATGAGAGAAGACTCTGATGAAGATGAGAGAACTACATTGATTTCATATGTAAACAAAAGTGATAGATAGATAATCGACAGAAAATGTTCAAATCATATGACTCATGAAAAAGAAAATTTTGAGGACATTGGTCCATACAAAGGTGGTTGTGTAAAGTTTGGTAATTATATTCCATGTGTTGTAAAAGGTAAGGGGACTATTCAATTGACTGACAAGATAAAATGTGACAATGTTTATTGTGTTGAAGGACTTAACTATAATATATTGAGTGTTTCACAACTTAAAAAATTAGGTTACAAAGTTGAATTTCATAATAGGAAGGCCCAAGATACATGATGTTGATGGTAAGCTAGTTGGAAATGGTGAAAAAAAAAGATGTAACTTGTTCTATCTAGATTTATCAAATGAGACATGTTTGTTTGCACAAAAAGAAGATTTTTTTGTATGGCACAAAATATTATGTCATGTACATTTTGAAAATCTAATGGATATAAGTAAAATGAAGAAATTAAGAGGGTCACCTAAACTAAAGAAGCTTGACAATGTTATGTATAAACAATGTCAACTGGAGAAAATGACGAAGTCTAGATTTAAGACAAAAACATATACTTCTAATGATATTTTGGAATTGGTTCATATTTACCTATGTAGACCCATTCATGCTAAAAGTTACTATGGAGATAAGTATTTCATTCTATTTGTTGATGATTACTCTAAGATGATGACGGTGATATTTCTTAAAGCTAAGTCTAATGCTTTTTAGTTATTCAAGTGGTATTTAGCTAGAGTTGAAAAAGAAACAAGGAAGATTCTAAAGTGCTTGAGATTTGATAGAGGTGGTGAATTCATTTCTAATGAGTTTAACACATTTTATAATGACAAAGGAATTAAATGATAGATGTTAGCACCAGGGATCCCTCCTCAAAATGGAATAGTTGAAAGAAGGAAAATATCAATAATAGACTATACAAGGACATAAATGATGGAGAAGAATGTATCACATAAATATTGGAGATAAGCTATTAGTACTATTTTCTATACCTTGAATAGAGTACAAGTCAAGAAAGCTACAAATGCTACACCTTTTGAACTATAGTATGGATATGCTCCGAATGTGAAATATTTCAAAATATCTGGAAGTAGATGCTATTTAATTAAAGGTAATAGGAATAGAAAACCTAATGTAAAGAGTGAGGAAGGAATATTCCTAGGATATTCCACTAAGAAAAGATCTTACAAGTGTTTGAACTTGAACACTAACAAAGTTGTGAAAAAAGCAAATGTGAAAATTGATGAGTTTGCAGAAAGAAGTGACACTGCATGAAAATAAGAACTTGAAGACTATAGTACATTCATATATGTTGATGATGATGCTCCAAGAACTCCTAATGAAAAATAAAACCTATTTATTGCCTCTTATAAGTAAGGAAATTTTGTAGAGTAACAAATTGTTGAGTCATTGACAAGAAATGTTGACCATTAGATAGAAAATCTTGAGCATGCAAAAGCCAGACTAGAACTTGAACAAGGAAGAGGAAATGAGATTAATATTGATTTTCAAGATGAACTTGTAGAAGAAAAAAGAAATAAACTACCTATATTAGAAAAATATGTGAGAAGACATCACCAACTAGATCGAATCATTGGTGATGTTGAATTGAGCATTATGAAAAGAAATTGACTCAAAGATGATAGATGGTCATTTGTAAATTTGAGGCCAAAATAGTGAAATATTCTATGGATAATGAAGCTTGGATTTAGGAAATGAATGAGGAAATTGAACAAATTGAGAAGAACAATACTGGGACTTTGCTGCCAAGACCTAAAGAAAAAAATGTCATTGGGACAAAGTGGGTTTTTCATAAACAAACTCAATGAGAATGGTGAAGTAATGAGAAATAAGGAAAGACTGGTATGCAAGGGTTATGCTCAAGAAGAAGGATTTTATTATGGAGAGACTTTTTCTCTTGTGGAGAGACTTGAAGGAGTCAGAACTCTACTTGCATATTCAGCCTACAATAATTTCAAGGTATAACAAATGGATGTCAAATATGTAATTTTAAATAGTATACTAGAGGAAGAAGTATAAATTGATCAACTTGAAGGATTTTTGGATCTTGACAAGATGAACATGGTGTGTAAATTGAACAAAGGCATCTATGAATTGAAAAAAAACCCAAGAGCATGGTATGAAAGATTGCATAAGTATTTGGTGAAGATTGGTTTTGAAAGGACAAATGATAATAGTAATCTATATTTGAAGAATGGTAAGAACAATGAAGTAGTGTTGACTAAAATATTTATTAATGACATTATATTTGGAGGAATAGAAGCATTATGAAAATCATTTATTGATGAAATGAAGAAGAAATTTGAAATATCTATGTTTGGAGAGATCACATTCTTTTTTGATTTCAAGTATGTCAAATGAAGTTGGGTATTTTCATTACACAATCCACATACATCAAGAAGATACTAAAGACCTTTGTAATGGAAGATTCAAGACCAGATAGTACACCTATGTCAATAGGACATAAGCTATCTAATAATGATGAAACTATTGGTGTGAACTAGACCTTATATAGATCCATGATTGGAAAATTTTGATACATTATTCATAGCAGACTAGATATTTCTTTAGCAATTGGAATAGATTCTAGATTTTCAAAAAATCCTAAAGAGAATCACATGATGGATGTAAAAAGGATATTGAGATATCTGAAAGGTACAGATGACTATGGCTTGTATTACAAGAGAAGTGATAAATTTGAACTAATGGTATTCATTGACTCATATTGGGTAGGAAATATTGATGACAAAAAAAGCTCTAGTGGAGGTACATTATTTCTAGGAAAGAGATTGGTCTCATGGAAAAGCAAGAAACATAATTTTATTTCCCAATCAAGAGTTGAAGCCGAGTATGTGGCAGCTACAGTAAATTGTTCAAAAACTATGTGGATTGAGAAATTATTGAAAGGTATGAAAGAAGAGATTACAGATCTAGTGGTTATCTATTGTGATAACACAAATGCTATTAATATTTCAAATAATTTAGTCATGTACACTAAGAAAAATCACATTGCTATTAAGTATCATTACTTGAGGGAACTAGTTCAAGATAGAGAAGTAAAGCTAGAATATGTGAGTATCAAAGAGTTGATTGCTAACATATTCACAAAACCATTACCTAAAGATGCTCCTAAATATCTTAGAGCTAAATTAGGGGTAATTCCCCTAACCAAATCTACTTAAGGAGGCATAGTGCATTGCATCAAATTTTCTAATCAAAATATCTTACACATTAATATAATACAACTCTACTTTGGGACATGCCTAAGGTAGAAAGATCGATACAACATAACAGATCATTCATAGATAGATGACAGAAATCAGCTAGACATACAAAATCTACATAACTCAGATGTATGAAGAGATTAAAGATAAGACAGCTCAGTGTCTTTGGCATTCTTGTTCAAGAGGGAGAGATAACAATAAGAGATAACAAAGGCAGAGTTATACAAATAAAAGAGGGAGTTTTTTTTTTATAAGGAGTTATATAATGTGTGTGTGTGTGTGTGTATGTGTGTGTGTGTGTGTGTGTGTGTGTGTGAGAGAGAGAGAGAGAGAGAGAGAGAGAGAGAGAGAGAGAGAGGCAAGTCATATAAAAGAGGGATAATATGAATATAGAAAATAAACTAGTATACCATAGGGAGAAAATATTTTGGATTTTATGGTAACCAAATTAACTACTGCTACTATTGAGATGTAGAGATTGTTGGAATATAGAAATGTTTCCTTCAATGCCAAAGAGGGAGATTGTTAGAAATTATAATATAGAAATTATAATATTTTCATTGATGTCAAATCTATTGATGAGACATATTTCTACCCAATCCAAATATCATATCTATTTGATTGATGAAGAGGATTTGCAAAATTTCTCATAACAATAGAACCTAGAGGAAAGGTTGAGTAATGAAAAGGAAGTTCCAATGCGCATTTGATTAGATAGACTTTGATTAAGCAAAGTGATTGTTTATATCAAGATAGTTAAGCCAAGCCAATAAATAGAGTAATAGGAAAAGTAATGTTGAGTGATGCCAATGTCAAACAAGCCAAAATTAATGTCAAGAAAATCTAATGTTGATTGAGCATCACTATCGACTAATCCATGAAGTTTTGTAGTGCCGAAGTATAAAGTGACAACCGAGTGTCAAAACTTAATGACTATTGAGTAATACTATTGAATATGAATTCAAGGAAATTATGATTCCCAACTAAATTAGTTGATTTCTTGGGATATGTAAATTGTATTGAAGATAAGAATGATGATTTGGATCATTCAATTAAAGGTAGGTATTAGGTAAAGACCTAATAGATAGATTCTAGAAAAGTTTCTAGAAGAAGATCAAGAAGATAAAAAGATGTGGTGAATCATGTTGGACCTAATTGTAAGCCCTAAGATCTACAGTTATTGTGGAAAATGTTAAAGCAAGAATTTCCTCTTTAAAGAGGCATAGAGTTGAACAAATTAATTGATGAGTGCAAGTATATGCGAGAGGCACATATAGACAGAGATGGATCAAAAATGCACAAGTGTGTGAGTGAATGCAAAGCTAAAGGAGAAATCCTGTAGAAATGTTGCTGATAGTGATAAGAAAAATCTAAGAAAAAGTTATTAAGTATATTTTAAGGGGAAAGATTGATTTTTTGAAGGGTTTCCAAGAAAATCAAGAATAGAGATGACATGGAGAACTAATTAGTTAATCAACACCTAAACCAAATACAGATTTGAACTTGAAAAGTAAGTTGTAATCACACAAATCAAAACCCTATTTTTTTCTTTCTAATAATTGTAAATAGTTCATATTTAAATCCCTTTAACAAAGGTTGTCATTATAGTCATTTTTGGAAGAATTAACAATCTATGTAAATCCTTTCACAAGGTAACATTCTAAATAGAATGATCAAAGTTCTCTAGCAAGGTTACTCCTAACAAGGTGATTAAATCCTCTAACTAGGTCACATTTAGTAGTGTGTTGTAACCTTAAATAGGGTTGGCTCCTAAGAGGGCTTACTTCAAAAGAGTGAAAATTGGTGACATATTGCTGGTGGTTTTTCACAAATTGGATTTCCAAGTAAAAATCCTAGTGTCAAAACTATGTTGAAAGCTTTTTATATCTTACATTTTATATTTGGCAAAGCATGTTATATTAGGAACAATAAAAAAAAATTATAGTAGAGACTATGAAACAACAGGATAAGAAGAACAGTAAGAGTTTTATTGTTTAATTTTTCAAGTGCTAATTAAGGATCTTGAGTAACTGATTCATCCCCACCTCCCCCAGCTATTCTAAATATTTCTAAGAGCTCTATTATTTTTTTTGGTGCTATATTTTATGAGAAAAATGTAAGAAGCTTATTTTAAATGTTGATAATGTTGGAGAATAGAGGATTATCTTCAATCTTAAGCTAGCTTCTTACTTGCACACACATATACGTACATGCATACATATAGACATACACATTTACACACATACATGTATTCATACAAATAGATATACAAATGAAAGGATATACATACATATATATCTATGAACATGTGTATGTTCATGCATACATACAAACATGTATATGTGTGTACATACACATACATATTTTTATGTATCTGTGTATGTGTATGTGTATAACTAATGAGACCTTATTATAAGGAATGTAGTTATTTCACTTCTATATCATACTATATTATTTTTCATGCATATGAATTGAAAGGTGATGACAAATAGTGCATTTTAGAGTATATAACAATCTTAATTTCCATTTCTAGACTATGTATTCTAATCTATTCTTGAATTTTGGGACTAACATGAAACATAATTTTCTCAAGTAATAAGGTGATTTAGGGACTGAAAACATTTGTAAGAAAATTTGAAATAAAAGTCTTTATCAAGTGGAATCAATTTAATATCACAAAGGTTGTTTATGACGGTCTTGTAAAAGAACTTCTTCAATAGAACCTGATGAATTTTTTCCATTTGGCTCTCACAGGCTTTATTAATTCCTTTTGTTCTATCTTCCATTAGTAAAATATAATAAGTTCATTTTTAAGGTAGTCGATGTTGGAAACTACAATTTGAATTTTTTTAATGTTTTCATTGATGTCAAACATTATTTGTAAGACAATTTTCTCTCTAATTTGAGTATCATATCTATTTGATTGATGGAGAGGACTTGAGAAGTTGTTCATAACAAAGTCACCTAGAAGAAAGCTCAAGTTATAAAGAAGGAAATACAAAAGGACACTTGATTAGTTATACTTGTTGGTCTCTGTAACTGTCATTGTTTATTAGTGTCAAACACTTAGTCATTTACTATGTAGAGTCAGATAGTCATCACTACAGTTGAGCTGCTCTATGTAGTTGAGTCATAAGAAAAGACTTGTATATAATGAGCTTTATAGCAGCCAAGAAAGTATCTAGTCACCGAGTATTTTCAATGTAAGCCAAGACTAATATTGACCAATCAATTCAAGCATATGCAAGGAAAGTTATAAGAAATGTATTGAGCATAGTAGACACTTCATGTCGGTAGCTTATATAGTGAGTGTCAAATAGTAAGTTCCAAGTAATGCTGAATTAACGTTCGAGTCAGGAATGATACAAACTTTGAGGTAAACCATTTCAAGCTTACATGGACATGATATTTAATATTTGTAGAGTGTGTTATAGATATTTTTATGTTTTTTATGATGTGGATCATAGATCCCTATGTTTTGTGATGAATGAGTTAGATGGAGAGGTGAAACAAGGAGGCATCTAAAAAGTCTTTATAAAATCTTTAAATAGGAAAAAACTAGACCTATTTAAATATATTTCAATGGTATGGTGAAGAGTATGATACAAAGGAGAAAAAAAAATTATTCATCCAATTCAATTGTGAATGTGTGAACTTTTTAACCATAAAACATTCAGCACACATCCATCTCACAATTTAGAATGTAAAATGAAATAGCTAACTGCACATGCTCATCCATAGCATGAAACAAATAACACATAAAAAAAAATTGTTATGCAAAAACCCTTCAATAAGAAGGTAAAAGTCAGGTGGGGATGACACCCTCAAATCTTCAATACTACAGTTGTAAAGGGTAGCCAATTATGGTTACAAGAAGTTTGATCATAAACTATGATCTATCCTTTGAGAGATCTACCCTATTAAAGGCCTACAAAGACTATTAGGTCTCACCTTGTTAAAGGATTTCAACACTGTACTAAAAGTGTGCCTTGTTAGAGGACTTAAACTTACAATAAAGCAAGAACTCGGTTAAGAGATTCACATAAGTCTATTAAGACTACTCTTTTAGGAGATTTACTCTGTATCACCTATTAAAATGATTTAGCACCATGATCCTTCAGTTAGCACTCTATTGTTAGATGTTAGATCTTCTCTTTCATGATTTGTACTTGATCCTTCTGATCAGATATGTCTCCTATGTCTTCTCTCTATGTTCCTCTATTCTCTCTAAATAATTATGCAATTCATGCCTCTATTTCAACCTCCTTAGTCACCATGAATGCCTTCTCTACACTTAGAATTTGTCTCTCTTGTGTCTCTTTCTCTATCTTCATGCACATACAAGCTATTTGGAGTTTTTCTCCTTAAGTAAACACAATTGGGCTAGGATTAGGTTAGAATAAATGGATGAGGTTGATCCATATTGCTGCTAAGAACATCCCTTTTTCTGATTGGTTGCATGTCATAAATAGAGATTCATAAAATTCATCCATCCTTATCTTCTAGAATCATAAAAAAATTATTAGTTCAACCCAAAAATGGTTTGCGTAGAATTTGTTGCCATTACAAACAACTATTCCAAAAATTGTTTACTCGATACCTAAAGTCTCTGATGCTTGACATCCATTATATCTTCAATGTTATGACTCATCTTCTGAATGGCTCAACATCTATTGTTTACTCAACACCTGAATCAATCAACATGTTTATACTTTCTTGACACTTGAGTTACTCAACACTAACTAATTATATTTCTTGGCATGCACTATCTGACCACTTATGCTTGACTTACTCTTTGCACTTGGCTCACACTATAATTCTGCTAGAGTATGACTTAAGAGTTTTCTCACTGCTTTGTCAAAACCAAAATGAGATCAACAACCTCCCCCATTGACATTAGTTGCAAAAACACTTTGGCATGTATATATAACTTCGATATGAGCATAACTTAGACAATCTATAATATTTACTTGGCTCACATACAAAATTTCAAAACTTCAAAGTTTTGCAAAATGGATGACTAACACTCATACCTCTCAAAACTTCATTACTCCACTACTCCATTACTTCCCCTGAGTAAACTTTTCCTTTCTATATCTGAATAAGGTACTTCTGCTGAGTAAATGTGTGCTCAATTGATGTCCCCTAATTTTGCATTAGAACTCGACCTTACTCAAAACTTCTTACTATCCCAAAACCTTCACTATCCCTCTTTTTTTGACACTTATGTCATGCGTGGTACACTATTAGTGTGTTTGTCCAAAAATGTTTTATGGACCTCCATTATTATTTTTAATGTTGCACCCTAGTTATTGCATGCTACCTCTAGAGATTGGTATGTAATATTTAGCTCAATAGAAAGGTCAACTAAGCCATCATGAGTAGAAATTTGGTGATCTATCATCATTAAAGTATCAGAAAAGGAAAGTTCCTTATGTAATACTTTCATGTGAGGGGTTAACATGAATTAGATACTTATCAGTGTGGATCTGATATTGGTATCATATGCCTATAGCTCGAAAAGTCTTCCTTGGATGGACAGTAAATTTTGAAAATAGGATTGGCTTTGGCTAGGAGATAGTAGCAAAGTTGTACCTGTGAGTTGTAACTCTCCTTGTAGTTGGCCAATAGCCCTCTATACTTCTTTTGTGAATAGATTTAAATCACATAATTTAGTGTAAAGAGAGAATATGTTCTCCAAAACCTTCTTCACACTCTCTACCTTAGTTGCTAAATCAACCTATCTAAGTGCAATAGCACTAGATATCTTGTCAAGTAATTTAGAGTGGAATTTTCTTTCAGACCATTCTAAAACTTTGACATTAGAATCTAGGTCTTCATATTTGATCTTTTCAACAATTTTTACTAGTTTTTCAATGGTTGGTTTATCTTCATTTGGTTCTAGAAGGCTGAAAGAATCAAGAAATATATCTTTGATATCATGCAACACTTGCTTCAATTTATACTCCCTTATATGAAACTCTTGTTGTTTCTTTATCTGTAGAGCTTCCTGTAGAATTCTCATCTTCTCTATGGTGATTGTTGTAAGATCAAACTTTGGTATTTAAATCACCTCATCTAAGCTCACATCTCCATAAGATGTATCATCATAAATCCTAGATGTCTCAATACTGAGCCTTGATACTTTCAATGGTGTAGCATCAGTGCTCAGACTCTAAAGAGCCTGACTACTTATAGGAGTAAGAAAATTGGTAGGGTAACCAAAGTCTATATGTCTATTTTTTCTTTTGGTGCAGTAGTCACCTTCAACTTTGTAGCCATAATCTCTTATTTACTCACCTCTTCATGTGGTGTTTCACCTTGCACATGTGAATTAGGTGAACCTTAGTCCCATCCTTCTTAATAGTTAATACTACATGTTTGCTTGGACTGTCTGTCAACAATGTGTTGACATCTTGATGCACTACATCATTCATTTGAAATATCACTATAGGCATGACAACATATATGCCAGTAGTAACACTTTTCTATTCAATGCTTGCATGGTGATTTTCTTTATCTTTTGCCTTTGTAGATTGAGGGGGAACATTGGATGTATCTTTTGGTTCTTCCCATGCAAATTCTAATTCTACCTTCTCAATCTCATCTACTCTCACCAACACAAGATTGTTGCATAATTTTTCTATTATGGTGGAGTCTGTCAAAAAAAATTTCAAGTCTTATTCTATCAAGGGATTGATGTTTTGAGCTGAATTATCAGAAACATCCTTAATTTGCACCGAGTCCCGCTAACTCACTTGGTTTACATGTGGGGGATTAGCACTTAGCACTTGTACATTAGGTACATTCTAATCATTTTTCTGGTCATCATTAGTCATCGCCTCTTCTTTTGCTGTCTCCTTAGTGTCTCCCACATCACCTTCATTGACTAGTACCTCCATTTCCATCTATGTTGTCCCCTTTTCATATTTCTCTATGATAGCCTTTGTGGATAAACCATAGATTATTTTCCTAATTTGTGTACTCTTAGTTACCATATCTTCAGTATTCTTATTTAGAATATGGGTATGTGCAGGATCATGGTCAACCAAACTATGGCCTTGAGTGGCAATGAAAAACCAATAAATCAAAGTTATGTCAACTTGACACATAATTTTAAAGTGGTTCTAGACTTTATATCAAAAATTTGTAAGAAAATAATATGTAGGAAATTGAATGTAATTTCTAAACTACTAGGCCTTATATGGAGAAAAAAAAATTGATTGGTCAAAAGTTTGGATTTTAATGCAGTACTACAAAAATTTCAAGGAAAACATAAAAAGTAGGTGTATGTTTAACCACCTTAATAAAAATCAAATGATAATATTTTTTAATATAATTATAGATATAAAAATTAGACTCACGCCTGGATCTGATGCATATTTTTGGGTATTTTCATTTCAAATAAATAATTAAATATGAATTTTCTACTAAAACATTTTTGGAAAAAAAAAAAAAAAAAATTTCCAATGTTTGTCCACCTTTATGTTGGAAATATAGATGAAGTAACTGAGAGGGGAGGGGTGAATCAGTTACCACAAAAACAATTCCAAAAATCCCTTAGATGTCTATAATACTTACTGTTGATACTTAGTAAATAGTGCAGGAATACTGTAACTTGGTAGATTAACTAACTATTGATCATCTAGCATTCATTGTTATTAATATGCATGCAAAGGTTAAATAAATGAACACAAGAGACACCAGATTTAATGTGGAAACCCAATATGAGAAAAACCACCAAGTAACTAGTCACCAATTTTCACTCTTCTGAAGTGAGCCTTGTTAGGAGCCAACCCTATTAAAGGTTACAATTCACACTGTTAGGTGCGACCTTGTTAGAGGATTTAATCACCCTATTAGGAATGGCATAGTTAGAGGTCTTTAGAACAATTCAACTGAATTGTTACCTTATTAGAGGATTTACAAAATGGTTGTTAAGCCAACTCTATAAAGAGATTCTGGATTCACTGTTACAATGATTAGAAAGCAACAATGAGGTGACTTGAATGATATGCAACTTATCTTTTGCTGATTATAGATCTTTGTTCTGCTTCACTGGATCCTTACTGATTGAATACAACTTTGCAGCTCCTCCAAGATATCTAATCCTTCATCAAATTTCACTCAGTATTCGCTTATTCCATCCTCATCCATATATTCACACACACTTCAATTCACAACTTGAACATCTATATATATATATACCTTTTAGATTATCAAGTCCGCTCAAATAGAAGTTACAACAATTGAAAAAATCATTACATCAGTTGGCTACACTTATTGCATGAAACAACTGAACTTAATATTAAAACAATAAGATCCTTTGCTGGCTGACCCAGCTCAGTAACCACTACTCCAGAATGGTTTTCTAGTGTTAACCAAGTGAAGCTTGGTAAACACTACAAACCCTACAAAAATCCTTTGAAGACTGAGTGAACTCAGTTAGCACTGACCTTCCTTTGCTGACCTTGTGAGCTCAGTAAAAGCTAACTTTTTTCCACATTTCCTTTGATGACCGAGTGAGCTCGATAAATATTAACTTTTCTTCATTAACCTTGGGAGCTCAGTTAACACTAACTTTTTGCTACAAAATCCTTTGATGCCCAAGTGAGCTCGGTAAATATTAACTTTTCTTTGTTAACCTTGGGAGCTCGGTTAACACTAACTTTCTGCTACAAAATCCTTTGATGCCTGAGTGAGCTCGATAAGAATTGACTTCACTAAGTAATGTTTGGGAACACTTGGTAGACACTGTAAATTGCTTTACTGATCATCTGAGCTCGGTAGACTCTGTCTGATGACTAATATGACATTTGTGTAACATCAAAGAGAATACACAATTAACAATTGTATCCAACAATCTCCCTCTTTGTCATTGATGGCAACACAACATGTCATAGTAGAATGAAATTTTAAAACAAGTCTAACAAGTCTTTTCCTGTCAGAACAACTTTCTCTATTAGATAGCAAACTCTCCCTCTTTCAGTAATCTCCCTTTGTGAAAGAATTCCATAGCAAACTTTTCTTCTCAAACAAATTTCAGAAAGATATGATAGTAAAACTCTCCCTCTTTGACAACACATGCCAAAGACAACACAACTCAAATGAATTTTAATGTACCTTGAGTATTGATTCATATGCAATATTCTCTAATTATGCTACATCAACTGATAGATCTTCAACTTGGTATGCATTGATGCATCACTAAAACTTCATTTTAGTGAACTTTAGATAGGGGAATGACCCCTAACTTACCTCTTAGATACAAGAATGCATCCTTAGGTAATGGCTTTTTGAATATGTCAACAATTTGTTCCTTTATATGGACATATTCCAATCTGATCTCTTTATCTTGCGCCAATTCTCTGACAAAATGATATTTTATTGCAATGTGCTTGGTTTTGAAATGCATCAATGGATTCTTAGATATGTTTATTACACTTGTATTATCATAGAACATAACAACTGACTCTTTGATTTCTACCTTCATGCCTTCCAACAACTGTTTAAACCAAACAATATTAAAACAGTTTACTGTAGCAGCAACATACTCTGCCTCTGCTATAGATTGGGATTTTACAATTCTGCTTTTTGCTTGTCCAAGAAACCAACCTCTTTCCAAGAAAGAATGCTCCTCCACTTGTACTTTTTCTTTCATCAAGGTTTCTTGCCCAATCAGCATCAGTAAACACTTTCAAATCCAAATTACCTCCAAATTTGTACCATAAACCATAATCTTCAGTTCCTTTCAAATATCTCATTATTCTTTTGATTTCCATCAGGTGATTTTCTCTTGGTTTTGCTGAAAATCTTGCTACAATACCAACTGCAAGGGAAATATTTGGTCTAGTATGGACTACATACTACAAATTTTCAATCATAGATCTATACAATGTTTGATCTACTTCTTTTGATTCATCTTCCTTGGTAAGTTTTAATCCAGCACACATAGGAGTCCCAACTGGTTTACAATCTTCCATACCAAACTTTTTCAATATCTCCTTGATGTATTTTGATTGAGTGATGTAGATACCATTTTTATTTTGTTGAATTTGAAGACCAACAAAGAATTTGATTTTACCAAACATAGACATTTCAAATTCCTTGTTCATTTGTTCTAATAATTCTTTGCAAAGATCATCATTCCCTATGAAAATAGTATCATCTACAAATATTTTTGCCAAGATAATCTTTTTATTTGGTCCTTCCTTTATATACAAGCTACTGTTATCATTAGTTCTTTGAAAACCAATCTGAATAAGATAGTTATGCAATCTTTCATACCATGCTCTAGGGGCTTGTTTCAAACCATACAATGCCTTGTGTAATTTCTAGACCATGTTCTTCTTATATGGATCAACAAAACCTTTAGGGTGTTCAAGGTAAACTTCTTCATCCAGTATACCATTGAGGAATGCTGACTTGACATCCATCTGATAAACTTTAAATCCTTTGTGAGCAGCATATGCAAGTAAAGTTCTGACTCCTTCCAATCTTGCAACATAAGAAAAAGTTTCTCCATACTCTATTCCTTCTTCTTGAGCATATACTTTGCATACTAGATACTTTACCATATTCAGTCAACTTGTTTCTGAATATTCACTTAGTTCCAATCACATTTTTATCTTTAGGCCTAGGTGCAAGAGTCCATGTCCTTTTTTTCTCTATCTGTTCTATTTCTTCATTCATAGCCTCAATCCAACTATCATTTCCCAATGCATCTTTGATATTTCTATATTCAAAATTAGAAAGTAAACAAGTACCTTTCACCTTACTTCTTGCCATGGTTCCTTTAGATTTGTCTCCAATGATCTGATATACTGAGTGATGTCTCCCCACATATTTTGCTAATACAAGTTCCTTGCCTTTTGAATGAATTTCATTGTTATCCTCTTGCATTTCAACTTCAGGTTCTGGTTGTTCTAGCTCAGTAGATATTGGCTCAGGTCTTTCAGACTCGATAGACACTTTCTTAGTAGCATCTGAATGTAACTTGGGTTGCTATAGCTCGGTTTGAACTTCCTGTAACTCAGTTACTGATGACTCAGGAGTAGAAGATTCCTGATTGACTGGTACTATATCAGGTTCAGTGAAAACAAACCTTCTATAATCTTCAGGTTCCCTTTTGCTTTCTTTTTTAGTCCTTCCTGCAAACTCATCAACTTTCACATGTGCACTTTCTATGACTTTGTAAGTAGACAAGTTCAAACATCTATATGCTTTACTTTTGCAAGAGTATCCCAAAAATATTCTTTCATCACCTTTTACATCAAATTTTCCTTTTCTAGATTCTTTCAAAATGTAAGATTTACTTCCAAATACTTTTAGATAACTTACATTAGGTATATAGCCATACCATAGCTCATAGAGAGTTTTGAATGAGTCATTTTTTAGCTGTACTCGGTTCAAGGTATGAACTGTAGTGTGGATAGCTTCTTTTCAATCATTAAGGTTCTTGCACAATCCATGATAGATCTATTCCTCTTTTCAGCTATTCCATTTTGTTCAAAAGTTCCAGGGGCTGATACATGTCTTTTGATTCCTCTTTCAATGCAAAAGTTATTTAACTCATGTGAAATGAATTCTCCACCTCTTTCTGACCTTAAGCATTTCATTATTTTCCTTGTTTCTTTTTCTAATTTGGCCAAATACCATTTGAATTTCTCAAATGCTTCTGATTTGTTTCTTAGATATATGACAATCATCATTCTTGAGTAATCATCAATAAAAAGAATGAAGAACTTTTCTCCAGCATAGCTTTTAATTCCAATGGGTCCACATAAATCAATATGCACAACTTCTAATATATCTCCAGACTGATAGTTTTTACTTTTAAAACTAGTCTTTCCCATTTTACCAATCTAACAATTCTTGCATAGATCGACCTCAGGTTTCTTTATGTTAGGAATGCCTCTTATCTTCCTTCACCAAATTATCAAAATTGATATGACACAATCTTTTTGCCATAACCAACTTTCTTCAGCTTGAGCAATAAAACATGAACATTCACCAAGTTCAAGATAAAATAAGTTACCTTTAGTTTGAGTGCCTGATCCAATCAAATTTTCTTTGTCGTCCAACAGTCTTTCTTTTCCATGCATGAATTCTACTTTGAATCCATTATTGAGTAGCTGTGCCACACTCAAAAAATTATGCTTTAGTCCTTCTACCCAATAGGCATTATGACATATAAGTTCTTTGGTTAGAGAGATTCTTCCTCTTCCTTTTATACAACAAGGTTCATTGTTACCAAATCTTACACTCCCACCATCATAGTTTTCAAAGTATTCAAACTTAGTTTTATCAGCAGTCATGTGATGAGAACAACCACTATCTATGATCCATGTATCATTTTTACTCATATGAGAAATGAGTGTCATTTCCTCATCATTATTAGATTCATCTTTCATAGCAATGTGGACAATTTCATCTTCTTTTTCATCATTAGAATCATTAGAATCTTTAGCCATAAAAAAAAATTTCTTACCTTTATCCTTTAGTGATTTGAAGTCTTTCTTGCCATTGTACTTGTGACCTTTCTTCTCATCTATGTTCTCTTGTTTGGGCACCTAGCAGCAATATGACCAACTTCTTCACATGAAAAATAGATTAGAGGAACTTTACCTTTATATTTTCCTTTGCCTCTAGAATATTTTTTTACTAGTAGAGCTTCAATCACCTCAAGATTATTGTCTGAACTTTGGTCTAATTCATCTTCACTTCCTGACTGAGATTCCTTTTTCTTTTTGCTTTTCTCCTTCAGGGAAAGCTTGGCTTCAAATGCTAATTCAATGTTCTTGGAAGCTAGAACATAGTTGTCAAAGTTGTCTAGTTCAAATGTAGTTAATCTTCCAACTATGGCCTCTAGATTTATCTTATGATTTGCTTCACATCTTCTTTCGTGAATTGCAGAAACTCTAATTGCATAAATGGGAAGTAGAGTTCTAAGAACTTTACTTATTATTGTCTCCTCCTTGATATCTCCTCTAGATTCTTTGATTGCACTGACACATGCTTTGACTCTTTCAACATATTTTACAATGTTTTCATCCTATCTCATCCTCATCTAATCAAATTGTCCTCTTAGCCTTTTTGCTTTGGCTCCTCTTACATTATCATCTCCTCCATAGATTTCTTTTAGCTTTTCCCACATTTCAAAGGAAAATTTGCAATCTTTGATGTCATCAAATTCTTCATAACTCAGAGCAGATGCTATATCTATCATCATAATGTTGTGGGTTTTCTTTTCAACAATATCATTGACAGATAGTGTACTAGATGGTTCTGCATATTTTTTATCAAGGTATTTTAGTCCTATATCTCCAATAGAAGCTAGATTAAGTCTCATCAACCCTTGCCATGCTTAGAAGTTGTCCTTATTAAGTCTTGGAATTTTTCTCTTATAAGACATCTTGATCTTTGGCTTAGATCCTTGAAATCTTATCCTATAAGTACCAAAAGCTCTAATACAAATTGTTGAAAATATAGATGAAGTAACTATTACAATGATTAGAAAGTAACAATGAGGTGACCTGAATGATATGCAAATTATCTTTTTCTAATTATAGATCTCTATTCTGCTTCACTGGATCCTTACTAATCGAATACAACTTTGTAGCTCCTCTAGGATATCTAATCCTTCATCAGATTTCACTCTGTATTTTCTTATTCCATCCTCATCCATATATTCACACACACTTCAATTCACAACTTGAACATCTATATATATACCTTTTAGATTATCAAGTTGGCTCAAATATATGTTACAACAACTGAAAAAATCATTACATCAATCGGCTGCACTTATTGCACGAAACAATTGAACTTAATATTAAAACAATAAGATCCTTTGTTGGCTGACCCAACTCGGTAACCACTGCTCCAGAATGGTTTTCTAATGTTAACCAAGTGAAGCTTGGTAAACACTGCAAACCCTGTAAAAATCCTTTGAAGACCGAGTGAACTCAGTTAGCACTGACCTTCCTTTGCTGACCTTGTGAGCTCGATAGAAGCTAACTTTCTACCACATTTCCTTTGATGACTGAGTGAGCTCGGTAAATATTAACTTTTCTTCATTAACCTTGCGAGCTCAATTAAGACTAACTTTCTGCTACAAAATCCTTTTATGTGCAAGTGTGCTCAGTAAATATTAACTTTGCTTTGTTAACCTTGGGAGCTTGATCAACACTAACTTTCTGCTACAAAATCCTTTGATGTCTGAGTGAGCTTGGTAAGAACTAACTTTATTGAGTAATATTCAGGAACACTCGGTAGACACTGTAAATTTCTTTGCTGATCATCTGAGCTTGGTAGACTCTATCTGATGATTGATATGACATTTGTGTAACATCAAAGACAATACACAATTAACAATTGTATCCAACACTTAACTAATTCAAAAATTACCAAATTTATTTATTTATTTTCCTTATACTAGGAAAAGCATAGAATGTGACTCAACATTGGATTTAAAAAATGTTATACCATTTGAAAGTTATAGCTATTTTTGAATCAGTATGTCAATCAACACTTTACAATCATCTTCATTGAAAATTAACTAATAAATACTTATCAAACTTAAAATTTGATAGCAATTATATTGATGGAATCTTGAGAGTGTTATAAAAAAACTCTTTTTGTTTCATTCAATTTCGATGAAAATAACATTGTTTCACCATATCTTTTTTGTTCTCAAACACATTTTTTGAGTTGACCAAATAGGTTTGGTAAATACCACACCTAATCAAATACATGAGGTCAAATCAGGTATCCAATTATAGATCAGATACCTGATATAAAATTGGGTATCCAATTAGTGTGAATTTTCCAATTGGGAGGGAAACCACCCACATTGGAAATTTTGGAGGGAAATTTTAGACTCCACTTTTAGAGGGAAAGTTTAGAGGGTTTTAAAAGGAAATTTATTTTTGGGAAGTGTGGGAATTAATATTATTATTACATATGATTATGATTATTATTATTAAATATAATATAGTAATGTATATGATAAACATTATTATTATTAAATATATAATCTAGTAATATATATGATTATTATTGCTATATAATCTAATAATATATTATTATTAAATATATTATTGTCATGAAATGCATCCAAAGGGGTCATAGGTTAACCTATGACCACTCTCGATGCATTTCATGACAACATATGTACCTAGGGATCCTAGTGACCCCTTTCGATGCATTCCCAATGGGCCCCTAGGGATCGTAGGGCTCCTAGCAATATATGTTTTCATGAAATGCATTGAGAGGGGTCATAGGTTAGCCTATGACCCTTCTTTCTGTATTCAAACCAACAAAATAGGTCCCTAGGGGTCCTAGGGCCCTGAGGGACATATGTTGTCCTAAAATGTGTTGATAGGGGTTATAGGTTAACATATGACCCTTTTGGCACACTTGAACCAACCAAATGTGTCCCTAGGGGCCCTAGGGATAGATGTTGTCATGAAATGCATCAATAGGAGTCATAGGTTAACCTATGACCTTCTCAATGTATTCGAACCAACCAAATGCAACCCTAGGGGTCCTAGGGCCCCTACGATAATACGTTGTCATTAAATGCATCGAGAGGGGTCATAGGTTAACATATGACCCTTCTTGACACATTCAAACCATCCAAATGGATCCCTAGGGGATGACATATCTTGTATTTGAACCATCCAAATGGGTCGCTAGGGGCCCTAAGGCCCCTAGGGACATATGTTGTCATGAAATGTGTTGACAGGGGTCATAGCTTTAACTATGAAACCTCTCGACACATTGGAACCAACCAAATGTGTCCTTAGGAACCCTAGGGACATAGGTTGCCATGAAATACATCGAAAGGAGTCATAGGTTAACATATGAGCTCTCTCGACACATTGGAACCAACCAAATGCATCCCTAGGGGTCTTAGGGCCCATAGAGACATACGTTGTAATGAATTGCATTGAGAACCTATGACCCCTCTCGATGCATTTGAACCAACCAAATCCATCCCTAGGGGTCTTAGGACCCCAAGGACAAAGGTTGTCATGAAATGCATCGAGAGGGGTCATAGCTTAACCTATGACCCCTCTCGATGCATTCAAACCAACCAAATGGGTTCCTAGGGTCCCTAGGGCCCCTATGGACATATTTTTTCATGAAATGAATCGAGAATAGTCATAGGTTAATCGATGACCCCTCTCGTTGCATTGTAACCAATCAAATGCATCCCTAGTGGCCCTAGGGATCCTAGGGACATAGGTTGTCATGAAATGCATCAAGAGAGGTCATAAGTTAACTTGTGACCCCTCTCGATGAATTTCAACCAACCAAATGCATCCCTAGGGGTCCTAGGGCCCCTAGGGACATATGTTGTGATGAAATGCATTGATAGGGGTCATAGGTTAATCTATGACCCCTCTCGATGCATTCAAACCAACCAAATGCATGCCTAGGGGTCCTAGGGCCCCTAGGGACATATGTTTTCATGAAATGCATCGAGAGTGGTCATAAGTTAACTTATGATCCCTCTAGATGCATTCAAACAAACCAAATGGGTCTGTAGGGGCCCTCGGGTGCCTAGGGACATGTGTTTTCATGAAATGCATAAAGAGGGTTCATAGGTTAACTTATGACGCCTCTCGATGCATTGTAACCAACCAAATTCATCCTTAGGGACCCTAGGGACATAAGTTGTCATAGAATGCATTGAGAGGTGTCATAAGTTAACCTATGACCCCTCTCGATGATTTTGAACCAACCAAATGCAACCCCTAGGGACATACATTGTCATGAAATGCATCGAGATGGGTCATATGACCCCTCTTGATGCTTTCAAATTACCCAAATGCATCCCTAGGTTTCCTAGGTCCCCTAGTGACATATGTTACCATAAAATGTGTCGAGAATGGTCATAAGTTAACCTATCACCCTTCTCAACACATTCAAACCAACTAAATGGGTGTCATGAAAGGCATCAAGAGGGGCCATACATTAACCTATCACCCCTCTCGACACATTGGAACCAACAAAATGCATCCCTAAGGGCCTTATGGACCCTAGGGACATAAGTTGTCATGAAATGCATCAAGAGGGGTCATAGGTTAACCTATGACCCTCTCGACGCATTTTAAGACAATCTAGGGGTCCCCTAGGGACACATTTGGTTGTAATGAAAAGGGTTGAGAGGGGTCATATGTTAACCTATGACTCCTCTCGATGCATTTGAACCAACCAAATGGTTCCCTTAGTGTCCTAGGGCCCCTAAGGACATATGTTATCATGAAAAGTGTTGGTAGTAGTCATAGGTTAACCTATGACCTGTCTCAATGCATTGGAACCAACCAAATGCATCCTTAGAGGCCTTTTGGCCCCTAGCAACATATGTTGTGATGAAATGCATCACAAGGGGCCATAGGTTAACCTATCATCCCTTTCAACATATTGAAACCAACCAAATGCATCCCTAGGGGTCCAAGCGACCCTAGGGACTTATGTTGTCATGAAATACATCGATAGGGGTCATAAGTTAACCTATGACCCCTCTCGATGCATTCAAACCAACCAAATGCCTCCCTAGGGGCCCTAGGGAGCCTAGGTAAATATTTTGTCATGAAATGTGTTGAGAGGGGTCATAGGTTAACCTATGACCCCTCTCAATGCATTCAAACCAACCAAATGTGTCCCTAGAGGTCCTAAGCCCCTAGGCACATATGTTGTCATGAAATGTGTCAAGAGAGGTCATAGGTTAACCTATGACTCTTGTTGATGCATTTGAACCAACCAAATGGGTCCCTAGGGCCCCTAGGGACATATGTTATTATCAAATGTGTTGTGTGGGTTCCTAGGTTAACTTATGACCCCTCTTGATGCATTAGAACCAACCAAATGCATCCCTAGGATCTCTAGGGACCTTAAGGACATAGGTTGTCAGAAAATGCATTGAGAGGAGTCATAAGTTAACTTATGAATACTCTGAACACATTCAAACCAACCAAATTCATCCATAGGGGTCCTAAGGCACCTAGAAAAATATGTTGTCATGAAATGCGTCGAAGGGGGTCATAGGTTAACTTATGACCCATTTTAACACATTCGAACCAACCAAATGGGTCCCTAGAAGCCCTAGGGTACCTAAGGACATATGTTGTCATAAAATACATCGAGAGGCAGCATAGGTTAACCTATGACCCCTCTTGATGCATTAGAATTGAACAAATGCATCTGTAGGGGCCCTAGGGGCCCTAGTGACATATGTTGTCATGAAATATGTCAAGAGGGTTCATAAGTTAACCTATGACCCCTCTCTATGTATTAACATCAACCAAATGCATCCCTAGGGGTCTTAAGCACATACGTTGTCATGAAATACATTGAGTGGGGTCATAGGTTAACGTATGACCCCTCTTGATGCATTTGAACCAACCAAATGGTTTTCTAGGGGTCTTAGGGACCCTAGGGACATATGTTGTAATGAAATTCATAGATAGGGGTCATAGGTTATCCTATAACCCCTCTCGACACATTGGAACTAACCAAATGTGTCCCTAGAGTTCCTCTTTAGGGATGCATTTGGTTGGTTCCAATGCATTGAGAGGGGTCATAGGTTAATGCATTGAAATGAACCAAATGTGTCCCTACATGTCCTAGGAACCCTAGTGACTTATATTGTCATGAATTGCATTGACATGGGTCATAGATTAAACTATGACCCCTCTTGATGAATTGAAACTAAACAAAAGTGTCCCTAGGAGCCCTAGGAAACCTAGAGAAATATGTTGTCATGAAATGCATCAAGAGGGGTCATAGGTTAACTTATGACCCCTCTTGATACATTCGAACAAACCAAATGGGTCCCTAGGGTCCCTAGGGCCCCTAGGGACATATTTTGTCATAAAATGCATCAAGGGGGGTCATAGTTTAACCTATGACCCCTCTAGATGAATTGGAACCAACCAAATGTGTCCCTAATGGCCCTAGGAACCCTAGGGAGATAGGTTGTCATGAAACATATTGAGAGGGTTCATAAGTTAACCTATGAGCCCTCTCAATGCATTAAAATCAATCAAATACATCCCTAGGGGTCCTAGATTCCATAGGGACATACTTTGTTATGAAATGCATTAATATGGTTCATAAGTTAACCTATGACCCCTCTTGATGCATTGGAACCAACCAAATGCATGCCTAGGGAACCTAGGGACATATGTTGTCATGAAATGCATCGAAAGAGGTCATAGGTTGACCTATGACCCCTCTCGACTCATTTGAGCCAACCAAATGCATCATTAGGGTTACTAGGGCCCCTAGGGACATATGGTGTCATGAAATGCATCGAGGGGGGTCATAGGTTAACTGATGACCCTTCTCGATATGTTCAAACCACCCAAATGGTTCCTTAAGGACCCTAGGGCCACTAGGGACATATGTTGTCATTAAATGCTTCAATAGGGGTCATAGGTTAATCTATGATCCCTGTCGATGCATTGTAACAAACCAAATGTGTCCCTAAGGGCCTTAGGTCCCTTAGAGACATATGTTGTCATGAAATGTGTCGAGAGGGGATATCGATTAACCTATGAGCCCTCTCAATGCATTGGAACCAACCAAATGCATCCCTAGGGATCCTAGGGACCCTAGGGACTTATGTTGTTATGAAATGTGTCAAGAGGGGTCATATGTTGACTTATGACTCCTCTCGATGCATTCAAATGAACCAAATGGGTCCCTAGGAGTCCTAGGGCCCCTAGGGACATATGTTGTCATAAAATGTGCTATAGACAAATTAGAACCATCTAAATAAAGCTCTAGGGGTCCTAAGGCCCCTAGGGACATATGTTGTCATGAAATGCATCCAACCAAATGCATCCCTAGGGACCCTACGAACATAGGTTGCCATGAAATGCATTGAGAGGGGTCATAGGTTGACCTATGACACCTTTTGACTTATTGGGACCAACCAAATGTGTCCCTAGGGGTCCTAGGGCCCTTAAGGACATGTTGTCATGAAATGTGTCAATAGAGGTTATAGGTTAACATATAACTCCTCTTGATCTATTTGAACCAACCAAATGTGTCCATTAGGGCCCTAGGGCCCCTAAGGACATATGTTGCCATAAAATGTGTCAAGAGCAGCCATAGGATAACCTATGATGCCTCTCAACATATTATAACCAAACAAATGCCTCCATAGGGACCCTAGGGACCCTAGGGACATAGGTTGTCATGAAATGCATCGAGAGTAGTCATAAGTTAACCTATAACACCTCTCAATACATTAAAACAAACCAAATGCATCCTTAAGGGTCCTAGGGCCTATAAGGACATATGTTGTCATGAAATGCATCCAGAGGGGTCATAGGTTAACCTATGACTCCTCTTGACATACTTGAATGAACCAAATGGTTAACTAGGGCCCCTGGGGACATATGTTGACATTAAATACATTGATTGGGGTCATAGGATAACTTATGACACATTGGAACCAACCAAATGTGTTCCTAGGGGCTTTAGGGCCCAAAGGACATATGATATAATGAAGTATGTTGAGAGGGGTCATAGTTTCTTGATGCATTGGAACCAACCAAATATGTCAATAGGGGTCCTAAGGCCCCTAGGGACTTATATTGTCATGAAATGCATTGAAAGGGGTCATAGCTTAACCTATGACCCCTCTAGACACATTTCTACCATCCAAATGGGTCCCTAAATATCTTACCTGGCCCTTAGGGACATATGTTGTCATGAAATACGTTGATAACGATCATAGGCTAACCTATGACCCCTCTCAATGTATTAGAACCAACCAAATGCATCCTTAAGGGCTCTAATGCCCCTACGAACATATGTTGTCATGAAATGCATCGAGAGGGGTCATAGGTTAACATGTAACCTTTGTCGATGCATTGGAACCAACCAAATGTGTCCCTAGGTACCCTAGAGACCCTAGGGACATAGGTTGTGATAAAATGCATCAAGAGGGTTCATAAGTTAATTTATGACCCCTCTTGATGCATTAAAACCAACCAAATGCATCCCTAGTGGTCCTAGGGCCCCTATGGACATATTTTGTCATGAAATACATTAAGAGGGGTCATAGGTTACCTATGACCCCTCTCAATGCATTTTAACTAAGAAAATTGTTCCATAGGGGTCCTAGGGTCACTAGGGACATATGTTGTCATGAAATGCATCGATACGGGCCATACATAAACTTATGGCCCCTCTCGATGCATTAGAACCAACCAAATGTGTCCCTAGTGGCCCGCCCTAAGGATGCATTTTGTTGGTTCCAATGTGTCAATACCCATAGGAATGCATTTGGATTGTTCCAATGTGTTGAGAGGGGTCATAGGTTAACCTATGCCCCTTCTCAATGCATTGGAGCCAACCAAATGTGTCCCTAGGGGTGGTAGGGTCCCAAGGGACTTATATTATCATGAAATGTGTCGACAAGGGTCATATATTAACCAATGACCCCTCTAGATGCATTCTAACCCACCAAATGGGTCCCTAGGGTTTCTAGGGCCCCTAGGGACATACGTTGTCATGAAATGCATTAAGAGGGGTCATAGGTTAAGATATGACCTCTCTCGACACATTCAAACCAAGTAAATGTATCCCTAGGGATCTTAGGGCCCCTAGGAACATATTTTGTCATAAAATGCATTGAGAGGGGTAATAGGTTAACCTATGACCCCTCTTGACACATTGAAACCAACCACATACGTCCTTAGGAGAACTAGAGGCCTTAGGGATGTAGGTTGTTATGAAATGCATTGAGAGAGGTCATAAATTAACCTATGACACCTCTTGATGGATTTCACCACAACCAAATGCATTTGCTTTGGTCCTAGGGCCCATAGGGACATATGTTGTCATGAAATGTGCCAAGAGTGGTCATAGGTTAACCTATGGCCCCTCTTGACACATTCAAACCAAACAAATGATTGCCTAGGTGTCCTAGGGCCCCTAGGGACATATGTTGTCATGAAATGTGCCAAGAGTGGTCATAGGTTAACCTATGGCCCCTCTTGACACATTCAAACCAAACAAATGATTACCTAGGTGTCCTAGGGCCCCTAGGGACATATATTTTCGTTAAATGTGTTAATAGACATATTTTGTTGTTGTCACTTAGGTTTGCACCCTTGTCCAAAACCTATGCATGAGGACAACCTAGTGAAACATGGAAACAACCTCCAAACTGTGGGACTTGAACTGTGAGGTTGAGTCTCCAGAGAAGGCCAGCTTCCTCTTACTATCAGGATGCACCTAACTACACTTGTAGAGGAAAAGGGAGAAGGAAAGCATGAAAGAAAATCTACCTAATCTAATCTAAAGAGGCGATGCACCAAAATAGAGTGTTTAGATCAATCTCTGCCCATATATGCACTATTGAACCAGAATGAAACTAAGGATATACACATTCAAGCTTGCTTTAATCTAATAATCACATGCAGATCAGAAGACCAAGATGAATGACACAAGAAAGAGAGATTCACTTATATTATCATTCATAGATCCAAGGAGATACAGTCATGCAGATTACAAATCTCTACAAAACATCAATGAGAGGCAAAGAGTTCTTGCACTTTCACACCAATGGCTGAAGGAGATAAGGCAGAGTTCATGCAGTTTAGAGGCAAAGGGAATTTTACACTAGAGTTATAGAGCAATAGCAAAGAAAAGCCAGAGAAGGATTGACCTTAACAAAATCTACAAAATTTGCCTTTATAGTTTAGGCATAACTGAGATTTTCCCTCCAAAACTATCCTGCAACCACCGCCATCAAGTCTTGCAGAGAATAATCATGGACCAAACCTAAAGAAAACCTAATCTTGTTGTCAAATAATGCCTTGAGAAGACAAAAACAGTGCCATTAAGCTATTCTAACTGAGTAGATAGATTGGATTGGGGTGGTAGAGTGTTCTCTTGCATTTAGCATTCATTTCCTGGTGGTTGGAATCGATCATGAAGGTTAGATTTGTGTAAAATCCTTGCTTTCCCCTATTCCTGGCTCATGAATCAACATGATTAGCAGGTCAACATAACCCTGGCACCAGGATGAGCCATGTGGACCAATCAATTTACCTCATTTTTCCACCTCGCAGGTCTTCCCGATTTGACCATGTCTTTCCTCACTAATTGCACTAGCTCCTCAAACTCTAATCGCGACATTATACTAACCACCAGCCTTAACTGCACTGCCTCTATGTTAATACTCTGGCTAGGCCTGCCAAGACACATGGCCTCCACCCGCTTGCCCGCATTTTTTAGCTTTCTTGCATCTCCATAATGCAAGAAAGCCTCAATCCTTGATTTGGAAATATTTGACGATGCTCGTAACATGTGCGTTCTAAACCCTTGCAACCATCTGCCATGACGTCACCTAGGACACGCATCACCAAGGCATTATGTCACTATGGGAAAACAACGTGCAACTTTCCATAGCAACATAATGCCAACCATTGATCTTCTTGAAATCTAACGATCGTGAAGACTCACCATATTACTACGCTTTACCCTTAAAACTTTTCGGCCCACGAAATACCTCAACACACCTAGCACAACCTAGAACAACTTGGCAATCCATAGAGAAACTAGTCCCACAGAGACACGTGGTGGCTACCTTCTTTCTCGCATTTTTTAATATCCTCACATCTTGATAATGTGGGAAAGCGCCAACCCTTGATCTGCCTGCATCAGATGGTGAACATAACTTGTACTTTCTGAACCTCTGAGAACATCCGTTGTGACATCATTTGGGACACATGTTGCCAAACCGCTTCCCCGCAATATTTATCTTGCCTGCACCTTGATTTTGTGGGAAAGCCTCAGCCATGGATCAGATCACATCGAACGATGAGGACTTATCTAGTATCTTCCTAAGAGGAGGATGTGAAAATGATGTTATCTGGGACACATACCCTCCACCCACTTTCTCACATTTTTAAATTTCCTCGCATCTTGATAATGCAGGGATGCGTCAACCGTTGATCCTCTGAAATCTGATGATGTGCAAGGTTGTAGGCTAGTGAAAGGGAAAAGTGAAATACACTAAGGTTTGATCATTTAATTTTAATATTTTTGGGCCATTAAAATAATGTAAAAGCTGGGAACTAGCCATTGGACAGACTGGGCATACAAATTTGAAGTTTTGCCGGGGGGGGGGGCAAAAATGGGTAACATTTTTGGCAACTCACAGGGGACGTAAGCTAGCTATTCATAAGACTAGTGGCCTAAAGCATCCATTGGGCTATAGAGTCAAAAAGATGTGGATCCTGAGCACTGAGAAACCCTAACCCTACCTCTGAGAAGAAAACCATGAAACCCTGTCTCTGCAACTAGAACCAGAGATGAAACCTTCATCTGTAACCTTCAAAATTTCAAAACTTACTATCTCATTGAGACAACTGTGCTTGTCCACTTCTTAGAAAATAGGAATCAAACAGAAAGGAAACTACTCTAATATGTACATGGAATCTCAAACCCTGTCAGAAATATGGCTTAAGATAAATCCCATTGACTGGGATAGGTAGAATCTAACCATCAGGCTTGCTTAACTAGAAAGCATTGGCCTACTTGCAACTAATAATTAGATAGGGGCCACTCCATAATGCATCAAACTTTGAGTGTCTTCCAGGTTTTTCCTTATCTACATCCCATTTTAGAACCAAATCTCCCTCATTGAAGATCTTGACCCTAGCCCTTTTGTCAAAACTCTTTTTGACCTATCATGGACATGTCTCTAGGGTTTGAATGGCCTTAGTTCTCTTCTCCTCCAGCTCCATCAGCTCTACCATTATTACTATCATGGCATCATCTTCGATCAACTCTAGCTGATGAGCTAGCTCTAGGGATGGAAATTCCAATGAAATTGGAAGCCTTGCTTCTCTACCATAAACTAAGACAAATGGTGAATTCCCTATTGACCTCTTAAGTGTTATCCTATCAGCCCACAGAGCTGTCCTTAGTTTCTTATGCCAACACCTCTAGTTATCCTCTATTGTCCTTTTCATGATCCGGATTAGATTCTTATTGGATGATTCAGCCAGGCCATTACCCTAAGGATAGTAATTTGAGGATGTGCTCAAATAGATATTACGATCCACTGCCCATGCACAAATCTGAGCTCCAACAAAAGACTTTGCATTATCTAAAATAATGGTTGAAGGGGCACCAAACCTGGTCACAATTCCATCAAGGAGCTCAACAAGTAAAGATTTAGTGGCATCCTTCATGCAACTACCTCTATCCATCTGGTAAAGTAATCTGTAGCAGCTAAAATCCATTTGTGACCTGAACTAGAATGAGGATTGATAAGGCCTATGAAATCCAATCCCCATTGAGCAAAAGGTTGGTCGACCTGAATAGGATGAAGGGGAAGTGCTACAAGTCTTTTTTTTCCAGAGAAGAAGGCACATTTTTCACACTTCCTTACATATTTATGACAATCATGAAACACAGATGGCCAGTAATAACCAACCCTCATGATCTTCATTGCAGTTGTTCTAGCTGAGAAGTGGCCACCATCAGGACCAACATGAATCTCTTTGATCATTCTTTTAGCTTTGACTATATCAAGGCATCTTAATAGGGCTCCATTAAAATCTTTTTTGAAATGGATACCATCAACTATGACATAAGGAATTGACTGTAATCTATACTATCTCCTTTTAGTTCTATCTAATCCCTGGGGGTATCCAATGCCTAACAATAAATTCATCATGTCATCCATCCAACTCCTTGGGTCGTCATTTCTCACCTCTTGTTGCTCTATCAGTATCATAGTAGCTTCCTCATCAAGTTCCTGAGATGATAACATATGTTTACACAATCCCTTCCCTCTTACCAGCTTGGTAATCTAAATGTCAACATCATATTCCATTACCCTTGTAATCCAACTAGCTCTTTTCTCACTAACATCTTTGTTCAAAAGGAAATCCTTCACACTAGCATGGGGTACTAACAAATGAATCTTATTATGAGACATGAGGTTTTTGAATTTCTTCAAAGCTCTAATGACTGCAAGGGCTTGCTTCTCTACATAGTTGTACTTATCTTCATACTCCTTAAGCCCTTCACTAAAGAAAGCTATGAGCTGCTCCTCATTTTTATCATTTGTTTGAGTCAGGAGAGAAGAAATACTTGACTCACCACCTAAGGTATAAAGAATGAAATCCTTCTCAAAATTTGGATTCATGAGAGTAGAGGCTGAGGCTATGGCTCTCTTCAAAACTTTCCTTCCCTTCCTTGGTCCATGCAAAGACCATACCTTTCTTGAGTGTAGTTGTAAGAGGTTTCACCATGGTCGCAATATTAGGGATAAATCTTCTCACAAAATTTATCGTACCTAAGAAACTTTGCAGCCTTTTCTTGTGTTTAGGAAGAGGAAGAGCAAGTATTTCTTTTATTCTCTCTGGATCAATGGTTAAGCCATCCTTAGCTACAATATGTTTTAATAATTTTCCTTGGTTAGTAGCAAAGACACACTTGCTTGGGTTAAGGGAAACCCCAAACTCTCTACACCTTAATAATACATGTCTTAAATGATCAAAATGATCTTCTACATCCTTTGAATACATAGTACTATCATCAAGGTAAAGTAAGACAAACTTGTCAATCAATATTTTGAAGGCCATCTCCATTTCCTTTTGAAATGTAGCACCTGCATTGGTTAGCCCAAATAGCATCTTACAATAATCATAGGTACCCCATTTAGTGGTAAATGCAGTCTTATACCTATCAGACTCTTTAACCAGCACTTGATTGTAGCTAGAAAATCCATCAAGGAATGAAAATCTCTTTGAATCACTAACCTTGGACAAAATTTGCTCCATAAAAGGAAGAGGATGGTGATCTTTAAGGGAAGCTTGGTTAAGGTCCCTAAAGTCCACACACAATCTAATTTCTCCATTCTTCTACCTAACAGGGACAAGGTTTTCTACCCATGATGAGTGTTTGATGGGAAAAATTATATTCGCCTCAATCAACTTGAATATCTCCTTTCTCATCAAGGGTTCAATCTTGGGATTCACTGGTCTCTGTTTTTATCTTATTGGTTTTACATCATTAATTAGATCTATATTATGCTGAAATAACCTTGGTTCAAAACCCTTTAAATCATCATATGTCTTGGAAAATATATCATTAAACTCTTGACATAGATGAATAAAATTTTCTTGTTCAATTTCAAAACATACCTTCCCCATGTTTAAGGACTTTCTATCAGCAATCATGACTGGGGTGTAGTCACTTTCATCAGCAGCTAGGTTCATGGCCCTACCTCTTGCTTGGTCATTACGATTGAAAACACTTTCTAAGGTAATGAGACCCTTAGGCAATTTGTTAGAACTAAGATGAATGATCTGATCACCATACTGATCCTGTAGCCTTGACTGATTTCTCTCCAAAAATTTTGCCTCATTCTGCAAGAAGCTCACAATTTGGTCATCAGACTCAAACACTTTCCAATGGATGTTGTTATCAAGGATGGTAGGCCTTACTACCACTTTGATTTGTTGCTTCTTCTCCTCTCAAAATTCCCTAGTACATCATAAGATGTACCTATTGCTGCAAGTCTATCAATATGTCAATTTTCCTTTCTAGGGATACTTTGAATATTAAATGCATTAAAATCTTCAAGAAAATCCCATACCCTATGTTTATAAGACTTGAACAAACCATTCTTTGTGGTATTCTGATTTCTCACTTGATTAACCACCAACTCACTATCTCCATACACCCTTAAGGCTTGGATTCCTCTTTTTTGAGCAAGTAGGAGACCTTGAATCAAGGATTCATACTCAACCACATTGTTAGTGCAACTGAAAGTGCAACTGAATTGGAGCCTAAAGGAGAAGTAACATCTTACTTGTGTAGGAGAAATCAACATCACACTAGCTCTTGACCCATTTTTACTACTTGATCCATCAAAGTACATACTCCATATCCCACTCATATCTTCTTTAGTACCCACAAGATTGGGAACTAGAGCAATTTTTTCCAATATACAATATGTACTGAGACCTGTTTCAAGGGTTTTTGACATAGGGTAAAATTTATATGCATTAGCCCATTCATCCAAGAAAAAATTAGGTATCTCTGCTAGGGAAGTGGTGGGCTCATTCGCTATGTCATTCTCATCCATCTCTAAGATAGGGAAATTCATGTTGATGGGGTTGGGGGTGTAAGATTCAGTATGATGCAGGGCTTGAGGCTCTACTCTGATTAAAGCATTGGCTCCATATCTCATCTTGAAGGACATATATGACCAATTAGAAGATATAAAACCACCTATTTGGGCAGTAAAGTCTCTTGACAAACAAATGGCAAAATATGGCTTGACCTCAGCAATAGAGATATCTTGGGTTATAGTACAACCAGGGCATGCATGTAAGGCCATCTCCACATTCCTAAGGATCCCTAAAGTCTTGATAGTAGTAGCATCCAACTATAATACATCCTTAATAATGGGCTCATATTTCATTCCCAAAGCATCAGCAACACTCCTAGGCATCATTGAACTGCTAACCCCTAAATCAATCATGCAATTATGGACTAGCTTGCCCCCTATAATTAGAGAAACATAGAATGGAGGAGGTCTAACCTTTTTTCTTGTTTCTACTTCCCTTGATGATTGCACTAGGCTTGTGGCACTCTCCATGCTAGGTGTCTAATCCTTTGGTTCAATTCTTTCCAATTCTTGCTGCAGCAATCTTTTTTGCATGGGTATAGTAGCAATAGCGTCCCACATGGAGATATTCACATTTGTATTCTTCATTTTCTCTACCACACTGAATGGCATTGCTAGTGTTTTGGTAGAAGCCTTGAGAGCTGCATTTGTATGAGGTTGAGATGGAATAACCTGAGGATCACTTGTATCTTTTCTGCCATGATTTTACCTTTTCTGCTGCAAGGTACTTGATTGATTATTTTCTGTTTGCTCATGAGATATTGCATTTGAAGTTGAGGCCTAATTGGGAGGAGGAGGGATAGCATCTTCCACAGCTCTTCTCTTGCTTCTGGTGTTATGAGCAATGGAATCCTAGTTTACATTACAATGCTCCTCCATTTGATGATTCATAAAAGAGAAATCACCCTATTTTTGCATATCTGAGGCATCTTTAAATTGGAACTCCTTGTATGATCATTTTGCTACAGGTTCTTGGACTGCCAAGGCCATAAAAGATTCAGCCTTCTGACACATGCAATACGCATAAGAGTAATTGCAAGATGGACAAAAATATTGATCTTGGGCCATGTTGTTTTGAGGGACTATGGCCCTACTTTGGTTTACATTTGAGGTTGAAACATGGCCACCTTGCCTACTCAAATCAAAAGAATTGTTCCAATGATTAGGATTTGGAGGCCTACCACTATTTGGAGCTTGATACTGCAATTGATGAGGCTTACTACCTTGAGCTTGCTGTCTTTCTAAAGTCACCACCTTGTTGCTCATTTTCTGCATCATAGAGAAATTATCCTCTAACCTCTTTCCTTGATCTTCTAACTTCTTCCCTTGATCTTGCAATCTTTTATCAAGGTTCTTTTCTCTTTTATCCATGTTCTACATTAGAGATTGCATCATCTCCTTGATTTCATCTATCCCATTTGAAGATGTGGAAGCTTGAGGGACTAGGACAAGGGATTGAGATGTAGAAGTTGTGGGAAAGGGAGCCATTGCTGGTTAATGATTTGGAACATCAGGAAAGAAGGGCATAGGAGGCCTTGGAGCTAACTTACCTCTTTGTATTAGGATGTTCTCTAATTTTATTGCTATGTCATAAGCATTAGGCAAGGTATCTCCTCCCATAATTTGGATTGTGGTGGCAATATCACTATTAAAAGCTCTAAGGTAATGCTAGCAGGCATTACCATGGGTAGGCTTCACTGAAGTAGGTATTCTATCCCATGTCTTTTGAAATCTATAGTTAAAATCAGTCATACATTCATGGGGGGCTCTTTTTATAGTAGTCAACTGTTCTAAAAGTGACAAATAGTCACTTTTATCCTCAAAATGTTTGCACAATCCTACTCCTAAGCCATCCCAATCTGTTATAGAACCAGTACCTAAACCTCTATACCATTGTAGTGTTTTTCCTTTCAAGGATGAGGCTAGGAGCCTAACTACAACATCATCCTCTGTAATAGCATGGATATTATAGACATTTGCAACCTCTTGAATGTGTTCTGAGGGGGAGATAGAAGTTTCACCAGTAAACTCTAGTAGACTTTTGAGGGCAGCTACTGGTATATCATGTCTTTGCGCTAATGAGAGAGGGCTCCCACAATTAAAGGTGGCAAAATTATGAGGTCTAGGCAACACCATATAGACAAGTGATCTATTGATATGTATTGATGGCAATCTAGGCTGAGATCTAACAACAAGAGGAGTAGAGATAGATCTTGTAGGTGTATTTGTTACTACTACACTCCTAACTGATGATAAAGATATTCTAGCCTTCCTTCTTCTAGAGTTTGAAAATGAAAGCTCTTGATACTGAAACTTAACTCTAGAAGATGCCCTTGTTTTAGCTCTGGGCATGAATCATTGTAACTTTGGTCTAGAACTAGATATGTATTTGAAGCTTAGAGTCACCAAGTACTTGAAGAATGAGCCTCTTGAAGGCTTAAACATCGAAGCTAGGACTATCTCCTCGATATTGATCTTGAAATCTTCTCTTTTGACACCAGTAGGCTTGAATTTTCCTAAGATATAGTCCCATCAGGAGCGCCAAAAACTATTGTCACTTAGGTTTGCACCCTTGTCCAAAGCCTATGCATGAGGACAACCTAGTGAAACATGGAAACAACCTCCAAGCTGTGGGACTTGAACTATGAGGTTGAGTCTCTGGAGAAGGTCAGCTTCCTCTTACTACTAGGATGCACCTAACTACTCTTGGAGAGGAAAAGGGAGAAGGAGAGCATGAAAAAAAATCTACCTAATCTAATCTAAAGAGGTGATGCACCAAAATAGAGTGTTTAGATCAATCTCTGCCCATATATGCAATATTGGACCAGAATGAAACTAAGGATATGCACATTCAAGCTTGCTTTGATCTAATAATCACATGCAAATCAGAAGACCAAGATGAATGACAGAAGGAAAAGAGATTCACTTATATTATCATTCATAGATCCAAGGAGATACGATCATGCAGATTACAGATCTCTATAAAACATAAGTGAGAGGCAAAGAGTTCGTGCACTTTCATGCCAATTGCTGAAGGAGATAAGGTAGAGTTCATGCAGTTCAAAGGATAAGGGAATTTAACACTGGAGTTGTAGAGCAATAGCAAAGAAAAGTTAGAGAAGGATCAACTTTAAAAAAATCTACAAAATTTGCCTTTATAGTTCATGCATAACTGAGATTTTCCCTCCAAAACTATCCTGCAACCATCACCATCAAGTCCTGCAAAGAACAATCATGGAACAAATTTGAAGAAAATCTGATCTTGTTATTAAATAATGCCTTGAAAAGATAGAAATGGCACCACTAAGCTATTCTGACTAGGTAGATAGATTGGATCATGGTGGTAGAGTCTTCTGGTGCATTTAGCATTCATTTCTTAGTGGTTGGAATTGATCATGAAGGTCAGATCTGTGTAAAATCCTAGCTTTCCCCTATTCTTGGCTTGTGAATCAGCATGATCAACAGGTCAACATAACCTTGGCACTGGGATGAGCCATGTGGACCAATCAATTTACCTCATTTTTCCACCTCGCAAGTCTTCCTTAGTTGACCATGTCTTTCCTCACTAACTGCGCTGGCTCCTCAAACTCTAACTATTATGTATACTAATTACCAGGCTTAATTGTGCTCCCTTTATGTTAATAACCTAGCCAGGTCCACTGAGACACAAGGCCTCCACTTTCTTTCTTGCATTTTTTAACTTCCTTGCATCTCCATAATGAGGGAAAGCATCAACCCTTGATCTGGGGAGATCTGACGGTGCTTGTAACATGTGTGTTCTGAACCCCCACAACCATTTTTTGTGACATCACCTAGGAAATGCATCACCAAGGCATTATCTCACTATGGGAAAACAATGTGCAACTTTCCATATTGAGATAATGCCAACCGTTGATCTTCATGAAATTTGATGATCATGAAGACTTGCCATATTACTGCGCTTTTCCCTTAAAACTTTTGGGCCCACGAAATACCTCAGCGCCCCTGGCACAACTTGGCAAACCCTGGCAATCCATAGAGAAATGGGTCCCGCAGAGACATGTTGCAGCTACCCGCTTTCTCGCATTTTTAAATTTCCTCGCATCTTGATAATGCAAGAAAGTGCCAGCCCTTGATCTACCTGCATCGGACAGTGAACATAACTTGTACTTTTTGAACCTCTAAGAACATCTGCCATGACATCATTTGGGACACATGTTGCCAAACTGCTTCCCCACAATATTTGTCTTGCTTGCACCTTGATTTCGTGAGAAAGCCTCAGCCGTGGATCAGATCACATTGAACGGTGAGAACTTATCCAATATCTTCTTGTGAGGAGGGCAAGCAAATGATGTCATCTGGGACATGTGGCCTCCATCTGCTTTCCCTTATTTTTAAATTTCCTTGCATCTTGATAATGTAGGGATGCATCGACCATTGATCCTCTGAGATCTGACGATGCACAAGGCTATAGGCTAGTGGAAGGGAAAAGTGAAATACGCTAAGGTTTAATCATTTAATTTTAATATTTTTGGGCCATTAAAATAATGTAAAATTTGGGAACTAGCCATTGGACAGGCTAGGCATACAAATTTGAAATTTTGGTAGGGGGAGCAAAAATAGGTAACAGTTGTCACGAAATGCATCAAGTGGAGTCATAGTTTAACCTATGATCCCTCTCAATGCATTAGAAACAACCAAATGTTTCCTTAAGGTCCTAGGGACCCTAGGGACTTATGTTGTCATGAAATACATCGATACTTATGACCCCTCTCGACACATTCAAACCAACCAAATGCATCCCTATGGGCCCTAAAGAACCTAAGGACATATGTTGTCATGAAATGGATTAAGAGTGGTGATAGGTTAACCGATGACCCCTCTCAATGCATTTGAACCAAAAAAATGCATTGATAGGGGTCCTAGGGTCCCTAGGGACATATGTTATCATGAAATGCATCGAGAGGGGTCATAGGTTAACCTATGACCCTTCTCAACACATTCAAACCAACCAATTGGGTCCCTGAGGGTCCTAGGACCTCTAGGGACATATGTCATCATGAAATGAATCAATAGGGGTCATAGTTTAACCTATGACCCCTCCTAATGCATTGGAACCAACCAAATGCAACCCTAGGGGCCCTAGGGTCCCTAGGGACATAATTTGTCATGAAATGCATCGAGAGGGGTCATAACTTAACCTATGACCACACTCATTGTTTATAAACCAAAAAAATGCATCCTTAGGGGTCCTAGGGCCTCTACAGACATAAGTTGTCATGAAATACATCGAGATAAGTCATATATTGACCTATAACCCCTCTTGACACATTAAAACCAACCAAATGCATCCCTAGGGGTCTTAGGACCCTTATGGACATACATTGTTAGGAAATGCATTAAGAGGGATCAAAAGTTAACATATGACCCTTCTTAATGCGTTCAAACCAAAAAAATGCATCCCTAGGTGTCTTAGGGCCCCTAGGGACATATTTTATCATGAAATGCATTGAGAGGTGTCATAGGGTAGCCTATGACCTCTCTCGATGCATTTAAACCAACCAAATGGATCCCTATGGGCCCTAGGGCCCCTAGGGACATATGTTGTAATGAAATGGCTTGAGAGGGGTCATAAGTTAACATATGACCCCTCTTGATGTATTGGAACCAACCAAATGCATCCTTAGGAGCCCTAAGGACCTTAGGGACATAGGTTGTCATGAAATGCATCAAGATGGGTTAGAAGTTAACCTATGACCCTTCTTGATTCATTAAAATCAACCAAATGCATCCCTAGGGGTCCTAGGGCCCTTAAGGACATACATTGTAATGAAATCCATCAAGAGGGGTCATAGGTTAACCTATGATCGCTCTCCACGCATTTTGAACCAGCCAAATGCATCCTTAAGGGTCATAGGCTATAACCCCTCTCGACGTAATTGAACCAACCAAATGTGTCCCTAGGTGGGTTAGGGACCCTAGGGACATAGGTTGTCATGAAATTCATAGAGAGGGGTCTTAAGTTAACCTATTTCACCTCTTAATGCATTTATGATAACCAAATGTGTCCCTAGAGGTCCTAGGGCTACTAGGAACATACCAACCAAATGGTTTCGTAGGTGCCCTACGGCCCCTCAGAACCTATGACCCCTCTCCATGCATTTGAACCAACCAAATGGTTCTGTAGGTGCCCTACGGCCCTTCAGGATGTATGTTGCTATGAAATGCATCAATAATGGTCATAGGTTAACCTATGAAACCTCTTGATTCATTGGAACCAACCAAATGTGTCCTTCAAGGCCTTAGGGCCCCTAGGGACATATATTATCATAAAATGCATTGAGAGAGGTCATAAGTTAACTCATGATCCCTCTCAATGCATTGGAACCAACCAAATGCATCCTTAGGTGTCTTAGGGACCCTAGGGACTTATGTTGTCATGAAATAGATTAATAGGTAACCTATGACCCCTCTCCACACATTCAAAACAACCAAATTTGTCCCTAGGGGCCCTAGGGACCTTAGGGACATATGTTGTCATGAAATGCATCGAGAGGGGCCATAGGTTAACCTATGACACCTCTTGACACATTTCATGACAACATATGTCCCTAGCCCCTAGGAGATATGTTGTCATGAATTACATTGAGAGGAGTGATACTATGACACCTCTCGATGCATTCGAACCAACCTATGTTGTCATGAATTCGAACCAACTATGTTTTCATGAAATACATCAAAATGTTAGGGACACATTTGGCTAGTTCGAATGCATCGAGAGGAGTCATAAGTTAACCTATGACTCCTCTTGACATATTTCATGACAACGTATGTCCTTAGGAGCCCTAGGACCCCTAGGGATGCATTTGGTTGGATTTAATGCATTGAGAGGGGTCATAGGTTAACCTATGACCCCTCTTACTGCATTTCATGAAAACATATATCCTTAGGGTCCCTAGGGCCCTTAGGGACACATTTGGTTGGTTTTAATGTCTCAAGAGGAGTCATAGGTTAATCTATGACCCCTCTTGACCTATTAAATGACAACATATATCCCTAGGGCCCCTAGGGACCCATTTGGTTGGTTCAAATATGTCAAGAGAGGTCATAGGTTAACCTATGACCCCTTTCAATGTATTTCATGACAACATATGCCCCTAGGAACCATAGGACCCCTAGGGATGCATTTTTTAATTTTGAATGCATCAAGAGGTGTCATATATTAACCTATGACCCCTCCCAATGCATTTTCTAACAACATATGTCCCAATTAGCCCTAAGAACCCTAGGTACATATTTGGTTAATTTTAATGTGTCGAGAGGGGTCATATGTTAAGGTATGACCTATCTCAATGTATTACATGACAACTTATGTCCCTAGGGGCCCTAGGAACCTTAGGGATGTATTTGGTTGGTTTTAAAGTGTTGAGAGTGGTCATAGGTTAACTTATGACCCCTCTCGATGCATTTCATGAAAAACTATGTCCCTAAGGTCCCTAGGACCCCTAGGGATGGATGTGGTTAGTTCCAATTTGTCAAAAGGGGTCATAGGTTATCATATGACTTTTATCGATGCATTTCATGACAACATATGTCCTTAGGGGCCCTAGGACCCCTAGAGACCCATTTGGTTGGTTCAAATGCATTGAGAGGGGTCATAGGTTAAACTATGACCCCTCTTTATGACAACGTATGTCCCTAGGGGCCGTAGGAATCCTAGGGATGCATTTGGTTGGTTTTAATTAATTGAGAGGAGTCATAGGCTAACCTATGACCCCTCTTAATGCTTTTCATGAAAACATATGTCCCTAGGGTCCCTACGGCTGATAGGGATATATTTGGTTTGTTCCAATATGTCAAAAGGGGTCATAGGGCCCCTAGGGTTGCATTAGAATGGATGGAGAGGGGACATTAGTTAACCTATGGAACCTCTCAACACATTCGAACCAACCAAATCCATCACTAGGGGTCCTAGGGTACCTAGTGACATATGTTCTTATGAAATGCATTTAGAGGGGTGATAGGTTAACTTCTTACCCCTTTCAATGCATTCAATGCAACTAAATGGGTCCTTAGGGTCCCTATGGCTCCTAAGGACATATGTTGTCATGAAATGCATTGAGAAGGGTCATAGGTTAACCTATGACCCCTGTTGACGCATTGGTACCAAAATAATGTGTCCCTAGGCGATTTAGAGACCCTAGGGACATAGGTCAACATGAAACTTGTCGAGAGGGGTCATAAGTTAAACTATTATCCCTCTCAACACATTAAAACCAACAAAATGCATCCCTAGGGATCTTAGGGCCTCTAGGGACATACATTGTTATGAAATACATTGAGAGGAGTCTAAGGTTAACCTATGACCCCTCTCAATGCATTTGAATGAACCAAATGGCTCCCTAAGTGTCCTAGGGCCCTTAGGGATATAGTTTGTCATGAAATGTGTCGAGAGGGGTAATAGATTAACCTATGACCCCTCTCAACACATTAAAACCAACCAAATTGGTCCCTAGGGGTCCTAGGGACCGTACGAACATAAGTTGTCATGAAATGCATCAAGAGGGGTCATAGGTTAATCTATGACCCCTCTCGATGCATTAAAACCAACCAAATGCATCCCTTGGGGTCTTAGGGCCCCTAGGGACATACGTTGTTAGGAAATACATTTAGATAGATTATAGTTTAACATATGACCCCTTTTGATGCATTCAAACCAACCAAATGCATCCCTATGGGTCCTAGGGCTCCTAGGGACATATGTTCTTATGAAATGCATTGAGAGGGGTCATAGGTTAACCTATGACCTCTCTCGATCTTGATGTATTCAAACTAACCAAATGGGTCATATGTTGTCACAAAAAGTTTCAAGATGGGCCATAGGTTAACCTATGACTCCTCTCGACACATTCCATGATAACATATGTCCCTAGCCCCTAGGGAGATATGTTGTGATGAAATGCATTGAGAGGGGTCTTAGGTTAGCTTATTACCCTTCTCCACGCATTCAAACCAACCTATGTTGTAATGAAATGCATCAAGAGGAGGTCATAGGTTAACCTATGACCCATCTCAATTCATTAGAACCAACCAAATGCATTCCTAGGTGCCCTAGGGACCCCTCTCGATGCATTCAAACCAACCAAATGGCTCCCTAGGGGACCTAGGGCACCTAGAGATGCATTTTTTTGGTTCCAATGTGATGATAGGGGTCATAGGTTAATGTAAGACCTCTAGGGATGCATTTGGCTAGTTTGAATGCATCAAGAGGGGTCATATGTTAACTTATGACACCTCTCAACACATTTCATGACAATGTATGTCTATAAGGGCCCTAAGACCCCTAGGAATGCATTTGGGTGGTTTTAATGCATTGAGAGGGGTAATAGGATAACTTATGACCCCAATCAACACATTTTATGACAACCTATGTCCCTGGGGCTAGGACGCATTTGGTGTGTTCCAATGTGTCAAGACAGGTCATAAGTTAACCTATGACCCCTCTCAGCCCATAAAATGACAACATATGTCCCTAAGGGCCTTAGGGCCCATAGTGACCCATTTGGTTGGTTCAAATGCATCAAGAGAGGTCATAGGTTAACCTATGACCCCTCTTAACGTATCTCATGGCAACATTTATCTTTAGGGGCCCTAGGACCCCTAGGGATACATTTGTTTGGTTTAAATGCATCAAGAGGGGTGATATGTTAATCAATGCATTTCCTAAAAATGTATGTCCCTAGGGCCCCTAAGACCCCTAGGAACATATTTGATTGGTTTTAATACATTGAGAGGGCTCATAGGTTAACGTATGACCCATCAATATGTATTACATGACAACTTGTGTCCCTAGGGGCCCTAGGACCCCTAGGGATGCATTTGGTTGGTTTTCAAGCATTGAGAGTGCTCATAGGTTAACTTATGACCCCTCTTGATGCATTTCATGACAAAATATGTCCCTAGGGTCCCTAGGGCCCCTAGGAACACATTTGGTTGGTTTCAATGTGTCAAGAGGAGTCATAGGTTATCTTATGACCCCTATTGATGCATTTCATGACAACATATATCCATAGGGGCCCTAGCACCCATAGGGACCCATTTTGTTGGTTCAAATACATTGATAGGGGTCATAGTTTAAACTTTTACCCCTCTTTATAACAACATATGTCCCTTGGGGCCATAGGACTCCTAGAGATAGATTTGGTTGGTTTTAATTAATCGAGAGGATTCTCTCGATGCATTTCATGACAACATATGCCCCTAGGGTCCCTATGGCCCCTAGCAATGCATTTGGTTGGTTCCAATATGTCGAAAGGGGTCATAGGGTCTATAGGAATGCATTGGAACCAACCAAATGCATCCCTAGGGGCCCTAGACCCTAGGAACATAGGTTGTCATAAAATTCATTGAGAGGGGTCATAAGTTAACCTATGAGCCCTCTCAACACATTCAAACCAAAAAAATGCATCCTTAGGGCTCTTAGGGCACCTAGGGACATATTTCCTAATAAAATGAGTTAAGAAGGGTCATAGGTTACCTTATGACCTCTCTCCACACAATGGAACCAACCAAATGCATCCCTAGGGGCCCTAAATACCTTAGGGACATAGGTTGTCATGAAACATGTTGAGAGGGGTCATAAGTTAATCTATGACCCCTATCAACACATAAAAAAAACAAAATACATACCTAGGGGTCCTAGGGCCTCAATAGACATATGTTGTCATGAAATGCATTGAGAGCGGTCATAGGTTAACCTATGAACCCTCTTGATGCATTTGAACCAACCCAATGATTCCCTAGGCATCCTAGGGCCCCTAAGGATATAATTTGTCATAAAACATGTCAAGAGGGGTCATAGATTAACCTATGACCCCTCTCAAAAAATTAAAACCAATCAAATGGGTCCCTAGGGGTCCTAGGGACATAAGTTTGCATGAAATACATCAATAGTGGTCATAAGTTAACCTATGACACCTCTCAATGCATTAAAACCAACCAAATGTATCCCTTGGGGTCTTAGGCACCCTAGGGACATACGCTATCAGGAAATACATTTAGAGGGAATATAGGTTAACATATGACCCCTCTCGATGCAACTAAATCAACCAAATGCATCCCTAGGGCTCCTAGGGACATATGTTGTCATGAAATGCATCAAGAGGGATCATAGGTTAAACTAGGACCAATCATGATGCATTTGAACTAACAAAATGAGTCATAGGTTAACCTATAACCTCTCTTGACACATTGGAACCAACCAAATGTCTCCCTAGGGGCCCTGGGAGAATAGGTTGTCATGAAATGCATTCAGAGGGGTCATAAGTTAGCCTATGAACCTTCTCAATGCATTAAAACCAACTAAATGTGTTTCTAGGGATGCTAGGGCCCCTAGGGACATACATTGTCATTAAATGCATTAAGAGGGTTCATAGGCTAACCTATGACCCCTCCCAACACATTCAAAACAACCAAATGCATCCCTAGGGGTCTTAGGGTCCCTAAGGACATATGTTGTCATGAAATACATCAAGAGGGGTCATAGGTTGACCTATGACCCCTATCGGCACATTCAAACCAACCAAATGGGTCCTCATGGGTCCTAGGGACCCTAGGGACATATGTTGTCATGAAATGCATCAAGGGGTTATAGGTTAACCTATGACCCCTCTCGATGCATTGGAACCAACCAAATACATTCCTAGGGACACTAGGGACCCTAGGGACATAGGTTGTCATTAAATGCTTTGAGAGGGGTGATAAGTCAACCTATGACCCCTCTCGTTGCATTGGAACCAACCAAATGCATTACTAGGCGCACTAGGGACCCTAGGGACATAGGTTGTCATTAAATTCTTTGAGAGGGGTGATAAGTCAACCTATGACCCCTCTCGATGCATTTTATGACAACGAAATGTGTCCCTAGGGGTCCTAGGGACCCTAGGGTCATACTTTGTCATGAAATGCGTCGAGAGGGGTCATAGGTTAACTTATAATACCTCTCGATGCTTTCAAACCAAAAAAATGGTTCCCTAGGTGTCCTAGGTTCCTTAGGGACATATGTTGTCATGAAATATTTCGATAAGGGTCATAGCTTAACATATGACCCCTCTTGATGCATTGGAACCAACCAAATGCATCCTTAGGGGCCCTAGGGCCCTTAGGGATATATGTTGCCATGAAATGCATCGAGAGGTGTCATGAGTTAATCTATGATCTCTCTCAACACATTGGAACCAACCAAATGTGTCTGTAGGTGTTCTAGGGACCCTAGGGTCTTATGTTGTTATGAAATATGTTGAGAGGGGTCATAGATTAACCTATGACCCCTCTCGACATATTCAAACCTACCAAATTCACCCCTAGGGTTACTAGGGCCCTTAGGGACATATGTTGTCATAAAATGCATCAAGAGGGGCCATAGGTTAACCAATGACCCCTCTCAATGTATTTGAAACAACAAAATGGGTCCCTAGGGTCCTTGGGGCCCTAGAGACATATGTTGTCATGAAGTGCATCGAGAGTGGTTAGAGGTTATGCTAAGACCCCTATCAACATATTAGAACCAACCAAATGTGTCCCTAGGCTCCCTAGGGACATAAGTTGTCATAAAATGCATCGAGAGGGGTGTTAAGTTATCCAATGAACCCTCTCGATGTATTCAAACCAACCAAATGCATCCCTAGGGGTCCTAGGGTGGCTAGGAACATATCTTGTCATAAAATGCATAAAGAGGTGTCATAGGTTAACTTATGACCTATTTCAACACATTTGAACCAACCAAAGGTATCCCTAGGGGCACTAGGGCCCCTAAGGACATATGTTGTCATGAAATGCATTAAGAGGGGTTATAGGTTAATGTATGACCCCTCTCGATGCATTAGAACTAACCAAATGCATCCTTAGTGGCCCTAGGGACCCTAGGGATATAGGTTATCATGAAATGCATTGAGAGGGGTCATAAGTTAAGCTATGACCCCTCTCAACACATTAAAACCAACCAAATGCATCCTTAGGTGTCCTAGGGCCCCTAGGGACATACATTGTGATTAAATGCATTGAGAGGGGTCATAGGTTAGCATATGAACCCTCTTAATGCATTCGAACCAACCAAATGGTTCCCTAGGTGTCCTAGGGCCCCAAGCGATATATGGTTTCATTAAATGCTTCAAGAACCTATGACCCCTCTCGACGCATTGGAACCAACCAAATGCATCCCTAGGGAGGGCCCCTAGGGACGCATTTGGTTGGTTCCATTGCATCGAGAGAGGTTATAGGTTAACTTATGACTCCTCTCGATGTATTGGAACCAACCAAATGCATCCATAGGGGTCCTAGGGTCCCTAGGGACTTATGTTGTCATGAACTATGTTGAGAAGGTTCATAGATTAACCTATGACTCCTCTAGATGCATTTGAACCAACCAAATGGGTCCCTAGGGGTCCTAGGGCCTCTAGGGACATATGTTGTCATGAAATGCATTGAACCTATGACCCCTCTCTATGCATTGGAGTGAACCAAATACAACCCTAGGAGCATTAGGGACATAGGTTGTCATGAAATGTGTTGAGAGGGGTCATAGGTTAACTTATGACCCCTCTCGATGCATTAAAACCAACCAAATGCCTCCCTAGGGGTCTTAGGGCCCCTAGGGACATACATTGTCATGAAATGCATTGAGAGTGGTCATAGGTTAACCTATGATCCCTCTCAATGCATTTGAACCTACCAAATGGGTCCCTAGGGTCCCTAGTGCCCTTATTGACATATGTTGTCATGAAATGCATCAAGAGGGATCATAGGTTAACCTATGACACCTTTGGATGCATTAAAACCAACCAAATGTGTCCTTAGGGGTCCTAAGGCCCCTAGAGACATACGTTTTCATTAAATGCATCAAGAGGGGCCATAGGTTAACCTATGACCCCTCTTGATGCATTGGAACTAACCAAATGCATCCCTAGGGTTCCTAGGGCCCCTAGGGACTTATATTGTCATGAAATGCATCAAGAGGGGTCATAGGTTAACCTATGACCCTTCTTGACACATTAAAACCAACCAAATGGATCATAGGTCATAATAATAATAATAAAATATATTACATTATTATATTTAATAATAATAGTAAAAGTAGTAATAATATAATATAATAATTATATATAATAATAATCATAAATAAATCATATATAAAAATTATATATATATATATATATATATATATATCATAGATAATGAAATTCGTTTACAAATTGCCCATAATTACATCCAAAATTTGGGAAGCAATATCAGATATCCAATCTAAAATCAAATATTTGATTTGATATCAAGTATCTGATGTTAGGTCAGATATGCAATGAAACTGGCATGATTCTCTCAACATATTCCTTGTCACTATAGACCTAACAACATTGCTTTTTGTAGGTCATTTTCATAGATTTTTGGAAAATTGACTTTTTGGGGCCTGAACGATCAAAAAAGGTTTGATAACGTATCATTAGGTGTCTCATATTGTCATCTGAATGGGGAGTAGTAGTCGTCAAAAGGCTAAATGCAAAAAGAAGGTATCCAATGAAGATGTTGCCACATATAGGGAAAGGGACAAGGTAAATCATCGAAGGAAAAGACAAGGTATGTTACATGTGAGTCAAGTTGACGATGTATTGGTTAAAGGTGAAATGATAGAGTCAGATAATGAATATGTGTAGTTGGGGAATGAAAATGTACCAATTGATAATGATAATAATGGGGATTAAAAATTTGGAGAATGAAAATTTGGAGGATGAAATGCTACCAGGTCATAATATAAATTGCATGATTGACCATGTTGAACATGACAGTGCACATGAACCTTACATATCTCCTAATTATAATTGACATGAAGGTTCTAGAACATTAAAATGGAAAATTGAAATTGATGAAATGATTATTATCAATTTGGAAGGGAGAAAATCAGAAAGAACTATTCAGTTATGGTCTTCAAGACTATATAAAATGTTTTTCAGCAACAAGATAGTGGTGGAGCAATGCTAGCTTTTTATGCCATTATTATGAAGAATCTTTTTAGTACTCTCAATAGCATTGGGAAAAAGTAGTAGGGAGAAGGATAAGAGAGTTTCTCGAAGGGTTATTACAACCTCTTTAGTAAGTCATCATTTGAGAAAGGGTAGATATATGAGACAAACTTGTATTGACTTGAACCTAAATCATCCTACTTTGAGAAGAGCACTTAGTAGATGAGAGAGAATTGATGATCCTCTTCAAAATGAAACATGGGATTTTAGTGGGAGACTTCCATGTTTTGATAAGAAGTTGTCTGATAATGTGAAGGAAGAAATTACACAAATTTGGCACTCTAGCTCAAGAGTATCACCCAATGCTAAAGATGTGTTAAAGTTGAGAATTAGCATTAGAGACCACATGCCACATCCTAAACATTATATGGAGGTAAGTCAAACTATGTTTTTCAAAAAACTTAGAGAGAGTCATCCAAGTCTTCATATATCACAAAGGGCTTTTGAATCTTTGAAGCCAATTTATTGTGTGCCACTTAAAATTTGAAATACATGTTGTTGCAAATATCATGTTGAGTTTTCTATGCTCCATGAACTATTATGCTCCATCTGTTCTACTTTTCATAGTAAAAAAATATTGGATAATTGTGGTGCTATTGGTCTTCCAAAATCATCAAGAGACTTGCTAGATCAATTTTTATTTTATAGATTTGATGGTTGTTTATTTTATAGAAATACTTTCTTAAATGAGAAGTGTTCAGAATGTAGTGGCTTATCCAAGTTTGACACATGTTTCCATGAGGGGTACAAACAAGATCTTGGGAAGACAATAGTAAAAATAAAGGTATATGAAATGGTGAAATACGCATTGAAGAGTGGGGGTGAGGGATCTAGATGTGAATTGGTTGCAAAAGAAATCAATGTGGTTAGTTTTATTTCAAATTTCAAGACATAGTCACAGGTCTCAGTGGTTGGATCAACAATTTATAATGTGTAAGGAGACTTTTCCCATTGGCATTATTATATCATTTGTTAACTTTGCTGAGAACTAAACATTGCAACCTCAAAATGAGACATAATCTCAGTATTACAACTCCATTCAAATTGCTATTTTCATCCACATAACATATAGACATGCCCCTAATAGTGCAGAAGATAATTGGAAGATTATTAGAGAGTATCATTTTTATATGAGTGATGATAGATCTCACTCTCATGAGTTTATGCAATATTTTTTTGAGAATTATTTTGATTTCTTAGAGGAGCATGCAATTGCTATGGATAGACATATCATTTGGTCAGATAACTATATAGGTCAATTCAAGAATACTTGTATGTTTTATTAAGTTGTGTTGGATGCACATAGAGAGGAGGGTGCCTCATATTTGGAGTTTTTTTTACTCTAGCCATGGGAAAGGGGAACATGATGGAGTAGGGGCATGTGTGAAGAGAGCTCTAGTTCAGGAGCAATTGAAGATTTCAAGAGTAGAGCTTCTTGATGCTTGTAGCATTATTGATTGGTGTAGTTCAACATTATCATAGGGGGGACTCTTTATTTAGTAGTACGCAAGTTCCTTTGGTTGATTGAGGAAGGGTCCATAGGAGATAGATCATATTGTGCTATAGTGAGAGAATCTTAAAAAGTGCATTGATTTCAGAGCTCTGATTCTAGTACATGGACCATTTGGACACGACAGTTAGCTTTCTTTTGCCCTAGTTATTTTTAGTGTGATTGGGATCACTGTGAGTCTAGTGAGTGGGTGGACACATGGGCTCCACATTATCTTACTCCATTGTCTATTATTCCCTCTTTCATATATGATGACATGGAAAGTTCACTTGAGCATAACCATCTATGAGATATTCTTCAGCCAAGACATGTCTTTGCATTGGTTGCACCACAAGGGAATGATGAGAAATCATATTATTGGTTAGCACATTGTGTAAAAGGTAAACAAAATCTTGCACAACTGATCACAGATGATGATAGATTCACATATCCTACTGGTTTAGTGGTTATCACTAGAACATGGATACAGACATACATGCTTAGAAAGAATGGAATTCCTACATTCAAAGACTATCACAAGCACAAAATAATTCTCAAAAATTCACATCTTATTATAGCAACAAATGTAAAGTTGTTGAAGCATCAAGGAAGACCAGAAGTAAAAGAAATTTTTACTATTACTAATGCTGATCATGAAGCCCTATTGGAGACCCTAAAATAGAGAGGACCCTATTGGAACACTCGGCTAGGTATATTTACTTTTTATGTTATTTTCTTTATTTTTATCTTGTTTAAAGCATCAAGGAAGACCAAAAGTAAACCACTGATGATCTTGTTTAATACAATAAGTTACTAATTTTTTTACTATATTGGAATGTATGTACATCATGAAGAGTATCCATGCATGAAGATAAAAAGATAAATAAGGAGTAGAATGAATAAAAAATTATTCTATTTTTGACACTATGATTTTTGACAATACTTTTATTGACACTATGATTTTTGACACTACTATTTTTGACACTATGATTTTTGGTAGTTGTGTATTTATGTAATAATAATGAAACACTTGATATATTATAGATGTAAACTTTTTGATTTAATGTAAGAAAAAAAGATGATTTTACTTAATGTAATTAATGTGGTGGGACCTAAAAAATGATGATTTTAATACATACTAACACCAAATTTGCATTGTGCCCAATGTGAAACACTTGATAGAGGTAAAAAATAATATTTTTTCTTTTAATACTAACCCTAGTGACACCGTTGTTCCAACTATAGAGAGCCTCCATCTTCCTTGGCCACCTCGTACCGAGGAGTCTCCAAGGTGCTCTAAGTATGTGTCGAGGTCAATCTTTTGAGTGTCATAACTCAGAGCTTGTGTGGGCTATTGATGAAATGTTAAATGCTATAGAAAAATCATGTTAAGGCCTAAAATAATATATCTCATTTTCAAGAGATCACTTTCCATTTGGATTCAGCACATCGATCTCGCTCAATGCCAAAACTCATAGTGTGCCTCAGTTCATAGGTGCACCACAATGTAACTTTGAAATCACTAATCTTGGCATCAAATCATCAGTGCCTTTAGCACTAGATGGGTAGGTGAATCCTAGTGACACCCTTTTTCTAGCTATGGAGAGTGTCCATCATTTGTGGCTTTATACCGAGGAGTCTCCAAGGTGCTCTAAGTATGTATCAAGGTCAATCTTCTGAAGGTTGTAACTCAGATCTTTTGGGGGCTATCGATGAAACATTGAATGCTATAGGATAATCATGTTGAGACCTAAAATAACCTATCACTAATCATGGCATCTTTGTACCGAGGAGTCTCCAAGGTGCTCTAAGTATGTATCGAGGTCAATATTCTGAGGGTCATAACTCAGATCTTTTGGGGGCTATCGATGAAACATTGAATGCTATAGGATAATCATGTTGAGACCTAAAATAACCTATCTCATTTTCTAGAGATCACATTGCATTTGGATTCGGCACTATGATCTTGCTCGATGCCAAAACTTGCAATGTGCCTTAGTTCGTAGGTGCACCACAACATAACTTTGAAATCACTGATCTTGGCATCAAATCATTAGTACCATTAGCTCTAGATGGATAGGTGAACCCTAGTGACACCCTTGTTCTAGCCACAGAGAGCCTTCATCATCCATGGCCACCCTGTACCAAGGAGTCTCCAAGGTGCTCTAAGTGCATATTGAGGTCGATCTTCTAAAGGTCATAAGTTGTAGCTTGTGAGGGCTATCAATGAAACATTGAATGATATAGGATGGTCATGTTGAGGCCTAAAATAATCTATCTCATTTTTTAGAGATCAAATTTTGTTTGGATTCAGCATAGCAATCTTGCTCGATGCCAAAACTTGCAATGTGGCTTAGTTTGTAGGTGCACCACAGTGCAACTTTGAAACCATTGATCTTGGCATTGAATTGTCAGTGTCATTAGATTTAGATGGGTGGGTGAACCCTAGTGACACCCTTCTTCTAGCCATAGAGAGCCTCCATCATCCTCTGCCACCCCATAGTGAGAAGTCTCCAAGGTGCTCTAAATGCATATTGAGGTCGATCTACCAAGGGTTGTAACTCAAAGCTCATGAGGGCTATTGATAAAATGTTAAATTTTATAGGATGGTCATTCTGAGGCCTAAAATAATATATCTTACTTTTGAGAGATCACATTCCCTTTGGATTTGGCACAGTGATCTCGCTCGATGCCAAAACTCGTAGTGTGCCTCAATTCGTAGGTGCACCACAGTGTAACTTCGAAACCTTTGATCTTCACATTGAATCATCAGTACCATTAGATCCAAATGGGCAAGTGAACCCTAGTGACACCCTTTTTCTAGCCATGGAGAACCTCCATCATTTGCGGCCACCTCGTACAAAGGAGTCTCCAAGTTGCTCTAAGTGCATATCGAGATTGATCTTGTAAGGGTCGTAACTCAGAGCTCGTGAGGGCTATAGATGAAATGTAAAATGCTATAGGATGGTCATGATGAGGCCTAATATAACCTATCTCATTTTTGATAGATCCCATTTTGTTTGGATTTGGCACATCAATCTTGCTAGATGCCAAAACTCACAATGTGCCTTAGTTCGCAGGTACACCACAATGTAACTTTGAAACTGTTGATCTTGGCATCAAGTAGTTAGTGCCATTAGCTCCAAATGGGTAGTGAACCCTAGTGACACCCTTGTTATGCTCATGGAGAGCCTCCATCATCTGTAACCACCCCATACTGAGGAGTCTCCAATGTACTCTGTGTATCAAGGTCGATCTTCTGAGGGTCATAACTTGGAGCTCATGAGGGCTATAGATGAAATGTCAAATGTTACAAGACTATCATGTCGAGGGTTAAAATAACCTATCTCATTTTTGAGAGATCACATTTCATTTGGATTTGGCACAACGATCTCACTCAATGCCAAAATTCACAGTATGCCTCAGTTCATAGGTGCACCACATCATAACTTTGAAACAACTAATCTTGGCATCAAATTGTTAGTACCATTAGCTCTGGATGGGTAGGTTAACCCTAGTGACACCCTTGTTCTAGCCACAGAGAGCCTCCATCATCTGTGGCCACCCCATATCAAAGAGTCTCCAAGGTGCTCTAAGTGAGTATCGAGGTCAATCTTCTGAGAATCATAACTTGGAGCTCGTGCAGGATATCAATAACCCCTTACCATGTTTTTTGAACTCATCTAATTAAGAATTTAAAGTTATAGAAAAAATTTCTTAGAATTTCAAAAATTCCAATTTTGCAATTTTGCAACTTTTTCTTGCAAAGTGAAAATGAGTCCAAAGAGTTAGTTAAGGGTTTGAGCATGATCATACAAGGTTGGAAACACCTATATAAGGTGTGAAATGATAGAATGCATTAATGAAGCTAGTTTACATAATGATAGAATGCATTACTCGATGGTTGGATTTAGGAAATGAAGTATGGTTCAAAAGTTATGAATGATTTTGTTTGGGTCTATACAAAGGACAACAAGAAGGTATGTTTTGGATGATTTGGTTCTTAAGTTTTTTTAAGTGGATTAGTATGGGTAATCTGATCAATGTGAGAAATGTATAAATTTCATTCATTGTTGGATACAATTATCTAATTGTGTGTCATTTTTGATGTTACACAAATGTCATATCAGTTGTCAGTCAGTGCTTACTGAGCTCACTTGGTCAGCAAGATAGTTTTCCTTATCTATTGAGTGTTCTTGAAGGATTACTCTATGGAGATAGTGTCTACCAAGCTCACTCAGGCATCAAAATAATTCTAGTAGGAAACAATGTTAACCGAGTTCACTTGGTTGCTAAAGGATTTTGCAAGTTCACAATGTTAACCAAACTTTTGTTGCTTAACACAGGAAATCGTCTTAGAACTAGTGTTTACTGAGCAGGGTTGGCCAATGAAGGATTTTTTTGTTTTGACATAAGAAGCTTAATTATTTTAAGTATTTTTTGTAGTTGAATATGGTGATGATTATTGGTCATTGTAAGTTTTAATTGAGCCAACTTAATAATCTGGATGGTATAAATGAAAGGTCAAGTTGAGATCAAAGAACCAGTTATCATGTATTGTGATAACACTAGTGCAATTAACATATCAAAGAACCCAATGATGCATTCCAAAATGAATCACATTGCTATAAAATATCATTTTGTTAGAGAATTAGTGTAGGATAAAGAAATTGGATTGGAATATGTTCATACAAAAGAACAAATTGTAGACATATTCACCAAGCCATTAACTAAGGATGCATTCCTGTATCTAAGAGGTAAGTTAGGGGTCATTCCCCTATTTCAAGCTCACTAAATAAAGTTTTAGTGATGCATCAATAGGAACCAAGTTGAAGATCAATCAGTTCATGCAACATATTCAAAAGGCAATATTGTATATGAATCAACACTCAAGGTACATTGATACTAATTTGGCATGTTTTTTTTTTGGCATGTTTTGTCAAAGAGGGAGAAGTTTACTATCATATCTTTCTAAAATTTGTTTTGAGAGAGAAGTATAGTATCAAAGAAGTTATGTAATTCCTTCATAGAGGGAGATTACTCCATGAAAGAAAAAGAAGTTTTTGGAAAAAATCTAAGAGGGAGAAACTTTCTATCAAAGAAAGTATTGTTCTCAAATTTCATTGTGCTATGACATGTTGTTTTGACATCAATGTCAAAGAGGGAGATTGTTGGATAAAATTATCTAATTGTGTGTTGTCTTTGTTACACAAATGTCATATCAGTTGTCAGTTAGTGCTTACTGAGCTCACTTGGTTAGCAAGATAGTTTTCCTTGTCTACCGAGAATTCCTAAAGGATTACTCTATGAAGACAATGTCTACCAAGCTCACTCGGGCGTCAAAAGAATTCTGGCAAGAAAAAGTGTTAACCAATTTCACTTGATCGCCAAAGGATTTTGCAAGTTCATAGTGTTAACCAAGCTTTTTTTGGTTAACATAGGAAATCATCTCAGAACTAGTGTTTACCAAGTAGGGTTGACTAATAAAGGATTTTGTTGTTTTGACATAAGAAGCTTAATTATTTTAAGTATTGTTTGTAGCCAACTATGGTGATGATTATTGGTCATTGTAATTTCTAATTGAGCCAACTTGATAATATAGATGGTATAAATGAAAGGTCAAGTTGATATTTTAGTGTGTGTGCAAGTATGTTGATTGAATTAAGAAAGTGAATAGTGAGAGCAAATTTGAAGGATAGGCAGTTATCCTTGTGGAGTAGAAAAGCTTTATTTGATCAAGAAGGATCTAGTATGAACCACAATAAAAATTTGTAATCAGCAATTTAGTTGCATCAAAATTAGGTCATTTCATTGTTACTTTCTTACTATTATAGTAGTGATACAAAATCTCTTAACAAAGTTGGTTTAACAACCAGTTGTAAATCCTCTAACAAGGTGACAGTTCCATTGAATTGTTTTAAGTCCTCTTGCAAGGCTATTCCTTACAGGGTGATTAAATCCTCTAACAAGCTCACACCTAACAATGTTTTTTTTAACCTTTAACTAGGTTGGCTCCTAATAGGGTTCACTTCAGAAGAGTGGCAATAGTAACTAGTTACATTGGTGGTTTTTCCCATAATGTGTTTCCATGTTAAATCCTAGTGTCTCATGTGTTCATGTTATTTCTCTTACGTTTGCAAATTAATCATAGTTAATGTTTTAGTATCAATTAAAAGTAAATCACACCCTACATTTACCAAGTTACAACATTTTCTGTGTGTTTATCGAATATCAACAGCAATTAGTTTTATTGTTAACATCCAAGGGATCTAGGATTTATTTTAGTGGTAACTAATTCACCCCCCCTCAGTTACTCCTTCTATATTTCTAGCAATTCATATGGATATGCTATTAGGGAACCAAGTTAAAAAGATCTAATCCAATCAAGTCTCTTAAGTCGAGATATTTTGTGGTCATGTTGAAATTGAAAAGTTATAGTATGAAGATAGCAACAAAGTGAAGGGCTAGTTATTAAAGATTACGAGTCTAGGAATGAGTTCATAGTTTGGAATAGAATCCATAGTTGAGGAGTGGAGTCATTAATCATGATGAGATTATATTTGGAGCCAAGAGTTAGTTTCAAGGTTGAAGGTGGAGATCAAAATTAGATTTGGGGTTATGTGAACCTTGTGTAGGAGGTTAAAAAGTGTGTTGATGTTATTGTCTAAAATTCCATGGATCTTTGTTGAAGCCTTTGAGTTCATCCCAATTCCTAGATAGACTACCATCCTTTTTTGAATCCCCTTACTTAAATTACTATTTATCAAAGGTGTACCGAAGGGCTCTGCATCATTCTGCCAAGATAAGGAATAAATCCAATCTAAAACTAAAACAACAAGGAAAACATTGGTTTTCCATATGTCACTCATTTCTATTGTTTCTCTCTATAAATAAGGTTTCCCTATTTTTCTTACTCTGAATCACATGATAGAAAGTGAACTCTCATATATTAACTATAGAATTTTTTATTAAAAAAGATATAACTCATGATAGCACTTCAAATTAAACATTGCATCCAAATTTGATAATAAAGGTTGTTAAAATTTTATTCACAAATTATTGCATTTCAATCAAATATAAAAAACATGATCAAAATTAATGATATTCCATAAACATGAAAAATACACATGATCCATGATAAATTGAGAAATACTAGATACTAAATTAATATGTATATCATTGTGCACATAATATATATATATATATATATATATATATATATATATATATATATATATATATATATATATATATATATATATATATCAAAATACATGTATCCATAGACAAATTACACAAATATATATCAAAATTCATGTATCCATAAACAAATTACACAAATATATATCAAAATACATAGATCCATATACAAAATGTGGCTGATCATACCATCAAAATGTGTATAATATTAATGTTTCTATAAACAATGTGGCATATGCCATCTCAAAATGTCTCATGATGCACCCTATGACAACTATACTATCCTAGGCTACTAGTGGATGATCAAAATGTAGCATCTTCACTGCACTAGGTGAATCAGATGCCTCTACATAAACAACAAAGGAAAACCCAAAGTTAGACTACTAAATTTATATGATTCTTTGTATCTAACATTGAAATGCTCAAATGCATAATGATCTTTTATTTAATTAATATTTATGCTATTAAAATTTCATCATAAATACCTCTACTGTCAACCTCCTATGTCATTAGGAGTCCTCTCATATGTCCTTGGCAATGCTTGTACCTCACTAATTGTGGCCTATGTATGTTCAAATATGTTTTTTAGATGAATCTACAACTTAAACTATAACATTATAATTCATAGCATGCTAAATTTATAACATATAATCAAGAAATCAAACTACAACTTACCTATGTCAGCTCCTCCTCAGGATATAGTGGCTGCATCATCAAAGGTACAAAACTCTCCCATCCAACCTCGCATGCACTAGGAGTTTCCTATGAGATAACAAATACTAGTTGTTAATATCATGGAAATCAGTTTTGAATTTATTTATAAAAATAAGGAAAATAAAAAATAAATGATACTTATACATGCAATTGGGCTCTCAGTGTGAATGGAAATGCTAGAGAATATACGATGCAGAATTTGCATGGACTCATTGCAAGTAGCCATGCCCTATACAATAAAGAATGTAATTAAATTTCATTACCAAAAACATTTTACAAGAATACATCAATATTTAATCAAATAGAAAGCACCTAATTACCTTTCCCTTGTCAATGGGTCCTACCACACCCCCAACACTTTGTCCCCCAGGGATAGTTGATACCTACAAGAAAAAAGAAAGATTTTAAACCATATATGCTATAATATCAAATAGAAAAAACAATGAGAAAACAACATAATGTACCGTAGATGTCTCAAGGCCAAAGGAAATAGTCAAGAGCATGGCATCATCAACTTGTCTTAGCTCTTCCTTAGTCATCAACTAAACATGAATGAAGATCACATACATGTATAAGTCAGTATGGCTTAAAAATTAAAATTACTCTATTATAAAGATTAACTTTAAATCACATATGTCATAACAAATTTTTTTATACACGTACCAACATAGAAGGATTCCATGCCTCTGCATGCCCCTCCTCTCTTGAATCAAGGTTTGTAGCCTCTATATGCACATCTGGTGTATCCTCATCAAATACAAACTAATACTCATGAAGATATCCTATGGAACCCAAACAAATATTCTTGCACATTATGCAAGTATGGGGCACACAAACATGTGATGATCTTTCTGTTGATGAACTCACACCAACATCATCAACATGGGGAGGCAACACTGACCTAGCCTTGGATATCAATAGGCTACTCAATCTATGGATAGCTCTAATAGTTTGAGAGCTAGCCTCTACAATGATATCAAGATGCTGCACTTGAGAAGAGGGGGAGACATTAGTAGGGGGACAAAAGTGTCATCTTTCTTTCATTGGGCAAAGGGTCTATGCTAAGGAGCTCCTCCTCCTACACCCATTTTGGGGTTCATGCTCCAATAGTTCACCTTGAGGCCCAACACAAATTATGCATATAATTTTCTAAGGAAATAAATGGCACCTTTAAATTGCTATTTGGAGGGATGTCAAAAACCATCCACCAACGATCCCAAAAGTTCACATGTATGGCATCATTTTTTCACCATTTAATTGATAGTTTGGGCTTTTTATGGTCAACTTGTAAACTAGTTTTTTGGTTCACAAAAAGGGCAACCAAATCATCTTTACTTATATTGAGGGCTACAAACTCATCATAGTCCAACCCATCATCAAACATCTCATGCATTTCATCACATCAATGAAGAGTGGTGTTTTGTTCATTGTTAAGTGTTTCAGTGTTATCCACTATTGTGTTTAACATGGATAACATTGGAGCCAATGTGGGTATAGCATTATATGTTGTTCACAAATCCCTCAATTCAAGGAGGGTTTTGAGGGGTTAGGGGATCATTTGGTGGACAATTTTGAGGGGGCACTAGATCATTTGGTGGGGATTTATGAGGAACAATATTTCTTGCCTTAATATCATCATTTTGGTCAGCCATACCTATTAATTTGAAAAACATAATTTCTATTAAAAAAAACCTAAATTTTAACAAATTCAATTAAAACTAACAAATTTATAATAAAATTGATTGAATTTTTTTTTTAAAAAAAACAAAAATTCACTCATCTATATCGCGTATACATTTTACAATTAGATATTAGAGCTAAAAAATGTAAAACAGTGTGAAAACAACAACCCCTGGGATGCTTTTTCTTTTAAATGATAGCATAGTTATCGAGTATCTGATTTCATATCAGATACTTGATATTATCGGGTATCTAATTTCATATTGGATATTCAATGATATTGGGTATTTGATATGAAATCAGATATTTGACAAGGCTCGAGCCTACTTTTTAGCTTTGGTATCAGGATGGGTGGAAAAAAGTCAAAGAGAATTTTGAAACACTTTTAGACATTTTCAAATTCTATATTTTTCACATCACCACTTTTTGGCACACCATGATCCTGCACATACCCATATGGAAAGCTCTATATTTGGGGGAAAATTTAGACTTGTTCTTTTCCATAACCTTAGTAATCTTCCTTTTGTCCAATTCTGGGATAACTTGGGCTAGAGTTGATTCCCTGATTTGTCTTTTAGTTTGCAAGCTCTATTGCCATTTCTACACAACTTGGTCATATAGACTCTTTCGTAGTGAGTTGAAAATATCAAGAGGAGTTGATTTAAATGTAGCCATCATCTCATATATGGCTTCCTCTACTTTATTTTGATCAAATTTCCCTAACTTATCAAGATTAACATGTGCAAAACTAGATAAATTTGCATTTGATTTTACATTGTCACCCAAATTATCTATATCCAAGGAGGGATTATGACTTATCACTTTAATTTGAATTAAGTCATTCGACTCATTCTTCTCCTCATCTGACTTAGCTAGTGTAGTATACTTTCTCCTTAACCTCTTGTAGATTTTCTCTTCTAGATGACTCTATTCAGCTATGGTAATAGATCTTTTTCCCTTTAGCTTTTTAGCTTCTTCTAATTGCTTGGTGGCTTCTGTTACCTCTGGTTTTACTGCCAAAAGATTTAAATTCAAATCCGCGGCTTGTTCAATGGTTAGCCAAAAAATTGTTATTTTAATGCCCGACTCGCCAAGGTTCTGTGACCGTCAGATTTTAGATAGATCGACGGTTGGCGCGATCTCGTCATCAAAAGTCACACAGGAGACAGTATTAGCGACATTGCGCCCAAACGACGCGTGTTTGGTGGGCCCTATGGGTGGGTCACAAAGGAGGGCGGTCAAAAAGTTTTTCGGTGCCGCAGGCGCTATGGCGCTATCGCACGCCAATCAAAAAATTTCCATGGCGACATAGCGCCCGGCGAAGATGCTCACGACGGTGGGCGAGTCATGTTGCCAAAAAAAAAATGTTGCGACGATCGGGTAAAAGTTTGGCGGGCCGAAGAAAATAAATGGCGAGAACTTCAGACAAATATTGGGCCCCATTGTGTACCTCATCTGCCCAGTTGGTAGAGCCCGTGTCACAGCAGCGAATCAAAAAGAACCATGCATAGATAGGGACACGTCATCGGTTGGGTGCTATGGCGCTATGGAAATTTAACCTCGATTTTCCCATAGTGACATGGCGCCTGGTCGACACGTGGTCACCCTATGAGGCCAAGTCGCAAGATTGCCCAGTGGTGTTCCGATGGGCCAATGAGGAACCACCGCGTGTAACCAGGCTGGAGTCTCTATTAGTATGGTTGGCACAGTCAAGGTTTGCGATCTCCATCGTCAGATTTGATTGCATCAACGGATGGCACCATCTCGCTATGGCGGAGATGCACAGATATTATCATGGCGACATAACGCCCATCCGCCGCGTGGCCATTCTACGGATCAAGTCTCGGGTTCACAAACTGGATGATGCCATGCGTATATGTCAGGACACGACAACCACGGGCCCAGTAGTTTTCAGGAGGGACGGCGAGTGAGGTGCGAGGTTGCTCTGATCGTCAGATCTGCAAGATCTACGGCTAGCGCTATCTCGCCATCAGGAGTTGCCCAGACTTTAGCATAGCGAGTTAGCGCTCAGAAGACATGTGTCCTCGCATTTCAGTTTTTGACATGGCAATTAGCTGACGACCAATGGTTAGGTGATAAGGTGGCATGGTTAGTTCGATGAAGGCGGTCAACCGCGGAAGGACTCTCCAAGTGGCAAGACAAAGGATTACGATTGGCCCGCGTGGCCTAGTCGGCATATAAGAAATTGGGTCGGCTAATAGCCCAGTTTGATTCATGAACCAAGATGCAGAGGCAATCGACGTATCTTGTGATCTGATCTTCACGATCATTTGCGACCTACCAGGAATGAATGCAGGACATAAGGACACTCCACCCATCTGGTCGGCCCATCTACCATGTCAGGGAATGTTGTGGCACCATTTCTATCTTCTCCAGGCTTTTCTCAGAAGAAATGAGATTTCTCGATATGCAGGCTAGGATTTCAATCCAGATCCCCGATTGGGTTCTCAAGACAGGAAGTTAATGCCAGTAGGTAAGAAGTGAATGTAACGCGGAAATCTTTAGTTGTGCCTGATCTATAAAGGTAGTTTCATGATCTGTTCTAAAGGGGGATTCTTCCTAATTTTCTCTGCTACTGCTTGCAGACTTACAGTGTAAAACTCCCTTTATCTCTAAGCCATGTAATAGCCTATATCATCTCTTTCGGCCATCAGTGTGAATGTGCATCACTTTGCCTCCCATTGGTGTATTGTTGAGATCAATGATCTGCATACTATATCTATCTTTGGCCTATCAAATAATACATAAGTGAAATCTCCTTTTCCTAGTGTCATTTGGTTGGTTTCTTCTGATCTGTATGTGATTACTGATCGATATAAGTCTGGATGTGTATGACTTTTGTATGTTATTCTGGTTTTGTAGTATATATATGGGCAGGAATGAATCTGAACACTCTGTCTTGGTGCATCACCGCCTTAGATTAGACTAGGTAGATTTGCTTTGACGCTCTCTTTCTCCCTTTCCCTTCTAAGAATAGATAGGTGCACCCTGATAGTAAGAGGAAGCCAGCCTTCTCCAGAGACTCAACCTCGTAGTTCAAGTCCCACAGCTTGGAGGTTGTTTCCATGTTTCACTAGGTTGTCCTCGTGCATAGGCCTTGGACAAGGGTGCAAACCTATGTGACAATAGTTTTTGGCACGCCCGGTGGGACCTATATCAAAAGATTTCATGTCTACTAGTGTGAAAAGAAGAAAGAGTTTCTGAGATTAATGCTAAAGAAGTAGTGCTGGCTTCAGTATTCAAGCCTTCAAGAGGCTGATTCATCAAGTACTTGGTGACTCTGAGCATCAACAAATCTAGTTTCAGGCCAAAGTTGCAGAAATTCATGCCCAGAGCTGAAACAAGGGCATCTTCTAGAGGTAATTTTCAATATCAAGAACTCTCACTTTCAAGTCCTAGAAGAAGGAGGGCTAGAGCTTCATTATCACCAGTTAGAGGTGGAGTAACAATCAACATACCTGTGAGATCTATCTCTACTCCTCCTACTATCCGAACTCAGCCTAGATTGCCATCAGCACTCATCAATAGAACACTTGTTTATATGGCACAACCAAGAGTTCATCCTTTTGCCACCTTTAATGGTGGAAGTCCTCTGTTGTTAGCCCAAAGACATGATATACCAGTAGCTGCACTAAAAAGCATACCTGATTTTACTGGTGAAACTTCTATTTCCCCCCTAGAGCATATCCAAGAGGTAGCGAATGTCTGCAATATTCATGGTATTACAAAAGATGATGTTGTTGTCAGACTTCTAGCCTCATCTTTAAAAGGAAAACCATTACAGTGGTATAGAGGCTTAGCTCATGGTTCCATAACTAATTGGGATGGACTAGGAATAGGATTATGCAAACATTTTGAGGATAAGAGTGACCATTTGTCACTATTAGAGTAGCTGACTACAATAAAAAGAGCCCCCCATGAATGTATGACTCATTTTAATTACAGATTCCAAAAGACATGGGATAGAATACCTACTATAGTGAAATCTACCCCTGGTAATGCCTTCTTGCATTACCTTAGAGCTTTTAACAATGATATAGCCACTACAATCCAAACTATGGGAGGAGATATATTACCTAATGCTTATGAGACGGCCATAAAAGCTGAGAACATTCTAATACAAGGAGGAAAGTTGGCCCCAAGGCCTCCTATGCCTTTCTTTCCTGATGTTCCCAACCACCAACCAGCAATAGCCCCTCTCCCTACAATCTCTACATTGCAAGCCCTTACTCCAGTTCCTGAAGCTTCCACATCCTCAAACGGAATAGATGAACTCAAGGAAATGCTCCAAGGTCTAGTATTGAATGCAGATAAAAGAGAAAAGACCCTGGATAAAAAATTACAAGAGTAGGGGAGGGAGTTGAAGGACCAAGGGAAGAGACTAGAGGATAGTTTTTCTCTAATACAAAAGATGAGTAACAAGGTGGTGGCCTTAGAAAGACAGCAGGCTCAAGGTGGCAAGCCTCCCCAATTGCAATATCAAGCTCCAAGTGGTGGTAGGCCTCCTAATCAATGGAATAGCTCTTTTGATCAGAATAGGCAGAATAGTCATGCTTCTGCTTCAAGCTCAAATCAGCATAGAGCTATAGTCCCTCAAAATAACTTGGCCCAAGACCAAGATTTTTGTCCCTCGTGTAACTATTCTTATACCTATTGCTTGTGTCAGAAATCAGAATCTTATTTGGCCCTAACTGTCCAGGAGTCCACAGTAAAGCAATCACACAAAGAAGATCATCCCAAGGAGGCCCCATGTGTTCAGAGGCAGGGTGATTGCTCTTTTATGAATCACCAAATAGAGGAACATTGTAATGTAAACCAGGACTCCATTGCTCATAACACAAGAAGCAAGAAGAGAGCTATGGAACATGTTGCTCCTCCTTCTCCTAAGCAGGCCTCAACTTCAAGTATTATACCTAACACACAAACAACAAATGAGCAGACGAACACTTCACAACAGCAAAAGCAAGGTCCAAGAAATGAGGATGCAAGTGATCCTTTTGTTGCCCCATCTCAACCTCTTATAAGTGAAGCCCCCAAAGTTTCTACCAAAATTCCTAGTGCACCATTGAGTGTGGTAGAGAAAATGAAGAAGACCAACGTAAACATTTCCATGTGGGATGTTGTTGCTACCATACCAATGCAGAGGAAGATGCTACAGCAAGAATTGGAAAGGATTGAGCCCAAGGATCGGTCATCTACCATGGAGAGTGCCACTAGTTTAGTGCAACCAGCAGGAGATGTGGAGGCAAATAAAAAGGTTAGACCTCCTCCATTTTATGTTTCTCTGATTATAGGGGGCAAAGTAGTCCATAATTGCATGATAGATTCAGGGGCTAGCAACTCAGTAATGCCTAGGTGTGTTGCTGATGCTTTAGGGATGAAATACGAGCCCATTGTTAAGGATGTGTTACAACTAGATGGGATTACTGTCAAAACTGTAGGCATCCTTAAAAGTGTGGAAATGGCCCTACATGCATGCCCTGGTTGTACTATGATTCAAGACATATCTGTGGCTGAGGTTAAGCCCTATTTTGCCATCTGTCTTTCGAGAGACTTCACTACTCAAATTGGTGGATTCATATCTGCTGATTGGTCTTACATGTCATTTAAGACCAGATATGGGGCCAATGCTTCAATAAGAGCGGAACCTCAAGCCCTTCACCACACTAAACCCTACACTCCCAACTTCATCAATATGAATTGCCCTATCCTAGAGGTGAACAAAAATAACGTAGTAAACGAGCCTGTCACTTCCATAGCAGGGATTCCTGATTTCTTCTTGGATGAGTGGGCAAATACATGTCAGTTTGAACCTATGTCGGAAACCCTTGAGAGAGAACTTAGTACATATTGCATAATAGAGAATGAGGTTCAAGTTCTTGACCTTGTTAGGACTAATGACGACATAAATGGAGTATGGAGAATGTACTTTGATGGCTCAAGGAATAAAAATGGATCAGGGGCTGGTGTTATGTTGATCTCTCCTACACGAATAAGATACTACTTCTCCTTTCGGTTCCAATTCAGTTGTACCAATAATGTGGCTGAGTATGAATCCTTGATCCAAGGTCTCCTACTTGCCCAAAAGAGGGGAATTCGAGCCTTGAAAGTATATGGAGACAGTGAGTTGGTAGTGAACCAAGTGAGAAATCAGAATATCACCAAAAATGCCCCGCTCAAGTCTTATAAACATAGAGTCTGGGATTTGCTTGAGGGTTTCAATGCATTTAACATTCAGAGCATTCCTAGCAAAGAAAATAAACATGCTGATAGACTTGCAGCAGTGGGTGCATCTTATGATGTGCCAGCGAATCTTGAGGAAGAAAAGAAACAACAAATAAGGGTAGTGGTGAGGCCTATTGTTCCTGATAATAATACTAACTGGCAAGTGTTCGAGTCTGATGAGAAAATTGTGAGCTTCTTGCAGAATGAAGCAGAATTTTCAGAGAGAAGTCAGCTGAGACTACAAGATCAATATGGTGATCAGATCATTCATCTTAGTTCCAACAAGCTACCCAAGGGTCTCATTACCTTGGAGGGTGTCTTTAATCCTGGTGATCAAATAAGAGGCAAAGGGATGAATCTAGTTGCAGAAAAGGATGACCATGCCCCAGTTACTATTGCTGATGGAAAATCTCTTAACATGGGGAAGGTATGTTCTAAAGCTGAGCAAGAAGATTTCATTCATCTATATCAAGAATTTAGTGATGTATTTGCTTGGACATATGATGATTTAAAAGGGTTTGACCCTAGTTTGTTTCAGCATACCATAGATTTAGTTGATAGGGTCAAACCAGTAAGGCAAAAATAGAGGCCAGTGAATCCCAAGATTGAACCTTTAATGAGGAAAGAACTATCCAAACTGATTGAGGCTAACATAATTTTTCCTATCAAACACTCATCATGGGTAGCTAACCTTGTCCCTATGAGGAAGAAGAATGGAGAAATCAGATTGTGTGTGGACTTTAGGGATCTCAATCAGGCTTCCCTTAAAGATCACCATCCTCTCCCTTCTATAGAGCAAATTCTGTCCAAGGTCAGTGGGTCAAGGAGATTCTCTTTTCTTGATGGGTTTTCAGCTTATAATCAAGTACTGGTTAAAGAGTCTGATAGACACAAGATGACATTTACTACTAAATGGGGCACCTATGCTTATTGCAAAATGCCATTTGGATTAACAAATGCAGGTGCCACATTCCAAAAGGCAATGGAGGTAGCTTTCAGAAGATTAATTGGCAAGTTTGTCTTGGTATACCTTGATGATATAACTGTGTATTCCAAGAATTTGGAGGGTCACCGTGATCATTTGAGATAGGTATTTCTAAGATGTAGAGAGTTTGGGGTATCTCTCAACCCAGCCAAATGTGTCTTTGCTAAAAGCTAGGGAAAACTATTGGGACACATTGTATCTAAGGATGGATTGACCGTTGATCCAGAAAGGACAAAAGCAATACTTGCCCTTCCTCTCCCTAAACACAAGAAAGGGCTACAAAGTTTCCTTGGTAGGATAAATTTTGTAAGAAGGTTTATTCCTAATCTTGCCACCATGGTGAAACCCCTTACAGCCATGCTCAAGAAAGATATGGTCTTCTCATGGACCAAGGAGGGGAAGGAGAGTTTTGAAAAGATCAAGGCAGCCATAGCATCGGCCCCTACCCTCATGAACCCAAAATTTGAGAAAGATTTCATCCTCTACACTTTAGGTGGTAAGTCAAGTATCTCTGCTTTCTTCACCCAAACAAATGACAAGAATGAGGAGAAGCCCATAGCCTTCTTTAGTGAAGGGCTTAAGGAATATGAAGATAAGTATAGCTTTGTTGAGAAGCAAGCCCTTGCAGTCATTAGAGCCTTGAAGAAGGTCAGACACCTCTTATCCCATAATAGGATCCATTTGTTGGTGCCCCATGCAAGTGTAAAAGACTTCCTGTTAAACAAAGATGTCAGTGAGAAGAGAGCTGGATGGATCACTAGGGTAATGGAATATGATGTTGACATTCAGATTACCAAATTGGTAAGAGGAAGAGGATTATGTAAAGAAATGTTATCAGATCAGAACTCAGATGAAGAAGTTGCCATGGTGATAGCAGAGCAGCAGGAGGAAAGGTATGCTGATGGTCCAAGGAGCTGGATAAATGACATGAAGAATTTCTTATTAGGGAATGGATACCCTTAGGGAATGGACAGAACTAAAAAAAGACAATATAGACTACAATCCATTCCCTATGTTGTGATTGACGATATCCTATTCAGGAGGGATTTTAATGGGACCCTATTGAGATGTGTTGAAGAGGATCAGGCTGAAAGGGTGATTAGAGAACTCCATGACAGCCCTGATGGCGGCCACTTCTCTGCAAGAATAACCGCTATGAAGATCATGAGGGCTGGATATTATTGGCCATCTCTATTCCATGATTGTTACAGGTATGTGAGGAAATGTGAGAAATGTGATTTTTTCTTAGGCAAACAGAGACTTGCAGCTCTTCCTCTCCATCCTATTCAGGTGGATCAGCCCTTCACTCAGTGTGGGTTGGATTTTATAGGCCCCATTAATCCTCCATCTAGTGCAGGTCATAAATGGATCTTGGCTGCTACTGATTATTTCACTAGGTGGACAGAGGCAGTTGCCTTGAAGGATGCCACAAAGCCATCAGTTGTTGAATTCCTTGATGGAATTGTATCTAGATTTGGTGCTCCTTCTACTATCATCTCAGATAATGCCAAGTCTTTTGTTGGAACCCAAATTTGTGCATGGGCCATGAATCACAATATCTACCTGAGCACATCATCAAACTACTATCCTCAGGGTAATGGTTTGGCTGAATCTTCCAACAAGAATCTGATCAAAATTATGAAGAGGACAATAGAAGACAATCAGAGGACCTGGCACAAGAAATTAAGGACTGCTCTGTGGGCTGATAGGATAACACCCAAGAGATCTATTGGGAATTCACCTTTTGTGCTAGTATATGGTAGGGAATCTAGACTCCCAATCTCATTGGAGTTCCCATCCTTGGAGTTGGCTCATCAGCTAGAACTGGTTGAAGATGATGCCATGACAGTAAGAATGGCAGAACTAATTGAGTTGGAAGAAAAGAGAAACAAAGCCATGAAAACTCTAGAGATTCACCAGCAACAGATGAAGAGGAATTTTGACAAGAAGGCAAGGGCCAAAATCTTCAGAGAAGGGGATTTAGTTCTCAAGTGGGACTTAGACAGAGAAAAACCAGGAAGGCACTCCAAATTTGACCCATTATGGAGTGGCCCTTATCTGATTTCTAGTTGCAAACAGGCCAATGCATTCCAACTAAGCAGGCCAAGTGGTGAAGTTCTACCCATTCCAGTCAATGGGATCTATCTGAAGCCCTATTTTTGAAGGGTTGTGAATCTATGTACATAGTTAATCTAGTTGCTTCGTTCTTGTTTCTGTTTTGCAATAAGTGCACGAGCACATGGCTCTCTTCGTGAGTCATCTTTGACATATCTCACGCTACTGAGGAGGTCCCGTTTTTGTTTTTTTTTGTTTCCAATCATAGAAGTAGAGTTAGAACCTTAAGGGTTTTTAATGTTTTGATTTCCTCTTTAAGGGTTAGGGTTCTTGCAGCTCTCAGCTTGTGCCTCCTGGTCCTCTTTCGACTCCATAGCCCAACGGATCATTCTTAGGCACTGGTCATGCATTGAGCAGGCTCATGCCCCCTGCGAGTCGCCAGAAGTGTTACCTCTAGTTTTATCACCGAAAGATTTAAATTCAAATCTGCGGCCTGTTCAACGGTTAGCCAAAAAATTGTTATTTTAATGCCCCAACTCACCAAGGTTCTATGACCGTCAGATTTTAGATAGATCGATGGTCGGTGCGATCTCATCATAAAAAGTCGCACAGGAGATAGTATTAGCAACATCGCGCCCAAACGACACGTGTTTGGTGGGCCCTACGGGTGGGTCACAACGGAGGGCGGTCGAAAAAATTTTCGGCACCGCAGGCGCTATGGCGGTATCGCACGCCAACCGAAAAATCTCCATGGCGACATAGCGCCCGGCGGAATGCTCACGACGGCAGGCGGGTCACGTTGCCAAAAAAAAAAATGTTGCGACGATCGAGTAAAAGTTCGGCGGGCCGGAGAAAATAAACGGCGAGAACTTTAGACAAATATTGGGCCCCATTGCGTACCTCATCTGCCCAATTGGCGGAGCCCATGTCACGGCAGCGAATCAAAAAGAACCATGCACAGATAGGGACACGTCATCGGTTGGGTGCTATGGTGCTATGGAAATTTAACCTCAATTTTCCCATAGCGACATGGCACCTGGTCGACACGTGGTCACCCTGTGAGGCCAAGTCGCAAGATTGCCCAGTGGTGTTCTGATGGGCCAGTGAGGAACCGCCGTGTGTAACCAGGCTGGAGTCTCTATTAGTATGGTTGGCACAGTCAAGGTTTGCGATCTCCACCGTCAGATTTGATTGCATCAACGGATGGTGCCATCTCGCTATGGCAGAGATGCGCAGATATTATCATGGCGACATAGCGCCCATCTGTCGCGTGGCCATTCTACGGATCAAGTCTCAGGTTCACCAACCGGATGATGCCATGCATATATGTTAGGACACGGCAACCATGGGCCCAGTAGTTTTTAGGAGGGACGGCGAGTGAGGTACGAGGTTGCTCTAATCGTCAGATCTACAAGATCTATGGTTGGTGCTATCTCGCCATCAGGAGCTGCCCGGACTTTAGCATAGCGAGTTAGCGCTCGAAAGACACGTGTCCTCATGTTTTAGTTTTTGATGTGGCAATTAGTTGACGGCCAACGGTTAGGTGATAAGGTGGCGCGTTTAGTTCGATGAAGGCGGTCAACCGTGGAAGGACTCTCCAAGTGGCAAGACAAAGGATTACGATTGACCCGCGTGGCCTAGTCAGCATATAAGAAATTGGGTTGGCTAATAGCCCAGTTTGATTCATGAACCAAGATGCAGAGGCAATCGACGTATCTTGTGATCTGATCTTTGCGATCATTTCTGACCTACCAGGAATGAATGCAGGACATAAGGACACTCCACCCATCTGGTCGGCCCATCTACCATGTCAGGGAATGTTGTGGCGTCGTTTCTATCTTCTCCAGGCTCTTCTCAGAAGAAATGAGATTTCTCGGTATGTAGGCTAGGATTTCAATCCAGATCCCCGATTGGGTTCTCAAGACAGGAAGTTAATGCCAGTAGGTAAGAAGTGAATGTAACGTGGAAATCTTTAGTTGTGCCTGATCTATAAAGGCAGTTTCATGATTTGTTCTGAAGGGGGATTCTTCCTAATTTTCTCTGCTACTGCTTGTAGACTTACAGTGTAAAACCCCCTTTATCTCTGAGCCATGTAATAGCCTGTATCATCTCTTTCGGCCATCAGTGTGAATGTGCATCACTTTGCCTCCCAATTGTGTATTGTTGAGATCAACGATCTACATACTGTATCTATCTTTGGCCTATCGAATAATACATAAGTGAAATCTCCTTTTCCTAGTGTCATTCGGTTGGTTTCTTCTGATCTATATGTGATTACTGATCAATATAAGTCTGGATGTGTATGACTTTTGTATGTTATTCTGGTTTTGTAGTATATATATGGGCAGGAATGAATCTGAACACTCTGTCTTGGTGCATCACCACCTTAGATTAGACTAGGTAGATTTGCTTTGACGCTCTCTTTCTCCCTTTCCCTTCTGAGAATAGATAGGTGTTCCCTGATAGTAAGAGGAAGCTGGCCTTCTCCGGAGACTCAACCTCGTAGTTCAAGTCCCACAGCTTGGAGGTTGTTTCCATGTTTCACTAGGTTGTCCTCGTGCATAGGCCTTGGACAAGGGTGCAAACCTATGTGACAATAGCTTCCATTGTGCTAGACCTAGTAGTAGGTACTGTCGTCTTCTATTGTGAACTTTTCACAATCTTCTTTGGTTTCTTCACCTCTGATTCCTTTGTCTTCTTTTTCTTCTTAGTTGGTTTAGATGCTTCCTTGGCTTCTTGTTCCTCAATACCTTCTACATTTTCTTCTTGATCTTCCCTTTGGCCTTGAGTGAGTGCCAATGAGGCTTGGCCTTGTTCATCCCATTCATCATCTTCATCTTCCTCTTCTTCTTCCCCTTCATTGAATCTCTTCTTTGGCTTCATGACCAGTTTGCTCTCTTTCCTTATCACAAATTTTTTTTGCAAGTTAATTGTTATCCTTGATTTGGCTTCCTCATACTTTCTAAATGAGGTGAAACTTTTATCAATGTCCTTTTCCGGTAGTGTTGTGATAGATGTAGATGGCTCATCTACATTAATCACATATGGAAATGGCTTAAGCCATCTAACCCTAGGAATAATTCTCTACACATATGTATAATCTACATCAACCTAGAAAAAAAAATCATTGTAATATTTCTCCACTAGTGACATAGTAATCCTTAGTCTTTTATTCATGTATTTCTTAAAATCCTCAAAATAGCTAGTCATGACTAAGTCAAAATTATCTCCAAGTTGTTCTATCAACTTTACAATCTGAACTATAACTGGTCTATTTGATTTTCACACCACTTTTCCAAATGTAGGGAAAGTATTCTGCACATAAAAGAATATGTAGACCAATAGATAGCCAAACTTGCAATATGCACTCTTTGTTTTTTTTATGGCCTCCAAGTTCTCAAATAGTTTCTGAAGTTGCAACTCAACAAGGTCATAGGTGTGATCTTTCTTCACTATCTTGTATCCCAAATCCACAACCATATAGGATACACTATTCAATTTGCTAGAGTAAAATAACTTATGTGAAGTCACTCTCACTACAAAGGCAATTAGGGGGTCTGAGATAGAATCTATAGACATCTCTCTCTTTTTCTATACCAAACTTGTATTTTTCTCAATTATCTCCTTTGAATTACTATAAATTCTCTTAGGTCTTTCTACAATAGGATATCCTATTACTTGGTTGATGATCCTTTTGGTGATCTTAATTGGTCCATTTTCTAACCATATGAAGTCATCATGTATTCTACTAAGCACGATCTTATCCATTCAGTCCTTAATACATTAGGAAAATCTAGGGCATAGATCAACCCTTTATTTTCTATAATTTTTTTTTCTTCCCTCAAGACTCCATTCTCACAAAGCTTTTTGTACAAATCCCTTATCTCCATGTCTCCTATACTTCCAACTTTACAAGTATAAAAACACCTAACATCTTGAATCATGAGAACTTTTGGTGGTAACATGGATAACACACCAGATGGGTGCCATTTATATGTTATCTTAGGTATTACTCAGAAAGGTGGTTGCCTCACATCATTACTAATTAGTTGAACAATAAAAAATTCATTTCCTTCCTAAGATTCATAGAAGAGCTAATTGCCATATTTTATATTTAGGGTATGTTAAAATTCAAATAGTTGAACTCGACACCAGTAAAATACCTTTTAATTTGATGAATTTTGGTGAGTCATAGTTGAACTTGGTTTGCAAATGCAAGAATCTCATGTTGTAATTCTCCTTTGTGCTCTTCATTCTATCTTTGATGACTAGTCAATGCAAATAATTCAAGAAATGACTATATAACCCTTAGAATTTTGCAATAAATTCTTAATGCTTACACAATTTTAAGCTTGACTACCATAGGGTTTCCAATTCACTTGGCTTACACATGATTTCCACCATGCTCAGCTTATACAACAAGCTCGGCCAGCACTAACATAACTCCTTCAGTCAATAATAAATGTGAAACTTTTCATGCTCGGCAACAACATGAAAAACTACCAAAACTATAGATTTCTTCCACGTTCTAACCAATATATTGCATCTTAATTCATGCATATATAATATTTTCAAATCTTATATTCTTGGAACTAATGTATAATATAACATTTGAAATAACAATCCCATACATTCCTTTTGATCACCTAGTTGGGGGTGATGTGATCACCTAATCCATTGAATGAAGTGACCTCATTTGAACTTGATGTGTTGTAATATTGTCTCTTCTTCCATGTCTTGTTTATTTGCACTTTGACCTTCTCAACATTGACCTTTTCTTTGCCTTTAATATTGCCATTACTCAGTGCAGTTGATCTAGTTGGATAGTTTCTACTAATATGACTAGTCTTGAGACAACTAAAGCATGTAGTCTCACTTAATCATCTATTGTAGTTTCCTTTGAAGTGTGTTCTAATGAATTTCTTAGGAACATGTCCATATTCTTGACAATAGTGATAACTATACCTTGTATTGTAATCCCAATCACAAGATTTTCTATTTTGTTGTACCTTTGTCTTCTTGTTTGATGTCCACTTGGCATTAGATCTAAATTCATATAATTTATGTCCATACTTCTGATAGTTGTGGCAATATCCTTCAAATCTCTGAGTGTACATGGTCCTGGTCTTGCATTCATATGCTTGATGTCCTTGCTTGTTTCACTTATGATAGTTGCCCTTGAATTTTTGCTTAGAACTATGATTTGCATTGTTGCTCTTGCAAATATTTGTTTTATGACCTAAATTTCCACAATTATGACAAGTGAGTTTGTAGTTCTAACCTTTTATATTTATTCATTCACCTCTTTTAGATGATTCTCCTTTCTTAGTACTAGTGTATCCCAATCCAATAGTGTCATTGTTAGATCTTCGAGATCTCATCAGTTTCTCAAAGAATTTGATGCCTTCACTAGGTTTGTTGAAACTTTAAGCAAATTCCTTTTCTGCTCTTAGTTCATTTCTCAGTTGTTCATTCTATAAATTTAAGGTTGTAATCTCAATGTCCTTTCCATTCAATTCTAATTTGCAATTATTAATTGATTTATTTTATCCAATTGCATGTTAGCAATCTTTTGCACCTTTGATGTCTTCTCTTCTAGTTTGTTGGTTAGTTTTCTTTTGTCATCTTCAATCATGACTTTGTCTTCCTCAACTTTAGTTTTATTTTTGGTCACATCACATAGAAATACTATTGGACTTATTGTTCTATCTTAAGATTTTGACCTCTTTACTTAGGGCACCATTCTTTTCCATCAGATTTACAATTGCTACATCAAACTCACTTGAGTTTCTATTTTCAAACAATCTAGTAGTGTCTTCCTCTTGGTAATGAATTTCATTTAGCTCAAAAGCCATTTCCTTTCTCCTCTCTAATGAACATTGCAGTTCATCTCTTGTTTCATTGAGTCATTGTAAGGAAAGTTGTACCTCAATCTTCTATTTCTCAGTAACATTTCTCAACTAGTAGACTTACATCTTCAAGATCTTTCCTCCAAAATTGTAAATCTTTCCTTTCCAAATAACAAGGCCCTGATACCAATTTTTGGAAATAACAATGGGAAAGTAAACTCTGGTGGGGTTGAATCAACACTTCAAAAATTTAACCATAAAGAATTCATCACACATCCATCTCATAATTTAGCATGTATACTAAAATAGATAACTACACATGTTCATCCATAGCATGGACCAAATAACACATAGTACATCAATATTTTTACTTAGAAACTGTCCAATGAGAAGGTAAAACTAGGGTGGGATAACAACCACAATTCTTCACTAATATAGTTGTAAAGTGTAGCCAATTAAGGTTACAAGAAGTTAGATCATGAACTATGATCTACCCTTTGAGGGTTCTGCCCTGTTAAAAGCTTACAAAGACTGTTAGGTCTCACCCTATTAATGGATTTCAACACCCTACTAAAAGTTTTCCTTGTTAGAGGACTTAAACTTACAATAAATAAAGCACTCAGTTAAGAGATTTACACAAGTTTTTTAAGACTACTCCTTTACAATATTTACTCTATATCGCCTATTAAAATGATTCAACACCATGATCCTTTGATTAGAAATTTATTACTAGATGTTAGATCTTCTATTTCTTGATGTGTACTTGATCTTTTGATTAGATATGTATCCTCTATCATCTCTCTTCTTTCCTCTATTTTCTCTAACTAATTATGTAATTCATACCTCTATTCCAACCTCCTTAGTCACCATGAATGACTTCTCTGCACTTAGCATTCATCTCTCTTGTATCTCCTTGTCTATTTTAATGCATATACAAACTGTTAAGGGTTTTCCTCCTTAAGTAAACACAAGTGGACTAGGATTAGGTTAGAATCAATGGTGGAGGTTGATCCATATTTCCACTTAGAACATCTCTTTTTCTAATTGGTTGCATGTCATCATAGGGATCCACAATATACATCCATCCTCATCTTCTAGAACTATAAAATAATCATTAGGTTAGTGAAAATTAGTTTCCATAGAAGTTTGTGCCATTACAAACAACTATGTCAAAACTATTTACTAGGCACCTAAAGTCTCTAATACTCGACATCCATTATATCTTCAATGATGTAACTCAGCTTCTAAATGACTCAACATCCACTATTTACTTGCCACCTAAATCATTGAACATGCATATACTTTCTCGGCACTTGAGTGACTCAACACTAACTAAGTATATTGCTCAGCATGCACTGTTTGACCACTTATGCTTGGCTTACTGTTTGCACTTAGCTCATACTATAATTCTGCTAGAGTATGACTTAACTATTTTTTCACTACTTTGTCAAAACCAAAATAAGATCAATAGTGTAAAGAAGTTTTATTATTCTAGAATAGAGAAAGAAACCTAGTCAAGAAATGAAGGACAATTTTTTTTCAAAGATCAAATTAGAGAGAGGAGATCCAATATCAGCTTGTCAGAGTAAATTAAGGATTAGTTAGTGAATTAGTTTCTATAGAGTCAATCATAGTAAATCTCTTAACAAAGTGGTCTTAATAGTTATAAATGTGAAATCCTCTAACAGGGTGAGATCTAATAGTATCAAAAGCTTTTAATAGGGCAGTCCCCTTACTGGGTAGATCATTGATATGGTCAAACAGTGTAACCCTAACATGTTAACTTTAATATTATAGTAGTGAAGATTTATTGGTATTATCCCCACCTTAGTTTTACCTTCATTCTAAGGAATTTTTGAGTAACCAAACTCTTTGTGTCATATGATTACCTTTCATGCATGTGAATGATATATTTGATCTATATGCTATTATAGTTTGATTATATAATTTGTGCATACATAAGAAATTGGATATGAGATGGTAAATGTGGTGAATGCATTATAGAATTATTGAAAATAATAAAGTATTACACATCCTTATTCAACTACCCTCTTAGTATCTTGGTTTCTAAGTAAGATTACCAAAAAAATTTATTAGAGATAAGTTCTCTTGGAGATTAACAACTTGGAGTCAAGATATTTAAATTGAGTGTTTCAGATTGACAAAAATATTAACAATCAAGTGATTAAAATTTAGGTCTTACTATAGAAAATTGACAAAATAAGACAACATCTGAAGAAATCCCTAAAAAGGAGGAAAGAATTGGCTATTCAGGAATGTTTGAAGCAATCAATCCAAAGGACGCAACATCTATGGATCTACTAGAAAAGAATAGACTCCTAAATGAAGAAAACAAAGGACTTAGAAGGAAACATGAGATTCAATTAGTAAGGTTATGTGAAGTAACTGAGAAAAAGAATAAATCTAAGAAAGACAAGGTTGTCGCTAAGGAAGAAAAATGGATAATGGCAACAAGACTTGAAGAAAGGATATTTTATGTACAAAATCTCATAAGCACTGATGCTTTCAAATCAAGAGTTGAATAGGAAGGATGTGGAAATAGAAAATTTTATGTCACAAAAGGACTTACTAAATAATGAGCTAAAAATTGAAAAATAACTTGTGGAAAGATTCAACAAGCCAAACAAAGCAATAATACACTTTGAATAACTTATGAGGTCATTTGGTAGCACTACTAGATTAGGACATTCATCAACCAAGCAAGGAGAATCATCCAAGAATGTAGAGATGAGAAATGAAAATTCAAAGCGAAAATTGACATGCTATCATTTTGGAAAACTTGGTCATAATACAAACATTTGTCAAAGAAAAATGGTATGCAAAGTCCTAAACCTATGTTTATTGGGTATTGTTTTTACTACAAGAAGCAAGGACATCAAATACATGAGTTTAGGTTGAGAATGAAGAATGTATCTAATGCACCTAGATTTGAAGGCTATTATTACAATTTTCAAAAGTATGGAAATAGAGAATATGAATGCAAACATAAGACAAAACTCTACTGGACTAATCAAAGGAAGAACTCTGCACCTAACGATGTATGTTCCAAATGTTAGAAGTTTGGACATTCAAGAAAATACTTCAAAACTCAAGTAACAACATCAAATAACAACAACACCAAGGGTAAAGGTAAAGTGGACATTGGTCAAACAATGAAGGAGATGAATAAAAAATGGAAGAAAAAGACAAAAGATGGAAGAAGTAGAACAAATGAAGTTGAGATCACCCAATCCAATGGAGAAAGTGATCATATCGTCTCAAACTAAGTAAGAAAGGTATGTTTGGAATTATATATCTAATGATACATCTCACATTAGTTCCTAACATAAAATGTGCTAAAGTTCATACTTGCATAAGTAAAAATGCATAAGAACATATCTATGAAACAATTATTGCAAAAGAATCATGTACATAGATAGTGTCAAACATCAGTAAAAATTTCTATATTGACTAAGCATTATAATATGGACCAAGTACTTTAGAAGCTAAACTAATTATAGGCTGAGTTGGATGAAAGAGATCGAGTTGTATAGTGAAGTCCTAGTTAAAAGATACAAATTCTGACCAAGATAGTTGGTTTCCACCTAACTAGGTACACAACATTAATGGTGAACATAAATCAAGAAAAAAGAATAAAAATTTGAAGGCATAATTTCATACCTTGCATACAGAATTCAAGAACACAAAGTGATTTGAGTGAAAAGGAGATCCTATGGAAATTTGAGAGAAAATATGAGACAAAGAGGTTGATTGAGTGAAGGTCTAAGCTATACCAAGTGAACTAGAGGAAGAAAGTTTTCAAACCATAACAAAGAGAAAATGGAAACTTCATCATCCATGGGAAAGAGTCAAGGAGTAGAGTTAGTAAGATTCAATTGGTGAGGAGTGATGCTTTTACTCCACATTAATTTTGTGATATTTCTGATATTGCAATGAAAGGTGACTAAATGGCTGTGTTATCCTTGATACCACCAAAGGTAATCATGATACATGATGTGTGAAGTTGCTACATGTGTAAGATTGGAGAAGCACATGATTATGAAATTTGAGAAGCATATGAGAAATTATATGATGAAGGGACTCTAAAGGATGAATTCAAAATCATTGAGGGGAAAAGGTTAACTCATGGCTTATAATGCCCAAGAAATTTCATGACTGAATGGATCAAAGTTATGTTGAATAGGATCCTGAAATTAAGTTTTGGTTACATAATGGACCAGTTGAAATAACCAAGAACATAATTCACAAGATTACTAGTTATCATACACTAGATAAGAAGAAGACAATGAGAAGTCTGAGTCATGAGGAATTTGAAGCAAATATAGGTACCGAGTGGAATGGATGAGGGTTGTCCATTACAAACATTTCTAGTCCATTGATTGCACTTGGAGTGAGAATTATTTCTCATAAATTCTATCAATCTAGTAGATTGAATAGTGTGCCATTTATGGTAGTGGATCAAAGATGGAAGATGGTCATGAGAGATCATAAATATGATCTTGTTGAGTTACAAAGGCTACAAATAGCAGAAAACCTGACATCTATAAGGAGGGAAAATAATTTAATGCATAATTTTGGTTCACTAATCATGTGCATTTTCTTTTACATGAATAAATATTTTCTTGGTATTAGAAACAAATTTTGGGAACAAGGTAAACAAATGATAAGAAAAATCAATGAGTATATAACTCAATTAGTAGAGAATTTTGAGAATATCATGGTTATGTACTTTGAAGAATTTATATAGAGAATGAGATTGAATATGAGGATACTAGAAGATTTGGTTATGAAAAATTATAATGATGTATGTTTCTTGGTAGACATAGATAACACATATGTGTAGATAGTTAAGCCAAGGAAGGCATGGATAACAACATTAGACTATGAGATTAATAGTATGACTATGAATGCAAATGTTGTTACATTATTGAAGGAAGATAATGACAATGAAGCAAAACCTTTTGGGAAGTATGAAGAAGTTAAGGAAAGAATTCCTACAAATATCAAGATAGCTTCGATGGAAAATAAGATGATGAAAAAGATTGAAGACCTAGAGGAAAAGCTAGGCACCCAAGGTAAGAGCACGGAACCTCTACAGATAACAAAAGGTCTTGGAGAAGATGAAGATAAGGGTAGTAGTGATGAGGAAGAGGAAGAAGGGGTTAAGATTAAATCCCCAATTTTTTTCACACCATACAGAAAGAAGGCTAAAAGAATTGCAAAGAAGCTAGTGATAACACCCCTCTCTCCTCCATCACATACCAAACCAAGAACTGAGGCAATAGCTAGTGCTGAGAAGTCTAGAGAAAAAATATTAGTTGAGACTACTGAGTTTAGTGAGATAAAACCAAAAAGAAGAAGATTGGTTAAAGGACCACCCACAAGGAGAATAAGAACCATTGATGAGGTATGTGCTAACCTAAGAAAATCTTTAGGCTTATCAAGTTTTAGATTTTTGAAATGTAAGACACTTTTAATGATAATAGAACAAAAGTTGAGGACATCATGATAGATATGATGGAAAATCACAAATCAGATCCAAAAGAAGTAGAGAAGAATATACCTATAGATTTGTATAATAGACTTAAAAGGAGGTGGAAACAAGTAGAAGAAGAAGATAAAAACATGAAAACTAACACATTAGCCAAGGTTATGCCCGATTTGTCACAAGAATAGAAGGAATATTTTTTGGAGGGGTATAGGAGTAGATTAATTTCTAAATTTAGAATTGTTAGGATAAACCATAGACAGAAATAAAAACTACATGCAAATATAACCAATAACAAAAAATAATAGATCACACAGAAATGAACACAAGGCACCAAGATTTAACGTAGTTCACACAATCCTTGGGCTATGTCCACCAAACAACAAGTCCAATCTTATTACAATCTAATTACAATCTGTAATCCCTTACAACTCAATACCACCGCAAGAACTAATTTTGCATCACAACATAATGAAAATACCTAACCCTAAACCCTTTTATACAAGTATTTTATTCATTTTAGGGTTACAACATGTCAACCATATATCGGCCATAATATGTCGACTACCATGTCGGCCATGGCCCAAAAGTTTTTTTTAGGGCAATGCCCCAAACCCCACTATTTATGAAGTATGTACAATACTTTCCTGATCAGCCACCATAATCTAACAATCTCCCACTTGGGGACTAATCAGGCTCCACACTAAACAACAAGAATGTGTATGATACTGCAAAATAAGACTGATCATGTAATTTAGTAAAATGAGTTACTTTGGAAGAGTAATTTTGGTTCCACAACAAAAGAAAAATATATTGAGATAGTTACTATTGATGATTATGAGAGTGATGAGATGAGCTCAGGTGTGTTGAGTTTGTAAGGTATCATGTCACTAGTTCATGCTGACAACCTTGACACTCTAGAGATGCCCTCAAATGTAGACAAGGAGGAGCAAGAGGAGGTATAAATATATAAGGACACAAGTTTAGGTATTCCTACCAAAGATCAAGAAGGACCACAAGTGTCACTTCCTTACAATGAGGTAACTAAGTAGGAGAATATAGAAGAGCCAAGTGCTACTATTGTTGTCTCTAACACTAATGTACATACATGGATGAGTGGTGATACCCCCTCACCATCTCCCAAAGAAGTGCCAAGCAGTAGCACTTCTACACCTTGAAAAAAGTAAGCAATCAAGAACCTCTCTCTAGATATTGAAGTCGGTCTGGATAAAATGATTGAGATGGCACAATTGGATTTGGAAAATCCCACTCTTGAGAAAAAAAAATTGCTACAAGAAATTTTGGCAAAGAAGAAGAAATGGGAAGAGATGAGGAGGGAACATCAATAGAGGCATGTACTACATTATGTTAACAATACTTTTTGTTAAGGAAATTGATATTCAAAATTTTGATGTGCAAGCCCCAATAATTTTAGATCTTATAAATCAATGGTGGAAATATTCAATCAAATGAGAAATTGGTGGATTGGTCTATGAAGTTATTTGAGAATAAGGTTCTAGACAATGTTTCGACAATAATTGCCAAGGAAAAAGTTCAACTATAGGGATGTGCATAGAACACAATAGAACTTATAAAAAATGTACAACATGTGTACACTATTTTTTTTGATGTGCCAAGATTCACTAGTGATCCACAAGCCAATATCTAGTAGATTTAGGCAAACATGAAGATAATAGGAAAAACTATTTTGTAGCTAGTTGAATCTAGTTCACAACACTACAATAAGATATTGAATGGTCAAGGTAAATTGGTCAAGCTTCTAGAAGCTGACAGTAGCATGAGATCATAGTTGATCTCTATTCAATAAAAGTTGATACCTCACTTGGAGATCATGTAAAGAGAAATCAAAATAGCCCAAGATCTTATCAATGAATATCATAATCTTTCAATGGCTGATAGTTTAATTGATTTGGAACCTAGGGTCTAGTTACAAAATCACACTTTGGAATCAGCAAGGATGACTTGGGATCATGCTCTTTCTATGATTACCCAAGTACACAAACCTTTTATTAAAAAATATGTTTTGATTCCACCCATTCAATCTTAGCAATAGACATAAGTGACAAAAACAAGGGGGAATGTAATAGTGATTACATATCTTGACTAGAGAAAAGAAGAAATGATTAAAAGAATAAGGAGAATGTAATGGAGTTCACAAGAAATTCAAAGTTTAGAATAGATCAGAAGGAAATCAGAGTATGAAACTAAAACAATCAAACTACGTAGAGTCATGTATATATATTGTTCATTGTTTATTTGGCATAAGTTAAAGTTTTGTAGTTCTATTTTTGAAGTAAGTCACACGCTTAAGGGGAGTACTTGAATTAGCATTGTAACAATATAATTATGACAAAGTTTTTTTACACTAATGTCAAAGGGTGAGATTGTTAGCCTATCTAATTGTTGTTTTCTATTAGTGTCAAACACTTAGTCATTTACTAAGAAGAGTCAGATGGTCATCACTATGACTAAGCTACTCTATATAGGCTGATTCATGTGAAAAGATTTGTATATACTAAACTCTATAGGAGCCGAGCAAGTATGTGATCACTAACCATTTTTTATGTAAGTTGAGTCTAATATTGGTAGATTAGTTCAAGCATATGCAAGCCAAGTTATATAGAAGGTACCAACCATAGTGGAGACGAAGTGTTAGTAGCTTATAGAGTGAGTGTCAAGTGTCACAAACAATAACTGTCGAGAAACACTAAATTAACATTTGAGTCAATAATAATACAAACTTTGAGCTAAATCTTTTCAATATGACATGGATGTGATATTTAATATTTTTAGAACTTTTTATAGTGAGTTTTACATGTTTTATGGTATAGATCATAGATCCCTATGTTCTATGATGAACGAATCAGGTGGAGAGGTGAAACAAGGAAACATCTAAAAAAATCTTTATGAAATCTTAAAATAGGGTAGAACTTGACCTATTTCAATATAGTTTGATGGTATGGTGAAGAGTATGATAAAAAGGAGTGAACACGCTATTCATGTAATCGAAGTGTGAATGTGTGAACATTACAGAAGAGGCAAATAAGTTATGTTATTCCAGAACAGAGCAAGTAACCTAATCAAGTAGTAAAGGACAAAAAAGCTTTATTAGATCAGAAATGAGATCAGATTGGAAAGAGGAGTTCCAATATTAGCTTATCAAAGAAAACTAAGGATCAGTTACTAAATCAATTTTTATAGATTGAGTCAGGGTAAATCTCTTAACAGAGTGGTCTTAGCACATCTTTTTAAATCTCCTAACAGAGTCCTTACTTTTTTGAAAGTGTGAAATTCTCTAATAGGGTTAACAGCCTCAAAAGATATTAACAAGGTAGACACCTCACATGATAGATCTGTTAGTGTAGTTTTTTATTTTTCCTATTTTGATAGGTTTTTCCTACACTTTTAATAATCTGACTTAGGTTAATAAAGCATGTCTTATTAGGTGAATGGTTGTGAGGTGTCACCTTCCTACATGTGAGCATCTATTAGCTATCTTGGGAAGATACTTTGCTATCTTTAGTCCAATAGATGGTTGCTCCTCATTGGTTGGTTTTGCCACCTCCTCCCTCTTCCTAGCCTATATAAGCATGCTACCTGGCTTGTATTTGTATCTCTTGTTTTTGCATCCTCTTAATGCTATTTTGCTTCCAGCATTTGCATTACTCTCTTGGAGACTAACTCTATGATGCTATTTTGATTTTGTATCATTTGCATTCATAGTTTAGATATTTACTCTTTGCACTAGTTTTCTGGGTTATTAATCTTTTCAGATTCTAACATGGTATCAGAGCTTTTCTATGTGCAAGAGTAGATTTTAGTTTCCTTATTTGAGAGATTCGGAGGGGGCAAATAAACTTTATTGTAGTTTTTGAAAAATGAAGCATGCTCTTCTCTTGCATCTTTGGATGATCCTGAGAATCAGAAAAGTTTTGACAAAAACAGTTTTTCTCTGGGGTTTCAATCTCAAATCTGACAACCAACTTGCATATTTGGAGTTTTCAATCAGTTTTGCAGGTTCCAGCATGCCATTGATGGACTTAAGAAGCTAATCCAGCAGTTTCATGTCAAATTTTGATTGCTGGGGTCGTTTTCTAATTTTTGGAGCCGTTTTTTACTGTTAAAGGCGTCTAATTTACACTACAGCAACATCTTCTATTCATCAGCAAGAAAAACGCTTTCTGGGTTTTGTTTGCAGCCCTAAAAAACTATCTGGGTATCTTTTATATTTTGCATGCAAGCTGTATATTTTTCAGAATTGAGCATGCAAACCTACAGCCATACCCCTCTCCGTTGGCAGCTGCAGATTTAAATACAGTTTTCAAATGTCTCGTTCTTGCTCATACGGACTCCGATTTTGATGATTCTTGTTATGAACTTGGCTATTTTTTTGTGCTCTATCCACTAGTGGAGTTATTTTTTGATTTTCATGCACGAATTCTTCAAAAATTGCAGATTCTCAGCCGTGACTGTGCATAGTTCTCGTTTTGAAAACTTCGGAGGATCATAACTTTCTCATACGACCTTGTATCGAGACGATTCTTTTTTTGAAAGTGCATGATTTTTTGAGTAGATCGCACTGGTGCTATTTTTTTTCTTGATTATTGTGCCCAAGTTTCACTTTTAGCATATGCTCTTCATGAGGGTTTGTAATGCATTGAAATCAAGACCACTAAGTATCTCTTTCTAGTGGTAGTTGTAAATGCACTAAAATAAAGTGCCAAATCATATTTCTTTGGGGGGGGGGGGGTTCTTTGATTGAGTAAAAAGGGGGGGGCATTGTCGTGGCTGGGTTATCTTCTTTTTAGCATTTCTTTGCATTCCTTCATCATGGATCAAACAAATATGCCCATTCTAACTCCATACAATTATTTTGAGTGAAAATTACGCATGATAATTCACTTAAGGAAAGCTGGATTAAATAGGATAACTATGGGACTTGAAACTGAACCTGCTAAAGATGAAGACAAGCCTAAGTGGTTTAACAAATGTGATGAGGCATTTGGAACATTGTGTTTGTCTGTTTCTCCTGACTTGCTATTTCACATTGAGTCTTTGGATACACCAAATGAAGTATGGACAAAGCTAGAAACACTATTTGGCACACAAGATTCAATGAGGGGTCATATGTTGGAAAATGAATTAATTAGTTTGAGTCCAGGCAATTTCAACACAATCCAAGATTTCTTCACCAAATTGAAATCACTAAGGCTGCAGTTAAAACAATGTGGAATTGAAAAGAAAGATGAACAACTAATTCTTAGTATTCTCTCTAAGCTAAGTTCAGAATATTCTGTGTTTGTCTCTACCTTCTATGCTACTAAGGGTGCACTTGGTACTCAATTCACCATGCCATCTTTAGATGATTTTGCTGTCAATCTCACTCGAGAACAGGACAAGCTAATCTAGATGGGCATTCTTAAGTCCTCTAAGTCACATGCCTTGGCTGCCAACCAAGGCACAAAAGAACAACAAGGAAAAAGTAGTAACAACAATAGGAAGGACAAGAAACAAAAGAATAGCAAGGAGAAGAAGGATCAGATGCCAGTTTCTTCAAAAGCAACTATTGATACACCATCTTCCAAGGGCGATAAGCCTAAGAAAGAAAAGGTCAAATGTGCTTATTGTAAAAGACCTGGTCATGATGAACATAAATTTTTGCAGAAACAAATTGATCACTTGACATACATTCTTGAGAAAAATAATATTAGTGTTCCTGAGTCTATCAAACAAAGTTCTAATGAAGATTCTAACAAGGCAAAAGAAAACAACAAGGGGAAAGGAAAGGGCAAGGCCCTTTTTGCAGTTGCTTCCTCACCATCCACTTGGGTTCTTGATTCGGGTGCTTCACACCACATGGCTTCATCTAAGGAAGAACTTGCATCCTTGGAGCCGTGTACTATGCCTTCTATTTTGATGGGTGATAACACTCCTATTGAGGTGTGTGGGAGAGGGTCTATTGATGTGGGGGTTGGCACATTCCATGATGTTCCTTGTGTACCCTCATTGTCAACTAATCTCCTATCGTTATACCAGATCACTCACACAAGTTTAGGAAAGTGGGTTGAGTTCACTCTTGATTCAGTGGAGATATGTGAGTTGCACAAAGATTCTACAGTTGCAGTTGGGAGAGCAGATCATTTGTCACGACTCTATATGTTTTCTCACTTTGTTCCTGATCCTCCTTTGACTGTTTCACTCAATCACTCTAATGATGTGAGCAAATTATGGCATGAGCAGTTTGGCCATCTTAACTTCCACTACTTGCATCAGCTTAACCAGCAGAGCATGGTCACAGGGTTTCCTTCTACTTTGACATTGGAGTCACTTGGAATACATGATAGATCTTCTAATGGGTCAGATTCACTTGAGTAGTCTTCTACCTCCACTTCTAATATAGAGAGTGATTCAGAGGACTCACCTCCTTCCTCTCCTAGTCACCATTCATAGGTTGATGATTCTTCTCTAGATTCTCCATCTTTTGGTCCACTTTGGGCTAGACAGACCTTGCAGTTTGCAAGTGATTGGGTTGGGGATCCATCAGACACCAAGCATAATCATTCACAATTCCAGGATGCTCTACATATCTTCATTGCTACTACCTCAAATCCACGGTCCTTTCATGAGGCTTCTGGTATTTCTGAGTGGGATACAACTATGCAGGAAGAGTATAGTTCCTTGATGAGGAACCACACTTGGGATCTTATCCCTTTTCCTAAGGAAAGAAAACTTGTTCGATGTAAGTGGATCTACCGGACAAAATTTGCAAGCTTTGTTGGAGGTGCAGGATGCTACTTCTTTTGGGGGGGCCTCTTCCTCTCACTTGGAGTCCTAATTTTCTTTGGGGAGTCTCTTTTCTCTCTCTTTTGGGGGAATTTTATGTACATGGGTACTTCATCAGGCTTGACTTTCCGGGACCCATTTCTACATCCACCTAAGCTTCGCTTATGGGGGGGTGTTAGTGTAGTTTTTTATTTTTCCTATTTTGATAGGTTTTTCCTACACTTTTAATAATCTCACTTAGGTTAATAAAGCATGTCTTATTAGGTGAATGGTTGTGAGGTGTCACCTTCCTACATGTGAGCATCCATTAGCTATCTTGGGAAGATACTTTGCTATCTTTAGTCCAATAGATGGTTGCTCCTCATTGGTTGGTGTTGCCACCTCCTCCCTCTTCCTAGCCTATATAAGCATGCTACCTGGCTTGTATTTGTATCTCTTGTTTTTGCATCCTCTTAATGCTATTTTGCTTCCAGCATTTGCATTACTCTCTTGGAGACTAACTCTATGATGCTATTTTGATTTTATATCATTTGCATTCATAGTTTAGATATTTACTCTTTGCACTAGTTTTCTGGGTTATTAATCTTTTCAGATTCTAACAAGATCATTAATGTGGTCAAAAATTATAACCCTAATAGGTTAACTTTATTAGTCCAGTAGTGAAGATTTGTGGGTGGGTGTCATCCCCACCCCAGTTTTACCTTCATTCTAAAGTGTTTCTGGGAAACCATAATCTTTGTGTCATATGATTACTTTTCATGAATGTGAATGATAGATTACATCTATATGCTATTGCAAATTGATTATATAAGTTATGCATGTGTAAGCAATTGGATATGAGATGGCATATGTGGTGAATGCATTATAAAATTGTTGAAAAGGTTAAAGTATTATAGATCCTGATTCAACCTCCTCTCAGTATCTTGGTGTCCAATTAAGATTTCCAACAAGACTTTGACAAGATAAAGTGATTATTTAATCATACTACAAGAGGAAAAGATAGTTATACTGAAGCCTTGAAGAAGTGATCAAAGATTGACTAAATGCATAGCCTTCACTAAGAAACAAAGCAAAAAATTAAGGAACTTGCAATATATGACAATTGATGCTAGGGTGGACCAAGCTACAATAAGTGTTGAGTAGAAATAGTGTTGATGGAGAATTAGCACTAACTGAGTGACAATATATGTGTTGAACAATAAAATTAGTAGTGGCCAAGTAATCAAATGATGACTGAGTGTCAGAGTAGAATGTTGGCCGACAAATAACATTTTGATAGTTTATGAGAAATCATAATTTATAGTAAACAAACTTTAATTCTTGGAATGTGTAAATCATTTTGAAGATAAGGATGGATGACCTAGAAAATTTAAATTAAGGGAAACCATGTCTGTGTGTTTCTATAAAAGGATTCAAGGAGAAGTTTCTACAACATAAAGGAGGTGTCAAAATATTAGAAGTATTCAATGAATCTAACCCAACCCTAAGATATGTGATGATGTTTACATAGAAAAAGATTAGAATTAACTATTTAAGGAGGTACAAGGACTAAACTAATAAGGTTGGAGCATTTGTTGATGCTGCTAATTGGCCAACTTAAGTAGAAGGCTAAGAAGATTTGAGAAGATGTGAAGAGTGATTGCTGGAAGGGTTGCCATGTGAATAAGAGATTGAGATGACAATGAAGGCTAGTAATTGGATCAATATTTGAGTCAAACTAAGATATTTCATTGCAAAGTGAGTTGTATTTGCTAGATCAAAAACATATTGTTACTTTCTAACCATTGTATTAGTTTAAAATCCTTTAATCAAGGTTGACTGAACAGTCATAAGTAAATACTTTAATCAAGGTGGCATTCCAATGGAATGTTCTAAAGTCCTCTAACAAGGCCACTCCTAATATGGTGATTAAATCCTTTAACAAGGTCACATTTAACAATGTGTTTTGTAACCTTTAATAGGGTTGGCTCCTAACAAAGCTAACTTCAAAAGAGTGAAAAGATTGGTGACATGTTACTAGTGGTTTTTCCAAAATTGGATTTCCATATTAAATCTTAGTGTCAAACTTATGTGGATGTTATTTGTGATGATGTACTATTAATGTTTACATTTTGTATGTTTTTTATATTTAGGATAGTGAACTGCTAGCTGATGTTACTAAAGTTTACTATAGAGGTCAAGCTAATGGATGATAAGATCTAAAATAGTTTACACTTATTTTTTTGTTCAATTGGTACATCTAGAACTTGAATAACTGATTCACCCTCCCCCCCTCTTAGTTATTCTAAATATTATAACAATTGGCATCAAAGCATTAGTTCTTGTAGAGAAATTTTTGAAGGTACTTGAAGCTAAAGATAATGATGTACAAAAAAGAGGTGCCAAGGTTTGATGAGGCTACATCTAGCAAGAACTGGTGGTGGTGCAATACATTTTATGGCCGATGCATATGTGGAGATAACAATAGTCCATCTAACACCTCAACAACTAGATGACAAGTAAGAACAAAACCCAACTATGTTGGAGATTGTATATGCCCTAAGATGTGTCAAGTTTGATGACATAAAAGATTACAAAACTACTAAATAAATATGAGATACACTGAGGAACATCAATGGAGGAAACAAGAATGTGTTTGTTAGAAGTTGTAATCTTTCCTTGGTGTGTTTATAAACCAAGGTTAGAACTCCTTTCTTTATTGTTATAATATATTAGGATATAAGCCAAGGTATCCTAATATATTTCTTTTTTGTCCTTTATCCACTACATCTTTTTTTGTCATCTAGTGGAATATGCGAGGACAAATATTTATTGTAATTTGTAATTTAGATTATTCCTCCTGAAGAGGAATCTCACACTTGGCCTCACACACTTATGAATGGTGGCATTCATAGACATGGGAGTTACATTCTAACTCCTCTCTATCATCTCTATTTAAGAGATGACCCTCCTCTCTCATTTCTTAAGAATGAGGTTTCCTCCTCTTCTCGATTATTGTATGAGCAATTGCTCTCTTTCTCTCTCTCTCTCTCTTTTTCTTCTTAGGCTTTTCATGCCTCATTCATAATGTCACAAGGGGTTTTCTTTTCTTTCCCCTTTCCAAATATCTTGTCTCATGGTGTTGGATCTTGAAGCTTTCTCTCTCCTATCTTATGGTAATATCTTTTCATGCATTTACTTAGATTCTTTCCTGGTATTGCTTATTTACAGATTTCTTTTTCCATTTCTAACATGGTATCAGAGCGGTTTAATCTTTGTTTTTGAGTGTTTGCATGAAGGTACGATTCAAAGGAGCAGATGACTACTTTTTGATTGAGAGAGATTTCACTAATTTCTTTTTTAATCTTCTTAAGTTGGAAGCAATTAATTTATTTTTGTTTTGGGATTGGCTGGTTTACCGCCACATTCGATTAAGTCTTGTTTGCTCTAATTTGTGCAGGTTTTGATATATTATTGAGAGAGTTTATTCTAATCTATTTCTTTTTTTTTTAAGTAATATAATTTTGTTAGTCTCCTTTATCAAAATTTGTGTTGAATCTTTATTATTATTATCTTTTATCATTTCATATAAATCAAAATAAAAAACATTTTCCTTTTTTATATATGAGATTTTGAATATCTCTGGGCATCATTATGAAGTTTCAATATTCCCACTCTGTAGTTTATAACAGCTGTTCTAACAGTAACTATTTTTGAAAATTTTGTTTGATTCTTTATTTTAAATTTTGGAGCCCTATTTCAAGCATACCCTCAGCAGAAGCCTCGTTGTTAGAGTAGATAATCCAAGCAACATCATTAATGGTGTTTTTGGGGCTAAGTGGTTAAACAGTATTTTTTAATTGATGATAAATTAAGTGGTTGGGAGAGATGGATTTTAAAAGGGCTTTTTGTTGTTGATGCAGAATGCATGTTGTGCCTACCTTAGTTCTGGTGAAGTTTTGTGTTCTGATGAGTTTTTTTTATTTGAGATTTTGGGGCTTTGTTGTGTTGCCTCTGGAAACGAGATTTCATTTGAGTGTGTTTGTACAAGAGGAAATTTTGTGCGACAGTCAAGGTAGAAAGTAATAGGAAATGAAATTCATTTCTCGTTGTTTTAGCTGATACCATTCCTCTTGTTCTTATGGTTTCGATCTCTGTCTTGTACGTATTCAAAGAATTCAATTCCGTGATTCTGCCCTGGTTCATTTTATTATTCGGCTAATTTTAATCTTTATTTTTGTATGCCAGTGAAACATGTTTTTTTTTTCTTTTTGTAATTTATTCAGATTATGTGAAACCAGATGATGGTGTTCTTTTTGTTGTCTCTACCTTGCTTTAATTTGTCTGATCTTTTGTTCTGAGCCATAGACCGGAAGGCCCAAGTCACAAGCAAAGCCTTCTTCATGTCTTCGTTTAATATACTTCAGGTCTTTATTTAGTAGTAACAAGTATTATGTTCTTGTACTATGTTTTGAGTTTCTAGGGAGCAAATAATCAGAAGGGTTTTTAGAGTCTTTGTGTAGGGAAATTTTTCGGGATCAATCATAAAAGTGGGTTTTTTGTGTGTTCTTGGTTTTTATTTTTCATGTGGGTCCATCTGAATCTTCACATTCATCGAATGCTAAGTTGCTTTTGGCCCTGAAATCGACCATTAATGATCCATCTGGTTTTCTCAATGGCTGGACTGAGGCAAATTCTAGTAACCATTGTTCCTGGGCTGGGGTTAAATGTGATGCTTCTGAGGCGCTACAGTTTCGAGGAATGAGAAGGATGGGAGGATTATTATTAGAAGATTTGAGATTCTGATTTTGCTTATATTAATATTTCTTTTAAGTAACATCTTCTTTTAAGTCTTTTTTATTCTTTTCTTTTGCCATCAAAATTGTGGTGTAAAAATGATATGACTGAATTACTATTTAAGACACTTTGTCTTTATTCATCATATTCATTCTTCTTGATATATTTTTTATAGAAGTATCTTCTCAATGTTTTTTGTTAAAGGTAAATATTGTGACTTATCGTATATTTATTTAAGTATATATGGGTGCACACATATATATCCAAATAAATATATAATTTCATTATGATTGAGAACTTGTTATATACCTTCACAAAATGAATTGAGTACTCATGTTTACCCTCAATGGAGTTTTATACCTGATATCTATATTTAGTTGATCTTCCTTAAATCTCTTCATTTTACTTAATTCTGATTGGATTATGAGTAATCTTACACATTTTCCTTCATTGTGATATTTTGATGAGCCCATAGTTGCACTTTTATGCTTTTATAGCATCCTTCTATGCCCATGATGGCACTTTATGGTTTTATACCATTGATCTACATGATTTATATGATATTTTGTTTTGAGTTGCATAGGGAGCCAATTTTTTCAAGGATAACTATGTAGGTCCCCTCAGTATAACTGCTACATAGTTTCCTTATCTGGCCCATGGAGTATACCTTCATCCTATATTGGTGTGCACTCATTTTATATGGAGTTTCCCTCCATTTGATCCTATCTGTTCCACTTTGATAGGATAATTTCTTTATGGAGTTTCCCTCCATTTGGTTCTATTACTTCCACTTTGAAAGATTAATATTTATGGAGTTTCCCTCCATTTGGTTCTATTAGTTCCACTTTGAAAGATTAATATTTATGGAGTTTCCCTCCATGCTGTTCCATTTTTTTCCTCAATGAAGAGGATGTTATTATTGGAGTTTTCCCCTCCAAATTCAAATAATTTGATCCAATTTGAAGGCAATATGTTGTTCTATCCTCATAATCCATTCTTTTGATTATCCTAACAAAAAAATGATAATTCTACTTTGATCAGCATGTCTCTCCTTTATGTTATTTTCATATATTAATGTGATAATGATCTTCATACATTATTGCTTAGATCATGAGTCATGCATGTTATGGACAGACGCCCCCATTAGCTTGCAGTGGGATGATTCATTAGTGGACTGTCTATATCCACATAATTAATGCAATGTTGATGCAAGCATCATTAGTTGGCCTTGTTTGTGGTCATTAGTACATTAGTATAATATTTTTTTCATGAGAATACTGATCAAACTTTTTATTTATTGATAATATTTTGAGCATATACTTTATCTTGATATCAAGTTATCTCCATTGTTTTGTGGTAACATGTTTTACTCATTGTTTCTCTATGAGAGTTTTATTATCCTTATTCAAAAGGATTTCGAATTTGCATATATGATGGCATTCTACTTGTGGATAGTTGTCTTGTTTTTTGTTCTCTACTTTTTTTCAGGTGATCCATCAAGGAACCTTCTCAATTTTTCACATATGAAGATGTGTCTATGCTTCCACTTGATCACATTCAAAGGACTCATGTACTTCTCTTGGATCTGCAAATGTACCATATGGCGTGAAGACAATCAAATTACTTCATATTGAAGATTAAGTTGCAGATTGTTGTAAATTATGGGTTTAATACCCCTTGATATAATTACCCCAAGTAAAGAAATAAAGGGGGGTGTTAGAAGTTGTAATCTTTGCTTGGTGTGTTTATAAACCAAGGTTAGAACTCCTTTCTTTATTGTTATAATATATTAGGATATAAGCCAAGGTATCCTAATATATTTCTTTTTTGTCCTTTATCCACTACATCTTATTTTGTCATCTAGTGGAATATGTGAGGACAAATATTTATTGTAATTTGTAATTTAGATTATTCCTCTTTAAGAGGAATCTCACACTTGGCCTCACACACTTATGAATGGTGGCATTCATAGACATGGGAGTTACATTCTAACTCCTCTCTATCATCTCTATTTAAGAGATGACCCTCCTCTCTCATTTCTTAAGAATGAGGTTTCCTCCTCTTCTCAATTATTGTATGAGCAATTGCTCTCTTTCTCTCTCTCTCTCTCTTTTTCTTCTTAGGCTTTTCATGCCTCATTCATAATGTCACAAGGGGTTTTCTTTGCTTTCCCCTTTCCAAATATCTTGTCTCATGGTGTTGGATCTTGAAGCTTTCTCTCTCCTATCTTATGGTAATATCTTTTCATGCATTTACTCACTTAGATTATTTCCTGGTATTGCTTATTTACAGATTTTTTTTTCCATTTCTAACAGTGTTGAGAGAAAAATTGAAGATCTTGAGAGGCAAGTTTGATGAAATGAGAATGGTAGAAAGTGAGAATATAGTCTAGTATTTTACAAGAATCAAAAAGATTGTTAATGCTATAAGAGAACCTAATAGAAAAATTGATGAAGAAATTGTAATCAACAAGGTATTGAGAAGTCAACTTCTAATTTATTCTATTAAGGTTTCTACAATACAAGAACTAAAATGTACTCCAGGTAATGACCTAACTCTAGAATGTGTGATTGGTAGACTTGGTGGTTTTGAGATGTCAACTTTTGATAATTTCACTCCTAAATTTGTTGAATCTTCTTTTGGTTCTTAACAAGAAATGAAAAGGAAAATATGTGAAAAGTGATAGTGGTATATCTAATGATGAACTAAATGAGCTAGAAGCACTAATGGCTAGAAGAATTTCAAGAGGAAAAGTGAAATATAAAGGTAATTTTCCTATAATCTATTTTTCATGTAACAAAGTTGGTAATGTTGCTACAAGATGTCCTGATAGAGAAGACAAAGATTAAAAAAGGGAAAGCAAGTATAAAAGAACAAATGATGACCAAGAAAACATAAGAAAAAAATACTACAAAGATGACAAAGGTAAGAAATCCTGCTATGTTGTTGAAGAAGAAATAGATAATGAATCTAGAAGTAACTATGAAGAAGTTGTCAATCTTGCTATGAAAGAATATTATTATGAAGATGGGAAAACTGCATTAATCTCTTATGTGAACAAAAGAGATAGATGGATAATATATAGTGGATGTTCAAATCACATGACAGGTGATAGAAGTAAATTCAAGAATATCATACCATACAAGGGTAGCTATGTTAATTTGGTTAATGATATACCATGTCTTGTGAAAGGTAAAGGATCAATGCAATTGACTAACAAGATCAAGTGTGATAGTTTTTATTGGGTTGAAGGTCTTAACTATAACATGTTGAGTATTTTACAGTTGAGCAAATCAAGATACAGAGTTGAATTCCATCACAGAAAGGTCAAGATATTTGATGATGATAATGAACTGATTGGGATTGGTGATCAAAAAAGAGGTAACTTGTTCTATCTAGATTTATCTAATGAGACATGTCTATTTGCACAATATAAAGATATATTGTTATTACACAAGAGGTTATGTCATGTAAATTTTGACAATTTGATTAGCACTGGTAAGATGAAAAGAGTAAGAGGTTTTCCAAAACTAAAGAAACCAAATAATGCTATATGTAAATAATGTCAATTGGGAAAAATGAAAAAGTATAGTTTCAAGAGAAAGACATATTCATCTAACGATATTTTGGAATTGGTTCATATTGACCTTTGCAGACCTATTGGTCTTCAAAGATATGGTGGGGAAAAATATTTCATTCTATTTGTTGGTGACTATTATAGAATGATGATTGTGATGTTTCTTTTTTTAAAAATATATGATACTTTTCAGTTATTTAAGTGGTATTTGGCCAAAATTGAAAAGGAGATAAGAAAGTCTCTACAATGCTTGAGATCTGATCGAGGTAGAGAGTTCACATCCAATGAATTTAATATATTATACAATGATAGATAATCAAAAGACATATGTCAGCACCTAGGACCCCTCCTCAAAATGGAATAGTTGAAAGGATAAATAGATCAATCATGGATTGTGCTATAACATTGATGATGGAGAAGAATGTGTCACATAAATATTGGAGAGAAGTTGTAAGTATAGTTTTTTATACTTAAACAAAGTGCAAGTGAAGAAATGTAGGCCTTAATTAACCCCCCAAATCATGTTTTTTGTCTCTAGTTAAAATTTTTGACAAATGACTCTATGATCAAACCTCCATTTAGGATACCCTTTTGGATAAACTCAAATAATTTTGATGTCTCAAGTTCTAGACAATTCATATAATATCAAACCCTAATATCAACTATTTTGAACTAAACAAAGATTATAAGAAAGTCAAACACTTGATTCTTGATCAAATGGATTCATTAAATTACAACACTACATTAAGGTCTTTGATTAGGTCCTTTACACATTCTTGTGTCATTATATTCAATATTCCAATCTTCTCTTGTGAGATTTCTCTTAGCATTGATCAACTTCACTAGCAGAGCTATAGTAGAGCTCACCTATGACAAGACATTAAAATTCATAGACATAGTCTTCTAGTTTGAAACAAAAGGGAAAATAATGTACTTATACCCTAATTTAAAACCTCACATGGACATTCAATTCCTATAATGGAGTTTCAATTTAAATCCATTATTTGGGATCACACCCTTAACAACCCACTAATAAATGTTCTAAGGGTTGATTTTTATATAGGAAATAAAAATTGTAAAAAAAAAAAACACCAAACCATAAATGGAATTAAAAAAATTTACTCTATCTATGTACGGTGAAAAAATTGTAGATTCAATTTGTTTAGAATGAGTTTCACTAGTTGCAATGAGACTGCAGAAGCATGACCATAAAGTTGCCAATTCTTTTAAATTAAAAATTGTGTCAAATGTTAGCCAACATCTATAAAATTAATTGGAAGGCCTTATATATGCCTCCAAATTACATTCATACTATTTTGATATACCCATAACTAATTGGGGACGAGATGTAAAATATTGCAAAGTTACAAATGTTGTCATCACAAAAAAATTTCAACTTGTGCAATTTTTCCCTCCCTCCTACAAAATTACCATCTATTCATTCATGATTGTGTATTAACATCCCAAAAATATTTCTAAAATTAAAAAATGATATTTTTTACACTTTTGTGCTATTTTCCACCCTATGCTTGGAAATTTTGTTTACATTACAACTTTTTTCCCAATCTCTGTAACACTTTCCCAAACTAAAACCAAGCTAACTATCTTTCCAAAAATTATATTGTCACTCAAGTGACTCTCAACTAGTCCTTAGACACACTTAATCCTTATAGTACATCTCACTATCAAAATTTGAGGGTTTACCATACCTAACCCCTATGTGTTCCTATGACATTCTATGCATCTTGGAAAGAGCTTCGGTCACATCCTATGATAAGAGTGCAGGATCAATGCCAATCTTCTTGAAATCTATGTGATAAAACCATGTGGCTTTAAATTATACCATATCATTCTATTTGATTAGTTGCTCCATATAGATCTAGTGTATGGTCTTTTTAGTAATTCTTGAATCTAGTATCTTCTCTGCTTGTATCTTGAGTTGGGAAGGAAAAGTCAAATTAGTGATCACCTATGTATTATCAAGAGCTCCCTTATCTCCTTCTAAGTTGGAACCTCTATAGAGTATTAATTCTACCACATTGAGATTAGGAGACATAGCAATATCTTAAAGTAAGTCAACTTTATAAGCATTGCTCCCATATTTGGCTAACATCTTGCATGGACCAATTCTCCTCATTTGTAACTTTTTGGGAATTACTTTTTCCTAACTTTATTTTTTAAGATGCACCATGACTAGATCTCTTATTCCATACTAAACAATTTTCTTCCTTTCATCAATCTTATCCTTAATCATTTTTTTTTTCTCTATCGAAGACTTCTTAACTTTGTCATGAATTTCTTTCATGGATTATGCAAAATCCTCAATAGGTCCACTTCTCCTTACCATGCCTCTAAGCTATTTAAGCTCCAATACACCTCTTGGATGTAGGCCATACACTACTTCAAAATGATTCTTCCCTTTTGTGTCCTATTTATATTATCATTGTAAGAAAATTGAGCTTGGTGAATGATTTGATCCCAATCTTTTCCATACTCCTTTGTTAAGCATCTCAAGAGGTTACCTAATGTCATATTTACATATTAAGTCTTCCCATCTATATTGAGATGGTAAGAAGATACAAAAAAAATATAGTGCCTTACCTTTTGTATAAGCTTTTCTACAAATAACAATGAACATGGAGCCTCTATCAAACACTATTGACTGGTAAACCAGGAATCCTAATCAATTCTCTAAACAACAAGTTGTCTATTTGGATAGCATCAAGAGTCACCTTGAAAGGAATAAACTAATCCATTTTGTTAAATCTATATACTGCAAAATAGATGCTATTAAAACCATTATTTATCTTAGGCATCCCAACAATTAAATCCATACTTATACATTCCCATGGCCTATTGGGAATCATCAAGGATTGATACGATCCAACATTTGATGAAGTTCCTTTATCTCTTTGATATATATTGGAAACTTCCATACTTTGATCTACCTTTTTTATTTGTATGCATCTTTGGCTAATAGTATTATGCTTGTACTAGCTTTGGCAAAAAAAAAAAAAAGGAAACCTAAAATGTCCACTCTATTTTCTGTTGTGCATTTCTTGTTAGAGTAATGGGTAAAAGCACAAATCTGTGTTACCCTTTTGTAAAGAAAAAGGCTAACAAAAGTATAATTGTTCACCTTCAATGACATAAAAATGGTATTGTTATTTTGAATTTGAAAATGAAGTAAACTAATGAAATGCGTAGAAATGGATGAAGTTTAGGATTATAATTTTTAATAATTATTTGGAATAAGAATTGATATATTTCCTAATTTTTATAGATAATTTTTTAGCTGGTAAAAAATGCTAAAAATTAGGAGTCTAGTTCCCACCACAAAACTAGATGTGAATAAGCTTATTTCCCTTTGATCTCAAACTATGTTATAGATAACATATATAGAAAATAAAAATCAGCTTTAGACCTATATTTTCTCTGTTATAATGATTCAATTTTCAACTCACTTGAAATCGATGGTTTTCAGCTTCAACATGGTATTAGAGCTCTAGATCTTGATGCCCCTATTTTATTTATGAGAAGTTTGGCTTGTCTTTTAGATCTATAATATTTATTTCAAAGGGTTTTTTTTTTTTTAATCAAATATGGTGGGTCACCATTTTTTGGTGCACTTTGAGCCCAAACGGACCTCACCGTTGCGCTCAGAGTGCCTAAAAACCCCAATTTTCATATTAAATTTATCTAATTTGGACACAATTGGAATTTGAAGCTAAAAAATATTGCTCCTAGATTTGGCACATTTCTCAAGGTGGCAATTTTGCAATTTTTCACAAAGAAATTGAGATTTTGGTGCAAAAATCAAGTTGTTTTGCACACAAATCAAGTTTTTTGTAAGAAATTTATGACTTTTGTCAAATTTATTTTACATGCATCCCAAGATTTTTTGGGCATGAAAATAAAAATTTTGCACGCAAATCAAGGCAATTTGGTAAGGTAATAGAAATACTGTCACGTTTCCTAATATAAATTTTGCCACTGGTGGGCATCATTCCTGGTGTATTCTAGTACAGATCCTAAGGTAGTAATTATTTTTCTTTTCCAATTCTTTTTTGACCAACCTATTATTTTTTGGTCGTAACTTGCTCCTTTGAATTTATTTTTTCACAAACAAAATATCATTGGAAAACTAGTTCTGAGCTCATCATGATGATGTAGTGTATTTGGATTTTTTTATTTTGTCTAGTTGTTGATTTATTAAGTAAAAGTTAGAGGTTCTATTTTGCAGCCCAGAAGACATCTTAAGACATTCTATTTTACAGATTTTGGATCAGGCACTTCCCATTTAGGTTTTTTCTTTTTTGCATTCTAGTGGATATCTTGGTTGTTTTAGGTTTGGGGATTGATTATACTTCTTTAGATTATTTTTCATGGGTTCTTCTAATTTTTGTATTAGCCTTATGTCTATTTTGCTCTTTTTTGACATCCTTTTGTAGTATTCTTGCAATCACACTGAGATAAAGTGTCACTCTATTACATTTCATGATCTTGCACATCTTTGTGTGTTGTTGTACTTGCACTATATTATAAAGTGTCTTGGGGTGTTTCATGTTGGCCATATTTGCCATCTTACTTTTTCAAGTGAGTGTTCCTTCCATGACATTAGCCTCATGATATATCGATGACACATGCCATTAAGTGTGTTTGTACTTTTTTGCACTCTCGATGTTCCTTGTTCTTCTTTCTATATGAGATATTGCATTCAATTTTAGTGCCCATGTCTTACCTCTCAGCATTATAGGTGGGCTATATTGGTTCTATTACTTTCTTGGTTTGATAGAGTGAGCTATGTATTCAATATTTGATCCTATGTACTAGGAAATTGCAATGGTTGGATACGTATGCATTTTAGTGAGATGGATCATTTACCGTATAAAAATTCTTTCATTCCTATTTTTGGAGGCCATGAAGATACCTTTCATCTTTGATTAATTAACTCTTCAAACTATTAGAATTGGTTTAGAATAACTGGGGGGTTTGAATTAGTTATTCAAGATCCAAATGTCCTAATAAAACCTTTTTACAAAGTATAGTGAGCTCTTTAAATTATTCATGCATTCAAGCTAAACATTCATCTTAGCAAGTTACTAAAAGATCAACATGAAAGAATAACACATGAAGAAAGAACACATAACATAGTGATTCATGTGGAAACCTAATTTGGGAAAAACCACCAGTAACATGCTACTCAATTCTCACTCTTCTGAAGTGATGCCCTATGAAAGGCCTACCCTGTTAGAGGCTACAACACACTATTAAATGTGACCTAGTTAAAAGATTTTCAATCCACCCTATTAGAAGTGGGCCTAGTTAGAGGACTTTAGAACATTCACTTGGAATGCTACCCTTTTAAAGGATTTACAAATGGTTGTTAAACCAACCTAAGTCAATTGTATTTTACCCTAACTAATACAATTGCTAGAGAGTAACAATAAGGGATTTTGCCCTAATATAACTCACAACTTAACTTGCATATTTTAGATCTCAATTCAGCTCACAAATTTGTCTGGCTCTTAGTCTTTACAGCTCTAACAACTTGTCCTCCTTTCAAGCTTTGTCTCCCTAAGTCTTTATAATCATTGTGCCAATGCATTCACCTCTGTGGTCACCTATCAAAACAGAGTCTCTATACTCTATTCCTCCCACTCAATGTCTTCTCCTTAACACCATATATTATCTCCAACCAACCATTTAACCACTTGGGAACTCTAGCTTTGTGACCTATAGCTCCTTAAATAGAAGTTTGGAATACTTTTCCTGATCATAGTCTTCATACTTTTAGTTTTGGTTTGAATGGATTAGGTAGGATTTAATGAATCTACTCCTTATCTTGTTCCTTCTAGAAACATCATTAAGAATCCTCCTGAATTCACCCAAAAATGGTTTACTTATAATTTTGTGCCACCAGCTCATCATCCTTATCTTCCAACTAGTTCACAAAATTCAAGGTAACAAACTTGTTGGCTCAGATTTGGTGAATCTTTGACTTTTCAAATAATGCAGTAGCTTGATACTATTGATTTTTCGATGCTCGACACCTACTATGTTTTACTAATTCTTAGCACCTATTACTTACTCGGTATCTAAAATTGCTTGGCTCCTTCTATTCCACTTGGTACACACTAGATTTGACATTTTCTTGGAACCTACTGATAATTTGCTTGGCATGAACTAGCTTGCTCAACACTCACAGATGAATTCAGTTAAGCTTTACAGAAAACTTTGTTACAACTTATCCTTCTAGAATTTCTAAGTATGACCAACCTCTGTATCTTCAAGTGTATTGTCAATACATCATTTTACCATTGTCTTAATTGATCCTTGTACTTCATTACAAAACCATAAGTCAACCTATCCCTTAGGTGCTTTTGTTACATATTATTGATTAAATCCTCTTCATCAATCAATTAAGTGATAGTACTTTGATCTTATAAGCAATTATCATTCTAGAAAATAGTAAGTTTGACATCAATGACAAAAAAATGATTGGAAACATTCTTTATCAACAATCTTCCTTCTTTTCAACAATCTCCCTCTTTGATAGTGATCTTTTCAATCATATTTCAAAAATCTCCCTATTTGGCATTGATGGCAAACCAAAGTAATCAACCAAGTTATTAGAATGATAACTAGGTTAAAATAGTAAGTCAAATGCTAAAAAGAATTTTCTTACCATTTCTATTTTCATCAGCTTTCATATCTCCCTCTTTGCTAATATATTGTCTTCTCTTTTTTTTCTACTCCCTCTTTGATCTGCTATCCTGATTTCTTTGCTTCTGCTTCTCCCTCTTAACTTCTATTTCCTTTTACCTTCCTTTCTTCTATTTTTCTACTATTTCTCCCTCTATATGACATGTCTGATCAATTTCCTCCCTCTTAGCTACTATTTCTCTCTTTACACATTTGATTTTTAGATTTTATCAATTTATGTTATTTATCCCTCTTTGACAACAATGCCAAAGACATACTATTTCAACATCTTATCATGCAAGTGTAGCATTTGTAGGAACTCCAATTTCTCCCTCTGTCACCTTACTTGTGATTGATTTGAAATTTTAGTAGTTTTAGTTACTTTAGGCAAAGAAGTAAAGTAAGTATCCTCTGCATCAATTTATAACATTTCAACAATCAACTCATTTGATGTAGGGCAGTCTTATTTTTTACTTAAGTAGCCTTGGATAGGGGTATCACCCCTAACTTACCTCTAAGATATTCAAATGCATCTTTAGGTAATGGTTTTGGGAAGATGTCAGCAATTTGTTCCTTTGAGTTGACATATTCCATATTTAATTGCTTGTCTTCCACTAGTTCTCTTACATAGTGATACTTAATTTCATTGTGCTTTGTTTTGGCATGCATCATAGAATTCTTTGATATGTTGATGGCACTTGTGTTATCACAATAGAGTATCATAGGTTCAGTCATCTCTTCCTTCATAACTTGCAATAGATGTTTGACCCAAAAAATATTGGTGCAGTTGACAGTAGTAGCAACATACTCAGCTTTAGCGGTGGACTGTGAAGTGCAACTTTGCTTTTTGCTAGTCCAAGTGACTAATATTTTACCTAAGAAGAGTGCTCCTCCATTGGTGCTTTTTTTGCCATCAATAATACCTCCCTAATTTGCATCAATATAAGAATTCAACTCAAACTTTTCATTCCTCTTATAGTATAATCCAAAGTCATCTATTCCTTTTAGGTACCTCATTATTTTGTTTATTGCCATAAGATGATTTTCTCTTGGGTTAGTAGAAACTCTTGCCACTATTCCAATAGATAATGTAATGTCTGGTCTACCATCCACAACATACTATAACTTTCCAATGATTGATCTGTACATTGTCTAATTCACTTCAGCTAACTCATCATTCTTGGATAACTTATGTCCTATTACCATTGGTGTACTGACTGGTTTTGAATCTTCTAAGCCAAATATCTTGAGTATCTCTTTGATGTATTTTTATTGAGTCACAAATATTCCATGTTTCAATTGATGTACTTGCAATCCAACAAAGAATTTAAGTTCTCCAAACATTGACATCTCAAACTCATGTTTCATCTGATCAACAAAATCTTTGCATAGTGCATTTTTTCCTCCAAATATTATATCATCAACAAATATTTCAGATATCAGAATATCTTTACCTTTTTTTACCTTGATATACAGATCACTATTGTCATCTATTCTCTCAAATGCTATCTTCACTAAATATTTTTAGAGTCTCTCATACCATGATCTAGGTCCTTGCTTCAAACCATAGAGTGCTTTATACAATTTGCAAACCATATCCTTGTTGTTATCATCAACAAATCCCTCTAGTTGTTCTATGTAGACTTCCTCTTCTAGTATACCATTTAGAAAAGTAGACTTTACATCCATTTGGTAGACTTTAAAACCTTTGTAAGAAACATATGCAAGTAGTGTTCTTACTCGTTCCATCCTTGCATCAAGGGAAAATTCTCCCCCACAATCTAGTCCTTCTTCTTGTGCATAACCTTTGTAGACTAGTCTAGCCTTATTTCATTTGATCTCACGATTCTCATCAAGCTTGTTTCTAAATACCCACTTGGTGCTAATCACATTCTTATCAAATGGTCTTCAAACTAAGGTCCAATTTTTATTCTTCTCTATCTACTTAGTCTCCTCTTCCATAGCTTTACACTAGTCCTTATCTTGTAGTGCATCCTTCACTATTTTGTGTGCAATCTTGCTCAGTAGACATGATTCATTCCTTAGTTTTTTCCTTGTCATTGGTCTAAATTCATTGTCACCATTCATTTTTTCAATAGCATGATGTCTCCTCACATGCTTGGATAGTCTTGGTTATGTCCTTCTTTCCATGTTTGGTCTTTCAAATTCAGAGTCACTGTGCACATCTCTTTCTGGTATTTCATCATCTCTTTCATGTGTACTAATTTTAGAATCAGAATGTACATTTTCTTCATTTTGAAACTTGGTTTCTGAATGCAACTTGACATTCATTGGTTGTGACTCGACTGATACAAAAACTTTTTGTTAATTCCCAACTTGATTGGCATATCCTTCTTCAGTCGATATTTCTTCTTAGAAGTATACAAAGGATCTATATTCTCCTAGTTTCTTGGATTCATCAACTTGAACTTCTGTATGCTCATCAAAATTTACATTTTCACTCTCCACAATTTTGTTAATGTTAATATTCAAACACTTATATGCTTTAGTTCTAGTGGAGTATCCAAGAAATATGTCTTCATCACTCTTTGCATCAAAATTGTCATTTCTAGAATCTTTAAGAATATAGTACTTACAACCAAACACTTTGAAATATTTTACATTGGATGAGTGACCATACCATAATTCAAAAGGTTTTCCATTTGTACCTTTCTTGACTTGTACTAGATTCAAGTTGTAGACAATAGTACTAATAGCTTCTCTCTAGTACTTTAGAGTAACATTCTTCTCCATCATTAATATTTTGGCATAGCCTATCACTGATCTATTCCTTCTTTCTACAATGTCATTCTGTGGGGGAGTTCTAGGTGCTGATGTTTATCTTTTAATTCCTTTGTCATTGAAAAATGTCTCAAATTCTTTTGATGTAAACTCTCCTCCTCTATCTAATCTCAGGCACTTTAGACTCTTTCCTATTTCTTTCTCAACCCTAGCCAAATACCACTTAAACATTTGAAATGCATCAAATTTTTTCTTTAAGAACATGGTAGTCATCATCCTAGAGTGGTCGTCTACAAACATAATTATATATATGTCTCCTTTGTAGCTTTGCGCTTCTATTGGGCCACATAAATCTGTATGGACTAACTCTAATACTTCTTTGGAAGAGTAAGTTTTTCTTTGAGAACTTGACTTGGTCATCTTTCCTAGCTAAAACTATTTGTACATTGTATTTTTAGGCTTCTTTAGTTTAGGAAAACCTCTAACTTTCTTCATTTTGTTGATGCTAATCAGATTATCAAAGTTGACATGACATAGCCTTTTATGTCATAGCCATACATCATCAAGTTTTATAATAAGACAGATTGCATCCTCCATATCTAGGTAAAATAGATTACTCCTAATTTGGTCTCCTTTTCCTATCATATTTCCATTAGTGTCATAGATTTTGGTAGTTTTATTTCCAAATTCTATTTAGCAACCTACATTGCTTAACTATGACACACATAGCAGATTGTACTTCATTCCTTCAACATAATATGCATTATCACATGAAATTTTCTTTGTAAGCTTAATGGAACCTTTTCCTTTGACTAGACATGGAACATCATTTTCAAATCTGACATTTTTTCCATTATACTAAGTTAAAGTAGAAAACTTACTTTTGTCTCCTGTCATGTAATGTGAGCATCCACTATCTATGATCCACCTATCATTTTTGTTTACATAGGTTACTAGTGTTTTTGCCTCATCTTCATCTAACTCATTCTTCATGGATACATAGACTACCTCATCATCATTTTCATCAGAATCGTCTTCTTCAACAATGTAGCACCTTTTGCCTTTGTCTCTCTAATTTTTGCTATCATCTTCCTTTTTGTTCTTGTTATTGTTGCCTTCTCTATAATTCTTTTTATATGTGCATCTTGCAACAATATGTCCTACTTCATTTCAATTAAAACAAATGATAGGCAACTTAACTTTGAATTTACCTTTGCCTTTGTGAAATCTTTTCGCTAGCAATGCTTCCAATTGTTCCACATCTTCTTCATTTGTGTTGTTGTCACTAGATGCAATTCTTGTCTTTCTTTTCTTCTTCTTTGGTTTCACCTCCTTGGTGTCTTTTAGCATCAGCTTGGCCTTGAAAGTAGATTCAAGATTCTTAGGTCTATAGTTATCAAAGGTAGATAACACAAATGTAGTCTCGCTATACCTTCAAGAGTTAGCTTGTTTCCTGGTATGCATTTTAACTCTTGGATGGTTGAAACTGTAATAGCATAGATGGGGAGAAAGGTTCTTAAGATTTTTTTATTAATAGTTTCATCTTCTAAATGACCACCCAAACTTGTTATTGCACTTACTACTTCCTTTCTTCTAGAGGCATATTGAGTAATGTTCTCACCTTCCTCTATTCTCATGTCATCAATTTTTCCTCTGAAGCTTTCTCTTTTCGCTCTTTTCACATTCTGATATCCTCCATAAATATCTTTCATAGCTTTGCACATCTTGAATGTAGAGTCACATCCCTTGATGTCATCAAATTCAGCATACTTGAGGGCATAGGCAATCTCTAGCATTGCCTAATTGTACCCCTTCTTTTTATTTAAATCTTCTATAATGGGGACTCTAGCTAGATCAACATGTTCCATTTCAATCGAGGTTTTTGCATGATCACCTATTTATCCAAGGTGTAGCTTCATTAAACTTTTTCATGTAGCAAAGTTATCTTTGTTAAGCTTGGGAACTTCTCTCTTGGACATCTTGATCTTTTTTGCTTCTTGTACCTTTAAAATAAATCAATAGATGGCTCTAATACCAATTATTAGAATTACTTTTAAATAACTAAGAGGGGGGTGAATCAATTATTCAAGGTCCAAATGTACTAATAAAATCTTTTTACTAAGTATAGTGAGCTCTTTAAATTAATTGTGCATCCAAGCTAAACATTCATCTTAGCAAGTTACTAAAAAATCAACATGCAACAATAACACATGAAGAATGAACACATAACACAGTGATTTATGTAGAAGCCCAATTTGGGAAAAACCACCAGTAACATGCTACTCAATTCTCACTCTTTTGAAGTGATGCCCTATGAAAGGCCTGCCTTGTTAAAGGCTACAAAACACTATTAAATGTGATCTGGTTAAAGGATTTCAATCCATCCTATTAGAAGTGGGCCTAGTTAGAGGACTTTAGAACATTCACTTGGAATGCCACCCTATTAAAGGATTTACAAATGGCTATTAAATCAACCTAAGTCCATAAGATTTTATCCTAACTGATACAATTACTAGAGAGTAATAATAAGGGCTTTTGACATGATACAACTCACAACTTAACTTACAGATTTTAGATCTCAATTCAGCTCACAAATTTGCCTAGCTTTCAATCCTTGTAGCTCTGACAGCTTGTCCTCCTTTCAAGCTTTTTCTTCTTGAGTCTTCATGCTCGTTCCTCCCTCTTGATGTCTTCTCCTTAACACTATATATTATCTCCAACCAACCACTTAACCACTTGGCAACTCTAGCTTCATGACCTATAGCTCCTTAAATAGAAGTCTAGAATACGTTTCCCACTCATAGTCTTCTCGCTTTTAATTTTGGTTCAAATGGATTAGGTAGGATTAAATGAATCTACCCCTTATCTTGTTCCTTCTAGAAACATCATGAAGAATCCTCTTAAATTCACCCAAAAATAGTTTACTTAAAATTTTGTGCCACCAACTCATCATCCTTATCTTCCAACTGGTTCAAAAAATTTAAGGTACCAAACTTGTCAACTCAGATTTGGAAAATCTTTGACTTTTCAAATAATGCAATAGCTTGACACATACTATGTTACTCACCACCTATTGTGTTTTACTAATGCCTGGCTCCTATTACTTACTCAACACCCAAACTTGCTCAACTCCTTCTATTTCACTTGGCACACACTATATTTGACATTTTCTTGACACTTATTGATAATCTTCTCAGCATGAACTAGCTTGCTTGGCACTCACTGATAAATTCAGTCAACCTTTATAGATAACTTTGTTACAACTTATCCTTCTAGAGTTCCTAAGTGTGGCCAACCTCTGTATCTTCAAGTGTATTATCAATACATAATTTTACCATTTTCTTAATTGATCTTTGTACTTCATTACAAAACCATAACTCAACCTATCCCTTAGGTGCTTTTGTTACATCTTATTGATTAAATCCTCTTCATCAATCAACTAAGTGATAGTACTTGGATCTTACAAGCAATTGTCATTCCAAAAAATAGCATGTTTGACATTAGTGACAAAATAATGATTGAAAACATTCTTTATCAACAATCTTCCTTCTTTTCAACAATATCCCTCTTTGATAGTGAAATTTTCAATTAGATTTCAACACAAACTTAGTCTTCTCTACCTAGTCATATACTATACAATAGAGGTTCTTCAGATCAGTAGTTTGGCAGTGTTTGCATCTTCATGCTTTAGTGGTGTTCTTCATGATCATCCTTTTGTTCCTATCTTCTAGAACATTCTCTCCATCTGTTTTAGGAGTGAATTTTTTTCCCTTGTGGTTTTCTTTATTTCTCCTATTTTTAAAGATTTGGTTGTGCTTGGGTACCTCATCAAGCCTTGTTGTCTAGACCCAATTTTTCTTTAAGCAATAGCTTTTAGGTTTTTAGCTACTCCCTAAGTTTATCTTAAGTGGGGGTGTTAGAGTAATAATATATTACCTTATTAATTAAATCATTTTGATTTAATTATTAAGTCACCTATTAGCTCTAGTTTACTTAAGATGAACTTTAGGCATATAATAATTAATTCTTTTATTAATTATTATCATATAACCTAGGTTTTACCTATTAGGTTTTGATCTCCTTTTATAAAGATTGATCTCTTTGTAATTTATTAATTCACTTTTGATAACATAAATCTCTCTTTTTCTCATCAAGAATGTCTCATCTATGGATTTGACAATTCTAGCCTCCATAGCTTTTGCTTCTCTCTTTATGTGACAGGTATTGTTTGCATGTAGGTGATTATTAGGAGATTTGGGGTTGATCTTTCATCAAATTCAACATTTCTTGGACTAAATTCTTTCTCATTGACCCCCTTGGTACACAGAGCTAACCTCCTTTAAATAGTAAAGCTTCTTGTAGTGTGTGATCTCCATAGTCACTATGGAACTAGTTTTCAAAATCCTAGCATGCCTTGTAGTATACATTAAAATATTCACCTTTGTGTATAGAGCTCCTTCAAGATATCAATTCCAATCATATTTAACTTAACTTCTTAGACTATCAACACCCTCCTACTGAAATAATCAAAAAATTTACTACATTAACCCTTCGTACATGTTCAATAGTAAATGATAGGACTTCAAATATTGCACCCATTTAATATGCCTATGACTCCACTTATTTTGTGAATTAAGGAAGCTAAGTGCTTGGTTGTTTGTATAAACAAAAAAATATTTTGGCAAGAGGTAGTGCCTCCATTTTTTTAGTGCTTGAACAAGAGAATATAATTCTAAGTCATATGATGAATACCTTTTCTTAGCCTCATTAAGCTTCTCACTAAAAATTATATTGGCCTTCCTTCTTGGCTTGAGACACCCCCAACTACAAAATCATTGCCACCGCACTCTATTATGAAGAGTTTATCAAAGCTTGGTAGCACTAAAAAAGTTTATATAGCCACTATCTTCTTCAATAGTTAAAAACCATTGTCTTCCATATATATCCATTGGAACTTGGCCTTTATACCTCATTGTATTGTTTCAAGAATAGGAGAACAAATATCACTGAAGTTCCTTATAAACTACCTATAAAAATTGAGTTAATGCATGAAAACTTCTCACCTCACTAGAAGTCTTTGGAGTGGGCCAACTGAGCATTGATTCAACCTTTGATGGTTCCATCTTCAAATCACCTTTTGAGATAGCAAAGCCAAGGTAGACAAGATCCTGCTTCATAAGATCACATTTTTCCAAATTAATGGTTAGCTCATAATGAAACTTCTTTAGCACAATTTCTAAATGCTTAAGATGTTCTTCTTTAGTATTGCTAAAAATTAAGATGTCATCTAGTTTAACAACTACAAATTTTCCAATGTAATCTTTCAAGAATTCATTCATGATTCATATAAATGTACTATGATTTTTTGCAAGTCTAATGGCATAACCAATCACTTATAGAGGAATTCTATGGTTTTAAGTGTTTTCTTAAATTCACCTCCCTCGTTAATTCTAATTTGGTTGTAGCCACTTTTTAGGTCTATCTTAGTGAAATATTGTGCTCCTCCTAAAAATCCATAAGGTCCTAAATCTTGGGAATGGGGAACCTATATATGATTTTGATTATGTTTAAGGACCTTGAGTTAATGCACAACCTCCATGTTCCTATATAGGGTGTGTGTAGCAAGATGGTGTACAATTTAGAGGAGAGTGTTGGAAATATTATATCTGGCTGAGTTACTAAGAGGGGCAGAGTGAATCAGTAACTTGTAAAATTCAATCCTTAATTACCAATTAATCCTTCATGTGTATTTTGATCTAATTGTATGCATGAGAAGTTGAAAACATTAAAGCATACATAGCACTTCTAACACACAGTTTGGTGACCCAGAAGCCTTCCAAATAGAAAGTAAAACTGGGATGGGGATGATACTCGCAAGCTTTAGTACTACAATATAAAGTTGGCATGTTAAGGCTTACAATGATCACTTCTGATGATCTACCCTATTAGGAGCAATAAGGATTGTTAGGTCCACCTTGCTAAAGGATTTACAAACATAGAATGAAGTATACACTAGATAAAGAGATTTACATAAAACTATTAGGCCTACCTTGTTAAAGGATTTGAGTGATCCACTTATTACAATGAAATAATAGCTTGATCTCTGATCTGCAGCTTGGTTTTCTAAATGAGATACCTTTGAGTGTAAATTACCTTGTTGTGATAGATAAACCTTTGTTGCTCTTTATATTGCTTGTAGCCTTGTACTTCACTTTTCTTCTCTCTTCCACTTACTACATTACTTCAATACTATATATCACTCTTTGGATGTGATACAATACATTACATATATACCAATCCAATTAATCAAATTACAAAGTCAGCCATAATACAAGTTTACAAAAAATGCACAAAGTCGGCCCATATTGCAGGAACTCAGGTTTTGAAGACTAACTTAGTGAGGTTCTGATACTCGGCATCTAGTGTCAATTCTTAGCATTGTCATGCACTTGGTAGACATAAAATCTCGATCCATACTGATCATTTCCAAGTAGTCTTGAACTCAGTCTACACTGGTGACTCGAAAAATTGTGTGAAACTCAGCATATAAATTGAATCACTTGGTTAGCACTAGATTCTTATTATTGTAACTGGGAAGTCAGTAAGCACTACATATGACTCAGTTTACATTGCAGATCATTATCAAAATAGTGACTTCTTGGTGCAAACTAAGACTATCCAAGGGACTCGATAGTAACTATAGAGGTCGATAGAGTCTAAAATTCTTAGCTAACATCGTTAACTGTACAATATGTTGGGTAGATGCTTACAATCTAAATAAGTGTCTATTACTAATAAAAAACATGACTGTAATGTCAACAATCTACCCCTTTGGCATTAGCGACAAAAACACTTATTAGTCAATATAGAATTCAAAAAGTTCATTAACACTTTTATCCATCACCTTATGACTCCAACTCAGTAGAGTATACTATTTTTAAGATTTTTCAAAATTGATTTTTTAAGAGATGTTCTTCTGTACATGAATAATATGGCAATGCTCACCCATACATAATATATACTGTACTTTACATCTTTTCACATCTGATATATACATTTTTTTCTAACAATACATCTATATATATCTTTTCCTTCTTTATACAATATACATATTTTCTACAATATTCTCCCCCTTTTTGACATTAATGCCAAAGATTTTAGCTATATATACTATACAGTAATGCCAAAATGTGACAAGAAGTTTGAGTGTACCTTCAAGATTAGTACCATTGTCTTTTCCCAATTCTCTTGCAACACCTTGCATGTGTGCAATGCAATCTACACTTTTTTTGACAATTCTATCATATGGTTTGCAATAGAGATGTTGTGGTCATGGATGAGCATTTTTGCATGTGCAATGTATTTCTGCAATGAATCCATATTTGGGAGAATCATGCCCTATATATTTATAAATGTAGCTCTTATTCTTGCTTCTTCTCTCAGCAATTCTACCTTCATATCAGTTACGGATCTGATCTTGTTATAATGGGTAGAGCTATAGCTTGGGTCAAGTTGCAATTGTTATGCACTTGCCCTTAGATCCTCATCAATCTTTGATAGTTTATCTTTTATTTCCTTGGTGAAAATTGATATGTCATAGAGTTTACCAAATAGTGAAGATACATTGTTGTAGGAGGTCTCCAGTGAGCCTAGAATAGTAGATAATTCTACTTGATGGATAGTAATTTGTTGAGATATAAGTTCTAAAAATTTATTCTCAAATTTCTTTTTAGCTCTTTACAACAATTTATCTTGTCCATTTAGATCTTCATTGAATTTTCAAACTACCTCTACTGACTAATTCAAAATTGGTTGATATGTATCAACCTTTGTATTTAGTGTCTTTGCAAGAATATTCTTTGCATCCTCAATTATCTAAAATTCCTTATTCCTTTCTTCTCTAAGCCTCTACTTCTTAGCTTTCTTCTGAAGAAGTTCTCCAAATATTTGCATTTGATTAGGATTAAGATTGGAGATATCTTGATTAGGAATGGCAATCTCCTTATCAATATCTATGTCTTCTTCCTTCTCTTTTCCTTTAACAAAAAATCTTCTGCTTAGTTAAGGCCTCATCTCAACTATCTTTGCACTTTTTCATTGCATGCTATGAATGGAAATAATTGTAGAAATAATAGGGCTTGCCAAAAAAGTAGGTACAATACTTATTTCTGAAGTACCTATAGAAGAAATACTTGGAGTTACTAAAACTGATGTAAAGGGAAGTGTTGTCTGCTTAGTAGTTGAAGTGCTTGACACTTCAGTCAATGTAGTGCTAAGCTAGACAAGTGTAAATATTGATTGAGTGATTGTGCCAGCTATATTTATCAAAGTCAATCCTGCTAAAGCTTTCTTTGGGCTTGATGTTTTAATAACTTTTCTTAGAGAATAAGGAATTAAGGTTATGATTGCTGCAAAAAATTTCACTAGGTTAGTCTCCTCAGTATCTTGTACATCTGGTAAGTTTTCCTCAGTAGCTTCTTGCCCCTGTTCCTCTTACTCATCATCTACATTATCAAAATATGTAACTTCTTTGGCATCAATTTCTTCTTCCTTTTTCTAGTTCATCATCATCATCATCATCATCCTTGTCACTAAGACTAACCACAAAATCACTCATCTTGAGAAGAAGATAAATGTTCTTCCAAGTGTTTGTAGCATTCCTTACTATATGTTCAATATCATTTAGCAACACAAGAAAAGTGTTGAATCTCAAAGTAAGCTTTTCTTCATTTTCTTCAAAAATTCCTTTACCTGTTTGTCAATAAAACTTGGCTTGAGTTGCTTTAGGGTTTTCCCATATATGTCTTTTGTTGTTTTCAAGGCATTCTCCCATCTTGGCTTAATTTTCTCCATTAAAACATTAGGAGTCTGATGAGCAAGCTGATCTGGGGAATATTTCCATTTTCCCATTTTAGATATTATCAATTCTTCTATTTTCTTTTGCTCCTCGCTAGTCCTAGTTTCATATTTTCTAGTGCTTTGAAGTTTTTTATTCTAGCCTCTTATTCTAATTCTTTCATTCTTTCTTGGATGGTGGGTGGAGGCCTCTTGAATATTATATATCCTCCTTCTTTATATGCTTCCTACCTAGATGATCTTTTGGTGAACACAAAAATGGATGATTTGGCAAGCTTGGTAATAATTACCTTCCTTTCTTCTTCAATTGTTTTTCATCCTCTAATTTCTCTTCATCTTCTCCTTTTCCTTTAGTCAATAGAAGAGTGGTGTTGGTTTTTATTTTGGTAATTATCTTCTTCCTTTGTTAACTGCCTAAGGAAGTTTTATTTCAAGTTTAATTATAGCCTTTGCCTCATCATAAGTACCAAAATATGTAGCTTTAGGCTCTGTAGGCTCATTGATCAATGCCTTGATTGTGTCTTTAGTTTCATCAATGTTTATGTCATAACCAAGAAGTTTTATCCATACTATCCCCTGTCTAACTGCCTAAATGTACACTTTGTCACTATCAACCATGAAAGAAATATCATCTTTGTAATCATCAACTAGCTTCTTTGGAATTGTGAATATGTTATTCATTTTCTCTTTGAATGCATCAAAGTAGTTATCCATGATACTTGCATAATTCTCTCCCATTTCAACAATATACTCATTAATCTAATAAAGAATAGGTACATCCTTCCCCCAAACTATTGTACCTTTAGATAGAAAAAAAATTTGAACATAGAAAACTAGACAAGTCAAAAGTGAACCAAACTTACAAGGATTATTCTTGGAATTTCTTATACTTTCTATGTTTTTGTTGAACTAGTTTAGCATCAAATCATGAAGGTCAAGTGACGCGTTATTCTTGACCACCTTGTATGCCAAGTCCACTACTTCACAAGATATGTTGTTTAATCTACTCAAGATATATATCTTGTGAGAGATTACATGTATCCCAAACTTGAGTTTCATATCTATCACACTGCTAATATTCATTCCCCTTCCATCCCACTTGGCAAGGGTTCACTTCTCCCTTTCGACCTGACTTAGGGTTTTTGTCATTTTTTCTTTTGTCAACATGGGAATAGTAGTGATCCTGTGGATCATCTTCTTAGTTATCAAAATAGGTTGTTCCAACCACAGCTAAGCATTGTGCACATGACTAAGAATATATCTTATCCATTTTATTTGAAAATCTCATGGCACATGTGGAATGTGGGTTAAATATTTTGTTTCAAGATGTTGATGTTCTTATTTCAACACACCATTGACACATAATTTTTCAAGGGTTTATTCCATTTCTAATGTACTAATATCTTGAGTAGCACACTTAAAATGTGAATGGATATCATTGATTAACAATACCTTTTGCAGAATCTACGACTGAGCTCTACTTGAATCTAGGGTTTCCAAAATGGTAGGGCTTAACTTGAAGTCTGGTGCCTTCCACTCCATGCCTTGAACTAACATGTCTAAACCTTTCTTTGATTTTCTACTAGTAGATGCCATGTTTACTTAGTAGGGTTTGAGAGAATACAAAAATCTTCACTAACAATTTTCTCAAATCGCTTGAATTCTCTAAAGATCGCTCTGCATAGATAGCTCTTGAGAACTTGTGATGAGAAAAGACTTTGATTTCACCCTTTTTCATAAAATTTTTCCATAAATTCTTGATATGATAGGTCACTCAAACAACAGATTGTCATCCACTATGCTTGCATTGAATGGTTGGTAACCACACAGAACTTAGTTACTCCCAGCCTTTCTTAGAAGGGTCTGTAACTTGACCTCGCTCGATAAGATAGTAACACGGCCTTAATTGGTAATGACTAGCATCTTTTACTCAATGATCCATATGGATCTTGAATGTTGATTTGGATCTTTCATCTAACTAATTGGAACTAATGTGAGATATTTTCTTCATAATCCTATTTCTAGTATTCATTTAAGAGATCAAGTGGAAACAAGGGAGTCACCCAATTCTTGAGTGACTTGTTCATCATAGCTTAGACTTGCATTCTCAAAAGATATTGGAACCCATTGCTATCTCATCTACTTTCTGATGTTATTGGCTTTTGCCTTCTTTTCATCTTCAATTCTTCCAGTTTTCATATAGTTCTTGGCAAGATGATCAAGTTTTGTACAAATGAAACATCTTGTAGTAGTATCTCTTGTCCTCAAATGATGCTTTACACAATTCATTCCAATGTATCCAAATTCTCCATAGTAATGACATATGCACCAAGTGTTATAGTCCTAACCAAATATAGCTTTCATAATTTGTTCTACTGGGTTCAATATCTTAGTTTTTCATTCTAATGAATTGTGCCCATGCTTCTTACATTTGTGACATTTTACTTCAAACTTAGGTTTCTCTTTGCATTCATTAGTCCTATGACCATGTTGATTGCAATTGTAGCACTTTCCATTTAATTTTTCTTTCCCATTGCTCCAAAATTTGCTTGATGTATGACCTATCTTACCACAATGATTGCAAGTAGGTCTTTGATTCTTTTAGTATCTTAGTTTTGCATTCTAATGACTTGTGCCCATGCTTCTTACATTTGTGACATTTTCCTTCAAACTTAGGTTTCTCTATTCATTCATTAGCCCTATGACCATGCTGATTGAAATTGTAGTACTTTCCATTTAATTTTTTTTTCCCATTTCTCCAACATTTTTTTTATGTATGATATATCTTACCATAGTGACTACAAGTAGGTATTTGATTCTTTTGAGCTCCTTTCTTGGATGATTCACCTTCTTCTTTATATTCAATTCCTTCTATTCCCTTTTATCTATAATGATTTTTCTCATTCAATTGATTTATGTCTCCTTGAGATTTCATCATTCTCTCATTGGTTTTCCTTTCAATGTTTAGATCATTCTACAATCTTTCATTCTCTATTCTTAGATTCATGATTTCTTCATTTGAATTGGTGAGATGATTAATGAAGTTAGCTTGCTGAAGGGATAAATGTTGAATCTTGTTATTCTTTCCTTCTATTTCTTCTTTTATCTTGTTTTTCTCTTACATAACTTCACATAGTCTTAGTAATTGGATTTCTTGTTCTTTTCTTAGTTTTCTTACTTCTTCTTGAAGTGAAACATTATTTTCTAATAGTTCTTTAATTGCTTCATTGGCTTCACCTAGACTACTTGCTGAATGGATGCCTTCAATTCTTTCTTCAATGTAGGGATGGCCATTCATTTGGATTGCAAGATCTTTTCTTCTTTTCAGTGATTGAGAGATTTATCCTTTTCTTTCTTGAGTTTTGGAATAGCCATTTCCAAATCTAGCTTCTCATTATCAATAGCCTTGTCAAGCTTGAATATCCCCATAGCCTCTGATCTTTTCTGAAGTTGTTAAACTTTTTTTTGAGAACCACAAAAGATTTGATACCAATTGTTTGAAATACTATGATAGGTTAAGTTACTAAGAGGGGAGGGGTGAATCAATAACTTGTAAAATTTAATACTTAATTAACAATTAATCCTTCATGTGTATTATGATCTAATTGCATGCATGAGAAATTGAAAAATGTTAAAGCATACATAACACTTTTAACACACCATTTTGTGACATAGAAACCTTCTAAATAGAAAGTAAAATTGGGGTGGGGATGATACCCACAAGCTTTAGTACTCAGTATAAAGTTTTCTTGTTAAGGCTTGCAATGATCACTTTTAATGATCTACCATGTTAGGAGCAATAAGGACTATGAGGTCCACCATGCTAAAGGATTTACAAACATACAATGAAGCATGCACTCAATAAAGAGATTTACATAAGACTATTAGGTTTACCTTGTTAAAGGATTTGACTGATCTACCTATTAGAATGAAATAGTAGCTTGATCTTTGATCAAAAACTTGGTTTTCTGAATGAGATACCTTTGAGTGTAAAATCACCTTGCTATGATAGATAAATCTGTGTTTCTCCTTATACTACTTGTGCCTTGTACTTTGCTTTTCTACTTTCTTCTACTTACTACATTACTTTGATACTATATATCACTCTTTGGATTTTATACAATACATTACATATATACCAATTGAATTAATCAAATTACAAATTCATCCATGATACAAGTTTATACAAAATGCACAAAGTCAACCCATATTGCAAGAATTTGGGTTCTAAAGACTAGCTTGGTGAGGTTCTAATGCTCAACATCCACTATCAATGCTTGGCATCATCATGAAATCGATAGACATAGAAGCTTGGTCCATACTAATCATTTCCAAGTAGTCTTAAACTCAGTTTGCACTGGTGACTCGATGAATATTGTGAAACTTGACATATAAACTGAATCACTTCGTTAACATTGAATTCTTATTGTTGTAACTTGGAACTTGGTAAGAACTACATGACTTGGTTTATATTACGGATCATTACTAAAGTAGTGACTTCTCGATGAAAACTAAAACTATCCAAGGGACTTGGTAGCAACTATAGAGCTTGATAGAGTCTAAAATGCTTGGTTAACATTGTTAACTATACAATATGCTTGGTAGATGCTTAGAATTTGAATAAGTGTATGTTACTAATAACAAACATGACTATAATTTTAACAAAGACCACATTAGAAAAAATGTTAATATCTCAATCGAGTTATGAATCACTCGATCAGGTTGTTCAAAATTTCAAAAAGTGGCCAAGCTTGGTTATGAAGCTTGGCTAAAATACATAAAGTACAAAACCCAATTGGGTTTCTAGGACTAAAATAACCCAATCTAGTTATGAAATAAAAAAGTGAATTCAAAACTTGATCGGGTTATGTGAGCTAATCAATTTATTCAAAATTTGATCGGGTTTTGAAGTACTAAATGTAGACTTTACTTTGGAAGCCATAATTTTCACATCCAGAGTTTGATTGACTCAATTCAAAATGAATTGGAAATCTATTGAAGATCTGTACAACATGATATAGAAAAATCAATCCTATATCTTCAAAATTTTATTTTCCATGAATTTGAATTAAGTATAATATAAAATAGGTAGTCATTATTTTTCAAATGTGTAATCAATAGGTAAACATGAATGCCAACATATTTTTCATTCTCTATCTCTCAAAAAAACATACACACACTCAATCACTAAATAAACAAACACCTAATCTCTCTCTCTCTCTATCTCTCTCTCCATCTCTCTCTCTCTCTCTCTCTCTCCATATTTCTACATCTCTCCATCATATCGCCTAATCTCTCTCTCCTATGTCCCTCTCTCTCCTTCACTTCATCTCTTTCTCACTCTCTCATGTCCTGAAGAGAGAGATGTAATGAGAGAGAGAGAGAGAGGCTTAGGGATCAATCAAAGAAGTCACAATGCTTAAGGATAGAAAATTAGAGAGAGAGAGATATATATATGCTTAGGGATTTCTCGAAGATAGACAATGCTTAAGGATAACAGGTTAGACACATAGAGAGAGATTTTAGGAGTTAGTAAGAGAGATATATTAGGATTTAATTAGTTAGTGATTGAGTGTGTGTATGTGTTCTTGAGAGATAGAGAATGAAAAATATGTTATCATTCATGTTTACCTATTGATTACACATTTGGAAAAAAATGACTACCTATTTTAGATTATGCATAATTCAAATTGATAGAAAATAAAATTTTGAAGAAATAGAATTTATTTATCCATATCATGTTGTATATCTCTTCAATAGCTTTCCAAATCATTTTTAACAGAGTCAATCAAACTTTGGATGCAAGAGTTATAACTTTCAAAGTAAAGCCTATATTTAGTTCTTCAAAACCCAATTAGGTTTTAAATAACCCAATCGAGTTTTGCAACCTAATTAGGTTTTGCATAACCTAGTCGAGTTTTGAATTCACTTTTTCATTTCATAACCCTATCGAGTTATTTGAATCCTAGAAACCCTATCATGTTATGGCTTGGTGATAACATAAGGAAATGACCCAAAGGCTTGGAAGACTATTTTCCCTCCATTTTTTTTTTCTTTGGACATTTTCTCATCATCTAAGATGAATTATTTTATTTTCCTTCATCAAGTTTTCTAATGGTGAAGTGAGTATCTCTAAAATCACCACCATAATCTTACACATCTTCTTAGCTTTCTAAGAATATAATTTTATCTATTTTCAGACAACATTATCATGGTAAAATTTAATTATTTTTACCAATGCCTTCACATTCCTCACAGACATATGTCTACCATTTTTTTCAATAACTTTTGATATATATAATTTTTTTTTTAAATAAACTATATATTATTGTTCTACACTAAATTATGTACACATTTTTTTAAAAATTCTATTTTCAATTGTTTTGGTGTAAGTTATGCTTAGCACATGAACAAGTACCAAAATTTTAGGATGTAGTTAGTTCAATAATTCATTAAAAAATATAATACTCATCAGAAAATTACAAAATAATACACAACTTCTAGATATGACTATTATGTTGACAATTGGCTATATTTAGATATGTAAATGTTATCATTAATGGCAAAATATGATGTACATGCTTGTAGTAAACCTCTAAAATAAAGATACTTTAGCCTTTTGGTCCTTAGGAAATTGTCCAAGTATGAAAATTATTTATAGCAGTGTATTGTTTTATGTATAATTAGTTTATTCGATGTTATTCTTGAGAGAGAATATATATGGAGACAATATACATGTTGATGATGATGTGTATAACCTCAGACTAGTACAGAAAAGAGATAACTAAGATTTATAGAATAATGGAATAAAAGGTAAAGGAATTATTTTCTCTACAAAATAATTATTTGACCAATTAGCAACAACATCCTAGATGTCTACTCAAAGTTGGGAAAGTTAATTTTGGTCCTACCCAACCTAGCATAAATTTTTTAAAAGGCACGGTATTTATGCAAAGACATCTTGTGAGATTATTGTGAACTAACATGCAAAAGTTGTGAATGCGAAGTTTTGTATCATATGTAGAAGCAAGTTTTTGACAACCTAATTTTGTGATTTGAGATTGAGCTAAGGATAGAGATCAGATGAAAGAAGGTACAACATCTACTTCTATATTTGAGGAACTTTAATTACTTGTTTGGATAGTGATCTCTTCTTGTAATTAAAAGTGCATGTTTGAGTAGTGAGCTCTTCTTGCACACATTGTACCACAACTCCTAATAGGGTTGGAATCTCCTAACAAGAATTGAAAGTCTTTTAACATGGACTCATATGTACTGAATGTGTTTATAGATTCCTAATAGAATTCATCCTCTTACAAGGAAAATTTATATTAGTACATCATCTTATGGGTATCATCCCCACCAGGGTTTTCCCTTGGCCAGGGTTTCCCTAGATAAAAAAATATGGTGTTATGAGTTCTCTTTGTGCATGGTCACTCTTACTATTTAGAATTACTTGTTTACTTTCTCATGCATGGTTCAAAGTAATTAATAATATCCAATTCATGACAAAAAATTGTAGAATACTGATTCACACCCCCCCCCCCTCCCCCCAATATTCCCTATTTCTAACAATTGGTATCAGAGCATAGTTACTTAAAAGAGGGTTAATAGCTTGAGTAAGATCCATATGGATATTGAATAGTTGATGACGAACCTTGAAGTGGTACTTGAACAAATTGATCTCCTTACTGAAGAAAGAGATAAATTGAGAGATAGCTATGACGACTCCAAAGTGTATATTGGACAACTAAAGGAAAATATTGAACATCTCAAATCCAAGCCCAAATCTATTGAATCTAAAATTGGTGATGACAAATTTTTAAAGTTGAAAACAAAGTAAAAAATCTTGAAGCATGAATTGAAGATTACATATCTAAAGTTGAGTTTGATGAATGATCCTAGAAATTTTGAACTAATTTGAAGACTAAAAATTTAGATCTTAGAGCCAATCTAGGAAAGAGCAGACCTAAATTTGAAACATTAAAAGAAGATCATGAAGAACTTCATAAGTACAATGCTATTTTGAAAGGTGACCTAACTCAAAGCAAGCTACAATGTGAAAAGATTTATTCTAGTAGAGAAAATCTTGATGAAAAAATGTCAGTACAAAGACCTACCTATGATAAGTATGGTCTTGGTTGCCTATTTAACATGTCTACAAAGAAACCTAAAAGTGGATTAGATCTAAAAGACAAAGATAAATCTAATGAGAAGATTTAATCCAGTCAATCTTTTGATAAATCTAAAGAAGTTGGACAAGACAAGGAAACTAAGAAATTGGATAAAATAAAGCAAGTGGAATCTCCTAAGGAAACTAGGTATGAATTTAGAGGTAAGTTTTTTTCATGTAATGAAATAGGTCATATGAAAATAGATTGTGCAAATAAGTCATTTAATCATGTTATAAATTTTTATTATCATAATTGCCATGGTATTGGTCATATATCAATTGATTTTAAGAAGCCTAAATATGATAATGATACAAGGAATAGTAGAATATCAAGAATTACTAACCTTACAAATAGCAGAAGATCTAATGAGAGTACATCAAGAGAAAGAAGGCCTTATGAAGAAAGAAAGAAAATCATATGTTATAAGTGTAACAACTTTGGACACATGGCTTAGATTTTTCAAGCACATATTGATCAACATAATCCTAGTAGAGCTCTAATATGTTAGTTATGCAAAAAATTTATACATATAGCAAAGTACTACAGAATGGAAAGAAGCACAAATGGAAGAAACTTTGGAAATAGAAGCAATAATGGAATAAACTTTGGAAATAGAAACAACAATGGAAGAAACTTCAAAAATGATAGAAGGAATCATGAAAGGAACTTTGAAACTAGCAAATAAAGTGAAGATCAAAGAAATGAATTAGTGATCTTCGAGCAAAACTTGATGAGACATTTGTAAAAGGATTAACTACTGAAGAAAAGTCAGATGATATAGAGAAAGGTAGATTGAAGTCAGTAACTAAGTTTGATTTAAGAAAGTTGAATTAAACTTTATCACAACATCATAATTTGAAACTTTATTTAGAGATTGAACTATGAGTAGAAAGGTTGAGAAAATAAGTATCTATATGAGTTTAAATTATAGGTAAGTTTTCTTGCAATTCGGAGCTTACTGGAACAAGCTACAAAGGAAATTAGAGTTACTATTACAACAAAGAAATTTTATTCTGTGACAAAAGATGGAATCAATTTTTTCACAGCAAATTTCATGGGGTGAAGTTTTGTGGAGCTTTTTCATGATGAAAGGAAACTATGGTTAACATTGGGTAGTATTTGAAGATCAGACAAATAATTTTGAGAAGATATTTGATTTTAGACTGAGATTAAAAACTTTTATGATTTGGAAAAGTGCACAATTAATGCAAGTTTAAGTTGGATAAATAAATGGAGTACAAACTTAATTATTTCCACATTGCAATTATCACAAAAGCTTAGAGCACCCAGAAGTGATTTTTCAAAGTGATTTCGAGCAAAAACCTAGTTCAAGAAAAGTAGAACACGTGAATTTGAGTGAGATTTTGAGAATAAAACTCCCTGAGAATCTAGAGAAGGTTAACAAAACTAAGAATGGTTTACTCATATTTTAGTCACTAATTGATCATATTTTCTCTTGTGTACTTAAAAAAAACCATTTATATTAGTTATAGAGATTATGAATAATAAAATATGTACTATGGATAAGATAATATATGTATGTAGAAGGTATCTTGGAGATAAAATATTGGATAGAGGAAATTTGATAATGAGAACATTCTAGAACGAAATGAAACAAAGATTTAGAATTGCACCAGTAATTTTTTGATAGATTTAAGGATGACACATTCTTATGGTAGATACAAATATAACTTATGTTGAAGCAGTAGAACCAAGGGAAATATTTCTTGATTCTTTAGGTTATGAATTGAATGATGATGTAGCTATTGATTACATTGATCTATTGTTGAACTTCAGAATAGACCAAGTTTCATATAGATTTTGAACATATGAAGAGTTAACTTAGTCAGCTTTCCAAACATCTTTAGAAAAGGTATCTCATAACAAGGTTGAGACTATGATGAAGATTGAATTTCTAAAAGCCAGTATGTTAGAAGAAGAATCATAGGAAGTCAGAAAAACTATCTCTAGACTAAAATAAACTAGTGAACAAGGTGTGATGTATGTGACACCTCTATCAGTTTCTCAAGCATTAGATGTATCCATTGCAATGACTCCTATAGAGCAAAGCATCCCATATGTTGTTGTATTAGTCGAGAAACCTAGTGAACCCAAAAGAAAGTCTAAAAGGCTAGTAGAAGTTGAGACTCATAAGTTAAAAATGGTTAAGCAACTAGCTACTAGACCATAGAAAAGGAATAAAACATTGTTGACAATTGTAGATTCTAGTAAGGAAGAAGAAGAGGAACAAGAAATTAGACAACCTAAAAAAATTATTGTTTCTAAGCTGCCAACAGGTAAAACAAGTCAACCCTAGAAATCGAAGATAGAAAAGATTAACATAGTTATTGCCAATAAAGTGAACTTTGTGCAAATGAATAAGTTTTATGATCTGTACAATATTATTAAGAAAGAACAGATTGATATCTCTACTATGAGATATATGATTCTTAACAATTTGAAATTTGAAGATAATGAATGCATTGTGAATCAGAAAGTCTATGATAAACTTATAGCAAAAGAGGCACCAGTTCATGAAGAAGACATGGAACTTTAGAAATCCATGATAAGGACTATATGCAAAACTGATGAACAAACTAGCACCCTACTTACAAAGTAAGATGAGGCCATTTATGTTTATGGGAGGTGAGAAGAATGTCATAAGAAGTGAAATAGCTACTACCCTTAACAAGATGATGATTGAGCTAAAGACAACACCTACGACTGTAGAGAAAACTTTGGAAGTGTCAGTAAGTGGTGATATGATACAAATTGATCAAACTAATGTAATTACTATTAACATTTATGCTCAAATCCTTTTGAAAGCTTTAATAGCCTAAGTCCCATTCTGAACACATTCAATATCAATTAAAATTGATTGACAAGGAGAAAAGGTAGTTAGAAGAGGAAATGAAAAAGGTCATAGAAGCTAGAAGAAGAAAATAAAGAATATGAAAGGGAAGAAAAAGAGAAGAAGGAAGGAAAAGAGAGCAAGAGAGACAACAAAGAAGAAACAAGAGGAGGATGAGACTAAAGTATCTAGCTCATTCACTCCACTATCTTTTGCCAACCTTATAGGTGATGATGATGATCAATCTGACTTGATCTCATCTTTGAACAAGTTAATTGAGAAGAACAGGAAAGTCAAGAGTCTATAGAGAGCATTAATAGTGGTGATTAATAGATTACACAACACTCTAGCAGCCAAATATGCAGAAGAAGACCCTGAATAGAGAGCCAAAATAGTAGTAAAATCTTTTGATGATGAATTTAATAATTTTTTTAATATTGTAGAGTCTAAGGCTCAAATTTCTCATGATGTTAGTCTTTTTAGCACTTTTTTTCATAACATAAAAAATGATTTTCTGATTCTTGCTACTTATATCAAGAAACTCCAAAGATGTCAACAAGATGGTAAGGTATTGTACATCAAATGTACTTTATCTCACAGGTTGACTAAAGATTTGGATCATAAAGTGAAACAGAAGCTGAGTGAACTAGAAGCTCTAAAAAGTCAACTACAACAACCCTCTACCAGAGTTGATGATTTTGGAGGACAAGTTGTCAGTGTTGATACTGAAATCAAGAAATTGCAACTTGAAAAAGAGAAAATTTTGAGAATATTATCAGATTTCAAATAATCTATAGCTCTGAGACTATCAGCCATTGAGAGACAAATAGAGGAATGTGTTAAAGCAAAGGACACTTATTCCAATTTCATATATTCTGACCTTAATGCAGTTGAGATTGCAACATATTCCTTATTGAAATAGTCAAGGACACATGGGAGAAAGTTATGGATAGTCTAAAGATTATATCAACTTGAGGCAGTGAGAAAAAAAAATTTGAATTTTTTTTTTTGGCATTTTGACATTTGTCATTGATGTCAAAAGGGAAGTTGTATGAAAAAATTGTAAGTTATGTATTTTGTAAGTCATAGAAAAAGGGGGAGCATTTTTAATAAATGAAGATGAAGCATTTTTAATAGATGATAAGTATAGTTGCTGGAAATATTCAAGACTATGCTAGGTTACTAAGAGGGGAGGGGTGAATCAATAACCTCAAAAACTTTACCAAATTTAGATCTTAATTGCAATAATCCAATTACCATTTAGTTCATCAAATCAAATATAACTGCATGCATGAGAAACTAAAAACATAAAACATTCATAACACTTGGATAGAATAATTTGGTGACCCAAAAAGCTTCCAAATAGAAAGTAAAACTAGGGTGGGGATGATACCCACAAAGCTTCAATATTGTAGCATAAAGTTGGCTAGTTAAGGATTACAATGATCACTTTTGATGATCTTCCCTATTAGGAGCAATTAGGACTACTAGGTCCACCTTGTTAGAGGTTTTACAAACACACAATGAAGTATGCACTCTATTAAGAGATTTGAGAAAAGACTATTAAGTCTACCTTGTTAAAGGATTTGGACTAGTTCACCTGGTAGGATGAAACAATAGATCTCTAACTTACAACTAATTTTCTGATAGAGATTCTTTGAAATGTTGATCACCTTTATGTGATAGATATGACTCTGCTGCTCCTTTGCTGATATGGCCTTACAATACACTTTTTCTGCTATTTATTTCCATTTGCATGCTTCTTCACATTATTTTACACTTTTCATATTATTCATTCTTCCTTGGTTATGATAGAATACATTAAATACATATCAATCCAATTTACAAAATTACAAAGTTGGCCAATATACAAGTTAACACCAATATTACAAAGTCGGCCCAAATGTAGATACTAAGATTCTGAAGACTGACTTGGTGAAGTTTTAATACTCGATGTCCACTATGACTACTCAACATCATCATGCATTTGGTAGAAGTAGAAGCTTGGTCCATACTAATAATCTCAAAGTAGTCTCGAACTTGGTCTACACTGGTGACTCGATAGATAAACACTAATCACATAGCTTGGTTAACACTAACTGCACTTCACATGAACTGCTAGCTCAGTAGAAATTGCAAAGCTTGGTAACCACTTAAGTGCTCGGTTTGAACTGTTGTACTTTACACTGCCTGATTATGCTTGGTTTGAACTATTACACTTCACACTAACTAAATTCCCTTGGTAATCATTGGAATTCTTGGTAAGAACTGTAATGTTTGGTGGCTGCTAAAATACATGAAAAACACTGTAGACTGCTTAATAAGCTTGGTAGCCATATAGAATCTATATAAGTTTCATCACTAATAGAAAACTTGATTGAATGTCAATAATCTCCCCCTTTGGCATTAGTGACAAAAACACTTATCACCCAAAACTTATATACATCTCAATGTGATACTAGCTCAGTAAGGTATAGTATTTTTGAGATTTTTCAAAATTTGTCTTTGTAAGTATATATAGTATACTATATCTGCAAATTCTCTACTATATACACTTTCTTCCTTTGCATGATTCTCCCACATACAATATACATAGTATAACAAGTGTCTCTCCTCATATATACATACTAACTGTCTCTCTCCATTTTTGACAATAATGCCAAAGATTTATTCAAAACTTATTTACATGGACACACCTATATAGGAAAGAAAATAAAAATGTACCTTAAGTATGAGTGCTAGAGTCTTATCCTAGTTTTCTTGCAAAACTTTTCATGTATGTAGAGCAACTTGCACTTCTATAGAGAATTCTATCATGTGATCTGCTATGGAGAAATTGTTGTCATGGATCAATATTTTTGAATAAATAATATGCTTCTTCATTGTAACCATGATGGGAAGGATCATATTTTGAATATCTATTAGTGTAGACCAGATCCTTGCTTCTTCTTTCAACAACTCTTCGTACATATCTAACAAGAATCTGATTTTCATATGATGTGCAGAGCTTGAACTAGGGTCAAGGTGCAACTGTTGTGCACTAGGCTTTAGATCTTCATCAATCTTTGTTAGTTTTCTCTTTATTTCCTTTTCAAACTCGATAACATTACAAAAATTTCCAAAAAGTGATGTTACAGTTGTGTAAGAGATTTCAAGATTGGTCAAAATTGAGGAAAGCTCCAATTGTTGGATTGCTGTTTGTTGAGCAATGTGCTCAAGCACTTTATTATCAAATTTATTTTCTACTTTCTCAATCAGTTTGTCTTGACCACTAGAGTCCTTATTAAACCTCTGGACTACCTCTTCAGATTGAAACAAAATGTGTTGAGAAGTATCAACTTCAACACATATCGCCTTAGTCAAAATGTTCTTGGCATCATCAATGATTTTATATTCTCTATCTCTCTCCTCTCTTAATTTCTTTTTCTTTTCCTTCTTTTGGAGGAGTTGACCAGCTATATGCATTTGATCCTCAATAATATTATCAAAATCCCATTTGGGAATCTCAATTTCCTCATTTAGGTCTATATCATACTCTATCTCCTTACCTCTACTCAAAAATCTTGTACTCAGTTGAGCCTTAGGTTCAACTATCCTTGTACTTAATGCCTTTGAATCCAAAATAGAAACAATAGTAGAGATAGTAGGACTAGTAGTGAAAATTGATATAGTACCAATTGATGGAATACTAATTAGAGTGCTTACTAAATCCAAAAGTCCAAAATTTTAGTAGACAAAGCTGTAGAATCCAAAATTGTACTTACTACAGAAGAATACAAAATTTTAGAACATACTGTATCCATTATTGATGATGCTAACTCAGGAGCTAAAGAAGAGGGAGGTTGCAACTTGGTAGATGAAGTGGTAGAAATCTTTGTCAGTGATGTGCTAGGATGTGAGGGAGCAAAGAGTGATTGGAAATTTGATGTATCTATTATGGTCAAAATCAAACTTACTGAAGTTCTCTCCAACATTGATGTAGCTACTGGTTTTCTTGGAGAGTGAGGAAGTGAGATAATGACTATGACTGCTATCTTCATAGGATCAGTCTCCTCATCATCTTCTTTGTCTTCCTTGGTAGTTTCTTCCTCTTTTTCTTCTTCAACTTCTTCATTGTCAAAATGTGTTGGCTTAGAGTAAGTTTCTTCTTCTTCATCATCACTATTATCATCCTTGACCTCTACTAGGAAGTCACTTTGTTTATGAAAATGATAGAAATTATTCCACATAATTGTGGTATTCCTAACCACATGTTCTATATCCTTTATCAAAATTAAACAAGTATTGAATCTAAGAGTCATCTTATCTTCATTTTTCTTTATGGACTCTTTTACCTCAACACCTGTTATGCTTGGTAGAAATTTCCTTAGAGTTTGTGCATAGATATATTTAGTTGTTTGCATAGAAAAGTCCCATCTTGACTTTATTTTCTCTAATAATTCATTAGAGATTTGGGAGGTTTTCTGATCAGGCTAATACTTCCATTTTCCCATCTTGGTTAGCACTAGCTCCTCAACCTATTTCTTCTCAGCCTTTGATCCAGTTTCATACTTCATTGATTTGAAGTTGGTTATGCCTTCACCTTCTTCCAATCATTTCAATTTTTCTTGGAAGGTTGGAGGAGGTTTTCTAAAGACAACTTCACTACCTTTCTTCCTAGATCTCCTGGTGAAAATTGTAGTGGATGGCTTGGTGATGATCACCTTGCCTTTCTTCTTCACTAGCTCTTCTTCCTTTTTTGACTCCTCTTCATCCTCTACTTCTTCAAAATCTTCTCCTTTACCTTCGGTAAACATAAGAGGTGTACTTGCTTTGAGTTTTTCTATTCTCCTCTTTACTTTGTTAACCATTTATGGAAGCTTGATTTCAAGCTCTATTCTTGCCTTGGCCTCATCATATGTTCCAAAGTGTGGTGTCTTTCGATCAACAGTCTCATTAATTAAGGCTTTAATAATGTCTTTTACTTCATCAATGTTCATCTCATATGGAAGAGGTTTTACCCATACAACTCTGGGTTTCACTACCTAAATGTAGACTCTATCATAGTCTAAAATGAAGCAAACATCATCTTTGTAATCTTCCACAATTTATTGGGTATCCTAGATCTATTATTCATTTTCTCCTTGAAGACATCAAAACAATTATCCATTATATTAAAAAAATTCTCTCCCATTTATGCAATATACTCATTAATCTGGTATAAATCTGGCACATCCTTTCTTCATACTACTGTGCCTTTTGAAGGGAAAAACTTTTGAACATAGAGAATTAAACAAGTCAACAAGGAACCAAATTTGCAAGGGTTGTTCTTGGAAGTCCTTATACTTTCCATGTTTTTATTAAACTGCTTTAACAACAAATCTACAAGATCATATGACATATTATTCTTCACAACTTTGTATGCCAAGTCCACTACTTCACATGACACACTGTTCAGATGGCTAGACCTGTAGATTATGTGGGCTATCACATGTATGCCAAATTTTAGTTCTGCATCAATTATGCTACTGATGTTCATGCCTCTGCCATCCCACTCAGCTAGGGTTTTCCTTACTAACTCCACCAAACCTAGGGTTTTAGTAGTTTTGGCCTTGGAGAGCATGGGAAGTGTCCTACCAAAATTTTAAAAATACTCTAAAAGGATTCCCCAGCTTGAGATGCATACAATATACAAACTATGCTACCAATGTACTATCTCAATCATCTCCAAACTTGGTATTTTTTTCCTTTGGAGAGATCTGCGATTGTGTTCTGTTTGGATCAAGGGTTTCAGAAACCATTGGCATAAGTTTGAAATCATGTGTTTTCCATTCCACTCCTCAAGCCAACATTTTTGACGCTTTCCTTACTTCATTGCTATTGCTTGATGCTGCCATGGCTACTTGGCAAGCTATGAAAAACTTCGAGAAACTTTACTGCAAATTCCACTCAAAGTTGCTTGATCGCTCTGCAATTCGCTTGTTCACAATAACACTTAGAATTCTTAGTGAAAAATGAATTTGATTTCTTGCTTTTTGTTAAAACTTTTCCATTAATGCTCGATATGAAGGTAGCTATAATGACATCATTATGTGTGATAGGCTATCATCCACTATCTATTCAGATCACTCAATAAAGGCTTCATAACTTGACAACCATGTGTGACTTGTTACTCCCAACCTTGGTTGGTAGAGTCCATGAACCAACCTTACTTGGTGAAGAAGTCAACTTGGTGATAACTAATATCTATCTTCAATGATCCTTTTGTATCTTGAATATTGATTTGGATCTTTGCTTCCTTTTAATCAAAACTATTTGGATGTGATCATGATAGTGTAGTTCTAGTTCTTTCTTAAGAACTTAGTTGGAAATGGTGGAGTCACACACTTCTTGAGTGACATGACCATCATTGCTTAAACTAGCTTCCTTAGTAGATTTAAGAATCCATTACTACCTCATCTACTTTCGAATGTTATCTTCTTTTGCTTTCTTTTCATCTTCAATTCTACCTGTATTCATGCAATTCTTGGCTAGATGACCAAGTTCTATACAAGTGAAACATCTTATGGTGGTATCTCTCTTCCTTGTGTGTTTTTTAACATAGTTCATGCCAATGTTTCTATATCCTCCATAGTAATGAAATCTACACCAAGTGTTGTAGTCCCAACCAAATATTTCTTTCAAAATTTTCTCTGCTAGATTCAATGACTTAGATCTACATTCTGATGCCTTGTGACCTTGTTTCTTGCATTTGTGACACTTGCCTTCAAATTTTGGTTTCTCTTTGCATTCATTAGCCTTGTGACCATTTTGATTGCAATTTTAGCATTTACCACTGAATTTTCCTTTACCATTACTCCAACATTTTTTTGATGTATGACCTATCTTACCATAGTGATTGCAAGTAGATCTTTGATTCCTTTGAGCACATTGTTTGGAGGATTCACCTTCTTCTTTGTATCCAATTCTTACCTTACCCTTTTGTCTATAGAGATTATTCTCATTTAGTTGATTCAATTGATTCATGTCTACTTGGGATTTCATCATTCTTTCATTGATTTGCTTTTTAGTGTTTAGGTCATTTTTCAAATTTTCACTGATTTGCTTTTCAAATCTCATCTCACTACTTATTCTTTCACTAATTTGTCTTTCCAAATTTAGATCATTTCTTAATATTTCATTGATCTATCTTTGGCTCATTATTTCCTCATTTTCATTGGAGATTTGATCCATAAGATCTACATGCTGAAGGGATTGGTTCTAGATCTCATTGTTCCTTCCATCCATTTCTTCTTTCATCTTGTTTCTTTGTTCCAAGATTTCACATAGCCTTACTAACTGAATTTCTTGTTCTCTTTTGAGATTTATTACTTCTTCTTGTAGGGAACCATTCTTCTCTAAGAGTTTTTTTATGACATCATTTTCTTCTTCTGAACTACTTGAAGGGAAAAAGTCTTCAATTCTTTCTTCAATGTACTGATGATCATTCATTTGATTTGCAAGTTCCTTCCTTCTTTTCAGGGATTGGGAAAGTTGCTCCTTAGCTTTATTGAGTTGTGCAATGACCATCTCTAGATCTAGCTTTTCATTGTCAATGGCTTTGTCAAGTTTGAATATCTCCATTGCCCTTGATCTTTGCTCAAGCAGTCAAAATTTATCTTGAGAACCACAAAGCTCTGATACCAATTGTTGGAAATATTCAAGACTATGTTAGGTTACTAAGAGGGGAGGGGTGAATTAGTAACCTCAAAAACTTTACCAAATTTAGATCTTAATTGCAATATTCCAATTACCATTTAGTTCATCAAATCAAATCTAACTGCATGCATGAGAAACTGAAAACATAAAACATTCATAACACTTGAACACGATAATTTGGTGACCCAGAAACCTTCCAAATAGAAAGTAAAACTAGGGTGGGGATGATACCCACAAAGCTTCAATATTGTGGCATAAAGTTGGCTATTTAAGGCTTACAATGATCACTTCTGATGATCTACCCTATTAGGAGCAATTAGAACTACTGGGTCCACCTTGTTAGAGGTTTTACAAACACATAATGAAGTATGCACTCTATTAAGAGATTTGAGAAAAGACTATTAAGTCTACCTTGTTAAAGGACTTGGACTAGTTCACTTGGTAGGATGAAACAGTAGATCTCTAACTTACAACTAATTTTCTGATAGAGATTCTTTGAAATGTTGATCACCTTTATGTGATAGATATGACTCTGCTACTCCTTTGCTGATATGGCCTTACAATACACTTTGTCTGCTATTGATTTCCATTCACATGCTTCTTCACATTATTTTACACTGCTCATATTATTCATTTTTCCTATGATATGATACAATACATTACATATATACCAATCCAATTTACAAAATTACAAAGTTGACCAATATACAAGTTAACACCAATATTACAAAGTCAACCCAAATGTAGATACTCAGGTTCTGAAGACTGACTTAGTGAAGTTTTGATACTCGATGTCCATAGTCACTACTCAACATCATTAAGCATTTGGAAGAAGTAGAAGCTTGGTCCATACTAATCATCTCAGAGTAGTCTCAAACTCGATCTATGCTGGTGACTCGGTAGATACTATGTAACTTGGTATAAACTAAATTACTCGTTTACCATGACTGGACTAGGTAAACACTAATCATCACATAGCTCAGTTAACACTAACTTCACTTCACATGAACTGCTAGCTCGGTAGAAATTGCTTAAGTGCTCAAGTTGAACTATTGTACTTCACACTACCTAATTCTACTTGGTTTGAATTGTTGCACTTCACTCTAATTGAATTACCTTAGTAACCACTGGAATGCTCGGTAAGAACTATAATGCTTGGTGGCTACTGAAATACATGGCAAACACTATAGACTTCTTAATAAGCTTGATAGCCATACAAAATCTAAATAAGTGTTGTCACTAATAAAAAACTTGACTGAATGTCAAGAATAGTAATATTCTAAACTTTGGTAAAAATTTTGATACTTAGCCAAATTTCCTACTTTGTTGCCATCAATGCCAAATGGGGAGATTGTTGACAATTAGAGATATGTACATATGTATATATTGCTATTAATAGCAACATATGATGTACATGCTTGTTGTAAACCTTAGAAATAAAGATACTTAGCCTTTTGGTAGTCAAAAAATTGTCCAAGTATGAAAATGGTTTACAGTAGTGTATTGTTTTATGTATAATAGGTTTATACAATGTTATTCTTAATAGAGAAGATATATGGAGATATTATACATGTTGATGAAGATGTGTATAATGTTGGACATCAGTACAAATAGTATGAAAAAGAGATAATTAAGACTTATAGAACATCAAAATAAAAGGTAAAGGAATTATTTTGTCTACAAAATAATTATGAGACCAATTAGGGACAACATCCTCGATGTCTACTCTAAGTTGGGAAAGTTCATTTTGTTCCCAACTAACCTAGAAGAAATTTTTGTAAAGGCATGGTATTTATGCAAAGACATCTTGCGAGATTATTGTGAAGTAACATGCAAAAGTTGTGAATGAGAAGTTTTGTATCATAGGAAGAAGCAAGTTTTTGACAACCTAATTTTGTGATCAAAGATCAAGATGAGGTCATAGATCAGCTAAAAGAAGGTACGACATCTAATTTTATATTCAAGGAACTTTAATTACTTATTTGGGTAGTGAGCTCTTCTTGCACACATTGTACCACAACTCCTAACAGGGTTGGAATCCCCTAACATGGATTCAAAGTTTCCTAATAGGGACTCATATGTATTGAATGTGTTTATAGACTCCTAATAGGGTCCATCTTTTAACAAGGAACATTTATATTAGTTCATCATCTTGTGGGTATCATCCCTATTGGAGTTTTCCCTTGGCTAGGGTTTCCCTAGTTAACAAAATATGGTGTTATGAGTTCTCTCTATGCATGGTTACTCTTATTGTTTAGCATTACTTGTTTATTTTCTTATGCATGGTTCAAAGTAATTAATAATATTCAGTTGGTGAAAAAAGTTTGTAGAATACTGATTCGACCCTCCCCGCCTCTAGTATTCCCTATTTCTATCATCTTAACTATCATCTTACCAAAGGGATATACAAAATAGTGAATATAACTGTGTCTTATGTGCTTCACATGAAAACAACTATGTTATATTTTCTAAAAAATATCAGAAGATATTTTTTGTGTGTCCAGAGTTTGACCCACCTAAACTTATCAATATTTTACAAAATCTAGTAGCTTGAAAAGTAGATTCAAAGTACTATAATTCATATGTTTTACACATCATGTCATTTTGAGTGGATGACCCTCAAACATCTTGTCCAAGTTCAGGTTTACCTGATTTCAAAAAAAGGTGTCCACTTAAACCCCCCCTCCACCCCTACCCTCCCCCACTCCTTTTTGTACATCATCTTGGTGCACTCACCCTACACATGGGTAATTATTTTCCTAATTAATCCACTATCAAGGAGTTCTTGGGATTCTTTGTCTACTTTGTCACTTATTATGTCCTTAAACTGATCCAATAGAGTTTGCACCTCTGCAAGGATGTTCCTCATCCAATCTTTCCTCTCTTCTGTGGCCTTTACAACTATGGAAAATCCAACTCTGTCTCTCTCTTTTATACTGCCCAATAATTACTTTTCACCTACCAATAGCGCATTAGGGATAACAAATTTACCCTCTTCTCCATCTATTATAGATTAGATCATATATGTGATAGTATCTTTTCGGAAAGTATATGATTTATTTTTCCCATTGTAGAATTATTTCCTAGTCATATTGTCATGGTCTATCCATTAGTAGGTAGCATTCATTCATTGGTACAAGATCACCCAATACCTTATCTTTGTATCCTCCTATGGTAAACTGTACCCAAGTTTTTTCATTCACTAGAACATGTTTCTCTTTGTTAAGCCAAGGAATTCTTTAAGGGTTACTATGAGAGATCCTTTGCAACCTCGATTTACTAATTACCTCTTCTAAGATGGTGTTATCTATAGACCCTGGGTCTATAATAAATTTTCATAACTTACCCATTAATGAAGGATGTTCCTCTTAAAATCATAAACTCATAATAGAAACAAAGAAACAATACCAAATGCGAGAATAAAAAATGGACTTCTTATTTGTGCTACAAATGTGGAATTACAAAAGTCACAAGTACAAAATGCTAACCCACATGGGCATCTTCATTAAAGTAATCTACAAGACTAAGATGCAAACTACTACCCAAAGTTACCCTAGAAAATGTATGGGCCTTTCTTAAATATACAATTTTATGCTTCTAGGGAAGGTTCTAGACATTAAAAGTTAATACCTAGGGTTAACAGACCCTAACAATACATATAGAGTTGGCCAAATACATTTTTGACAATTATTTTAGATATTTTGGGTATCCCAACTTTGAAAGGTCATAACTCACAAACCATTGCTTCAATTGGCTATTATAACCACTTTTTGGAAATGCCATCTCATGATCTATAGGCTCAAAACTACACAAGCGCCCTTCTATCAAGCTTTACGACCTCATCCGGGCACTCTAAGGTCTTCAACGATGAGCCTACAATTTTTTTTGCAAATATTTCCATTGAAAATCTGCAATAACTTCTTTGATACTTAAAGTGGGGCAATCAGATTTTTGTGGTAGGCTTATAACTCTAAAATGAACCTTCATGTAGATAATGAGAACATTCCAAGCTCGTATGAAAAACTTACTAAAAATAGAAAGTTCCCAAAAATAGTAACCACTTTGTCTACAAGTCCTTATTAAAATAGAAAAGAATGAAAATAAATTATTTTTGGGTGATGCAAGATTGCTCTTACACCCAGGATGCTCCTACATCACCCATAATCTTGTAATTAACCTCAAATAAATATCTTTTTTAGCCTAAATCCTCCTTCATGGGGTTATTTTATTATAATTCTTCTTACCATGACATTTTTCCAACCTCTGAGTCCAAATTTACCACTAGTAATTTCATGCTTGTAGTTTCCTCTTGGATATAGGTCACTCTCCTTTCACCTCCTTGTATTGAAGAAGTCTTCTTACAGAATCCATAGGAAGGGTACTCAGTTTTATGACAATTATAACATTGAACTTTGAAGAAATAAGATCCTTTCTTTGGTCCTTCAAGCCCATCTCTTCTATTGTTTTTAGATCTCCTTCCTTTCCAGCTTCCTTTGTTGGCTAGAATCCCCAATATGCTCTGAAAACTTGGAATCCCCTTGGAACCTTTGGTTTTTTATTTTCCCTCACAAAATTCCTATATGACTTCTACTATATCATTCTCTTCCTCTACTCTTGTTACATTTCTCATGCTTCTTTTTACTCTTTTCTTCCACCTTGAGGGTAAACTGGTAGAACCTTTGAATCATGGTAGGACTTAGAAAGATAATCTCTTAATGGATGCTCCATCTTTATCCATTCAAGTGCCTTGAAACCTTGACACTTTCATCCTCTATCACATTAGACATCAAACACAACTTTTGAGACTCATTAGTTTATGTGTTAACATCAAGATACTTCTACCTCAAATTATGTATTTTCCTATGAAGTTGAATATCACAATCTTTAGGTATGTAGGTTTCTTTGATCTTGGAAACCATACCTTTCCAAGTAGAAATAGGATTATTTCCCTCCTTCTGCCTCTCTATTTGAATAAATCTCCACTATGTTAAGGAAACCCCTGTCAATCTTGATTTATCCACCTTGACCTTTTGTGCTTCATTATGCCCTCACATTCAAAATTATTCTCCAAGCCCTCTATCCATTCCATTACCATATCAAGTTCCATCTTTCCACTAAACAAGGGTACTCTTTCTAATGATTTTCCTCCCAAGGCCTTTATTTCTCTAAGGAAGGGTTTTTCTTGAAATACAAGGTCTAGTTCAAGAGGTTCATCCTACACTACAACCTCTTTCTTAGTGACCTTCACTATCTCTTTCTTTCTTATTGCAACCTCACCAATCTTACTTTCCAACTCACTTAGATTTTATTCCAGGATTCTATTATCCTCTTCTTGGTCTTGCACCATCTTGGCCAGTTCTACATTGGTCACCATTCTTGTATCACTCACTAATTCTACAATTGACATGCAATTAACTTAGCACAAATCTTATAGGTTTTGATACCATTTTCATAAGGAGAATCCTCACAAATATTTCTAAAATATTCTCTTTTCCACTTCTAGGACTTTCTTGGGCATCTATCAAATCCTAAATCCTAACAATTCTAGAGGTTTGAACTCATTGTCTTTCTTCTCTCCTTGAGCTTCCCCACCATGTCAAGGTTCAGATACTTGATCTTTAAGATCACTAGAGGAAGCTAAATAAGAAACTTCTACTTCTGCTCAAATTCATCCTGTGGGAGTCTAGGACTTCAAAATAAAATAAAATAACCATGAAAGATTCTTTTTTAAAAATCTTTGAAGCATATTTCTACTGATTCTAATTTTACACTCTTTTAGGCCTACTATCCTTTTAGGCCTTAATTAGCCCTCTAAACTAGGTTTTTAGTCTCTACTTAAAATACTTGACAAAGGACCCTAAGATCAAATGCCCATTTAGAATACCCTTTTCGATTAACTTGAATATTTTTGAGGTCTCAAGATCTAGATTGTTTGTACAATGCCAAACCCTAATATGGGCTCTTTTGAACTAAATAAAGCTTATCAACATTTCAAACACTTGATTCTTGATAAAACAGATTCATTACATTCTACCACTACATTCAACGATTTTCTTAGGTCCTTTACACACCCTTTTCTCATTGTATTCAAGATTCCAACCTCCTTCTGCAAGATTTTTCTCACGGGTACCCTATTTCCCTTGTCGGGCTATAGAAGAGCTTGCCTAGGGAAAGAGGTTAAAATTCACAGACATAGTCATACAGTCTGAAAGAAAATAAGAAATAATGTACATAGGCCCTACTTCTAGACCTCAAAAGGCTATGAAATTTTTAGTGTGGAGTTTCAAGTTAGAGCCATTATTTGGGATCAAACCCTGAACAACCCACTGAACAATTTTCTAAGAGTTAACTATTATGTAAGTAATCAAAACTATACAAAATGCAACACCAAATCACCAAATGCTAGAAAAAAATTACTCTAACTATATATAATGAAGAAATTCAAGATTCAATCAATTTGGCATGAGTTTCCCTAGTTATAATGAGACTACAAAAGCATTACCAAAAAATTGTGTCAAATGTTAGTCAACCTCCATACAATTCTTCAGAAGTCCTTACATAGTTCTCCACATAACATTCCAAGTATTTGGATACATGCATAATTGATTGGCCATGAGATGAAAAATCTTACAAAATGTCATCATGCAAGATGTTATCATGACAAAAATTTTGCAACTTGTACAATTTTTCACTCTCTCCTACAAAATTACCACCTATTGATGTAGAACGATGTACTTGGACCCCCTAAAACATGTCTACAATCAATAAATAACATTTATACACTTTTTGTGTAATTTTCCACCCTATGCCCAAATTTAGCTGGCATTGCAACTTTTTCCCCAAACTTTGGAAAATCAAACCTAAGAACTTTTCAAACCTTCTATTCTCACTAAAGGGACTCTTAACTACTCATTATTCACACTTTGACCCTTATTGGAATTCAAAACCTAAATGTGAGGGTTTAACATACCTAGACCCTAGGTGCTCCTCCACCACAAAGAAAATAAATATGCATATCACAACTTTGGACAATAGGTATGTTACATTGAATGGAATAAACATGTGTTTCAGTATAAAAAGGTTCTCATTTTTCCTATCTATAAGTCATATAGTATGCTTTAATTTTGGGCCAATGATACCACTATCCTCTATTACTAATGGGGTTTGTTGGGACACAGTTTGATCTACAACAATATTATTGTTTCCTATTCCACCCAACCATGATAAAACCTTGTTCTTATGCTCTTCAATTCTAAACAATTCAGACAAGGGCACTTTTATAGTAATTTGAGACAACATAGATATCATATCAACAAGTTCAAAAACAGTGGGTTTTACAAGAGTACCTAGAGTTGGAATCTTTTGAGCAGTAGGCACCACATTTTGCTTGATAACATCAGGTTCTGATTTCTTTGGTTGCATAACTAGTTTTGTTGCTTCACTTATCTGAAATTGAACCTTCTTCTTTGGTTCCCATTTCTTAGCCTTATTTTCCTTGATCTTAGGCACATCTACATTGACTTTCTTGTTTTGATCATTCATCTTATGAGTGATATCTTTGACGAATACACTAGATGGCTTTCTGCATCATTATTTACTGCTCTATTTCTCAAATTATAGTTACTATGGACTTGTGAAATCATTTCTGCTATAATTCTATCAATCTCCTCCTTGGAGGGCATTCTTAAGCTTGTGAGACCTACATCAAAAAATGTACTGCATACCTTATCTGTACCATACCCTTCATCATCTAAAAGCACTTGTTGATGATGTAGATGGTAAGCAATTCTCTAGCTAGTAATATCATTTTCAGGCTCTTCTAAATTAGAATCTATCAAATCATCACACATGCTTACCATATTGCAACTTATATCATCATGGCTTTTCTCTTCAGTTTCTTCTTCAGGTTGCACTCCTTGACCTTGGGCAAATGACTGAGCAAAAACATAATAATCAGCAGAATGAGGTGATTGACATATAATGCACCATGGTACATCATCATTCATATTTACAGTGTTCCTTTGTAGGGGATCTGGAGTACCCTTATCCTTCACATTGTGGGTCTGGTTAGGAACTGGCTTACCATCTTTCCACTGAGTGGTGTAAGGGTAATTTTGCATTCTAGGCTACCTATTGAAATTGTTTTTATTCACAAGGGGTCTTTCAGCAAAATTTGGCTTATTGAAATTAGTGGGATTCATCTTCTTGAGCAATTCCAAAACCTAGCCTACAGTAGGTTCTTTTGGATTTTTTCCTATAGGAGTTTTGTCACCCTCCCTTTTATTATTGTTCTTAGGATTTAAAAGCTTCGGATCATCCCTCCTACCCAATTTACCAGATGCCTTCCTATTATTCTCTATATTTACTACAATTTTATAGGCATCCCTTAAATTCTTAGGATCCTTATCCCTCAATTGATAAGCCATTTTGCTATCAAAAGCATTGAAATATGTTGTGAGATAGACATCTTCATTTAACCTCATAACTTGAAATAGTCTGTACATACCTTTCTGGAATGTTACATTGAAATCAAATGTGGACTCATTTGGATTCTTCTTGATGTTGTTGAACTCATTCAACATGAATCCTGCATTAGTGTTGTCTCCAGATTGCTCTTTGAACAATTTCTCCAAATCACTCCATGAGGTAATATTGTCATCAAGCAACCTCCTAAACCAATCCCTTGCATCTTCTATTAGTGAATGCACAAACAATTTCATTACCATATCTTCATGTTCAACTTCATAATCATTCAACATATCAATGAAAATTCTCAAATGTTCTTCACTAGTAACATCATTATTCCCAGAAAACTTAACCACTTTATCTCTTAAATCAAATGATATGGGATGTGGAGCACCAGGAATACCAGCAAATGATATTTGTCTACACTTTTCTAGATATACAGGTTTCTTCTGGAAACCAAGTACATTTGAGGTACTAGCTATATTAGCTTAACTCAAAGGAGCAGCTTGGGATTGTTGAGGTGGGACAAATGGGACTTGGGTGCCAATAGTGGAAGATGAGGTAGGAGTAGATTGGGGTACTCCCTGAGTTGAGATTATTGGACCACTAGCTGGTGCAAGAATTGTAGGTGGGATAGACAAATTGGGCCATGAAGCCAATGCAGAATTAGACTTTATGAATTGGATTTTTCTCCTAGTTTCTGCAACTTGAGCTTCATTTTCAACCTTCTCAAGTTCTTTTGCAAGATCTTCCCTCTCTTTTTGAGCCTTCTCTAGATCTAGATCTAATTTTGACATGGAGGGTTGTATAGGTTTGCTTGGTATAGCTTAAGGCTCATTTATTTGGATTCCTATAGCCTTGCCTTTCCCTTTATCTGGAGCTTTTGCAGTGGGCTCTACAGGATCCACTTGATCAGGTTTATAGGCTTGGATTTGAGCAATAACTGGTTCTTGCCTTTGATTTAGGCGTTTCTCTTGTTCTTGAACTTTAGCTCTCAGATTATCAACATCTCCAAAAACATCCTTATGGAGAGTTGTGGTATTTTCTTCAAACTTTTTATTTTTCTCCTTCAAAGTAGCCATCCTTCTTAGCAAAGCATCCCTTTCTATTATGGCATCCAAGGTGGCTTGCTCCTTTTCTTTTTCAAGATAAATGCATTTAGCTTCTTCCTCAGCAATCCATTTCTTCAAAAATCCTATTTTAGAGTGCACTTCTTTAGGATCTACAGAGGTTGCCTCTGAATCAGTAGGGTCATCCAGATCTATAAGATTTGGCTCTACATAAGGGGGTGCTCTGAGATTAAAAGGATTATCAAATGAATTCCTAAATCCTAGCCTATAGTTCATATTTGCTACAGGATCTGGCCTTGATGAAGCAATTCCCATAGTAGACACGTCTTTGTCTTGAAAGACTCTCTCCTTTGGTAATGTGGTACTAAAAATGCCTCCTATGAGTCTTGTAGTTTCGGATTCAGAACTAAGCGAAAAAGACTCTCTTCCTACTACTGGTTGATAATGAGAATTGACAGATGCATTACCTCTGGGTTTCCAAGTGGGATTTGGGTCTTTCTTCTTCTTATTTTGGTTCTTCCTACCACCTTGGGGTAAATTAGTATACATTGATACATCAGGATTGGCTCTTATGTAAGCTCTTGTGTTCTTTCTCTTGTCAGCCATATTCACCTTTTGTTACAATAAGCACTAGCTTCAAAACCTTGACTGGGTCACCACCCTATCTCGATAAAATATGTAATAACACTTATTGTTGACTCAAGGAAAACAATACACAAGTAGAGACAAAAATATCTGGCACAGACAAACCCATTACTGATGTTGTAAGACTGCAACTCTTGCTTGTTAGATAAGACACTTGAATAGGCTGGATGTGTCAGTGTGTAGCAATGGTACTTAGGCTTTATCTTCTTTAAATTCTCAAGGTTTGTCACTAAAAGATTCCCTTATAACCATGGACAAAACTTAGATAACATGACACACACGCACACAACAGGACCAAAGAAACTGCAGTACTTTGTCATAGATGTGTTGGACAAGTCCCCAGCAGAGTCGCCATTTTATTGGTGTCTTTCTTTGCACTAAAACTACTAAGCCACAAAATGCTTAATAACAGAATGACAGTACATACACAATCTAAAGACTAGCCAATTCTTATTAACAATTGCGTATGCAAAGTATTTGGACCCAACTTCAACAAAACCATGGATGGTTTTCTACTCTTTTGGCTCTGCAAAACCAGGGAGGGTATACCCAGGGATGATTCAAAATTGGAACAACTGTATGAGGATTATTCTTAGTTTCATTCTGATTCTCATTTAAAAAATCCTCAAACATATGCATAATTCTTTACTAACTTGATAAACATATCCCATAAAAGAGATATGGCCGAGAATTCTTCTATAGATCTACAAATGTTCTTAACAATAGTGGCTAAGTTAAGCTAAAACATTCCATGCAGACAAGTACTGGCCAGCTTTTGAAGATCTATAGGAAATAAAAGTAAAATTTGATTTAATGCTGCATTTTGATAACCATTTATGATATATTTGTCCTTCAGCTAAATCAATTTGATCAGTGCCTAATCCATTGGGGTATAGAGTCTATAGCAAGTTCTCAGATCTAGTTTGTTGCCTTACAACAAATTCTATCAGCAATTCTTATCAGAATCCGTCATTCAAAATCCTTTCCACTACTAAAGAAACCTTATTACATTCATCAAAGCTTTTATGTAATCCATTGAATTAACAAAAATGATAAATAGATATACAATCTAACTAGATTGGATTCAATTGCACAAGCCTGTACTTATACAATATCAAGACAACCAAGTAATTGGAAGGAGACAAGATTTAGAAAAGAATAATATGGGGACAGTTCACAATTTGTATTCATCTTCTTTGAAAATGGTATATCATTTACAATAGACTCAGAATGACCTTCAGAAAGAAACACAACTCATTCTATATTCATGTATTCTCAGAGAATTGACAGAGAAAATACATCATAAACTTGCTTTCAAAATTTGGAACAAAAATAGACTAAGCATATTACTTAGAAAAATAGAATTCAGACCATTCTTTAGCCTTGGAATCTCACTTAAATAGTGCAAGATGCAACAAGCTTCAGGCTAAAAGAAAGTGACAGGTTTCTTATAAAAGATACTGACATACATCTGTCATAAAAGACAAAAGCAAATAACAGAAAGGCTATTACATCAAATATTCCTTGGTGGGTCCCTTTCTGTTACGCTTCTCAGTTGTTGAGACAAGAAAATATGATCTGATTCTTCAATTATTCTTCATCCTTGGAGTAAATAGCCATGAGGTTTGAAAGTGATGTATCATCTTCAGTTACCTACAAACTTACTTTAACCTGGGGATTTTCCATGTCCTCATTACTAACTACAAGGGTAACTTTTACTTTTGCATCTTCCTCCTCATCATCTTCTGACATTTTTTCTATAAACTGATTTTTCCATTCATTATAGGCAACATCATTTGGCCAATCAAAATTTAGAGCCTCTCTTTGTATAACCAGTAAAGAATTTGCAATTTCTTCTAAATCATCAAGCTCTTTTATGATGTCCTTGCCCAAAACTAGTGGCCAGTTTCACTCATGATGTTCCTGATCCTTTCATAAAATATTTCATCTAACTCCTTTTTCCACTTTTCTTTTTCCCTTATTGTATCAACAAATTCTAAAGCACAAGTAAATAAAGCGAATTGTTTAGCAATATAATTGGAAAAATAGAGTGTTAATATTTTGTATAAAGAATCCCTTTTATCATCAAAATCTTCTAGTTTATTTAACAAATCAAAAAATTTCTCTACTTGATGATAAGGCTTTTAGACGACAGCTATACATATAATTGTAATATCAGTATTCCTCTCCCTCCACTTCAGTGCAAGGGGAGTCAATTTATCCTTATCTCTGTTCAACTCATCCATGAGGGTTGCAATTCTTGTCAACTGATCAAAGAAGGTTGACCATTGTATTTTATCCCTTAAATACATCACAACCTGCTTTAATTTTCCTTCATATTGATTTTTTAAGTCTACCTGCAACTTATGTAATTTGGTTTTTTCTTCTTCAAAGTCTTCTGTAGTATAGAATTGGGGCCTTTTAGTGGTGTCTGGTATTTCAATAATAGGGGTTGCTCCAACAAATGACTGTGAAGGGTATGCAATTCTAGGTGCATTGGATTCTCTCACCTTTCTTTTCCCAAGTATCTTGTCCATTTGAGACACCTTGTTTTCAAGTGACTATATCTGTATACCTCTTTCCTCATATGCTTTTAAGACTTCTTCAAACCTAGCATTAAGTTGGGTAAACTTATCTTCTTCCTAGCCAGATACAACACCACCCAATATTAGCACTTCTGAGGCCATTCCCATTACTTGTTTACTACTTACCTCACTAGCCCTGTATACTGTCAATGTACTAGTATGCTCTGCTATGGGAAACTCATGCATCCTGGTATTTTTTCTCTTATCTATGGACCATATAACAAGGGCTTGGTGGTCATCACTAAATTTAACCCCTCTATGAGCCTGTAGTAATTCTTCAGTAGTTGTTAGTTGAACATCCTTCTGCTTCCTTACTGAATAAAAAACAATAGCCTTTTCTATATCCCATTCCAGCAGAAGGAGGACTCCTGATTGCCTAACTATTTGCCTCCCAGCTTTAGGAGTAAACTGGATAAAATCATTGAAATTTTTTGACTTTACCTCTTCTTTAATAACCAGGTCAAGTTTATCAGGTTGCTCAGCCTTGATCTTCTCACAGGCTTTCTCAAAAATTTTAATATTTAATCTCCACAAAAACTGTGCAAAGGCTCTAGATCTTACAAAATTTTCATCATTAATAAATCTTTTAGAAGCTTGGGAAACAATTGGGTCAATTTCCTTACCTTGGTAATCAGCAATGGTTAGGTCCAAGGAAGGTATAGGAGGTTCTTGTGGCTCTTCAATATCTAGCTCTGTAGAAGTGACAATCACATCCCCTTCTCCACCCATTTTTCTAAGCTGTTCCCTTAGAGATGCCTCATCATATATCTCGATTGGGGATTGGCTTGGGGAGCATTGTTCCTTTTGAAAAGAAGAAAATCCCTACTCTAATTTTTGACTTTTTGGAGAGCTGGCTACAGATGGACTTCTTGACCTTGATTTCTTATGAGGGGGTGCCTGTTGCACATTTTGAATCATGACATAACCTGCCCTTTTCTGCAATGTATATTGGCTAGGAGCTACCATATTTCTATTGCATATTCTTCTTTGTACTTCTACTGCCTTGTCTGGATGTGCCTCAACAAATATAGCTTTATTTTCATTCATGGTTTGAATTATTATGGCAAAATTATTCATTAATGCTTGTATTTTGGCTCCCCAATATTTCTTATCTTTCAATGGGTCATACTGGGGGTCAAACGCATTAATAAATTCCAGGGTTTTACTAAAAAATATCCATTTCTCTTTCCTCAATTCTTGCTCCTGCAATGTGAAGATATTTCTAATTATATCTTCTGGATAGTAAACTTGATGTACCATATGGGAAGCTCTCACCCTTTCTTTTAATAGGTCATAGAATCCTTCAGGCTCAATGAATCGAGCATGAGACTCTGCCATGTTATACCTATCCAAAAACAAATTTAAGTGCTTCTACCCCTTTTTGACAAAGACAAAATCATGCACTACAGTAACCATTGGAAAGAAAGTGCCCTTCTTAACCAATTCCCTCTCATCTATAGTACCTATCTGCCTTAAGAGCTCAACAACCCCTATCTTCAAAGGCACATGAAATGGTAGCACATGAGGTTTTCCCAAAAAACCATAAACTCTTATCACTGTTAAAACATTGTAGGGAATTATATCCCCCCCAGTTATGACTGACAAGTAACCCTTTAGCATGGTCCTTGGGTTTGACCAATTCTAATAATGCTTGTAGGATTCTAGGGCTATCTCCTCTTAAAGTAGTCTAAGTTTTGATGCAAAATACCTGTCAAATCTTACATAGCTAGCATCTATGGCTTCTGAAGTCATATCCACGCTCCACAACTACACTAGATTCCTCTCTCCATCCTTTGTTTTTTCCAACTCCATACCCTTGGAGAAGAAAGTATATCCTTTGTATAAGCATACATGCATCATCAATGAATACCAATAGAATGGTTTGTTTACTTTTTCCTTTTCTATTCCAACCAAACCATTGTGAATCTCTTTTGCTAGAAAAGTGGCAAAATCCAGAATGGTATTCATTCCAAATTGAAGGGTTTGAGCAATTATAAGGACAACAAAACCTAGAATTTGATCACCTTCATCCATCCCAAAGATCTTGCAAAGAGAAAAATATAGCGCTTGAGCTCTCATGTTGAAATGTCTTCTCAACAATTGCTCTGGGGTACTGGCTGTAATTACGAGAAAATTATTGACCTTGGTAGCATGCTCTTGTAGTGGCCCTGTTCTCGAGTAAATTCATTGTGCATCATATCTGGCTTGCAAATCATCCATATTAATAATTTCATGCATAGTGTGGTTAGGGTTAAGGTTGAAAACCTCACTGAACAGCTTAGGGAAAACCCTAAAAAGATTGACTCCGGAATGATTTTTTACCCATCTCATGATAGGATCATACTTCTTTGCCAAGTCCATCAATAAATCACTATCAAAGAAAACAGTGGGGACTATTAATTTCCCAATATCAAATTCCCAAACATTGCTCATAGGAGTGTCAAGTTTTCGCTCTGAAACCCATTTCTTAAACAACTCCAGACCTCCCATGGAAACTTGGGCATCCCTTATCCAATTAGCTTCGTCATAAAAGCCTTATGCTACAACTATTCTAGGATTTTTTGGAATGAGTTCCCTTCCCTTAGTTAATTCATGCACTAATAAGGGGAATTATTCAAGAAAATCATCATGTAGAGAACATTTTAAATAATCCTTTTGACTAGTAAACTCTTTTCGAGGAGGCATTTTGAATGAACCCTAAGAAATTCACAATAGCAGATGCTTCAAATTTACTTAGAAAGTCAGAGAGCACTTACCCGCCAGAATTTGCACTTTTGCACTATATGATGTCTTTTGTAATTCTACTGGAGTATTAACCAAGAATTTCTATGCCCTAGCTCTAAAATCTTGAATGCCCTGATGTTTTTTTTGCACTTTGGTGGTTCATTAATGGTGAAATCGTGGGCTCTTTTTATAAATTAAAACTATACGCACAAGTTATTAATCACATTTACTCTCAGTAACCGGTGCCCGCAATTTGCACTCAAGTTTGAATCTCATCTGTAGATTTTATTAGATTGGACGGTTCTGATTTAAAAATAACAAGCTTTACAACTTTTCAAAAAATGCTATGTGTCACAAATGTGCTTCCCCGCATTACTTAAAGACCTACAACTCCATAATGTGGGGATGCATTGTCTGTTGATCAAGACAAGATCAACGATCAGACTAATCCACTTTTTATTAACAACCAGCTAGCTGAGCTGACCAATAAGAAACTGCCATATGAGCTCATACTGTCTAACAAAATTCCACACCAGTAGATCTCATATCTTCTTCTAAGCAAGCAAGTAAATGACATCATCTAGTCCACATGTTGCAAATGTGCTTCCTCGCATTACTTAAAAACTTACAACTCCATAATGCGGGGATGCACCAACCGTAGATCTTTGAAAGATCAACGGCGATGCTAACTCCACCCTACCGGGCATCTAAGAAAATTTTTGACGTCACCAGGGACACATGTCTATAGGGCACATCCCCACTTTGTTTAAACTTAACTCAAATGCAAAATGTGAGGACGCGTCATTCATTGATCAAGACAAGATCGACGATCAGAAACAACCCGTTATTTCATGCTCGCATTATCCACTTGGGCCAATGATATGACTATTGTTAACCCATGTGTTCTGATTGTTGCATTTATTTCTAACACCTTTCTGGCCTACATGGATTAGTAGTTCCAGCTAAGCACAATTTTCAGATCCTATGGTGTGACTTCTGCATTCTTCATAGTCTGGCCCCACTGTGACATTCATCACAAATGCACTTCCCCGCTTTACCTAAATTCCTACATCTTCATAATGTGGGGATACACTAACCATAGATCTTTTCACTAACCATAGATCTTCGAAAGATCTATGATTGATAAGATTTCACTTCCATTCAGCAGTCGAAATCCTTCAGTGCACATCTGGTAGTACAAATCATCCATTGTTTACAGTGTAGCACACTTAATCAAAAATACCCAACCCCACTATAACACACGTTGCAAATGTACTTCCCCGCTTTGCTTAAAAACCTTCATCTTCATAATGCGGGGATGCATTGGCCCTTGATCTCTAATAGATCAATGGTGTTTGAAGAAACTCTTCAACTTGGCATCCTTTCAAAAAGAATATTGCAATTAAAGGCACATGAAAGGTTTATCACAAGGATTAAAAATATATATATTCTGATGCAAACAAAACATTAGGATAAAAGATCTCGCCAAGATACTTGAAGAAAAACTCCCCTTTTTTAAAAAATTTGAAAGTTAGGGCAACATAAAACTAAGGTATAAGGGTTTTTTACGCACTTAGGGCCTTTTTATGGATAATTTGAAAGCCAAACCCTGAGAATTTAAAGGGAAGATACAACTTATAGAGTAGGGCATAACTAGGGTAATCTAACAATTTTTAAGATTTCACAAAATAAAACCCTAGTCTGCAAGAAACAAAGACTTAACTGATTTTTTATCCAAATAACAAAATTTTTCTATACTGTGAAAAATCACACCAACAGTGGCTCTATCTGTGGATGATAGACTACCTGAGTCTATGCAAGAATTTAGAATCTCCGAGAGAGCAGACCACATATTTGGTAAAATGACAACTTCTTCAGAGAGCACTGAGCAACACATAGAAACAAGAAACTAGATTGCACAAGGATGCTTACAAGGATTTATAGAATATACAGAATGTACAAAACATTAGGAAACCCTAAAACTATTGTTCATGGAGAAAATAAGTATCTTTCAAGAAAAATAACTCTTCAAGAACTGTCCATGAACTGGCAGTTCAAGAATATTGTCTAATAAATCTTTGAGTATATAGGAATCCTCACCCCAAGTAGTTTCAATCAAATAAGGGCCTAACCAGATAGCATCAAATTTACCATGTTTCCCTTTATCTTCAATTCTGGCATTCCACATTAAGAATATATCTCCATCTTCAAACTTTCTGCTTACAGTTCTTTTATCATAGAGTGGCTTGACTTACAATTGCAACTTTTGGTTCTTTAGAGATGCTTCTCTTCTGGTTTTTGTCAGTCCTACCAATTCATCCATTCTTTCTTGCATTTCATCTGTAGTATTTTCATCATACAACTAGATGTAATTGTAGAGTCCCATCAAGTTGTTCTGAGGCATTCTTACTTGAATTCCATACACTAAATCAAATGGAGCTACACCAATTGCTTTCTTTATAGTTACTCTGTCAGCCCATATTGCCAACTGTAACTTGGAATCCCATGCCTTTTTATTATCATCCAAGGTTCTCTTAATGACCTTCAACAGGCTCTTATTTGTGGACTCAGCTTGTCCATTCCCTTGTGGATGATATGGAGTGGATGATGACCTTGTCATCCCATATTTATCACAAAATTTAATGAATTCCTTAGACCTGAAGCACATAGCATTATCTGTTACAATTTTCTGTGGACAGCTAAATCTAGAAATAATATTATTTAGTAGGAAATTATTGACAACTTTACTTGTTTCATTTCTTGTGGGGATAGCCTCTACCCATTTTGTAAAGTAGTTAGTAGCAACCAGAATCTAAGAATAGCCAGTGCTAGACTTGGGGAAAATCTTTCCTATGAAATCTAGACCCCATTGTTGAAAAGGAGCTTGAATCTCCATTGGCTTCAATGGGGTATTTCCTGAGAACTTTAACTTTCCAGCAAACCTCTAACAAGGGTCACATTTTCTAACCATGACTTGGGCATCCTTGAAAAGAGAAGGCCACCAAAATCCAACCCTCATTATCTTATGTGCAATAGTTTTGGCCATATAGTGTCCCCCACATACTCTAGCATGCATTTCTTTCAAAACCTCTTTTGCCTTTTCTGTATCAACACATTTCAACAATACTCCCTCAAAATTTCTCCACCATAGGTTGCTTTGGACAATTACATACCTGATGGCTTGCAAATTTAGTATTCCTCTTTTCATTTTCAGGCAAATGGGGAGGAGCTTCCATGTGTTGCAAGTAATATATGACATTGGTGTACCAATCACACTGGTCCATGTCACATAAGTCAGCTCTGAGATCATCATTTCCCAGATTTACCTGATTAGCCTCTAGATTAGCTTCAGCCATGAGTTTGGCCAAACCATGACCCATTACTAACTTTGTTATCTATATATCAATGTTGAATTCCTAGATTCTATTGATCTATCTACATCTCCTGCCTGATACTTCCTGTTGAAAAAATATATCCTTGACTGTAGCACTATGTATAAAAGCGATAATAGTAGCACCTACCAAGTAACATCTGAAAGCTTTTACAGCCTTTACTAAAGCGTATGCTTGCTTTTCATTTATTTCATACTTAAGTTCAGCAGGCTGCAGTGACTTACTGAAAAAGGCAATAGGCTTCTCATATCCTTCTTGATTTTTCTGCAATAAGACTGCAGCCACAGTGTGGAAGGATGTAAAAGAAAAAATATGCATGGGTTTTGAATAATCTGGGGTTCTCAATACTGGAGCATTTTTTATTGCAATTTTAATATCCTAGAATGCTTGTGAAGGCTCACCATTCCAATCTATAGTGGCTCCCTTTTTGAGCATCTTTGAGATAGGTCTATTGATCTCAGCAAAATTTGTAACAAATCTTCTAAGGAAATTAACTTGGCCAAAGAAATATTGAATTCCTTTTACATTTTTTGGCTTGGGGACTTTGCTGAGATTAGTAGAGTGCACTTCTTTAGGATCTGCAGAGGTTGCCTCTGAATCAGTAGGGCCATCCAGATCTATAAGATTTGGCTCTACATAACGGGGTGCTCTGAGATTAAAAGGATTATCAAATGAATTCCTAAATCCTAGCCTATAGTTCATATCTGCTACAAGATCTAGAGTTGATGAAGCAATTCCCATAGTAGACTAATCTTTGTCTTGAAAGACTCTCTCCTCTGGTAATGGGGTACTAAAAATGCCTCCTAAGAGTCTTTAAGTTTTGGATTCAGAACTAAGCAAAGAAGACTCTCTTCCTACTACTAGTTGATAATGAGAATTGACAAATGCATTACCTCTAGGTTTCCAAGTGGGATTTGGGTCTGTCTTCTTCTTATTTTGGTTCTTCCTACCACCTTGGGGTAAATCAGTATACATTGATACATTGGGATTGGCTCTTATGTAAGCTCTTGTGTTCTTTCTCTTTTCAGCCATATTCACCTTTTGTTACAATAAGCACTAGCTTCAAAACATTGACTAAGTCGCCACCCTATCTCAAGAAAATATGTAATAACACTTATTGTTGACTCAAGGAAAACAATACACAAGTAGAGACAAAAATATTTGGAACAAACAAACCAATTACTGATGTTCTAAGACTGCAACTCTTGCTTGTTAGATAAGACACTTGGATAGGCTGGATGCGTCAGTGTGTAGCAATGGTACTTGGGCTTTATCTTCTTTAAATTCTCAAGGTTTTTCACTAAAAGATTCCCTTATAACCATGGACAAAACTTAGATAACATGACACACACGTATACAGTAGGACCAAAGAAACTGCAGTACTTTCTCATAGATGTGTTGGACAAGTCCCCAACAGAGTCGTCATTTTGTTGGTGTCTTTCTTTGCACTAAAACTACTAGGCGACAAAATTCTTAATACCAGAATGATAGTACATACACGATCTAAAGACTAGCCAATTCTTATTAACAATTGCGTAAGCAAAGTATTTGGACCCAACTTCAACAAAACCATAGATGGTTTTCTACTCTTTTGGCTCTACAAAACCAGGGTGTGTATACCTAGGGATGATTCAAAACTAGAAAAACTGTATGAGGATTATTCTTAGTTTCATTCTGATTCTCATTTCAAAAATCCTCAAACATATACATAATTCTTTACTAACTTGATAAACAAATCCCATAAAAGAGATATGGCCAAGAATTCTTCTATAGATCTACAAATGCTCTTAACAATAGTGGCTAACTTAAGCTAAAACATTTTATGCAGACAAGAACTAGCCAGCCTTTGAAGATCTATAGGAAATAAAAGTAAAATTTGATTTAATGTTGCATTTTGATAACCATTTATGATATATTTCTCCTTCAGCTGAATCAATTTGATCAGTGCCTAATCCATTGGGGTATAGAGTCTATAGCAAGTTCTCAGATCTAGTTTGTTGCCTTACAAAAAATTCTATCAGCAATTCTTATCAGAATCCATCATTCAAAATCCTTTCCACTACTAAAGAAACCTTATCACATTTATCAAAGCTTTTATTTAATCCATTGAATTAACAGCAATGATAAATAGATATACAACCTAACTAGATTGCATTCAATTGCACAAGCCTTTACTTATACAATATCAAGACAACCAAGTAATTGGAAGGAGACAAGATTCAGAAAAGAATAATATGGGGACATTCCACAATTTGTATTCATCTTCTTTGAAAATGGTATATCATTTACAATAGACTCAGAATGACCTTTAGAAAGAAACACAGCTCATTCTATATTCATGTATTCTCAGAGAATTGACAAAGAAAATACATCATAAACTTGCTTTCATAATTTGGACCAAAAATAGACTAACCATATTACTTAGAAAAATAGAATTCGGACCATTCTTTAGCCTTGGAATCTCACTTAAATAGTGTGAGATGCAACAAGCTTCAGGCTAAAAGAAAGTGACAGGTGTCTTCTAAAAGATACTGACATACATCTTTTATAAAAGACAAAAGCAAATAACAGAAAGGCTATTACATCAAACATTCTTTGGTGGGTCCCTTTCTGTTATGCTTCTTAGCTGTTGAGACAAGAAAATATCATCTGATTCTTCAATTATTCTTCATCCTCAGAGTAAATAGCCATGAGGTTTGAAAGTGATGTATCATCTTCAGTTACCTGCAAACTTACTTTAACCTAGGGATTTTCTATGTCCTCATTACTAACTACAAGGGTAACTTTTACTTTTGCATCTTCCTCCTCATCATCTTCTGACATTTGTTCTATAAACTAATTTTTCCATTCATTATAGGAAACATCATCTGGCCAATCAAAATTTAGAGCCTCTCTTTGTATAACCAGTAAAGAATTTGCAATTTCTTCTAAATCATCAAGCTCTTTTCTGATGTCATTATAAAATAATTGTATCTTTACCAACTCTTCGTTTGTCCTTGCCCAAAACTAGTGGCCAGTTTCACTCATGATGTTCTTGATCCTTTCATAAAATATTTCATCTAACTCCTTTTTCCACTTTTCTTTTGCCTTTATTGTATCAAAAGATTCTAAAGCACAAGGAAATAAAGTGAATTTTTTAGCAATATACTTGGAAAAGTAGAGTGTTAATCTTTTCTATAAAGAATCCCTTTTATCATCAAAAACTTCTAGTTTATTTAACAAATCAAAAATTTTCTCTACTTGATGATAAAGCATTTGGATGGCAGATATACATATAATTGTAATATAATTATTCATGTCCCTCCACTTCTGTGCAAGGTGAGTCAATTTATCCTTATCTCTGTTCAACTCATCCATGACAGTTGCAATTCTTGTCAACTGATCAAAGAAGGTTGACCATTGTATTTTATCCCTTAAATACATCACACCCTACTTTAATTTTCCTTCATATTAAGTTTTTAAGTCTACCTGCAACTCATTTAATTTGGTTTTTTCTTCTTCAAATTCTTTTGTAGTATAGAATTGGGGCCTTTCAGGGGTGTCTTGTATTTCAATAATAGGGGTTGCTCTAACAAATGATTGTGAAAGGTATGCAATTCTAGGTGCACTAGATTCTCCCACCTTTCTTGTCCCAAGTATCTTCTCCATTTGAGACACCTTGTTTTCAAGTGACTGTATCTGTATACCTCTTTCCTCATATGCTCTTAAGACTTCTTCAAACCTAGCATTAAGTTGGGTAAACTTATCTTCTTTCTGGCCAGATACAACACCACCCAATTTTAGCACTTCTGAGGCCATTCCCATTTCTTTTTTACTACTTACCTCACCAGCCCTTTATACTATCAATGTACCAGTATGCTCTGCTGTGGGAAACTCATGCATCCTGGTATTTTCCCTCTTATCTATGGACCATATAACAAGGTCTTGGTGGTCATCACTAAACTTGACCCCTCTATGAGCTTGTAGTACTTCTTCAGCAGTTGCTAGTTGAACATCCTTCTACTTCTTTATTGAATAAAAAACAATAGCATTTGCTATATCCCATTCCGGCAGAAGGAGGGCTCCTGATTGTCTAACTATTTGCCTCCCGGCTTTAGGAGTAAACTGGGAAAAATCATTCAAAATTTTTGACTTTACCTCTTCTTTAATATCCAGGTCAAGTTTATCTGGATGCTCAGCCTTGATCTTCTCACAGGCTTTCTCAAAAAATTTCATATTTAATCTCCACAAAGACTGTGCAAAGACTCTAGATCTTACAAAAATTTTATCATTAATAAATCTTTCAGAAGCTTGGGCAATGATTGGGTCAATTTCCTTACCTTGGTAGTCAGAAATGGTTAGGTCCAAGGAAGGTATAGGAGGTTCTTGTGGCTCTCCAATATCCAGGTCTATAGAAGTGACAATTGCATCGCCTTCTCCACCCATTTGTCTAAGTTTTTCCCTTAGAGATACCTCATCATCTATCTGGATTAGGGACTGGCTTGGGGAGTATTGTTCCTTTTGAGAAGAAGAAAACCCTTGCTCTAATTTTTGTCTTTTTGGAGAGCTGGCTGTAGATAGACTTCTTGACCTTGATTTCTTATGAGGGGGTGCCTATTGCACATTTTGAATCATGACATAACCTGCCCTTTTCAACAATGTATATTGGCCAGGAGCTACCATATTTCTACTGCTTATTCTTCTTTGTACTTCTGCTGCCTTGTCTGGATGTACCTCAACAAACATAGCTTTCTTTTCATTCATGGTTTGAATTATTATGGAAAAATTATTCAGTAATGCCTGTATTTTGGCTCCCCAGTATTTCTTATCTTTCAATGGGTCATATTGGGGGTCAAAAGCATTAATGAATTCTAGGGTTTTACTAAATACTATCCATTTCTCTTCCCTCAATTCTTGCTCCTGCAATGTGAAGATATTTCTAATTATATCTTCTAGATAGTAAACCCGATGTACCATACGGGAAGCTCTCACCCTTTCTTTTAATAGGTCATAGAATCCTTCAGGGTCAATGAATCAGGCATGAGACTTTGCCATGTTATACCTATCCAAAAAGAAATTTAAGTGCTTCCACCCCTTTTTGACAAAGACAAAGTCATGCACTACAGTAACCATTGGAAAGAAAGTGCCCTTCTTAACCAATTCCCTCTCATCTATAGTACCTATCTACCATAAGAGCTCAGTAATCCCTATCTTCAAAGGCACATGAAACGGTAGCACATGAGTTTTCCCAAAAAACCATAAACTCTTATCACTGTTGAAACATTGTAGGGAATTATATCCCCCCAGTTATGACTGAAAAGTAGCCCTTTAGCATGGTCCATGGGTCTGACCAATTCTAATAATGCTTGTGGGATTCTAGGGCTATCTCCTCTTAAAAGCAGTCTAACCTTTGATGCAAAATACCTGTCAAATCTTAGATAGTTAGCATCTGTGGCTTCTAAAGTCATATCCACACTCCACAACTGCACTGGATTCGTCTCTCCATCCTTTGTTGTTTTCAACTCCATACCCTTGGAGAAGAAAGTATATCCTTTGTATAAGCATACATGCATCATCAATGAATACCAACAGAATGGTTTGTTTACTTTTCCCTTTGCTATTCCAACCAAACTATTGTGAATCTCTTTTGCTAGAAAAGTGGCAAAATCCATAATGATATTCATTCCAAATTGAAGGATTTGAGAAATTATAAGGACAACAGAACCTGGAATTTGATCACCTTCATCCATCCCAAAGATCTTGCAAAGAGAAAAATATAGTGCTTGAGCTCTCACATTGAAATGTCTTCTCAACAATGGTTCTAGGGTACGAGCTGTAATTATAGGCAAATTATCAACCTTGGCAACATGTTCCTATAGTGGCCCTATTCTCAAGTACATTCGTTGTGCATCATATCTTGCTTGCAAATCATCCATATCAATGATTTCATGCAGAGCATGGTTAGGGTTAAGGTTTTAAAACCTCATTGAATAGCTCAGGGAAAACTCTAAAAAGATTGACTCCAGAATGATTTTGTACCCATCCTGTGATAGGATCATACTTCTTTGCTAGGTCCATCAATAAATCACTATCAAAGAAAATAGTGGGGACTATTAATTTCCCAATATCAAATTCCCAAACATTGCTCATAGGAGTGTCCAGTTTTCGCTCTGAAAACCATTTCTTAAACAACTCCAGACCTCCCATGGGAACCTGGGCATCCCTTGTCCAATTAGCTTTGTCATAAAAGCCTTCTGCTACAACTATTCTAGGATTTTTCGGAATGAGTTCCCTTCCCTTAGAAAATTCATGCACTGATAAGGGGAATTGTTCAAGAAAATCATCATGCAGAGAACGTTTTAAATAATCCTTTTGACCAGTAAACTCTTTTCGAGGAGGCATTTTGAATGAACCCTAGGAAATTCACAACAACAGATGCTTCAAATTTACTTAGAAAGTCACAGAGCACTTACCCACCAGAATTCGCACTTCTGCACTATATGATGTCTTCTACAATTTTACTGGAGTATTAACCAAGGATTTTCGTGCCCTAGCTCTAAAATCTTGTATGCCCTAATGTTCTTTCTTCACTTTGATGGTTCATTAATGGTGAAATCGTGGGCTCTTTTTATAAATTAAAACTGTACGCACAAGGTCTGAATCACATTTACTCTCAATAACCGTTGCCCGCAATTTGCACTCAAGTTTGAATCTCATCTGTAGATTTTATCAGATCGGATGGTTCTAATTTAAAAATAACAAGCTTTATGGCTTTTAGAAAAATGCTACATGTCACAAATGCACTTCCCTGCTTTACTTAAATTCCTACATCTTCATAATGCAGGGATGCGCTAACCGTAGATCTTCGAAAGATCTACGGTTGATAAGATTTCACTTCCATTTAGCAGTTGAAATCCTTCAGTGCACATCTGGCAATACACGTCATCCATCGTTTACAGTGTAGCACACTTAATCAAAAATACACGACCCCACTGTAACACGCGTCGCAAATGTGCTTCCCCGCTTTGCTTAAAAACCTTCATCTTCATAATGCGGGGATGAGCTGGCCCTTGATCTCTGATAGATCAACGGTGTTTGAAGAAACTCTTCAACTTGGTGTCCTTTCAAAAAGAATATCGCAATTAAAGGCACATGAAAGGTTTATCACAAGGATTTTAAAAAAATATATTATGATGTGAACAAAACATTAGGATAAAACATCCCGCCAAGATACTTGAAGAAAAACCCCCCTTTTTTTAAAAATTTGAAAATTAGGGCAACATAAAACCAAGGTATAAGGGTTTTTTACGCACTTATGGCCTTTTTATGGATAATTTGAAAGCCAAAACCTGAGAATTTAAAGGGAAGATACAACTTACAGAGCAAGGCATAACTAGGGTAATCTAACAATTTTCAGGATTTCACAAAATAAAATCCTAGTTTCCAAGAAATAAAGACTTAACTGATTTTTCATCCAAATAACAGAATTTTTCTATACTGTGAAAAATCACACCTATAGGTCCAATAGATGATATTGTAGATGGACACATTAGGCTAGTACCTGGACTAACTATAAACCTATAATGATGCACTAAAAAATCCCATCAATGCATATCCCCAAAAAGAGAGCGAGATTTTTTTTTTTTTTTAAGACCACTCATGTTGTGCTATAGCAAAGCATCATTAAACATGAGTTAGTGCATACCTATGGGTCTTATCATTTTTGGGACCATTTTTGACACTTTCTTCACATTTGACCATGTGGATTTGAAATTTTATTTTCAAACAAAAGACTTAACAAACAAACTATTATTTAAAAATTAAAAATAGTTTGAAATTTTCAAATAACATTTTGAAGAGTGAGCACTTACTCCTCTTCCCTACCTCTATTCAGTTTTCTTTCATTTCCACTTTATTAATTCACAACTACAAGCAAACTATTGGAACTCGCTAAGTTTTAGAAAAAAATCCACTGTTGACCAAAATTCAGAAAAGCAAAAATACAACAAATTTTTCTAAAACAACAAAAAAAATTGAAAAAATCAGTGTCTGAAAAGAAAATGACTATTTTGTTGATACGTTTTATCTAGAACTAAGCCAGTGCCCAAAGTATTTACAGAAGAAGTGCTACCACCATTAGCTTTTCTTCCATTTTCATCTGCAAACTTCAAACTTTTTAAATACCAACAAAGATAGTTCAATTAAAATTTACATTGAGAGGTTCTGTAGCTCTCTCTGGGCAAAAAGAGCAATGAGTTTATTTTCGTTCTGCTTCAATTGCCTCTGGCAGAACATTTTGCCTAATGGATGGAATGGTGTAAATCATAATGAATGGTACTTCAACACGTCTAGATTGATGAATATCATAAGGTGGTAGTATATCCCACGCGTATGGACTGGCCAAGTGATGCAGGAGCATCTTGCATGGGAAAATTAAATTATTAGAAAAAAAAAAAGAGGAAAAAAAAAAAAGGAAAAAAAAAAAAAAAAATTGTGGAGGAGAGAGAAAGTGACGAAAATTAGAGGAGAAATAATAAAAAAATAAAAAGGAGAAAAGAAAGGAAAAGAGGAGATTTCTATTTTCGAGGCGCATAGGTGGCGTAAAAAGAAAAATAATAAAAATAGTTGTCATTCCATTAATCAAAGTGTATAGGTGGCAATTTAGAAGTTTGTGGAAAGATCCTTAAATCATGCATTTAATATTTGTTGGGTGCTTAGTTGTATTTGGGTGGGAATTTAATATTTATTTAAAGGTAGTTGTATTTACCTTTTATCCCACATTGCTTGTGTTTGTAATGTCTTGGGTTAGAAGTGCCTATTTAAGCAAGGCTTATTATCATTTGTAATCAAGTTCAAGAAGTTCAAGGAATGGAAGCTCTTCTAAAGGAAGTTGGAGAAATGGAAGTTCGAGAAATAGAAGTTCTTGAATTGTAAGCTCTTCAAATGTAATCTCTTCTAGTGGATTTCAAGTATTAATGGATGCTTTATGAAGCATTTTGTCATCTCTCTTGTCTCCATATTATTGCATTTTTTTTGTGAGTTGGTACGGGTGGTGTGGCCCGTCATCAGTGGTATCAGAGCAGGAGTTCCTGAGAGTGTGGACAAATCGCCGAACGTGAGGCAGTTTGCACCAGGACCTTGAGTTGGTGAAGTTTGTGAAGAAGTTCTTGATTGTGTAGACAGAGCGCCGATTGTGAGGCAGTTTGCACAAGGTTCTTGTGTTGCATGAGATTTGTCTTCTAAAGACTTGATTATGGAGAAGAGAAAGAAGAAGATGACTTTTGTGATTGGATGGATTCTGAGGATTCCTCGACTTGAGAAATTTAGAGCAAGAAATCAACAATCATTGCTAGTTGATTTGCAGAAGCAAGTGAATGAATTAGAAGCTGAGTTGCAGAAGCGAAGAGCATGTCACCAGAAAAGAGATGTTGATAATTCCTTGGATGTGGAAAAGGAAGATGATCCAGTGGAAGAGCAAGCAGATGAAGAGAAAATTATTTGCGAATCAGAAGTTGAAGAAGATGAAAGAGAAGAGGAAGAGCATGAAGATAACTAGATTTGTATGCCAAAAGTAGATGAAGGTGATTGGAAGACTAAAACAATGGAGGAAGAGTATAGTGCCTTAGTTGGAGATCAAGCAAGTGGAGTAGTTATGTGCATTGTTGATGACATAAAAGAGGCAAGCAAAGATGAAAATGTCAATGAGGTAAATTCTTATGAATCATGGGATGTTTTCTTTGATATGAGTTTTAAAGATATTAATGATGGTTTGCATGAGGATTTTGTTCATGATGTATGGTATGCAAAGGAAGATTGGTATGGTGTTGCTGGGTTTATTACAGGTGTGATTAATTCAACAAGATTGGATGAGGATGAGAGTTATACTTGGATAGAGTTCATTGCAAAGGAATATTTTCAGCAGCAAATAGTTGTTCCAGCCAGGTGTTGGAAAAGAAGAAAGAAGGAAATATATCGGCACCGAATACTTGTTCTAGCTATGTGTTGGAGGAAGAGGAAAAAAATCTGGCAATAGTGGCTACTTCATTTTGTGAATCCATATTCACAAAATTTTTCCTACCATGGGAGTCGGATGCAGGAGCATCATGCATCAGCAAAAAAAAAAAAATGTGGAAGATTTGCATGTTGGTTTTCTTGTCCTATTGAGGTGGAAGCTTGTGGTGAAGATGAAGATGGTTCTATATCTTTTTTTGACATCAAAGTGTGGGACACACCTTTCTATCTACCAGGGGAGTCTGATGCAGGAGCATCTTGCATGGGAAAATTAAATTATTAGAAGAAAAAAAAGAGGAAAAAAAAAAAAAAAATTGTGGAGGAGAGAGAAAGTGATGAAAATTAGAGGAGAAATAATAAAAAAATAAAAAGGAGAAAAGAAAGGAAAAGAGGAGATTTCTATTTTCGAGGCGCATAGGTGGCGTAAAAAGAAAAATAATAAAAATAGTTGTCATTCCATTAATCAAGGTGTATAGGTGGCAATTTAGAAGTTTGTGGAAAGATCCTTAAATCATGCATTTAATATTTGTTGGGTGCTTAGTTGTATTTGGGTGGGAATTTAATATTTATTTAAAGGTAGTTGTATTTACCTTTTATCCCACATTGCTTGTGTTTGTAATGTCTTGGGTTAGAAGTGCCTATTTAAGCAAGGCTTATTATCATTTGTAATCAAGTTCAAGAAGTTCAAGGAATGGAAACTCTTCTAAAGGAAGTTGGAGAAATGGAAGCTCTTCTAATGGAAGTTCGAGAAATAGAAGTTCTTGAATTGTAAGCTCTTCAAATGTAATCTCTTCTAGTGGATTTCAAGTATTAATGGATGCTTTATGAAGCATTTTTTTTTTTCATCTCTCTATCTCCATCTTGTTGCATTTTTGGTTGTGAGTTGGTACGAGTGGTGTGGCTCGTCATCAGTGCTCCTGCATCACCAAGTGTGACTTTCTTTCCAGCAAACCAAAAGTTTGAAACTACATACAACGTGTTCTCCTTGTAAAATGATTGGTGAAGCTTGTTTGTGATTTCTCTAAAAATGGATATCACAGGCAAGCCTCATTTTGTTGTACAAAGTAGTAAAGATTACAGATGCAGTTCACATAACAAGGGTGTGTTTTATTAACTTTTCATACTGTACAAATTTTGCCCAATATCTATCGCTTCAATGTGACCAGTCTCCATTGAATGCATAAGGGCTTAGTGATTGAGACTTGAGGTTGTTGTGGGATAAGGTGGATTTTTAGTCTATGATTAAGCTTTAGTGTGTGATGTTAAGTCATCTTCATGTAAAATAGTATTTAAAATTGAAATCTATTGTTGAAGTTGACAAGAATATGTCGCAACCAAAAGAAGATTGGATGGGTGGATTAGAGTTGAAGAATAATAAAATGCAATCAAAGGAAGGATTAGATTGGTAGGATGAATTATGAAATATAGATTAAGATGTAATATATTTAATAAGTGAAGAAAAGTTGACAAGACATAGTAAAGTGACATTTATAATTGATGTGGGTGGTTTGAGATTAAAGAGAACAAGTTGAAAGTAAAAGAATGATTAGATCAATAGTTTGAGTGAAATGTAGATTGAGTTCAAATATGATATATTGAAAAACAAAGGAGCATAAAAATGTGGGAACTGTACATGTAAAGTGACATTTAAAAAAGAAATCGATGGTTGAGGTATGAGGAAACAAGTTGGAATCAAAAGAAGGATTTGATTGGTCACTGTAGTACGAAATGAAGATTGAGTTAAGCCCAACTATTTTACAAATAAATAAAGTGAAAAGAAGCTGATATGATGTATATAAAGTGACTTTTACAATTGAAGTTGGGTGCTCATGTTGAAGTGGTAATCAAAGAATTGGTAAATTAGGAATAGTACAAAATGTACGATAAGATATGAAGGATTTTGAAATCAAAGAAAAAGAAAATGAAGCATTTCAAGAATATGGTTGGACAATTTTGAAGATATTTACAAGGGAAATGACAGGGATACTAATTTGGTTGAATATAGCTCACAATTTAGTCATACACTAACAAAAGTTGAAGGGTGAACTCTTATAGTCTTGTCATAATTTTTGAAGTTGAATATAAATTTAAAAATGATTCTATCATGTAATTTTTATTTATAAACATTAAGCTCTTAAATAACTTATTGAATGTGTTTGATGTAAGAATATATATAATCTATATCCAATCACAAATGACAATAGAAAATGTAAATTATTCATTTATATTCTTTATTTGTTAAATTTTTTGTTTTGATGTTTTCAAGATAGAGTTTGCCTATTTTCATATGTAAAGAAGTGGATTATTTTTTTTCTTAAATATAAAGTGATATTTAGAATTCATGTTGGTTGTTGGGATTGAAGAACACAAGTTGGACTCAAAGGATTGATTAAATTTGTAAGATTATAAACTGTAAACAAGAAGAAATGGGGGATTTCAAAATCAAGAAAAGTGAAAAAGATGTATTTCAAAAAGGTTATACTATTATTTTGAAGAAATTTACATGCAAAGTAATAGAGTTACCTAAAATTTGAGAGAAACAAATTTGTATGTATTAAAAGAGGTGAAGGATGAAGTCTTATATATTCTTCTCATAAAATTGAATATCTATCAAAAAGTTGTTATGTCATTCAATTATTTATTTGTAAACATCAAATCCATAAGTAAATTATTAGAAATGTTTGATGCATGAGTACAATTATATATATATATATATATATATATATATATAAAATTCTATAAATTGAAAACATTTTCAATTCTTATCTATTCTTTTTAAGTTCATTTTTATGTTTTTGAAATAGAGTTTGCTTTTTTTTTCATGACCATGAAGGTCTAAAGACTTTGCACTACATTAAGATAAATATAAATAGCTATGTTAATTTTTACCTAATTTCAAAAAAAGGAAAAACAAGGCAACCTTGGAAATCGAAGATAGAAAATATTAAAACAAGGCAACCCTAGAAATCGAAGATAGAAAAGATTAACACAGTTATTGCCAATGAAGGGAACTTTCTGCAAATGAATAAGTTTTATGGTTTTTACAATGATATTTAGAAAGAATAGATTGATATCTCTATTGTTAGATATGTAATTCTTAAAAATTTGAAACTTGAAGATATTGAAGGCATTGTAAATTAGAAATTATATGGCAGACATATAGCAAAGAATACACAAGTTCATGAAGAAGACATGGAACTTTGAAAATCCATGACAAGGACTATATCAAAAATGGATGATGAAGAAAAAATCAAGAATGTGGTGAACAAACTAGCACCCTACTTATGAAGTAAGATAAGGCCATTTATGTTTATGGTAGGTGAGAAGAATGTCATAAGAAGTGAAATAGCTACAACCATAAACAAGATGATGATTGAGCTAAAGACAACACCTACAGCTATAGAGAAAACTTTGGAATTATTAGTAAGTGGTAATACAATGCAAATTGATCAAACTAATGTTACTATTAACATTGATGAGAATCCTTTTGAAAGATTTAATTAGCCTAAGTCCTATCCTGAAAATATTGAAAATATGTTAAAACTGATTCAGGAGGAGAAAAGGTACAGTTAGAAGAGGAAAAGAAAAAGGTTGAACAAGCTAGAAGAAGAAAAGAAAGAATGAGAAAGGAAAGAAAAAGAGGAGAAGAAAGAAAAAGAGAGAAAAACAAGGGAGACAATAGAAAAGAAACAAGATGAGGTCCTAAATCATCTAGCTCATCCACTCCACTATCTTTTATCAACCTTACATGTGATGATGATGATCAATCTAACTTGATCTCATCTTTGAAAAATTTGATTGAGAAGAAGAAGAAATTCAAGAGTCTACAAAGAACATTAATGGAGGTGAATGACAAATTGTGCAACATTCTAGTAGCCAAACATGCAGAAGTAGACCTTGAACAGATAGCCAAAGCAGTAGTAAAATATTTTGATGATGAATTTACTAATTTGTTGAATGCTGTAGAGTGTACGGCTCAAGTTTCTCATGATGCTAATCTTTTTAGCACTATTTGTCAAAATATAAAAAATGATTTGCTAAGTCTTGATACTTATGTCAAGGAATTCCAAAGATGTCAACAAAATGGAAAGGTACTGTACATCAAATGTACTGTATCTTATAGGTTGACTAAATATTTGGATAATAAGGTGAAAGGAAAGTTGAGTGAACTAGAAGCTCTAGCAAGTCAGCTACAAAAACCCTCTAGCAGAGTTGATAGTTTTGAAGGACAAGTTGTTGGTGTTCACACTGACATCAGGAAACTACAACTTGAAAAAAGAGAAAATTTTGAGAAGATTATTAGATTTTAGATAATCTATAGCTCTGAGACTATCATCCATTAAGAGACAATTGGAGGAATGTGTCAAAGAAAAGGATATTTATACCAAATTCATATATTCTAGCCTTATTGTAATTGAGATTGCATCATATACCTTATGTGCAATTCTTAGTACTATCAAAATAGCCAAGGACACATGGCAGAAAGGTATCGATAGTCTAAAGGAAAATTTTGATGACTGTATGAAGATAATATCATCTTGAGAGAACGAGACAAAACATTTTGATAGTTTTTTTTTTTTTTTTTGACATTCTGACCTTTGTAATTAATGTCAAAGGCAAAGAATTTGTATGAGAAAATTGCAAGTTGTTTATTTTGTAATTCATAGAAAAAGGGGGAGCATTTGTAATAAGTCAAGATGAAGCATTTGTAATAGATGATAAGTGTAGTAATGTTGTAAATTTTGGTAAAATTTTTTATACTTAGCCAAATTTCGTACTTTGTTGCCATCAATGCCAAAGAGGGAGATTGTTGAAAATTGGCTATATCTATATATGTAAATTTTTTAATTAATAGCAACATATGATGTACATGCTTGTAGTAAACCATAGAAATAAAGATACTTAGCCTTTTGGTACTCAAAAAATTGTCTAAGTATGAAAATGGTTTATAGCAGTGTATTGTTTTGTGTATAACTAGTTTATACAATGTTATTCTTGAGAGAAAAGATACATGGAGATGATATACATGTTGATGATGATGTGTGTAACCTTGGACATTAGTATATATAGTATGGAAAAGAGATAATTACAAAATAGTGGAATAAAAGGTAAAGTAATTATTTTGTCTACAAAATAATTACTTGACCAATTACGGACAACATTCTAGATGTCTACTCTAAGTTGGGAAAGTTCATTTTGGTCCTAGCCTACCTAGTAGCAATTTGTGTAAAGACATGGTATTTATGCAAGGACATCTTGCCAGATTATTGTGAAATAACATGTAAATATTGTGAATGTGAAGTTTTGTATCATATTCAAAAGCAAGTTTTTGACAACTTGATTTTGTGATTCGAGATCGAGCGAAGGTCAGAGATCAACTAAAAGAAGGTACAACATCTACTTCTATATTTCAGGAATTTTAATTACTTTTTTGGGTAGTGAGCTCTTTTTGTAATTGAAAGTGCATGTCTAGGCAGTGAGCTCTTCTTGCACACATTTTACCATAACTCCTAATAGGGTTGGAATCTCCTCATAGGGATTCAAGGTCTCCTAACAGGGACTCATATGTACTAAATGTGTTTATAGACTCCTAATAGGATCCACCCTCTAACAAGGAACATTTATATTAGTACATTGTCTTGTGGGTATCATCCCCACCATGGTTCCTTTGCCAAGGTTTCCCTAGTTAACAAATTAAGATGTTATGAGTTCTCTTTGTGCATGGTTACTCTTACTGTTTAGCATTACTTTTTTTCTTTCTTATGCATCTTTCAAAGTAATTAATAATATCTAGTATGTGACATAAGTTTGTAGAATGCTTATTCAAACCCCCCCTCTCAGTATTCCCTATTTCTAACATCTTAACTATCATCTTACCAAAGGGATGTAAAAAATAGCAAATATAACTATTTCTTTTGCGTTCAACATGAAAACAACTATGTTATATTTACTAAAAAATTAGGAACTATTTTTTGTTTGTTTAGAGTTTGACCCACCTAATCTTATCCATGCTTTAAAAAATCTAGTAGCTTGAAAAGTAGATTCAAAGTATTATAATTTATATTTTCTATGCATCTTGTCATTTTGAGTGGATGAGCCACAAACATCTTGTCCAAGTTCAAGTTTACTTGATTTCAAAAGAAGGTGTTCGATTATACCCCCACTTTTTGTACACCATCTTGGTGCACTCACCCTACACATGGGTAATTATTTTCCTAATCAATCCAATATCAAAGAGTTCTTAGACTTCTTTGTCCACTTTGTCACTTATTATGTCCTTAAATTGATCCAATAAAGTTTGCACCTCTATAGGGATGTTCCCATTCTTATCTTTCCTCTCTTTTATGGCCTTTACAACTATGGAAAATCTAACTCCTTCTCCCTCTTTTATACTATCCAATAATTATTTTTCACCTACCAATAACACATTAGGGATGACAGATTTACTCTCTTCTCCATTCGCTATGGATTAGATCATATATGCGACACTATCTTTTTGGAAAGCATATGATTTAGCTTCCCCATTATAGAATTATTTCCTATTCATATTGTCATGGCCTATCCATTAGTAGGTATCATTAATTCATTAGTATAAGATCACCCAATACCTTATCTTTGTATCCTCCTATGATAAACTTCAACTTTTCTCATTCTCTAAAACATGTTTCTCTTTGTTAAGCCAACTAACTCTTTAATGGATTCTATGAGGGATCCTTTGCAACCTCAATTTACTAATTGCCTCTTCTGAGATGATGTTATTTGTAGACCCTGAGTCTATAAAGAAAAATCATACCTTACCCATAATCTTGCAATTAACCCCTAATAAATATCCTCTCTAGCTTGGATCCTCCTTCATGGGTTATTTTATTATAATTCTTCTTATCATGATGTTGGCCCAACCTCTGAGTCCAAATTTACCTCTAGTAATGTTATGCCTATATTGAAGAAGTATTCTTAGATTGAACTTTAGTGTTTGATGTTTAAGTTATCTTCATGTAAAATAGTAGTTAAAATTGAAGTCTATTGTTAAAGTTGACAAAGAATATGTTGCAATCAAAAGAAGATTGGATGGGTGGATTAGAGTTGAAGAATAATAAGATGCAATCAAAGGAAGGATTAGATTGGTAGGTTGAATTATGAAATATAGATTAAGATATAATATATTTAATAAATGAGGCAAAGTTGAAAAGAAATAGTAAAGTGACATTTATAATCGATGTCGGTGGTTTGAGATTAAAGAAAACAAGTTGAAAGTAAAAGAATGATTAGATCGATAGTTTGAGTTAAATGTAGATTGAGTTCAAATATGATATATTGAAAAACAAAAGAGCATAAAAATTTGGGAATTGTACATGTAGAGTGACATTTAAAATAGAAATCGATGGTTGAGGTATGAGAAAACAAGTTGGAATCAAAAGAAGGATTTGACTGGTCACTATAGTATGAAATGAAGATTGAGTTAAGATCAACTATTTTATAAATAAAGAAAGTGAAAAAAAAGTTGATATGATGTATATAAAGTGACATTTACAATTGAAGCTGGGTGCTCATGTTGAAGTGAGAATCAAAGAATTGGTAAACTAGGAGTACAAAATGTATGATAAGATATGAAGGATTTTGAAATCAAAGAAAATTAAAATGAAGCATTTCAAGGATATGATTGGACTATTTTGAAGATATTTACACGGGAAATGATAGGGATGCTATTTTGGTTGAATATAGATCATGACTTAGTCATACACTAACAAAAGGTGAAGGGTGAACTCTTATATTCTTGTCAAGTTAAAGCACAAACCTGTGTCACCCTTTTGTAAAGGAAAAGGCTAACAAAATTATAACTGTTCACCTTCAATGACATAAAATTGTATTATTATTTAGAATTTGAAAATGAATCAAACGAATGAAATGTGTAGAAATGGATGGAGTTTAGGATTATAATTTTTTAATAATTATTTAGAATATTATTTGATATATTTTCCTAATTTTTATAGAGAATTTTTTAGTTATTGAAATACGTTGAAAATTAGGGGTTTAGTTCCCACCAAAAAACTATATGGAAACAAATGTATTTCCATTTGAACTTAGACTATGTTATATATAACATATATAGCTAGAACAATAAATTAAAAAAATTGACTTTAGACTTATATTTTCTCTTTTATATTGATTCAAATTTTAACTCACCTAAAATTAATAGTTTTCATCTCCCACCATATTTTTCAGAACAAATCTATTCTAACCAAACAAAAAATTATACATTTTGAAAGAGGGCTCTCTCCTATAGAACATTATATATATATATATATATATATATATATAAAGTTGATATGATTTAATATTTTTTGCTTTCTCAAAATCAACATTTTTTCGAGTGCTAAAATATGTGCTTGTAGAATTTTTTAATTATAATATACCATATCTAATTAGAACACTATAAAGTTTATAAGAATTTTTTTTTAACTTTGAGCTCTATAAAATGGTGTTTATATGTTACTAAAATAATATCATAAATAATAATAAGAGTTCTTGAAATGTCACTTTTTTGGAATTATCTTATTTCTCTAGAAATTGGATACAAACTAGTATAAATCATGCATTTAATAGGCATCTCCAATTGGAAAAGTGTGAGACCATATATAACTTAGCTATAATGAATTTATCTAGATCATATGTTTGAACTAAATTTATTTTTGGATAGAAATACTCAAATTCAGTCATTTTGACAAGTCAGCCTGAAAGGTGACACAGCTTTGTACTTTTACCCTATCATTATTTTTAAGGCTGAACATAAATTAAAAATTGATTCTATCATGTAATTTTTATTTATAAACATTAAATTCTTAAATAACTTATCAAATTTGTTTAATGTAAGAATATATAATCTATATCCAATCACATATGATGATAGAAAATATTTTATTCATTTATAGTCTTTATTTGTTATATTTCTTTTTTATGTTTTCAAGATAGAGTTTGCTCATTTTCATATGTAAAGAAGTGAATTTTTTTTTAAATGTAAAGTGATATTTAGAATTCATGTTGATTGTTGGGATTGAAGAACACAAGTTGGAATCAAAGGATTGATTAAATTTGTAAGATTATAAACTATAAACAAGAAGAAATGGGAGATTTCAAAAGCAAGAAAAGTGAAAAAGATGTATTTCAAGAAGGTTATACGATTGTTTTGAAGAAATTTACATGTCAAGTAATAGAGTTACCTAAAATTTGAGAGAAATGGATGTAGGTCACAAATATGTATGTATTAAAAGAGGTGAAGGATGAAGCCTTATATATTCTTCACATAAAATTGAATATGTATCAAAAAGTTGTTACGCCATTCAATTATTTATTTGTGAACATCAAATCCATAAGTAAATTATTAGAAAGGTTCGATGCATGAGTACAATTATTCTATATATATATAATATTTTATAAATCAAAAACATTTTCAATTGTTATCTATTCTTTTTAAGTTCATTTTTATGTTTTTGAAATAGAGTTTGCATTTTTTTCATGACCATGAAGGTCTAAAGACTTCACGCTACATTAAGATAAATGAATATAGCTATGTTAATGTTGTTGCCCTTATTTGTGAAAGGGTCTTATCAGATATGTTTTTGCCATGCTAAAAATCAAGTGTGTTAAAATAGAATGACTATGTTTTAAGCATGAAATTTGAAGAGTGTATCAATGTACATGCATCTATATACTATAGCTCTTATAGTTCACTAACCATCAAGTTTTCTTTAATTATTCATGTTCCAATCTAGAGAACAAAAGCTTGTTTGTTCCCAATTATTGTGTTCAAATTTGTGATGTTTAAGATTAGAAGTTCATATTAATGAAGGAAACATTGAGAGATGAAAGAGAAGTTGATTCATTTGAACCAATAGAATGTAGATCACAATCAATTTAACAAAAATTCTTAGTAAGAATCAAAAAAAAAAAATCTAGATGAATCTACATTGCATAAATAAATTAGAATTCCAGTAATGTGTTTATTTTAAAGGCTTGTTACAATCAATAGAAAAAATAGTTGGTTTCAACCAACAGTTACACTAAATTGTCACCCAAACCTCAAATCTTTAAAAAAAAATGTATTTTGTGAAAAAAAATGTTGCCAAAATAATAGAATGTTATATAAAGTTGTTTTATTCATTTCTACTCCAAACTAGACATATCAAAAATATTAAGATAGAAGGCTAGCTAGAGGGCCAAAATCTTATCATTTAAATTGATGGGAAATCTCAAGGCTCACCCTTAAATCTGTTACTTGTATCATAGAGAAACCTAATCATAGGCTATCTTTGTTGTTATCAAATAAACCCTTTTTTATTATGTATCTTGATGGTAGTTTCTTTAGGGATCAAGTTACTTGTGACGGGAAAAAAGAACTTTTATAAGGAAACATAGTAATTATATGTGACTGATAGGAAATGGATCCACACAAACACTGGAACATTTGTCTATTTAGTGATATTCATTGTAGCCAATTTTTTTGATATAATTATTTAATTATATGTATTCACATATTTAAAGATGTTGGTAATATTACACTATTAAATGTGTAGCCTAATTGTGAAGATTATTAGTAGGATTTTTTTCAAACATAGTGTGATTTTAATCATAAAAGTATGAAATTTTGTAAATTAATATAGTTTTGCATACTTTTTCAAATGAGTTATTATGCTTTGATTTAACAAATTATTCAAGTGAACAACTATATTGGCATTTTTAGGTTTCATATTATATTTGATTGTTCACTTGAAATTTATTATTTATGATGGAATGATACATCATAAAATGATAACGTTACACTATTTGTATAATTTAGTAAAAGTTTGTGAGAAGGAAAATATTCACCGACTTTAAGACCTATCCAAAGAAATGGACCTTTTCTTATGTCAGCTACATTCTACTAGTGCTCTAATGAGGTAGGTGATCAAGACACTGAGTGGTGAAAAGAGTTTTAACTAAATAAAGTAATTGATGCAAATAGATTTTTAAAAAATGAAGACAACTGAAATGATAAATATAGATAAATGTAAATAGCTTGAATAGATGGATCAATAATTTATGTATACTACCACGATCAAAGAGCTAACCACAAAGAGTAGGGATCAAACTCTGCAAGATGACTATCTTGGGTACATGTGTGAGTTGGGGATGATAGTGTGGGTAGAGGATGCTAGTGCAACATGTATGCATCATGTACGAACAAGGTAGGGAGGCAATCAGATGAAATAAGGAAAGAAGACAAAATATTAAAGCAACACAACATGAAATTAAATGGGACATGATATTATAGTAGAATGTGATGAAAAATAAAGCTAAGCTATGAAATACTAGGAAGAGGAGGGAGGTTACTCTAGAATCAATGGTAGATGAAGTATGTTCTCTAAACTTTTGTAGTGCCTGCCCTAGTTTACATTTTTGAACTACATTTCTGATATCATTGCCAAACTCTTTTAGGCCAATTTATGTTTGATGATTAGTATTATTATTTTAGAGATTATCAGATGATGTTTACACTCAGTTTATTATATGATGAGATTACTTGGTACTCTATATTTCATGCATGTATGATGATTATTCAATGGTTTCAGATATCGATGATGATTAGTTAGATGGTTTATTATTCCATGTGCTTCTTATGGATACTTACCCCATACTGCATGTGTATGGTGTGCGTGTTGTTTTATTTATGTATGGTGTTTCTAATATGGTTAAGGAAGGGAGTCGTAGTCACTTGCTAGTCGGGATCTACACGATACACCACTTCTTGCCATTGTCTGTTTAGCTTAGAATATTGTGTTTGTACATGCGTGGATTTTATGCAGGTTGCAGGTACCGGGTATCGACTTCCCTGAATTGTCAGGATGAGCGTACCCTATCGCACTGTCTCAATGGTAAGAGAGGGGAGATAAACTCTTAAGTCCAAATCCTAAACCCTTTAGCCAATTGTCCTAATTGATAATTAGGACAAGTATCTGAGTTAAGTACCCTCCGAATGCATCAAATGATGTAATTTCGTGATTATAACCCTTTTGTTTGTTTTGGTATGTATTTTTCTATGATGGGTTTTCGTATGTTGCTTTATGAGTCCTTGGTGTATTTTTCTATTAATTAAGTCTAATTAAAAAGATTAATTAATGATTTAATTTAATAGAGAATTATTATGATATCTTTATATTTAATTAATTAATTAATTAATTAAAAGAATTAAATTTGGAGATTAAAATTCAAAGATAAATTTAGAACAGGATAATATTTATTTAATTTAATAATAATATATTTGGAGTTCATTTTTAAATAAATGCTAAATATTATTGTTATTTAAATTAATTAAATATGTAATCAATTAAGTTCTAAAATAAATTAAAAGTTGAAAGATATTAAATTATTAAGAATTCTAGATCGCATGATCTAAGCATGAGTTTAAATATGAGAATTAAATTAAAAGATTAAATTATAGAAATTAATAATATTATTTTAATTTCTTAAAAGTGCACATAAGATTAAAGTAATAAATTAATTTAAAATAGAAGTCAAGTGGAATATTAAATAAAGTTATTTAATAATTCAACTTAATGTGCATGAAAGTTGAATGCAAAAAGATAAGAAAAGATAATAAAGGTTAATTTGGAGTTAACTGAGTTGTGCAAAGAGTCTTCTCGAGTAAACGCACAATTAGTGCCCCGAATTGAGGAGAAATTGCTTATCACAACTTTGGGGGTTCATTTTTTGTAATATACGAAGTTGGACGGGAATTTTTGGGAGACAATTTTTGGAAGCGAATTTCAGAAAGCTGATACCAAGAAAGTTTTCCAGAGGAAGGTTATTGAGAAGAGCGAATTCTTTTACAGTTCCTGGAGATTACATAATAGCATCAGGATCAGGTAGGGTCTTGTGTTTTCGATTATCGATTTAATACGCAATTATCCTTTCCTGTCTTCTTCGTGTCTGGGGTTTGTAAATCTAAAATTCTCTGTGAAGAATACTTAAACATTATGATATTGGTATTTATCAGATGCTTGTTTATAAACTTCTGTATACATGAGATTTAAATGGGAAGGGTTGAATCTAATACCGAGATTCTAGATTAAATGTTTGGATGAATGACTATATTTTCTATATCAAGATAGAGAAGGAAACAATCTTTCAAGGCATATATTTATAAATACATATTAAAAGAAATTATTTTAATATATATATATTTAAAATATATATATATATATATATTTATATCCAAACAAATTCAAATTTAAAATTTAAAATATATATATATATATATATATATATATATAAATTGTACTCCATTTATAAAAAAAAAATATAATAATTTATATAAAGTTTGTGGGGGGGGGGGGAGGGAATTACCCCGTGCCCACCCCCCACGGTCGGCATAGCCGACAGACCTGCGTCGCAGGTACGATGTACCTGCTGCTGCAGGCCCTGCGTCCGCAGGACTGCGGCAGGCCGTCGGCTTATATAAGCCGACGGTTATAATAAATGAGTTTGATTTTATTTTTTATTTATTTATTTATTTTTTTTTTAAAATAGTTTGTTAATTCATTTTTTCTTTAATATATTATTTACAAAAATGATTTTTATTATTAATTAAAATTTTTAATTAATAAAATTATTATATATTTTTATTTAATAAAAGTTTTATTTTTATTAATACTTAATAAATAAATATTAAATGTATTTCACATAAATGGTAAATATTAATTTATTGATAATTTTGGTTAAATATTAATAAATTAACAATTAATGGATAGATTAAAATAAGTAATTAGATCAAATGATTATTGATTAATTTAATTAAAATTAGTTTAATTAAAGTTAATTAATAATGAATATTATCTGATTAAATAGTAGATTTGGAAGATTGACTTAATGGAAGTTATTATAGAAATGGGTGAATCGTAAAAGGGTAGATATGAAAACCTTGTTACTTGAAATTCGACATTAAACTGAAACATAAACCTTACCTTAACTCAAATAATATACTTTCAGATCCAATCTCTGAGACTTTGATGTTGTCTTTGTACTTTGAATGTTTTGGGGTTGGTTTAGCGTTGACCAGTTTAGGTTGTTACCAGAGGCTCGGGGGTTGTGAATGTGATGTCATGATGAATTGGTCTCGATCTTTCTTAACCTAACCATGGTAATGTGATGAAGTGCTCTATGACATGATTATGTTTACTGTTTGTTATTGCTTTCCAGTTTCCTTGTGCGAAGCTGAGGTGTATGTATTTGAGAATACCTAACTTAACCATTTTTGAGTCTCGATCAGTTATACTTGTATTACTTTCTGGTTGCTCATTGGAGAACCATAGGATTTTGTGACTTATCATTGATGCCTTCAGTTGCTGATAGAGAACTGTCGTGATTACATGATTACTATTTGATATTATCTGTTGCTCATGAAGAACTGATGTAATTTTGTGGATTATCTTTTTATGATGTTTTTCAGTTGCTTGTATAGGACTAAGGTGGTTTTATTATGATTCTTTGATTTACGAGTTCATGAGCTAGGGTAGGTTATCTATGTGTAGAGTCAGGAAGTGGCTTGTAATGGGGGCCGGAGCCCTAAGAGGCTGCCTTGAGAAACCCATTGTAAGTCATTTTTAATAAGTGAAAACATTTACACTAAATGAGAGAAAATGAACCTAAAAAGATAATTGTATGTTCTCTCCCATGCCTTGAGTGCTAGTACAGACTAGGATGGGGTAGAGAGAACGCTTGGTTACGACCTTGCATTCCATAGTAGGTCTCGTCAGTACGAGAGGATACTAGTGGCCGCAGGATCAGTAGGGACCCGAGATTCCTAAGGGATTGCTCGGGTAACTTCTACGTGACTTTTGTGATGACACTTTCCCGCTTGCATATTAGGTTTCCTACATGTCTTGTGGTACCTCTGGGATTTAGATGTTGATCTTTTTAGGAACCCTTGAGTTAGCATACTTATAGGATTTCCTAGACTTAGAGAGTATTTATGATTATAGGTTTTGTTATCCTATTTGGGACTTGAGACTATCTCCTCAGCGCGGTGGGAGTGGACCATTTAGGTTCCACGCGGTCGGGTGGTAGTGCTTTTACTCTTACCATTGAGATCCGTTTCGTGGTCACTGTGGCTGGAGATTTCGTGATTGGCATTTACCTTCACTATGTTCTTGGATTATTATGATGGATGGTTAGATTTTATGATAGATGTTTTATCATTATGGATGTATCATGTATGGTGAATAGTTTCATATATTTTTACTGAACTTTGTATCATGGATTTGAGGATGTTGTATCTTGATCTTTACATATGTATATTCTTTTAAGCCTTTCATACCCTGTGACATGTACAGTGGATGATTGAGCATTCCGAATTAATTTGCCAAGGAGCATTCAGAACAAATGTATATTATGGACATTGGAGTTTCTGATTATTCTTTCATATGTATGTGATAGTTGTTAGACTTAGAATTAATTAAATTTAAACGTGACTCAACATCTTGGGATCTTTAAGAAATGTAACTTACAATGTATGTTTGTCGATGATTTCATGTTATTGCTTCCGCTACTATGTGTTTGATGTGTATGTTATACTTTCTTACTTTAAAAAAAAAATGTTTAGCAAACTTAGTGAAACTTTAGGTTAATTCTTTTGGATCCCTTGGCGGGGAGTTTCTGATTATTCTTTCATATGTATGTGATAGTTGTTAGACTTAGAATTAATTAAATTTAAACGTGACTGAACATCTTGGGATCTTTAAGAAATGTAACTTACAATGTATGTTTGTCGATGATTTCATGTTATTGCTTCCGCTACTATGTGTTTGATGTGTATGTTATACTTTCTTACTTTAAAAACAAAATGTTTAGCAAACTTAGTGAAACTTTAGGTTAATTCTTTTGGATACCTTGGCAGGGCGTTACAACTTCTCAATTCAAAACCTATAGAAATAGAAATAATGAAATATGTTGTTGGTAGAAAGTAAATTCCACCAACATAGCTAGGGGTGAGGCGAATGAGTTATGTACTTAAACAAATTAAATTAGCTTTATCAAATTTAAAACTAATAACCAATAGATGCAGCAACCATAAGATAACAACCAAACACAATAACACCAAATTTTTTAACTATGGAAACTCTTGGTCAGAGGGAAAACCTTAGTGAAATTAATGCCCACAAGATGATGTACTAATATGAAAATTCCTTGTGAAATAGTAAGACTCTATTAGGAGCCAATTACATATAATCAGTACATGTACTCCATGTTATGAAAATTTGAGCCCTTGATCTCAGATTTTAACTATATTGGGAGTTGCTTCAACCATGTTATGAGTTGATAGGAAGTCAACTAAACCCACTGCCCATATTGCTTCAAAACTATCTTCACAAAATAATTCTTTGGGATTACATATCCAAGGGTGAACTGATTTATACAATAACTTATTTTCCAATACATTTCCTTTGAAGTTATCAACATCATCCTATTCTCTAATCTCATCAGATTTTAATATACCATTTGAATAACCATATTAATTTTACAACATTACGCTTACAAACAAGGAAAATATCTTTCCTTTATACCAAGACCTAAAAACCAATTGATTCAACCTCTAGGATTATCCAATGTAAAATGAATAATATAGGACCTCATTAAGATAATGCATTACACATTACATTGCATTTTCAACATCCATAATAAATCCCAATATACAGTTAGCCTGACAATGAACATATAACATGTTACACTTCAGTGACCATCATATAATCAGTACTAGCATTTGTTACCTTAAAGATATCAACATGAATATGCCTTCAATAGAAATTCAAGTTCATTCAATTAGATTCCATCACATTAAACACATGTAATTCATTTACCAGTAAACTATTTCCTATGTCCTAATCTTTGTCTAGTCTTCATAGAATCTTCTAAAACTCACATAATCCTTCATATAACCTTTTTCAAACACAAAAAATTATTGAGACATCTCCAATGACATAATTCTAAGCTTGCAAAAATTAGTTCCTCGTCTCTAACCTCACTGACCAAATCTTCCTCTACAACTCTGACTATCATAACCAAAAAGCATATACGTTGACATTAATGAAAAACCAAGTAATGAATGCAACACATAAGCACTCAATCATCTTCCCAAACATACTAAAATTCTCCCCCATAGGAATATCATCAGCATTCAAGCTAACAATCTCACCCTTTGGCATTGATGGCAACATATGATGAAAAACCATAAATGCCAAAACTTCTAAAATACTCCCTTGTTGACATCAATAAGTTCTTATTGACATCAAATAGTTGTTGAATATTCTACCATGGATATTACTCTTCTTCAATTACTCTCCCCCATAGATATGTAATTTTTCTCGTGCATTACTCTATCTCATTGACATCAATGAAAAAGGTGCCATTATGCCAATTCTCAAAGTTCAATCATCCCCAATACAATCTTAAAAAGTTCAAATTCTTAGATTTTAAATTGGTTTTATTCCTCTAGTTTATCTTGGCCACTTGGTCTGTGATCTCTATGTAGAGATTTTGTTAGGAGATTCGAGACAAGTTTCACAAGAGGACTAACCACTAGACTTGGAGATGGGTTTTCACTATTGGAAGGCTGACTTTGTTGAAATTAGTGGTGGAGGGCCTTCCTATTTATTAAGGTTTTATGCAATTTTATCATTCCATCTTTGTGAAATATTTTGATGCTCTCTATCCTCAATTCCTTTGATTTGCCAATTTTCTATCTTCAAATGGATTCTGGTAAGATGGACCTCAAATTTTGGGGAAAAAACATGAGGGGGACTCAGACTCTAACCAACTGGTTTGATGGTTAAGTTTTAGTAGCTAGGCTTTATTGGAGATGGTGAACTTGATGAGATTGGAATTGGGCCAAGATTATTGCCAAGAAATAACTCAAGGGAGTTAATAGTGTGGATTTTCCTCTATGTAATTTGGAGGGAAAGGGATCCATGATTTGGGATACCCTCGAAAGAAGTACATAACTCATCAAGGAAGGTTTATTTTGGATTTTTTATAAGGGTTCTGATGCTTTTTGGAATTGTCATGCCCCAATTATTTCTCAATTTCCTCACCTTCAACCAATTTGTAACATTTTTTGAGTTAATTCGAATAGGGTAGAAGACTTCAGTATCTTTATGTGCAAGGGTCACTTTGAGGTGACTTATTGGAAAGATCCTAAGGAATGGTCTTTAGGTGGACCTAAAGAGAACTGATAGGAGCTAGCTAAGATTTTAGCAGGTAGAATCTACAATGCTCTTAAGGGTAGGCATGTTTTGGCATGGGATCTAGATCCAAATGAAAATAATTTTGCTTCTTTAGTTTACTCAGATTAGATAGGAAAATACATGGGCAGTATGGTGTTCCTTTGTGGAAGTACGTTTAGAAGAAATTTTCTTCTCCTAAATGCATTATTTTCTCTAGATGGCATCCCAAAATAAGTTTCCAGACTAGGATAATTCATAGTAGAGGTAATTTTAAGGGCCTTTTAGACGTGTCTTATGTCAAAGTAGTGAAGAATTTGTTATTTATCTTTCTTTTAGTATCATTACTTATAGAGATTTGACACTAGTGGTTGGAAGCATGGAATCGTGCATGTATCTATGTCATCCCTTTAGGTTAATTTTGGGATGTTCGGGTTGCCCTCAACTTAAGACCTTGTTTGTATAGGTATCTTGGGTTCTCAGTCCAAATTTCATCAACAAGAACTTATAGAGGCTATATTTGTCCTTCATGATATTCAAAGAGGGTGTTGTCTTGGTTGGAAGATGATTGTCTATGAGTTTGATTGTTATATTGTAATTGACATGTTGAATGCACAACAACTGGATGAAGTTAATTAGCAGTTAGCCTTGGCAGTAACGCAAATTTGGAATTTGTGCTCTCCTTGGATCACATTTCTTTCTATCATATTCCTCCCAAATGGAATATAGAGTGGATGATTGTTTGACTAAATGGGCTTTAAAGAATCTAGCGATAGGTGGAATCTAGATGATAAGAGTGTTTTGTGTGTTGAATATATAGAGGTTGTAGAGAGGTTAACTAGGGAGGAAAAAATTATTTAGTTGTTTTCTAGTAGAATTCTTTTTGGAATCTCTTATTGTTGACTATTGGATGTTCTTTGTTTGGTTATGGGCCTTTTGATTTGTACTCTTTTATTTGATAGACAAGTTTTTACTCTCTCTTAAAAAATAATAAGAATGTATTGCAATTCTAGTCTTTAAATTAACCCTTGATAAAACCATCAATAAATTATATTTTATATGTAAGAAATCAAATATTATGTTATTGAAATAAATAATAATCTTGATAGCTAAATTCAAAATACACTTTCATTATTATTTATTCTTTATATATTCTAATTGACATTTTCTTAATACTTATTTATATTAAACAAGACACGGCTATCCTCTCACAAAAGATGTACACTTGACCAATTTTTGAAAGATCGAAAACATTGTAGATTTTTTTGAAAATTTCATCATTTGATCTTATGACCTTTATAGTTTGTAACCGAAAATAGTGAAAAAATTTAGAAAGCAATCACTATGTTTCAGTGCAATTTGACTTTGTTTTGTTTTTTTTGGGAGGGAAGATTAGCCTGTCCCGTCTATAAATGGGGCAATGGCTAAATCGTACACTAAATTGTAATGCCCCCATATGCCTATGCATGCATGTATGGGGTGGACTTGACCAACACACATGAAGCGCTGACCCCATCGGTGACTAGTGTGGGCCCCATTACTCTGTCTAGTTCGCTATTGCAGTGATTTACTACTGTTATGGTTATTTTTCAGTCATCTGTGATCAACAGTTGTGGTGCATGAAAAAGCCAAGGCCATCCAATTCAAATCTTGTTCCCGCGTATCTCCATATTCCCGGCCTAGTGAATGTGAATGCGTTTAAAAACCATATTCTTTGATCTTTGAATCTTCAAAATCGAGACAGTAAAGAAATATAAACAAACAAGATGAAGATAGATTTTTAACTCAACATAATAATATAAAGAGTGTAAAGAAAAATAGTCATATATTTTTTTTTGGAAAAGCAAGACATATAGACACTCAGGAAATGATAAAATTGAAGCTTGAAACTTAATATAATAAGACAAAGAAAATTCATCATAAGCTTGGCCAACTGGTGTAATCTTAGTCAATAGAAATTAAACAAGGGATTTGGTCAATATTAATAGATTTGTCAGATTTTTTGTTTTTCTAAATATTTTATATAGAACTATAAATGTAGAAAATGATAATTGGAAGAGCTACACTTATTATTTTCAATTGGACAATCATACATTCTACCAATGACTTTTAAAGTATTGTTGAAAGAGTATTTAATAACCTTTTAAATTGTTTTGGTGTACATTTTTTTTTTAAAGTATAGTTAATTAAGATATATGAATACATCTTTTTCCTACACTTGAATCTATAAAAAGAGACTCAAAATCTACAATAGATGCGAAAATCATAATTAAAATGTTTGGAGATTTTATTTTCAATCAAATAATGCGTTGCTCCATTTTATATAATCATTACGTATAGATAATAATTAATAGTTAAGGATATTTATATAGATTTTAAATTTATATTACATCATTACTTTTATTTGGATGTCATATAGATAATATATTTGAGTAAAAATAAAATATTTGTTGGTGATGATTATCCACTTGAATGCTAATCACCATACCTTAAAATATTTGTTGAGATGACACTATTAAATATTTATAACTAAATGTGATAAAATCATTTCTTTAACTTTCTATGTTAAGAGATGTAATAGTTGTGTTGATAGGAGACATTTTATCAACAAATATGTAATATGAAATCCTCCTTGTTTTTAATAGAAAGTGAACTTAAAGATAAATCTATAAATTTTATATAGGGGAACATATATAGAAGTAACTTTACAACCAGTGGAACAGAATCATTGAGATTCTATCAGAGTGCCAAATTCTGATTTAGATTGGCTAGTTCATAGTTCAGTTCCATGATTTGGCTACGAAATTTCCTTTGTTGGTATCTGGTGCCTCTATTTGTGTTCTTATAGATTGGGCAGATTTGCAAAGCATTGTTTTAAGGGTTCATCTCGGAATTACTCTTCTTTCAATTGAGGGTATCTCTTATGTTGCTACTCTAAATCTATTTGCCGCCAAACTTATTGTATCTATATTATGCAGAAGTTTAGAGTGAGTTATCTTCAGATGGGTGATAACCCTTTGTAATATTTTTGCTATTAATATACACATACATGTAAACTTTAGGGACGATGTTGGGTTTTCTTCACTGATTCTTTCCTAGTTGACCTTGTTGAATCAGATTAATAAATATTATAGTGGCTTGCCACTTTTTCTTTAAAAAAATAATAATAATGAACTTAAATAGACAAAAATGATATGCAAATAGTGAATGGAGAAAAAATATTGCATATAGGAGACAAATATATTTTACTAGGAACATGGCCATGAATCAAGGTTAAAACAAGAACATGTTGCATGCTATTGCTTGGAATTCTCATCAAAGTGGATACAAGACTAAATAAGAAATACAATGAGCATGTTAATATTTGAATAGATATCTATCATAACACTTTTCAAAAAAAATACTTTTTGGCATATTATTTTTTATAAAATAATTACATGTGTAATATATTGATAGAAATAAAACTTGGAGGAAAAAACTAAAGAAATATAGTGTAGAACTAAAAGTGGAGCTCTTCCAACCAAACTCCATACAAGTTGTAGAATAGGGCAGTGAGAATAACATTAACAAGTTCACACAAAAATAAAAGAATATGACAGAGAGAGCCATCTAATTTAAAAGACAAAAGATCTAATGTAGGAGCATCCTAGGTTGCCTTGCTATCCTTCTCATCTTTGTTTATTTTGCATTTGAATGCCGAGTAGTAGTTGTCATTGAGCTCCAATATTGATCGAGCTACAGTTGTTATCAAGCAGTCTAGTATAGACCGAGTTCGAGTTTCAATTGAGTTCTATCATTGTCGAGTTCCTTCATGTGTTGAGTGAGCCTAATGTTTGTTGATACTCGATTTCTTCTTTGTTTGAGTTGTATGTGGTGAGTTTCTACTTTGAGCTTACTTGTGTATTTAATTTAGGTTATGAATTTAGTGATATAATTTTTTTCTTGGGATGTGTGTAGACTATTATGCAGTCAACCTTATATGATGTAATGATCTAAAATCTTCTGTAAGTCATTTTGGCAAGTATAAATAAGGTATTTTAGGCTTAGGTTAACATAGAGGAAGGGAAGTGAAGGTAGTAGTTAGAAGAAGTAGCAAAGAAGATCATATGAAGAATTTGACAATTTGTAATTTTGTTAGTGGCCCTAACTTGGAAGGCCTTATAGCCAAGCATGTATAATGAAAATTGAATGAATCAACAAAGAATTTTTGTTTCCTTCTCCCCTTGGTGTTGTTCTCTTTGAGGTTTTCTTCCGTTGTGTTGACTCTACAAGGTGGCTTGATTATTGGGTGAGTCTTTGGCCCTAATTTCCATACCTCCCTAACATCAGGTGGTATCAAAGTGATTTTTTCTTGAGTGTGTATACATATTGCTGAGATGAGTCCATTTGCACTAGGACTTGTATTGGGTAAAGATGGTTTACGAAACAGGAAATGTTGACAATGCCATTTTGGAAACTTTGAGATAGATTGCAGCTATATTAGATTTTGTGGAGAAATCTCAGAGGAGAGGAGCACTTCTTGATGATGTTAGTGATGATGAAGCTATTACACTAAGCCCTTTTCCAGAACAAGAAGAGGATCGATGTGAAGAAAGATTATCAAGAGTATTGTCTAAAGGATCAAGTTGAAGGAAGATACTACATAGATTTCTCAATCCCATTTGGATTCAACTTGGGTTGTAACATCTCCATGATTTAGGACAGTCGTTTCTTTCAACCTCGGTTGTCTGATGCATGAGCATCCTGGGTTGCCTTGCTATCCTACTCATCTTTGTTTATTTTATATTTGAATGCTGAGTAGAAGTTGTTGCTGAGTGGTCCAGTATTGACCAAGTTCTAGTTTTGACCGAGTTTTGTTACTATTGTGTTCCTCCATGTGTGAACATGATGTTTGCTGATACTTGAGTTCTTCTTTGACCAAGTTGTCTATGGTTTATTTCCAATTTGAGTTGACTTGTGTATTTAATTTAGGTTATGAGTTGAGTGATAGGAATTTTTTCTTGGGATGTGTAGAAACTGTTGTGAGGTCAGCCTTCTATGAAGTAATGATCTAGAGTCTTCTATAAGCCATTTTGGAAAGTATAGTAGGGTATTTTGGGCTTAGGTTTATAAAGAGGAAGGGAAGTCAAGGTAGAAGATAGAAGAAGTAACGAAGATGATCAAAGGAAGAATTTAAATATTTTTAATTTGTTATTGAAATTAGGTACAAGTTTGATGTTTTTGATAGTATTTACCTTACTATTATGCTTATGAGAGGGTTTTTGAAATTTAGAAAAGGGTTTGGATAATTTTATGGTAATGACTACCCACTAATCTTCAAATAGTTGTTTCTCTCTATACTGGGTCAGTCCCCATTTTGGTTTCTTCTTAATTTAAAAAATAAAACATATAGTTAGTTTTACTATTTTATAAAACCCTTTGGTAAGATGACAGGTAAGATCAAGATCTAGAAATTTTGTATTTTGCAATTTTAGTTGAGTATTTTTTTGAATGATTTTTTGAAAAGACAACATCCTAAAAATATGGTACCTTTTCATGCATTGGGAATATCTTGCATCAAAGAAATAAAAAATGGCCAGCTTTTTAAAAAGTGTATGCAATTTAGTGTAAAATAGTAATATAAAAATATTTTGAATTTAAGCAAGTAGACCAAAATGTATTAAGAAAATTGTAGACATGTCTCTGAGGATTGTCAAAACACCATTAAATAAAATTAAAATTTACTATGCTTTAATATTGTCCAAACATTGAAAATTTCATATGGTTACAAAACTAAGAAGATGTGTGAGATCATGGTGGTAATTTTAGAGATATCAGCTTGATCATTTGTGAACCTAATGACAAAAAAGTTTGGAAACCATCTTGGGAGATGAGAAAAAGTGTACAGGGATAAAAATGGAGGGAAAATGAGTTTTCAAGCCTTAAGGTCCTTTTCGAACCCTCTTACCAAGATAGAACACATACATATTCCTAGTTACCAATTAACCTGCATGAGTTTTGTAAAACAAAAAACATAATTTCAAATTCTACATAACTTGTGTAGGTCATGTAGAGCTAAAAGCATCATTTTGACTTTCATATAAACTATACGAGTTATGACTTTATAAAAATGTATGGTTGTAAATTATTATACACTCCAAATATGCAACATATATGATATTTTTCTATGTATGTATGCATGCATATCTAGATTTATGCATACATCTATTAGTATAGATATGTTGGAAGCTGCAATTGGAACAATTTTTTGTTAGAATGATTTAGAATAACTGAGAGGGTGGGTGAATTGGTTATCCAATAGTTTCAAAAACAAAATCTTGCCAAAGATGCATCGAGAGATTTAGAAGCCGGACCTAGATAGGGAACCTATTAAAGGATTCAATAAGTGGATCAAAATATATATGCCATGGTTTAGCCATCAGTGGATATCTGCCTTGCCGTGAAAAATTGTTATCACACATAATAGTCTTCGTATCTTTAGCACTTTCAAACTTAGCTATAACGAATCCTTTTGCATTCAGAAAAATGTGGACATTATTGTCTAAAATTGGTTCCCAATGCTTGAAGATCCAAGCATGAAGATCAGCAAGAGAGGGCCAAAAATCTTGAAAGTCAAAAATATCAGCAAAAGAGGAGAGCTCTTCTGCTATATGGAAAATATCTTCAACTATTTTTGGGTCTAAAGAAACCCTAATAGGGTTTGAGACACTTACAAGGGAAACTTCATGGCGATGGGAAGGTCCAAAAAAACTAGCATGAGGGACAACACCATGCAATCTAGCTTCAAAGGTAGCCACGTCTGTAAAATTCCTACCCTTAGAACCAAGAGACCTTGCAGAACTAGGATGAGCACCTAGTGGAAAAGGGGTGGAAGGAGAAGAATGGGTGCCAAAAGTGGGTTAGCAAACCCTACCCCCCCCAGAATTAGATGTTGCAAATGAGGAAATAGCAGTAAGGTCGATAGTAGCATTGGCAAGACTACACCCACCACCACCAACAATCTTACGTGCATCACCCCCATTAGTAGCAGGACGATAGGCGGGAGACACATATTCAAACACAGGAGTAGTGGGAGCAGAAGGAGTGGGAGACATCAGTTGTTTTAAGACACTTGTTACACCCAACAATTTCATGGATTGGCATTGAAGATGTTTTGAAAGTTTGGTAAATCTTTTCTCTCTTAGGTGAACCTTGATTAAAAGATTTTACCGTCACAATGGTCAGAAAGTAACAACTAAGTTTGATTTGAGAAAAAAAACTAACTTTTTCTGTTTAGATCACCATTATGCTCTTCTATGGTTCATAATTTGGACTTACAACAGATTCCTCAACTCTAATCTATTGGGAAATCCCTTCAAGAAATCATAGTTTTGCCAACCTTTCCTTGTAACTAGTTCCAACCATGATGTCAAACATCATCTTCACCTCCTTAAATAGGTACCTAAACATTTTCCTTCTTAATCACCTTTGTAGATTTGAGGGTTGGGTCAAATTCATCTAATCCTTCCATTCTTCTTCTTCCCTCTACAAACTTCTCATTAAATCTTTGGTATAGATCACACAACAAACTCAACAATCATTAAATGTTCCAACTCAACAATCCTTATCATTAACACACTTTGACTAAATCATAAATTCAACTTGTGTCAGCCTCAAATTGTAATATTTCCATCATAAAATCAATATTTAATCAAACCTTTGTCAATAGGCTAATTGATATAGTATATCTCAGACCCATTTTTTATTTAATTGTTTCTATAGGTATGGTCACTGACTATCTTTGTAAAACATTGGGAAGTTTCTCCAAAGGGTATTTAAACATGGCATATAGGTAGTAGTAGGTATGCAATTTGGATTATTTCTTTGTTCTACAAATTCTTGTTGGAGTTTTGGATTGTTCCCCATTTTGGAAGTGAAAGATCTTCCCGACTTGGCAATTTTAGTTTCAGTGGGATTCACCCCTTACCCTATTTTGTCTCTGTGTTACTTGCTCTAATCTAGAAAATCTGCACACCATTTTTTTTGCAAATACCTGTGTGTGTGTGTGTGTGTGTGTGTGTGTGTGTGTGTGTGTGTGTGTGTGTGTGTGTGTGTGTGTGTGTGTGTGTGTGTGTGTGTGTTTGTGTGTGTGTGTGTGTGTGTGTGTGTGTGTGTGTGTGTGTGTGTGGAATTGGATTGTGAATACTTGTACTATCATTAATTGGCATGTTTGGAAAATATATTGTTCACATTATTTTGGTATCTCAGTTTTGATCTTAGTCCATGGCAAACAACTCTCCATCACCCACCCAACAACACTCACTCCTTGCAAACTACAACTTTTGTCTAACTTCCAATACCATTGTAAGGACTACACACTCTCAAACTATACAATCACCTCAATCATCTTAGACCATATGACCCACACACCCATACTGCACATCAATCATATGGCTAGACACACTCTATATGACCATCTAGTCTCTATACTATATGACCTCCAACTAGTCATACAACTAACAGTCCCTCACTCCTAGACCATACAACCAACTTGTCTACCTAATCTCAATTGTACTAACTACCTTAATAGAAGTGTACAACCAATTTTGTGCTCTAGGTATGGGTGTTTAGAAAGTAATGTCAGAAATAGAACATTACACAATTCATGAATCTATCGTAAACTCTCAACTTGATGTCACTTGATAATTGGCATGTACCTCTTCTTGGTCATTACTCTTATGCTTAATAGTCATCACTATTATGTTTTCTTGACATTCACTATATTACTCAATTAATACTAACACTCAGTCAATAGTGACTTTTCCTTCTACTTTTCTCAACCAAAACTATCACTTGACTTAGTCTTTTTTCTCCTTAAGTTTTTTAACCTTTTCCTTCATGGACCAACCAATACAGGTACTGGGACAAGATTAGTGTTCCACACAACTTCAAAACTTTTCTTCCATACACCAATTCAATTGACTTCCATAAGTTTCATGTAATGAATAAATAGTCATATTATCTTATCATAGACCAACTTGTCAAGTGCCCAATGTAACTCCAACATACTTATCATGTCTTTTCTCACCAACTTTATTATCATTCTTTGTATGTTAGGATTTGATAAACCCATGAAGATGCTTTGTATGTTCACTTTAAATGTGTTAGAGAATCAAGGATGTCTTTACAAATCCATGGATCTACACTTTCCAAATCTGATATCTTGAATGAAGGTGTACTTAATCACTCCAATAGAGTAGTAGAGAGAAGAAGAATTGATGTGTATCTTATTTCTTTCTTGTGAATTCTTCTATTTGGACATCATGGGAGAGGGAAACTTACCTAGATATATACTATCATGATATTGACATTTTATTGATATTAAATCAAACATTTGATTGATCAAGTACACATACTTTTTGTTTATTAATGAGTTCAATCCTTGCTTAATATTTATTTTGAAGAACTAAGGTAAAATTTGAAGAACTTTTAAAACAAAGAACTCATGGATATCTATTATAGAATCATCATCATGAAGGATTTGTGAATAAAATATTTAGAATCATAGATCATATATATATTAGATGACTAATGATCACCCACAAATATTTATTAGATTTTCGTAACTCTTACAAGCTAGTAGATATTTTATTTGATGACTTATAAGGTGATATGTACAATGTTACCTTTGGATGATTCTTTTTCCTTGATGATCCATTCAAAGAAAAATTGAGATCAAATGTTATCTCACAATTAGGAGATCTGTTTTATTATATTGACTATGTAGAAAATTGTCAAATTTCTCAAAAGGATCAATGAAAATATATATCATTATTTGAACGGTCCTATAATATTACTGTAATTAAATGATTAGCCTATATATATATATATATATATATATATATATATATATATATATATATATATATATATATATATATATATATATATATATATATATAACATAGTTAATGCAAATGAAAGAACTATACCAAATTTAAAGTATAATTATGATAGGTGTTGATCCAAATAAAGAACTATACAAAATTTAAAGTGTAATATGAGCACCTCTCTCCCATTTCCTACAAGATAGACATTAGACATCTTTCCATTTACTGAAGTGCTCTTCAACTTCTATTTTTCACTTGTTGCCCACCCCCTCCTCTAGATTTTTACATTGTACCCTATGCATATTTGCTATGAAGCGAATACCACAGTCTCTAATGTCAAATTATTAAAATAATAATAATAATTATCTAAAATTTGAGAAATAAAACTTTGACAATTCAATATTAGTTTATGTGTGACATGGTGTATATTATTTTAGTGTAAGGGCTTATGGTAAAATGTAATAAAGTAGAATAGTGTTCAAATAGATAAGAGTTCCAAACTTTTAGTTTTTAATTTAAGGGAGTGCATTTGAGATAGCCATTAACATTATTTTCAATTGGAAAAAATTCTACCTCTAACGATTTGTTTGAAGTTTTGAACTTCTCAATTTATTTAATTTTATCCTTTTACATTATTCTACTCTATTATTCAAAATAAGAAAATTATTGACACCACAAACTATAGTTTTTATAGGTTAAAATTTAAAGCATACACTACACAAGAAGTAAAATATTGACAATTTATTTATTAATGGAAAATTTCAAATCTCTTCCTATTAATTTTTATATCATTTTGTATTATTATACTGTAAATCATGAATATAACTATCAATTCTAAATATTGATTTTTAAATTTAAATATATACCACTTTAAAGTACTCTTCAAAAATTTCAATAACATGATTTTTTATTTATTTTTAAACCTTAATAGTAATAGATTTGTTTTGAATGTAAGAAATCTAGAAATTACCAATCAAAAATCATCAATCTAAATTATGAATAATTTTTTTTCTCATTGAAATGCTTCAGTAATTCAAATATTTTAGAGATGTTCAAAGTAATTGTTACAAAATCCATTTAGTGCCTATCAGAAATATCCAACAATTTATGCATTCTACTAGACTGCATTTCTATGAGGCATTCTATTGGACCAATTATTACACCATATCGCAAATCCTCACGAGAGATGGTAGCAATAGCTAAAACATCAAATAAACTTACTCATCCTTAATGCCCACAGGCTGCTAAATACGCCCATACCAATGATGATGGTGATTGTACTTTCAACACATTATTTGTAAGTTGGTTGACTTCTTTTAAAATAAAACAAATTTGAGATTGTTGTCCCCACGTTTTACGCTATGTTTTGCACCCGCAATGTGCAATTGTCGTACAAATGCAATCCACGTAAGAAAGACTGACGGACTTCTTTCAAGCCTTTACCATTGCAAGATATCGGCATCCCACAATATGTGTCATTTTCATTGACTAGAGTAGATCGATGACTCACTTGGTGAGCTACACTATTTAAAAAGTTTTGATGGAAGATTTGGCTGGTATAGTCAAATGGAAGCTTCGTTGTGGAGAGAATATCAACAAAGAAGAACTTGGCAATTTCTTGAAATTTTGGTTGCAAGTAAAATCTAGATGGAAATGGTCCAAATTTTGGTTTTAAGTGGATGTCAGATGGGAATGGCCCATGTTTGAAAAGATACGTGAAAAGCAAAGGAAGATGGTTATGAGAGTAATATGGATTAAGTCAATATATTTATAATGTGGAGAAATGTAAGAGGTTTGAGATTATTATGTTTATGTTTTTGGGTGAAATTGTGTGTGGGTTTATCAACATTAATGTTTGAGAAGTATGAGTGAAGCAAAATTGTTATGAGAGGTCTTATTTAGAAAAAAATTAGGGAGAGAGAAATGGTATAGATTAGAACAAATTCTTTTAAAAAATAAAGAGAAACTGGAGAATAGTTGTACATGGTTTTATGATTGTGGAATATTATTTTATTGAAGTGATAATAAATAAAATTGGAAAATTAAAGTTATCAAAAAAGTCACATGCTTGTGTAAGACAATAGGTGATACATGTTGGACAAGTTGTAATGACAATGTGTGACACTAAAAGGTGTTGAGAAGAAAAAGGTGTATTATCGAGTAAGGAGAATGAAGATTTCAAAGATTAATGTGTTAGGTTGGAGGCAAAATGTGAAAATTTTCTAGGTTAAGTAATAGTTGGAATCAAAGTAGATGGTTAAAGTAAAAGAACATAGTTAGAAAAAATGGGTGATTGATAAGAGCAAAAATCATAGATTGAGTTGAAAACAGATAAGATTTTTTCAACCAAATAGAGCAAAGAAGCACTTGGAAGAGGTTTCAAGCATGGATAGAGCAAAGATTTTATGAGAGAAGGTATTAATAAGAGGGATTTAGAAAGAGAGAAATGATAAAAGTTAGTGAATAGAAAGAAATATGGATAGAGGTAAATGAATGGGGAATGATATAAGAGGGAGGAAAATAGGACATATCCTTAACCTAAATTCCCAAAAGGAATGATCCAAATTGATGAATCACAAAGAAGTGATCAATGCATAAATGGATCAAACAATAGAGAATATGAAGAAAGGAGGAAATCGTATAAACTACTATAGAAAGCATGCACTTAAAAAATAGAAGACAAATACTAGCCTCAAAGTAGAGCAAATCTAGAAAATGATGATTTTTTATGTCTGTGCACAATTTCAGGGAATTCTGCAACTATCTCCCGACTGGAAATGTCAAGATGGAGAAAACCCCCAAAAAAATTGTCCTTCCAATGGTAGGTTGACCTTGACCTATATAGTTGAGCACGATCTTACCCCCAAAAAGTTGACCTTGACCTACACTGCTCTGACAAAAATTCTATTTGCATATCTCAAAAGTTCGTCGAAAAGGGTATCCAAATATGAACTTCAATTCACTATCCTATACCTGTACCTACAAGAAAAATAGGTTTTTTGTTTGGATGGGGGGTTTGCCTTGGTCAAACCCTAGTTTGCAATCAACCTTGAAATGCAACTAAAATTGCAATATGTAGAAACAAAGTAAATGGAACTATTCACCTTGCTTACATTGAAATACTTTTAGAGGATTTGAATCCTTGAATCCACAAGTATGGATGCTCTAAATGAATGTAGAATTGTGTGGGATGTCTCAAATCAATGGCATTAGATCTTCAACACCAATCTTGAATAGATCTTAGCATAAGAAAAGGCTTGAATGAATGTGGATGGAGAGATCTTCAACAAGAGGGATGCATAGAGATTGATCTCCTTGATGAATTGCATGCTTGAATGCTTGAATGATTGAATACTTGAATGCTCATAAAAGTGGATCAAAACTTCATAGTATGTGGGTGTGAAGATGACAAAGGAAGGCTTCCTTATATAGTGATCTAGGGCACAAACTTCTAGAGAGGTCAACATTGGAGAATAAAATCCCAATTAACGTTGACCCCTAGAAATGGACCTAGATTAAATGCAATTTAACATTTTGTCATTCTGAAACCCGAAACAACCGACTTGGAAAAGGGAAAATGAAACTTTCCTACGCCTGATATCCTGAAACCTCTAAAACTTGAAATTTGGAACTAGGGTTAGGGTCAAGGTTACCTCTTCCCTAGGTTAGGGTCAAGGTCAACCTTGACCATTTAGGTCATCATTGACCCAAAAAGTCAAAGTCTTCAATTTCTCAAAGAAAGTTGTCAAGAAAAGGTTGGAAACAAGGGAGAAAAGAAGATTATAGGGGAAATAGTTAGATCCATGCAAAGACCTATTCAATGCATTAACATGGCCCTAGACCACTTACTCAGAGGGCTAAACACTCTTATCATGGAAGTGCTTCCATTTTAAGACGATGCAATTAGAACAAGTTTTTTTTTAAATAAAGAGAGAAATTGAAGAAAAATTGTGCATGGTTTTGTGATACTAGAATGTTATTATATTGAGGTGATAATATATGAAGAATAAAGAAAGAAAGTTACATATGTCTGTTTAAGATAATGGGTGATATGTAGATTGTATAAGTTGTATTAAAAAAATATTCAACACTAGAAGGTGTTGAGGGAGAAAAGTGGTGATGCATAACCACACAAAGAGTTGAGTGGAAAAGAAAATTCACGAAGGTATAAATATGCTATATAATAGGAAATAGAATTCCAAGGGAGGAGAAAGAAGATTTTGAAGATTATTTGGTGTTGAGTTGCAAACAAAATATGACAATTGCACACTAAGTAACAATTGGTATAAAATAGATGGTCAGAGTTAGGGAAGACAAGTTAGAATAAATGGGTGATCGATAGGATTACAAGTTGTAGGTTGAGTTAAGAACTAATATATTTTTCTTAAACAAAAAATTGAAGAACAAGAACTAGGAGGAGGATTTTTGTCTATTGATGGATATGTCTACATCATTTGAGTTGGAAACTAGACAACAAATAAAAAAGATGAACAAAAAAATCAAATATTCTTAAAAGACAGTTATATTAAATAGAGGTGCACACTATGGTGAAAAATATATTGTAATGGTGATTCTACCATTCAACCTTTACTTTTCTAATCACTAAGATAAAAAATAAAGTGGTTTCATGAATAGGAGTGTCCCTGAACTACATTCAATCTTATAACAAGAAAAAATAATTAGAATTCTTCTTTTTCTCTATTTATTTTGTGGGTTTTGTTGTGTCTATTTCAGTTATAGTGTCATCTTTCTAATATGTCTTCAAAGTCTTGAGGTAATGTATCGCATTAATGAAAAATAATAATTAACCATGGTAAACTTTTTCCACTTATTTATAACATAATTTGAATCAAATCCTTATCAACATGCTAAGAATATAAATGTGCAATAATAATTTGATCATATTTTGAGTAATATAACAATGTTGTCAATATACTTGCTTCTAGCTATTGAATATTTAAGAATCCACTAGCCATCAACTCTCATTTAAGAATACATGTTTTACTCTAGGGAATAACAATTATATGCATCCTATTATTGAAGTCAAAATCATGATATTTTATAATTGATTTTCACATAACCAATCAAGTATAAGGGGAGAAATGGCTAGATAGAACCATGCAGTTTGGGCTCACAATTTGGTTTCAAAATTTTTAAGATTTAGTTAAACCAATTAGAAGAATAGTCATAATTAATGACAATAATAATAATTACAACTTTTTAAAAGTAGATGTAGTCTTATTTTCAAAAAATACAATAAAAATTTATCGTACCCTTGATATGCCACATCAAATTCATGATCCATGTTGAGAGAATAAATCAAAATATTAATAATGTTTTAACTTCGCTTTCTCCAATTTGTAGGAGATTGGGGAAAAAATAATTTTAAACCAAGATGTTGCACATTCATAAATACATTTTAGATCTTCTCTTAAATATTAAAGTTCTATAATCTTACAATTTTTAGGAAGATTATAAAATTTGTAGAAAATAATAAACTCTATGTAAGTTAACAATTTCAAAAAAAATATCATATATAGTTTTGCATCAAGCATCAACAATACAAAAAATTAGCAATAATGGAAAGACTATAAACTTTTAAGCCCTAATAGTTGTATTTAATTATGTTTATAAATCCTTCAAGTTTTAAATAATTCTCCCCCTTTCCTATTCATTAATTCTCTTCCTAGGAGCACATTTCATAGTCCCTTAAATTCTTATGATTATGTGATTCAAAGTGATTCCCTACAAATAAAGATGCTTATAATTTTTCTGTTTCAGCATTTCATTTGAATAATAATTTGAGAGGAATCAAAACTATGAAATTAGGTAAAGATAAATATTGAGTACATCATCTTTACTAAAATCCACAACATCTTTCTATTCTTCAACCACACATGATGTTGATATAAAACCTCAAATCAATTTTTTGCAAGTATGGTGCCTCCAAGTTCTTTCCTTCACCTTTTATTTCTTATCCTTTATAATTGACCAAAGAATTATTATCATGTAGACATTGTTGGTGTTCCTGAATGATTTCCTAGTTATCTTTGTAAGGTATTGTCTTTAATGATGGAGACTCTTATAGTAATGAATAACAAAAAAGGAGACAATGACTTGTTTTAATTTGTACTTTAGGCTCTACTAGACCTAGGAGGTATCATTCATTACAATAATCTAACATACTAATCACTACACACTGTGATACTAATTGAAGTAGGTATTAGTCACACTAGCATCAAGGTTGAAAAAAATGTACTTTAGATTAGCTAAATCCTTAATGTTATTCTTGTTCAACATCTTGAGAACATGAAATAACTTGAACACATAAAGCACAAAGTAAAATATATTTTTTCTTATTCTAGGATTTATAAATATAGGATTTTGATAAGAAGAGTTTCCTTGGATTGTGCCTATCCAAAGCTATTGATCTCATATTGGTTTTGACAAGTGAGTGTCAACACACTTAAGCCATTTACTCAGTTCATGTCGAACTAGTAATACATGCCGAACATAACATGTAAATATTAGACCATGTCAAGTTTTAATGAGTGTTGAGTCACTCATGTGCTGAGTCACTTAGGTGCAAAGCAGATAGACCATGCCGAGTGATTCAAGACCCAAGTAAACAATGGATGTTGAGTAATGCAGGTGCTAAGTTACAACATACATAATAGTGCATCCTGAGCATTAGAGACTTCATATATCGAGTGACACAGTTTTCACATATTTGTTTGTAATGAAACAAACAACTATGTAAACTATTTTTGAGTTGACTTAAGGATAGATTATGATCTTTTGGAGATAAGGATATATCTACATGTGGATTCCCTATGCAATTGCATGCAGCCAATCAAAAAATGGGAAGGTTTAAGTAGCAAGACGAATGATCCTTAGCCGTAGATTCATACCTAACCCTAAGCCACCTAAGTCTTCTTAAGGATGACAAAGCCCTAAATTCTTTATCGTGAGTGATCAAATTGGAGGAGCAAACAAGATAGTTTGCAAAGCATTCAAGGTGACTTAGAATTAAGAGAGAATTGTAGAATCAGTTAGAGAAGAAAAAAGTATAGAGCAAAGGATACAACATTGAGACATCTGATCGAGAAGGATCAAAAGAAAAGGTGTTTAGAGTGATTTGTCATCAAACAAGCACGTGTCAATTGCAGGATCTATGCTGAGACATTTTAATAGGTGATTTCAGTTAAATCTTTTAACAGAGTAGTCCTAACAGGTTGTATGAAATCCTTTAACAAGGTTCTTACTTAGCTATAAGTTGAAGTCCTCTAACAAAGCACACTTCTAACAAGGTCTTGGAATCCTCTAAAAAAGTGAGACGTAATAGTCTTTGTAAGCCTCTAACAGGGTAGACCTTTCATAGTGTAGAACATGATTCATGGTCAAAACATTGTAACCTTAATTGGATACACCTTACAACTATAGTAGTGAAGATTTGTGGGTGTCATCCCCACCCCAGTTTTACCTTCTCACTTGGAGGATTTCTAGTAATCATATATGGTGTTATATGTGTGATTGCTTACATGTTTACATAATTTAGATGCATATTCTTTACATATTATTTCAGCGTACTTGTTAAAGCATATGATGAATGAACGGTGAGAGTTTTATGGGTCAAAGTACTACTAATTCAATACCCCCCCCCCCCACCCCCCCTCTTAGAAGTTTACTATTTTCACTTGTAATTCCAACAATTGGCATCAGAGCCTAGTTCTCTAAAAGAGAAGCTTTGTAGCTTTGAGGAAAGACCTTGAAATGGAATTCTACAAGTTAGAAATGACTATTGAGAACTAGGAGATTGAAATACATCTCATATTACATCAACTAAATGAGGCAAGAGAGGAACTGAAGAATTCCTTGAAGAGAAGGAAATAAATTTCTATTATGGAGAATGATACACAATACAAAGAGATAAACACTACTAATCTATTTGTAGATGGAGTCTCAAATGAATTTGATGCAGCAGTTGCAGATCTAATGGAAAAGAACAAAATCCAAGCTAAGGAAATCAAAAATCTCAAATTAAAACAAGAATCACAAGCCATACTGGTATGAGAAGTGGTTGAACAAAAGAAGAAATCCATGGAAGAAAAAGTCATGATTGAAGAAGACAAAATATTTTTGGCTAATAGGCTAGAAGAGAAGTCAATAAAACTAACCAAGATTTCCAACATTCAATTGGATACTCTAAGTCAAATGATGAATGCCAACTATGAACTGAATGTCAAGGACATTGAGATAACTACATTGAAGTTGCAGAATGAACAATTTTAGAGTGACCTAAAAAGAGAAAAGGAATTTTCTATAAATTTCAACAAGCCAATTGAAGCCATCAAATACTTTGAGCAATTATTGAGATCCCCTAGATCCAACAATGATACATGAGGATTGGGTTACACAAGCATTGAAGAAGGAGAATCATCCAAAGTTGCTGAAGAAAGGAACAACAAGGGTTAGAACTCCAAACCTATTTTTCATAATTGTGGTAAGAAAGGACATATTGCTAATATGTGCAGGAGCAAGAATACAAATAAGAATTTCAAGCCTAAGAATATGACTCATTGTTGTAAGTGCAACAAGCAAGTCCATCAAGCACATGGATGAAGAACCATGACCATACATAAACAAATATTTTAAGGATATTACTATAATTGTTAGAAGTATGGACATAGAGCTTTTGAATGTAGATCCAAATCCATATGGTCATGAAACAAGCCAACAGAGGTAAGAAATAATGAGAACTTTTATAATTGGGATTATAATACAAGACATAGCTATCATTATTGTCAAGAATATGGACATATTCCTAAGAATTGTATTAGGACACACTTTAGTGGTAATTACAAAAGGTGGTTGAGTCAATCTATATGTTTAGCTATTTGAAGACTAGTCACATCAATAAGCATTGTCCAACTAGGTCAAAGGCACCAACTTGTGAATTTGATAAAGGAAAAGGCAAGGTAGATGTTGAACACATCAGAGATGAGATGAACAAGACATGGAAAAAGAAGGATGATTGCAACACATCGAATGGAGAAGGGATCACTTCACCCAATGGGTCAGGTTATCACACCTCATTAAACTAGGCAATCAAGAGGTATGTGGGACTAATATTCAAGTGTTATATCATACATCAGTTCCAAAAGACTACATTAGCATGAATAAAGATGCAAGATGTTATTGAAAATTCAAGTTAAATCTTTAAGCTTTTCATGATTGTTGCCAAGCAAGAAATTTTTCCTATGTGTGCTATGTGGAATGTTAGTTGATGCCGAGCTAGTTGACTATCTAGTTAATGTTGAGCTTACAATTGTGTAAGCACTCAGCATTAAATGTAAGGTTTTTGAAGGGTATATGATCATTTTTTTCTCCTTATTCATCATTTCAAATTTGAGCAAGAGCAAGTAGAGCAAAAGGCGATTCAAAAACCTATTCAAAGTGTTTGCAAATATTTTAGCAATGACCTCACAACATTTTATCAGATTTCACAAGGTATTTATCACAAACCAAGCTACGTAGTTTAATTTTTCATAAACCCTAGTTTGAAAAAATGGCATCTAGTTCAAAAAATGTTGAAGGGAAGGAGGCTTTGAATGTTTAGCTTGTCAGCAATGAATTTGAGCAACCCATATTTAAAGCCATTCTTGACATCGGCTATAAAAAAGATCTTTCTAATGCATTGTCAACAATCCTGCCAAATGTAATTATGGTGCAAGATGTGAGGAAGTGCTACAATTGCAAGATAGGAAGTAAAGGAGACATGGAGATAAGAGATGCATATAACAGATTGTGTGAGAATGGTGTTTCAAAAGAGGAATACGAAATTATTGAGAAAAAGGGTTTGACATGAGCCCTCAATTTTTTTAATGTGTTTAAAATTGAGTGGATATGAATTGTGCTAATTTGAATTCATGATGGTTCTTTATGGCTAGAGGGAGAACTTATCAAGATAACCAAGAGAATAATTCATAAGGTTACTAGCTACCCAACCCTAGATTGGCCAAAGACACTCAGAAGTGATTCCAAGGAAGTAATTCAGAAGAACATTGGAGCAAAATGGAATAAGAGAGGCATGACAATAAATACTATTGCTGATCCATTGTTGAACTTTTTTGTAAGGGTAATCTCACATAAATTCTATCAATCCAGTAGATTGAATAGTGTACCCTATATAGCTGTGGATGTTGGTTACAAGATTGTAAAGAAAGATCATACATATGATCTAGCAGAGCTACAATTACAACAACTGATTGAGAATCTTGGAGCTATCAGGAAAACCAAGAGTGCACAATGCAAGTTTGGTTCAATACTAGTTTGTATATTCTTTTATGTACATAATACATTCCCCTCTTTTGGTACTATAGGATGGAAAACAAATAGATTAATTGCAGTACATATCAATGAGTTCATTGAGCAGATGAGAGAAAATTTTGAAACCTTGATGACAAATTACTTTGAAGGTTTTAAGAAATCAATGAAGAAAAGAATTAGGATACTAGTTTCTTTGGTTGAAAAACACTATAATAACATATGTTTTCTTGTTGATACTGATTACACTTTTGTGCAAGCTACCGCACTAAGGGTATGATGGTTAAGACCACTTGGGTATGAAATTAATGTTGATGAAGCCTCAATAGCCATCATTGTACTACTAGCAGAGGAAATAGATAAAAGTGCAAAGATGTTTGGCAACTATGAGATGGTAAAATCAAAGATTACTAGGAACTAAAAACTACATCAGCCATTAAGAAGAAAGATATGATAGTGAAGAAACTGAAAGCCAAATTTGGAGAAGGTGTCGACGAGGAAGAAGAAGAAGAAGAAGAGGATGAAGAGGAAGAAGAAACAATAACTCAAGAACCTCTTGCATTGACCCAAGGCATGGGAGAAGAAAAGGAAGAGGAGGAAACTAAAGGTGTTGAGGGAGAAGAAGCCAAGGAGGCATCTACTCCTGCCAAGCCAAAGAAGAGGAAGGCTAAGGCACAACTATTAACAAGGAAAAATAAGATTGCCAAACCTAGCCCAGCCAAGCTCACTGCTCCTACCACTAGAGCTAGTACACATGCAACTACCCAAAAGGCCAAAGAAAAGACCAAGCAAACATAGCAAGGTGGCTAAGAGTAGAAAAGATAGAGAAGAAAATATGTGGCATAGCCAGATTCTGATGAAGAAAGGATAGAATCATATGAAAATAACAAATTTAAAGTGGTAAGTCACAATCCTCTATCTAATCTTGAAAACCTATGTGAAAATATCAAAAGCAATACATGCTTAGCTAGTTTGAAACATATTGATTTTGATAAACTTGGAAAAGAAGAGAAAAACCAAGTGGAAGACACATTATATGCCATGATGTCAAAGTTTAAGAACACTCCACTAGAATTTTCCTACTCAATACCAAAAGTTTTATATGATATTGTTGAGTAAAAATGGCATTATTGTTTGAATTTGGAAAAATAGATCAAAGAAACAAGATTAGCCCAAGTAATGCTAGAATTGACAAAGGGACAAATTGCTTAGGCTATCAAGAGATATGCAGTTAGGCTCACACCTAAATATAGAGCCTTCATCATTCTTTAAAATAATGTTGATGATGTGGTCAAGAAATCAACTCAAATATGGAAACTTATCTATGGGTTGACCACTGTGAAACAAGGAGAAATTGAGCCTTTATAGGGTAAACATGATGACAATGATGATGAAAAGGAAGATGATGATAAAGATAATATAGTTGGGGGAGAGATAGAAAAACAAGATGGTGACAAGGTAATAGTTGAGCAATATCAAGATGAATAGAGTGTGCATGACACACAATTGCCAAATGCCAGTCCTCCTCATGACACAAATGTAACAACTAAGACCATAACTATAAAGGATGTTTTTGATGCTTTAGCTCAAAACATCAATCCACTTACTACAAAATATGTGAAGAAGATTTTAGACCAATCTACAGTCCAAGTTGAACTCTATGAAAATCTACTTTTGGTTAGTGTAGAAGAATTGTGAAAGGCAGTAACTAAGGTCAGAAGGGAAAAGGTGAATCCACAAGAACCAACTTCTATCATCCCTTTAGTTACTAATGTATAACCTTCAGTTCAAAAAATAGTAGATATATCTACTAAGGTTGATACAAGTTTTAAAGTCAACACTATTGCAAAGAAGCAACCATAAGAGAAAGATATTACAGGATAATAGAGAATAGGATAGATGGATTCATTTGTAGCTAAAGCACAGGAATGAGGTGCTATCTAAGTCATAGTGATAGATCAAGGCAAGCCTGAAGAGCATATGTTAACACCTAAGGTGAAGGAAAAAGAAGCAATCCAAGTATTGGTACCCTTATTAGCATCCAACACTCCTTCCACATAGGCTCTTTAAAAGATGGGCATAGAAGCCATTCCATTATAAATTTTAGTGTCAAGCCCTAGCTCATCAAAGGTTGATAAGGTAATTCACTATGGAGACATAAGCCTTGATGAAGAAATTGTGATTTCAAAATATGACTATGACACTATGACATTGGAGCAAATAGGCATTTTGCAACAAGCCTTAGAAAGGAAAAGCATCAAGAAATTCTTAGGAGAGAACATAGGTAGAATCAAGCACTCCAAGATATCAAGAACATAGGTAGAATCAAGTCCTCCTCATGACACAAATGTAACAACTAAGACCATAACTATAAAGGATTTTTTTGATGCTTTATCTCATAACATCAATCCACTTACTACAAAATATGTGAAGAAGAGTCTAGACCAATCTACACTCCAAGCTAAACTCTATGAAAATATAGCTTTGGTTAGTGTACAAGAATTGCAAAAGGTAGCAACTGAGGTCACAAGGGAAAAGGTGAATCCATGCGAACCAAATTCTATCATCCCTTTAGTTACTAATGTATAACCTTCAGTTCAAACAATAGTAGATATATCTACTAAGGTTGATATAATTTTTAAAGTCTATACTATTGCAAAGAAGCAAGCAGAAGAGAAAGATATTATAGGACAATAGAGAATAGGATCTAAACATAAAATAATGTAGCTATCATCATCCAACCTCTTAAAGTAAAAATAATGATCTAAATGACACTTACTACATCCATGCTCATGCATAAACCTATCAAATTTCATATACCATTATTGAGGTGCTTGCTTCAAGTCATATAAACTTTTCTTCAATCTGCACACTAAGTTCTCCTTAACTTTGACCTCAAATCCCTGTGGCTAAGCCATATATATCTCTTCATCCAAATCACCATGAAAGAAGGTTATTTTAACATCAAGATGCTCCAAATGCAAATCTTTAGTAGCCACAATACTTAAAATAGTGTGAATAGAAGTCATTTTAACAATATGAGAGAATATGTCATCAAAATCAATGCCCTTTTTCTATATAAATCCTTATACAACTAACCTGGATTTAAATCTTTTTTTACCTCCATCCTCTTCTTCCAACTTGTAAACCCAGTTATTTTGTAAAACCCTTTTACCTCAAGGTGACTTGCATAAATCCCATGTCTTATTTTTCAGCAAAGAGTCCATTTTGTATTTCATTGCAGACTCCCACTGAATCTTTGTATCCACCTACATAGCTTCATCATAACATTTAGGTTCACCAGTATCAATAAGTAACATAAAATACAAGGAAGGAGAAAATCTTTCTAGAGGTCTACTTCGCCTTGTTGACCATCTAACATTCATGGGGTTGTGTGGTATTTGTTGTTGCGGTTGTTGCACATCATGAGGAATTGTTGGAACATCATCTTTTGGAGCCAACACTACATAATCATCTTCTTTCTTCTGATGTTGCTACAACATATCTTTGTACAACACTTTCTCATTAAATATGACATCCCTACTTCTTACAATTTTATGATTTTTAAAATCCCAAAGCCTATAACCAAATTCATTAATGCCATATCCAAAAAATACACATGTCTTTGACTTAGTTTCTAGATTGGTTCTATTTTTAGAATCTATATGAGAAATGCTTCACAACTGAAGTTTTTGAGAAAAGAATAATTCACCTTCTTACTAGTCCATGTTTGCTCTAGAATACCACAACCCAAAGGAGTAGAGGGACATCTATTAATCAAATATATAATAGTATTGATAGTCTTTTTCCACATGTGTAAGGGAAACCTAGCATGCAACCTCATGCTCCTTGCATGCTCCATTATAGTACTGTTCATTTGTTCAACCACTCCATTTTTCTGTGGAGTCCTTGGAATAGTTTTCGATCTACGATTACCATTAGTGGAGCAATAATCTTCAAATTCATGATTGCAATACTCACCACCATTATTAGATCTAAGACATTTAAATTTCTTACCGGTCTCATTTTCAACCAAGCCTTTCCATTTCTTAAAAGTTTGAAATATGTCCATTTTTTGTCTATGGAAATAAACCCATACTTTTCTAGTTGCATCATCAATAAATGTAACATAATAATGAAAGAAACTAAGATAAGATACTTGAGCTGGTCCCCATACATCTGTTTGCACAAGCTCTAAAATCTCTCTTTTATTTTCCTTCTCAGCCTTCACAAAACTCACTCTCTTTTGTTTTCCATACACAACTTTCATAGAAATCTATATTAACACATTTTAGACTTGGTAAAAATTTCTTTCAATGAAGTACTTTCATACCTTTCTCACTCATGTGCCCAAGTCTATTGTGCCACAAAATTGTATTAGAATCTACATTAGCTATTTATTCTCCCTTCTCAACTGTAGCAACTATTCCTAACCATTCATGTTTCTCTGAAACAATTAATGTAGAAGGAACAATATAACTTGTACAAAAATATAAGGTGGTTGTTTTCACACCTTTATCTACTACAAGGGAAACTTTTGAAACCTTCCAATTTTTATCATTAAAATTAACTACACAACCCTCATCATCAAGTTGCTGTTTTGAAATTAAATTCCTACTCAACCTTGGAACATGTCTTACCTCATTTAGTAGACAATGATTCCCATTCTGCAACTTAATCTTAACTTTTCTCTTTCCAAAAATCTAACAAGGTTCATTATCCCCCAAATAAACAAGTCCAAAATACCCTTGGACATAATCATTGAAATAGCCTCTATGAGGTGTAGCATGAAATGAAGCACCAGAATCTAAAACCCATTAATCATCAACACTTTCTAAAGAAAGAAGCAAAGCATCCTCTTTGGATTTTTTACTTACCATATTTGCCTCCCTATCTCTTTGTTTATCTCCTTAATTTTTCTTTGGAGTCCAAAAATCTTTCTTTTTATGCCCTATTTTACTACAATAATATTAATCATTTGGTCCTCTTGATTGAGACCTCCTCCCCTTTGACTTTCCTCTTGATTTTCCACAATTTTGAGAATTGTTTCCTCTCTTAGTCATTCTACCTCTACTTTGTGCATTCAAAACATTTCTTGATGTAGATCCACCCGAGGATTTCCTATGATTTTCCTCATTCAAAATAACATCAATCACATCATCATATTTTAGGGTATTAGATCTAGAAACATAATTAATTACAACCATTACCAAGTCATTCCATCTTCTAGGCAAAGAACACAAAATCAAGAGAGCCCTAATTTCTTCATCAAAATTAATACCCATAGAAGATAACTGATTACTAATAGTATTAAACTTATTTAAATGATCTGCAATAGATCCATCTTCTACCTTTTCATATTAAATAAATGCTTCATGAGAAATAGCTTATTTGAAGCGGAGGGCTTTTCATACAATTTTTCTAGGGTTTTCATCAAATCTTTTGTCATCTTTTCTTTTATAATATTAAATGCCACTGATGGTGCCAAGCATAATCAAATGCTTCCAAGTGCCTTTCTATCTAAAAGATCCTAGTTATCATTTGTCATAGATCCCTAATTCTTTATTTTTCCTGCCAATGACTTTCATAAATCCTTCTAATAGAAATAGTCCTCCATTTGCATCTTCCATAACTAAAAGTTTTGCCCATTAAACTTGTCAACCCTCAACTTACCCTCATTTTCCATTTCTCCCACTCAACCATGAGACTCCCACTCAACCAAGAGACTTTCTTGTAGAGGATAATTGAAAAATAACCAGGCTTTGATACCACTTGTTAGCATTAGATCTTAGATAGAAATAACAATTATGTGCAAATATAAACAATATTAGAAAATAATATATCACGCATGAAAGAACATAAGACAAGTCAAGATTTAACATGGTTCACCCAATCCTTGGGCTACATCCACCAAACAACAAGTCCAATATTATTACGATCAAATGATTACAAATTAATTACAATCTATAATCCCTTATAGCTCAATACCATTGCAAGAACCAATTTTCATATCACTCCTTATCAAACAATCCCTAACCTCAAGCCCTTTTATACAAGTATTATTTCTGCTTTAGTGTTAAAATTAGTTATAACATATCAACCATAAATTGACAAATATAAACAATGGCTAATTGGTGAATATTAGCCATTGGTGAATAGTAGCCCACCATTAGCAAATAGTAGCCCAAAAATTTATGAAGTATGTACAATACTTCCTTGATGAGTCACCACAAACTAATAGTTTCCAAATGTTGATGTTTAGGTTTTAATGCACCATCCACACACACTTCCCTAAATGCCTCATTCATCTCTAGGGTTTCAAGTTCTTGAATAGAAAATTGGAAAAAGGAATGGATGTCATGCATGAGTAATACCTTAGGTAGAATTTTAGATTGTGTACCCTTTAGGTCAAGTACCTCTACAATCATTGGACTCAACTTGAAATTAGGTGCCTTGTAGTCAATTCCATGAACCAACAATTTAGAACTTTTCTTCACTTTATTTCTTGAAGATGCCATGCTTGATAGGGTTTCTAAAAAATTTAATAATTCTGAAATAAGTACTCAAATCACTCAAGGGCTTTGAATTCGCTCTTCACAAATAGCTCTAGAAAGTTGTGATGAAATAATGCCTTTGATTTCTCCCTTTTGATGAATTTCCTCTATTTGATCACCATTAATGCTTCATACTTCATACTTACTTAGTGACAGGTTGTCCTCCACTCAATTTATTCTTTAATGCTTGGGAGACATCTACAACTTAGTAGAGTCACTATTACTTGGTAGGAACTACCAATTTTTTTATTTGCAACAATATGCAACTTGACATTTCATGGTAAGGTCTTGTGACCCAACATTGCTCGGTAAGATTTCCTTTTTTCCATCATGCTTAGCAATCCTTGTGCATCTTGAATGCCAATGTGGATCTTTCTTCTTACTAGTTGGAATTGTTGTTAGATTACTTCTTTTGAATCATAGCTCTAGTGATCTCCATAAGGAACTATGTTGAAATGATTGAATCACCCAACTCATTGACTTGGGTGTAAATTACTTCATGATTTTGACTTACATTCTTTGGAGATTTTAGTACCCATTTCTACCTCATTTTTTTTCTAATATTGTCAACTTTGGCTTTCTTTTCCTCTTCAATTCTACTTGTGTTTATACAGTTCTTGGCAAGATGTCCAAGTTCTATACAAAAAAAAAATCTTTTTGTAGTATCTCTTTTCCTCATATGATGTTTCACATAGCTTGATCCAATGTTTCAAAATTCACCACAATAGTGACATCTACACCATGTATTGTAATTCCATCCAAATATTTCTTTCACAATTTGTTCTGCTAGGTTCCACTACTTGGTTTTGCATTCTGAAGATTTGTGTACTTGTTTCGTGCAATTGCAACATTTACCTTCAAACTTAGGTTTCTCTTTGCATTCACTTACTCTATGACCATGATTATTGCAACTGTAACACTTTCCATTGAATTTTTATTTACCATTACTCTAGCATTTCTTTGATGTATGACCTATCTTACCACAATGATTGCAAGTAGGCCTTTTATTCTTTTGAGCTCCTTGATGAGACGATTCACAATCTTCTATGAATCCTATTCCAACTTTTCCTTTCTATCTTTACTAACTTTGTTCATTCAATTGATTCATGATTTCCTAATATTTCATCATTCTTTCATAGGTTTTCTTTTCAATGTTGAGATCATTTTGTAGTCTTTCATTCTCTTATCTTAGATTCATAAGCTCTTCATTTGCATTAGTGAGCTGATCAATGAAGTCTACTTGTTGAAGGGATAGTTGTTGAAGTTCATTTTTCTTTTCTTCTATCTCTTCTCTGAATTTTTCTTTTTCGTCCATGACTTCACATAATCTGACTAATTGGATTTCTTGTTCTCTTTTTAGCTTTTTGACTTCTTCTTGAAGATTGGAATTCTTTTCTAATAGGTCTTTGATTGCTTCATCAACTTCATCTAAATTTCTTTCTAGATATATATTTTCAATTATTTCTTTAGTTTAGAGATTGTCATTCAGCAAGATTTTTCCTTCTTTTCAGTGATTGAGAGAGTTGCTTCTTTACTTTCTTGAGTTGTCCAATGGTGAATTTAAGATCCAAAATTTCATTATCAATAGCCTTATCTATCATGTATGTGTCCATTGCCTTTGATATTTTCTCAAGTTGTTAAACTTTTGATTTGAGAACTTGAGAAGCCCCAATACCAATTGTTGGAAATATAAGGTAGGAAAGGTTACTAAGAGGGGAGGGGTGAATTAGGAAGTAATAAAACTTTATCTTACTACACCAATTAATCCTTCATATAATATTCTGATCTAACTGCATGCATGAGAGGATGAAAGAAAATAAATATTCATAACAGTTTGACACAAGATATGGTAACCCAGAAACCTTCCAATTAGAAAGTAGATTTACAAACATACAATGAAGTATGCACTCGGTTAAGAGATTTAGAAAAGACTATTAAGTCTACCCTATTAAAAGATTTGACTAATACACTTGTTAGGATGAACCAATGGTTGATCTCTGATTTGAAACTTTTATTTACTAGTTGAGATTCCTTGTATTGCAATGATCACTTGACTATGATAGATAAATCTCTACTATCCCATATACTACTTGCAGCCCTTCTTTAATTTGTACTTCTGCTTATCATATGCTCTTCACATATAGTTTTGGATATGATACAATGCATTAAATATATACCAATCCAAACCATAACTTACTGGAGTCAGCCACAATATCAATTTCATCATAATTCATAGTTAACCCAACTGTTGTAACTTGAGTTATAAAGACAAACTCAGTGATGTTCTAATACATGACAAACACTATCAACACTCAACAACCTTTGGCACTTGGTTTAACTTGAAGCTTAGTCCATACAAATCACTTCAAAGTAGCTTGAACTTGGCCAACACTGTGTGACTCGGTGAGCATTGAGAAACTCGATAGTTACTGGATCACTTGGTTGACACTACATGACTTAATAAACACTAGATCCACTTCATTAACCTCGTGAGCTTGGTAGACATAGTTGGACTTGGTTAACACTATAGAGTTTGGTTAACACTATTATCTTCTTCACTTATATTGACTAGTTCGGTAGCCTCTACTACATTTAGTTTGTGTTATACATTTTTTATGAAGCTTAATAAATACTATGTAGCTTGACAAACACTACAAAGTAACTCAAGTGCTTGGTAGACACTATATTTTGACAAATTGTCTTGGGGACAACTAAATCACTTGGTTAAATTGCAAACTGAATGATAATGTTGGTAGTAACTATAGAGCTCAATAGCAATGTAACCAATTGACTAGGTGTTGAGTCACTGATAGAAAAATTGACCTTAATGTTAACAATGTTGATCTCTTTAACTATTGTTATCTATTAGTGTCAAACACTTAGTAGTTTACTAGGTAAAATCATATGGTCATCACTGTGACTGAGCTACTCTATATAGGCTGACTCATATATATAGACTTGCATATATTGAGCTCTATAGGAGCCGAGAAAGTATGTGGTAACCGAGTATTTTCAATATAATCTTAGTGTAATGTTAACCATGTAGTTCAAGTATGTTGAAGCCAAGTTATACAGAAGGTACCAAGCATAATAAAGATTGAGTGACAATAAACCTAAATAGTGAGTGACGAGTATCAGAAATAATGTGTCAAGAAACACAAAATTTACATTTGAGTCAAGAATGATACAAACTTTGAGTTAACTCATTTCAAGCTGATATGAACATGATATTTAATACTTGTAGAGTTTGTTACGTAGATTTTTACATATTTTATGACGTGGATCATAGATCCCTATGTTTTGTGATGAATGAATTAGATGAACATGCAAAACATGGAAGCATCTAGAGAACCTTTATGGAATCTTTAAATAGGGAAAAGAATTGACATATTTTGATATAGTGATAGATGAAGAAGTGTATGGTGATATGCAAAAGTGAATAGGATATTCATACGATTCATGTGTGAATGTGTGAACATTGCAGAAGAGGCAAAGCATTTTGCTATTCTAGAATAGAGCAAGTGACCTTATTAGGTACTGAAGGACAAAAGTGTTTTATCATATAAGAGAGAGGACCAATTTTTAAAGAGGAGACCTAAAATTAGGCTATAGACCAAATTGAGGGCTAGACACTAAATTAGTTCTAGTTAATTGAGTTAGGGTAGATCTCTTAACATAGTGTTCTTAAAAAATCTTTGTAAATCTCATACTAGAGTCCTTAATTTGTTGTAAGTGTAAAATCCTCTAACTAGGTGATATCTAATAGTCTCAAAATATCTTAATAGGGAATATCCCTCACAGGATAGATCATTAGATATGGTCAAACATTGTAACCCTAACAAGTTAACTTTATTACTATAGTAGTGAACATTTGTGGGTGTCATCCCCACCCAAGTTTTACCTTCATTAGAAATATTTTGGAGTATCCAAAATCATTTTGTCATGTGACCACTTTTCATGCATGTGATTGATAAATTTGATCTATATGCTATTACAATTTGATTATATAAATTGTGCATACATAAGAAATTGGATATGAGATGGTAAATGTGGTGAATACTTTTAGAATTTTTTAAAAGTTTAAAATATTATAGACCTTGATTCACCCTCCTCTTAGTATCTTGGTGTCCAATTAAGACTTCCAATAATTGGTATCAGAGCTAAGCTCTCTTAGAGAGTTTAACAACTTGGAGTAAAGATCTTGGAGATGGAGGCTTATAGAATGGATAAATCTATTGAGAAGCAGGTGATTGACATCAAACTCCTATTGCAAAAACTTGAGACAACTAGACAAGATTTGAAGAAATACCCTAAAAGGAGAAATTAATTATCTATCCATGAAAAACAATTTTCTTATGAAGAAGTTAAAACTGAAGGATTGTTTGAACCAATAAATTCAAAAGACACAACTATAGATCTACTAGGTAAGAATAGACTCATGAATGAAGAAGTTAGAGGATAGAAAAGGGAACATGAGATTCCATCAATAAGGTTATGTAAAATAACTGAGTAGAAGAAGAGAGCTAAGGAAGACATGGTTGTCATTGAGGAAGAAAAAAGGACAATGACAACTAGACTTGAAGAAAGGATACCTGATGTACAAAATCTCACAAACACTCAACTTGACATGATGAATCAACTGATGCCTACAAATCAAGAGTTGAATAGAAAGGATATGGAAATAGCACATCTGACATCATAGAAGGATCTATTGAAGAATGAACTAAAAACTAAAAAAGAAAATGTGGATAGATTCAACAAGCCAAATGAATCAATGAAGTACTTTGAAGAACTTATGATGTCATCTGGTAGCACTACTAGATTAGGAAATTCATCGACTGAGCAAGGAGAATCATCCAGAAATGGAGAACTAAGAAATGCAAAGTCAAAGGGAAAACCAACAATGTATCACTATGAAAACTTGGTCACATTGCAAACATCTATTGAAGCAAAAATGGTATCCAAAATTCTAAATCTAAGTTCACTAGTTTTTTTTTTTTACTACAAAAAGCAAAGACATTAAATACATGAGTGTAGGTCAAGAATGAAGAATGTATCCACTACACCTAGATTTGAATGCTATTTCTACAACTATCAAAAATATGGACATAGAGCCTATGAATGAAGATCACAACGAATACCCTACTAGAATAATCAAATGTAGAAACATGCACCTAAAAATGCATGTTCCAAATGTCACAAGTTTGGACATTCAAGAAAATATTGTAGAACTCAACTACCAATAGAAAATCACAACACCAAGGGTAAAGGCAAAGTATTCAGTGATAAAATAAGGAAGGAGATGAATCAAACATGGAAGAAAAAGATAGAAGATGGAAGTAGTGGAAGAAATGGAGATAAGATCATCCAATTGAATGGAGTAGATGATTACATAATCTCAAACTAAGTGAGAAATGTATGTTTGGAACTATATATATATAATGATACATCTTAAATTAGTTCCTAACATAAAATGTGCTAAAGTTCAAATTTTCATAAATAAAGATGCATAAGCACAAATGTTTGAAAAGGATTAGTGCCAAAAAAACTATGTATATAGAAAAGTGCTGAACATTAGTAAAATTTTCTATATTGACCAAACATTGCAATATGGACTGAGTACTTTAGAAGCTAAACTAGTGTAGAGGCCAAGCTAGATGGAAGAGACCAAGCTGTATAGTGAAGAACTAGTTCAAAGGCACCAATGTCAACCAAGATAGTTGGCTTCCACCTACCTGAGTACATAGCATTAATGAAGACCCTAAATTGAGCAAAAGGAAGTATTTATCAAAACTTGAAGGCATTATTTCATACCTTACATACAAAATTCAAGAGAATGGAGCAGTTTAAGAGAAAATAGATATTAAGGTGATGTAAGAGAAAATCTAAGACAAGAAGATTTATCGAGTGAAGAGATGAGATATGTTGAGTGATTTAGAGGAAAGAAATTTTATGAACCATAACAAATAGAAAATGATAGCTTCATTATCTATAGGAAAGAGTCAAGGAATAGAGGTTAGTATGATTCAATTAGTGAAGTGTGATGCTTTTCCTCCACCTAAATTTTGTTCTATTCCTAAATTGCAATGAGAGGTGGCTCAATGGGTCCATTTTCTTCACTACTACCGAAGGTAATCATGATACATGATGTGTAGAGTTTCTATATGTGTAAGATTGAAGAAGTAGGAGATTATGGAATTTGGGAAATATATGAGAAATTTTGTGAGGAAGGAGTTTTGAAGGATGAATTCAAAATAATTGAGAAGAAAGGATTAATTCATGCCCTAGAGTTTCCATGGAATTTCAAGATTGTGCTGAGCAGGATTCATGATATTAAGTTTTGACTACATAATGGACCATTTGAAATACCAAAGAAAATGATTCACAAGGTTACTAGTTATCCTACATTGGATAAGTGGAAGACCATGTGAAGTTTAAGCCATGAAGAAGTTGGAGCAAACATAGGTGCTGAGTGGAATGGATGAGGTTTGTCCATAACAAACATTTCTAACCCAATGATCAAATTTGTAGTGAGAATCATTGCTCACAAATTTTATCAATCTAGTAGATTGAATAGTGTACCATGCATGGAAGTGGATCAAGCATGAAAGATAGTCATGAATATGATCTTGCAAAGTTGCAGAAGCTACAACTAGTAGAAAATTTGATAGCTATTAGGCAGGAAAAGAATTCAATGTGTAATTTTAGTTCACTTGTTATATGTATCTTCTTTTACATTCATAAATATTTTCTTGGTATTAGAAACATCATTTGGGAACATGGAAAACTTGTCACAAGACAAATAAATAAACTTATATAACTCAATTGGGAGAGAATTTTGAAAATATTATGGTTACTTATTTCAAAGAATTCAAATAGAGAATGAAATTGAGGATGAGGGTAACAAAGGAATTGGTATAGAAACATTATAATGATGCATGATTCTTGGTAGAGATAGATAACACATATGTATAGGCAGTTAAGACAAGGAAGGCATGGATAACAACATTTGACAATAAAATTGATAGTGAAACTATGAATGCAAACATTGTTGCATTATTGAAGGAAGACATTAATACAATTGTTGAACCTTTTGGGAAGTATGAAGAAGCTAAGGCTAGAATTAATACAAATAAAAAGATAGCTTCCAAGGAAAAGAAAAGAAAGAAAATGATTGAAGACCTAGAGGCAAAGCTTGGAACCCAAGGAAAGAGCAAGGAATCTCTATAGATAACACAAGGTCTTCAAGAAGATGAAGAGGGTAGTGGTGATGAGGAAGAGGAAGAATGAGTGAATAGCAAGGCCCTAGTGGTTCTCTCCACCACCTAGCAAGAAGGTTAAAAGAATTGCAAAGAAGCTAGTGATGATACCCCTCTCTTTTTCACCACCTACCAAACCAAGGACCAGGATAGCAGTCTTAGAATATATAGTCCAGTAATATAACTAAGAGGAGGGGGGGGTTGGTGGTGAATCAGTTATACAACTATTATCACAATTGTCAACCTTTAAAAAAAAAACATATGAGTAATATAAACTAAATTCACAACATGATACTCATACACAATAACACCAAATATCTTAATTAGGGAAACCTTGTTATAATATGTAGTCCACTGATATAACTTGGGCGAGAGGGGGGATGAAATAGTTATCCAACTAATAATACAATTATCAGCCTTAAACAATCTTTAACCATATGAGTAATATAAACTAAAACTACAATAAGATACTCATACACAATAACACCAGATATTTTAACTAGGAAAACCCTTGATTAGAGGGAAAACCTTGGTGGGTATGGTACCCACAAGATGATGTACTATATAAATATTTCTTGTTAGATGATAGACCCTATTAGGAGTCTATTACAACATTCAGTACATATGAGTCCCTATTAGGAGACTTTTGAATCCTTGCTAGGAGATTCTAACCCTGTTAGGAGTTGTTGAAGATAGTTGGACCCTGCCCAAAAAACTTCAAGAGCAAGACCAATGAACCCACTATCGAAATGATCTTTGTACTATTCCTTATAAAATAATAGAATGGTATTGTACTGTTCCTTCCTCTTTCTCTATCTTATCAAATAGACCTCTTCTCCTTGTGATCATGTAATGAAATCATGAATCTCACATCCAATAACCCCTCGGATCACTTCCACACATTCAATAAGCACTCTTCTCCTTTTTCCACATTGTACTTCTTGCAACAATAGATTCACTTTACAATCAAGGAAAACATCTTTCCTTTATACCACATATTCATAATAATTCCTTTAGTCATCCTTGAGGCTTTCCCAATTAAATATAATAAGATAATTAGCAAATTACAATTACAATAGCACTTTCAGCTCATATTCTATATAAAACTTCATGCGTGCAACATTGGAGCTTGCACAATTGTTGATGTCATCAATAGACTATCCTCTATCACTACCTCATTGCAAATCTCTTCATTACATCTTAGATGTAAGATAGCCAACAAACATTAAGAACTACTTTCCCAATACTATGCCTCTGAACTACTCTCTATAAATTAGGTAAATCTTTTGTACATCTTCAATTCAGACTCAAGACACTTGAAGATATCATCAAGACACTATGCTAAATATGTACATAAATGTGCATCACTAGATAATCAAACCATTAACTATGTCATCAAGATCTTTATCTACTACTCAACCAGTCTTTACTATGTTGACATAAAGGACAATCACAATCATTAACACGACATGTTAATACTCTCCAATGCTCAAGATTCTCCCTAAATGCAATATCATAAGTATTCATGATAACAATCTCCCTCTTTGGTGTTGATGACAACCTAGATGAAAAACATCTAAGTTCCAAGAATACCAAGTAGTGTTCTGTTGCTACTTCTGACTAGCATCATTTGTCCATATGTGAAAAAGAATCTCTAACACAACAGATGCACATAAGTGCATACTCCTTCTTCTTAGACATCAATTGTTTACTTCTCACTAAACAACTCACAATACATCAGGTGCATATTCCTTCTTTCTTTCATGAATCTTTCTAAATATCTCTAAAAGATATCTCTCCCCCATATGTAGGAGATGGTTTTATTGCATATTCTCCCTCATTGACATCAATGTCAAAGACTTCAAACATATGCAAAAATACCAATTGTTATAACTACTTCTTCAACTCTTCAACTAGCTTGAGTGTCCAAAGACACTATTCAATACCAAATACCTATAATCCTCAATGACTTAGTACATACTAGATACTACCCCATATTGGAACTATCAATATTCAGTCCAGGCTAATAGTAGTGCTCTATACCACTAGATTTAGGCACTCTCTGCATCACCTACTTAGAATTAGGAAGGGGCATAACCCCAAGCATACTTATTAAGTACTCAAAAATATTTTTAGGAAAAATCTTTGTAAAGATATCTACAATTTGATCTTTATTACTAACATGCTCCTATTTGATCTCCTTTTCTACTGCTTTATCTCTCAACACATGATACTTAATAGATATATGCTTGCTCTTAGAATGCAATATAGTATTCTTAGAAATACCCATTGTACTTGTGTTTCATAGTAAATGATAATAGGCTCTTCAAACTTAATTCTAATATATTTCAGCACCATAACTTGATTATAGTTATTTGCTACTACAACATACTTTGGCTCAACAATGATCTACAAAATACAAACTTTCTTCTTTCATAAACAGTAAAGCAATCTTCCTCCAAGAAAGAATGCTCCATCACTGGTGCTCTTTTTGTCATCCATACTACCTGCTCAATCCACATCAATATATGCACATAGAGGAAAATCACTTGATCTATCATACTAAATTGCATAATTAAATGTCCCATTCAAATATATGAATATTCTCTTTATTTCTACAAAATGATATTCCTTAGGATCAGCTTGAAATCTAGCTACAATTCCAACTGCATTTTCCATATCTAGTTTGGTGTGAGTCAGATACTACAAATCTCCAATCATGGATCTATACTTCTTTTACTCTACTGTAGGTGTCTCATCTTTGCTAGATAACTTGTGACCAATTATCATAGGTGTACTAACAAGCTTACAACTTTCCAAACCAAATGCTTTCAAAAAATATTTCAAGTACTTCACTTGTGAAATCAAAATACCATCATTGTTCTATACAATTTGCAATCCTAGGAAAAACTTCATTTCTCCTAGCATGCCCATTTCAAAAAAATTCTTCATCTCTTTAGAAAATCTATCACTTGCTTTATCATTACCTACAAAAATGTTGTCATCAATAAATATTACAATAATCAACAAACCATTTTCAAATTATTTCAAATACAAGTTATTGCCTATTGTACCTTTAACAAATCCAAGCTATGCCAAATAACTGTCCAACCTCGCATACTAGGTTCTAGGTGCTTGCTTCAGATGATATAAATCTTTCTTTAATCTGCATACCATGTCTTTTTCTTTTGATGAAGCAAAACCTTCAGGCTACTCAATATATACATCTTCTTCAAGTTCTCCATTCAAAAAAGTTGATTTAACATTCATTTGATAAACCTTGAACTTCTTATTTGCTACATAAACTAATATCATCCTTACTACTTCAATTCTCGCTACATGTGCATATGTCTCCTCATAGTTTATGCCTTCTTGTTGTGAATATCCCTTGCATACAAGTCTAGCCTTGTTTCTCACAACTTCACCTTATTCATTCATCTTATTCCTAAATATTCACTTGGTTCCTATCACATTCTTGTCTTTAGGTCTAGGAACTTACTCCCACATATCATTATTTACTATCTAATCCAATTCTTCCTTTATTGCCTAAATCCAATGACCATCTTTAACTTCTTCATCTATGCTCTTAGGTTCAACTTGAGATATCAGACATATCTACTGATTTACTCTATTACTTGTCATCAATCCTTTGTCTCTTCTTCCAATTATCTACTCAAGAGGATGATTCTTTGTCACATTCCATTAGGGGTGGAGTTGACATCTCAACTCTGATCTCTTCTCTAGGTTCAGATCTATATTCTCTTGTTTTCTCAATAGTTAGAACATCATTCTACAAATCATTGTTAGTCTGAATGAAAACTTCAGCATTATGTCTAACAATTCCAAGATTATCTTCTACTTCATCTAAATTATAATGTACCATCTTTCCTTAGTTCGAAACTTTTTGTCAATCCTGACATTTACGCATTCAACTATTGTCTTAGTTCTATAGTTGAAACATCTATAAGCCTTACTTTTCAATGAATAGTCAAGAAACATACCTTCATTATTTCTTGGATCAAACTTACCAATGCCAGCATCTCTCTTAATAACATTTTCTCCAAATATTATGAAACACTTAATTGATGGTGAATGTCCAAACCATATTTCATAAGGTATCTTGTCCATATATTTTCTGATTTGTACTTTTTTCAAAGTATGTACTACTATATTAGTTTCTTGTCTCCAAATTTTATTTAAAACATCATTCTCAATCAGCATCACACCTGTTGCTTCTTCTATAGACTTATTCCTTCTCTCAGAAATCACATTTTGCTTAGGTGTTATAGGTATAGATAGCTGCCTTTTGATTCCATTCTCTTCACAAAATATGGTAAACTCTCTAGAGGTGAATTCTCCTCCTCTATCAGATCTTAAACACTTTATCTTAACACCAGATTTATTCTCAACTCTATTCTTAAATATCTTAAACTTCTCAAAAGCTTTATATTTCTCTTTAGGAAATGCTACCCACATCATCAACAAAAATCATAAAATACCTTTAACCATAGAATCCTCTTGTTTTGGAAAGATCACTCAGATCTTTGTGAGCAATCTCCAACTTCTCCATGGTAGTGAACTTCTTTATAGGGAATGATACTTTCTTATTCTTAGCCAAAATACATTCCTTACACACAAAATGAGTAGGCTTTATAATCTTAATAAATTCTCTGGCTATAATAGCACTACTAACCTTCACAATATTATCAAATTTTATGTGACAAAATATTCTATGCCACAACCATTTGTTATCCATTTTAGCTACCAAACATGTCTTCTCACTATGATTCAAGTAAAATACATTACCTCTGGATCTAGTGCTAGTTCCAATCATCTTATCATCTCTGTCTTTGATAGTGCGGGTCTTCTCAGTTAACTACATTAGATAGCCCTTGTCCACCAACTATCCAACACTCAACAAGTCATGCTTCAATCCATCAACAAAATAAACCTAATCAATGTTAGTTTTACCATCAAGAGTAATGGATCCAATTCCTATTATATGATAGGCTACATTGTTACCAACTCTAAAAATACCTCCATCATGTTTCTTGAACTTAACAAACTCATTCTATCACTAGTTATGTGATGTGAACAACCACTATTAATTATCCATTCAGATTTCTTTTCCAGTTGGGTAACTAGAGTTCTTGCTTCTCTAATTTATCTATCAAGATCCTCCTCCTAATTCATCATCACTTTCACTTTGATCTTTCTCATCAGATTCTTCATCTTCATTTGGATAGAAACAATTTCTATCTCTATGTCTCCTAGGGATAAACTTTCCTTTATATATTTTCTCTCTTTTTGGACATTTAGATGCATAATAACCAAATTCATTAGAAGTCCAACATATAAAGATTTTATTACCATCTATTTCTCTTATCATTAGAAGGGATATTCCTTCCTTAATCCTCTTGTCTTCATCAACTTTTTTTCTACTAGAAAAATCTCCATGAGTACTTGCACTCCTTGTCAAATTAGGTCAAACATTTAGGGCACTGAAAGCTATTTCAACTCTTACAAGTTCTCTAGATTGTATCAGATCTACTTTTGCTGATTCTATTCTTTCAAGAAATGTTTCCTTTGTGAAATCCTTATTGCAAGGCATTGCTAGCTGAATCATCTAAGCTATCAGCTTGAATTGTGGTGTCAAACTTTTCAAGATCTTCCATATGACTTCATCACCTTCCTTGGTTCTACCTTGAGATTGAATTCCTACAACTATTTCTAATATTCTGCCAATATAACTTCTTACAAATTTATCTTCCATTATTCTAGAATCTTGAAATGTACCTATCCAATTTTGTAATCTCATTCTCTTTGCATGATCATCACCTTCAAAAGTAGATTCTAATGCTCTCCTAATTTCATAAGATGTTTCAAGTGATTTACCTGATTGTACTCATTCTCTAGAAGAGTTTTTAGTAGATATTCTCTTTCTCTCATGTTACGCATGAATATATATCTCTCTTCTTCATTGCAACCTTCTATCTTTGTTTCTTCAACAATTTTCTTCTCAATCTTTGTCAAGATCCAATATCCTGGACCCATGGATAATAGATGAGTCTTCATCTTCTCCTTCCAACTATCATAGTTGGCCCCATCAAATCTAGGACTATCCTTTTTGAAAATATTTTCCATTGATCTCCCAAAGCTATTAAGCTTATCCTTCAAGGACTTGATGCTTTGATACCAATTGTTTTAATATATAGTACACTGATATAACTGAGAGTGTGGGGGGGGGGGGGGGAGTGAATCAATTATCTAACTAATAACAAAATTATCAACCTTAAATAATCTTTAACCATATGAGTAATATATACTAGAACCACAACAAGATATTCATACAAAATAACACCATACATGTTAACTAGGGAAACTCTTGATCAAAGGGAAAACCCCAATAGGGACAGTACCCACAAAATGATGTACTAATATAAATATTCCTTGCTAGAGGATAGACCCTATTAGGAGTCTGTTACAATATTCAGTACATATGAGTCCCTATTAAGAGACTTTGAATCTATATTGGGAGATTCCAACCCTATTAGGAGTTATGGAAGATAGTTGGACCAACTACCCAAATAGCTTTAGAGCAAGACCAATGAACCCACTATCCAAATGATCTTTGTATTATTCCTTGTAGAATAATAGAATGGTACTATATTGTTCCTTTCTCTTTCTTTGTCCTATCCACAAGACCTCGACTCCTTCTTATCTTGTAACTAGATCACTAATCTTGCATTAAATAATCCCTTTGATCATTTGCATGCATTCAATAAGCACTTTTCTCCACTCTGCACTATGCACTTCTTGCAATAATAGATACACTTCACAATCAAGGAAAACATCTTTCCTTTCTACCATATCTTAATAATAATTCCTTGATTTTCCCTTGAGGCTTTTCTAGCTAATTATAATAAAATAATTAATTAATTACAATTACAATAGCACTACTAGCTCACAGTATATACAAAACTTCACACGTGATATTGGGGCTTGCACACTCATTGACATCGTTAGCAGATTGTCCTTTGTCACTGCTTGACTATGCATCTCTTCATTACATCTTAGATGTAAGATAGTGAAAAAATATTAGGAATTTCTCTCTATAAATTAGGTACATCTTCCGTATGTCTTCATTATAGAATCTATATAGTTGGCCATGTCATTAGGATATTGTGCCAAATATGTCCAAAACTGTGCATCGTCAGACAAACAAACCATTATCTATGCCACCAAGATATCTATTTGCTACTCAACTAGTCTTTATAGAAAGCATGCTATGTTGATATTAATGACAAACATAGTCATGAATGCAACATGTCAATGCACATGATTATCCCTAAATGTAGTATCATCAACATTCATGCTAACAAACCCTTGATTAGAGGGAAAACCCCAGTAGGGATGGTACCCACAGGATGATGTACTAATATAAATGTTCCTTATTAGAGGATGGACCCTATTAGGAGTCAATGAATACATTCATTACATATGACTCTCTATTAGGAGACTTTGAATAACTATTAGGAGATTCTAACTCATTGGGAGTTGTGGAAGATAACTAGATCCATAACCCAAACATCTTCAAGGGCAATACTAATAAACCCACTATCCAAATGATTTCTATATTATTCCTTGTAGAATAATAGAATGATATTGTATTGTTTCTTCCTCTTTCTCTATCCTATCAACCAGATTTCTCCTTCTAATCTTGTAACTAGATCATAGATCTCGCATCCAATAATCCCTTGGATTGCTTACACACATTTAGTAAGAACTCTACTTCTTTTTGCACTTCACACTTCATATAATGATCACAACACATTAAAAACAAGGAAAACATCTTTCCTTTATACCATATCTTCATAGTAATTCCTTGAGTTGGCCTTGAGGCTTTCCCAATTAATTATAATAAGATAATTAATTAATTACAAATATAATAGTACTGCCAGCTCATATTTTATACAAAACTTCAAATGTGTGATACTAGGGTTTGCACACTCTTTGACATCATCATAACACTACCATCTCTCACTGTCAAACTACACATCTTCTCATTACATCTCAGATGTAAGATAGCCAACAAACATCAAGAACTACTTTCCCAATAATTTTTCTTTGAATTGCTCTTTGTAAATTAGGTAAAAACTTCTATACATCTTCAACTCAAACTCTACACACTTGACCACATCATTAGGACTCTATGTTGAACATGTCAGTAACTGTGCATCACTAGATAATCAAACCATTTTCCTATATGATCAAGATCTTTTTCTGTTACTCATCCAATATTTACATAAATTGTGTTATATTGACATCAATGACAAAGATAGTCATGAATGCAACATGTCAATACTCTTCAATGCTTTGGATACTCCTCTGATGCAGTATCATTAGCATTCATGCCAAAAATATCCCCTTTTGGGATTGATGGCAACATGGATGAAAATATCTTTTCTCTAGGAATACCAAGTAATACTTTGTTGTTGCTTTTGTTCTCATCTACTCAAATCCTCACCATCAAGAAAGTCTAAAATCATCTCAATTTTGAGACCATTATTAGCTATCCACATGCTAAAAAGAATCTCAAAACATCAAGTGCACAATAGATGTATACTCCTTCTTATTAGACATCAATTACTTACTTTACACTAAACAATTCACAATACATTAGATGCCTATTCCTTCTTCCTTTTATGAATCTTTCTAAATCTCCCTAAAGAGATATCTCTCCCCCATTGCCTAGGAGTTATTTCTTTCATGCATACTCTCCCTCATTGACATCTATGTCAAAGAACTCAATATCAATATTACAAAATATCGATTATTAAATACCAATTTCTAATATGCTGCACCAAGTCATCAACCAACAAGAGTGTTCAAAGACACTATTCACTACCAAATACCAACAGTCATTAGTGACACGGATCATCATAGATACTCCCCCATATAGGAAGCATCAACATTTAGTCCAGGCTAACAATAATGCTTTGTACCACTGGACTAATGCACTTTTTGCATCATCTACTTAGAAGTAGGTAGGGGCATAACCCCAAGCATACCTCTTAAGTACTTAAAAGTATCTTTTGGCAAAGGCTTCACAAAGATATCTACAATCTAATCATTAGTACTCTCATAATTGAATCTGATCTCCTTTTCTTCTTCTTTCTCTCTTAGCACATGATACTTAATAGATATATGCTTAGCCTTAGAATTCAATACATGATTCTTAGACATACTCACTATACTTGTGTTATCACAACAAATGATAATAGGTTCTTCAAACCCAATTCTGATATCCTTTAGTATCTGGTTTATCTACATAACTTGATTATAGTTATTTTTTGTTGCAACATACACTTCTTTAGAAATACTCTACAAAATAAAATCTTTCTTCTTGATTAAATAATAAACCAATCTTCCTCCAAGAAAGAATGCTCCACCATTGGTGCTCTTTCTGTCATCCATAATGCTTTCCCAATCTACATTAGTATATTTGCATAGAGTGAAATCACTTGATTTGTCATACCAAATTCCATAGTCAAATGTCCCTTTCAAATATATGAATATTCTCTTCACTACTACAAAATGATATTCCTTGAGATCATCTTGAAATCTAACTACAATCCCAACTTTATTTTCTATATTTGGTTTGTTGTGAGTTAGATATTTGAAACCTCCAATCATGGATATATACTTCTTCTACTCTATTGCAGTTGATTCATATTTGCTAGATATCTTGTGACCAGTTATCATAGGTGTACCAATAGGTTTACAACTTTCCAAAAAAAGCTTTTTCAATAATTCATTCAAGTACTTATCTTGTAAAAAAAAAATATATCACATTTCTCTATATTTTGAAATCTTAGGAAAAACTTCATTTCTCCTATTATGCTCATTTCAAACTCATTCTTCATCTCTTTAGCAAACTTATCAATTTCTTCATCATTAGCTCCAAAAATGATGTCATCAAAAAATACTACAATAATCAACAAACTGTTTCAACTTCTTTCAAATACAAGTTATTGTCTGCCATACCTTTAGCAAATCTAAGCCTTGCCAAATAATTGTCCAACCTTGCATACCAAGTTCTAGGTGCTTGCTTCAGACCATGTTTTTTTTCTTTAATCTACATATCATGTCTTTTTCTTTTGATAAAGTAAAACCTTTAGGCTGGTCAATATAGATCTCTTCTCCAAGTTCTCCATTCAGAAAGGTTGATTTAGCATCCATTTGATAAACCTTAAACTTCTTATTAGTTGTATAAGCCAAGAACATCCTTATTACTTCCATTCTAGCTACAAGTGCATATGTCTCCTCATAGTCTACACCTTCTTTCTATCAATATCCCTTGCATACAATTCTATAGTTGTTCCTCACAATTTAATATTTCTCATTCATCTTGTTTCTAAATATCCATTTGGTTCTTGTCACATTCTTGTCTTTAGGTCTAGGAACTAACTCTAATGTATTGTTCTTCACAATCTAATCTAATTCTTCCTTCATTGCTTGAATCCAATGATCATCTTTACATGCTTCATCTGTGACTCTAGGCTAAACTTGAGATATTTGACATATCTCCTCTTTTTTTTGTTCATTGTCATCACACCTTTTTCTTTGCTTCCAATTATCTTCTAATGCAGGAGCATCCAGACATATAAGGGCAATCCTGTGTCAACCAAAAAAAATGTACTTAGACTTAGTTTCTATTTTCATTTCTGGATACCCATTTGGGTCAAACAAAGGTTACAACTCTCACAGTTCCACTATCAGTGTTCTAGGATAGAGTATTTGAACACCTTGGGATATGTGTAAATGCCACAAAAATAAGAGTATGTAATTGAGCCATCATTTTGGTGAACTAGAAGGTGTAAATTGGTTAGAAGATTGTGATTGTAATTTAGAGCATTCCAGAAAAAGAATCAGGTCGAAAGGCCCCACAGTTTGAAAGTTATTGCAATTTTTCAATTTTTGGAGACCTCCTAAGAATGCTTCAAAGTGAGGTTAGGGGCATTAAATGACCTTGAATAGGGCCAAAAATGGGAGATGAGCAAAGCTGTTCCATAGGGCTATAGAGCGCTTTAAGATCTTTTCGAAAATGTAAATGGTTCATCAATCGGAGCTATGGTTCAAAGGTTATGCCTCTTGTAAGTTCAGTTACCGTTTTTGGATTCTTCTAATTTGTGTTAACTTTTAATGTGACTTCTAGAGCCTTCTATTTGGTCAGTGGATGCCAACTAGCACTTTCTAGAATGTATTCCTAATCCTTAGCCCTCCAAGGTCTATTTAAGAACATTTCTAGCATTGTAAAAGGTAGTTTGGAGTGGAGTTTGAGAGGAGGTATTAAAAGGAGAGATTATCTATAGACTTTCACTGTTGTAAGCCCTTAGGGCATGTTTTGAAGTCTATTTTATCTATACTAAATGTAATAGCATATTTACACAATTAATAAAATTTTCTCTTTCTTGTTGTGTCCATTTTGTGATTGGGTTGTGTCCCATTCAAGTGGTATCAGAGCAAGTTTTCTTGAGTGTGTAGACAGAGTGCCGACTATGAGGCAGTTTGCACTGTTGGTGTTTGAAAACGCTGGAGGGTTTTCAATTATAACCATGAGAATATGACACATCTAGGGGTAGCTAACTCCCATTATCAACATATCACTTCAGACATAGGGCCAACTATAAGGCTTGACCCTTCTTCTTCTTCAGGCTCTGCAAAACCTAGGCGGGTAGACCTATAGATTCTTTATATGGTACCAGTTATCAAAGCATACACTGAATCTATTAAGCAGATGAAAACCTCTTATATCTCCTAGTGGCTTATGAAACAACACAGATTCTACAATAGCTAGGTGCAAACCTATATTATTCATAAACTGAGTGAGGGTTTAAATTTTTATGTCCACTTCAACATGAAGGGAAAATGATCAATTTATATTGAGAAAAGACAACATGTCCAATATGCAGCAAAAACTTAATGATCCTACAAATTACTAGTGCCTTATCCATTAGGGCAATCCTATACTCTAGAATTACGCATCCTTGAACATCAATCAACATATGACATATGTTGAGACGTTCATGTTCAGTCTGTTCACCTTATGAATTAGACAACAATATCCAATATAACCCCATATTTTCACACATCCTTCTTAATGAATCTGCAACCTTGTCTGAAACCATAAGCAATTATATGAATCCTTGAGTCAAAGGCGAGCAAACTTCAAACATACAATTGAGAAATTGCAAATAGGTTCAAGCTCTTTGTTCTTGAACATATAAAATTACAAATTCAACAAGAAAGGAGATAGAATTATATTAAAATTTAAAACCTTCTACACATTGTATTTATCTCCTTGAAATAAGTAAATTAGGAATGCATAAAACAAGATACAAGATCACACTACTGTATCAGAACTATCTATGAAATTCATATGCTATTCATACAAAATATGTTGGGTGTGTGGCTTTCACAGCCTGGGCAGAGCTCAAAGAACTGGAAATAGAAAAGCAACCAAAAACCCTTTCTCTAGCCCTTGGATCTCACTTAAATACTGTGAGATGCAACAAGCTTTAGGCGTAGAGAACTGACAAGTGTCCCTTACAAAAGATATCACAAGTTTATAACAAAAAAAGAAGAAGAATGATTAATAGAACATCACGTAGATCAAATATTCTCATGTAGGCTCCTTTCTGTTACAACTTTTTGCTGATTCAGCTCTACCACTAATTTTGTGTGTGTGCAACTGCTAAGACCGCCCCATCAATGACAAAATCAACTCTAAAAAATATGCACCAACCTAGGCCTGTGGGTTTTGTCAAGATGACTACTGAATGATAATCATCTTTACTTCCCATTCTTTACTGATCATGCCAGGCTTCATAAATAATAGAATCATTACTTAGTATGCAGTACAGAAGCCAAAAAACAATTTGGCTATTAAAAATAACAAAATAGGGATCCTCTGATCCCCAGCCATGTCCGCTTCCTTAACCAACTTCTTGCCAAAATTTTCCATCCACTGACACAACAAGGGGGTACGTGCACAAAAAATGAAAAAGACTATACCCAAGGGTATAAAATCTTACTCACCCTCTTCCAAAACTATGCACAGGGTCTCAAATATTTCTGCTACCTTGGCATCAAACTAAGATGCTTTGAAAATTTGTTTAAAAGATGATGTTACTACTAAAAAGTTTGTTAGTTTACCAAGTCTATTCCTTGTTCTTCTTACCACATTGGTGACTTGACTACGACACCTGATTACTAGCTCTCCTCTATCAAAAAACCATATACAGACATATGAAGCTAACCATTTTCCTTTTGTGAACCATCCTTTGAAAATAAATAAATCATTTTTCAAAATATTATTGCTCCAGAACCAATTACTCTTAACAAGAAATCCTTCTGCTATCCATACCCTCAGACTTAGTGAAATCTTTAGAAACATCTTTTGAATAAATCACCAAGACTGAAAAATGAAGAGACTATGGTATACAAACTTACCTGAAGCTTTTTCTTTTTATGTCTGTAACTCTGCACTTTATCCTTGAGCCAACTACTTGACACTCATGCCAAATTTATCTCAATCCTTGCAGTAATTGTTTCCATTGAGAGGTGACTCATGAATTTCTACTCGTACAAGTTGAAATTGGGAAAATCTTACCTATTACACTCTGTTCTTGACTTTCACATGTGAAGGTTGTCAAGTCTCATTAATGTGCAAAATTACACCACCTTCAATTGTAAAATATGCGTTGTCAATCTTGAAGATCTTACAAGTCAAAACTGTGAGCATGATGACTTCGAAATCCACTAGACAAGCTGGTTCGAAATAACCCAATCATAATTAGCCATGTGTACAATTCCTCTTTTAGTTGGCACTTCTTGCTTTTAAGAAATGAAAATGTGCAAGAGCCATAGATCTGAATTGAATCAACAACTTGAGTCTGCCCCATGTGTCAAGCTTGTGCATTCCCACATTTCTTATCTTGCGAGCATCTTCAAAAGGCGGAAATGCACTAGCTGTTAATTTGACTAAGATCAATGGTCGAGAAAGATCTGTGTAAGCTCATAAGGTAGGACTTGATATCACCAGGGACACGTGTCTTTATGATGCATTCTCTCTTTTCTTAATTTCCCTGCATGTTGATAAAGTGGGCCAATGCCCTTCATCGATCTAAAGAAGATCAACGGTTGATGAAAAATTGCTCAATAACCATTGCACTGTTCCTTTATCACAAAACCTGTGGCATTTCAAAATGGCGTAACTTGGTCAATTGTGATACATGTCCACAACCTATTTACCCGCATTATTAAAAACATATTGAGATTAAATAATGCGAGCAAACGCTAGCCCTTGATGTTGGCTTAAATCGACGGTGATTCAAAATTTCAATATTTGGTGGCCCACTACAATGATCCTGACCAATGAGAAATCACCTTTTAATGCACATGCTTTGACAAACCTGACCGCGACATTCAAAAATTTAGTGCCCATGACATCGTTACTTCCATGCTTGGTCCTATTGTGCCACGTGTCGCAAAGTGGCATTCTCACAATATTTATCTGCCTTGCATCTTGAAAATGCAGGTATGCCTCATCCGTCGATCTCTCACAGATCGACGATGTTCATAACTTGTCCTCTTCACTCGTACAAATACCCCCTTGTGTCTTCACAAGGGATAGATGTCACTTATGTGATTGCCCACTTTGTTTAAACCATGCTCATCTTCATCTTGCAGGAAAGTGGCATCCATTGATCTATCCAAGATCAACAGTGAGTCAACCTTTGAATTATCTTGGACCCACGTAATCAAACTGTGCTACGTGCTCTCTTCACGCTTCCCCACATTTTGTAACGGCCTTGTATCTTTAAAATGTGGGAATGTAGGGTCTATCAATCTGAACAAGATCAATGGTCGCCAAGACTTGCATGGTAAGTTTGAAATGAAACTCTTTTAGGTTTAAAACCATGTAAACCATGATTATCTTAAACTTAAAATAGATTTAATCAAAACATTATTTCGTACTTGCCTAAGGTTTAAAAGGCATGTCCTAAGAAAGAATTTGAGAAGGGGCTAAAGGATTTCAAAAGATGTGGCAAAATTGCATAAAGTAATAGGTTCTTGACTAGATTCTACATATTAATTGGGGTAGAAAGCAGATTTAGGATTGGTTCAAAATAAGACATTGTTAGATAACTTAGAATTACAAATTATCATTATGGAACGATTAGGTAGATTGAATGAAAGGTATCAAAAACATTGAACACCTTAAGGGCTTTAAAGGCATAGTCAATTACACAAGCATTTATGGGGCTTAATTTATCAAAATCTGAAAAGGGACTAAAAAATGAAGCATGTAATTTTTCATCCCAACAGTGGCTCTGTCTGGGGATGCATGCCCCTTATGGGCATGGTGAAAATTTAGATCTTTGGTAGAAGCACACCATTCCAAAACTTCAAAACTCTTCTGAACAGCAAAACTTTCTTTTATAGCTTTATTGAAAGCAAGAAAACTACACCTACTATGTACAAACGATGGCCCTAGGCCACTAGAAAGTTTTCAAAACTTCTTACCTCTGTCAAAAACCTAATTCTCATTTACATCTCCCTCAGGTAAACTAAAATCCTCATTATCATTTTTTCACCAATCAAATCAGCATATTGAAACAAATAACTTGGCAAAACAAAGAAACTTCCTTCATTCTCATAGTGCATATAAAATTCAAAGACTATTTCCTCTTCATGTTCACTATGAGAAAAAGCATCAGCATGCTCATGACTACACAAACTAAACTAAGAATCAAAATCCAATGATGATTCATGCATGCTCATCAGAAACACAAAAATATCATAATCTATATCATTGACCAAGTTGCAAACACCAAAAACTTGCAACTCACCTCGTGTCTCCAGATGCAAAGAGTATTTGGAATCCAATTGTTTCCTACTTGCAATTGTATCATTCACTAAATCAGATTCATCCTTCACCAAAACCTCTTCACACTCAAAACATTGATTAGTCACTATACATGAAAACTCATTCTAAAAGTGTCGATCCAAACTATTTTGATCATTATCATTTTCTTCATCAGATTGAATGTCAGAATAAACCTTGAACTCATCTTTACAAGACCTATCAGCATATAAAGAAAATCTATAATCAGATTGACAACACTCACTATTTGCCACTTCACCAAATGAAACATTAAAATAATTTTCAGCAAGATCAACATAAAAAGAATCTGAAATAGCATTAAACTTCCCTTCATTAACATTCTCTACATCCAAAAAATCATCATGTGCAGAGACATTTGAGGTTCTATCATCTACACCTCCAAAATCTGATAAGGATTGTTCGGATTCCACATCTCTTTCTACATCAAATTTTGGGGAATTGATTTGACTGAATGAGAAAGTATTATGAGAGAACATATGAAGATCCTTATCGATACTTACATGCTTTTCAAACTCATGAGCCAAAAAAATAGAGATTTCATCAGAACTCAAGAAGACTGCCTCACAAATCTTCTCCTGGCTATGATTGTCATCTAGATAACATGAAGAACTTACAACAGGAAGATCATTAGTGTAACAATCTGGAAAATCAGAATTATTACAACATTCTTTCTTATCATGGCAATCACTACCCTTATTGTTGTTACAACTTTTTTCAACTTCATATGTACTGTAACAAAATTTATCTTTTCTTTTATATCCATCTTTTTCATGCTGATTGCTATTACCTAATTCATTAACATTTGAATCCACCTCTTCACATTTGGAAGACAGATTATCTTGCTCTACAAATTCATTATATTCATTGCTACCTTGGCTTTCAGCACACTCATTATCATTAGAAGACATGTCATGAAATCTATAATCACCACTTTCCATCTCCTCAATGAATTTTTCAATTTGCAAAAGTATTTGTAACCTTATAGGTGCTGGCCAATTGACTGAATTGGGTACTAGAACATCAAGGAAAACACTAGGCAAGGAAGATTCCTTAGGTCTACAATGAAAAGGCATCTTACTGATTACTGATTTAAGCCTTAAATAACATTGTTCGACACTTAGACCTTGAGTACTGCCTACCTCAATTCTTATAAGATTTACAATCCTTTTGTAAACCATTGTATTCAACATAACAATGTTATTATTCATGATTTTCAAACTCTCAGAATTTGGTAAACTAATTTCAGATCTGAGATCTGACTCCATTACAAAAAAAAATTTCTACCTCTTCCTTCTAGTGCTGAAAAATCACTGAATAGAGGCATTGATTCTAACATTTGACTTTCATGAAAAGAAAACATGAAAACCAAAATACCTCAAGTGCTGATGGTAACTTCAATTTGCTGATTTGGGATGGGTGCAAGACTAGAATATCTTCACACCATTGTTCAAACTTTGTAGAGCCGCCACCTCCTTTCAAGAGGATAAAGAGATCACTGCTATGATTCACTTTTTACATTTCAAAAACTTATAATAGCACATTGCAACCAGCACTTAAAAACTTATCAAGAATTTAAAACTTCCTTTCCAAGATCTATCAACAGTCTCAGATCTGCCCATGCAACTGAAAGTCCTTCAAAATTTAGCAATGAAATCAACTAGGAACAACTGGTATAGATATTTGAGAGTCCCCACTCAGACTTTGTGAGAAATAAAATATAATTTGTCACTTGATAAATCTGAACTAGACTTTCAATGTAGGAAAAACCTGCAGATCATTATTATCTTGGAAAGAAAATATACTTTATAAATGAATTCTTGACTCTGAAAATTTCTCAACAGTATTTGCAAAAATTGAACTGATTGAAGATAGACCTATGATACTCATAGAACACAATTTACATCCAGTTTTACAACATACTGTCATCCATGAATAAAGCTTAACTGGGGAACATGAAACTTCTGCAAGGAAAATAAGAAATGCCTCTCACTATAGATTTGCTATATCCAATTTGTTTCATGGTAGAGATGTTGGTTCTTTTGAATGCAAATCCCCAGTAGAGTTGCCATCTTGTTGGTGTTTAAAACTGCTCAAGGGTTTTCAATTATCCCCATGAGAATATGACACATCTAGGGGTAGCTAACTCCCATTATCAACATATCACTTCAGACACAAGGTCAACTATAAGGCTTGACCCTTCTTCTTCTTCAAGCTCTGCAAAACCTAGGTGGGTAGACCTATAGATTATGTATATGGTACCAGTTATCAAAGCATACAATGAATCTATTAAGCAGATGAAAACCCCTTATATCTCCTAGTGGCTTATGAAACAACACAGATTCTACAATAGCTAGGTGCAAACCTATATTATTCATAAACTGAGTGAGGGTTTAAAGTTTTATGTCCACTTCAACATGAAGGGAAAATGATTGATTTATATTGAGAAAAGATAGCATGTCCAATATGCAACAAAAACTTAATGATCCTAGAAATGACCAGTGCCTTATCCATTAGGGCAATCCTATACTCCAGAATTACGCATCCTTGAACATCAATCAACATATGGCATATGTTGAGACATTCATGTTCGGTTTGTTCACCTTATGAATTAGACAACAATATCCAATATAACCCCATATTTTCACACATCCTTCTTAATGAATCCGCAACCTTGTCTAAAACCACAAGCAATTATATGACTCCTTGAGTCAAAGGCAAGAAAAATTCAAACTTACAACCGGGCAATTGTAAATAGGTTCAAGCTCTTTGTTCTTGAACATATAAATTAAAAATTGAACAAGAAAGGAGACAAATTATATTGAAATTAAAAACCTTCTACAAATTGTATTTATCTCCTTGAAATAAGTATATTAGGAATGCATAAAACAAAATACAAGATCACACTACTACATCAGAACTATCTATGAAATCCATATGTTGTTCATACAAAATATGTTGGGTGTGTGGCTTTCACAACCTGAGCAGAGCTCCAAGAACTGGAAATAGAAAAGCAACCAACAACCCTTTCTCTAGCCCTGAGATCTCACTTAAATACTGTGAGATGAAACAAGCTTCAAGCGTAGAGAACTGACAAGTGTCCCTTACAAAAGATATCACAAGTTTATAACAGAAAAAGAAGAAGAATGATTAACAGAACATCACGTAGATCAAATATTCTCCTGTAGGCTCTTTTCTGTTACAATTTTTTGTTGATTCAGCTCTACCACTAACTTTTTGTGTGCCCAATTTCTAAGAACGCCCCATCAATGACAAAATCAACTTTGAAAAATATGCAACAACCTAGACCCATGGGTTTTGTCAAGATGACTACTAAATGAGAATCATCTCTACTTCCCATTCTTTACTGATCATGCCAGGCTTCAAAAATAATAGAATCATTACTTAGCATGCAGTATAGAAGCCGAAAAACAATGTGGCTATTAAAAATAACAAAATAGGGATCCTCTGATCCCCAGCCACATCTTCTTCCTTAACCAACTTCCTGCCAAAATTTTCTAGCCACTGACACAAGAAGGGGGTACGTGCATAAAAAATGAAAAAGACTATACCCAAGGGTATAAAATCTTCCTCACCCTCTTCCAAAACTATGCACATGGTCTCAAATATTTTTGCTAACCTGGCATCAAACTCAAATGCTTTGAAAATTTGTTTAAAAGATGATGTTACTACTGAAAAGGTTGTTAGCTTACCAAGTCTATTCCTTGTTCTTCTTACCACCTTGGTGACTTGACAACAACACTTGATTACTAGATTTCCTCTATCAAAAAACCATATAAAGGCATATGAAGCTAACCATTTTCCTTTTGCAAACCATCCTTTGAAAATAAATAAATCATTTTTCAAAATATCAGTGCCCCAAAACCAATTACTCTTAACAAGCAATCCTTTCGCTCTCCATACCCTTAGACTTAGTGAAATCTTTAGAAACATCTTTTGAATAAATCAGCAAGACTGAAAAATGAAGAGACTATGGTATACAAACTTACCTGAAGCTTTTTCTTTTTATCTTTGTATCTCTACACTTTATCCTTGAGTCAACTACTTGACACTTGTGTCAAATTTATCTCAATCCTAGCAGTAATTGTTTCTGTTCAGAGGTGACTCATGAATTTCTACTTGCACAAGTTGAAATTGGGAAAATCTTACCTGTTACACTCTGTTCTTCACTTTCACATGTGAAGGTTTTCAAGTCTCATTAATGTGCAAAATGACACCACCTTCAATAGTAAAATATGCGCCATCAATCTTGAAGATATTACAAGTAAAAATTGTGAGCATGATGACTTCAAAATCCACTAGACAAGCTGGTAGGATTTGTCTTGTTGATGGAAGGAAGTTTTTAGATGGCATGAAACATTAGCATATGTGCTATGCTTTGATTCCTAGGAAATATAAAGAAGGTAGTAGTGAAATACCACTTGAAGTTTTAGATTTACTAGGTGAGTTTGAAGATATCATCTCAGATAATGTCCTAGAAGGATTGCCAACAGTAAGGCAAATCAGTCATCAGATAGATTTAATTCCAGGAGCTAGTTTTCTTAACAAGGCTACTCATAGGATGACTCCTACTAAAATTGAGGAGCTAAATAGATAGGTTTAGGAGCTATTGATTCAGGAGAGCCTCAGTCCATGTGTTGTACCTACAGTACTCACACCAAAGAAGGATGGAGAGTGGAGGATGTGTATAGACTCTTGAGCTATAAATAGGATAACCATCAAGTATCGGTTTCCTTTACCAAGAATGGATGATCTTATGGACTGCTTGAGTGGAGCTCAGTACTTCACAAAGATAGATCTCAAGAGTGGCTAACATCAGATATAGATATGAGAAGGAGATGAGTGGAAAACAACCTTCAAGACCAAGGATGGTCTTTATGAGTGGTTAGTCATGGCCTTTGGATTGAAAAATGCTCCAAGCACCTTCATGCAGCTTATGAATGAGGTACTTAAGAAGTTCTTGGGAAAATTTGTATATGTCTATTTGGATGATATTTTAATTGTCAGCAAGACTTTGGAAGAACATTTATTGCATATTTGTAGTGTCCTTGAAAGGTTAAGGGAAGAGAAACTGTTAATTAATCTGAAGAAGTTTATCTTTGCAAAAAGGGAATTAGTCTACTTGGGGTTTGTTATATCACCTGAAGGTCTCAAAATGGATCCAGAGAAGGTAAAAGTCATCTTGGAATGGCCTACTCCAAGGTCTGCTACTAAGGTAAGATCATTTCATGGTTTGGTTAGTTTCTACAGGAAGTTCATTAATAATTTTAGTGGCATATGTGCACCCCTAACTGACATAACAAGAGGGGATAGAAAAGAGTTGAAATGGACTGTGGCAATTGCAAGAAGTTTTGAATTGCTGAAGAAGAAGGTGACAAAACAACCTATGTTGGCACTTCCAAATTTTAGAAAGGTGTTCCAGGTGGATTGTGATGCTAGTGGTAGTGATATTGGGGCTGTATTAAGCCAAGAAGGTAAGCCTATTGCATATTTTAGTAAAAAATTGAATGATGCGAAAAGGAAGTATTCTGTTTATGATCAAGAGTTCTATGCAATAGTTCAGCCCTTAAAGAAATGGAGGCATTATTTATTGCCAAAGGAATTTTTTTTGTATACTAATTATCAGGCATTATAGTACTTAAATAGACAAGGTAAATTGAATCAGAGGCATATGAAGTGGGTAGAGTTCTTGCAAAGCTATACATTTGTGTTGAAGCATAGGAGTGGAAAATCTAACAGGGTTGTAGATGCACTAAGTAGGAGACAATTGTTGCTTACAGTAATGCAGGTTGAAGTAGTTGGGTTTGATGAACTCAAGAATCTATACCCTGAGGATCCTAATTTTTTTGAAGCGTGGAAAGCTTGTAAGGAGCCTGTTGTTGTAGACAGAACTAAGTGGTTAGACTATTTGATTCAAGATGGTATGTTATTCAAGGGCAATCAATTATGCATTCCAAGGAGTTCCATGAGGGAAAATTTGATTAAGGAGAAACATAGTGGAGGGATGGAAGGACATTTTGGTCTAGATAAGACCATTGCCATTCTTAGAGAACATTATTTTTGGCCTCAAATGTCATAGGATGTGAAGAAGTTTTTACAGAATTCCCAAATTTGTCAAGTGGCCAAGGGATTTAGTCATAATATTGGACTATATCAACCATTGCCTATTCCATCAAAGCCATGGGAGGACATAAGTATGGATTTTGTTCTTGGATTTCCAAGGACACAAAGGAGTAATGACTCATTATTTTTGGTGGTTGATAGGTTCTCCAAAATGGCACATTTCATTCCATGCCACAAAACTCATGATGCTGTCCATATTGCAGACTTGTTTTTCAGAGAGGTGGTAAGACTACATGGTCTTCCAAGGAGTATAGTTTCTGACAAAGATACTAAATTTTTAGGGTATTTCTTGAGAAAATTGTGGAAGAAGTTGAGAACAGACTTGAAATTTAGTTCCACACATCACTCACAGACTGACGGCCAAACAAAAGTGGTAAATAGAAGCCTGGGCAATTTGCTAAGATGTTTAGTTGGGGATAAACCCAAGGGGTGGGATTTGATTCTACCACAAGCAGAGTTTGCTTACAATAACTCTATAAATAGGAGTACTAGTGGATCACCATTCCAAATTATATATGGAAGTAGCCCAAGGGGAGAGGACAAGTGCTAAAGCTGAAGAATTTTCTAAAAATATCAAGCATCTACATGAGGAGGTTCAGGCACACATTAGCAAGATGAATCAAGAGTATAAAGCTAGGGCTGATCAAAGGAGAAGACATAAGGAATTCAAAGTAGGGGATCTAGTCATGGTACACTTACAGTAAGAAAGACTTCCATCTGTTACTTACAACAAGCTAAAAATGAAGAAATTTGGCCCCTGCAAAATTCTAAAGAAACATGACTCAAGAAATGCATATGAGGTGGAGTTTCTAGATGATATTCACATTTCTCCTATTTTCAACATTTCAGACTTAATAGAGTATCATGATGGTGGTGCAGATGAGGAGCTGATGTTAGAGCCATGTCTAATTCCTACTTCTAAGAAGGAGGGGATAGAGGAGATTCTGGATAGTCATATGGATAGGAGTACCAGAAATAGGCAGTATGAAGAGTATTTTGTCAAGTGGAAAGGACAGTTGATAGAGGACTCAACTTGGATTTCAGCAGCTGAGGTTTCCCATTTGGCATTTCCTCTACCATTCATAAAGTGACAGGGTCACTTTTCAATCTACCCTGGGTGTCTGATGTAGGAGCATCCAAAGGTATAAGGGCAATCCTATGTCAACCAAAAAAAATGTACTTAGACTTAGTTTTTGCTTCATGTGTTTTCATTTTTTGATACCCATTTGGGTCAAATAAAGGTTCCAACTCTCACAGTTCCACTATCAGTGTTCTAGGATAGAGTATTTGAACACCTTGGGATATGTGTAAATGTCAAAAAAATAGGAGTATGTAATTGAGCCATCATTTTGGTGAACTAGAAGGTATAAATTGGTCATAAGATTGTAATTTTTAATTTAGAGTATTCTAGAAAAAGAATCAGGTCGAAAGGCCCCACGGTTTGAAAGTTATTGCAATTGTTTGATTTTTTGAGACCTCCTAAGAATGCTTCAAAGTTAGGTTAGGGGCATTAAATAACCTCAAATAGGGCCAAAAAAATGGGGGACGAGCGAAGCTGGTCCATAGGGCTATAGAGCACTTCGAGAGCTTTTTAGAAATGTAAACAGTTTGTCAATCAGAGTTATGGTTCAAAAGTTATGCCTCTCGAAAGTTCGTTTACTATTTTTGGATTCTTCTAATTTTGTGCCAACTTCTAATGCAACTTCTAGAGCCTTCTATTTGGTTGATGGATGCCAACTAGCACTTTCTAGAATTTATTCCTAATCCTTAATCCTCTAGGGTCTATTTAAGAACATTTCTAGCATTGTAAAAGGTAGTTTAGAGTGAAGTTTGAGAGGAGGTACTAAAGGGAGAAATTATCTCTAGACTTATATTGTTGTAAGCCCTTAGTGAATGCTTTGAAGTCTATTTTCTCTGTACTGAATGTAATAGCATATTTACACAGTTAATACAATTTTCTCTTTCCTATTGTGTCCATTCTCTGCTTGGGTCGTGTCCCCATCATCTACTCAAGAGGGTGATTCTTTGTCAAATTCTTGTTAAAGTTAGGATTTGATATCTTAGCTCTTATATCTTCTCTAAGTTTAGATCTTTGCTCTCCTCTTTACTCAAAATAGCACATCATTATGAAAATCATTGTTAGTCTCAAAGAAAACTTTAGGAATATGTCTAACAATTCCAGAATTATCTTCTTCTTCATCTAAACTATACTCTATAATCTTTTTCTTAGTTTCAAACTTATCATCAATCGTTACATTTGTGCATTCAACTATTGTCTTAGTCCTATAGTTGAAACATCTATATGTCTTACTTTTAGATGAATAACCAAGAAACATAACTTTTGTTAGAATTCTTTAGAATAACTGAGAGGGGGGGGGGTGTGTGAATCAGTTATCCAAGGTCTAAATTCCCTAATAATTATTTCTCTCAAATTATAGTGAGCACATAAACTTTTCATCCATCCAAGCTTAAATCAATCATCTTAGCAAGTTACAACAAATCAACATGCAGGGATAAAACATGCAAGATCAACACATGTCATAGTGATTTACGTGAAAACCCAATTTAGGAAAAACCAGCAGTAACATGCTACTTAATTCTCACTCTTCTAAAGTGATGCCTTGTTAAAAGCTTTCCTTGTTAAAGGCTTACAAGACACTGTTAAATGTGACCTTGTTAGAGGATTTCACCATACTGTTAGGAATGGCCTGGTCAAAGGACTTTAGAAAATTCTTTTGGAATGTCACCTTGTTAAAGGATTTACAACATGGCTATTAAACCAACCTAAGTCCATAGGATTTAAACTAACTATTACAATTGCTAGAGAGTAACAATAATAGCTTTTTGATCTAATACAACTTACAACATATCTTGAAGATTTTAGATCACACTTCAGTTCAATCCTTTGCTTGGCTTTTAATCACTTCAGCTCTGATAGCTTGTCATCTCAAGCTTCATCTCCTTGAGTCTTCTTACTCATCATACCAATGCAATCATATCTGTGGTCATCTATTGAAGCAGAGTAACTGTGCTCTCTTACTCCTTAGCACCTCTTTCAGTACTTTATGCTTTCATGCTTGACCTCCTCCCATTTTTGCTTCGTAGCCTTATGACTCCTTAAATAGAAATCTGGATTGCCTTACCCACTTGATTCTCCCTCTCCAACTTTAGGGTTTCAAATAGATTAGGTAGGATACAATGTATCCACCCCATATCTTGCTCTTATCTAGAAACTTCATCTAGAGTCCAATTGTATTCTCCAAAAATGTTTTACTTGGTGTTATGTGCCACCAGCTCATTACTCTTATCTTCTATTTGATTCACAAAATTCTAGATAACAACCTTGTCGGCTCAGATCTGGCGAATCTTCGATCTTTGAAATAATGCAGCAACTCAGCATTATTGGTTTACTCATGCTCAACACCTTGTGTGTTACTCGACACTTGAATCATGCTCGGCACCTGATCTTCACTTGGCATCTGATCTTTACTCGGCACATACTGAAGTTCAACTTGCTTAGCTTCAACTAGGAATCTGTTCAGCACTAACTAGCTTGCTCGGGTCTCTCTCTAATAAACTTAGTTAGGCTTTACAAATGTCTTCGCTAAAACCTTACATCTTTGATTGGTTTTAGTGTGCCCATTCTCTGTGTCTTAGAGTATGTCATCAATACACTATTTCATCAATGGCTTAGCTGATCTTTGTACTTCATTGCAACATCATAACTTCAACCTTTCTCTAGGTGTTCTAGTTACATCTTATTGATTGCCTCCTTCTTGTCAATCAACCAATTGATAGTATTTGGATCACTAAAGTAATTGTCATCCCTATAAGTAGCAAGTTTGACATCAATGACAAAACAATGATTGAGAACACTCTTTACCAGTTCCATTACTTTTTATGTATGATCTCTTCAATCATTTCCAACAATCTCCCTCATGATCTTTTCAATCATTTCCAACAACTTCATCATTTCTTGGATCAAACTTACCAATTTCATCATCTATCTTAATGTAACACTTGCTCCCAAATATTAAACTATACTTAATTGATTGTGAATGACCAAACCATAGTTCATAAGGAGTCTTGTTCATACCTTTTCTAATCTGTACTTTATTTAGAGTGTATAATGCAGTATTGACTACTTCTCTCCAAAATTTCTTAAAAGCATCATTCTCAAACAACAATACTCTTGTTGCTTCTGATACTGACTTATTTCTTCTTTCAAAATTCCCATTTTACTCCAGTGTTCTAGGTGCAAATAGGTGCCTTTTGATTCCATCCTCTTCACAAAATATGTTAAACTCTCTAGAGATGAATTCTCCTCCTTTATCAGATCTTAAATACTTTATCTTAACACTAGATTCATTCTCAACTCTATTCTTAAATAGCTTAAACTTCTCAAAAGCTTCATTGTTCTATTTAAGAAATGTTACCCACATTAGTCTAGTGAAATCATCACCAAAAATCATAAAGTACCTTTCATCATAGAATCCTCTTTTTCTAGGACCACAGAGATCTGCGTGAATGACCTCGAAATTCTCTATGGTAGTCACTAGTACATTTGGACCCAATTTTTGACCAAGGTTTGTCACTATTTTTCTCATTGAAAATTTGACCAAATTGTAGGTTGGTCAAAATTTCAATGAATAGATTCATCAAAATTTTGACCAACCTACAATTTATTCGTCAAAATTTTTACCAACCTACAATTTGGTAAAAATTTTGATGAGAAAAATAGTGACAAACCTTGGTCAAAATTTGGGTCCAAATTTACTAGTGAGTGAACTTCTTGTAGGAAATGATACTTTCATCTACTTGGCCAAAATGCATTCTTTACACACAACATTAGTAGGCTTTTTAATCTCAAGAAAGTCTCAGACTACAAAAGTGCTACTAATCTTCACAACATTATCAAATTTAATATGACATAATCTCTTATGCCATAACCAACTGTTATCCACTTTAGCTACCAAACATGTCATTTTAGTAGGATTAAAATGAAATTCATTACCTCTAGATCTAGTGCCAGTTCCAATCAATTTGCCATCTCTATCTTCGATAGTATAGGTCTTCTCAGTGAACTACAAATAATAACCCTTGTCCACAAACTATCCAACACTCAACAAGTTATGTTTTAATCTATCAACAAAATGAAGATCATCAGTATTAGTTTTCCATCAAGAGTAATGGATCCAATTCTTGTTATATGATAGGTTGCATTTTTACTAACTCTAACAATACCTCCATCATGATTCTTGAACATAACAAGCTTATTCATATCACTAGTCATGTGATGTGAAAAACCACTATCTATTATCCAATCGGATTTCTTTTTCACTTGGGAAATTAGAGATCTTTCTTATCTAATTTCTATATCAAGATCATCTTCCTTAATAACTACAAATCCTAATTCATCATCACTTTCACTTTGACCTTTTTTCATCTTATTCTTCATCTTCATTTGCATACAAATATTTTCTATCTCTATTTCTTTTAGGCTTAAAATTTGCTTTATACTTTTTCTTTGTTTTAGTACATTTAGATGCATAATGATCAAATTCATCACAAGTCCAACATTAAAAAATTTTCTTATCATCTTTTTATCTTCTCACAAGAAGGGCTATTCCATTCTCAATCTGATTTTCTTAATAAAATCTATTGCTACAAGAAAAATCTCCATGTGTGCTTGTAGTCCTTGTCAGATTAGGTCAAAAATTCAGGAAAATGAAGATTATTTTAACTCTTGCTACATCTCTAGATTATCACAGGTCCATTTTTGCTAATTCTAATCTTTCATGCAATATTTCCTTTGGGAAATCCTTAGTGCAGGGCATTAAAAGATGAATCATCTAAGCTACTGGCTTGAATGGTGGTGTCAAACTTTTCAAGATCTTCCATGTAACTTTATCATCTTCCTTGATTTTACCATGAGACAAAATTCCTACAACAATTTCTGATATTCTTCCAATATAACTTCTTACAAATTCATCTTCCATCATTTCTAGCATCTTGAAATGCACATATCCATTTTTGTAATCTCATTCTCTTTGCATGATCATCACCTTCTAAAGTACATTCTAATGCTTTCAAAATTTTATAACATGTTACAAGTGACTTTACCTGACTGTATTCATTCTTAGGAAGAGCTATTAGTAGACATTATCTTACTCTTATGTTACACATGAATAGATCTCTCTCGTCTTCACTACATTCTTGAAAATTTTCTTCTTCAACAATTATTTTCTTACCCTTTTTCAAGATCCAATATTCAAAACCCATGCAAAAAAGATGAGTCTTTATCTTCTCCTTCCAACTGCCATAGTTGGCCTGATCAAATCTAGGACTATCTTTTTTGAAAAGATTCACCATCGATCTCCCAAAGGCATTAAGCTTATCCTTCAAGGACTTGATGCTCTAGTATCAATTGTTAGACTATATAATCCACTAATATAACTGAGAGGAGGGGGGTGAATTAGTTATACAACTATTATCAAATTTATCAACCTTAAATAAAATTAATGATATGAGCAATATAAACTAAAAGCACAACAAGATAATCATACATAATAGCACTAGATATGTTAACTAGGGAAACCCTTGATCAGAGGGAAAACCCTAGTGGGGATGGTACCTACAAGATTATGTAGTAATATATATGTTCCTTGTTAGAGGATGGACCCTGCTAAAAGTCAATGAATACATTTAATACATATGAGTCCCTATTAGGATACTTTGAATCTCTATTAGAAGATTCCAACCCTACTAGGAGTTGTAGAAGATAGCTGGAATCACTTCTCAAACAACTTCAAAGGCAAGACTAATGAACCCACTATCCAAATGATCTCTATATTATTCCTTTCATAAAAATAGAATGAAATTGTATTGTTCCTTACTCTTTCTCTATCATGTCAACAAAACTTTTACTCCTAATCTTGTAACCAGATCACAAATCTTGCATCCAATAATCCCTTGGATCACTTTAATGCATTTAGTAAACACTCTACTTGTTTTCACACTTCACACTTCATATAAAAATCACAACACATTCCAAACAAGTAAAACATCTTTCCTTTATACCATATTTTCATATTAATTTCTTGAGTAGGCCTTGAGGCTTTCCCAATTAATTATAATAAGATAATCAATTAATTACAATTACAATAGCACTGTCAGATCATAGTCTATACAAAACTTGACATATGTGATACTAGGTCTTGTGTACTATCTAACATCATTAATGGACTATCCTCTATCATTGTCTCACTATGCATCTTCCCATTACATCTCAGATGTAGGATAGCCAACAAAAATCATTGATTGTTTTCATAATACTTTGTCTCTGAACTGCTCTCTATAAATTAGGTACAAAATTCATATCTCTTTGACTCAAACTCTATGCACTTGACCACATCATTAGGATACTATTCCAAACATAACTATGCATCACCAGACAATCAAACCATTGTTTATGCCATAAAGATCTCTATCTTCTACTCATCTAGAATTTATAGAAACCATGCTATGTTGACATCAATGACAAACACAGGCATCCATACAACATGTCAATACTCCCCAATGCTTAGGATACTCCCCTAATGTAGTATCATTAGCATTCATACTAACAAGAAATGAGTGCTGAGAAGACTACTAAAAAACAATAGTAGAGACTACTCAGCCAAGTGAATTAAAAACCAAAGAGAAGAAGATTAGTCAAGGGACCAACCACAAGAAAAAATTCTATTGATGAGGTTTGTGCCAACCATAGAAAATCTTCAAGATTATCTAGTTTTATATTCATGAAATATGAGACATTAGACAATTATGATAGAACAAAGTTGAGGAGGCTATGATAAGTATAATTGCAAATTATAAGCTACCTCCAAAAAAAGTAGAGAAGAAGATACCTATAGATGTGTATGACAAGCTTGAAATAAGGTGGGAATAGGAATGAGTAGAAGAGGTAAACATAAGAATTGACATATTAGTCAAGGTTATTATTCTCACAAAATCTTGCACCCTTCCCTAAATTTTTTACCTAAAGGAAACCTTGTGAAACATGAAAACAATCTCCAAACTATGGGACTTGAACTGTGAGATTGAGTCTTTAGAGAAGGTTGGCTTCCTTACTATTAGGTTGTACCTAACTACTCTTTGAGAGGAAAAGGGAGAAGGAATGGATGGAACAAAACTACCTAATCTAGTCTAAAGGGGGTGATACACCAAAATAGTTGTTCAACCTTATTTCTTCTTGAAAATGCAATTTTCATCAATATATTACCAAGATACACTGATTCAACCTTTTTTTCAATCCAATAGCCACAAAAAATAAAAAACCAAATGAAATACTACAAGGAAGGAACTTCACTCTATAACATCTAAGGAAAAATAAATACTATTATGCAAATTGAAGGATAGAAGACAAAACATCAACAAAGGAAAGGAAGTTTTGCACTTATATTAATGGTAGAGTGAGGTAAGATAGAGAATACATTCATGAATAAACAAAAGGAAATTATATTATTAGAGCATAAAATTCCATACTAATGAATCAAAAAAGGGTTGGCCCTAAGAAGGGTTACAAAATTTTCCTTTATAGTTCAAGCATAACTCAGATAGCTTCTACCCTAAGGAAAAGCACAACAACTACATTTAAGATTATAAAGAACAATCGTTGCAAAAATATGGAAGATTTGATCATGATACACATCTAGATGTAGAAAAATCATATCTTTCAGCAAACAGAGCCATGAGAAGATAGAAATGATGACCATTAATGTATAACCAGATAAATGGATAACTAGGTGTGATGGAGTGTCACCTTACATTTATCAAGCATAGAGAATGTTTATAAGTGGTTGTAGATGATCAAAAAGATTAGATTTACCATTAAAAGAGATGCTTGCTTCATTCCAAACATGCCAAATTCGATAAATCAAAAAGTCAACTAGATTTGACCATCTAATCCTACCACATGGCCTAATGTCGTTTGAATATTCTGCCACCTTGTCTAGCTCTCTAACTTTCCATTGACCTATTGAGTATCCAATCATTCATGACCTCACCACCTAGGCACACTAGGACACATGTCAACTTGTTGCTATGTTGCTATGAAAATTCATCATACATTTTTTCATAGTGACAAAGTGACCACTCTTGATCTATCCTCAATTTGATAGTGGAGAAAATATAACATCTTAAAACTACAATGGGCCTACTGAGACACATGTTGTATCATTACTATCTGGCAATGCATTTTCATTGTATATTTTTTTATAGTGACATAGTGACATGAATTGATCTTGGAAGATTAGATGGCCAAGGGAGAACCACAACTTACCATCCTCGTCAATACCTCTGACCAATCAAGTATTGCCACATCATTAGATTTTCTTTGACTCCTTTTCTACTATGTGGCTTAAGCTTTAATTTGGCCCCACTTGTTTACATGTCTGTCTATCACTTTGTTGCTATATATAATGACCTCACATGTTTTTTTAGCAACATAATGACAATCACACATCTATCTTTAATGTGATGGTCCTGAAGAAGCATTGATCTTTGTCAGTACCTTGACCAATCAAAAAATTTTCCTATGCTAACTCATTCAAACACCTCTTCACTCATAGCCCATAGTTGAAATAGGTCTCACATGCCCATGTGTCATATCATCACTATCTTGCTATGAAAATTCATCGTACATTTTTTTATAGCGACATCGTAACAATAGTTGATCATCTCCAAATCAGCAGTGGATAAGGGGACATCAAGAAACTAGCCCCTCTCAAAAGGTAATGAATATAATTTTGGTAGTTGTTACTTCATCTAACAACTCCACCAGCCACAAAGATAAATTCCCACCTTCCAGATATGTGGCACACTGTCACTATGTCTCTATGAAAATTCAATGTATAATATTCCATAGCAACAATGTGTCGATCTTAGATCTATTTTCAATCTATGGTGGAGATGTTTCACTAACAACCGCACATTACTTGAAACAAAAGGGCACCACTTAGACATGTTTCATATTGTCATTATGTCACTATGAAAATTAATCGTACAATTTTCCATAGTGACATAGTGATGTTCATTGATCTATTTTCAATTTGTTGATGAAGAAGATGTGGGCCCATCAAGGTGTTTATGATGTGAGACTGCTTCAAGACTTAGGATATAAAGATAAACCAATGTTTTATATGTATCCTTATAACATTAAAATATTTGAATATTTGAAAATATGACCGTTGGCCATGCTTGACAAGAAAAATTCAAATTTTGGCAGGAGTGCAAAAAACGGCTAAAATTTTTGGTGACTCAGAGGGTATACTAGCCTGCTAAGTATATGACCAGTGACCTTAAGCATCCATTGGGCTATGGAGTCATCAAATGAAACATGTGCTTTGTGAAACCATAACTCCACCTCTATCTTCTATGCAATCACAAAAATTCAAAACCTGGCTATCTTACAAAGAGATAACCTGTGTTGGACACTTCTTGGAAAACTTGGAAAACTACTTTAATATGTACAAAAAACCTTAACCCTCCCTAGAACGAAGGTTTCAAGTAAATACCAATGACCGAGATTGGTAGGAAATCACCATTGGGCTTGGATAGATGGAAATTATTGGCCTACTTGCAATTGATGATAATATAAGGTCCATTCCAGATAACATCAAATTTGGAGTGTCTACCTAGTTTGGCTCTATTTGCATCCCACTTGAGAACAAGATCTCCCTCTCTAAAAACCATTTCTTTGGCATTCTTGTCTTAGCTCTTTTTGATCTATTGTTGATGAATTTCAAGAGTTTGCATAGCCTATTGTTTATTTTCTTATAATTCCATCAATCTTGCCATCCTGACTATCATGGCATCGCGATCAACTAGCTCCAAATTATTAGATAACTCTAGTGAGGGGAAATCAAATGAGATAGGAGCCTTGCTTCCCTTCCATAAGCTAACATGAAAAGGGAGTTCCCAAATGCTCTCTTAGATATAATTTTGTCAGCCTAAAGGGCAGTCCTTAATTTTGAATGCTAACACCTTTGGCTGCCCTCAACGGTCCTCTTTGTGATTCTTACTTGGTTCTTATTAGACGAATTAGCCAAGCCATTTCCTTGGGGATAATAGTTTGAGGATGTACTCAAATACATTCCATGATCAACTACCCAAGAAAAAATATGAGTCCCAACAAAGGACATATCATTATTAGATATGATTGTTGAAAGGACACCAAACTTGGTGATATTTCCATCCAGGAATCCAACCCCTAAAGTCTTTTTGGCTTCTTTCAAAGCCACTACCTCTATCCACCTTGTAAAATAATCAATTGTAGCTAGGATCCACTTGTGACCAAACCTAGAAGGTGGATTGAGAGAACCAATAAAATCTAGCTCCCATTGAGAAAATCGTTGATTGACTTGACTAGGATGTAGGGGAAGAGATGCTTACATTTGTTTATCTAAGAAGAAGGCACACTTCTCACATTTCCTTACATGCTTATGATAGTCATGGAAAAAAGTTAGAAAATAATGACTAGCTCTCATGATCTTCATGGTGATTGTTCTAGCTGAGAAATGGCCACCATCAAGACCATCATGAAATTCCTTGATCATGTTATCAATTTGATTAGTGTTGATGCATCTTAGTACGGATCTGTTGAAATATTTTTGGTATGCTATCCACAAGGTAAAAAATGGATATATTGCAATATGAATTTCCTTCTTTTGGATTTTTTCACTCCTTGTGGATGTCCTTCTCCTATAAAGAAGGTTGTCATGTCTATTGTGATGTGGAGCCTAATTAGACTTAGAGGTTTATTCAGCACAGTTTCCCTGAAGATTATTTCTACAAGGTTTGGTGGCAATGTCCCCAGGATGGGGTTAAGGGGAAGTGCCCTTATGGGAGGTGTCTCAGATGAGGGTAAGCTAAAGGTGGAGAACTTTAATGGGAAAAAATTTCATTTATGGAAGATGTAAATGGAATATTATCTTTATTAGAAGGATTTATGTAAACTATTGGAAGGAAAATCCAAAAAACAAGGGACTATGTAAGATGAGAACTAGGAGAGTTTAGACAAAAGGGAACTTGGAAGCATTCAATTATGCTTGGCACCATTAGTGAAATTTAATATTACAAAAGTAAAGACAATTGAAGAGTTGATGGAAATCTTAGTGAAATTGTATGAAAAGCCCTTCACTTCAAATAAGGTATTTCTCATGAAGCATTTATTTAATATGAAAATGGCAGAAGGTGGATCTATTGTAGATCATTTAAATGAGTTTAATAGTGTTATTAGTCAGTTATCTTTTGTGTGTTGATCAAATAAATAAGATTTAGGAATGAGTGCCAACACACTTAACCATTTTCACTATACATGCCGAGTACACAATGGAAGCCGAGCTAGAATTTCTTTATGTGCTAAGTCACAGATAGTGCTGAGAAAATTACAGTTGATGTCGAGTAGAACACATTTTACTATATGCCAAGCTATACAAAATTTAACATGTGTCGAGTAGATTAGAAGATATTGTGTGTGAGCATTGTGAAGTTAATAGGAGCTGAGTGATTCAGGAATAAGTAGAAGCTGAGCAATGCAAGAATTCTATAGGAGTCGAGTAATGTAGGAAACATAGTGGATGTCAAGTAATCTAGAATAGATGGTGTCGAGCATCAGTATTACTTCATGTGCCAAGAAACACAGGATTAGCATAAGAGTTTGTGCCAATACAAACCAAGATGTAAAATGATTATGCATGACTCATGACAGGATAAGGAGATAAGATCAAATCCTCACATCCACCTATGAATAGTTACCGAGTGGATGTCGAGTTCGAAAACTTTTGGAAGCCAAGTGACAGGTAAAGGTAAAAAAATGCATTAAATGCAAGGTTTTTGAGTCGCTTAAAGGTGAAAATCAATTCATTGTGAGCCATTCAAATGAAGAGCAATTACCAGGAGCACAACTGAGAAATTTTCAAAGCTTTCAACTAGTGATTTGTAGCGATTCAGCGTGTACCCAAGTGATCTAAGCATTTAACTAGGTCTTTCCTTCAGGTGCTAAGTTTTACAGTTTGTGAAGCTTTATTTAAACGTCAAACCCTAGTTTAGTTAAAAATGGCATCTAGTTCAAAGATGACCCAAGGGAAAGTGAGCCATGAGATTCAACTTTTTAGTAACAAGGTTAAGCAACCTGAGTTTAGGCCCATACCAGAAGTTGCATATAAAAATGATCCAGCTGGTGCCCTATCCACCATCCCTAAAAAAGTTTTTATGGTTCAGGATGTGAGAAAGTGTTATAACTACAAAATAGGAGCCATAGGAGACTTAGAAATCTTTAATGCCTTTGAAAAACTTTGTGATAATGGTATATTGAAAGATGAGTTTTCTATCATAGAGAAAAAGGGTTTAACCAAAGCCCTAATTTTTCCAATTGTATTCAAAACTGAGTGGATACGCATAATACTTAGCAGAATCCATGATGGATCATTCTAACTAGAGCAAAGACTAGTCAAGATTACCAAGAAGATGGTTCATAGGGTTACCAAATTTCCAACCCTAGATCGGCCCAAGACACTGAGAAGTGAAAAGAAGGAAACAATAGAGAAGATCATAGGTGCAAAATGGAATAACAGGGGAATGACAATTGACACAGTAAAAGAACCCCTTCTAGACTTTGTTGTAAGGATCATATCACATAAATTTTATCAATCCAATAGGTTGAATAGTGTACCCTACATAGCAATGGATGTGGCATATAAGAATGTAAAGAAAGACCAAACCTATGACCTTGTAGAGCTCATGTTGCAACAGATTAATGAGAATCTTGGAGCTATTAGAAAGTCCAAGGGAGCACAATGTAAATTTGGGTCAGTGCTAGTTTGTATGTTCTTCTATGTGATGAAGGAATTCCCTTCATTTGGTAAAGTCAACTAGAATTAGAATAAAATCATTGTTGATCAAATAAATGATTTCATTTCACAAATGGGAGATAGCTTTGATGATAAAATGTTTATCTATTTTGATGATTTCAAGAATGCAATGAAGAAAAGAATGAGGATACTAGTTTCATTGGTGGAAAAACATCTAAATGACATATGCTTTTTGATTGACATTGATTATACTTACATTCAAGTAGTCCTTCCAAGAGTAAGATGGCTTAGACCATTGGGATATGAGCTTGATGTTGACCAAGCTTCTGCAACCATCACAGCATTACTTGCAGAGGAAAAGGACAAAACTGCAAAGGCATTTGGGACATATGACACTGTCAAATGAAGAGTGGTTACCAAATTCAAGACAACCACAACAGTAAAGAAAAATGAAAAGTTAGTAAAGAAAATAAAGAAGAAGTTTGGTGTTGGAGAAACAAGTGCAGCAAGTGAAGCAGAGGAGATTAGTGAAGGAGAAGAGGAAGGTGATGAAGAAAAAGATGAAGATGAGCTAGAACAAGAAGACAAAGATAAGAGTGCCGAGGAAGAAGAAGCTAAGGAAGCACCCAACATCCAAGAAGCCAACAACCAGAGCTACAACAAGGGCCTCCACACAAAAAGCCTAAGAGGAAGCCATAAAGAAGAAACCAACCAAGAAGGCATAGGAAGAGCCAAGGAAAAGAAAAAGATATGTGGTTCAACCTGATACTGATGAAGAAGATTAGTTTGAAAAAGTATGTCAACCTCCTAAGTCTTCACTTGATATATTATGTAAAAAGATTAGGAATGGAGATTTAAGTGAAATGAAAAAGATTGATTTCAATAATTTCAGCAAAGAGTAAAAAAATAGCATAGAAGAATTAGTCTATGCATTAATGGCATAGTTCAAGTATACACCTCTTGAACTAGATGGACAATTGCCAAAGGAATTGTCTAAAATTGTAGAAGACAAATGACATTTCTATTAAAAAATGGATAAGGAGATGAGGGAATCAACCCTAGCAAGCATACTACCTAATTTGACAAAGGAACAGATAAATCAAGCAGTCAGAAGGCATAACACTAGGTTTAAACCTAAGTATAGGGAATTCTCCATTCTCAAAAACAAAATTAAAGAAGTTGTATAGAGAACCACAAGAGCATGGAAGAATTTATATAAGAAAACTAAAGATGTCCTTGAAGAGGAGTACAAAGAAGAAGCTACTCCTAAACTAGAGGAAAGAAGGAAGAGGAGAGAAGAGAAGATAGAAGTAAAGAAAATGGTTGAAGAAGAAGAAAACAAATAAGAAAGAGAGGAGGAAGACAGGGGTACTAATGAGTAGCCAAGTGTGCAAGACATACAACTTCCACCTCCTAGTCCTCCTCACTCTACTACCACACCTGTAGAAATCATAAAGATTAAGGATGTTGTTGACACCTCATGTCAAAACATCAATCCATTAACTATAGAGGATCTCACTAAGATCCTTGACCAAAGAAATCTTCAAGCACAATTGTGTAGAAGTCCCATATTGGTCAGTGTAGATGATCTCCAAAATTTAGTAGATAAACTCAATGAAACCAAGGTGTCACCACAAGAACCACCTCAAATCACTCAAACTACTAGAATTTCATTTCTACCACCTCCATCACCACCAAGAATAGCCATACAAGCTCATCAGGAGTTGAGTGCAATAGTAGAGGAAGTCAAAGGAATAATAGTACAGACAATAAGTACACCTCTAGTAGTAGTGGTACAAGAAGAAGATAGGGAAGAAACATAGGATAAGGAGGAGTTAACAATAGAAACTTTGGTTTAATTTCCAAAAATAGGTACTCCTACCAAACCCATTTAGAAGTTGAGTACTAAAATGATGACCTCAAGTGTCAGTACACCAAGCTCAAGTTCTAATAGGGTAGCCAAGACCATTCATTATGGCATTCTTGAGCTTGATGAAGAAATTAAAATACCCTATTGTTTAATTGAAGAAAAGATGAATGAGATACAAAGTGCATTGGGTAAGAGAAGGAGGCAAGAGGCAATGAGGAAAGACTAAAAATACAAGTAGGCAATGAATGAGATCAAAGATATATTCATGGATGCCTTTAGCCTACAACCTCCAGATTCAAGCAGGCCAATCCTTGAGAAACTATCTGATTTAGTTGACCAAGTGAATAATGAAGACCATGATACAAATGTAAAACTCATGGAATGGTCAGAAAAGAAGTTTGAAGGAAAGGTCAACTAGAAGATAGATAATAACATAATTTTGGGATAGGTTGACCTAGCTAAAAAATTGGATAATGTAAAAACTGTGTTAGGGAACATCTTTTGCCTTTATAGCAAATTGTGTGATTTTTCCAGGTTCACACAAGAAATAAATCAAAAAAGTTTGAACCTTGAGAGCAACCTTAAGCTCTCCAATATGCAACTACCCTCAAATCCTTCATAGAGTGAGAAGCATTTTACTCAAATGCTTCACATTCAAAGGGAATTAGTTGCATTATCAATAGAAGAGGCCACTATTAAAGAAAAGTTGATGCAAATACAAGCCTCTATCACTCCTCACTTGGAGATATTACATAAGGAGAAAATGTATGCAGAAATAGTACTGAAGAAAGATCCAAATATTTCTACTCATGAAGGACTTGTTGATCTAGTAGTAGAGCTTGCAATCCAACACAAGTCATTGGATATTGCATTGAATAATTGGGATGCAGCTCTCAAAATACTCCTTGAGGTAGACAAGACATTTTTGCCAAACATGGCATTACTATTTAGGACCCTTTGACATCAGTGTAAAAAAGGGGGAGATAATATTCTAAGGGGAGAGATATATTAAAGGAGAAGATAAGAAGATAACATGATCAGAAATAGAGAACATTAGGCACAATGGCACAAGACATCACAATTCATGACATGACAAGGCATAATCAACTCAAGGGGAGTCATAAGGTATATAGTTGTTCACAATATGTTTTTGAAATTTTGTAAGTGAATAAGGGACACACAAGGATTGGATCATGAATGATTAGAAAGTGTTTTTGATACTCATGTCAAAGGGGGAGATTATTGATCAAATAAATAAGATTGACAAATGAGTGTCAACACACTTAACCATTTTCACTATACATTCTGAGTACACAATGGAAGTTGAGCTAGAATTTCTTTATGTTCTGAGTCACAGATAGTGCTGAGCAGAACACATTTTAGTATATGCTGAGCTATAAAGAATTCAACATGTGTCGAGTAGATCAGAAGACAGTGTGTGTCGAGTATTGCAAAGTTAATAGGAGCCAAGTGATTCAAGAATAAGTAGAAGCCGAGAAATGCAAGAATTCTATAGGAGTCAAGTAATGCAAGAAACATAGTGGATGCCAAGCAATCTAGAATAGATGGTGCCAAGCATCAGTATTACTTCATGTGCCAAGCAACATAGGATTAGGATAAGAGTTTGTGCCAATACAAACCAAGATGTAAAATGGTTATGCATGAATCATGATAGGATAAGGAGATAAGATCAAATCCTCACATCCACCTATGCGATCCTCATGCAGCAAATCAAAAAATTGGAAATTGTATGTAGCCAATGGGTGAATTTCAAGGGTTTGAGTGGGAACATTTTAATCAAGGATGCATGATGGACCACTAATCTTTATAAGGGAGTCTTGATGTCATTGAACATATAGAGGAGAAAGGAATCATAAGAAGAAGGAAAAGAAAAGCCTATGAAGGTCACTGCAAAATATTGGTGTAAAAGATTTAGTGGAAAGGACAGCATTTATACATCTAGTTGATCATAATAGAACAAGGAACACAATCAACAAATTAGATCTAGCAGAGATCAGGGATAGAAGAGTGGATCAAGAGCCTGATATCAGCATTAGAGATTGCATTAGTTTAGGTGTATTATTCTAATACTCTCTCACAATTGTATTAGGAATTTGGAAATCCTATTGAGTTAGGTAGGTTTAGCAGCCTTATGTAAATCCTTTAATAGGGTGGCATTCTAAGTTGAATGTTCTTAAGTCCTCTAAAAAGGCACACTCCTAAAAGGGTGTAGAAATCCCTTAATAGGGTTACATATTAATAGTGTATTGTAGCCTTTAATAGGGCAGGCCTTTAACAGGGCAAACCATCAGAAGTAGTTGAAATCAATTATTGTAGTAATTTCATGGGTATCATCCCCACCCCAGTTTTACCTTCTTACTCCTGGAGGGTTTCTAGGTCACCAAAATCTCAAGTGTTATGTGGTGATGCATGTTTTTTTCTCATGATTGTTTAATGTTTATATGAATGCATGTTACTTTTAGTTATAAGTTATTAAGGGTTTAAAAGAGATCAATGGCCAGTACTTCTGATTCAACCCCCTCTCAGAAGAACTCTTCCAATTAAGACATTCCAACATTGTGGGTATTAATTTTGATGAAGAAATTAGGGGTCTCTTGATTTTGTGTTCTTTGCCTAAAAGATAGAATGGCTTGGTAATGATTGTGACTAATTTTGTTTCTGGATCTAATACCCTAAAATTTGATTATGTGATCGATGTTATTTTAAGTGAGGAAACTCATAGGAAATATTTAGGTGGATCTATATCAGGAAGTGTTTTGAATACACAAAGTAAAGGTAGAATGACTAAGAGAGGAAATAATTCGAGAAATCATGGAAAATCAAGAGGAAAGTCAATGGGGAAGAAGTCTCAATCAAGAGGACCGAAAGATTTTTGGTACTATGGTAAAAGAGGGCATAAGAAGAAAGATTGTCGGACTCAAAAGAACAATGAATGAGATAAACTAGAAGGGAATAAGGAGGCAAATGTGGTAAGTAACAAATCCAAAGAGGATGCTTTGCTTTTGTCTTTACAAAATTTTAATGATTCATGAGTTTTAGATTCTGGTGCTTCATTTCTTGCTACACCTCATAGAGGTTATTTCATTGATTATGTGCAAGGGGATTTTGGGCTTGTTTATTTGGGGGATAATGAACCTTGCCAAGTTGTTGGAAAGGGAAAATTTCAAATTAAGTTGTACAATGGGAATCATTGAAAGCAAGTTTTACCAAGTCTAAAATGTGTCAATTTGGATTTCTATGAAAGTTGTGTATATGGTGAATAAAAGAGAGTGATTTTTATGAAGACTGTGAAGGAGAAGAGAAGTGAGAGATTAGAGCTTGTGCATATAGACGTATGGCGAATAGCTCATGTATCTTCCCTTGGTGGCTCTCATTATTATGTTATATTTATTGATGATGCAACTAGAAAAGTATGAGTTTATTTCTTTAGAAAGAAATTTGATGTATTTCAAACATTTAAGAAGTGGAAATGCTTGGTTTGAAAATGCGACTAGAAAGAAATTAAAATATCTTAGATCTGATAATGGTGGCAAGTATTGCAGTCATGAATTTGAAGATTATTTCTCTGCTAATGGTATTTTTAGATAGGAAACTATTCCAAGGGCTCCATAGGAAATGGATTGGCTAAATGCATGAACAGGACTATAATAGAGTGTGCAAAGAGCATGAGGTTGCATGTAGTGTTTCCTTTAACCATGTAGGTGGAGGCTATCAATACTGCTATATATTTGATTAATAGAGGTCCTTCTACTCCTTTGGGTTGAGGTATTTTAGAGGAAGCATGGACTGGTAAGAAGGTGAGTTATTCTTATCTCAAAACTTTCGATTGTAAAGAATTTGCTCATATAAATTCTAAAAATAGAACCAAGTAGGAAGCTAAGTTAAAGAAATGTATATTTGTTGGATATAGTATTAATGAAATTGTTTATAGGCTTTACGATTTTGAAAATTGTAAGATTGTAAGAAGTAGGGATGTCATATTCAATGAGAAAGTGTTGTAAAAATATCTATTGTAGCAACATGAGAATAAAGAAGATGATTATGTAGTGTTGGATGATAATCCAAAAGATGATGTTTCAGCAGTTCCTCATGATTTGTAACAACTGCAAAAACAAATATCCCACACACTAGTGAATATTAGATGGTCAACAACGATAAGTAGACCTTCAAAAAGATTTTCTCCTTCCTTGTACTCTATTTTACTTATTGATGTTGGTGAACCTAAATTTTATGATGAAGTTATGTAGGTGGATACAAAGATTTAGTGGGAGTCTACAATGAAAGAAGAAATGGACTCTTTGCTGAAAAATAAGGCATGAGATTTATGCAAGTTGCCTACTAGTAAAAAGGCTTTGCAGAACAAATGGGTTTATAGGTTAAAAGAAGAGGATGGAGGTAAGAAAATATTTAAATGTGGGTTAGTTGTAAAAGGATTTGCATAGAAAAAGGAACTAATTTTGATGAGATATTCTCTCTTGTTGTTAAAATGACTTCTATTCACACTATTTTAAGCATTGTGACTATTGAAGATTTGCATTTGGAGTAGCTTGATGTTAAAGCAACCTTCCTTAATGGTGATTTTGATGAAGAGATACATATGGCACAAGCACAATAATATTAGGTTAAAGGTATAGAGAACTTAGTGTGAAGTTGAAGAAAATTTTATATGGCTTGAAGCAAGCACCTCTGCAATGGTATCTAAAATTTGATAGATTTATGCATGAGCATGGATATAGCAAGTGTCATTAACATTATTGTGTTAATCTTAAAAGTTTGGATGATGAAAACTACATTATTTTATGTTTATATGTCGATGATATGCTTGTAGCTAGGTCTAACATGGATCACATTAAGGGTTTAAAGGAATTGTTAGCACATGCATTTTCAATGAAGGATTTGGAGGAAACAAAATAAATCTTTGGTATGAAGATTTGTAGAGATAGTAAGAAAAGAAAATTGACCTTATCTTAGGCTGATTATGTTGAGAAGGTGTTGCAATTTTTTCTATGGAGAATGCTAAAGCTATCAGCACACCTTTACCTAGTCATTTGAAGTTGACTAAGGAGATGTGTCCCAAGACACAAGAATAGGAGGAAAAGATGTCTAAGGTACCCTATGCTTTAGTTGTAGGAAGCTTAATGTATGTTATGGAATGTATTAGGCCAAATATTGCATATACAATGGGAGTTTTTAGTAGGTATATGATGTTGGATACAATTGTTAATTGTGTATTTTCTTTGATGTTACACAAATGTCATATCAGCCATCAGACAGAGTCTACCGAGCTCAAACGGTCAGCAAAGCAATTTATAGTGTCTACCGAACATTCCTGAACAGCACAAAGGAAAGTTAGCTCTTATCGAGCTCACTCGGGCATCAAAGGATTATGTAGTAGAAAGTTAATGTTAACCGAGCTCCCAAGGTTAACAAAAGGAAAGATAATGTCTACCAAATTGACTCGGTCATCAAAAAGAAAGTTGGCTTTTATAGAGCTAACTCGATAAACAAAAGAAGGTCAATGTTTATCGAGTTAACTCGATCTCCAAAGGAAGTTGCAAGGTTTGTAGTGATTATTGAGCTTCACTTGGTTAACACTGGGGAAACTATTCTGGAGCAGTGGTCACTGAGTTGGGTCACGCGGTGAAGAATTTTATTATTCTAAAGAATTAAGTTTAATTATTTTGTGCAATGATTGCAGCCGATCGATTTATGTTTTTCAATTTTTGTAACTTGTAATTGAGCCGACTTGATAATCTGTAAGGTATATATGAAAGATCAAATTGCAAATTCATAAGATGTAAGAGTTTGGATGGATAAGAGTGCAAATGTATGGATATGAAATGAGAAAATATTGAATATATGAGTGAATGTTGAAGAAAGATTAGATATGTTTATGGAGCTACAAAGTTATATTCGATCAGTGAGGATCTAGTAAAATAGAACAGAGATCTGTATTCAGCAAAGATAAGTTACATATATTTTGGATCACTTCATTGTTGCTTTCTAATCATTGTAATAGTGATTCAAAATCTCTTAATAGAGTTGGTTTAATAGCCATTTTATAAATCCTCTAACAAGGTGACAATTCAGTTGAATTATTCTAAAGACCTCTGACAAGGCTACTTCTAACAGGGTGATTAAATCCTCTAATAGGGTCACACCTAACAGTGTGTTTTGTAACCTTTAACAGGGTTAGCTTCTAACAAGGCTCTCTTTAGAAGAGTGAAAATTGGTAACTAATTACTTGGTGGTTTTTCTCAAATTGGGTTTCCACGTTAAATCTGGTGTCTCTTGTGTTCATGTTATTTCTTTATGCATGCATGTTAATCACTTTAAATGCTTAATAAGTTAACAGAACATTTATCAAGTTTCAACATTTATTTGTGTGGTTACCGAGTATTAGCAGCAACTATATTTTAAGAAATCTAAGGACCTGTGGATTTATTTTTGTGGTAACTGATTCACCCCTCCCCTCTCAGTTACTCCATCTCTATTTCCAATAATTCGTATCAGAGCTCTTGGTGCTTGTAGAATAAGATTTCAAGGATCTAAGCTAAAGATCAGGATGTTTTATAAGAGGGAAATTCCAAGACTTAATAGGGACAAGTTCTTAGCATGGCAAGGGTTGATGAGACTTCATCTAGCTTCTATTGGAGATACATGACTAAAATACCTTGATGAAAAATATGCAGAACAAGTTGGTACACTATCTGTCAATGATATTGCTGAAAAGAAGACCCACAACATTATGATGATAGATATAGCATTTGATTTAAGTTATGAAGAATTTGATGATATCAAGGACTGCAAATCTTCTTTTGAAATGTGGGGAAAACTGAAAGAAATCTATGGAGGAGATGATAATGTTAGAAGAGCCAAAGCAGAAAGTTTGAGAGGACAATTTGATCAAATGAGGATGAGAGAGGATGAAAACATTGCAAAATGTGTTGAAAGAGTCAAAGCATGTGTCAGTGCAATCAAAGCATCGAGAGGAGATATCAAGGAAGAAACAGTTATAAGTAAAGTTCTCAGAACTCTACTTCCCATTTATGAAATCAGAGTTTCTACAATTCAAGAAAGAAGATGTGAAGCAAATCATAAGATAAATCTAGAGGCTATAGTTGGAAGATTAACTACATTTGAACTAGACAACTTTGATAACTATGTTCTAGCTTCCAAGAACATTGAATTAGCATTTGAAGCCAAACTTTCACTCAAGGAGAAAGGAAAAAAGAAATCTCAGTCAAAAAGTGAAGATAAATCAAACCAAAGTTTAGATAGTGATCTCAAAGTAATTGAAGCCCTTCTAGCAAGGAAATATTCTCGATGTAGAGGAAAATACAAAGGTAAAGTACCCCTAATCTATTTTTCATGTGAAGAAGTTGGTCATATTGCTGCTAGGTGTCCAAACGAGCAGAATAAAGATGAAAAAAAAGACCACAAATGGAATGGAAAGAAAGATTTCAAATCATTCAAGGATAAAGGTAAGAAAATATGTTTTATGGCTAAAAATTCTAATGATTCTAATGATGAAGAAGAAGATGAAATTGTGTACATTGCTGTGAAAGATGAATCTGATAATGATGGGGAAATGGCACTCATTTCTCATATGAGCAAAAATGATGCATGAATCATAGATAGTAGTTGTTCTCATCACATGACTGGTGACAAAACTAAATTTGAATACTTTGAAGACTACGATGGTGGCAGTGTAAGATTTGGTAACAATGAACCTTGTTGTATAAAAGGAAGAGGAAAAATCTCTCTATCCAAGGAACTTATATGTGATAATGCCTATTGGGTAAAAGGACTAAAGCATAATTTGCTAAGTGTGGCATAGTTACTCAATAATGGATTCAAAGTAGAATTCATGCATGGTAAAGCAAGACTACTGGATGGCAAAGGAAAGCTGATTAGATCAGGTACTCAAACTAAAGGTAACTTGTTCTATCTTGAACTAAGTGAATGTTCATGTTTCATTGCTCAAGCAGAAGAAATTTGGTTATGGCATAAAAAGTTTTGTCATGTGAACTTTGGTAATTTGGTAAAGATAAGAAAATTTAAGAAAGTAAGAGGCATTCCTAACATAAAGAAACCTGAGGTTGGTCTATGCAAAAATTGTCAGATTGGAAAGATGGGAAAGACTAGTTTTAAAAGTAAAAACTACCAGTCTGAAGATATATTAGAAATTGTGCATACTGATTTATGTGGAAAAATTGAAATTGAAAGCTATACTAGAGAAAAGTTCTTCATTCTTTTTGTTGATGATTACTCAAGAATGATGATAGTCATGTATCAAAGAAACAAATCAGAAGCATTTGAAAAGTTCAAATGGTATTTGGCTAGAGTAGAAAAGGAAATAGGGAAAAGATTAAAATGCTTGAGGTCAGACAGAGGTGGAGAATTCATTTCACATGAGTTTAATAACTTTTTCATTGAAAGAGGAATCAAAAGACAGGTATCAAGCCTTGGAACAGCCCAACAAAATGGAATAGTTGAAAGAAGGAATAGATCCATCATGGATTGTGCAAGAACATTAATGATTGAAAAGAGCATTGCTATCAAATACTGGAAGGAAGCTATCAGCACTGTAGTTTATACACTGAACCGAGTATAGCTGAAGAAAGACTCATTCAAAACCCCTTATAAGTTATGGTATGGCTATAAACCTAATGTAAGTTACCTTAAAGTATTTGGAAGTAAATGTTACATTTTAAAAGAATCTAGAAAAGGCAAATTTGATGTGAAAGGTGATGAAGGTATATTCTTTGGATACTCATGCAAAAGTAAGGCATATAGATGTTTTAACTTGTCTACTCACAAAGTCATAGAAAGTGCACATGTGAAAGTTGATGAGTTTGTAGAAAGGACTAAAGAAGAAAGCAAAAGGGAACCAGAAGATTATAGAAGGTTTGTCTTCATTGAACCTGATACAGTACCAGTTACATTAGAGAATCAGGAATCTTCTACTCCCGAGTCATCTATAACCAAGTTACAGGAAGTTCAAACCGAGTCACAGCAAATTGAGCTAAATTCAATATCTATTGAGAAAGTATCTACCGAGCAAGTGTCTACCAAGTCTAAAGGACTCGAGCCAGCATCTACTGAGAAAATATCTACCGAGATAGAATAGACAGAACCTAAAGTTGAAATGCAAGAGAATAATAATGAAATCCATTCAAAAGGCAAGGAACCTGTATCAGCTAAATATGTCAGGAGACATCATTCAACAGATCAAATCATTGGAGATAAATTTGAAGGAACCATGACAAGAAGCAAGTTGAAAGGTACTTGTTTACTTGCTGATTTTGAACTTAGAAATATCAAAGATGCTTTAGAAAATGATAGTTGGATTGAGGCTATGAATGAAGAAATAGAGAAAATAGAGAAAAACAAGACATGGACTCTTGTACCTAGGCCTAAAGATAAAAATGTGATTGGAACTGATTGGGTATTTAGAAACAAGTTGGATGAAGATGGTAAGTTATCAAGAAACAAAGCTAGACTAGTATGCAAAGGATATGCTCAAGAAGAAGGAATAGACTATGGAGAAACTTTTGCTCCTATTGCAAGATTGGAAGGAGTCAAAACCTTACTAGCATATGCTACTCACAAAGGATTCAAAGTTTATCAGATGGATGTCAAGTTAGCATTCCTCAATGGTATCCTGGATGAAGAGGTTTACATTGAACAACCTGAAGGTTTTGTTGATCCAGATAAGAAGAACATGGTCTGTAAATTACACAAGGCATTGTATGGTCCAAAACAAGCTCCTAGAGCATGGTATGAAAGATTGCATAACTATCTTATTCAGATTGGTTTTCAAAGAACTAATGATAACAGTAGCTTGTATATTAAGGAAGGACCAGATAATAAGATTGTCTTGGCATAAATATTTGTAGAAGATACTGTTTTCATAGGGAATGATGATCTGTGCAAAGAATTCTCAGAACAAATGAACAAGGAATTTGAAATGTCTATGTTTGGTGAGATCAAATTCTTTGTTGGTCTTCAAATTCAATAGAATAAAAATGGTATTTACATCGGTCAATCAAAATACATCAAGGAGATATTAAAAGAGTTTTGAATGGAAGATTGTAAACCAGTTGGGACTCTTATGTGTACCAGATTAAAACTTACCAAGGAAGATGAATCAAAAGAAGTAGATCAAACATTGTATAGATCTATGATTGAAAAGTTGTAGTATTTAGTTCATACTAGGCTAGATATTGCCCTTGCAGTTCGTATTGTAGCAAGATTTTCAGGAAAACCAAGAGAAAATCACATTATGGCTATCAAAAGAATAATGAGATATTTGAAAGGAACTAAAGAGTATGGTTTATGGTATAAGTTTGGAGGTAATTTCGATTTGAAAGTTTCTACTGATGGTGATTGGGTAGGAAACTTTGATGACAGAAAAAGTATGAGTGGAGGTGCATTCTTTCTTGGAAAGAGGTTGGTTTCTTGGACAAGCAAAAAATAGAATTGTACATCATAATCTATAGCAGAGGCAGAGTATTTTGCTACAGTAGTAAACTGTTCTAATATTGTTTGGTTTAAATAGTTGTTGGAAGGCATGAAGATGGAAATCAAAGAACCAGTTGTTATGTTCTATGATAATACAAGTGCAATCAACATATCTAAGAATCCAATGATGCAATCCAAAACCAAGCACGTTGCAATAAAATATCATTTTGTCAGAGAATTGGTGCAAGATAAGGAGATCATATTGGAATATGTTCATACAAAGGAACAAATTGCTGACATATTCACAAAACCATTACCTAAGGATGCATTCATTTATCTAAGAGGTAAGTTAGGGGTCACTCCCCTTTCTGAAGTTCACTAAAATAAAGTTGTAGTGATGCATCAACTCATACTAGGTTGAAGATCTATCAGTTGATGCAGCATAACTAGGAAATATTGCATATGAATCAGTACTAAAGGTACACTAAAATTCATTTGAGTTGAGTTGTCTTTGGCATGTGTTGTCAAAGAGGGAGAGTTTTATTGTCATATCTCTCTGAAATTTGTTTAAGATAAAAGAGTTTTCTATGTAATTCCTTCACAGAGGGAGATTACTGTAAGAGGGAGAATTTTTCTATCTTAGAGGAAATTTTTTTATGTTGATATATTGTGTTGCCATATAAGAGAAAGACTTGTTTTCAAATTTTATTCTACTATGACATGTTGTGTTGCCATCAATGCCAAAGAGGGAGATTGTTGGATACAATTGTTAATTGTGTATTGTCTTTGATGTTACACAAATGTCATATCAGCCATCAGATAGAGTCTACCGAGCTCAGATGGTCAGCAAAGCAATTTACAGTGTCTACTGAACGTTCCTAAATAGCACAAAGGAAAGTTACCTCTTACCGAGCTCACTCGGGCATCGAAGGATTCTGTAGAAAAAATTTAATGTTAACCGAGATCCCAAGGTTAACAAAAGGAAAGATAATCTCTACCAAGTTGACTCGGTCATAAAAAAGAAAGTTAACTTTTACCAAGCTAACTCGGTAAACGAAGGAAGGTCAGTGTTCTTTGAAGGAAGTTGCAAGGTTTGCAGTGATTACTGAGCTTCACTTGGTTAACACTAAGGAAGCTATTCTAGAGCAGTGGTCACCAAGCTGGGTCGGGCAGTGAAGAATTTTATTATTCTAAAGAATTAAGTTTAATTGTTTTGTGCAATGTTTACAGCCGAATGATTTATGTTTTTCAATTGTTGTAACTTGTAATTGAGCCGACTTGACAATCTATAAGGTATATATGAAAGGTCAAGTTGTGAATTTATAAGATGTAAGAGTTTGGATGGATAAGAGTGCAAATGTATGGATATGGAATGAGCAAATATTGAATATATGAGCAAATGTTGAAGAAGAATTAGATATGGTTATGGAGCTACAAAGTTATATTCGATCAATGAGGATCTAGTAAAATAGAACAGAGATCTGTATTTAGCAAAGATAAGTTGCATATATTTCAAATCACTTCATTGTTTCTTTCTAATCATTGTAATAGTGATTCAAAATCTCTTAACAGAGTTGGTTTAACAGCCATTTTGTAAATCCTCTAACAAGGTGATAATTTAGTTGAATTGTTCTAAAGACCTCTGACAAGACCACTTCTAATAGGGTGATTAAATCCTCTAGAAGGGTCACACCTAATAGTGTGTTTTGTAACCTTTAACAGGGTTGGCTCCTAACAGGGTTCACTTCAAAAGAGTGAAAATTGGTAACTAGTTACTTGGTGGTTTTTCCCAAATTGGGTTTCCACATTAAATCTGGTTTCTCTTGTGTTCATGTTATTTCTGTATGCATGCATGTTAATCACTTTAAATGCTTAATATGTTAACAGAACATTTATCAAGTTTCAACATTTATTTGTGTGATTACCGAGTATCAACATCAACTATATTTTAAGAAATCTAAGGACTTGTGGATTATTTTTGTGGTAACTAATTCACCCCTCCCCTCTCAGTTACTCCATCTCTATTTCCAATAATTGGTATCAGAGCTCTTGGTGCTTGCAGGATAAGATTTCAAAGATCTAAGCTAAAGATCAAGATGTCTTATAAGAGGGAAATTCCAAGACTTAATAGGGACAACTTCTCAGCATGGCAAGGGTTGATGAGACTTCATCTAGCTTCTATTGGAGATACAGGACTAAAATACCTTGATGGAAAATATGTAGAACAAGTTGGTACACTATCTGTCAATGATATTGCTGAAAAGAAGACCCACAACATTATGATGATAGATATAGCATCTGATCTAAGTTATGAATAATTTGATGATATCAAGGACTGCAAATCTGGTGTCTCTTGTGTTCATGTTATTTCTTTATGCATGCATGTTAATCACTTTAAATGCTTAATAATTTAACAAAACATCTATCAAGTTTCAATATTTATTTGTGTGGTTACTGAGTATCAGCAGCAACTATATTTTAAGACATTTAAGGACCTATGGATTTATTTTTGTGGTAACTAATTCACCCCTCCCCTCTTAGTTACTCCATCTCTATTTCCAACATATGAGTCATCCAGCGATTGAGCATTGGAATGTAGTTAAATGAATTCTCAAATATTTGAGAGGAGCATCTAGTAAGTGTTTACACTTTGGGGGCTCTACTACTACTATACAGGGATATGTTGACTCAGTTTGGTAGGTCATATTGATACTAGGTAGAGTACTATAGGTTATGTATTTATTGTTGGTGGGGTAGTAGTGAGCTAGGTTTCTCGATTATAGTAGGTTAATTCTTTACGACTATAGAGGAAAAGTATGTTACTGCTATAGTGGCAAGCAAGGAGATGATATGGCTTTAGTACTTCATGGAAGAATTAGGACACCCACAAAGGGATAATTATTTGTTCATGGATAGCTAGAGTACCATTCATCTCGCAAAGAATTCAATTCTACATTCAAAGACAAACCACATACAGTTGCAGTACCATTTCATTCAGTCAATTTTGGATGATGGATAGTTAAAGTTGGAGAAGATACATACAAATGACAATCTAGTAGATATGTCTAGAAAGGAAGTGACAAGAGAGAATCTGAACTCCTCTTCAACTTCAATTTGTCTTCTAGACTAAATAAAATAAACAAACAGTATAGCCTAGGGTGGTTTAATATTCTAGTGGGAGCTATAGGTTTAGTAGTGCTATGATTAGTCTCAAAGTGGGAGGTTATTATTATGGAGTTTGATCATTCTCCATGTGCGAGATTATTGTGATGTGGAGCGTAATAAAACTTAGAGGTTTATTTGACACGATTTCCCTCTAAATTATTTCTATGGGGGTTTGGGGGCAGCGGCCCCAAGATAGGGTCAAGGGGCAACACCCATACAGGATCCTGGGGCAACGCCCTAGGTACGATCCATGTCATCGGGGGTTTTTAGGGGCAACATCCCTAAAGCCAAAAATGACCTTATATTGTAAAAGGAGTTAGCTACTATTGTTTTATTATTCTAGCCATAATTTTGTAAGTAGCAAAAAGCTTGTATAAAAAGACTTAGGGTTAGTGATCTTCATAATGTGTGATGCAAAAATTGGTTCTTGTAGTGGCATTGATCTGTAAGGGATCATGAATTGTAATTAGGTTGTAATCACTGGATCATAATAATATTGGACTTTTTGTTGGTGGATCTAGCCAAGGGATTGGGTGAACCACGTTAAATCTTTGTGTCTTGTGTTCTCTTATGTGTGATCTACTATTTTTTGATATTGGTTATATTGGCATGTATTTGTTATTCCTATTTGAGGTTAATCCTAACAATGTCTTGCATCCAATTGTTTGGATTTTCATTTCCTATTGATTCTGTATTCTCCATAACCAGAGAAACCTTCTCAATTGGCTCTTGGGATGAAATCATCTATTCACATTGTAAGAATTTGGCTTAGGATAGAATTCACCCAAGACCAAGAAACTCAAACACAAGCACAATAGTAGAAAAAAGAGAGAGTATGATTAGAATGATGATATATTCATTCAATATGCCATATGAAAGTACACTAGGAGTTCCTATATATAAAGGCCTCTAGAGAGCTTCTAGAATGCATAGAACTCAACAACATGATAAGTCATACAACCAAGCACATGTCCACTAGATATGGGTTATCCTCCATTAAGCACAAAAGTAAGTGTGATGATGAGAGGATAAGCCTACAATGGTGTATCACACAAATTAGTGTTGCAGACAACATGTGTTAAAAAGGGAGTGCGAATAACTGTTTTGTCTACATGAAAACTCAATGAATGATGCAAACTCCTATGTTGTAGAGACATGTGCTGAATTAGAGTTGCATACTTATGTGTTGTCAACATGAACACTCATTAGAGTACACAAACTCCTATGTGTCTCACCTAAATCAATCATAAAATAATGTAAAATAATAAAATAATGCATTAACCTAAGTAAAATTAAGTAAAGTGTAAATAGTAAATACTTATTTACACCAATACACTTATTCCTTTACTTGTAACCATCTTGGTGATCTTGATGTCTATGTCATACTTCATGACCCTAGTGATCTATCCAGCCCTCTTCTCATTAACATCCTTATGTAAAAGAAAGTCCTTCACACTTGCATGAGAAACTAGGAGTTGGATCTTGTTCTGAATTATTTCAAGGCTCTTACAATAGAGATGACTTGTTTCTCTACATAATTGTATCTATCTTCATAATCCTTTAGCCCTTCACTAAAAAAGGCTATAGGTTGTCCTTCACTAGCATCATTCAGCTATGTCAAGACAACTAAGATGCTTGACTCACCTCAAATGGTATAGAGAATGAAATCCTTATCAGAAAATTGATTGATAAGGGTAGGGGTTGATGTTATTGTTTCCTTAATCTCTTCAAAATTGTGTCTCTCTTTGTTTGTCCAAGTGGCCATGTTCTTTTTAGCATAGCTATAAGGGGTTTAACCATGGTAGAAATATTAGGGATAAATCTCCTTACAATGTTAATTCTACCAAGGAAGGTTTGCAACCCTTTCTTATGAATAGGAAGTGGGAGAACAAGGATTGCCTCTACCCTATTTGGATCTATGGTTAGCCAATCTTTTGACACAATATGTCAAAGTAACTTCACTTGACTATTGGCAAATACACACTTGCTTGGATTCAAGGATACACCATATTCTCTACATTTAATGAATACCTGCCTCAAATGACCAAAGTGATCTACCAAATTCTTGGAGTAGATAGTGATATCATCAAGGTAGGCCAACATAAATCTTTTAAGTATATTCTTGAAAACCATTTCCATTTACTTTTTAAAAGTAGAACCTACATTGGTTAGTCCAAAAGGAATCTTACAATAGTCATAGGTGCCCCATTTAGTAGTGAAATTAGTCTTATATCTGCTAGACTCTTGAACCAATACTTGGTTATAACTAGAAAACCCATTTAAGAAACAAAATCTCTCTGAACCACTAACCTTGGATAGAATTTGTTCCATGGAAGGGAGGGGATGGTGATCTTTAAGAGAATCTCTATTAAGGTCTCTAAAATCTACACATAGTCTAATCTCTCCACTCTTCTTCCAAATAGGAACAAGGTTAGCTACCCAAGAGGAATGTTTAATAGGAAAAATTATATTGGCCTCTATTAACTTGGATAAGTCCATTTTCATTAATGATTCAATCTTAGGGTCGACTAATCTATGTTTTTGTCTAATAGGTTTGGCATTATCACTCAAAACTATGGTATGCTAAAACAAACCTATGTCAAAACATTTTAAATCATCATATGTCCAAGCAAATATATCATTAAACTCTTGACATTGATGAACACAATTTTCTTACTCAATTTTAGAGCATACCTTTCCCACATTAAGAGTTCCCCCATCAATAACAACAACTAGTATATGATCATCTTTGTTTGCAACCAATTTTTGAGCCTCTGCTCCTTTCTTGAACATCAAGGTTGAAGATACTCTCCAATGTGATTAGGCTTTTAGGTAACTTTTTTGAACTGAGGTTCATGATTTGATCAATGCACTAGCCTTGTAGCCTAGATTGATTCCTCTTAGAGAATTCTACTTCACTTTGTAGATAATTAACAATTTGTACATCAGAATCAAAGCCTTTCCAATTAGTATTGTTGTCATGGATGATAGGCCTTACAACCATTCTAATTTGCTACTCTTTTTCATCTTCAACATGCCCTAGTACATCATAATAAGCATCAATGGCTGAAAATCTGTCAACATTTTATTTTCTCTCCTAGAAAATCTCTAGATGTTGAATGCCCAAAGACCCTCAAGAAAATCCCAAATTCTATGTTTATATGCTTTGAGAAGATCATTCTTGGTGCTATTTTGGCTTCTTACTTAATTAAGAATCAACTCATTGTCCCCAAACACCCTTAGAGCCTTGATTCCTCTCTTTTGTGCAAGTTAGAGACCTTTGCTCAGAGCTTCATACTCTACTACATTATTGGTGCAATTGAATTGGAGTCTATAAGAAAAATAGTACTTCTCCAATTTAGGGGAAATGAGAATGACACTAGACCCCAAGCCATTTTTATTCCTTGAGCCATCAAAGAACAAACTCCATAATCCACTTGAATTTGCTCTTGTATTTATAAGATTGGAGATGGGGGCCTCTTCCTCAAGTATTCAATAGGTTCCAATACCTATCTCTAGGGATTCTTGTACTAGATCATACTGATAAGCAGTGACCTACTCATCCAAAAGATAGTCAAGCACCTCTACCAAAGAAGTGGTAGGCTCATGAGATGTGTACCCTTTATCCTCCTCCCTAATTATACAATTTATGTTTATAGGGCTCAGAGTATAAGTCTCTATGTGATTAAGGGATAAAGATGTTACTCTTAAGGAAGCTCTTGTCCCATATCTTTTCCTATAGAACATATAGGACCAATCTACTACAATGTGACCTCCTATTTATGCAATGAAGTCTCTAGAGAGACAAATGGAAAAATAAGGTTCTACCTCAACCACTAATATGTCTTGGGTTACAATTCAACCAAGGAAAGCATGAAATCTCATCTCTACATTTCTTAGGATGCCTATAGTCTTGACAGAACATCCATCCAACTAAAGGACATCTGTAACTATAGTCTCAAACTTTATGTCAAAGAGATTAGCTACACTTTTAGTCATTATAGAACTACTAGCCCCTGAATCTATCATACAATTATGGACTAGTTTATTTCCTATGATTAAGGAAACATAAAAGGGAGGAGACCTAATTTTCTTACATGGTTCTTCCCCTTTTACTGGTTGCACCAAGCTTGTTGCATTCTCCTCTCTAGATGTTTGATTCTTTACTTCCATGACCTATAACTCTTGCTACAGTAGCTTCTTTTGTGATGCTATAGTAGCAACAACATTCCATATAGATATATTGGAATTAGTCTTTTTCATTTGATCTACCACATTCAAAGGAGTATTAACTACTTTGATCAAAGCTTACAAAGTTGCATGGATTGGTTTCTAAATTTGAGAATTTTGAGATTTAGTAGAATTCTTGTTTCTCATATCTTGCCTCTATTGAGGAGCAACATTAGATTGTGCATTCATCATTGGTACATGAGGAGCAAAGTCTAAAGTTGAAGCTTGAATTGGTGGTGGGTTAACATCTCCAGTAACTTTTCTTTTGCTTCTAGCTATGGCATTATGATTAACAGAACAATGCTCCTCCAAATGATGATTCATGAAAGAAAAATCACCCTTCTATTATAGATGAGAAGGATCAATAGGTTGACTAACATTATGCTACTTCCCTACTACTTGTTTTTGTGTAGTCAATGCTAGGAATGATTCTACCTTCTAACACATACAATATCCATAAGAAGAGTTACAAAAAGGAAAAAATTCTTGATCTTGAGCAAGATTATTATGAGGGACTAATGCCATGTTTAGGTTTGTATTTATAGCAGAGGCATTTCCAATAGGTATTCTTTGATTATATGGAGCATATCTTTGATTTTGATTTGGAGGCCTATTATGTGTGGGAACTTGATACTGAAGTGGGGGAGGCTTATTATTTTGAGCTTGTTTTCTTTCTATGTTCACCACCTTGTTTCTCATCTTCTATATTGGTAAGAAACTATCCTTTAGCTTCTGTTGACCTTAGAACTTATTGTCTCTAATTTGCATCATAGACAACATTATATCTTTAATTTCATCTATTCCATTTGAAGATGTGGAGGCTAAAGGAATGATAGCAAGGGGCTAACTTGTAGATGTGGTATGGATAGGGGCTATAATGGGTTGATGATTAGGCCTATTAGAAAAGAAAGGCATTGGAGGCCTTGGAGCTAACTTCCCTCCTTATATCAAGATATCTTCTACCCTTATAGAAATTTCATAAGCATTAGGTGAGGTGTCTCCTCCCATAGATTGCAGAGTGGTAGCAATATCATTGTTAAATGCTCTTAGGTAATGCAATAATGCATTACTAGGGGAAGGCTTTATTATAGTAGGTATTCTATCCTATGTCTTCTAAAATTTATAGTTAAAATCAATTGTACATTTATGGGGTGCTCTTTTGATAGTTGTTAGCTACTCCAAAATGATGAATGATCACTTTTGTCTTCAAAATGTTTACAAATCCCTTCTCTTAATCCATCTAAATCAGTAATAGAGTTATGAGGCAAACCTCTTTACCATTGTAATGCTTTTCCTTTTAAGGATGAAGCTAGAAGCCTAAAAACAACACCATCCTCTATAATACCATGTATTTTACAAATATTTTAAATCTCTTTGTTGGTGTAAATACGTATTTACTATTGACACTTTACTTAAGTTTACTTAGGTAAATGCATTATTTTATTATGATGCACCATTTTATTATTTACTTGGTAAGAAACTTAGGGGTTTGCATACTTTTATGAATTTTCATGTTCACAACACAAAAGTAAGCAACTATAATTTAGCACATGGTTTCTATAACACTAGAGTTTGCATAATTAACTAAGTTTTCATGTAGACAACATAATTATTCACACTCCTATTTTAGCACATGGTGTCTACAACATAAATTTGCATGCTACACCTTTGTAGGCTTATCCTCTCATCATCGCATTTACTCCTGTGCTTAACAGAGGATAACCCATATCTGGTGGACATGTGCCTAGTTTTATGACTTATCATGTTGTTGATTCCTATGCATTCTAGAAGCATTCTAGAGGCCTTTATCTATAGGCACTCCTAGTGTATTTTTACATTGAATCTAATACGCATCAATACTATGATCATACTCTTTCTAGTCTATTGTTGTGCTTGTGCTTGAGTTCTTTGATCTTGGGTGAATTTATCCCTATGGTATATTCTTACATGGTATTAGAGCTCTTGGAAAATTTCCCTTCACATAGCCATTCGAGACCATTTTTGCTTCAACACATCGGCCCAAATCCATAGTATTGTAGTCATTGGGAGCATCTAGAGCCAAAATAGACCTTGCCATTACATCCAGAATGTTGATTCAGTGAAAATTGACTATATATTTGCCTACCCTAGGCCAAAGTCAATTTTGAGGCAATTTTTTTTGCAAATCAACACCCGAAGGCCTAATTTGCAAGTTCGGTATGATGTTTTTAAGATTTACAATTTAATTTTCAAATCTATTATTTTAATTTTCTCTGCAATTCATCACCATTATTTTTCTATTTTTGGAATATTTTTCAAATTTTTTTCGGCCAAGTCGCCCTGTAGAGAAATTTTTTTTGTATAGGTACCGGGTAGTCACACCCCGACACTGTACCCTACATAAAATATTTTATTTCATACTATAGGAATATTCTTCTAACCAACAGGTTAGTACACAACCAGACTAATATCTAAATCTAGCCACTCCCACACTAGATTTTGATCACACTCAATAGCCGCACAATACCTCATCAGTGGGCACCTCTTTTTTTTTAAACATCATCACTTGGTGTTTAAAAACACCACCAACTACCTTCGTAGGGTGCATGTGAGATTATTCACAGTGTCCCCTATTGACATTAGATCTTCTGGTGCCACACATTTGGATTCTTGGTGTTGTAAAAAGTTCTCCAACCCCATACAAATCTTGCCATCCTAACCACCAACAAAGCAAAAACTTTGGCACTTGTAGCCAAACTCCAGCACTGATGCGACTATGCTTTCTGGTGATCGCAGAAACTATAGTTCTGATGTTGTTATTCTAGTTTCTAGCATGATTTATAGTTTATGGCTTGCAAAAATTACTTTCTATCTTCACATTCATTTTACGACCTCCATAGTTTCTTTCTAGCTAATATTGTCCTCTTGCCACGTGGTCATAGCTCTGAGACACACATCAACACAGTTATCTTGGAAAGCCACCTTAGCCACCACATGACTACCTCATACAAGCTAGCTGTAGTGCCACATCAACAGCCTTATCTATAGATTTTGACATGTCAATAGACATGCACATGCCACGTTTCATTTTCTATATAGTGACTATACTGTCTACTTAGCTTGCCACGTCAACAAGGGAGGCTAAGTTTTTTCTTACGTTAGCATTTCATGGTGTTAAAATTGATTGCCATCAGATCATCATCCCTAGGCATTTTATAACTTCTGCAATAGTTGTTTGACTTTCAAATTTAAGCTCATAGTTTTCTACCTAGACCCCTCTCCAGATGTAGTTCTTGATTTGATAGTCCAACATTGGGAGCCCATAACTCAGTCATCCAGACTCCTAATTGGGTGTAATTTTTTTAATTTTGGGTAGAATTTCCTAAACTTTTTAGTGGTGGTGTTCATTTCTAGTTTTGGTGCAAGGATTTGTCAAAAATTGCATTTTTTGACAATTGTACCTGTCCAATCTTGCATTTTACAACTTGAAATGCTTTGTAGAGTCTCATCTGGACACATTTTTAGGTTCCATTTTTTTTTTTTTAAGTGCATTATTTATTTTTAAAAACTTTCCAGATCTACAATCAGATTATAGGGTTGTTTGGATAAAAATATCACTTTCAGACTTAGGGCATTTTTTGCATTGTATTGCTTTTATTACTTTTCAAAAAAATTGTACATATAAGCTACAGTGCTTAGTGATATATTTGAGCCTCAAAAGGCAATCGTATACAAAAAAATCATAAGTCCACTTTGTGCTTTTGACAAGTGGCATATTGTACATGGAGTACATATAAAGTCCCAAAAGCATCTTTTTTGGGGGGGTCTTTTGATTGAGTGAATAGGGGGGTGTTTATTGTGTTCTTGTGTCTCTCTTTTCTGCTCTTTTACTTTTTTGCATCATGGGTTCACCTAAAGGTCCACTTCTAATTTCACATAATTATTCTACATGGAAAGATATTGTATGGTGTAGATTAATGAGAAAAGGTCTAAGTCTTTATGTTGATGGTTCAATTGCAAAACCCACTAATGTCACAACAATTGATGATTGGAAAATTAAAGACCAATAGGCTTTAGGAATTATTAGGATTTGTGTACATAGAGATCTCTTCTTACACATTTCCAGTTTCAAGGAAGCCAAAACTGCTTGGGATAAACTTGATTCATTGTATGGTAAGGTGGATGAGGAAAAGGGATACCAGATTGAGGATAACCTACTTCTGTTGGATCCAAAGAACTTTGACACAATTAAAGATTATATCAACAAAGCCAATGAGTTTAGAGCACTACTTAAATATTGTGGCAATCTCATGAAGGATGATAAGTTGATTCATCACATCTTGAAGATGCTATCTTTAGAGTATGCTTCCTTTGTTTCGAGTTATAACACTCATAGGTTGACCATGGGAAGTGCTTTCCAAAAGCTTGCAACTGATGCATTTGCAAAAATGTTGATTTTTGAACAATCCCACTTGATAGATATGGGACTTCTCACATCATAAAAGACCAAAGCATTGGTGACTAGTGATGAGAACCAATCAAGTCAAAGAGCAAGAAGTTCTAGCAACAACAAGAAGTAGTGGAAGCAAAAATCACAATTTGAGACAAAACAATCCTCCTCACAGTAAGGCAATTCTTCTTCCAACAAGAAGGGAAGTAATTAAAAGAAGAAAAAACTTTTTTTTGCATATTGCAAGAAACCGAATCATGATGAGCATTATTTTAAGACTAAGAGAATCAATGAGTTGAAAACCTACTCAAGAAGAACAAAATTCAAGTGCCAAATGCTTCCAAGGATTCAACTCTAAATACTTCAAAAGGAAAAGGGAAAGCAATTATGGCTGGTTCAAGTTCTTCATCAGAATGGATTCTTGACTCAGGCGCCTCATATCAAATGGATTCTTCAAAGGGAGATTTTTCTTCATTGAAGCAATCATAGGTAACACACATATGTGTGGGAGATGATACAAAAATGGAAGTTGAAGGGAAAGGACATGTGGAGATGAAAAATGGGGAATTCAAAGATGTTCTCTATGTTCCAAACCTTAGCTCTAATCTCCTCTTAATTTACCAAATCACTCATATTGGACATGGAAACAAAGTTGAGTTCTTTCTAGAATCAATAATAGTGTGAAGTCTCAAAGATGATTCATTGGTTGTAGTGGGGAAATTCAATCATGACAAGAGGCTTTATTCCTTATCCCACTTTGTGCCTAAGCCTCCTTCACATGCCTTGTTAACTCAATCTCATTCACAAGCCAAATTATAGCATGAGAAGTATGGTCATCTTGCCTTCCACTATCTTTAGCAACTTTGTCAAAAAAGAATGGTCAAAGGTCTAACTATAATCAAATTTTCTAAGGGTGAATGTTCAACTTGTTCAATGGATATGCATTTAGAGGAGAAGTTTGATAAAGGGAAGTCTTCAAGAGCACTAGTTGTTCTTCAGTTGGTTCATATGGTTTTAGCAGGTCCTATTGCAGTGACATCGATCAGCTAGGGTTGCTACATCCTTACTTCCATTGATGATTTTTCACACTACACATGGATCTACTTTCTTCATCACAAGAATGAAGTGGTTGATAAGCTTCAAGCCTTCAAGAGTCATGTTGAATAACAATCAAGGAAAGCCATCAAGGTTCTTCAAATGGACAATGAAAGTAGATATGTGAACACAAGACTTAAAGACTTTGTAAACTTGTGGGCATTGATCTTTAGAATCCACTAGCATTCAGTCCACACAAGATAGATTTTATAGCACTAAGGATACAAAATCTTAAGGCAATGCAAAGTTGAATGATACAAGCCAAGTCTCTTGATCCAACACTTGAAGTTGAAGCAAAAAGTAGTGCCACTCACATACTTAATAGCTCTCCTCATAGTGCCTTACATGGTAAGACTCATTTTGAGGCATGGTACAGTAGAAAACCTATTGCGAAACACTTTAGAGTCTTTGGTTGTCTAGCATGGGCAAAGATATCTTCTAGGGGATGCAAGGTGTTGGCTCTCAATTTAACAGAATTTGAATAACCAAGTATGCAAGGCAAAATTGCATCTATGGGTAGTTATCTCCAATAATGGACACAATTTACCCAGAACCTGGGCCATCTATAAGGCTACACTCCTTCTACACTTTAGGCTTTGCAAAACCTAGGTGGGTGAACCGCTTAGGATTCAATTATGTGACCAGTGCAATGAGCATAATCAGAATCCAGAATAACAAATGAAACCCCTAATTCTTCTATACTTGACTAGTATTTCATAAGCATGAAATAGCTAATGACCTAACTGATGAAACTAGTAAGTTAGGTGAGGGTTAAACTTTGAATAACTTTCAACATGAAAGGGGAAACATTTGATTAATAATGTTGATTCAACACAATCTGAAATATGTAGAAGTATAACAAGTGATCTTATAACTCATCAGTGCCTAATCCATTGGGCAATTCCATGAATTCAAAACATACATCTGTGACATCAAGACATATTTTGTATACCCAAACATCAGCTCTATCTAATCACCTTGTGATTTGAACATCAGTGTTCATTCAGATCTCATTCTCACAAAATATCCTTCTCAAGTAACCAGTAACCTTGTTAAACATATCAAGCATTTACTTGGCCCTTTGGTCCAATAGCAAAATACATCAAACATACAACCTAAAGGGGATGCAAATGGATCCCAGATCTTTGTTCCAAGACCACATAAGACTTATAGATTGCTCAAACAGGAGACAAGAACCAGAGTGAAACTAGTGAAATTATTTCTCATATGTATTCATTTCTTTGAAACTATACATTCAAATGCATAAAATTAAAATATGAAAACACCTAACATATTAGAAATTTTTGTATTATCTACACTACTACTATTCACATGAGAGGATTATGCTAAAGAATATGGTGTCTCAGTATTGGGAATGCATCAAAACTAGAACCAAAACCTAGTATCACAACAGTGAGTCCATTTTCTCCAAAAGACTAGAACCCTTACAATGGATCAGAGAAAGAAAGTTATAGACAAGAAGAATTCCTAGATCTATTTTGTGCTTGACATGTGTGAACTTGGAATTCAATCTCTTGCAATTGAATCACCTCTCTCTTCTTTCTACCATTGATCTAATTTGGTCTCATCATTACTTGTTAAAAACTTCTAGATATCTCAGTTAAATGATGAAATCATGCGAGAAAATAGCTTTGAAATTTCTCATCTAAAGGTGTTGGCCTATTAGGAATCTAGGGAAAAACCTCCTATAGCACAAACCAACTACTTCCTATGTAGAAACTAACTCTAGAATTGGAAAGTTCATCTCATCCTGGTTTTAGTGATATATAATATTGCATATCTAGCCTCTCGAAAACTCCCAAAATATCAGATTGAAAAATAGTCCCCCCCTACTAAAAACATCTGGTAGGGATAGCCTCCACCCATTTTGTAAAGTAGTCAGTAGCAACTAGAATCCAAGAATAGCCAGTGCTAGACTTGGGGAAGAATTCTCCTATGAAGTCCAGACCCCATTTTTGAAAAGGTGCTTGAGTTTCAACTAGCTTCAGTGGAGTATTTCCTGAGAATTTTAGCTTTCCAGCAAACCTCTGACAAGGATCACATTTCTTAACCATAACTTGAGCATCTTTGAACAAAGAAGGCCACCAGAATCCAGCCCTCATTATCTTATGCGCAGTAGTTTTGGCCATGTAATGTCCTCCACATACTCCAGCATGCATTTCTTTAAAAACCTTTTTTTCCCTTTCTTTGTCAACACATTTCAACAGAACTCCCTCAAAGTTTCTCCACCATAAGTTATTTTGAACAATTACATACCTGATGGCTTGCAATTTAGTATTCCTTTTTTCATTATCAGGCAGATGTGGAGGAACTTCCATATGTTGCAAGTAATGTATAACATTGGTGTACCAGTCACAATGGTCCATGTCGCAGAAGTCAGCTCTGAGATCATCATTTACCAGGTTTATCTGATTAGCTTCTAGGTTAGTTTCGGCCATGAGTTTGGCCAAACCTTGACCTCTTACTAACTTAGTTATCTGCATATCAATGTTAAATTCTTGGATTCTATTGATCCATCTACATCTCCTTCCTGACACTTCCTGCTGAGAGAATATATCCTTAACTGCAGCACTAGGTATAAAAGCAATAATAGTAGCACCTACCAAATAACTTCTGAATGCTTTTACAGCCTTTACCAAAGTATATGCTTGTTTTTCATTTATTTCATACTTCAGCTCAGCATGCTGCAGGGATTTGCTAAAAAAGGCAATAGGCTGCTCATATCCTTCTTGATTTTTCTGTAATAAAACTGTAGCTACAGTATAGAATGATGCAAAAGAAAAAATATGCATGGGTTTTGCATAATCTGGGGTCCTCAACACTGGAGCATTCTTTATTGCAATTTTTACATCCTGGAATGCCTGTGAAGGTTCACCATTCCAATCTATGATAGCTCCTTTCTTGAGCATTTTTGAAATGGGTCTACTAATTTCAGCGAAATTGGTAACAAACCTCCTCAAAAAATTTACCTGGCCAAAAAAGGACTGTATACCTTTCACATTTTTAGGTTTGGGGATTTTATCAATAGCTATTACCCTTTCTGGGTCTATTTTTATCCCATCCTTAGACACTATGTGTCCTAATAACTTTCCTTCTGTGACACCAAATGAGCATTTCTTTGGGTTTAAAGATACCCCATATTCCAAGGCTTTTATAAAAAAAAATTCCAAGTGTTTGCAGTGATCTTCAGCCTTGTTAGAATACGTTGTAAGATCATCTTGGTACACAACCATAAATTTGTCAATATACTCATGAAATGCTACATCCATGGCTCTTTGGAAAGTAGCTCCTGCATTAATGAAGCCAAAAGGCATCCTCACATACACATATGTTCCCCAAGGGGTTGTGAAAGTTGTTTTGAACTGTTCACTTTCTTTTACTAGAACTTGATTATATCCAGAAAAGCCATCAATCATTGGCATCAATTCAGAGCCGGTCACTTGTTGTAACATGGCTTCCATATTAGGTAAGCCATAATTATCTTTTAGAGATGCAATGTTTAGATTTCTAAAATCAACGCAAAGCCTAATATCTCCATTCTTTTTTCTCACAGGAACAAGGTTTGAAACCCAAGTGGAATGCCTAATTGGTTTTATTATTCCACCATCTCTCAGTTTTGTCAGTTCTTCCTGCATTTTTGGGGCAAGGGTAGGATTGATTGGCCTCTGTTTTTTCCTAAAAGGTCTTACATTTTCCTTCAACAGTATGACATGCTGAAAAAGATCCTCCCTGTAAGCTTTAAGGTCATCATATGACCAAGCAAAAACATGCCTGTACTTTCTAAGTAGGTCAATCAATGCTTTTCTGATTTGAACAAGCAGATCTTGGCCAATGTAAACCCTTTTAGGAAATTCATCCGTACCCAAATTCATTTCTTCTAGCTCCTGGGGTTTGGGGTCATTTACTCCTGATTTTACTCTGTCTTGGTTATCAAAAATATTCTCCAAGACTACCAACCCCTTTGGCATCTTATTTGTTTTTAATTGCATGATTTCTTGACCAAAAATGGTTTCTTTCCCATTTATGGTTTCAATCAGTCCATTGCAGTCCATCTCCTGACTATGGTATTTGTCTTCATTTAGCAAAAAATTTGTAATATCTTTGTCATCTTCAAACACCTGCCAATTTTCAATGTTGTTAGGTATAGAAGGTCTATTTTGGACCTCAATCTGGGAGATTCCTCCAAATGATATTTCTTTTGGTTTGATGGCTACATTTGCCAGAAGATCAGCCATTTTATTCTGGGTCCTATCTCTCCATGAGATCCCAAATGCATCAAAGAATTCTATTTGATCCCAGACTGCATTTCTATATTGTTTTAATCTCCTATTTTTTGAGGAGTAGGTTCCTTTGATCTGAGAGATGATCAATTCAGAATCCCCTATGACACAAAATTTCTTAAATTTGTGGTGTGTGGCCACTTTGAGTCCTAGCAGCAATGCTTCATATTCAGCGACGTTATTAGTGCAGGCAAACATCAAGGTGAATGAATACCTGAAGGTGTTATTTTCAGGGGATACAAAGACTACACCTGCCCCTGCACCCTCTTTAGAACTAGCCCCATCAAAAAACATTGTCCATAATTTTGATGAATTCATGCAACATTCAACCTCATTTTCAATGATAGCAGGCAAGTTTTCCACTTACTGAATAATTAATTTAGCCCTGAAAGCATTAATCCCAGTGTCTAGGAAACAAGTGGTATCTTTGTCAATTTCTTCACCTAAGATGTGGTTAACCCTTGGTTCCCTATTTACCCTGACAGCTTTGTCCCCTATATGGAAGGTGGCATAAGTAAGGTCACATTGTAGGCTCCCCCCCATGGCAGCACTCCATTTTCTGGAAAGTAGCATCCCATAGTGTGGAGGTATATCTACCACAAGGACAGACATGGTTAATTCTACCTTAGGAAATGCAGCCAGTTTGAATGGTAAGGAATTTATAGTACCTATTACTGGAACCTCTCTAGCATCCATCCCTCGGCATCTGCCTTGCTTAGTATCCACCTTCAATCCTAGGGCTTCCATTACTTTGAAAGGCATTATAGTGTTGGAAGCTCCAGAGTCTATCATACAATTTTTTAAGGTTTTCCCTTTTATGATTAGACTAAGGAAAAAAGGATCAATATCTTCTATGAACGCAACTGATGAATCATCTAAAAACATCTGAGGAATCTGGGATACAATACCACTGTCTTCTATTATTAATGGGATCTGTTGGGCTACAACTTGATCATCAATAATATTGTTATTTGCTATTCCACCCAACCATGACAAGGCCTTATTCTTATGCTCTTCAATTCTAAAAAGCTCAGACAAGGGCACTTTTATAGTAATTTGAGATAACATGGAAATCATATCAACAGGTTCAACCATATTAGGTTTTACAATAGTACCTAGAATCAAAGTCTTTTAAGTAGTAAGTACCACCTTTTGCTCGACAACATCCGATTCTGATTTCTCTGGTTGCACTACTGTTTTGTTGCTTCACCTATCTGAAATTGAACCTTCTTCTTTGGTTCCCATTTCTGACCCTTGTTTTCCTTGATCTTAGGCACATCTATACTGACTTTCTTGTGTTGATCATTTATCTTATGAGTGGTGTCTTTGATGAACACACTAGATGGCCTTCCTGCATCATTATTTATTGATCTATTTCTCAAATTATAATTACTATGGACTTGTGAAATCATTTCGGCTGTAATTCTATCAATTTCCCCCTTGGAGGGGATTCTTAAATTTGTGAGACCTATGTTAGAAAATGTATTGCATACCTTATCTATATCATTCTCTTCATCATCTGAAAATATTTGCTGATGATGTAACTGATAAGCAATTCTCTGGCTAGTAACATCATTCTCAGGTTCTTCTGAATCAGAATATGTCAAATCATCACATGTGTTCACCATATTGTAGCTTATATCATCATGGTTTTTCTCTTCAGTTTCTTCTTCTGCCTGCACTCCTTGAGCTTGGGCGAACGACTGGGCAACAGCGTAATAATTAGCAAAATGAAGTGATTGGCATATAATGCACCATGGTACATCATCATTCATGTTTACAATGTTCCTTTGTAGGGGGTCTAAAGTACCCTTATCTTTCATATTTTGGGTCTGGTTGGGAACTGGTTTACCATCTTTCCACTGAGTGGTGTAAGGGTAATTCTGCATCCTAGGCTGTCTATTGAAATTGTTGTTATTCACAGGGGTTCTCTCAGCAACATTTGGCTTATTGAAACTAGTGGGATTCATCTTCTTGAGCATTTCTAAAACTTGGCTTATAGTAAGTTCTTCAGGCTTTTTTCCTATGGGAGTTTTGTCACCCTCCCTTTTATTATTATTTTTACGATTAAAAAGCTTAGGATCATCCCTCCTTCCTAGTTTTCCAGATGCCTTTCTATTATTTTCTATATTCACTGCAACTCTATATGCATCTCTTAAAGTTTTAGGATCCTTATCTCTTAGTTGATAGGCCATTTTGCTATCAAAAGCATTGAAATAGGTTGTGAGATAGACGTCTTCATTTAACCTCATAAACTGAAAAAGTTTGTACATCCCCTTTTGAAATCTCACATTAAAATCAAATGTGGATTCATTTGGATTCTTCTTGATATTGTTGAACTCATTCAACATGAATCCTACATTAGTATTGTCCCCATATTGCTCTTTGAACAATTTCTCCAAATCACTCCATGAAGTAATACTATCATTAGGCAACCTCTTGAACCAATCCCTTGCATCCTCTGTTAGTGAATGCACAAATAATTTCATCACCATGTCCTCATGTTCAACTTCATAATCATTAAGCATGTCAATGAAAATCCTCAAATGTTCTTCACCATTAGTAGCATTATTTCCAGAAAACTTAACCACTTTATCCCTTAAATCAAAAGATATGGGATGGGGGGCACTAGGAATACTGGCAAATGATATTTGTCTATATTTTTCGAGGTATATAGGTTTCTTCTAGAAACTAGGAACATTAGAAGTACTAGCTGTATTAGCTTGACTCAAGGGAGCAGCTTAGGATAGCTATGGTGGGACAAATGGGACTTGAGTGCCAATATTGGAAGATGAGGTAGGAGCAGATTGGAGTACTTTCTGAGTCAGGATTATGGGACCACTAACTAGTGTAGGATTTGTAGGTGGGATAGACAAACTAGGCCATGAATTAAATGCAGAATTAGACTTTATGAATTGGATTTTCCTTCTGGTTTCTATAGCCTGAGCTTCATTCTCAACCTTCTCAAGTTCTTTTACAAGGTCTTCTGTCTCTTTTCGAGCCTTCTCTAGATCTAGATCTAATTTAGATATGGAGGGTTGTATAGGTTTGCTCGGTATAGCTTGAGGCTCATTTATTTGGATTCCTATAGCCTTGCCTTTGCCTTTATCTGGAACTGTTCCAGTGGGCTCTACTGAATCAACTTGAATGGGTTTATAAGCTTGAACTTGAGAAATAATTGGTTCTTGCCTTTGATTTAGGCGTTTCTCCTGTTGTTGAAATTTAGCTCTCAGATTATCAACATCTCCAAAGACATCCTTATGGATAGTTGTGGTATTCTCTTCTAATTTTTTGTTTTGCTCTTTCACAGCAGTCATCCTTCTTAGCAGAGTATCTCTTTCTATTATTGCATCCAAAGTGGCTTGCTCCCTTGCCTTTTCAAGATGAATGCGTTTAGCTTCTTCCTCAGCAATCCATTTCTTCAAAAATCCTATTTCAGATTGCACTTCTTTAGAGTCTGCAGAGGTTGCCTCAAAATCAGCAAGGTCATCTAGATCTATAAGGTTTGGTTCCATATAAGGGGCTACTCTGGGATTAAAAAGATTATCAGATGAACTCCTAAATCCTAGCCTACAATTTATATCCGCTACAGGCTCTGGTCTTAATGAAGCAATTCCCATAGTAGATATGTCCTTGTCTTGAAAAACTCTCTCATCTGGTAATGGGGTACTGAAAATACCTCCTAAGAGTCTTGTAGTTTCAGATTCAGAGCTAAGCGAAGATGACTCTCTTCCTATTACTGGTTGATAATGGGAATTTATAGAGGCATTACCTCTAGGCTTCCAAGTAGGATTTGGATCTGTTCTTTTCTTATTTTGGTTCTTCCTGCCACCTTGGGGTAGATCAGTATACATTGATACATCGAGATTGGCTCTCATGTAAGCCCTCATGTTTTTTCTCTTGTCAGCCATATTCTTCTTTTGTTACAATAAGCACTAGCTTCAAAACCTTGACTGAGTCGCCACCCTCCTTTGGGAAAAAAAATAATAACACTTTTATTGACAGAAAGAAAATAATACACAAGTAGGAGCAAAAATATGGCACAGACAGACCAATCACTGATGTTGTAAGACTATAACTCTTGCTTGTTAGATAAGACACTTGGATAAGCGGGATGTGTCAGTGTGTAGCAATGGTATTTGGGTTATATCTTCTTTAAATCTTCAAAGTTTGATACTAAAGATTCCCTTATAGCCACGGGCAAAAATAAAGATCACACGACACACACGTACACAGTAAGACTAAAAATAGTTGCAGTACTTTTTACAGATGTGTTAGACAGTCCCCAATAGAGTCGCCATTTTGCTGGTGTTTGAAAATGTTAAAACAGTGCTAAAACTACTAAGCGACAAAAGGCTTAATACCTAGATATCAGTACATACACAACCTAAAGAATAGCCAATTCTCATTGTCACTTGCCTATGCAAAGTACTAGGACCCAACTTCGACAAAACCTCAGATGGTTTTCTACTCTTTTGGCTCTGTGAAGACCAGGGCGGGTGTACCTGGGATGGTTCAAAAATGGAACAATTATATGAGAATTATTCTTAGTTTTATTTTGATTTTCATTTCTAAATCATCAAACATGTACATGACTCTTAGCAAATTGGTAAACACATCCCTTGAACAAATATGGCCAAGAAATCTTCTATAGATCTGCATATGTTTTCAACAGCAATGGCTAAATGAGGCTAAAACATTCCATGCAAGCAAGTGGTGGCCAACTTTGAATATCTTACAGGAAATAAAAGTAAAATTTGATTTTATGATGTATTTTGAAAAAACCAGTCATAATATACTTCTCTTTTGGCTGAAATAACTTTCGATCAGTGCCTAATCCATTGGGGTTCAGAGTCTATAGTAAATTCTTAGATCTAATTTGTTGCTTTGCAACAAATTCTTATCAGCAATTCTTATCAGAATTTATCATTCAAAAATCCTTTTCAATACCTAAGCAATCTCATCACATTCATCAGAGCCTTTATTTAATCCATTGAATTAACAGCAATAACAAATGGATGTACAACCCTACTAGATTGCAATCACTTGCATAAGCTTTTACTCACACAACATCAAGGTAGCTAAGTATTTTAAAGGAGACAGAATTTGGAAAGAACTGATATGGGGACAGTTCATAATTTGTATTCATTTCCTTTGAAAATGGTATATCCTTTACAATAGACCCAGAAAGACCTTCAGAAAAGAAGCACAGTTCTTTCTACATTCATGTATTCTCAGAAATTTTGACAGAAAAGTATACTACAAACTTGCTTTCCAAAAATTTGGACCAAAAATAGGACTAAGCTCAATACTTAGTAAAAACAGAATTCGAACCATTCTTTAGCCTTGGGATCTCACTTAAATAGTGTGAGATGCAACAAGCTTCAGGCTAAAGAAGGTGACAGGTGTCCTTTCAAAAGAAAGACAAAAACAAAATAACAGAAAGATTAACAACATTTCTTGGCGGGTCCCTTTCTGTTATGCTTCTGAATTGTTGAGACAAGAGCACGATCTGACCTTGCGGTCATTCTTCACTTTTGGAGTACATACCCATGAGGTCTGTAAGTGATGTATCATCTTCTGTTACCTGCAAACTCATTTTAACCTAGGGATTTTCCATGTCATCATTGCTGATTACAAGGGTAACTATTACTTTTGCATCTTCTTCCTCATTGTCTCCTGACATCTGTTCACTAAACTGATTTTTCCACTCATTAAAAGTATCATCATCTGGCCAATCAAAACTTAGAGTTTCTCTTTGTATCTTTATTAAAAAATTTGCATTTTCCTCTAAATCATCAAATTCTTTTATCATAGCAATATAGTAAAATTGTACTTTTACCAGCTCCTCATTTGTCTTTACCCAAAACCAATGGCCAGTCTCACTGATGATGTTTATTATTTTGTTATCGAATAATTCATCCATTTCCTTTTTGCATTTTTCTTTTTCCCTTACTGTATCAACAGATTCTAAAGCACAAGGAAATAGGGTGAATTTTTCAGCAAGATATTTTGAAAAATAGAGTATTAATCTTCTCTGTAAAAAATCTCTTTCATTTTCAAAATTTTCTAACTTATTCAATAAATCAAAAATCTTTTCAACTTGATGATAAGGCATTTGGACTGCAGATATACATATAATTGTAACGTCATTATTTCTCTGTCTCCATTTCTGTGCAAGAGAATCCAGTCCATCCTTTTCTTTATTCAACTCATCCATGAGGGTTACAATCCTTGTCAACTGATCATAAAAAGTTGACCATTGTATTTTATCCCTCAAATATGTCACACCTTGCTTCCATTTCTCTTCCTGCTGATTTCTAAATTCTATCTGCCACTCATGTAATTTGGTTTTTTCTGCTTCAAATTCCTCTGCAGTATAGAATTGGGGTCTTTCAGGGGTGTCAAGTATTTCAATGATAGGGGTTAATCGCACCGATGACTGTGGAGGATATGCAATTCTCAGTGTACTGGATTCTCCCACTTTCCTTTTTTCAAGTATCTTCTCCAATTGAGATACCCTATTTTCCAGCTCAATTCTCCTTTTTACCTCTTGATTATAAGCATCCACCACTATTTCATATTTCTTGTGCATATCAATCATTTCCTTCTCTTCTCTTTCTGCAGTGGCTAAGGCAAATTTAGAATAATCCACATTCATGTGGGTTGCCTGTACATTTGAAGTATCAGCAACTCTCCTTACAATGATACTCCCTGTTAGTCCTGAATCATCCGGTTGTGATGAAGTAGTCCTGGATCCTCTTCTCAGGGACCACATAACAAGGGTAGCTTGATCATTGTTGAATGATGTACCCAAGAATTCCTCTTTATTTGGATCCTGGAGTCCTAAATTATTTGATACAGAATTAAAAATTAATGCATCAGCAATATCCCAATTGGGCAATAATAAAACATTTACATTTTTTACCATCTGTCTACCCTCATCAGGGGTTATATTTTGGAACTCTTGCATCATTTTTTCCTTTATTTGATTTTGAATGGAGGCCTCATCCATTTCTGGATGTTCTATTTTCATATTCTTACACCTTTGCTCAAAAATGTGCATGTTTACCCTCCATCCAAACTGATGGAAAGCCCTAGATCTTACAAAACTGTTATCAAACAAAAAATGCTGACTGGCTTTTTCCAAAATAGGGTCCAATTCCCTTCCTCTAAAATCTTCTATAGTTAATTCAAAACTTGGCACAGGAGGTTCCTGGGCGTTCCCTTGATCAATTTCTACTTGTGTAACAAAAATTTCTCCTTGTGACCTCATTTGTTCAAATTGCTCATTGGTGAGCTGCTCTTCCTCAATTCTCATTGGAGTTTGAGAAGGTGAGTAACCTTCATCAGGGGATTCTTCTTCCCTTATTATTATTCTTCTTTTGGGAGAAGGTTCAGGGGGTCTTTCTTCTAGGACAGTACTGGTAGATTCAACTACCAATTTTTCTTTGTGTACAATGGGCATCTGCTGCTGAACAGTAGTGTATCCTGTCTTCTTTCATACCATCAGTGGACCCATTCCAATGTTGGGAGTGAAACCCAATTTTCTCATAACCTCTCTGGCTTTCTCTGGAAAAGAATCAATAAAATGTTGTTTCTTCTCATTCATTACTTCCATTATCTCAGAGAAAGTACTCATGAGCTTATTTATCTTATCTGCATTGGTCGCAGCATTACTAAGAGGACTGTAATCTTTGTCAAAACAATTAATAAACTCCAAAAATTTTGAATAGACTCTCCATTTTTCTTTCTTTATTTCTTGCTCATGGAGAGAATATTCATTTCTTATTATATCTTCAGGAAAATAGAATTCATGCTGAACTAGATGAAGCTTGATTCTAAGTCTAAGGGCAGAGTTAAAGAAACCTTCTGTATCACAAAAACAAGCATGAGACACTGCCATCTTATATTGATCCAAAATTTTGTGGAGAAAGATCCACCCTTCTTTAGTTATCACAAATTGGTGGGCTATAGTGCAAGTAGGAAAAATTGTTCCTGTTCCCCTTTTGTGCAAAAAGGCCTCCTCCACTCCTCCCAACTGCCACAAAAATTCAGCTATCCCTACCTTTAAAGGTACCTGATAGGGTAGTACATGGGCTGTTCCTTTGAATCCATAGACCCTAATGACAGTAGAGACTAAATATGGGATAATATCTCCCCAATTATGTGAAACTTTTAGACTATGGGGTTTGTCCATAGGCCTAACAAGATGCATTAGTGCCTTAGGAATTCTGGGATTATCACTCAATATGAGGCATCTTAGTTTGGAGGGAAAGTGCCTATCAAATCTAACAAAGCTAGCATTTTCTGCTTCCCAAGTCATGTCTGCACTCCATAATTGGACTGACAGTGCCTCCCCTTCTTGTTCCCTATTTAAAACCATTTCTTTACCAAAATAAGTGGCCCCTTTAAAAAGAAACATATGCATCAATAGGGAGTACTGACCCCAAACCTTTTCCACCTTGCCCTTTGCAATCCCCACCAATCCCTGGTGAATCTCATTAGCCAAGTAAGATGCAAAATCAAAAATTATTTCCACACCAAAAGAGGAGATTTGGGTGATCATATACATGAAGCTCACCGGAATAAAGTCTTCTTCACCCTCTCCGAAGACTCTGCACAGGGTCCTATATATCTCTACTGCCCTGGCATTAAAGCATGATTTCTTGAATGGTTCTTTAGAAGACGATGTTATGGTTGGGAGGCCTCCAATCCGGCCTATGTGGCCTTTCAGTGCACCTTGTCTAACTACATCCCTTTTGGATATATATTCTTTTTCTAACTCTATCAAATTAATGGGCACATGATACATAGTGAGAGGTCCCAAACTGAAAACCTTCCTAATCTCCTTGAGACTGATGGTAACTAAAGCCTCACCATCCATTCTTCTCACTACCTTAGTGGCTTGGTCATAATTTTTCGCTATAGCTTCAAGCAGGTCAAAATCCAGAAACACACTGGGGACAACAAGCTTTCCAAGATCAAAATTCCATATATTGGCATTAGGGGCATATAACTTCCTTTCCGCAAACCATTTTTTGAATAAACTCAAACTAGTTTGAGAAGTTTGAGCATCTTGAACCCAATTACCCTTATCATACAATCCATCAGCTATCCTTAGCCTAGGGTTCAATGAGGTTAACCTCTTAACTTGCACCATTTCTACAGTAGACTCAGGAAGCAACTCAAGCAAATCATCATGCACATTTCTATCCAAGTAGTTTATTGCACCTATAAATCCCTTCTTCGGAGGCATCTTGGGCTATCTTTTTAGAACTTAAAAGCTCACAAAGATTATGGTAGTATTACTTACTTGAATTCTGTCTCTGTTTTCCTCTGTATTCCTGCAAATTTTTCGCGAACAGACAACTCGACAATTTTTATCAAACCTTGGCACGCTTTTCTTTCAGTAATGGCTTCTGCACAAGAATGGCTCCAAATCTTTTCTTGCGTGAAATGAAACTGATGAAATATCTCTATATTATACTCTATTTTTCCTCACGGACGTAGCTTTCTTGTCTAATTAATGCAGAGAGTGGCACTACATTTTTCATTTAAAACTGTGTCGTCGATCTTCAAAGATCCTATGATCATGTGGTATAGAGAGAACAACTAGGAGTTATATTTGCCATGTTAGTTATTTTACCCAATGAGAACTTGCCACGTATAGAATTCTTTCTTTGATGGCGCTTATATTTGGACCCATTGACGACTGAGAACACGTGTCAGCACATCGCTACTTCGTTATGCATAAATAATGGGCACCTTGCCATAGCGAAGCGGCGATAATCGTTGATCTGATCTGGAAATGATCGAAAGGTATGCTACAGGGCTTCTTAAGAGGGAAGGCAGCGGGCCCAACTCGCTATGTTGCTATAATTATCTCCCTTGCAACTCTTCATAGTGAGGAGACGACAGTTGTTGATCACTTACCAAATCAAAGGTGAAGAAGAAACACAAGATCTCTTGATTTATATTTGCTATGTCGCATGGCTTAACAAGCATGCAACTTGTCAGAGCGAGGTAGCGAGCTCCGTTGATCCACTTCAAGCTGACGTTTAAGATTTTTTGTACATTCAGTTAGATAGGTATTAATGAGAATCGGATCTCTGCATAGTTGGCACATGTCAAAATTTACCATAGTCATTTATCATTCCACATCACCAAAGATCTTGCCGATCTTTTACCATTTTACTGGGCCTCGCTAACTCGCTAACGGTGAAGAACCTAAATTTTTGGATAGCGAGGTAGCGAGATCCGGCACTCAAAAGGATTCTGTGTCGAAAAATGCAAGGGTTACCCAGTAATCACTTCTGTTAATTAAAACTGATGCTGAAAATGGTATTTATGACTAGTCATGCCACCTGGTGTAATTATGATATAAGCAAGATGCAATGACATCATCTTTAGATTTTCACATGGGCTCGCTAACTCACTAATGGCGAAGTGCCTGATTTTTCTGATAGTGAGGTGGCAGAATGTCCAGAAAAACCATCATTCCCACTCTGATGTCAAATACTCTAGTGGGTCCCCATCCTTTTTGGATGGTAACTTGTAAAGTGTACCTGCATAATAAATCATTTAATAAGCAAATCTCTGATCGCCGTATCTTCACTTTACGGTCTTGCCTCTTAAAATACTCAACACTCGTTACCTCACCATACTTAATAAGCATGCAACTTCTCATAGCAAGGTAACGACAATGGTAGATCTAGTCGGATCTGACGGTTGGGACAAAAAGGAAGAAAAGGTAACTCGGGTGGAAAGGAAAAGGAATATGTCAGCATATTCGTCTCTTTTGAAAAAATCAAAATTTTGCGCCCGACAATTTTTGAATAGAGATGATATAGGGTTTTCATGATGATTATTTCTTATGGATGATTTATCCAAAACCCTATGCTACACTTAGGAATAGAACATTTGACTTTTCTATGATTTAACAGAAAACTTCTACTACACAAAAAAGTCAGACCAACAGGTTCTTCCCTTCATATTTGTGAATATATTTTTGCAAGAATAAGTTTGCATGGCCACACTGGAAGTGGATCCCAAATGGAGGGTGTTCCTTGCCTTTTTGATTGACTACAGGTTGTTCCTCTTTACTTATATTTTGCGGGTTCATGTTTTGTACCTTCTTTCTGGCGTGAGGCTCTTCCTGTGGTTCTGCAACTTTGTTACTTGATGCTCCTCTTATGTGGTGTTCTTCCTTCATTGGTGCTTGCGTGGACCCTTTGATGGAGGCTTTCTTTTTAAAGCATAAGGGTCTCCTTTTGTTTTATGCATGAGTAGAGCTCCTTTAACACTCAGGCTACCTTATTTCTCACTACCTACAATTTTAGCCTTCATGCCACTGCCCTATTTTTACTTGATTATGTCTTGTATCTATGTGTGGAGCTCTCTTGGCGCAAGATGGTCTTTTCTTCTGTAATCAACATTGAGCTCCTTCCATCTGCTACAAGCTCTTCCAACTTTGACTGCGTTATTCTTTGGCTTGAAATGCCCCTACCCCTAAACTATGGCATGAATTTCTTTTATATTAAATGTCTCTACCTCTGGAATGCTTCCTTTTAGGTTTAGGTCTCTCCAAGTCAATCTCTTCAACTACATAACTTTGGCATTTAATTCTCATCATGCTACCATTAGTCAAATCTAATTCACCACCTGGGATTTCTGAAGTGAGAATAGATTTTGTACAAATTTCAAGAGTGTTTATATCAGTTTTCTCTTAAAAGATCTTGTTATTCAATTGAGTTATGCATGGCCTGACCACACTTTCCAAGAAAACAATATTAGTAACATTAGATATGGCTTGGTCCTGGTCTTCAATTGAAAAAAAAGTTGGTGTTATGCTTGACATAAACTAGTCCTCTAAGATTTGAACTTTTTAAATGCCTTGTCTTTAAAACATGCCAATGTCTCCTCATCTTTGGTAATCATTATTTCACCTGCTATAGTTTCAACATATTTCTCTTTAGACTTATTTTCCCTCTTCACATAGAGTTTTTATAGTGAAGCTCGTACCACATGGCTTATTCATATCATTAGAATAAAATTCATCATGACTTATGCCATTATTAATCAATCTATGGCTAACTTTGATTGGTTTTGTGCTGATAAATTTATTCTTTATCATCTTGGTGGTTGTGATAACCTCTAGAAAAGATTGAAGAACGACAGATACAAGGTCCTCCTTAAATATTCCAAATATTTTTTGTTAATATTAATTTGAGCATTACTATACAATCCATAATCTTATGATGTGATGAAGCTGCAACATTTCCATCCTCATATTTCTCTATAAGGAAATAATCACACATTTCAATAATCTTGCAAATACCACTTAAAACTATTTCACATTTGAAATAATTTGGATGCCATAATAGCTTGGTGAAATTAGTCAGGCCTAAATGGGTCCGGCTAGTTTTTTTTAGTTTTCAAACACCTAAACTAGCAAACTGATCCATTCATCACCTTGGATTGATTAGAATCAAGTTCAATCACTAAATCATCAAATAAAACTCGCTTTACCACTTATTTTCAAACTAAGAATTTGGTGCCACGAGGTCCTTTGATTGGCCTTAAAAATTGATCTAAACACCTGATCAAGCTCTGAAATCTGGCACACTGATTCTTTCTTCTACATTCTTGCACCATGTCAAATCTTGTCTTATGAAGAATTCAGGGTTAAAAGATATTTACTATCAAATTTGACCTCTCAGAACTACTTGCAAGTAAACATGTCAGAAAACACGAAACTGGGTTCAAAATTGGCTTTGAAAATTAGGTAAATTGACACTTGGGAGGACAAAAACTAGGACATTGGTTCATTGTCACAAGAACAATATGAATCTGTGATTTGGGCTCATGACGAATAATTGGGCACATTTGGCGAGTAGTCAAAGTGGGCTACTTAGATTTTGCAAACTAAAACACTTTCGAAAAGGTGATTTTTGCAAATGGAATTAACCTAGAAAAGTATGCAAATGAATTCATCATGACTTGAAAATTGGCACACAAAGTATTTTTAGAGGACAACATAATGGTACAATTCATTTGATCTCACCTGTCATGGATCTCAAGTTATAACATCACGAACAGGGGTACCAAACAATCTGCATGTGTTTGACACCAGTAAAAAGATAGAAATTGTGTTTGGAATCATGTTTGAAAACTGATCAAATGGATTCTTCATTAGTTGAAACTTGAAACATAGCAAGTCTCTAATGTCTACAATATAATGCAAAAGGAAATTTCACATTTTAGTCAATTGGGTTAAAATTATAACACATCAAACAGGGCTTCCCAGAATTTTGTGGAATCTGCATCAACATGATAACAATAAACTACCAAATTTGAGGGATTCAAAACCTAGTCAAATGGATTTGAAACAACTCAGAATCTAAAACATAGGCTCTTAGGTATGGACACTAGATACTCCGAAAGTGGCAAGTCATGAAACATTTTTGGGTGCGAGATATTCACTTGCAAACAAGGCCTCCTGTCGTTGTTTGACACTTAGGTGAAAAAGAAAATTTGAAATTTGCTCAAAATGAGGCTTCACAGAATGACTCAGAATCACAATTTAACTTCATGAAACATGTGGATAGGCTAAATGGATGGTGTTAGAAACATTAAACACCTCACAGGGCTCAAGAGTATAGCTGAGTACAGTCTCATCAAAAAGCTTTTATAGGACTCAAATTTCTCAATGGTTCTCAAAATCATGGCTACAATTTTGAGCACCAACACAAGGCACGACCACTTAGGCCTTGTACTTTCATTGGATTAGAAGATGGTGTTAAGGAATATAGACTTATGAATCCTGAGACTCATGAGATTTTTGTAGAGAGGGATGTACACTTTGAGGAAAGTTCATGCAACTTATCCTCTAATCCTCTCCACACTTCATACACTATAGAAACTGATAGTGAAAAAAGTGATAGTGATTCAAAAAACTCAAATTTGTGGAATCCTATTGATAGATATAGTGAGAGGTCACATCATCGACACATTACACATGCATATATTTCCATAGTGATAAGTCTAGCACAATAGGGTACATCTTGTCTTCCGGCTCTAGCAACAAGGGATGACTCAGGTTTTCTTGTGGAGTCATACATAGAAGACTTGGTAGACATATTGATGATATGCATCTTCTCTTTGTTGATGATTCTTCTTTAGTTGTTGTGAGGGCTCACTCTGACCCTCATGTCCATTCTCTACATGATCAATCTTCATAGGTTGATATGATTGTGGATCCTAATATACAACAATTGTAGGAGGTCTTTTTATCATGTAAGGATATAATAGGTTCTTTGGGATAGGTTCTACATCCATCCTTACTAGATTTGCACTCATTCTTTTTAGTAGTATTGGAAGGGGCAAAAATCAACATCAACATAGGGATAGTTGAATTGGTTTCAGAGAAATCATTTATACTTGTACCTTTGCCATTGTTTCTTCCAAAGGGGAGGAACATTATTTATCAATCACGGACTAGCTTCTTCCTTGGAGCAACTATCACTAGTCAACATTCTACATTTCAGGGGGACTATCTTGTCTCTCTTATAGGGGGGAATTTTTCCTCTTATGATGTTTTGTTCTTCTCATTCTTCACTATTGTATATACTTGATGTATGTCATAATGGGGGGGTCTTGATTACTCCATCCATCCATGCATCTTGTCTTTTCATCTCTCTTTTTGGGGGAGGAATTTTCCCATGAGGTTTCCCCTCTTTCTTGACTTTATGAGAGATTGCATTTCATTATTTACATGGGTACCTAACATGGCCTAGTAGTCGGGACCCATTATACATTTCATCCTAGTTTTTGTGAGCTTACGTGCATTTCCCTAAATTACACTTAAGGGGGGGTGTTGGTGTAAATATGTATTTACTATTTATACTTTACTTAAGTTTACTTAGGTTAATGCATTATTTTATTATTATACATTATTTTATTATTTATTTGGTGAGACACTAAGGAATTTGCGTACTTTTATGAGTTTTCATGTTGACAACACAGAAGTAAGAAACTCTAATTTAGCACATGGTATCTACAACACTAGAGTTTGCATAATTAATTGAGTTGTCATGTAGACAACACAATTATTCACACTCCTATTTTAGCACATGGTTTCTATAACATAAATTTACATGCTACACCTCTGTAGGCTTATCCTCTCATTATCGCATTTACTCCTGTGCTTAATGGAGGATAAACCATATCTAGTGGACATGTGCCTAGTTTTATGACTTATCATGTTGCTAATTCCTATGCATTCTAGAAGCATTTATAAATAGGCACTTCTAGAGTATTTTTACATTGAATTGAATACATATCAATATTTTGATCATACTCCTTCTAGTCTATTGTTGTGCTTGTGCTTGAGTTCTTTGATCTTAGGTGAATTTTTCCCTAAGGAAAATTCTTGCACTCTTAAATATGTTCTATAGGAGAGATGGAAGTCTCACCAATAAAATCAAGAATATTTTTAAGAGCTAACATTAGGATATCATGTCTTTGACCTAGAAGGAGAGGACTGCCACCATTGAAAGTAGCAAAAGCATGGGCTCTAGGTTGTGCCATATGGAAAAGTGATCTATTTATATGGGAAGATGGCACCCTGGGCTATGACCTATCAACAGAAGGAGTGGAGAGAGATCTTGCAATGTATTAGTTACTTTTGCACTCCTAACTGCTGATAAAGTTAATCTAATTTACTTTCTCCTAGGATTTTAAAATGAAAGCTCAGTGTATTAAAAATTACCTCTAGAAGATGATCTTGTGTGAGCCTTGGGCATGAGTTATAGAACTTTGGTCTAAAATTAGATGTATTTTAGAATAGAATTTCCAAGTACTTGGTAAAAAAGAGCCTCTTAAAGGCCTAAAATACTGAGAGCAACACTATCTTCTTAGCATGTATTTGAACTTTTCACTTTGGTACGAGTGAATGAATAGACATAGAATACTTCAACATTAGAGTCCCACCAAGCATGCCAAAAACTGTTCTCACAAAATCTTGCACCCTTGCCTAAAGCTTCTATGTAAAGGAAACCTTGTGAAACATGGAAACAATCTCCAAGCTTGGGAACTTCAATTGTGATAGTGAGTCTTTGAAGATGGTTGACTTCCTTACTATCAAGGTGCACCTAACTAATCCTTGAGAAGAAAAGGGAGAAGGAATGCATGGAAGAAAACTACCTAATCTAGTCTAAAGGGGGTGATACAACAAAATAGTTTGTTCAACCTTATTTCTACCTAACAATGCACTGTTCATTAACATATTCCCAAAATACACTAATTCAACCTTTGTTTCAACCCAACAACCATAAATAGATCAAAAACCAAATGAGATGCTACAAGGAATGAGCTTCACTCTATAACATCTGAGGTCACATAGATGCTATTATTCAAATTGAAGGATAGAAGGAAAAACATCAACAAAGGCAAGGAGGTTCTACACTTATATTAATGGGAGAATGAGGTAAGATATAGAATACATTCATGCATAGAAAAAATGAAATTATAGTAGCAAAGCATAAGATGCAATACTAATGAATAAAAAAAAAGGCCAACCTTAAGAAGGTTTACAAAATTAACCTTTATAGTTCAAGCATAACTTAGATAGCTTCTACCCTTAGGCATAAATCACAATAACTACATTTAAGGTTATAGAGAATAATCATTGAAAAACTAGGAAAGATTTGATCATGGTACACATTTAAATGTAGAAAAATCATATCTTACACCAAATGAAGCCATGGGAAGACATAAATGGTGGTCATTAATACATAAGTAGATAAATTGATAATGAGGTGGTGATGGTGTGTTCTCTTACATTTATCAGGCATATAGAAAATTCATAAGTGGTTGTATATGATTGTGAAGATCAATTTCACAATTAAAAGAGTTTCTTTCTTCATTCTTGACACATTAAATCAGATAAATCAACAAGTCAACTTGATTTGACCATCTAATCTTACCATGTGGCCTAATGTCATTTGAATATTCCACCACCTTGTCTAATTTTCTAACTATGCATTGACCTATTGACTATTTAATAGGTACAATGTCACCACCTAGGCCCACTAGGACACATATCAACTTTTCATTATGTCACTCTGAAAATTCATCATACATTTTTTCATAGTGAAAAAATAATGACCATGAATCTTTCCTCAATTTGACGGTGGAAAAAATATAACATCTTATAACTATGATGGGCCCACTGAAACATGTGTTGCATCATCACTATCTTGCTATGTATTTTCATCCTACATTTTTCATAGTGACATAGCAACACGCATTGATCTTGGAAGGTCAGATGACCAAGGGAAAACCACAACTTACCATCCTTGTCAGTGCCTCTAACCAATCAAGTACTACCACATCATTGATTTTTTTTGACTTCTTTCCTACTATATGACTTAAGCATCAATTCAGCCCCAATTGTCCATGAGTTAGTCTGTCACTTTGTCACTACAGATAAGAACCTCGCATCTTTGGTTAGTGACATAATGACATCTGCACATAGAAGATGCATCAATCTTTGTTAGTACCTTGACCAATCAAAACCTTTCCCTATGCCAATTCTTTCTAATACCCCTTCACTTGTAGCCCACAGAAAAACCAAGTCCCACACGTCCACATGTGACATCATTGTTATCTCACTACAAAAATTCATGGTACATTTTTTTATAGTGACATAGAGACAATTGTTGATCATCTCCAAATTAATGGTGGACAAGGGGATGTCAAGAAACTTGTCCACCTCAAAAGGTAATGAACAAAATTTTGATAGTTGTTACATTTTCTGCCAACTCCACCATCCAAAAAGAGAATGGCCCACTTGAGATACATGGCATGTTGTCACTATGTCACTATGAAAATTCAATGTACAATTTTCCATAGTGACAATGAGATGGATGTAGATCTATTTTCAATTTGTGGTGGAGATGTTTCACTGACCACTATGCATGACTCAAAGAAAAAGGGCCCCACCCAGATGCATGTCATATTTTGATTATGTTTCTAATGAAAATTGATCATATAATTTTCCATAGTGACATAGCAACATTCATTGATCTATTTTCAATCTATTGATAGAGAAGATGCGGGCCCACCAAGGTGTTTATGATGTGACACTACTTGAAGACTTAGGATATAAAGATAACCTAATGTTTTATACATATAACATTAAAATGTTTGAATATTTAAAAATATGAATGTTAGCCATGCATAACAAGAAAAACTCAAATCTTGGCAGGAGGGAAAAAATGGCTAGCAGTTATTCTTGATCTGTTACAAGATTAGGATGAAAAATTTTTGTAGAGATATAGGAACAAATTTGTTTTTAAGTATAGAACTTTTATTTTATTTCAAAATAAAAATAATTTTGTAATTAAGTAGAATGAGATACTCTCAAAGAGTATATTTGGTTTCACAAAAAAAGTAGCTAATAATGAAAGTGATGAGATGACTTTAGGTGTGCCGAGTTTGCAAGGCAGCATGTTACCAGTTCATGTCGATGCCCCAAACACTCCAAAAAGGCTTTTAGATTTAGATAAGGAGGAGCAAGAGTAGAAGAACCTAATAAAGATACTAGTGTAGACATTTCTACAAAAGGTCAAGAAGGGCCACAAGTGTTAGAACCTCACATTGAGGTAAATAAGGAAAAAAAAAGCAAAGTGGAGTGCTACTATTGTTGTCTTGGGTATTGATGTACAGACACGACCAAGTGGTGATACCCCCCACTTTCTCCCAAATCAATGTTGAGAATTAGCACTTCAACCCCTCTGGAAAAGAAAGCAATAAGGGACCTCTCTCTAGATATTGAAGTTAGTCTAGATGAAGTTATTGAGATGCCATGATTGGATTTGGAAAATCTCACTCTTGAGAAAACAATTTTTCTACAAGAAGATTTAGTGAAGAAGAAGAGATGAAAAATTGATGCAATAACATCAATAAATTCAAGTCATAGATGATGTTAAAGATATTTTCCTTATGGTATTTGATACTCACAATCTTGATGGGTAAGCCCCAATAATTTACCATCTTGTAAGTATTATTCAATAAATAACTATTGGTGATATAGAATCCAATAAAAAGGTCATGCATTGGTTTGTAAAGAAATTAAAAGATAAGGTTGTAGATAAAGTTTCTACAAAAAATGCTGAAAAGAAAGTACAACTGTAGGAACATTTGTAGAATTCTACTGAACTACTTGAAATTTTACAACATTTATATAACATTTTGTGTGATGTACAAAAATTCACAAGTGATCTTCAAGGAAACATCTAGATGATTTAGGAAAACATAAAGACAGTAAGGGATATCATCTTGCAACTAGTTGAATCAAGCACCTGCACTTACAATAAGCTATTGGATGCTCAAGGTAGATTGGCCAAGCTACAGGAAGCCGACAGCAACATGAGATCATAGTTGTTCTCTATTTAGACAAAGTTGACACCTCATTTGGAGGTTGTTTGTGTTTTAAGACTATAGGTTCCAACAACTAGCACTAGGATGCAAAGAAAGGGTAAATGCCTAAGGATTAGCTAGTTCCCACATTCACTATAAACTTCCTTTAGATTTGAACTGACTTCAACAAAGCACATAGGGGCTTTCTATTCTTTATGCTCTATAGGGCCAAGGTGGGTGCACCTAGGGATTTATATGACTTCTTCACTAATATTTTTTCACAAATTTATTCACTAATCTTCTTCTCAAATTTATCCCTTATAGTAGAAAGATGGTAAGAAAACTTCTTGAAATGTAATCAACTTGTTGATTTACAACAACTTACTATAAAAACATAGGAAGTTGTCACAATAAGGGAATGACCAACAATTTATTTCTTTATTACAAAAATGGAAAATTGGTTTAGATTTAAATGTGTATTTGGCAATCCACATGACTATATCAATTTGCATCACAAATTTATGACTAGTGCCTTATCCATTGTTATATAGAGTCAAGCATATAACCCTAGACCAATTTAAGTGACTTGCAATTAAACTTATTAGTTGTTAACCCTGAATTTCATTCTTATGATATCCTTTCCATATACCTACAAACCTTATCAATTCATGAAAGAATTTAATTAATTCCTTAAATTAAAATAAATCTATTAAAAGTTATACAACTTATCCAAGCTGCATTAAATTGAAGGAAGTTTTCTCATTTCAATCTCAAAATGATAGATACATGAAAATAGAGACAAAAATCGGACTTCTTCTATGTATTAATTCTCCTTGAAAACCATACATTAGTAACGTAAAATTTGTAATATAACTCAAGATATGACAAAAAATTTCATTCAAGATTCATTGTATTCTTAGATTTGCAAAATTGAATACAACATTTAATTTACACAATAACTTGGACTGACTATTTATAGAAAAACACTAAACTTCTACAGGACTTGGACATCCTTTTATAAGAAGGATTGAAACAAGCTTCAAAGGCAAGGAAACATGTCAAAAATTGATTTGAAATTAAACTACAAAGATATTTTGATATGTCACTTTACAATACATTCTCTATATTGGTTCAAAATTTGGGGAAATAGTTGCAAAATTTGTAGGTGGTACTTTCTTTAGGTGTCTTCAGCTTGAATCTATTTATACGTTACTTACCTATCACTTTCCTTTCCTTTTATGTATGATTTATCTCTTCTACCTCTAACTATGTCTTTAAAACTGCCTAGTCATTGTCCTTAGATGGTAGGGCCTTTTTTCCTACTATAACCTCCCAAATGACTATGTTAGTGTCTACATCTAACTATGTGACATCTCTGATACCATTTAATTCTTTGAGGAATTTATTCCATTTAGCATAAGTTATAGCTTTAACCTCTACAATTATCTTTTCCATCACTACCTCTAGTTTATATAACATATCTATTAAATCATACACTACTACAATGTCAACTTCACCATTGTAGTATGCTAAAAACCTATATTAATTCAAGATGTTATCAAATGGGGATGACCACTCTAGCCATTCCTTGACTCCTCCACCATTATCCAAAATGGTGGGTACAAAATTAGGTGTTCTTGTGCAATGGATTTCATATTAGTTTGGATCAAGTGAACCTTGCCTACAATGAAACCATTCAATTCTTTTAGCTTATTAGCTAGTTTTCTGATAGAAATGATCATCACTTTTGGTAATTCTTTCTCCTATGTTAGCATAGGTATAAGGTTATCAAAAAATTGGGTATAAGGACCACATGTAGTGAATAGGGGAGACAATGAGGCAATTTCCTCATAACATTTATGCTCTGCCCCTTATAAAACCAGAAAGTTGCTATGCACATTCTAAGAAACCAACTTGAAGGAATTTATCTTTTGAGTCAACAAGTTCTTGATTATTCTAATTTTAATCTCCTTTTTGGACTCTAATTCCTTTTCATCCATTGCCATAGCTTGGTCTACCATATCCTCTATTTTAGGTATATAGCCCTTTGTTTGTATACCTTTGTCCTTAATCTCTATAGCAGGTCTGACAATGTTTTTCAATGCTACCGCCTCATTTTCCAGCTATAGATTCTTTTGCTCTGGGAAATAGGTTTTCTATATTTCCTCTTCATAATGCCTCTTGGTCTTGATGTACCTTTCATAGGCTCCTTCCAGTTATTTTTCTAAGGTGTCAATTATGTTCTTCCATAATAGTGATGTTGAAGTTTGTAACCCATAAATCTAGCTATTGGAGGTAGAATGAACATTCCAAAATATTACATTTCCCCTGGGGGACTCTTTAATCTCCATGAGAGTGAGCTTTTGGTGTTCTAGAGTGAAAATCCATATTTCCATGGACTGGGCATCAATGTTATATTCAAACCCTCTTAACTACCCTTGCTAATTTTCATCTTTAAATGATATTGTTCTTTCTTTCCTCCTCATTTGATCTAATAAGAATGAGGAACTAAGATCCCATCCTATAAAGAAAATCATTCCACTCCTTTGTATTATCTTTTTGGCTTCTTTGATAGTTGGAGTTTCACTTGCAAGGTTTTAATCTTGTAGCTTTTGAACCATTTCAACTACTACTTCATCAAAATCATTGGGCTTCATCTACAATGATATTTCATTCTATTATAATTTAAACAAAAAACTTTTGAATTCTTCAATTTTGATGAACCTCACTCATAAATTCATTGGCCTTAATGATTCTATCATTAATCCTCTAAACCTATAGCTATAACTTTTTATCCCTTTTCCCATCGTTAGTGTCTTGAGCCATTAGATAGTTTCTTCATACAATATCAAAGTATTGGTTGTTCCTTGGTAGGATCTGCAAGGCTTTTTGTTCAACCTTTTCTGGGATCTCCAGCATTTTTTGTTTCTTGCTTCTTTGCTGAGCCCATTCTAAACTTTTAGCTTTATCCTCATCATCATTACTGACCTCCACAAAAATTTCTTGATCAAAAGACACAAGATCCACCTTCTTTATTATTTCTTCTAGCACTTGTGATAATATCTCTTCAAAGTTTTGAATGAATTTTTCAAACTAGAATAGTAGTCTACTTCAGGATAGAATCCCTTAAAGGATGGATCTACCTTTTTCATCTCCTATCAAAAACTCAGAACATCACTAAATTTAGTCATCCTTTCTCTACACACATTTTCATCTTAAAAAAAAAGAAATAACATCCTCCTGCCATAAACACTTTGTTGTAGGTAAATTATATCCCCTCATCTACTTTAAAGAATTTCTGACTACATTGCATGGGTCATATGTTCTTATAGGCCCAGTTGGAAATTTATAGCCTCTTAGGAAAGCATTAGTTTCCTCTATTACTTTCTTCCCTATATCAAAATCCCCTACTTTGGTACATCTAAACAAAAATGTTCCCTTCTTGATAGTTCGGCCTAGATATTCTCTATTCAATGAAAATAACTACCAAAAGACTTCTATAAATCCTAGTCTCTCTAGGACATACTTTGGTAGAAGGTGAGTGGTTGAGGACACCCATAAACTCTTATAATAGTGTAATCTTTAAAATGAAACACACAACCCCAGTCATGCCCTAATTTTTTCCTTGCATCAAAAGATAAATTGGGCTTAACCACCTTTCTAACATTCCTAGTTATTCTCTAAAGGCATGGTCATTTTCTGATTATGCATTGGAAGGCCCTAGTAAAATTTTCATCCATTCATCAATGAATGGGCTAGGGCTTTTTTCTTTTAAAGTGGACTCTTCAATCTATGCCAATTATCTCAAATTATCTCAATAACCTTGAACTCTTTTATGCTATAAATTCACTCAAATTCACTCTTCTCTAAAATTTCAAACACTTATGAAATTGGTAATGAAAATCTTTGTTTTTCTTAGAATTTATCTACTTTTTGTGAAAGGTAGCATGGTACTAATGGCATTAAAAATAGCATTCTTAAAATCCTATTAGTCCTTGAAAAGCTATTGCTATCTTCACCTTTTCACTATTTTTAATTCTAGCTAACGTGTCTTTTTCTAGCTCAAACATGGTCTTGTTAATCTATTTTATGCTTTTAAAAATGAAGCTTGTGAAGTACAATTCCCTTTTATTCATCATTTCATTGCGATTTCTTATCTTTCTTTATTTCTTGCTATGACTATGTGAGAAAAGCTATTTTAACTATTTTGTGACTTCATCACTTGAATCCCTAACTGCTATGTTAAGCTTTTAATGTTTCACTTCCTTTTATTCACTACTTCTTAACTCTATGTCCTTATTGACCACATGGGCATGCAAAATAATGATCTCTTTATTCTATCCTCTATTGCTTCCTTGCAACTATTTATGACTTTATTTTACTAACCACTAAAAAGTGGTGATAACCATCAAAAGGACCTTATCATTGCATCATAATGTTGAAACAAACTATCTCTCATTACCTTGTGAAGTGGAAAAATGCTTTGAACTTGACCATCTCACAGCTTCATTATCTTTTAATCCCCTCACTTCATTATTCATGTTGAGAAAGGGAAATTGCTACTTAGTATCTCTTCACATCATTTCTACTTCAAAATCAAACTGTGACTTAACCCTTGCAAACTAGTGAAAGCCTTTAGATTAATCTTTTTGCAACTTCTGAGTGGTTTAGGACATAGCATTTTTATTAGTTGTGACACTGCGATGACCAATATTTTAACCTTTTCTCCGCTTCCCAATCACCATACATAAGGCTTCTATGAATTTTGTGATGTTTTGATGACTATCTTGATTAATTTCTACATTAATTCATAGCTTCATGATCAAAGAACTTAACTGCCACTCAAACTATGCAATGGTGCAATAGATGTTTTATTAACTGTTAAATTAGCTTTGTAGCTTCACAACTTGAAATTATAACTCATGACTAAGCCCTAAGAAGATGGGATAATGAGCTTTTGACACTTTTCTACCTTGACCTTAAGTTAATATTAACTGCATGCAATGATGTGATAGCCTTTAAACTTTAATTGTTTTGATTACTTTTTTCACCCTCATGACTTAAAAATCTTATCTTCATTATCACTTGCAATGTTGTGGTGACCATTTTGAAGCTAACTATTACCTTCCTCACAACCTCATAACTTAAGACTTTAACTCATCCTTTAACCTTGTGAAGTTGTGATCATGAGCTTTTGACTCTTTGTAGTTGTAACCACATGTTACTCCTAACTACAACCAATATTGCAATTGCCTAGACATTGACTATGTGGTTAGCCTTTTGCATCATCGTGACTTAAAAATTTTGAAGTAAAATACAAACTATGACCTTGTGAATTCACTTAATTCAAATCTTCATAGCCCAAATTTGACAGTCAACCATAATACTTTTGATGTTGCAGTGACTGTGTTGATGGTCACTTTGCTACTTTGTGACTCCTAAAATAGTTAGAAATCAAACCAGAGTGATGAAGCAATTGAAAGGATTTTGTGACATCACAACTTAAAACAATTTTAGAGACATTGAATTATAATATGAAAATGATCAAAGGACTTAGGGATACAAATTTAAGCATATAACCAATGTTTTTTATGTTTCTTATTATATACTTTTATGCCATTTTATGATCAACTTAACAAAACATGAAACACACTTATTTTCAAGGGCATTTTCATGAAGATGATGACATTTTTAGAAACCCTAATCAACTTAAATATAGTCTTTTCTTGGTTTTTACAAGATATCAAAAAAAAAATTTGGTAGATAAAAAATCAAGCCATCAAAGGTTATGCAAAGGAAATCAAATTGGCCCAAGATCTTATCAATAAAGATCATAATATTTTAATGGATAATAGTTTAATTGATTTGGTTGCTAGGCTCTAATTGCAAAATCACACTATAGAATAAAAAAGAACCATTTGGGATCATGTACTTGCTATGATCACCTGAATTCAAAAATTGTCTATTGACAAATATGGTTTGGTTCCACCCATTCACGCCCAGTAGTAGCCATAAGTGACAAGACAAGGGGGTATGAAATGATGATTACATATCTCAAAGGGAGAAGAAATGAACAAAAAACGGGGAATATAATTATAATTTAGAAGGAAAGAAGAATACAAAAGACAATCAAGGTATAACACTGAAGTAATCAGACCATTTGTGTATAAATTGTTCATTATTTTTTTATTCACCATAAGTTAAAGGGTTGGAGTTCTACTTTTGAACTAAGTCATAAGCTTAGGGGAGGAACTTATCTCAACATTGTAATGATGTAATCATGACAAAGTATTTTTTCACTAATGTTAAAAGGGGAGATCATTAATTTCTTTAACTTTTGTTGTCTATTAGTGACAAACACTTAGTCATTTAACAAGGAAGATCCCTCACAAGATAGATACATACATTTGTATCATTATTAGTTACATAGTTAGTTGGGGCTAACAGGAATATGTGTTCTCAATTTGTGGCAACACTTTTTCAAGTGTTAGTTTGGAATAATTGAAATAAATAAGTGGTTTTTCTGTCCAATTCCTCCAATTAGGTCTATTAGGCATATTCTATACTAGTATGGGTTGTCGAGGTCAAAGGAGGGATCCAAAACCAAAACTTTGGAATCTTGTAGTTCTCTTGAAAGAGTGTTAGAATATGTGTTTTTTTAATAGGGATTTTGGGATTAATTTTTAAAAAGAAGCAAAAAGGTGAATTAGGAGGACTAGTTGAATTATGTCTCCATTAGGCCTAGGTATAAGGGAACCCTTTGGAAAATAAGAATGGGACTTGAAAGCATTATAGTTTTGATCTATTTTGGTAATGATAATTTTCTAAAGGCCTGTACATTTCCAAATCACCAAATTCATGATTTTATACATAGTTGGAAGGAGGATAAAGTAAAGGGTTGACTTCTTACACTCTTGTCACACAAATTGTCAAGTAGTGGACATATATAGGAGTCTTAGAGTCTTAAAGGTGACTCTAAGAAGTTTGAATGATCTAAATGTTGGACTAGTGGTTATTGAAAGAAGAGAAGTGAGGTTTTTTGGGGGTTGTAGCTAATAAAATCATTTTTCCCTATGCCTCTATTTTAATTTATGTATGCTTTTCAAATAAAAGTTTATTTCTTTGGTGTTCTAATATGTCTGGAGTTGGTTTCTAGGGTTATTTTTGGTGATCTAGATGACATGGTTTCTTCTCATACTTATTTCATGTTCTCAATAGTATTGACTGCATTGGATCATGTGTTAATATTTTTAGGTCACATCTTTTCATGTAGGTTTTTGGATTGAGTAGTTTTATATTGAAGATTTTTTTTTTGGGACAATAGGTTATATGCTACAAATTTTATCTACACATTATCCTATTCCTAGCCTTAAAAGTTGTGTGCCAATATATGAAACATTTAGGATCACTTTGGATATATTGTGTTTCTACATTATATGTCCTCATTTTCTTTTATAAATGATTTCTTTAACCATGATAATTTTTTAGTGAACAAATTTTTGAAATCAACTTTTATTGATTATTTTAGCTAACCAAATTTTTTTCTATGATAATCGAAGTGATACAATGAAGATCAAATCATTTCTAAAGAGTGTGAGTTGTGAAACTCGAAAACATGAGGAAGTAGATTAATGTGGTGAACTTTAAATAGTGAATTATTGAGACATTGTGCCTAAAGAATTCTAAGGAGAGTCTTGAAAGTAGTATGATAAAGGATTATACATTTTAATTTTTCATTTATCTTGTGCTGAGATAGTTAGCCTCCTCTACAAGTCCTTTGTATCTTTCTCAAAGACATTGAGTCTTTGAAAGAAGTAATTTGTATGTGGATTTGAATAGTGAATCTTGTTTGTAAGTATAGAAGGAAGCTTTGATGTAATACTTTTTATATTTTGTGAGATATTCCAATTTTGGATTTTTCCTTCATTGGGTTTTCCACATTAACCTAGTATTGTTTGAGCATCAATGTTAATTAAATTATTGTTAATTATTGATAATGAGCCTCCTCCACAAGTCATTTGTATATTTCTTGGAGAAATTGGGTCTTTGCAATAATTCATTTGAATGTTTCTGTGAGATGGTGAATCTTGTTTGTAAGTATAGAAATGAGACTTATTGTAGTACTTTTCTAATATATTTTCTGAGATATTCTCATTATGGATTTTTCCCTATTGTGTTTTCCACATAGACCTTATATAATGTGTGCATCAGTGTTGATTAATTTATTATTCATTACTAATGATTAAAGATACAAATGATAGAATTAATGTGAAAGCATTATATTTTTATAATCTGATTCACCCCCTACTCTTTGTATCCAAGTGTGAGGTCAATATGTAGAAATTGATGAAGCATTTGGATCTAGTTTTAGTGCAAGATGGGAAACACTAGTAATCTAGACCTTAGTAATGAGGACTAATAATTAATTTGCATATTATAGATTATTGAGTATTTAAGGATTAATACTATTCTTGAAAGGGATGCAAGCACTCTATCCCTTGATGCAATAATTTTAGTAGCTAATATAGCTACATTCATTCAAGTAATAACGAAGAAATTGTAGCGTGATCACAATCAGTTGAAAAAGTACATTAAGATATTGAATGAATTGAGAGCTTTAGAGAAAAATAAGTACTACATTCAATTATCCCTAAATTATCATAATTACAAGTTATTAAGAAGAGGAATTTCTATTAAAGAAAGACGGATTTCTTGTAGAGGCTAAGAAGTTGAAAGATCAATGACAAAGAGATAAGGAGAATGAAATTCAATCTTATAGTAAGATAGTATCAGATTTAGTTATTAATGGGTTAGCTAAGATTAATAAAAATATGGATGATGCATATAAGGAAATCACAAGATTTGAAATAAGTCTTGGTAAAGAATGGGTATGATTCAACTAGTATTCAAGATATTGTAAATAAATGTTGGAAGGCTATTGGAAAAGTTAGATACTGAGAGGTGGTTGGAAGTGAATCAAGATCTACAAGACTTTTATCCTTTGAAACAATTATCAAACTAATATATTTTGCCTTAAACCCTTCTAATAGTAACATCATAAGTCATATAAACATTTATTGCAATGATGTATTAGATCTAACATCTAATCAAATCCATAAACATGAGAGTAAATGATCAACACATTACAAAACGTTTCGGTAACCCAAAAACCCTCCAAGGTGAAGGTAAAATTGGGGTGAGGATGACACCCACAAATCTTCACTAGTATAATAATAGAGTTTTCCTGTTAGGGCTATAGTTTTGATCACTTTTGATGGTCTACCCTATAAGTGGTTTTCCTTGTTAAGAGCTTACAAGACTTATTCATTTTACCTTGATTAAAGGATTAAAAAATTACAACTAAGTAAGCACTCTGCTAGGAGATTTACATAGGTTTGTGAGGATCACTCTGTTAAGAGATTTACCTTGATTTACTTTGCTAAAATATATTAGTACTTGATCCTCTAGTTAGCACTCCAATGCTTGATAATGGATCTCATCTTCCAATTTATAATCTAATCTTTAATATGATATATCACTATTCTTCCCTTCACATCTCTTCTTGATCACTTTTTCTAATTCTCCTTCAAACTTTTCTTCAAGAATCCAAACACACACACATTCACACATGCATACACCATATGAAAATAGGGTTTGGATTTTCCTTTTATAGCCAACTAGAGAAGGTTCTATATCCAAAGCAATGATCCAAATTTCTCCCTTTTGCTACTTAAACCTTCCATTTTTTTGATTGGTTAAATACCTTGCATAAGGGTTAATGATCCATAAAAAAAGGCATAATTATCTCCTTAAATTATTATTTGATCATTAAAACATGCATTAAGTTAGCCACAAATGGTTTACCTTAGTGTTTGTGCCATTCCAAACAAATATGTCAACACTAGTTCACTCAGTACATGGATACCCTAATGCTCAGTCATAACTAATCTTCATGTTGTTCCGCAACTTCTATATTGTCAACACATATTGTATGACTTGGCATGAACTAAATTTATATAGCTTAGCTTAAAATATCTTTTTTCTCACTTGACATGTATAGGAGTACTCAACAACCATAAATTTTTTTGGAAATAATAATTTCTCAGCTTTGACTAAGATATGAACAAGTCTAATGTACATATCTCAGCCTTCATTGGATGGCTTGGTCATAGTGATGACTAACAACCTCTACATTAGGAATGACTAAGTGTTTGACACTAACTGACAACAAATTTTAGGGACCAATGATCTCCCACTTTGACATTACTGGCAAAAACATATTGTTACAATTCAAGATTTCATCCAAAGCTAAAAATAGTACTCCCCCTTAGACTATGACTCGATTTTCAAAACACTTCAATATATAGAACATATATACATGAATTTTGATGTACTCTAACTTCAAAATGAATATTCATTACAAAATTTTCAAAGAATCATACCTTTGCATTTCTACTTTATATACAATTCACCATTCATATTCCCTTTATAACTTTTCTCCCCCTTTTGTATACATCCCCCCTTCTTTTTGTCACTCATGACTGCTAGGTGAAGGGTTCAAACAATATTTGTCCAAAAATGGTTTTTCAATATATATAATCATTGTTAAAGCATTATCCCAACTTGATCTAATAGATTCCAAAACTAAAATTTTTATTTCTAGCTGAGCAACTAGGTCAACTAAATGTCTAGTAGTAGAGAGATGTGAATCTTTTTTTTGTTATATCCTTTGCTAATGACAACTCTATCTGCATCACCTGCAAATGAGGTATCAACATAAACTGGATGAAAATGAGTTTTGTTATCTCTAGAAGTTGTGCCTCAACAGAGAAATACAATTCTAGGGTTCAGTCACTTCAAGTAACATGAAAACACTCCTAGGTAGTGGGAAGTACCAAGGGTAGAAGTGAATATCTAGATTATAGGCGGGTTCCTTATCATGTTCACCTATTTACTTCTTCAAACTAAAATTAAAGCTGAGGGGGAGAGGGATAGAAGGATTGCTTGAAAGTAAATTTTGAAAGGTAAACTGAGGTGAGACACCAAACATTAATATGAGGATATTGCTGGATTGACATGATGAAACTATTCTAAATAGTTAAAATAAGAAAAATATTGATCACTAGAAACTCATACATAAGTATTTCATAAGATGGAAATCACTCCAAGCAAGTTTCTAAAGGGACTGACAACATTCACACTTAACTATTTGAGATGAAGTACATGCACATGACTTATAATTGGTATGAATACACTCAAATCCTTACTTGAAAAATAAAAATTCAGACAAAGAATTAGAGATTTATAATGAATCACAAAAGATATATCATATTAGTAATTTAAAGAGCAAAGACACAATAAGGACTTTTGAACTATTTCTTTCTCTAGATTTCAAAGGTAGTTCCACAACATTACTCCATACTAATTGTAAAGAAAGAATACAAAAAAATATATGAAGGACTCAGATGAGATTGTTTGCATCCTAACTTCAAAAACCTAGCCAGTGCCTATTTCCACATCTTGGAAATCCTTATAAAGAGAAGGATTCCAACAAGCTTTAGATGGGAGTGGCACATGTCAAATATATATTGGAAGAATACAAATATTTTCCAAAAATTGCATCTTACATTTGCCATTTCTGTATTCAATTAAAACCATGAAGATGATGATGAAATTTCTAGGTGGTACATATCGCAAGAGTTCTTTAACTGATTATGTTTTCCTTTAATCATGAAATTCTCCTAACTATATCAACTGCTAGGGAAATGACATCTTCAACCACTCCCATCATGTTAATTTCTTCCCTAGGCCCATTCAAAATATCTAATCCTTCCTTTCGATCTCTTGGTTCTGCTTTATCTAGGATTAGATCTTCATGTTTCTAGTTTCAACTCTACAACTTGAACCTATCATTTCTTGCCACCATTGGTTAAATTATTAACTAATTTTCTAGTGATATCACAAATATAATAGTTAAAAAATCAACTTTAAACTTTGACCCTCAATCTCTCAATGTTGTGATCACAACTTAGTCACTCTATCACCATAGTTAAACCCTTAACATCATTTCGACTGCGATCTCACAACTAGCTGAAACACTAATTGCATCACAACCTCGCAACATATTCTATGACTACTAAATTCTAGCTATGATGTTGCACAAAACTTGAATGTTAACTGTTAACTGAAATGGTATGAGGTCACATGTTTACAACTTATATCTTGACTCAATCATTACCCCTTGTGACTAAGAGGCAAAGGCATCACTGCATCGAAACCTTAACCTCAGGTTACAATTAACTCATTGTGATCTTGCGACAAGGCCATATGAACTGTTGTTGAAAAATGGGTTGACTAGTACATGTGTTAGCTTCTGGTTATGTTTCTTTGGGTAACCTTATTTCTTCTTTTATTAGTGACATAATGAAAACTTTTTATCTATCTTTGCTCGGATGATTGGGAAGATGCACGATCCTCTCTCTCGAAAGTCAAAATAGGGCCCACAATGCTATGTGTCACCTCTCTACTACTTCACAAGCTTAACTCATGATTAGCCTTAACCCCTTACAAGCATGGGAACAAGGCCTTAACATGTTAGCAGCCTTAACCCTAATTCCTCATTAACTTTAGGCGACCTTACGATCAGACAAAAATGTTTCTTTACAACTTATATCTTGACCTTAGCATTTAATCTTGCGACCGGGTGTCTAGTTTTTTCATTGATTGCTTTCTTCCTTAGTTCATTATTATGGATTGGAAGTTTAATTGGATCCTTAACCTTAAGATTAGGCAACCAGGAACACATTTCTTTAGAACTTAAACCGATGATTAAGATTAACCACTTGTGACTATACGAATAAAACTTTCACAGTGTTGCCATCTTTAATCCCTAGTTAGCTTGACTCTTTGCAACCATGCGAACATGAAATTAACCCTGTGATGCATGTATCACACCATCACCACCATTTTGAGAGTTAAACCAGTACTGATCACGATCATGTGACCAAGTATGAATCACAAGGTTGTAACTTAAATTTCTAGTGCAAGCATAAGAAATTTGATTTTAAAAGGTTAAAGGAACTTAGGGATAAAGGACATGAGACATGATTAATTATTTTATGTATCCCTATCATGCATGCATGGATTTTAATGAATCAAACATAAGGATGTGAAATATGTCTACCACCTTAGATGGAAAAGTTTGGTCAACTTCTCTATCCATTTTTGTCAAAGTGATAAAAAAAATGGTAACAATTTTTTTCTCGCATTTTGTCATTAATGGCTTGCAATTCAGCCAATCTCCCTTGAGTAAGCATCAATCTATTATAATGAATGGAACTTGAACTTGCATCCATGTTTATCAAGTGTCATGTAGACTTCAAATCTATCTATAACTTCTCAATTTGATCTTGAATATCTTGAGTGAATCTAGGTACATCACATAATCTCTTATAAAAAAAATTGAATATTCTTCACTACACCTTCTATATTATTTAGAGAATTAGGAATTTCAACTTGCCTAATGGAAATTTTAGTTGGTGCTTTCTCCAAAAATTTCTTCTCAAATCATTGCAATAACTTCTTATTTGTATCTATATCACCATTATTTATCTTTTCTCTAATTGGTCCATAATTGGGGTTTTCTCATCAACATCTTTTATATAAAATGCATCAACAAAGATATCCTTTATCTCTTAAGTACCTACTTCTATTGATGCTCCCTTCTCTATTCTTCCTACCTAGACTTTTTTATCAATAGATCTTGCCAAATTTTCATCTCCTTGTAAGTCAAGTTATTAGTGTCAAATTTGGGGATCACTATAACTTCATCCAACATTATGGGCTTGCTAGGTGATTTTTCCTTCTTCTTCAACATTTTTTTTTCCTTGGAGTGTTATAACTCAGTAGTTCTAGCTGTAGAGAGTGTGAGGAATCTTCCACACTCAGTATTTTCTCTTTCTTTGTTGCCTTCTTCTATTCCTCACCTTGTTCCTCGGTTGTTGCATCCCTAGGTGGATATTTCTCTTTTGTTCTCTCTATGAGAGTTCCTGAAACTATTGGTATTATTTCACCAGTAGTAGAATTATCTACTTGAGTATTCTTCACATCAACATGACCCTTTATGGTCCGATCTACCTTTTTTGGCTCTTTATCTCTTTTCTCTTCCTTAGTAGTCAACACACTTTTCTCCTTAACATCTATTACCTGTGTCTACTATTGAAATTGTGCATTATAATCAACATTAAAAATATGTATTTTGGTAATTGTAATAGTTACCTATTGATCCACACCTTTCTCTCCAATCTTTGGATATTCCATGATTTGCACAATAACTAGATTGGAGGTACCCGTCAAAGTGTCTTTAATAAATTTTGGAGCTTTCTCCCCTTTTTCTTGATCTATAGACACTATCTTCTCTAGCTCGGTTGACAGTAGAGTCAATTTAGACATAGAATTTGCAGGAGTTCCATCCTTAATGATGATTATCTCCATCTATTTTTCCTTGTCTCAAGTCATTTTCTCCATAGTTTCAACTAACTCTTTCACATCATTGTACATATCTTTTGTGTTATCCAATTTCATTTTCTCATCTTTCTTTTCTTCCTCTTTTGTTGGTGGCATCAATCCAAAAACTTTCTTCCCTGCAACCTTTCTCTCTTGAACTACATCTTTAATTCTATTTCTCAAAATTTTGCAAGCTCTAGTCTTAAGTATAAACTTTGTCACATAGTCTTTCATGGAAATAGCCATATGTTGCTTGCTTAAGTCTAGCATTACTTGGGCCAATATGGCCTCTCTTATTTGTTTCTCAGTGGTCAAAGCCCATTTCTAATTAGCATCAATTTTATTATACAATTCCTCAAGTAATTCTTTGCCTAAGTTAATGGGTGTGTTTATGAAATTAACCATCATATCTAAAACTACTGGCTCTTCTTTTTCTTTATCACCTCTATCTAAAGAATCTTATTTTACATGTTTGAATCCCGTTGGACCTACTTAAATTTAATATTCTCACATACCTTTTCTCTATCTTGAGGATCTCAGCTAGTCACTATCTAAAACTTCCTCAAATCATTTGATTCGATCCTCTTACCTTCATCCTCCTCCTCTTCATTAGGTTTTACAATAATTTTCTGCATTGGCCTCTTCTTCAAATGTTTCTTAGTGTCTTTGGCCTCTAATTACCTCTTCTTGTCATTTGTTGGCCTTTTTATTTACACTATTATTTTATTTGGATTAGTAGCTACAAGGCTCATTACCTTTCATTCTTGCCTAGTTACTCTTCTTTGTACAGAGGAGGGAAGTGTCAACACTTTCTTTAGACTCCTTTTGACCTTATAGGATCAACAATCACAACCTACTTAGCTTTTGGTGCTTAAGGCTTAGAAACCACTAGCTATTTTCCTTTTGACTCATCTTCTTCATCATCTTCACCATCACTCTCTTGATCTTCCCCTTTTCCTTAAGTGATTTGTAGGGATATTTCTCCAAGTTTCCCTTCTAGGTCTTGAATCATTTCCTTTCTCTTCTTGTACATTTTTAGGACATTTTTCTGCATCATCATCTTAATATTTGTAGTCTTATATATATTAAATTGCTTGTCATTCTTGTTAATTTCCTTTTATAATAATGTTGTTACTACTATAGACACCTCATCAACATTTACTTCATATTGCATTGGCCTTAACCATACTAGTCTCGGTATAATAACCCTAGTTGATATCTACCATGAAGCATATGTGATCATAATATTGATCAACAACTGACTTAGGGATTCTTGTCCTATTCTTCATTTGCCTTTTGAATTCATCAAAATAGCCATTCAAAATTGTTTCAATTTTTTTAGCTAATTTCTTAGTATATACATTGATTGCCTCATTTATGGGTCTATCCTTATCGCACACTATATCTCCAGTTGTAGGAATTTAATTTTGTACATAACATTATATGCGTAGTATAAGTGAGCCAAACTTACATGATGTATTCTTTGCCTTCCTGACAGATCCAAGATTCTCTGCTAGCTAAATCAACTATAGCTTTACCAAGCCATAACTATGGTCTTTCTTGATAATTTTATATCCCAAACCTACCACTACATAAGGCACACTATTCAGTAGGCTTGAATGATAGAAATAATGGACAATCACTCATATTGCAAAATTTTAATAACCAAATCTTTGATTGTATCAATTGACATCATGTGGCCATTCCACTTCACCTTTGTTAGTGGATATGTGCAGTATCATAGTGGGCTACACTATACCCTTAAGTGGTAGTCTAAAATTAGAAAATTAGGTCTATATCAACTTAAAATGCAATTTTGAGGAAGTTATGAAAATTATATTAAAAAGTTGCAGCAATAGAATATGTAGGTAGTTGAATGTAGTTTCTAAACTACTAGGCTTTATTTGAAAATAATTTAATTTGATTGGACAAATTTTATATGTTAATGTAGCAATACAAAATTTTAAGGACAAAAATAAGAAGTAGGTTTATGTCTAACCACCTTAATCACTATCATATAATAATAGTTTTTTATAAGATTCTAGATATAAGAGGTAGACTCATTCCTAGATGTGACACATATTTTTTGGTTATTTTATTCCAAATCAATATATAATTATAAATTTTCTACTACAACATTTTCAAAAAAAAAAAAGCCTCGTGCCTGACCACCTTAACTAATTGAAAACATTACCCATTTTATTTAATTTATTTATTATTGTAGTAGGAAAAGTATAAAATGTGACACATCTTTTAGATTTCAAAAATATTTGATAGTTTGAAAGTTATAGCCATTTTAAATCATAATGCAAATTAACACTTTGTAGATATATTCATTTAAAAATAAGAAATAATTACTTGTTAAACTCATAATTTGATAGACGTTATATTGATAGGAAGCTGAGAACATTTTTAAGAAACCCTTTTCATTTCAACAAATTTTATTATATTAATAATTGTCAGGTACCTCCTCTAAGTTTGGAAGTTTCCTTAATGGGGAGAAATTGTAGTGCCTGCCCCTGGTTCACATTTTGTTATCGTTGCTGAACACTTTTAGAACTAGTTTTATGTTGTTGGTTAGCAGCATTCTTTTGAGATTATCAGATACTGTGCTATAGATTCAATTTATTATGTGATGAGATTACTTAGACTCTACATTTAATGTATGTATGATGATTATTTTTAGTGTTCACAATTATTGATGATGATTATTACATTGCTTTCAATTATTAATGATGATTAGTAAGATGATTTATTATCATATGTGTTTTCTTATGGATACTTACCACATACTTGCATGTGTATGGTGTGCATGTTTGCCTTGTGTGTTTGTTTTTGTATGGCGTGTCTGATGTGGTTAAGGAAGGGAGTCGTAGTCACCTGCTAGTCGGGATCTACACGATGCACCACTTCCTACCATTGTCTGTTTAGTTTAGTATATATTGTGTTTGTAAATGCATAGTTTTTATGCAGGTTGCAGGTACCGAGTATCGACTTCTCTGAATTGTCAGGATGAGCATACCCTATCACATTATCTCAATGATAAGGGAGGGGAGATAAATTCTCAAGTCCAAATCCTAACCCTTTGAGCCATTTTTCCTAATTGGAAAGTTAGGACAAGTATTTGAGTTGAATACCCACCGAATGTGTCAGATGACATATTTCGTGATTTTTAACCCTTTAGATTTATTTTGTACGATTTGTTCTATGATGAGTTTTCATATTTTATCTTGGAGGTCTATGGTGAATTTTCTATTAATTAAGTCTTAATAAATAGATTTAATTAATAAATTATTTATTTGAGAAAATTAATAAAATATCATGATCTTTGATATTTTGATTGTAATTAATTAAATCTGAATTATTGAGGAAAAAGAATTAAATAAAAGAAAACTAGAAATTAAAATTAATAATAATTATAAAATAATAATAAAGTAATAAATAAAATAATAATAATAAAAGTTATAAAAATTAAAATGAAAGTTATAAAATTTAAATAGAGATTATTTAAAAAGTAAATTAGAGTTATAAGCTTACATGGGAATTAATATGTGTCAACAACACGGGGGTTAGTGCATCAATTAAGCACAAGGTGTCTACAACTCTATGACTTATCAAAAAGGTTGGAAAAGACCCATGCTTAGTTGGTGACACCTTTCAGCAGTTTTAAGAAGCAATCCAAAAGTTTCTTGAGAGCTCTTGATATCCAGGCATTCATAGAAGCTTAAATGAAAAGCTTAATGGAAGCTACAAGTTTAATGAGAGCTACAAGCTAAAATAGAAGCTTCAAAGCTTACATGCATGGGAGAAGATTCATATGCTCATATATTTTCTACTTGCTTCTATGCTCCTGCTAGCACTTCTAATCACTTGAAGGATTCGATCGGCTTGGATTCTTGAAAGAATTGTGAATGATGGAGAAGGAAGGGATTTTCTATGGACTTCTAAGGCATGGCAAATTAGTATCAGTGTCCAGGTGCACTCGTGATATTCTCATATTCCCTTTGCACTTTTTCTCTTCCTATCTTCATCATATCTGTTTTATGTGTCTGAATACTCTCTGTGATTGAATTTACTATTTGAAATTGGAATCTAGATATTTTATTTGGATGAGAAGAAAACAATAGAAAAATCCTAGTTCCAAATGAGAAAGAAGTTAGAATTTAATAGGGTTTGGGTTTGAATTTATATTAAATTAGAAAGACAAGATTTGGAATTAAAATAAAATTTTATGATGAAAATTTAAATGATTAGATGTAATCTTTCTATCAATTATGTTTTTAGATGCATATGAACAAACCTTTTTATGGTTAAATTTAGAGAACAATTATTTTAACAGGAAGTTCTTAATTCATCACAAATTGTCCTATCGCTGCCCCTTGTATAGACCCGAACTTAGTCATTCATAACTTTTTATCGTTATCAAATTTATTCTATCGCTCTAGTCAGAATTGGCGCAACTTGGCCCTCTCCAACATATTTAAATTTCAGCCCGATCCAACGATTCATTAGGGAGATATGACCGTCGTACTTGGACTGTTTTATTCAAGGATAGATATTTCTCCATTTCTCATAACTAAGAGTTCTTTATGCTTAAATTTCACAAAAATAATATATATATATATATATATATATATATATATATATATATATATATATATATATATATATATATATATATATATATATATATATATATATCGAAGCAAGGAATGAATTAAAGATATTATTGAAATCTTTCCTTATTAGAATATTATTAATATGCATTAGTTTTATATAGTTTATTATCTAATCTAATTAAATCAAATTTAATTATGATTAATTAATAGTAGAAGAAGTGTAGTTAATTATTAGTCAATCTAAATAAATGGATGAGAGAAAATTAAAAGAAAAGATATTTTTAATATAGTTTATATAGTGGACTTTTTGTAATGTATATTAAATACTATTTAATATATATTAAATAATTTAGAGATGGTAATTTTATATTATGTTTTTAAATGAAGAGACTTTAATGATAATGGATTAAGATTTAATGGATATGAAGTCCCTATTATAACATTGTTATAATTTCAATTACTATGATATTATTAATACGTTATATATTATTAACTAAATTATTGATATACCTTAATGGTATTAAGAGTTAACTAATGAAGCTTACATAAAGTTCTCTAGATCGATTAATAATAGTTTTGATGACTTTATTATTTATTAATGTTTGTTGAGACTAACAAACTATTAATAAATAATAGTTTAAATAGTTTAAATAGTTATCCATTAATATGATCAGAGTTAATCTAGTGGAAATTATTTATTGATTGAAGTTTGGTAAAAGATAATAATTTTTTTTGGAGTTGGATTATAATTGATTTTTAATCAATTGATATTCATTGAGTTGATATTATAACTATGATATTAATAATTAAGTTGTGCGATAGAGTCTTATTTGAAAAGATTAATGATAATACGAATTTGTTAAGGGAATGTTGGTATTTTTTGAAAGATGACGAATATGGTCATTTAAGATTTTCAATAATTATTATTGAATTATTAATATGATATTTTGAGTATTGAATTATAGTTGACTTTTATCATATAGAGTTATAGTTAGTTATTAGTCAACTGATATTAATTGGAACGTTGCTATGATCATGTAATTATTAATTAAATCAATCAATGAGAGTTAATTAGATTTAATTAACAATTAAGTTAAGTAATAAAGATTTAATTGATATAATTCTTTTAACAAGATTGTAGATTATCTGTATCACAGTTGATAAGTCTTATGACTTGAATTATGACTTTAGATATTATATGGTTGTCATTGATGATAATGATTAAATTAAAAGAATCAAACTTTAGTAATACTTAATTAAGTTTCTAATTGAAAACTAATAAGATGTTAATAGATCATGGATGGTGTACCTATGTTAATGGATTGAGATAAATAAAGTTATCTTCTTCTTATTCGAAGATTGATAATTGGCTTTCTTATATTATAATGAATAATGATTCTTGATTATCTTGAAAAGTTGAAGTAATCTTAAAGAAGAGTTAATCAATTAGAATATAGATCATAGTTAAATCAAGAGAACAATTAAAGGTCAATGATAATCAGTTTAGTGAATATTTATCTTTAAGTTATTCTTAAAGTATTTTTTTTATTAATGGAGAGGTAATGCTATTGGGGAACAATTGGGTTGGCTTGTAAGTCAAATAATGATAACTTTATACACTTGAAAGTATACTTGCAAACAGAAAACTAAAAACCCCTATACATTATTCAACTATGTGAATTTAGTAAACCAAAACATGTGTTTGGATCGTGTATTCTATATGCTTCTTCTTTTGGGTTGACTAGTGTTGACCAGTCCTAAGATGTTACCAGAGGCTCGGGGGTTATGAGATATGATGGCATGTTGATCTTATTTGGTTTTGATCTTTATAAGCCCAACCATGGTAATGTGATCGTATGCTCTATGAAAATTTTGTATTTACTGATTGTTATTGTTCATTAGTCTTCATGTGTGAAGTTGAGATGTATGTGAATGAAACACTTGAGCTAATCATTTTTGAGTCATCGATCAGTTATCCTTGGATTACTATCCAGTCACCATGATGGGACTGAAATGTTAATTTATTTCTTGATGATGTCATGTTGTGACATGTTTTGACTCAACCATTTTGGAGTCTTTGATCAGTATGATTTTGAGATATTCTTGGTTGCTTGATAATAACCAATGGATATTGTGATCTATTTTGAGATATATTTTGGTTATTGAGAACCAATGGATACTTATGATTATCAGTGATGCCTTCAGTTGCCAATAGAGAACTATTGTGGTCATGATTTTCTATGGATGTTTTTTTTCAGATGCTCATGGAGATTTGATGATTCTTATCTTGGAGATTTGATGATTCTTATTATGGATATTTGATGTTTTTATGCATATTTGATGATTTTATTATGGATTATCTTTTATGATTTTGAGATTTATGATTTCATGAGGTTAGGGTAGGTAGTCTACTTGTAGTGTCAGGAAGTGGCTTGCAATGAGGGCCAGGGCCCTAAGTGGTTGTTAGGGTAACTCATTGTAAGTTTGGTTAATAAGTGATAACATTTACATACTAAATAGGGATTAAATGAACCTAAAAAGATAATTTTTTTGATGTTCTCGCTCATGCCTTGAGTGCTTGTACAGGCTAGGATGGGAGTAGTGAGAACGCATGGTTGCGATTGTGCAATTTGTAGTATGCTTCTTCAGTATGAGAGGATACTAGTGGCCGCATGAGATCAGTATGGACCCATGGAGTTCAGCTAACTACCAGGGTAACTTGTACATGATAATTGTGATGACACTTTTTCGCTTGTAGAGTAGGTTTCCTACATGTCTTTGTGTGCCTCTAGAAATTAGATGTCGGTTTTGTGTGTGATTGGAACCTTTGAGTTAGTATACTTTTAGGATTCTTGGACTTAGAGAGTACTTTGGTTGTGATTGATATCTTGTTTGGAACTTGAGATTATCTCCTCAGCACGGTGGGAGTGGACCACTTAGGTTCCACGTAGTCGGGTGGTAGTGTATTTTTCACTCTTATCATTTGAGATCCGTCCGAGACATCATGGCTGGAGCATTTTTGGTTAGTATTTATCTTCATTATGTTCTTGGAGCATTATGATAGACGATATACCTTGTGATGGATGTATTTGCTGGTATGTTCCTTACATTGATGATTTGCATATGTTAGTTGATGATTCATTATGCTTTACTTTGGATGTTAGTAGGATATTTTTAAGAGTGACATTCCTACTATGTTAATACCGATGATTTCTTCGGTGATTTGAGATGTTACGCACGGAGGGATGGCTAGGGCTTACGATGGTCTAATAATGCTATTAACGGTTGGGAGGAACTGTGCACTTAGTTATTTATGTTTGTGATATATGGTTATCTTTTGTGATGATGTATCATGTATGATATGTGGTTTTATTTATGTTATTGCATCATAGATTAATATTAAATGATGATGATGTACTTTATTTACTTAGATGTTTATTCTTTTAAGCTTTTCATACCCTGTGATATGTACAATAGATGATTGAGCTAAACTAAAATATAATTACAAAAGGACACTTGTATAATGTTTAAGTACATTGGATGTATCATTGTTATTTCATTAAGATGTTAGATGAATAGTTAATTTAGATGTGATACAATGTTAAGGGATCTTTAAATAATGTAGCATGTTATGTATATATGTTATGTTTATTTTCATTTAAATTGTTGTTAGTGCTTTCACAAATGTTATGAATGGTTTTATCTTTCATGTTTAAAAAAAAAAAAAAAAAATTTGGCAAACTTAGTAAAAATATTTGGATCCCTTGGCGAGGCATTACATTTGGTATCAAAGCCCGAGTTTCAACATTGGGAGCTTTGGGTATATTGGAATGTCACTAGTTGTTAACTAGTTAAACAAAATAAAAATTTTGAACTATCATGTGTATCTTTTTCAAACTGAAAATTTGAAAATTAGGTGAACTAAAATAGAACTTAAATCTGTTACTTGCATATTTTTCATACTTCAACACTTAGCTTTCAAAATTGAAAATTCTACTGAAAACTTAAACGAAGGCAAAACTGAAAATTGAAAACTTATTCTAGTTGCAAAACATGTATCTTTTATTTAAGTTTCAAGGTAGTATACCTTTGTTTATCTTTGCAACCATTAAGTTGCTCTTGTTTAGAATGTATTAAAGGATATATTTCAATAGTTATTAAAAAAATGATGTTGGATCGATATGATTTTTGGTTTACTATTAAATCAGAATCATATTGCTCTAAGTGTGTTGTAATATTCTCAATGGAATCATATTCCCCTGTAGAGAGGAAAATGGTTCAATGGGACCCGCATAGTGAGTATCTTAGCTTTTCATTCTTGTAGGCTTCCAGGAGTAAGCCTAATCCCAAGGGAGGTGAATGTAGTGCTTGCCCCTGGTTCACATTTTGTTATCATTGCTGAACTCTTTTAAAACTAGTTTTATGTTTTTGGTTAGCAGCATTCTTTTGAGATTATCAAATATTGTGCTATGGATTCAGTTTATTATGTGATGAGATTACTTAGACTCTACATTTTATGTATGTATGATGATTATTTTTAGTGTTCATAATTATTGATGATGATTATTACATTGCTCTCAATTATTGATGATGATTAGTAAGATGATTTATTATCATATGTGCTTTCTTATGGATACTTACCCCATACTTGCATGTGTATGGTGTGTGTATTTCCCTTGCGTGTTTGCTTTTGTATGGCGTGTCTGATGTGGTTAAGGAAGGGAGTCGTAGTCATCTACTAGTCAGTATCTACAAGATGCACCACTTCCTACCAATGTCTATTTAGTTTAGTATATATTGTGTTTGTACATGCATAGTTTTTATATAGGTTGCAGGTACCGGGTATCGACTTTCCTAAATTGCCAGGATGAGCGTACCCTATCACATTATCTCAATGATAAGGGAGGAGAGATAAATTTTCAAGTCCAAATCCCAACCTTTTGAGCCATTTGTCCTAATTGAAAAATTAGGACAAGTATCTAAGTTGAATACCCACCGAATGTGTCGGATGACATATTTCGTAATTTTTAACCCTTTAGATTTATTTTGTATGATTTGTTCTATGATGAATTTTCATATTTTATCTTGTTGGTCTATGGTGAATTTTTCATTAATTAAGTCTTCATAAATAGATTTAATTAATAAAAAAATTATTCGAAAAAATTAATAAAATATCATGATATTTGATATTTTGATTGTAATTAATTAAATGTGAATTATTGGGGAAAGGGAATTAAATAAAAAAAAAATTAGAAATTAAAATTAATAATAATTATAAAATAATAATAAAATAATAAATAAAATAATAATAATAAAAGTTATAAAAATTAAAATGAAAGTTATAAAATTTAAATAGAGATTATTTAAAAAGTAAATTGGAGTTATAAGCTTGCATGGGAATTAACATGCGTCAACAACATGAGGGTTAGTGTATCAATTAAACACAAGGTGTCTACAACTCTATGACTCATCAAAAATGTTCGAAAAGACCCATGTTTAGTTGGTGACACCTTTCAGCAGTTTCAAGAAGCAATCCAAAAGTTTCTTGAGAGCTCTTGATATTCAGGGATTCATAGAAGCTTAAATGAAAAGCTTAATGGAAGCTACAAGTTTAATGGGAGCTACAAGCTAAAATAGAAGCTTCAAAGTTTACATGCATGGGAGAAAATTCATATGCTCATATATTTTCTACTTGCTTCTATGCTCCTGCTAGCACTTCTAATCACTTTGAGGATTCAATCAGCTTGGATTCTTGGAAGAATTGTGAATGATGGAGAAGGAAGGGATTTTCTATAGACTTCTGAGGCATGGAAAATTAGCATCAATGTCTAGGTGCACTCGTGATATTCTCATATTCCCTTTGCACTCTTTCTCTTCCTATCTTCATCATATCTGTTTTATGTGTCTGAATATTCTCTATGATTGAATCTACTATTTGAAATTAGAATCTAGATATTTTATTTGGATGAGAAGAAAATAATAGAAAAACCCTAATTTCAAATGAGAAAGAAATTAGATTTTAATCGAGTTTGAGTTCGAATTTATATTAAATTAGAAAGACAAGATTTGAAATTAAAATAGAAATTTTATGGTGAAAATTCGAATAATTAGATGTAATCTTTCTATCAATTATATTTTTAGATGCATATGAACAAACCTTTTATGGTTAAATTTAGAGAACAATTATTTTAACAGGAAATTCTTAATTCATCACAAATTGTCTTGTCGCTACCATTTGGATAGACCCGAACTTAGTCATTCATAACTTTTTATCGTGATTGAATTTATTCGATCGCTCCGGTCAGACTTGGTGCAACTTGGCCCTTTCCAACATATTTAAATTTCAGCCCGATCCAACGGTTCATTAGGGAGATATGACCGTCGTACTGGGACTATTTTATTCAAAGACAGATATTTCTCCATTTCTCATAACTAAGAGTTTTTTATGCTTAAACTTCACAAAAATAATATATATATATCAAAGCAAGGAATGAATTAAAGATATTATTGAAATCTTTCCTTATTAGAATCTTATTAATATGCATTAGTTTTATATGGTTTATTATCTAATCTAATTAAATCAAATTTAATTAAGACTAATTAATAGTAGAAGAAGTGTAGTTAATTATTAGTCAATCTAAGTAAATTGATGAGAGAAAATTAAAAGAAAAGATATTTTTAATATAGTTTATATAGTGGACTTTTTGTAATGTATATTAAATACTATTTAATATATATTAAATAATTTAGAGATGGTAATTTTATATTACGTTTTTAAATGAAGAGACTTTAATGATAATGGATTAAGATTTAATTGACATGAAGTCACTATTATAACACTGTTATAATTTGAATTACTATGGTATTATTAATACGTTATATATTATTAACTAAATTATTGATATACCTTAATGGTATTAAGAGTTAACTAATGAAGCTTATGTAAAGTTCTCTATATCGATTAATAATAGTTTTGATGAGTTTATTATTTATTAATGTTTGTTGGGACTAACAAACTATTAATAAATAATAGTGTAAATAGTTTAAATAGTTATCAATTAATACGATCAGAGTTAATCTAGTAGAGATTTTTTTTATTGAAGTTTGGTAAAAGATAATAATTTTTTTTGGAGTTGGATTATAATTGATTTTTAATCAATTGATATTCATTGAGTCGATATTATAACTATGATATTAATAATTAAATTGTGAGATAAAGTCTTATTTGAAAAGATTAATGATAATATGAATTTGTTAAGGGAATGTTGGTATTCTTTGAAAGATGACGAATATGGTCATTTAAGATTATCAATAATTATTATTGAATTATTAATATGATCTTTTGAGTATTGAATTATAGTTGACTTTTATCATATAGAGTTATAGTTAGTTATTAGTCAACTAATATTAATTGGAACGTTGTTATGATTATGTAATTACTAATTAAATCAATCAATGAGAGTTAATTAGATTTAATTAACAATTAAGTTAAGTAATGAAGATTTAATTGATATAATTCTTTTAACGAGATTGTAGATTATCTATCTCAAAGTTGATAAGTCTTATGACTTGAATTATGACTTTAGATATTATATGGTTGTCATTGATGATAACAATTAAATTAAAAGAATCAAACTTTAGTAATACTTAATTAAGTTTCTAATTGAAAACTAATAAGATGTTAATAGGTCATGGATGGTGTACCTATGTTAATGGATTGAGATAAATAAAGTTATCTTCTTCTTATTCGAAGATTGATAATTGGCTTTCTTATATTATAATGAATAATGATCCTTGATTATCTTGAAAAGTTGAAATAACTTTAAAGAAGAGTTAATCAATTAGAATATAGATCATAGTTAAATCAAGAGAACAATTAAAGGTCAATGATAATTAGTTTAGTGAATATTTATCTTTAAGTTATTCTTAAAGTATTATTTTTTATTAATGGAAGGGTAATGCTATCGGGGAACAATTGAGTTGACTTGTAGGTCAAATAATGATAACTTTATACACTTGAAAGTATACTTGTAAATAGAAAACTGAAAATCTCTACACATTATTCAACTATATGAATTTAGTAAACCAAAACATGTGATTGCATCGTGTATTCTATATGCTTCTTGTTTTGGATTTTGGGTTGACTAGTGTTGACCAGTCCTAAGATGTTACCAGAGGCTCGGGGGTTATGAGATATGATGGCATGTTGATCTTATTTGGTCTCGATCTTTATAAGCCCAACCATGGTAATGTGATCGTATGCTCTATGAAAGGTTTGTATTTACTAATTGTTATTTTTCATCAGTCTTCATGTGTGAAGCTGAGATGTATGTGAATGAGACACTTGAGCTAATCATTTTTGAGTCATCGATCAGTTATCATTGGATTACTATCTAGTCACCATGATGAGACTGAAATGTTGATTTATTTCTCGATAATGTCATGTTGTGACATGTTTTGACTCAACCATTTTGGAGTCTTCGATCAGTATAATTTTGAGATATTCTTAGTTGCTTGTTGAGAACCAATGGATATTGTGATCTATTTTGAGATATAATTTGGTTATTGAGAACCAATGGATACTTATGATTATCAATAATGCCTTCAATTGCCAATAGAGAACTGTTGTGGTCATGATTTTCTATGGATGTTTTTTTTCAGATGCTCATGGAGATTTGATGATTCTTATCTTGGAGATTTGATGATTCTTATTATGGATATTTGATGCTTTTATGCATATTTGATAATTTTATTATGGATTATCTTTTATAATTTCATGAGCTTAGGGTAGGTAATCTACTTGTAGCGTCGGGAAGTGGCTTGCAATGGGGGCCGGGGCCCTTAGTGGCTGCCAAGGTAACTCATTGTAAGTTTGGTTAATAAGTGATAAGATTTACACACTAAATGGGGATTAAATGAACCTAAAAAGATAACTGTTTTTATATTCTCGCCCATGCCTTGAGTGCTTGTATAGGCTAGGATGGGAGTAGCGAGAACACATGGTTGCGACCATGCATTTCATAGTATGCCTCATCAGTATGAGAGGATACTAGTGGCCGCATGAGATCAGTATGGACCCGTGGAGTTTAGCTAACTGCTAGGGTAACTTGTATGTGATAATTGCGATGACACTTTTTCGCTTGCAGAGTAGGTTTCCTACATGTCTTTGTGTGCCTCTAAGAATTAGATGTTGATTTTGTGTGTGATTGAAACTTTTGAGTTATTATACTTTTAGGATTCCTAGACTTAGAGAGTACTTTGGTTGTGATTGATATCTTGTTTGGGACTTAAGATTATCTCCTCAGCACAGTGGGAGTGGACCACTTACGTTCCACGCGATCGGGTGGTAGTGTATTTTCCACTCTTATCATTTAAGATCCATTCGAGACATCGTGGCTGGAGCATTCTTGGTTGATATTTATCTTCATTCTGTTCTTGGAGCATTATGATAGATGATATACCTTGTGATGGATGCATTTGCTGGTATGTTCCTTACATTGATGATTTGCATATGTTAGTTGAAGATTTATTATGCTTTACTTTGGATGTTAGTAGGATTTTTTTAAGACTGACATTCCTACTATGTTAATACCGAATCTCTTCGTGATTTGGGATGTTACGCATGGAGAGATGGCTAGGGCCCATGATGGTCTAATGATGCTATTAATGGTTGGGAGGAACCATGCACTTATTTATGTTTGTGATCTATGGTTATCTTTTATGATGGATGTTTATATCTTTTGTGATGATGTATCATGTATGATATGTGGTTTCATTTATGTTATTGCATCATGGATTAATATTAGATGATGATGATGTACTTTATTTACTTAGATGTTTATTCTTTTAAGCTTTTCATACCCTGTGATATGTACAGTGGATGATTGACCTAAACTAAAATATAATTACAAAAGGACACTTGTATATTGTTTAAGTACATTGGATGTATCATTGTTATTTCATAAGGATGGGATGTTAGATGAATAGTTAATTTAGATGTGATACAACATTAAGGGATCTTTAAAGAATGTAGCCTGTTATGTATATATGTTATGTTTATTTTCATTTGAATTGTTGCTATTGCTTCCGCAAATTTTATGAATGGTTTTATCTTTCATGGTTAAAAAAAAAAAAAAAAAATTTGGCAAACTTAGTAAAAATCTTTGGATCCCTTGGCGGGGCATTACAGAAATCATGTTTTGAGAGTTGACCAAGAAGGCTTGGTTATTACCAAGCCTAATGAGGTACCCGATATTAAATCAAATAGTTGATATAAGATCAGATACCCAATATTTCTTTTGTTTAATCAAATTAAAAATGGAAGGTAAGGATTAAAAGTTGAGGAAGGGTCCTCATTATTCCTTTCATGATCCATGTGAGATGTTTTAACTAAATTACAAATGATATTTTTGTTTGTGTGTTATAATATATTCATATTATACTTTATTATATTATATTAAATTATACTTTATTACATTATACTATTATATATTATATTTTAATATAATATAATCTATTACATTATACTATATTATAATATAATATCAATTATATTAATTATATTCTAATATAAAATAAATTATATGATACAACATATGTCCCTAAGAGTCCCAAAACCCTTAGGGACATATTATAATTAATTGTATGGTTTAAGGTTTTAGGATTTAGGACATATGTTATATTGATAGTATTGGTCAAAATGGGTCATAGGTGCACCTATGAACCCTTTCGGCACATTCCATGACAAAATAGGTTCTCAAGGTCTTAGGACCCTAGGGACATATGTTGTATTGATTTCATGAGTGGAAAGGGGCCATAGGTTTACCTATGACCCCTTTTGATGCATTCACTGACAACAAATGTCCCTAAGGTCCTAAGACACCTAGGAACATATGTTGTCTTGATTGTATTGGTCGAAAGGGGCCATAGGTTTACCTGTGACCCGTTTCAACACATTTAGTGATAACATATGTCCCTGGGGTCTTAGTACCCTAAGGGCCATATGTTCATTTATGGGTCTAAATGGGTCATAGGTTCACCTATGACCTCTTTCAATGCATTAGATGACAACATATGTCCCTAGGTTCCTAGGACCCCTAGGGACATGTGTTTTATTGATTATATGCTTATGTATGGGTTGAAACGGGTTATAAGTGAATCTATGACCCCTTTCAATGCATTCGCTAACAATATATGTCCTTAGGGTTTCAAGACCCCTAGGGACATATGTTGTATTGATTATATGTTCATGTGAGAGTTGAAAGGGGTCATAGGTTCACCTATGACCTTTTTCGATGCATTTGATGACAAGAGATGTCCATGGGTTCCTAGGATTGCTAGGGACATATGTTGAATTGATTTTATGTTCACATATGGGTCGAAAATGGTCATATGTGAGCCTATTTCCCCTTTTAACCCATTCAATGACAAAATATGTCCATAGGGGTTCTATGGACATATTTTGTCATTGAATGGGTTGAAAGGGGCAATAGGCTCACCTATGACCCCTTTCAAAACATTTGCTTCCAAAATATGTCCCTAGGGTCTTAATAACCCTTAGGGACATATGTTGTATTGATCACATGTTCACATATGCATTGAAAGGGGTCATAGGTTCACCTATGACCTTTTTTGATGCATTTGATGACAAAATAAGTCCTTAGGATCCTAGGACCCTTAAGGACATATGTTGTATTCATTTTTTGTTCACATATGGGTTGAAAGAGGTAATAGGTGAACCTATGACCCCTTTCAACACATTCACTAACAACATATGTCCTCGAGGTCTTGGGACCCCTAGGGACATATGTTTTATTAATTGTATGGGTCAAAAGGGGACATAGGTTCACCTATGACCCCTTTCGACTCATTCACTAACAACATATGTTCCTAGGGTCCTAGGAACCCTAGCGACATATGTTGTATTAATAATTTGGGTCGAATGGGGCCATAGGTTCACCTATAACCCCTTGTAATTCATTCACTAATGACATATGTCCCCGAGGTCCTAAGACCCCTAGGGACATATGTTGTATTGATTGTATGGGTGGAAAGGGGCCATAGGTTAACCTATGACCCATTTTGACACATTCACTGACAACATATATTCTTGATGTCCTAAGACCCCTTGGGACATATGTTGTATTGATTGTATGGGTGGAAAGGGGCCATAGGTTCAGCTATGACCCCTTTCAACGCATTCACTAACAACATCTGTCCCCAGGGTCCTAGGACCCCTACGACCATATGTTGTATCGATCGTATACTCATGTATGGGTCAAAAAGGCATCATAGGCTCACCAAAGACTCCTTTTGATGTATTCGATGACAAGATATGCCCCCAGGTTCATAGGACTACTAGGGACATATGTTTTATTGATCATATGTTCATGTATGGGTTAAAAGGGGTCATAGGTTCACCTATGAACTCTTCTAATGCATTCATTAACAAAATATTTCCCCAAGGTCCTTGGACCCCTAGGGAAAAAATTGTTCTGATTTTATGGGTCAAAAGGGGCCATAGGTTCACCTATGATCCCTTTCGAGGCATTAGTTGACAACATATGTCCTTGGGGTTTTAAGACCCCTAAGGACATGTGTTGTATTGATGATATATTCATGTATGGGTGAAAAGGGGTAATAAGTGAACTTGTAACCCCTTTAGACACATTTAATGACAACATATTTCTCTGGGGTCCTAGGACCCCTAGGGACATATGTTGTATTGATTGTATGTTTGCATATGGTTCGAAAGGGGTCATAATATCACCTTTGACCCCTTTACATGCATTCACTAACAACATATGTCCTCGAGGTCCTGGAACCCCTTGAGACATATGTTATATTTATTTTATGGGTTGAAAGGGGCCATGGGTTCAACTATGATCCCTTTGGGCACATTCTTTGAGAACATATGTCCCCAGGGTCCTGGGACCACTAGGGACATATGTTATATTTATAAAAAATATTGAACCATGATCTTAAACATGAAACCCTTATTTCTTAACCATAACCCTAAATTATAAACTTTAATCCAAAATATTAAACCATAAATTATTTAATCTAGATTTTAAATAATAACCCTAAATATTAAATCCTAAGTGTAATTGTTATCACCTAGTTCTAAATGTTAAACTGTAAATCTAAATACTTAGCTATAATAATTAATCTTGAATGCTAAACCCTAATATTTATTCCCAACCCTTATCTTATGTTCTAAGTTACCCTAAATCCTAACAAAAACTAAAATCAAATGCTAAGCATAATTGTAAATGCTAAATCCTACTTTGAAATGCTATATCCTAATTATATATGTTAAAATACAACACAATACCCTAAAGCCTAAACCTTAATCCTTAATAATAATCCCTAATCTTAATAGTCTTTTTAAAATCCTAATCTTAAATGTTATAATCTAAAAATCAATCCTAACCCTAAACATAATAGTAACTATGATGTAAACACATCCTAATCTAAACCTGAAATATATAACTCTATATTATAATCCTAAATGATAATGAATGATCATAAATATTAAACTAAAATTCTAAAGAATAAAGAGGACTTTTTTTCAAAACACCTCACATGGATCATGGAGGGGGTAATAAGGACCATTCATTAGCTTTCAATCTCAAGCCTCCATTTTTTTAAGTTTCTAAATACATTTGATGAGAAATATTGGGTACCTAATATAATATTAGATACTGATATATTGGGTATTCAATATGATATCGGGTACCTGATATTTTACTAGTGAACTTTTTCAAAAAGTTACTATGGTCCCCTTACCCAACATATGCAAAAAGGCAATCACTTTTTCATAGGGCTTGAGGGTTTTGCATGAAAAAAATTTGAGGCCTAGACTTTCAAAAAGTTGTCCAATCATTTAGTTTGGTGTCTTGAGATTGCTGACACTATGGGGAGCAATAGTAGGTGAAAGTCTAAATGGAAGGGGAAGGTGACGAATGACAAAATTGAGAAATATATGGCAAAATCTATGGAAAACCATCATAGAAAGAGACAATGTATGAAAAATTTCAATGAGGTTGAACCCATAAGAGTAGCTTTTAGTGAAGATGATGTTGAATTTGATAATATGAATCAACTTCATGTTGTGAATGACAATGTATTAATCAAAGAGGAAAATGTAGAGCTTGAGAGGGAAAATATAACAATTGAGAATGATAGTAATAATTCTACAAATGAACCTTACACATCTCCTTGTTATAATTGAAATGAGGTTCCTTGTAATGAATAGAGACAAACATCTGACCCTAAACCTAGTCGAAGACCGAAATAGTTATTAGAGATTGATGAGGACATTTTAAGCATATTGGAAGGGAAGAGTCACATAGAACTGTTTGGTTGAGGGCATCAAGACAATATGAACAATATTTTGGCAAAGAGACATTGGTGGAGCAATGCCAAATTTTTGTGCAGTTGTTAAGGATGCAAAAATTAAGACCTATGCTATCAAAAATGAAAATTCATGTGAACAAGAAAATTGAGAGAAACACCATTATTGTGAATAATCTTTTTAGTGCTCTCAATAGAGTAGGAAAAAATATCAGAGAAAAGGACAAGGAAGATTCTTATAGGGTTATTACAACTTCCTTAGTAAGTCATCATTTGAGAAAAACAAGATTTATTAGAAAAACTTGCATTGACTTAAACATAAATCGTATGACTTTTAGTAGAATACTTAAAAGAAGAGAGAGTCTTGAAAATCCTCTTCAAACTAATACATGGGTTGATTGTGGGAGACATCCATGTTCAAATAAGAAACTAATCGAGGGTGTGAAAGAATAAATTGCATAATTTTGATAGTCTAGCTAAAGAGTTTCACCAAATGCAAAGGATTTTTTGAAGTTGAGAATTGGCAATAAAGATTTTACCTCACAACCAAAACATTGTTTAGAAGTAAGTCAATCAATGTTGTTCAAATAGTTTTGTGAGACTAATACAACATTACATATATCACAAAGGGCTTTTGAATCAATGAATCCATTTTATTGTGTGGCTCTTAAGATTTGAAATACAAGTTGTTTCAAATATCATGTAGATTTTTCTATGCACCATGAAGTATTACGCTCTATCTGTTCTTCTTTGCATACTAATGAAATGTTGGAAATTTATGGTGCTACTTGCCTTCCAAAATCATCAAGATCATTACTAGATCAATTCTTATGTCCTAGAGATGATGGTTGTTTCTTTTATAGAAATGATTGCTTAAATGAGAAGTTCCTACAATGTGACATTTTATCAATTTTTTTGACATGTTTACATGAGGGGTGCAAAGAAGATATTGGAAAGACATTAGTTTCAAAGAAGGTTTATGAAATAGTGAAAAACACATTGAAGAATGGAGGTAAAGGCTCTAGATGTGAGTTGGTTGAAAAAAATGAGTGTGGCTGATTTTATTTCAGATTTCAAGGAAAATCTTTTTTACAAGTATGCAAGGAATAGTCATAGGTTTTAGTGGTTGAATTAACAATTTAGAATTTTTAAGGATACTTTCCCCATTGGCACTATTATATCAATTTTTGACTTTGTAGAGAACTATACATTACAACCCCAAAATGAGACACAATCTAAATATTATAACTCCATTCAAATTGCTATTTTTGTCCACATAACATATAGACATGCCCCTAATAGTGCGAAAAATAATTGGAAGATAATCAAAGAGTACCACTTTTATATGAGGATGATAGACTCTCATGATTTTGTCCAACATTGTTTTGAGAATTATTTGGAGTTCTTACAAGAACATCATATTGCTATGTATAGACATCTCATTTTCTCAGATAATTGTACAGGTCAATTTGAGAATGCTCACATGTTGTATTGGTTGTGTAGAATTCATGTAAAGATGAATCTACCTCATATTTGGGTCCTTTTTGAGTCTGGACATGGGAAAGGGGAGCATTATGGAGTGATGACATATGTGAAGAGAGCTCTAGTGAAGGAGCAAATTAATATTTTAGAAACATAACTTCTTTATGCTCATACCATAGTTGATTGGTGTACTTCTGCATTATCATAGGGGGAAACTCTTGATTTAGTAGTGCATAGAATATTTTGGTTGGTTGAGGAGGGATCCTTAGGTGATAGATTGGATTTTGGTACAATCCAAGATTCTTCAAAGATGCATTCATTTTGCAGCTTTAATTGTAGTACATGGACTATTTGGACATGAGAATTAGCTTTCTTTTGTCCTACTTGTTTTAGTTTGATTGGGATCAATGTGAGTTGAGTGAGTAGGTGGATACATGGAATCTACATTATCTTACTCTATTATCTCTAATGCTCTTTATAAAAGTTGATGTCATGGGCAACACATTGTGTTATAAATAAAAAAAAGCTTAAACAACTGATTACAGATGATGATGGGTTCACATATCCTACTCGTTCAGTATTTGTCGCTGGAACTTGGCTACGAACATACATGCTTAGAAAGAATAGAATTCCTGCATTCAAAGATCTGATAAGCACAAAACAATTCTCATATACTCACATCTTATTATAGCAATGGATGTGAAGTTTTTCAAGCATTAATGAAGACCAAAAGTAGAATAACTTTTTTACTATTAGTAATGTTGATCACAGAGCCCTATTGAACACCCTCAAACAAAAAGATGACCATTTGGGAACACTTCCCTAGGTAATACTAACTCACAAAAAGGTTTCATATGTTAAATATATACTTTCATTTAATATTAAATGCACACAATACTAAAATTTTCTATGATATTGAATTCTAGGTGTCTTTAATAGTAGCAATGCATAAAAATAGAAACAATTTTAAGGAGTAGAATGAAGTCAATTCTATCATAGTTTAGTCTCTATGATTTTTGGGTGTTGTGTACATGTTATATGATACACACAAGGGCTTTAGTATGCACAACAATGTACATTGCATACCTATACATAACAATGTATGGAAAAGATATATTCATATTTATATCATTTAGTTTTAATTGTGATAAAACACTTGAAACACTGGAAATGTGAACTTGTTGACTTATTACATATTTTTATCTGGTTATCTTATTTGTGATTTTATATTAAATAGATTAATGGTAAATTTAGTTGTAATTATTCTGACTACAGAGAGCCTAAGATGCTCTAAGTGCATTTAGAGATCAATACTTTGAGGGTCCTAACTTGGAGCTCATTAGCGCTATCAGTGAAATTTCAAATTTTGTAAGGTTTTGATGTTGAGGTATACAATAACCTCTATGATTTTGGAGAGATCACGTTCGATTTGGATTTGGCATAGCAATCTCACCCAATGCCAAAACTTGTAGTTTTCCTTAGTTCATTGGTTCATCACTGCGTAAATTTGAAACCAATGATCTTTGAATTGAATCATAACTTCTAGTAGCCCCTAGTGACACCATTTTTCTAACCATGAAGAGCCTAAAAAATTCGCAGTGACCCCATACCAAAGTGTCTCTAAGATACCCTAATTGTGTTTGGAGATTGATCTTCTGAGGGTTATAACTCATAGCTCATGGGGGATATCGATGAAACATCAAATGCCATAGGGTGGTGATTTTGAGGTCTAGAATAACCTCTCTATTTTTGTGAGATCACATTTTTTTTGGATTTGGCACATCAATCTCACCCAATGCCAAAACTTGCAATGTGCCTGCGTTCATTGGTGTATCACTGCGTAACTTTGAAACTATTGATCTTAGCATCAAATTATTAAATCTGTTAGCTTTGGATGGATGGGTGAACCATAGTGACACCCTTGTTCCAACCATAGAGATCCTACAACATTTTAAAACACCTTGTACCAAAGTGTCTCTAATATTCTCTAAGTGCATTTGGAGATCCATCTTTTGAGGGTCATAACTTAGAGATCGTGGGAGTTATTGGTGAAACATTGAATGCTACATGGAAGCTATTTTGAGGTCTACAATAAAATCTCTTAGTTTAGAGAGATTATAATCTATTTGGATTTTGCACTACGATCTCCCCCAGTGCCAAAACTTGCAGTGTGCCTTAGTTCATTAGTGCATCATGTAACTTTGAAACCACTAATCTTGGCATCAAATTATCAACTCTATTAGCTCTGAATGGTTAGGTGAACCCTAGTGACACCCTTTTTCTAATCACACAAATCCTATGAGATTTGTGGCCACCCCATACTAACTAAAGTGTCTCTATGGTCTAAGTGTGTTTGGAGATTGATCTTCTGAGGGTCATAACTCACTTTGTGGGGGCTACTAGTGAAACATTGAATTCTACACGGTGGTGATATTGAGTTCTACAATAAACTCTCTTAGTTTGGTGAGATCAAATTCCATTTAGATTTGGCACAGTGATCTCATCCAATGCCAAAACTTGTAGTGTGCCTCAGTTCATTGGTGCATCACTACACAACTTTTAAACCACTAATACTGGCATCAAATCTTCAGCTTTGTTAGCTTTGGATGGGTGGGTGAAACCTATAGAAGCCCTATATTTTTTGTGACCGCTAAATACTAAAGCATCTCATAAGACCAAATGTGGGATCCTAAGACCAAATTGGCACACTTTTCTAACCATGGAGATCCTATAATGTTCATGGCAACCTAGTACCAAAGTCTCTTTAAGATTCTCTAAGTGTGTTTGGAGATTGATCTTTAGAGGATCATAACTCGGAGCTCATGGGGGTTATCAATGAAACATCAAATGATACAATGTAGTGATGTTAAGGTATATAATAACCTCTCTCAGTTTGGGGAGATCACATTCTTTTTGGATTTGGCACAATGATCTCGCCTGATGCCAAAAGTTGTAGTGTGCCTCAATTCATCGATGCATCACTACATAACTTTGAAACTATTGATCCAAGCATCAAATCATTAGTGCCATTAGCCTTGAATGGGTAGGTAAAACTTATAGACACCCATATTTTGACCACAAAGCCCCTATAATATTTCTGGATACTACATATTGAAGTATCTCATAAGACCAAACATGGGCTTCTAAGACCAAATTGGCCATGGATTTGGCTAATTGTAGACATCTTAAGGGACTACAAACATCATTTCAAATTAAACATAAATGATTTAATTTAAAATTAAAAATTTCATCAAAATTTGATAATAAACGTTGATAATATGTTCTTCATAAATTAGTGCATTTGAATCGAATAAAAAATAATAATCAAAATGAATGATATTCCATAAACATGAACAATACACATGATACACAAATATATATATATATATATATATATATATATATATATATATATATATATATATATATATATATATATATATATATATATATATATATATATATATATATATATATATATATATATATATATATATATATATATATATATATATATATATCAAAGTTCATGTATCCATAGATAAATTTGTTGGAATTATAGATGGAGTACCTGAGAGGGTGGGGTGGGGTGGGGAGGGGGTGAATCAGTTACCACAAAAACAAATCCATAGATCCCTTACATGTCTTAAAACTTTATTACTACCATTACTTGGTAGCCACATAGAAAAATGTTGTAACTTGGTAGATTAATTGGTTCTTTAGTCATTCAAAAACATTAACATGTATGCAAAAGAAAATAACATCAACACAAGAGACACCAGATTTAATATGGAAACCAAATATGGGAAAAACCACCAAGTAACTAGCTACCAATTTTCACTCTTCTAAAGTGAGCCCTGTTAGGAGCCAACCATGTTAAAGGTTACAAAACACACTATTAGGTGTGACCTAGTTAGAGGATTTAATCACCCTATTAGGAGTGGCCTTGCTAGAGGACTTTAGAAAAATTAAGTAAAACTGCCTACCTTGTTAGAGGATTTACAAAATGGCTATTAGACCAACTCTATTAAGAGATTTAGGAATTATTGCTACAATGGTGAGAAATTAACAATAAGCAACCTGAATGAGATGCAAGTAAACTTTTCTAGTACAGATCTCTACTTTGCTTCAATAGAAGATCCTCACTAATCAAATACAACTTTGCTACTCCTCAAGGATATCTAATCCTTCTTCAAAATTCGCTCACACTTCTTTGTCACAATCAACTCACTTGCATACTTGCTTGTTCATACATCTATCCATACATTTGAAAACACAACTTGGCCTTTTAATTATACATTACAGATTGTTAAGTTGGCTCATTTACAAGTTACATTTACCAATAAACCATACATTAGTTGGCTACAAACATTACATTAAAAAAATAAACTTTATTTCGCAAAATAATGAAACTCTTCATTGGGCAACCCAACTCAGTAAACACTGCTCCAAAAATGATTTACAGTGTTAACCAAGTGAATCTCGATAAACACTATGAACTCTACAAAATCCTTTGGAGACTAAGTGAACTCAATAAGAGATGATTTTCCTTCCTTGACCTTGTGAGCTCTGTAGAAACTGATTTCTTCCACAAAAGCCTTCAGCACCCAAGTGAGCTCGGTAGAGACTGACTTCACAGTGTAACCTCGACAAATGCTCATTAGAATTTGTAATTCTCTTTGTTATCCTTCTAATCTTGGTAGACACTATCTTTTTCCATTCTAACCAATTGAGCTTGGTAGACTCTGACTGATAATTGATATGACATTTGTGTAACATCAAAGAAAACACACAATTGAATAATTGTATCCAATAATCTCCCTCTTTGGCATTAATGGCAACACAACATGCCATAGCAGAATGAAATTTGAAAACAAGTATTTTTTTGATAGAATGTTTCTCCCTCTGACTTTTCATTCCTCAAACTCCTCAAATATAGTAATCTTCCTCTATGAAGGAATTACATAGCTTCTTTACAAACATCAAATTTTAGAAAGATATGACAATATACTCTCCCTTTTTGACAACACATGCCAAAGACAACACAAACAAAATGAATAGTAGTGTACCTTATGTACTAATTCATATGCAATATTTTTATGATTATTCTGCATCAACTGAAAGATCTTCAACTTGATACTTGTTGATGCATCATAAAAACTTCATTTTAGTGAGCTTTAGATAGGGAAATGACCCCTAACTTACCTCTTAGATACAAAAATGCATCCTTAGGTAAAGGCTTTGTGAATATGTCAGCAATTTGTGGTTTTGTATGGACATATTCCAATCTAGTCTCTTTATCTTGCACCAATTTTTTGACAAAGTGATACTTTATTGCAATGTGCTTGGTTTTTGAATGCATCATTGGATTTTTGGATATGTTAATTGCACTTGTATTGCAACAAAACATAACAACAGGTTTTTTGATTTCTTCCTTCATGCCTTCCAATATTTGTTAGAACTAAAAAATATTAGAATAGTTTACTGCTACTGCAACATATTCTGCTTCTGTTGTGGATTGGGATGTACAATTTTTCTTTTTACTTGTCCAAGAGGCCAACCTCTTTCCAAGAAAGAAAACTCCTCCACTTGTACTTTTTCTGTCATCAACATTTCCTACCCAATCAGCATCAATAAACACTTTTAAATCAAGATTACCTCCAAATTTGTACCATAATCCATATTCTTCAGTGCCTTTCAAGTATCTCATGATTCTTTTGAATGCCATCATGTGATTTTCTCTTGGTTTTTCTGAAAATCTTGCTATAATACCAACTACAATGGCAATATCTAGCCTTGTATGCACTACATATTACAACATTCCAATCATAGATCTATACAATGTCTGATCTACCTCTTTTGATTCATCATCTTTGGTAAGTTTCAATCCAGTACACACAGGAATCGCAACTAGTTTACAGTCTTCCATACCAAACTTTTTTAGTATTTCCTTGATATATTTAGATTGAGTGATATAGATGCCATTCTTACTTTGCTGAATTTTAAGACCAACAAAGAATTTGATCTCACCAAACATTGACATTTCAAATTACTTGTTCATTTATTCTGAAAATTCTTCGCAAAGATCATTATTTCCTATGAACAAAGTATCATCCACAAATATTTCTGTCAAAAAAATCTTATTATCTCATCCTTCCTTGATATACAAGCTACTATTATGATTAGTTCTTTGAAAACCAATCTGAATAAGATAGTTATAAAATCTTTCATACCATGCTCTAGGGGCTTGTTTTAGACCATAAAATGCTCTGTTTAATTTGTAGACCATGTCCTTCTTGTCTAGATGAACAAAACCTTCAAGCTACTCAATATACACCTCCTCATCTAGTATACCATTGAGAAATGCTAACTTGACATCCATCTGATAAACTTTAAATCCTTTGTATGTAGCATATTCAAGTAAGGTCCTGACACATTCCAATCTTGCAATAGGGGAAAAATTCTCTCCATAATCTATTCCTTCTTCTGGAGAGTATCCTTTGCACACTAGTCTAGCTTTGTTCCTTGACACCTTACCATCTTCATTCAACTTATTTCTGAATACCCAGTTAGTTCCAATCACATTTTTGACTTTAGGCCTGGGTACAAGAGTCCATGTTTTATTTTTCTCTATCTATTCTATCTCTTCATTCATAGCCTCAATCCAACTTTCATTTTCTAATGCATCTTTGACATTTCTAGGTTCAAAATCAGCAAGTAAACAAGTACCTTTCAACTTACTTCTAGTCATAGATTCTTTAGATTTGTCTCCAATGATTTGATTTGGTGTATGATGTCTCCTAACATACTTAGCTAATATAGGTTCCTTACCTTTTGAATGCTTTGCATTCTCATCCTCTTGTATTTCAACTTCAAGTTCTAGCTTATTTGTCTACTACTCAAGTCCTTCAAACTCGATAGCCATTGGCTTAGTAGCATTAGAATGTGACTCAAGTTCTTGTAGCCCAGATTGAACTTCTTGCAACTCAGTTACTAAGAACTTGGGAGTAGAAGATTCTTGATTGACAGATGTATTTGGCACCATATCAGGTTCAATGAAAACAAATCTCCTGTAATCTTCTAGTTCCCTTTTTCTTTCTTCTTCGGTTCTTTCTACAAACTCATCAACTTTCACATGTGCACTTTGTATGATTTTGTGAGTAGACAAGTTCAAACATCTATATGCTTTGCTTTTGCAAGAATAACCCAAAAATATTCCTTCATCACCCTTCACATCAAATTTACCTTTTCTAAATTCTTTCAAAATGTAACATTTGCTTCCAAATACTTTTAGGTAACTTACATTAGGTTTATATCCATACCATAACTCATAGGGGGTTTTGAATGAATCTTTCTTTAGTTGTACTTGATTCAAGGTATGAACTATAGTGTTGATAGCTTCCTTCTAGTATTTGATAGCAATGCTCTTTTCAATTATTAAGGTTCTTGCACAATCCATGATAGATTTGTTCCTTCTTTCAGCTATTCAATTTTGCTTGGGAGTTCCAAGGGCTGATACCTATCTTTTGATCTCTCTTTCAATGCAAAAGTTATTGAACTTCTGTCTTTTGCCTATTTCCATCTCAACTCTGGCCAAATACCATTTCAACTTCTCAAATGCTTTTGATTTCTCTCTTAGGTACATGACAATCATTATTCTTGAGTAATCATCAACTAAAAGAATGAAGAACTTTTCACCAGTATAGCTTTTAATTCCAATAGGTCCACACAAATTAGTATGCACAAGTTTTAAAACTTCTTCAAACTGATAGTTCTTACTTTTGAAGTTAGTCTTTCCCATCTTACCAATTTGACAATTCTTGCATAGACCCACCTCAGGTTTCTTTATATTAGGAATGCCTCTTACTTTCCTAAATTTACTTATTTTCACCAAGTTATCAAAGTTCACATGAAACAACCTCCTTTGCCATAACAAAATTTCTTCAACTTGAAAAATAAAACATGAACATTCACCAAGTTCAAGATAGAAAAAGTTACCTTTTGTTTGAGTGCCCAATCCAATCAGCTTTCCTTTGCCATCCAATAGTCTTGCTTTTCCATGCATGAATTCCAATTTGAATCAATTATTGAGTAGTTGTGCCACACTCAATAGATTGTGTTTTAGTACTTCTACCCAATATGCATTATCACATATAAGCTCTTTAGTTAGTGAGACTCTTCCTCTTCCTTTTATGCAACAAGGTTCATTATTACCAAACCTCACACTACCACCATCATAGTATTCAAAATGTTCAAACTTAGTTTTATCACCAGTCATATGATGAGAGCAACCACTATCTATGATCCATGTATCATTTTTTCTCACATGAGAAATAAGTGTCATTTCCTCATCATTGTCATATTCATCTTTTATAGCAATGTAAACAATTTCATCTTCTTCATCATCAGAATCCTTAGCCATAAAACATGTTTTCTTGCCTTTGTCCTTGAATGATTTGAAGTATTTATTGTCATTGTACTTGTGAGCTTTCTTCTCATACTTGTTCTACTTATTTGGGCACCTAGCAGCAATATGTCCAATTTCTTCACAAGAAAAACATATTAGAGGAACCTTACCTTTATATTTCCCTTTGCCTCTAGAATATTTCCTTGCTAGTAGAGCTTCAACTACCCCAAGATCACTGCCAGAACTCTGTTCTGATTCTTATTCACTTTCTGACTAAGAATCTTTTATCTTCTTTCCTTTCTCCTTGAGTGAAATCTTGGCTTTAAATGCTAATTCAATGTGCTTGGTAGCTGGAACATAGTTATCATAGTTATCTAGCTCAAATGCAGTCAATCTTCCAACTATGGCTTTTAAATTCATCTTGTGATTAGCTTCACATCTTCTTTCTTGAATTACAGAAACTCTAATTGCATAAATGGGAAGTAATGTTCTAAGAACTTTACTTATAATTGTTTCCTCCTTGATATCTCCACTAGAGGCTTTGATTGCACTAACACTTGCTTTGACTCTTTCAACATATTTTACAATGTTTTCATCATCTCTCATCCTCATTTGATCAAATTGTCCTCTTAAAATTTCTACTTTGGCTCTTCTCAAATTATCATCTCCTCCATAGATTTCTTTTAGCTTGTTCCACATTTAAAAGGTATTTTTATAGTCCTTGACATCATCAAATTCTTCATAGCTTAGGAAAAATGCAATCTCTATCATCATGACGTTATGAGTCTTTTTCACAGCGATGTCATTTGCAGATAATGTACCATAAGGAGTTACATATGCTTCATCTAGATATTTCAATCCTATGTCTCCAATATAAGCTAGATGGAGTCTTATGAGACCTTGCCATGCTAAAAAGCTATCCCTCTTAAGCCTTGGAATTTCCCCCTTGTAAGACATCCTGATCGTTATCTTATATCCTTGAAATCCTTCCTACAAGCACCAAAAAGCTCTAATACCAATTGTTGCAATTATAGATGGAGTAACTGAAAGGGGGGGTGAATTAGTCACCACAAAATTAAATCCACAGATGTCTTAAAACTTTATTACTATTGTTACTTAGTAGCCACATAGAAAAATGATGTAACTTGGTATATTAATTGGTTACTGATCTTTAAGCATTCACAAACATTAACATGTATGCAAAAAAAAAAAACATGAACAAAAGAGACACTAGATTTAACATGGAAACCCAATATGGGAAAAACCACCAAGTAACTAGCTACCAATTTTTACTTTTTAAAAATGAGCCCTATTAGGAGCCAACCCTATTAAAGGTTACAAAACACACTATTAGGTGTGACCTGGTTAGAGGATTTCATCACCCTATTAGGAGTGGCCTTGCTAGAGGACTTTAGAAAAATTCAATAGAATTTCCCACCTTGTTAGAGTATTTACAAAATGACTATTACACCAACTCTGTTAAGAGATTTAACAATTACTGCTACAATGGTGAGAAAGTGACAATAAGCAACCAAAATGGGATGCAACTAAACTTTGTTGGTATAGATCTCTACTATGCTTCAATAGATCCTCACTAATCGAATACAACTTTGCTGCTCCTCAAGGATATTTGATCCTTCTTCAAAATTTGATCATACTTCTTCTTCACAATCAACTCACTTGCATACTCGCTCATTTATACATCCATACATACATTTGAAAAGACAACTTGACCTTTTATTTATACATTATAGATTGTCAAGTCAACTCATTTACAAGTTACATTTACCAATAAACCATACATCTATTAGCTACAAACATTACATTAAAAAAATAAACTTTGTTTCCCAAAACAATGAAATCCTTCATTGGCCGATCCAACTCAGTAAACACTGCTCCAAAATTACTTTCAATGTTAACCAAGAGAAGCTTAATAAACATTGCAAACTTTGCAAAATCCTTCGAAGATCGAGTAAACTTAGTAAGAATTGATTTCCCTTCATTGACCTTGTGAGCTCAGTAGAAACTAATTTCTACCACAGAAGCCTTTAGTGCCTGAGTGAGCTCGGTAGAGATTGACTTCACAGTATAACCTCCAGAAAAACTTGGTAGACTCTATATTTCTCTTTGCTAACCTTTTGAGCTCGATAGACTCTATCTTTTGCCTTGCTAACCAATTGAGCTCGGTAGATCTGACTGATAACTAATATGAAATTTGTGTAACATCAAAGACAACACACAATTGAATAATTGTATCCAACAAAATTATGTAAATATATATCAATATACATTAGTCCATATACAAAATATGGCTAATCATGCCATCAAAATGTGTATAGTATTAATGTTTCTATATACAATGTGGCATATTCCATCTCAAAATGTGTCATAATGCATCCTATGACAACTATACTATCCTATGTTGCTAATGGATCATCAAAATGCAACCTCTTTGCCAAACTAGGTTTATCAGATGCCTCCTACATAGACAAAAAATGAAATCCCAAAGTTAGACTACTGGATTTATATGATTCTATGCATCTAACACTAAATTAATCAAATTCATAATGATCCTTATTAAAATAAAGATTTAAACTTTTAAACTTTTATTATAAATACCTCTCTTGTCAACCTCTTACAGCAGTCAAGAGTCCTCTCATATGTTCGTGGCAATGCATGAACCTCATTGATTGTGGACTATATATGTTCAAGTATGGTTGTCATATGGATCTGCAACTAAAAATACAATATTATAATTCATAGAATACTAAATTTATAACATATAATTAAGAATTCAAACTGAAACTTACCTATGTCGACTCCTCCTCTCGATATAAAGGCTATGTAAGAAAATATAGAAAACTCTAACATCTAGCCTCCTATGTGTTGTGGTGTCCACAACGCATGCCCCATTCCTCACAAGGAATGGGGACCCCCTACATTTTTTGACTCCCAAAATCATAGTTCGAGAGTCAGGAGAAGAAAATTCAATTAAATATTTGAGTCATAGAGTCAAAAAACACAAAAAACAAAAAAAATGAAAATTTGAGAAAATCACCCAAAAAAAAAACTCCTCTCCTCTCACCTGTGCACATGCACCAAGATGACGTGCATATTAAATTTTGTGTGAGGGTAGGAAGAGGCTATAAAACCCTCCCCCCATGCCTTATTTCATCTTCATTTTTTTCAGAGGGATTTGAAGGAGGAAGAGGTGGGTTCCCCCCCCTTCTCTTTCTTTTTGCGCACTGCACCCTTATGGGCACACATGTGCGTTACACCCACATAGCATGCCCGTGTGATGGTGCTCACACATAGCACCTCCACAGGGCTTTTCATAGTGCCTATGCAGCACTTGGGCACATGCCTATGGGGTGCTTGGCACGCCGCCCTTGCGCACACTTCATGGTGCCTGCACAGTGCTTGGCACGACACCCTTCATAGCACCTGCATGGCACCCATGTCTGCACTTGTGCCTGTGCATTGGCACTTGCGCTTGCACATCAATGCCCAAATGTAGCATCGTGTGCTCGTGCATTGTTTCACATTTTTTTTTTTTTTTTTTTTTTTTGCAAAAGGATTTTGAAAAAAAAATTATAAAATTTTTTTTAAAAAAGAAAAAAAAAATGTAAAAGAGAAAAAAAATAAAAAAAATAAAAAACATTAAAAAAATTTCCAAACAAAAAAACAAAGGCCCCGAGGGGGACATTTTTTTCCCTCTTACATTATTTTTTCATTTTTTCTATTTGGTGACTAATGATGTTTTCTTTCTACTGATGTGCAAGTAACATGATCAGATGGTGTCCACATCGAGAGCAGTAGTGAATCCCATAGTTTTCAAGTTCTAAAGCATATCCCCAAAGTCAAAACTACTCGATGATTACACTGAAATCAAAGATACTGACCTTGAACACATGGACCTAGGAGAATTCCTAAGAGTTTGCAATAGTCTAACAGAAAGGTCAACCCTGAGATCTATATTAATCCATTTCATATTAGTAAATGTAGCATCACATCCAGGGACTGTACAGTCAGCTGACAACATTGAGAGGGTCTTCCATCTTCCTAGAGCTGATTAGTTCATCTAACTCTCTTATGAAGTAGCTAAAAGATGGTATAAAGGTCATCACTAAGAGGCCATTGATATTATACATTCCTTGTACTTCATTGAGAAGCCACCTTGGGGAAAGATAATTAGCAAGGTGGATATGACTTGGGTATACATGAAAGATGACATCAGATACTCTATCATTCTCTTGAGTAGATTCATGGGCTTACTTGCATAAAGTTATCTCATTTCACTCATGGTCAACTTCATTGAGACCATTAGGCATACAAAGATACCACTAGATTGGGCCACCACACTTAGTGAAAACTTGTGTGAGTAGCTGAGGATGGTAAAGGACAAGAAGAAGTTCTATATGACTTCTTATGTGGTGTAGCTACTTGTAGCCAGGGCAAAAAACTATCTCAGGTTATACAAGAAAGGCAATATGCAAGACCCCAATGCTTGGCCATACATAGTCTATCCTCAATTGGTGAAGAAGAAGCTCTCACCGTAGAGTAAAGAATATAGAATTGTAAATGATGCTTTCATCTTTGTGATCATTTGATTCATTGAAGGGGATTATGGGAAGAGATTATCTGAGGAAGCCAAGGCATAGATCATAGCTCTTGGAGCATATTTCATCTAGTTCAGGAAATTTACATATATTTAGGTAAGTGGTTCATCTATCAATTCGAAGAAACTCCCAAGGTACCCAAGTGACAAGTTGGTCCTAATGGAAATATCCTAGCAAATTGAGTCAGCTTATGAGAGGATCAAAAGACAACAAAGACCTTGTTGGGATTGGCCATTGGTCATAGGAGCATATCAGGTGAAGAGAAAATAGGATATTCTAACATTTGAGTGGGAATGGGAGAACTATCCTCTTGAAGAGTACAACTCTCCTTAGCCATATTTTGACAATGTGGGCAAAGTGGAAAACCTAGTAGGGAATGATTTCTATCATGAGGATGCCATTAAAGATCATTGGATGAATGCCACAAATGAGTACGATGTCTGCATCAGAGACTATTGTAGGATGACTTTGTATCTAGCAGAAAATGTTCTCCATTTACCATCCCTAATGAGATAAGGCTACAAGACTCCAAGGAGCACTGGATCCCCTATTCAATGTAGATAAAGTTGGTGAGAGAACCATTCTGAATGTAGAAGTTGATAGAGAGGAAGGAGATGATATCAATCATCAAGTGAGACATGTCATTCAAATGAGAAAGATTTGGATTAAGAAGCCTTTTCCACTCAATCTAGTTTCGAATATAGTGATCTTCCATGCACATGCTCACCTAGAAAGGGGTAAAGGGAGGAAAGTCACTATTCCTCCCTTTGCACTCCAATCTTCTATCAGGCCTAAAATAGTTTACTAGCTTGATCACCTAGTGGAATATTATCACCCTTCAGAGAGAAAGGAAAAGAGGAAGAGAGCCTCTCCTTAGAGGATTTAGATAGACCATGTAGTAGAATTGGTCTCTTCCCAGCAATGACAACCAAGTCCACAAGAGCCCCAGGATGGTGGAGCTACCCAAATCTAGGTTGAACTTTAGTTGCCTCTTGTTTTGCCAAGCCAACCTAAAGAGGGAGAAATTCCAGAGACCTCTATTCCTCCTATGCAAGAATATTTTGCTTCTCCTGTGGTTCCAAAGAGACAAAAGAGGATCAAGGTTATGATGAACAAGAGACAAAGAGTTAGTAAGAGATTAGTGCCTAATCCATTAGTTCCCAAAACCATTCTGGAGGAATAAACTGAGGGGGAAGAACAAGTTCCCTTATAAAGAAGAACTCAATTAGCAAAAGCCATAGAGTTGGAAAGAATAAAGAGTGCCATGAGTACCCCACCAACCACCCAAGTAGAACCATTAGAGCTCTCTTCTTTGGAAGACAAAATGCAATGGTGGGTAAATGAGCAAAGGGATCAAGGTGAGGATGTTTTCTCCAACCTAGATTTTGATTGCATGCCCGTGGGTATGGAGATAATTGGAGGTGATATCATGGACACCCCTACAGGTGAACTCCAATAGAAAGACTGGATGCAAATGCCACCAGAGACACAGGGTCCTAATCTCACTCCTCCATTTCCACCATAGGTCATGGTGGTAGATAAGGGTTCAATAACTCCCCCACATCCAAGTTCAAAAGAGGAACATGTTCAAAAGGAACCATCATCACAAGAGCAACTAGAACCAAGGGTTACTAATGAGGCATCAAAAGAGGCACATATAGTAGAATATGCACAACAACCTTCTTAGGATGTTGAGGATCAAACTACAGGATCTATAGAGACCGAGACTATAGAAGAAGAGTCCTCACAGAAGAAGACTCTGACAAAGAGTGATAAAGGGAAGGAGCTAGTTGAACACACCCTTTCATCATCTAGAGCCAAGGTTGTAGAGAGACACATCCCAAGATGGTTTCAGAAAGAAATAATGAGAAGTGCCAAGCATCAGTTCCATGCTTCAGAGGATGACATTTGTGATATTGCAAAGATCTTGAACAAGCATGAGTCTCCATTACATGATGCAATGTCATTTGTGTTTGTCACTACCATACAAAACTAGGACTTATTTGCACAAGTGGCTCACCCTCCTAAAGGTACAGATGTAGAAGTTGTTAGTCTTGAGGACTATGAAGTGAAACATATTATGTTGGAAAAGTCTACATGGGATACAACCTGACAAATGATGACTATGGGACTCAAAGACATTCTCAAGCACATGGAATAGGATGAGATTGAAATTAGAACACTTTGAAGGAAAGTTGAGATCCTAAAGGGATATCTAGCCAAAGTTGTTGGTCCTCTTGATCTTGAACACCCCAAGGAGACTCTAAATACCATTCTTAGAGAAGGGGAAGGTGTACAGCTCAATCCATTTTTGCAAGCTTGTCAGAAACGGTGAGATAGCCTTGAGGATAAAGGTGTCACTATAATCATCGAAAGTTTGAATTTTTTACATTCTATGCAAGAGAATGTTGATAAGATTGTGGAAATTTTGAGGTAGGACTTTAGCATCATGGATGAGGTACGAGCATGGAGCAAAGATTTGTAAACTCTATAAGCCATAAAGGGCCAAAGGTACCACACTCTGATTGATGTATATACTAGAGAAGAGATAGACATGATAGATGATTGGATAGAGAAGATATCATATGGGAATAAAGTGATGGAAACATTGCATGATGAGATACATAGGCTCAAGGACCAAGCCCGAGAGCAAATTTTGGACGTAGAAAAGTTGTACAGTGATGCATGCTTGGACATCTTTGAAGATGAAGAATGAGAGAACCTATTGCCACTTGAGGTAGTAGTGGATAATTCCAAGAGGACTTTAGAGTAAGCATCTAGTGATGAAGACATTAGACAAGCCTTTAGGATAGAGGAAGCACTGTTAGAGTTGGACACCAAACTTGGAGATTTCACAGAGACTTGAATCAAGGTGGACAGCTATAGATAGAAGGTTAAGGACAAGTATTAGGCTTTAGATCTTCCATATGTTGCTAAAATTACTAAGATAATAGAGAAATTCAAGGAAAAACATCCAAACATAGCTTCGGGATGAAGATGAACAAAACCTAGATGCTAGAATTTCAATTCTGACACTTAGCAAAATTTGGAGTTTTTTGACCTAGTCAAGGTCTGCAAGTTCATAGCTCTACATTTTCATGTAGGTCCGTAGCTTTGTAGCTCTACAATTTAGAGGTGCATCGATAGTTAACTACCAGTTCCAAAAATAGTACTTTCCATGAATTGGGAATGCATTCTAATGGCAAGTTAACTTTGACACACACCTAGTAAAGGGCCAACTTCTATTTTTGGTGTCTCCATGCACTTCCACTTCGACTGATGGCTTCCACCTACTCTCTCTTGTTTCTTCTTCTATTTTTCCATGTAAAGGGCTCATGGATCCAATTAATGAATAAAATATGGATGGGGTAGATTAGTTGATAGTCTGTATATATTTAGTTTGTTTTATTAGTTAAAAGCATGATATTGCATGAAAGATATCTCTCACTCTCAACACAAACTGAGGAGATGATTTCTTATAAGTATCCCATTGTAAATTGTTACAAAGGCCATCATTATTATGCAATAAAATTATGCTTTTGGTGCTCACATTTGGAGTGTAGTCATTCTTTCTTGAATGTGTCATTTTTTGTGGATTTTATTCATGAGATTGTGATTGAGCCAAAGGTTTAGTGTGTTGTTTCTAGTTGTGTGATCTTTTAGTTCTATTTTTTTCTATAGATATATGAATTCTTCTGATGTAATGAGCTTGATAAGAGATCACCCGATTGTGTCTACATAGCTTTTCATCTCGCATGAGCTCACTTTTTGTGGCATTGCAATTTGATGAAGAGCAAAACATCATCCGATTTGTTAAATATTCTCACCAACAATTGCATCAATGGATTCTAGGAAGCGCTACTCTTGTTTTCATTAGTTTTCTACTAATTTCTTTGAAGGTTTAACTCGCAACGTGTTGTGTTCTATAGCTTATGTCCGTTTAGGAATTTCAATTTCAAGTCATTTCAATTTCATATTATTTTCTTTTAGTTTCATTATTTTCTTTACTATCCCCCTGTTAGAATAGGACCTCATAGTGGCTACATTGTTAGAGTTGCATTCATTGAAAAATAGAAAATACAAAAAATATTATTCTTTTGGTGTGATATTTTGAGACAACGAATAGATTTACTTTGATTTTGAGATAAAAGAGTCTTTTAGAACTAGCAAAGGCCACCTCATAAACACTCACATTTATCTTCTACTAAGAAGATTTTGTTACATCATAAGAAAAACATTGAATCTTGGAGTGGATCCTTAAAAATATTTTCCTTTGAAGAGAGGAAATATGCAATGGATTCTAATTGTTGACCTCGTGCAAAATGAATGCCCAACATTATGGACTAGGTGTTTCCTATGATATACAAAAGCCTAATTGTTAATATCATGGAAATAAGTTTTTAATTTTTTTATGAAAATAAATAAAATAACAAATAAAGGATACTTATACATATGATGAGGCTCTCACTGCGAATGGAAATGCTAGAGGGTCTACAAAGCTGAATCTTCCTAGACTCATCACTAGTAGCCATGCCCTGTATAATAAAGAATATAATTAAATTTCATTAGCACAAACATTTTACTAGAGTGCATCAATATTTAATCATTTTAAAAGAACTCAATGACCTTTCCCTTGTCAGTGGGTTGTGCCTCACACCCGCACTCTGTCCCCCACTGATAGGTGATACCTACAAGAGAAAAGAAAGATTAGAAATCATATATGTTCCAATATCAAATAGAAAAGCAATAAGAACACAACATAATGTACTATAGATGTCTCAAGGCCAATGAAATAGCTACTAGTGTGACATCATCAACTTGTCTAAGCTCCTCCATAGTCATCAATTAAACATGAATGAAGATCATGTACATGTATAAGTTAATATGGGTTAAAATTATTGTATTATATAGATTAACTTTAAATCACATATGTTGTAACCAAAAAATATATACATGCACCAACATAGAAGGATCCCATGGCTCTACATTCTCCTCCTCTCTCACATGAGGGAGTGTAATTATTGTAGGTGCACTTGCTATATCATCCTTCTAAAATAGAAATTGATACTCAGAATGATCGCCAATGGGACCTAGACAAATATTCTTGTACTTTATGAAAGTATGGGGCACACAAACATGTGATTAGCTCATTGATGATGAACTCGCCCTAGCATCATCAACATAGGGAGACAAAATTGACCTTGTCTTGGATATCAATAGGCTACTCAATCTATGGATGGCTCTAATAGTCTAAGAGGTATCCTCTGTAATGATATTACGATTTTGCACTGGAGAAGGGGGGAGACATCAGTAGGGGGGACAAAAGTGCTAGCTTTATTCCACTAGGAAAAGGGTCTATCTTGAGGAGCTCCTCCTTCTACACAAGAGTTGGGCCTCATGCTCTAGCAGCTCACCTTGGGTCCACAAATTTGGCATAATTTTTCTAATGAAATAGAATTAGACATCTAAATTTATTTACTTATGTTTAGGGCTACAACCTTATCATAGTCCAACACATCATTAAACATGGCATGCATTTTCTCACACCAATGAAGAGCAGAAGTTTTTTCATTGGTAAGTGTCTGAATATTATCCACTATAGCATTTAATGTGGATAACATGGGAGCCAATGTAGGTATAATGTTATATGTGGTTTGTGAACTCCTCAATTTGGTAAGATTTTCTTATACCAAGTATTTAATTCAAGGATGGTTTTGAGGGGGTAGTGGATCAGTTGGTGGATGGTTTTGAGGGGGTACTTGATCATTTGGTGGAGAGTTTCAAGGAACATTGTTTTGTGGCTCATTGTTATCAATATAATTCAGGTTAGCCATGCTTATTAAATTGCAAAGAATCTTAAAATTACTATTTGCATGAATATTTTTTAATTAAAATAAAATAAATGAGTGATTGTATTAAGAAAACCTAATTTTAAATATAATTCATTGAACAAATTAAATAAACAAAAAAATTTACTTACTTGAAATTGCCAATATTGTATACCTATTTTTCTATCAGATACTTAAAATGGAGGGACAAAACAATGAAAAAAAATGATTTCCCTCATCTTTTAAAAAAGATAAATTTATAGTTGTAGGTTTTGAGTGTCTGATCCAATATTAGGTACCTGACATCATATTGAATACTTGATAATGGATTGGGTACCTAATATAATATTAGATACCCAATAATGGATCAAGTACCCAATATAATATTGAATACCTGATAATAGATTGGATACCTAAAAAGGGTTGGTCTTAGCTTTTTTGTTTGGTATTAGGATGGGTGGAAAAAAGTTAGAGCAAATTTTGAAACTCTTTTAGAAATTTTAAAACTTTAGTTTTTTTACATCGCCACTATTTTTGCACATTATCATCCTACACATACCCTAGATCTTCATTTATAGCTTGTCATCGAACAGTCTTTACTTTGTCAAGGGTAGGGTAACTAGTTAGCTAATGGATTATTGACTTGGTGATCTTAACTGGATCATACTCCAACCACAAGTTCATATCATGCATCCTACTCAGAATGATCTTAATCTAATCAACCTTGAAAATTTTAGGAAAATCTAGGGTATAAGTTAACCCTTTCTTGACCACGAATTTATTTTCCTCCTTCAACACTCCATTCTCACAGAGCTTGTCACATGCATCCCTTAGCTTGAAATCACCAATTTCACCAATATAGCATGATCACACATCATGGTAGAATTATTGGAAATATAAGGTAGGCTAGGTTACTGAGAGGGGAGGGGTGAATCAGGAACTAATTAAACTTTTAACTCACTTCACCAATTAATCCTTCACATATTATTTTAATCTAATTGTATGAATGAACTAATGAAAGAAACAAAACATTCATAACACTTTGACACAAGATATGGTGACCCATAAACCTTCTAATTAGAAAGTAAAACTAGGGTGGGGATGATACCCACAAGCTTTAGTACTGTAGTATAAAGTTAGTGTATTAAGGCTTAGATCATTTATGATGATCTGCCCTATTAGGAACAATAAGGACTATGAGGTCTGCCTTGTTAAAGGATTTACAAACATACAATAAAGTATGCACTCTATTAGGAGATTTAGGAAAATATTGTTAAGTTCACTTGGTTAAAGAATTTAATTGATACACCTATTAGAATGGATCAATGGCTAATCTCTAATCTACAACTTTGATTTGTTGAACAAGATTCCTTAAATTGCAATGATCAACTTGCTATGATAGATAAATCTTTGTTGTCCCTTATACTACTTGTAGCCTTCTTCAATTCACATTCATACACTTCATATTCCTTCTCATTGACACACTTGGATACAATACAATGAGTTACATATATATATATATATATATATATATATATATATATATATATATATATATATATATATATATATATATATATATATATATATATATATATATATATATCAATCCAAATAGTAACTTATTGGAGTCGGCTACAATATCAAATTTATCATAATTCAGAAAGTAGACCCAACTACTATAACTTGGTTTCTGAAGAAAAACTTAGTAATCTTCTAACACTCAGCAAATACTATCAACCCTTGAAAAACTTTGGCACTCAGTTGAACTTGAAGCTCGATCCATACTAATCATTTTGAGTAGCTTGAACTCAATCAGGATTGTATGACTTAGTGAACACTGAGAAACTTAATAGATATAGAATTACTTAGTTGACACTACATGATTCAGTCAACACTAGGTTCACTTTGTTAACACTACGATTGTTAGAAGTATGGATTACTAAGAGGGGGTGTGAATCAGTAATCTACAAACTTTAGTCACTAATTGGATAATACTACTTACTTTAAGCCATTCATAACTAGGAAATAAAGTAATGTTGAATAGTAACAATAGAAATGCATAAAGATAACTCATAACACCATATTTTTTTAACTAGGGAAACCCTGGCCAAGGGAAAACCCTAATGGGGATGATACTTACTAGATAATATACTGATATATAAGTTCCTTGTTAGAGGATGGATCTTGTTAGGATTCAATGAGAAAATTCAGTATCAGTAATCCCTATTAGGAGACTTTGAATCCCTATTAGGAGATTCCAAACCTGTTAGGAGTTGTAGTATAATGTATGCAAGAATAGCCCACTATCCAAACATGCAATTTCAACTACAAGAAGAGCTCATTGCTCAAACAAATAGTTTACTATTTTTTTTTTCTTGTTTGATCTTTGATTTTTTAGCTCAATCTCAAATCACCAAATAGATCATACAAAACTTTGCATATACTGGTTTCACAAAAGTTTTCTCACTTCACTCATAAGCACATACAAGCACTTTGCTTCCTCATAATATCAATATAGAACACTTCTTATCGCATTGCATAAATATCATACCTATATATAAGTTATTGCTAGGTTGGATAAGGCCACAATTCACTTTTTCAAGTTAGACTAAACATCTAGGATGTTAGCCCTAATTGGACAAGTAATTGTTTCGTAAATGAAACAATTCTTTCCTTCAATTCTATTGTCCTGCATCATCAAAACATGATTATATCCATTTCTTATAGTCCATACTAACTTTTGAGGTTATACACATCATCTCCAACATGTATATTATCTCCATGTAACTTTTCTTGTCATAATATGATGTCTGCAACATGTTATAAACAAAACAATACACTATTGTAAACCAAATTCTATACTTAGACAATTTTCTTATTACCAATCACTAAGTATCTTTATTTTTGAGGTTTTATGTCAACATTTACATCATGTTTTGCCATTAATGAAAAAAATTACAAATCACTATTAGCTAGTTGTCAACAATCTTCCCCTTTGGCATTGATGGCAACAAAATAGGAAATATTTGTTATGTGTGACAAATCTTTACAAAATAAACATTACATCTATTACAATTTTACATATATGCTCCCCCTTACAATATACTTCATAATACACATGTATCTCTCCCAAAAATCTCATGTATAAAATTTTCACATCTCTCCTCTTTGCTATCCAAATTTTCTGCTTTTCAATTTTCTTCTGTTGTTACTCCCCCTTTGACACCAATGACAAAGATCAAAATGTCAAGATGCTGACCAAAACTATCAAAACTATTGTCCGTGCCTTATGCTAAAATAATATTCATACAATCATCAAAAATGGTCTTCAAGCTATCCATACCTTTGTTTCATGTCTCTTTGGTAGACTCTACTAATGAGAGAATTGCACATAATGCATATGATGCGATCTCAACTACATTGATATTGAATATAAAAAGTTTGTATATGTGTCCTTGGCCTTGATACATTCTTCTAGCTGCTTCTCAACAAAAGATAACTTTAGAGCAATAGATTCTCTAAAATCATATGTTTTCTTCAAAATTTATTCTTTTCAAAGTTCTAGTTCCCTGATCTCACTATGAACACTGGCAACTTGACTCTCAAAATCATCAGCATTGCTAGAACGATGCATGAACTAGCTGGATAAAGCTTCAAGCTCACTTATCTTTGCCTCTATCTAACTATTCAAATCCTTAGTCAGTTTGTATTATAAGGTACAGTTAACATACAAGGCTTTCCCTTCCTACTAACATTATTGAAGTTCTTTTATGCATGTATCAAGATTGACTAAGTTGTTCTTGATATTTTGGAAAATGGTGCTAAATAAGTTAGCATCATGGGAAATTTGAGCCTTCACCTCTATAACATTTTGAAATTAGTAAACTCTTCATTGAATGACTTTAGCACTGCTTGTGCTCTTAGTTTGGGATCTAACTTAGTGTACTATACTATCAAAGCACTGTTGGAAATATAAGAGGAGTAAATGAGAGGGGAAGGGTGAATCAATTACTCCAAAAATAAATCTTAGATCCCTTTTGATGTCAGTACAAAATACAAACAAATAACTAAATACTGCAGAAGTTTGGTAAACACATAGAATGTTGTAACTCGGTAGTAACTAGATTAGCTCGATAAAAGAATAACTTATAAACTATTAGATGCTATCTATGATTATCATTACTTTGACTTAGTTGCAAAGACATAAAGAAAATAGCATGAACAAATTTGACACTAGGATTTAAAATAGAAACCTAATTTGGGAAAAACCACCAATAGCAACTAGTTACTAATTTTTACTCTTCTAAAGTGAGCTTTGTTAGGAGCCAACCCTATCAAAGGTTACAAAACACATTGTTAGGTGTGACCCTATTAAGAGTGACCTAGTTAGAGGTCTTAAGAATAATTAAATGGAATTGCCACCTTGTTAGAGGATTTTCAAATAGTTGTTAAGCTAACTCTGTTAAGAGATTTAGATAGTTGCTACAATGGCTAAAGAGTAACAATGAGTTGACCTGATTTTAATGCAACTTGATTGCTAATTTTAGATCTTTATTCAGGCTTATACTTAATCCTTTCTGATCAAATATGGTTTTTTTGCACCACAAGGATATTCTTCTTATCCTTCAAATTCACTTCTTCTACTTACTAATAGATCTTCAATCACATCAACATAATTTTCATATTCTCTTGCACTCACTTACACACACTCTACCACACTTTGACATCACAACTTGACCTTATACTCATACCTTTCACTTTGTCAAGTTGGCTCAAATACAATTTACAATAATCAATATTCATCACCTTAGTTAGCTAGAATCAATAGATGGATTAATTAGGCTTAATACAATAAAATAGGAAAATCCTTTGCTGCCCAATCCTGCTCAATAGAAACTAACTTTGAAACAATTTCTTTTGTTAACCAATAGAAGCTCAGTTAACACTGCAAAACTTACAAAAATCCATTGGTGACTAAGTGAGCTTAATTAGCACTAGTTCTATCCAACTTTCCTTTTTTACCCATGTGAGCTCGACTAACTCTTTCTTTCTGCAACTTTTCTTTTGATGCCTGAGTGAACTCGATAGACACTGCCTTCTAAACTAGACAAACACAGGAACACTTGGTAGAAATTGAGAACTATCTTCACTGCCTAAGTGAGCTTGGCATATACTAACTGATAATGATTATGACATCTTTGTAACATCAAAGACAACAAACAATTAATTAGTTGTATCCAATAAGTACTATGCAATTTGGAAATCACTTCCATTAGTGATTTCTATAAAATTTTCACCATTTTATTCTTTTATAAAAGTTTAGATAAGGATGAAATTAGATCAATTTGATCATTGTCATCGGTAGCCAAATTAGTAAGAGAGAGTGGAGTAGATGAACTAGACGGTTTAGTTTCATCCTCCCTCTACTTCATTGTTGCTTCTTTAGCTTTCCTCTCTTCCTCTTCTTTCCATTCCTTTTCCTCTCTTTCTTTTGCATTTCTTTTATTATCTTCATCTTCCTTTCTTTTTCTATTTTCCTCAAGCAATTTCTGCTTGGCTTCTTTTATCTTCTTCTTTTCAACTTCTATTAGCCTCTTCTCTTCCTCAATTTGTTTCAACTTTTCTTCAACATCCTTGGTGTTAGGTATATTTGGTTTGGATCCACCAAATTGATTTGTATCATCAATGTTAAGAGCAACATTGGTTTGGTCAATCTTCATAGTATCACCACTTATTGATACTTACAAGGTTCTAGGAGCTAATGTAGATGTTGTTTATGAAAACATCTAACTGATAGCTACTACTTTCTCCTTTCTCAACTTATCATTCTCACCAACCATGAACAAAAATGGCCTCAATTTGTTCCTCAAGTATGGAGTGAGGTTATTTAATAGGATCTTAATCTCATCTTCATCATTAATTTGAATTTCAAAGTCTTCTTCCCTTGCTAGAGTCTTCTTCTCTATGAGTCTCTCATAGACTTTTTGGTTCACTACTCCTTCGATATCTTTCATATTAAGATCATTTTCTATGATATATCTTATAGTAGATATATCAAGCTAGTTCTTCTCAAAATTAATGTAAGAGTCACAAAAATTTTTCATCTAAACAAAGTTTCTATCATTGGAAATTACTGTGTTAATCTTCTCAATATTTGGCTTCGATGGTTTTTGAGCTTTTCTTGCTACTTGCTTAGGTGGAGTCACCTTTTTAGCTTGTTTGGTTTCCTATTCCTCAGTTTCTTCATCATCACTAGATTCAATTGTCAACAATACTTTTTGCCTCTTGCAAGGTCTTGTAGCCATCTATTTGACTATCTTTCCCTTTGTAGTCACTACTTCAACCAATCTCTCTGATTTTCTCTTATGTTCACTAGCCTGAACATTAGATATTCTAGCATAGGGTATGCTCTACTTTGTAGATGTCTTAGCAACTAAAACTAACAAGGGTTGTATGTTTAATACACCTTTCTTCAATGTTTATCTCATGGCCTCAGATTCACTTTCTACCATTCTAGCCTCAGATAATGCCTTCTTCATGATTAACTAAGCCTTCTTGTGAGATGCTTTTTCCAAGTTTGCTTAATGAGCATGCTGTGTAATCTCATCAAAGGTGCCAAATCTATAGTCTACTTAGTCTTTCTCTAAATTCAATAGCAAATCAATGTAACCATTTGCAACATCATCATTCAACTCATAGCTCAAAGCATCTAAATTTTTTTCTTGAGGTTCCACTACTTGAATGTAAGTATAATCTATATTAGTTAAAATAAACGTCTTCCTCGAACCTATCCATAATTATAGGTGTGATCCTAAATCTTTGTTTCATCTCATTTTGGAATGTTTTCATTATCAAATTACCATTGTCTAATACCTTGTCTGCAAGGTGCCTTCTACATAACTCTATAATCTTTTTCATAGTGCATCTATCATTCCTCATTATATTTGTTACTGATAAGTAGGGAAATCTCTTCAACACATGAGAGAATATGTGATTAATTAATGACTAGAATCTAGACACACCAATCTTGGTTCTTTTAATCTTTCCAAGATTCTCCAAGAGTTGCATCCTTAGTATTTCACTTAGATTTAACTATTCTTTCTCAACAGATATCATATAAGCTACATAAATAAATCCAACTGAAAGTTCATCTATCTTAGAACTTGCACAAATTGAATAAGAAATAATTTTGATAAGAAATATCACATCATCCTACTTCATGGAGCTGATTACCATAGCCTTCCCATTTTATACTTCCTCAGTATAACTTTCCACTTTCTTTTTAACCATCTTTTCACCTATGGGTACACTACCTTCTTTGCTAAGACTAGTAACTCCATGTATAAGGTCTATAGAAATGTCTACTACATTATCTTGCATCCATAATTTTCCATCATGTATCCTACTTACTATGGTTTGAGTCCATTCATTTGTATCTAGCTCATAGTAGAAATTATACTTAAACATGTCTAATTCCCTTAATTGCTCAAATCTGAGCTTCATAGTCATGTCGAGGTTAAAGACTAGTTCCATATCCTTATTCATATATTCATTTCCAATTGACTCAAACTTGCAATTCAAATAATTTTTGACATCTTCTAGATAGACTACATTGTTCGAAGTGATACACAATGTAGAGTTAGGGTTTCCATTACTAGGTTTTACAAAAATTATATTAAACTTAGGTTTATCCTCATTCTGAACACTATGAACAACTAAAATATCCATGATTCTTTATCAACAATATCTTTTAATAAACTAATTTTGTGGAAAAATGATAAAATGCCTCTTTCCAAAAATAGGGTTCTCTTTGAAATTACTTTGACAAGTCACTTTGGAATGCTCTTCACTTTGAATGTGTTTGCAATGAAGTAAAATCAATTATGTACTCCATTTATCCTTCAACTTGAACTTGCATTAATTGTGTACTTTTGCAAATATGAAAAAGTTGTTATTTGCATTCTGCAATTAGATAATTGCTCATAATAATCTATCTAATCTTTAGATGTTACTAGAGGCATAAAGAATGATTTTCCAGAATAGTATGGTACTAGCCTCCATTCCTTATGACAAATATCCTTAAAACTATGCATCATGAAATTCTCTACAAAAACTTACTTTTCATCTTTTGCTATAGAATTAATCTTTACTGTAATACCAATAACTCTAGATTTTGTCATAACTTTTTTTGATGAGCTCCAAATCACAAGTGATCTTAGGTACCATCTAAACACAACAAGATACATCTTTTCCCAAGTTCTCAAATTTTAATGCTATGAACAAGCTTAATTAAACTTAATTGAATCAAACTCAACAACTAACTTCGATCTTCCTATCTCATCATCATCTAACTTTTCTTTTGTGATGTTTGTTCCTTTCACAAATTCTTCATTAAACTCTTCTCATAATTCACTCAAAATGTTTCTTTGTTCTTAATTGTCTTTGCCAGTTCTGGAGTTCCTTTCATGGTTCCTTCTATCATTTATTTTTTTCCCAAAGTTTCTTCCATTTTTTATTCTATCTCCAAAATTTTTGTCCATTTTGTAGTACTTCATCGTGTTTCTAAAGTTGTTGCATAACTGATGTATAGGTGCTCTACTTCTAGGATTCTACTAATCATCAGGTGGAAGACAATTCCCAGAAATGTGTCCTAAGATGTTACACTTATAACACATGATCTATCTTCTATCTTCATAATATCTTCCTTCTCTCAATGTCCTTTCATTAGATCTCCTTCTATCTACAGGGTTAATATATCTAGACATTCTACTATTTCTCCTATCATTATCATACTTAGGTCTCCTACAATCAATTGCATTTTGACCCATACTATGACAATTATGACAATAAAACTCCTTAACATGATTAAATGACATATTAGTACAATCTCTTTTCATGTGATCTATTTCATTATAGAAGAAACACTTAACTCTAAATGCATACCTGGTTTCCTTAGAAGTTTCCACTTGCTTTGGTTCATCCAAGATTTCAACTTCCTTGTTTTGCTCAAATTCTTTAGGTTTCTCTGAATATTGACTAGCTTTAATCTTGTCATTAGATTTCTCCTTTTCTTTTAGATCTAATCTAATCTCAAGTTTCTTCATAGACATGTTAACTAGATAGCCAAGACCAGTCTTGTAATAAGAAGGCCTTTGTATAGACATTGAATCATCAAGTTTTTCTTTGGTAGAATAAAGTTTCTCGAGCGATTGTTTACATTGTGTTAATTCACCTTTTACAATACTATTGTACTTAAGGAGTTCTTCATTATCTTCTTTTAGTGTTTCAAGTTTAGATTTATTTTTTATAGACTTTCTTTCAGATCTACATTTTCATTCTTCAAATCATACTCAATTTTGCTAGGATCATTTCTCAGAGTCAACTTCAAATTTGTAATTTTCAATTCATGCTTCAAGTTCTTGAATTGTATTTTTAGCTTTGAATAGTCATCATTAGTGGTTCTAGATTTAGTAGATTTAGGCTTAGATTTTAGGTGTTCAATCTTTTCCTTCAATTGAGCAATGTATACTTTGGAATCTTCATATCTGTCCTTTAGCTTATCTCTTTCTTTATAAAGGAGATCAATTTGCTCAAGAGCTTCTTCAAGGTTCTTCTTTAACTATTTCAAATCCATAGGGATCTGACTTAAGCTAATAAGCCTCTTCAAAGTGACTTGGCTCTAATGCCAATTGTTAGATGTAGGGATTATTGAGAGGGGAGGGGGGACAAGGTGAATAAGTAATCTACAATCTTTAGTCGCCAACTAGATATTATTACTTTCTTTAAGCCATGCATAACCAAGCAATAAATTAATTTTGAATAGTAATAATAGAAATCTACAAAAATAACTCATACCACCATATTTTGCTAACTATGGAAACCCTGGCCAAGGGAAAACCCTGGTGGGGATGATACCCACTAGATAATATACTAATATATAAGTTCCTTGTTAGAGGATGGACTCTGTTAGGAGTCAGTGAGAAATTTTATTATAAGTAGTCCCTATTTGGAGACTTTGAATCTCTGTTAGGAGATTGCAACCCTATTAGAAGTTGTCCCAATCCTATTAGAATTGTAGTTAATGTATGCAAGAAGAGCCCACTGCCCAAACATGCAATTTCAACTATAAGAAGAGCTCACTACTCAAACAAATAGTTTATTGTTATTTGTCTTCCTTGATTGATCTCTAATCTTTAGCTCAATCTCAAATCACCAAATAGCTCATACAAAATTTTGCATTTACTATTTTCACAAAAAATTTCTTACTTCGCGTAAATTCATAAGCACATACAAGCACTTTGTTTCCTCATAATATCAATATAGCACACTTCTCATCATAAGAAGTCTTTTGCATAAATATCATGACTTTACATAAGTTACTACTATGTCAGCTAAGACCACAATTCACTTTTTCAAGTTAGAGTAAATATTTAGGATGTTGGCGCTAATTGGACAAGTAATTGTTTTGTAAACAAAATAATTATTTCCTTCAATTTTGTTTTCTTGCATCATAAAAACATGATTATATCTATTCCATTTAGTTTGTACAAATATCTAAGGTTATATACATCATCGGTAACATGTATACTATCTCCATGTAACTTCACTTTTCATAATATGATGTCTATAAAATGTTATAAACAAAAAAATAAACTATTGTAAACCAAATTCTATACTTAGACAATTTTTTGATTACCAACCACTAAGTATCTTTATTTTTTAGGTTTCTTGTGAACATGTACATCATGTGTTGCCATTAATGACAATAATTCCAAATCACTATTAGCCAATTGTCAATCATGATCTTGGTAGACACTGTAGAACTTGGTCTACACTACATATCTCAGTTAACACTAAGATCTTTATCACTTCTTCTAGATATCTTGATAGACACTACTATGCTTAGGCTAATTATCTCAACTTCTTGGTAAACTCTGTATAGCTTAGCATGAACTACTTTCCAACTACTTAGCTCAATAGCAATTGAAACACTTAGTTAACACTGCTAGATGAATGATAAGCTTGGTAGCAACTGTAGAACTCAGTAAAAATGATAACCAAGTGACTAAGTGTTGAGTTACTAATAGAGAAATTGACCTTAATGTCAACAATCTCCCCCCTTTGGCATTAGTGACAAAAATACTTATCATACCAAGAATATGAATTCTCAAAAAAAAATTCCTTTATCAAATTTTGTGTCTTCAACTTGGTTTTGACTTCTTGCTACTGTAGCTCAGTAAATTACTTTTTTTTTTTCAAAATTTCATTATAAACATATTTACTACTTATTTCAACATATTACTTCTCCCCCATACATATATTTCCCCTATATACATATATCTAGAGTATAACATTGTTCTCCCCCTTTATCAATAATATTCTCCTCTCTATTATTAATAAGCATAATTATATTTACTTGTCCCATACTCTATACAAATAAAATATTTCTCCCTTAGCATATTCACTTCTCCCCTTTTTGACATAAATGACAAAGGTGTATAATATTTATAAGTTAGTACCAAAATTTGACAAGAAATCAAAATGTACCTTTAAGATTAGTGCCATAGCCTTGTTCCAATTATCTTCCAATAACTTACTTGTTGGAAATGATTGAAATAATTATAAGAAAAGTTGAGGGAGATTGCTGGAATAAAATATGGAACTAGTAAAGAATGTCCTCAATCATTGTTTTGTCATTGATGTCAAACTTTCTACTTGCAGGGATGACAACTGCTTTAGTGATCCAAATACTATCAATTAGTTGATTGTCAAGGTGGAGGAAATTAATAAGATGTAACCAGAATACCTAGAGAAAGGTTGAACTTATGATGTTGGAATGAAGTACAAGGATCGGCTAAGCCATTGATGAAAGAATGTATTTGATCACACACTACAAAGAATGGGCACACTGAAACATATCAAATATTTAAGGTTTTAACTAAGTCTTTTGTAAAGCTCAAACTAAGTTCATTAGAGAGAAGGAGTCGGGCAAGCTAGTAAGAGCTGAGCAAGATCTAGTTAATGCCGAGTGGTGCTGAGTAAGTTCAAGTGTCGAGCAAGTTCAAGTGTCGAGTAAGTTCAAGTGCCGAGAAAGTTCAAGTGCCAAGCTAGTATAGGTGCCGAGTAACACAGAGGTGTTGAGCACCAGTAACTCAATAATGCCAAGTTGCTGCATTATTTAGGAAATCAAAGATTCGCCAGATCTGAGCCAACAAGGTTGTTATCTAAAAATCTGTAAATTAAAAGGAAGATAAGAATGATGAGTTGGTGGTACAGAACACCATGTAGAATTTTTTTAAGATACAACTAGTGAAGTTTCAAGAAGAAAACAAGATATGAGGTAGATACATTGTAGCCTACCTAATCAATTTTCAAATCCTAAAATCAAAGAGGGAGAATTGAGTGGTAAAGGAAAATCAGACTTCTATATAAGAAGACATGAGTTAATGAAAAAAAAGAGAGCGAGAGGGGATAGAAGGAAAAGAGATAGTGGTCAAGCATAAAAGCATGAAATGTTGAAGAATGTGCCTAGGAGAAGATAGCGCAGAAATTCTATTTATATAGATGACCACAAAGATGATTTCATTGGCAGAATGAGTGAGAAGACTCAAGGAGATGAAGCTTGAGAGGAAGACAAGCAATTAGACCTAAAGAGATTAAAGCCAAGCATAAGGATTGAACTGAAAGTGTGATTTGAAATCTGCAAAATATTTTGTAAGTTATATCGGATCAAAAGACCATTATTGTTACTTTCTAGCAATTTTAACTATAAGTCTAAATCCTATGGACTTAGGTTGGTTTAACAGCCATTAGAAAAATCCTTTAACAGGGTGACATTCCAAGTGAATGTTTTAAACACCGTTAACCAGGCCCATTCCTAACAGTTTGGTGAAATCCTCTAACAAGGTCACATTTAACAGTGTGTTGTAAGCCTTTAACAGGGCAGGCTTTTAACAGGGCATCACTTCAGAAGAGTGAGAATCAAGTAGCATGTTACTAGTGGTTTTTCCCAAATTGGGTTTCCACGTAAATCATTGTGGCATGTGTTGATCTTGAGTGTTTTATCTTTGCATGCTGATTTACTATAACTTGCTTATATGATTGATTTAAGTATGGATTCATTAAAGGTAGTAAAAAGGTATTAATAGGGCAATTGGACCTTGAATAACTGATTCACCCCCCCTCTCAGTTATTCTAAAGAATTCTAACAATTAGTATCAGAGCCTAACTGCTGATTCAATTTAAAGGGACTACTAGCAGAAAAGATCAAAATGCCAAAAAGAGAAGTTCCCAAGCTCAACAAAGAAAACTTTATTGCATGGAAAAGTTTGATGAAGCTACATCTTGGATCCATAGGAGATTATGCCCAAAATTTAATTGTCACTGAACATGTAGATCCAACAGGTGCTCCTACTGCAGAAGACATGAAAAAAAAACAAGAACACAATCAAACAATGCTGGAAATTGCATATGCACTCAGCTATGCTGAATTTGATGATATCAAAGGATGTGACACTGCATTCAAAATGTGGAAAGCACTATCAGACATCTATGGAGGAGATCAGAATGTACAAAGAGAAAAAAGAGAAGGTCTCAGAGGAAATTTTGACGACATGAAAATGGAGGAAAATGAGAATGCTGCTCAGTATGGTGCAAGAATAAAGGAAGTGATAAGTGCAATAAGATGCTTGAATGGTCAACTGGATGAGGATACTATTAATAGTAAGTTCTTAAGAACCCTGCTCCCTATCTATGCTATTAGAGTATTAGCAATACAAGAACTAAGATGTATACCAGGAAATAATCTAAGCTTTGAAGGTATAATAGGTAGACTCACAGCATTTGAGTTATCTAACTTTGACAACTACAAACCTGAAAATGTTAAATCTGCTTTTAAGGAAAAGTTATCACTGAAAGATGCCAAATAGGTAAAATCAAAGAAATGAAGAAAAATGAAGTATGTATCTAGTGACAGTAGCACTGATGAGGAAGATGTGGAACAATTGGAAGCATTGCTCGCTAGAAGATTTCACAGGGGCAAAGGAAAATTCAAAGGTAAGATGCCTATCATCTATTTCAATTGCAATGAAGTAGGTCATATTGCTGCAAGATGTCCACAAAAAAAGGATTCCAAGGAAAGCAATAAATACAAGAACAGAAGAGATGATGACAAAAGAGATTACAAAGAAAAAGGTAAGAAGTGTTATATTGTTGAAGAAAATTATGATGACAATGATGATGAAGTTTTTTATGTAGCCATGAAGGACCAATCTAATGAAGAAGAAGCCACAGCAATGGTTACATGTATAAACAAGAATGACAGATGGATCATAGACAGTGGATGCTCACATCACATGACAGGAGACAAAAGTAAGTTTGTCAACTTTACTTAGTATGATGGAAATAGTGTTAGATTTGGTAATGATGCTCCATGTCAAATCAAAGGAAAAGGTTCCATTAAGCTCACAGAACAGATTTCATGTGATAATGCATACTATGTTGAAGGATTAAACTACAATTTACTGAGTGTCTCACAGTTAGGCAATATAGGTTGCAAACTAAAATTTGGAAACAAAACTGAAAAAATCTATGATACTGATGGTAAACTAATAGGAAAAGGAGATCAAAAAAAGAGTAATTTGTTTTACCTTGATATGGATGATGTTTCTTGTCTATTTGCAAAATTTGATGATGAATGGTTATGGCATAGAAGATTATGTCATGTCAATTTTGATAATCTAGTCAACATCAGTAAAATGAAGAAAGTCAGAGGTCTACCAAAACTGAAAAAGCCTAATAATATCATGTGCAAACAATGTCAGCTAGGAAAGATTACAAAATCAAGTTTCAAAAGTAAGAACTATACATCCAAAGAGATACTTGAGTTAGTTCACACTGACTTATGTGGCCCAATGGAAATACAAAGCTATAGAGGAGATAAATACATAATGCTATTTGTTGATGACTATTCCAGGATGATGACCGTCATGTTTTTAAAACAAAAATTTGATGCTTTTCAAATGTTTAAATGGTATGTGGCCAGAGTTGAAAAGGAAACTGGAAAAAGCCTGAAATGCCTAAGATCAGATAGAGGTGGTGAATTTACATCCAATGAATTCGAGATATTCTGTAATGACAATGGAATCAAAAGAAAAACGTCAGCTCCTAGAACTCCCCCACAGAATGGAATTGCTGAGAGAAGAAATAGATATGTGATTGACTGTGCCAGAACATTAATGATGGAAAAGAATGTTGCTCTAAAATACTGGAGAGAAGCTGTAAGTGTAGCTGTTCATACACTGAACCGAGTACAATTCAAAAAAGGTACAAATACAACACCTTTTTAATTATGGTATGGTTACTCACCCAATGTAAAACATTTCAAAGTGTTTGGTTGCAAATGTTTTATCCTGAAGGATACTAGAAATGGAAAATTTGATGCAAAAAGTGATGAATGTATATTTCTTGGTTACTCCACTAGAACTAAGGCATATAAGTGTTTGAATGTTAACACTAACAAAATTGTGGAAAGTGCAAATGTAAATTTTGATGAGCACATAGAAGTCCAAGCTGAAGAACCAAAGAAAATGGAAGAATACAGAACCTTTGTATATTCTTATGAAGGAATGACTGCTGATGAGGATGATGACAATCAAATTGAAAATCAACAACAAGTCTCAGTTTCAGCCGATTCACAACCAATGAATGTCGAGTTGCATTTAGAAGCCGAGTTACAAAATGAAGAAAATGTACAATCTAATTTTGAAGACAGTACACATAATAAAGAAAAACCTGACAATGAAGTGCATAGTAATCCTGAATCCGAAAGATCAAACTTGGAAACAAGAACAAAGCAAAGATTATCCAAATATGTAAAAAGACATCACCCTGTTGAACAGATAATTGGTGACAAAGATGCAAGACCAATGACAAGGAATAGACTAAGACATGAATCATGTCTGATCAGCCAATCTGAACCCAGGACAGTATATGGTGCATTACAGGATGATGACTGGTATAAAGCTATGGAAGAAGAAATTAATCAAATAAGGAGAAACAAAACCTGGAGTTTGGTTCCTAGACCAACTGACTAAAATGTGATTGGTACCAAATGGGTATTCAGAAACAAACTAGATGAGAATGGTGAGATTACCAGAAATAAAGCCAGATTAGTATGCAATGGTTATGCTCAAGAAGAAGGAATAGATTATGGAGAAACATTCGCTCCTATTGCTAGAATGGAAGGAGTAAGAACTTTACTTGCATATGCTACCTACAAAGATTTCAAATTCTATCAGATGGATGTAAAATCTGCCTTCTTAAATGGTATACTAGAAGAAGAAGTCTACATTGAACAACCAGAAGGATTTGTTGATGAGAACAATAGGGATATGGTGTGTAAGCTACATAAAGCACTCTATGGTTTGAAACAAGCACCTAGAGCATGGTATGAGAGATTTCATAAGTATCTAGTGCAAATTGGATTTGAAAGAACTAATGATAACAGCAACATGTACATCAAAGCTGAAAAAGGTAAAGACATTATTATATCTAAAATTTTTGTGGATGACATAGTATTTGGTGGTAAGGAAGTACTTTGCAAAGGCTTTGCAGACAGAATGAAACATGAATTTGAAATGTCTATGTTTGGAGAAATCAAATTTTTTGTTGGATTGCAAGTACACCAACTTAAACATGGAATATTTGCTACACTATCAAAGTACATCAAAGAAATACTTAAAATGTTTGGATTGGAGGAATCCAAACCAGTAAGCACACCAATGGCCACAAGAAATAAGCTGTCCAAAAATGATGAATCAACTGAAGTCAATCAAACAATGTACAGATCCATGATTGGAAAACTACAATATGTTGTGCATAGTAGACCAGACATAGCATTAGCAGTTGGAATAGTGGCTAGGTTTTTTGCTAATCCTAAAGAAAATCATCTCATAGCAGTAAAAAGAATAATGAGATATCTCAAAGGGACTAATGATTTTGGTCTATACTACAAAAAGAACGGAAAATTTGAACTCAATGCATATATAGATGCAAACTGGGAAGGAAACATTGATGACAGAAAAAGCACAAGTGGAGGTGCATTATTTCTAGGCAAAAGGCTAGTTACCTGGACTAGCAAGAAACAAACATGTATATCCCAATCCACTACAGAATCAGAATATGTGGCAATTGTAGTCAATTGTACAAATATTGTATGGCTCACACATCTATTGAATGGAATGAAAGAAGAAGTAACAAAATTGATGATATTGTATTGTGATAATACAAGTTCTATAAACATATCAAAAAATATAGTGATGCATGCAAAAACTAATCATATCGCAATCAAGTATCATTATGTCAGAGAATTGGTAGAAGACAAAAAAGTGAAGTTGGAATACATTCACACAAAGGAACAAATTGCAGATATCTTCACCAAACCATTGCCCAAGGATGCCTATGAATATCTTAGAGGCAAATTGGGGGTCATACCCCTAACCCAAGCAGTTTAAAGCAACAAGGAAGCTGCCTTGCATCAACAGGAATAAATCATTGAAATATTAATAGGTTGATGCAAAGGATGATAGAAGGTACAGAAACTCCAAATCAGTCACAAGCATGGTGACAGAGGGAGAAAAACAACAAGAAGCCAAAGCTTATATTTTGCATGATAAAAATGCTACATCTTTGGCATTTATGTCAAAGAGGGAGAAATATGCAGGAAAACTGATCAATGCAAAGAAAGAGGGAGATATATATATGAAAGAGGGAGATATATGAGATCAGTAGTGAAATACAGCAAGACAACGTATAAAATCTTGGTGGTAACTGAATTGATTACTTGATCAGTTTGGTTTTCCATCAATCCCAAAGAGGGAGATTGTTGGAAATGATTGAAATAATTATAAGAAAAGTTGAGGAAGATTGCTGGAATAAAATATGGAACTAGTAAAGAATGTCCTCAATCATTGTTTTGTCATTGATGTCAAACTTGCTACTTGCAGGGATGACAACTGCTTTAGTGATCCAAATACTATCAATTAGTTGATTGTCAAGGTGGAGGCAATTAATAAGATGTAACCAAAATACCTAGAGAAAGGTTGAAGTTATGATGTTGGAATGAAGTACAAGGATCAGCTAAGCCATTGATGAAAGAATGTATTTGATGACACACTACAAAGAATGGGCACACAGAAACATATCAAAGATTTAAGGTTTTAACTAAGTCTTTTGTAAAGCTCAAACTAAGTTCATTAAAGAGAAGGAGCCGGGCAACCTAGTAAGAGCCGAGCAAGTTCTAGTTAATGCCGAGTAAACTTTAGATTCTGAGTGGTGCCGAGTAAGTTCAAGTGCCAAGCAAGTTCAAGTGCCACACTGGTATAGGTGTCGAGTAACACAGAGGTGTCGAGCACCAGTAACTCAATAATGCCGAGTTACTGCATTATTTAGGAAATCGAAGATTCGCCAGATCTAAGCCAACAAGGTTGTTATCTAGAAATCTTTGAATTAAAAGGAAGATAAGAATGATGAGTTGGTGGCACATAACACCATGTAGAACATTTTTAAGATACAACTGGCGAAGTTTCAAGAAGAAAATAAGATATGAGGTAGATAGATTGTATCCTACCTAATCAATTTTGAAACCCTAAAATCGAAGAGGGAGAATTGAGCGGTAAAGGAAAATCAGACTTCTATATAAGAAGACATAAGTTAATGAAAAAAAAGATGTGAGAGGGGATAGAAGGAAAAGAGATAGTGGTCAAGCATAAAAGCATGAAATGCTGAAGAATGTGCATGAAATGCTGAAGAATGTGCCTAGGAGAATATAGTGCAGAAATTATATTTGTATAGACGACCACAAAGATGATTGCATTGGCAGAATGAGTGAGAAGACTCAAGTAGACAAAGCTTGAGAGGAAGAAAAGCAGTCAGAGCTAAAGAGATTAAAGCCAAGCATAAGGATTGAACTGAAAGTGTGATCTGAAATCTGCAAAGTATGTTGTAAGTTATATCAGATCAAAAGACCATTATTGTTACTTTCTAGCAATTGTAACTATAAGTCTAAATCCTATGGACTTAGGTTGGTTTAACAGCCATTAGAAAAATCCTTTAACAGGGTGACATTCCAAGTGAATATTCTAAAGACCTTTAACCAGGCCCATTCCTAACAGTTTGGTGAAATCCTCTAACAAGGTCACATTTAACAGTGTGTTGTAAGCCTTTAATAGGGCATCACTTCAGAAGAGTGAGAATCAAGTAGCAGGTTACTGGTGGTTTTTCCCAAATTGGGTTTCCACATAAATCATTGTGTCATGTGTTGATCTTGAGTGTTTTATCTTTGCATGTTGATTTATTGTAACTTGCTTATATGATTGATTTAAGTATGGATTAATTAAAGGTAGTAAAAAGGTATTAATAGGGCATTTGGACCTTGAATAGTTGATTCACCCCCCCTCTCAGTTATTCTAAAGAATTCTAACAACTTTCATGCAAGCCTATTTGTACCTCTACTGATAGTTTCATCACGTGGTCAGGTATTGAAAAGTTATTATCATGGATAAGAATCTTTGCATCTTCAATGTGATTTTGTAGTGCATCCATGTTTGGAAGAATCATGCCCTAAATTTTTGCAAATGTGGCCCTAATTCTGGCTTCATCCCTCAATAATTATGCTTGAAGATTTCTTAGATATTTGATCTTAGTGAAGTGTACAGAACTATAACTCAGATCAAGTGATAGCTAGTGTGCACTTGCCTTCATATCCTAATCTACCTTGGATAATTTATCCTTGGTCTTGTTTTTGAAGATAGATGTGTTACACAATTTGATAAATAAAGAAACAACATTACCAATAGATGTTTCTAATGAAGTAAGAATAGCAGATAGTTCTACTTGATCTATAACAATCTTTTATCTCTTCTCTTTGCATCAAATTTTCTTGTCCGTTTAATTCTTCCTTGTAATTGTGGATAAGTTCAACTAACTGATCTAAAATAGGTTGTTTCTCATCAACCTCAATACTTAGAGCATCAAAAAATATGCTCTTTATATTATCAAGGACTTGATTTTTCTTTTTCTTCTCTTCTCTAAGATTCTATTGCTTATACCTCTTCTTCCAAAGTTCACCTAGGGTATCAATTTTATTAGGAGTGATGTCATAGGTATCCCAATTTGGAATAACAATATCCTCATCTAGATCAATTTCTTCTTCTTTTGTACCCTTAATCTTTGGGATGGCAGAATGAACAATTTCTTTACCTTTATCTACAACTTCTGTGCTTAGTTGAGATTGATTCTCAACAATCATTGCACTGGCCATGGTGGAAACAATAGTTAAAAAATTAGGAATTGTAGCTATCGTACAAATAGTAGAAATAACACTAATAATAGGAATACCTTATTGTTTCTTAGTCAAGCCTAATGTTGGATAAACTTGTTGCTTGGTAGATGAAGTGTTGTGCACTTCAATCATTGAAATAATCAACATAACAATTCCAAAGATTGGTTGTGAGTTGAGTGTAGCAGATTTGACCTCAAAAAACTTAGTAAAATCTTTCTTTGAGCCTGATTGTACTAAGACTTTGCCCGAAGAATAGGGAAGGGAGTCATAATCTGTACTACAATCTTTTCTATATTAGATTCTTTAATACTCTATATTTATAGAAGACTTCCTCTAGTGGCTTCCTATTCTTCCTCCTCCTCATCAAGATTGACATCATCTATTTCATTATCTTTGATTTCTACTTCTTCTACATCATTTTATTCACCATCTTTATCATTGACTTGCACAACGAAGTCACTAGGCTTGTGCAACCCATAGATATTCTTCCATGTGGTAGTAATAGAATTCACCATAGATTCAATGTCTTTGAGCAATATTAGACATATATTGAATTTGAGTGTGACCTTCTTTTCAATAGTCTTCAAATATTCCTTAAGCTCTTTCTTATTGAGACTTAGCATAAGTTGTCTCGAAGTTTGTTCACTGATGTCTTTTGTCATTTTCATTGCACTATTACATTTAGGTCTGACTACATTCAAAAGAATATTAGGAACTTACTATGAAATTTCATCAGGTGAATATTTCCACTTACCCAATTTTTTCACAAAGGTATCCTTAATCTACTTTTTCTCTTCTTCATTCCTAGTCTCATACTTAAGAGACTTAAAACATGGCGTACTAGTTCCTTCTTATATATTCTTCAATATTTCCTAAAGGGTAGGTCTAGACCTCTAAAAGATAATCTTATTAGCTTCATCTTCCCCACTTAACTTTATATTTCTCTTTGATTTTGCAAATCTTCTTGTAAACACAATAGGGGAAGATTTGGCAAGTTTGGTCATTGTAACCTTCCCCTTCTTCTTGGGAGTCTCCTCTTCCTCAATTTTTGATTCCTCTATTTCATCCTCTTCATCTTCACCCTCTATGTCATCTCCTTTTTCCCTCAGTAATCATGAGAAGAGAACTGGATAACTTAGAATTCTTGATTATTTTCTCTATTGTCTTCCTTCCTCTATTCACTTTTTGAGGTAGCTTGATCTCAAGCTCAATTCTAGCCTTAGCCTCATCATAAGTGCCAAAATATGTAGCTTTAGGATCCATAGGCTCATTCAATAGAGCCTTAGCTATATATTTGGTGTCATCAATGTTAATCTCATATTCAAGAGGCTTAACCCATGCCACTATAGGTCTGATTACCTGAATGTAAACTTTGTCATTGTCAACCATAAAAGAAATATTTTCCTCATAGTTTACTACAAGTTTCATGGGAATCCTAAACCTGCTCTACATTTAATCCTTAAATATTTCAAACTAGTTGTCAATAATGATCTCAAATATTTCTCCCATCTTTGCTATGAATTCATTTAGTTGGTATAATAATGGATTATCTTTCTTTGAAAAAAATTTTAACATAGAAAAATAAACATGTCAAGAGAGAACCAAACTTACATAGATTATTCTTTGATAATCAGATGCTCTCCATATTCTTGTTCAATTGATTCAACAATAGCTTAGCAATGTCAAAGGATCATTTTCTTTTCACCACCTCGTATGCCAAGTCAACCACTTCACATGACATGTTGTTCAACTGACTCAATTTGTAGATTTTTTGAGCTATCACATGGATTCCAATCTTTAGTTCCATGTTAGACACACCACTTAGCTTCATGCCTCTATCATCACGCTCGACAAGAGTTTTCTTGATCAATTCCACTTGACCTATGGTTTTAGTGGTCTTTTCTTTGTTTAACATGGGCAATCTAGTGATCCTGTGTATCATTTTAATGGTTATTAGAATAGTATGATCTAACTATAGTTGCATGTGATGAACATGGCTCAAAATGAGTTTGATCCATTTTTCTTGGAATTCCCTTGCAATATGTAGTAGATGTGTTAAACCCTTTGTCTCCAAATATTTGTGCTCAGGTTTTAGAATGCCATCCACAAAAAGTTCATTGTATTCTTCATTCATTTCTAGGGTTCCAAGATCTTGAATAGAATAGTGATAGAAAGAATGAATGTCATGGACAACAAGTATCTTGGGTGGAATCTGAGATTGTTCTCTAGCATGGTCAAGTGTCTCTACAATTTTTAGACTTAATTTGAATATAGAAGCATTGCAATCCACTCCACGAACCAACATTTTAGAACCTTTCTTAATCGCGCTACTTGAAGATGCCATGAATCAGTAGGGTTTAAAATATGAGATAATCTTCAATAACAACTACTAAAATATCTTGGAGTCTCTATATTTTTGGTGAAACAATACAATCAATTTCCTCCTTTTAATGAATTTCAATTTTTACGATTGCCATTAATGCTTTGTATATATATATGCTTGGTGATAGGTTGTCCTCCACTTGGTTTGGTCTTTAATGCTCAAAAGACACCTTCAACTTCATAAGGTCTCCTAACTTGGTAGCAACTACCAACTCAAAATCTGCATCCTAAAAAAGATCCACAACCTGACTTTGATCGACAAGGTCTTGCAACCCGACCTTTCTCAATAAGGTCTTGAACTTTCATCATTACTCAGTGATCCTCATGCATCTTGAATGTTGATATGGATCCTTCTTCTTAGTAGTTGGAACTAATTTTAGATGACTTCTTCTAAATCATAGTCCTAGTGATCTCCATAGGGAATTAAGTTAAAATGGTTGGGCCACACAACTCATTGACTTGGGTGTCAACAAATTTAGGAATTTGGCTTGCATACTCTAGATATTTCTACATGCATTGCTCCCTCATTTGTTTTTTGATATTGTCATTTTTGGCTTTGTTTTCCTCTTTAGTTCTACATGTGTTCATATAGTTCTTGGCAAGGTGTCCAAGTTCTGTATAATTTTCCTCATGTGATGTTTCACACAATTTTCTCCAATGTGACCAAAGTCATCACAATAGTGATATCTACACCATGTGTTGTAATCCCATCCAAATATTGCTTTCACAATTTTCTCTGATGGGTTCCACTTCTTGGTCATGCATTTTGAAGATTTGTGTCCTTGTTTGTTGGAATTGTGACACTTTCCTTCAAACATACATTTCTTTGTGCATTCACTTTCTCTATGACCATGCTTAGTGCAATTGTAACACTTTCCACTGAATTTTTTTTTTACCATTTCTCTAGCACTTTTTGGATGCATGACCTATCTTACCACAATGATTTCAAGTAGGTCTTTTATTCTTTCAACCTCCTTGCTAAGATGATTCACCTTCTTTTGTATATCCTAATCTATCTTTTCCTTTGTGTCTATATTGAGTTTTCTCATTCAAATGATTCATGCTTTCTTGAGATTTCATCATTCTCTCATTGTTTTTATTTTCAATACTAAGATCATTCTATAGTCTCTCATTCTCTGTCCTTAGATTGATAAGATCTTGATTTGTATCATTGAGATGGTCAATAAAATATGTTTGTTGAAGGGACAGTTTCTTAATTTTATTATCCTTTTGTTTTATCAGTTCTTTGGCTTTTTGTTTTTCTTCCACAACTTCACATAATCTGACTGATTGGATTTCTTGCTCTATTTGCAACTTTTTGACTTCTTATTGAAGATTAGAATTCTTCTCTATTAGGTCTTTAATTATTGCATCAGCTTCATCTAAATTTTTTTCTAGACATAAGTCTTAAATTATTTCTTCAATGTAGAGATTGTCATCCATTTGTATTGCAAGATCTTTCCTTCTTTGCAATGATTGAGAGAGTTGCTCCTTTATTGTCTTGAGTTGTCCAATAGCTAGTTCAAGATACATCTTTTCATTCTCAATAGCCTTATCTAGCTTGTATACCTTCATTGTCCTTGGTCTTATATCAAGTTGTTCAACTTATGATGTGATAACTAATATCTTTGATACAAATTGTTGGAAATATAAGGTAGGCTAGCTTACTCAAAGGGGAGGCGTGAATCACGAAATAATAAAACTTTTAATTCAATTCATCAATTAATCCTTCATATATTATTATAATCTAATTGCATGCATGAAAGAATGAAAGCAACAAAACATTCATAATAATTTGACACAAGATATGGTGACCCAAAAACCTTCCAATTGGAAAGTAAAACTGGGGTGGGTATGATACCTCACAAGCTTTAGCATGTAGTATAAAGTTTACCTATTAAGGCTTACAATTGATTACTTCTAATGATCTTCCCTATTAGGAGAAATAAGGACTATGAGATCCACCTTATTAAAGGATTTACAAACATACAATGAAGTATGAACTTTGTTAGGAGATTTAGAAAAAGATTGTTAAGTCCACCTTGTTAAAGGGTTTAATAGATACACCTATTAGAATAAATTAGTCACTAAACTCTTATCTATAACTTTGATTTTCTAAATGAGATTCATTGAATTGCAATGATCACCTTGCTGTGATATATATATATATATATATATATATATATATATATATATATATATATATATATATATATATATATATATCTTTGTTGTCCCTTATACTACTTGTAGCCTTCTTCAATTTGCACTCATACACTTCATATTCCTTCTCATTGACACACTAGATATGATAGAATGAGTTACATATATATCAATCCAAATAATAACTTACTAGAGTCAACGACAATACCAAATTACTCATAATTCATAAATTTGACCCAACTACTGTAACTTGGGTTCTGATGACAAACTCGGTGTTCTGACACTCAACAAACATTGTCAATGCTCAAAAAAATATGGCACTCAATTGAACTTGAAGCTTGGTCCATACTAATCACTTCAAGTAGCTTCAACTTAGTCAACACTATGTGACTCAGTGAACACTAAGAATCTTGGTAGATAAAAAATCACTCAGTTGCCACTACATGACTCGGTCAACACTAGATTCACTTTGTTAACACGGCAAGCTTGAAAAACATTGTAGAACTTGGGTGACACTACAAAGCTTAGTTAACACTATGATCTTCATCACTTTTATTTGATAGCTCAGTAGATACTACTATTCTTAGTCTATATCACAAACTATCTTAACTTCTAAGTAAACTCTATGTAGTTCAGCATGAACTATATTCTGACTACTTAGCTCAGTAGCAGTTGAAATACTTGGTTCACACTATTGGATGAATGATAACCTCAGTAGAAAATATAGATATTGGTAGAAATGTAACCAAATGACTAATTGATGAGTCACTAATAGAAAAATTGACCTTAATGTCAATAGGAATAGATGAAAACACTCTAGATGCATCTACAGTCATCGTAATCTCTAGATAATCTTTGAATTTTAGAGGACGACACACATCATTTTGCACAATTTGGGCCTTGTTATCCTTCAATAACTCCTCCTTTTCACTTATAGACATAGAAAGTGCCATTGCAAACTAAGGTTTCTAAACTTTGAAAAATTTCACAAACTAATCAAACTTGATTCAAATAGACTTTGCAAACTCACTCAATTTTGCCAATTGCATCCACTACAATCTTTTGAAATTTGCACAAATCACTCTAGAATCACCTTGATATCACTCAAAGGGTTCTAAATCATAAGGTGAATGCAAAAATGAACTTTAAATCAACTAAATTCCTTCAAATAGTCAAAATACCCTTGCATTTAATGTTTTGTACATATAGTAGGTGAACACAAAGTGTGTGATACTTATCTTGGCAAGCATAAGACAACTTAGCATTCATACTTCCATTTACTAGCTCAGTCATGACAACAAGTTAGTTACAAAAACAATTATATTCTCAATCACAACTTGGTAAATCATATCAGCTCAGTCCACATAGGAGCTTGGTCCACACTATGACTCAATTACAATTGACATTGATATTAGTGCTCAACATCAACTATGTTGAAACTTAGTATATGTGCTCTTTGCTTGGTTCACAATTCAGATCTATCCTTATGCATTAGATATTATGTAGATATTAACTTCACTACATTAAATTTTAGGAACTAATATATGATATATCATTTTAAATACAATTTGTCATAACACTATTTTTCTTAGTTTGAGGTGGGGAATCACCTGGTCCATTGGATTCGGTGATCTCAACTTCACTAGCTCCACTAATTTAGTCTTCTTCCTTCTTCTTCTAGGTTTGGTTCATGTTATTCTTTGTCTATTAAATGATCTTTTCACCTTTATTTTATTCATTGATAGGTGCTAGTATCTAGGTATTACATTTCCTACTCACATGTCCAATATTATGACAACTATAACAAACCAAACTTTCATACATCCAACTCTTGGATTTACCTCTAAAATGTGTCCTAATTCTATTTACTTCAACATGACCATACTCACAACATAACTAATAGTTGTACCATATTAATTAATCCTAATATTTTTTTCATTGCTTAGGTGAATTTCTCCGATTCTTAGGTGTCTAGACATTTTTACTTTTGATACACATTTGATGCAGGAGCATCTTGCATTGAAAAAAAGAAAAATTGAAAAAAAAATTTGGAAAAAAAAAAAAAAAAAATTGGAGGAGAGAGAAAATGACGAAAATTAGAGGAGAAATAATAAAAAAATAAAAAAAAGGGAAAAAGGAGAAAAGAAAGGAAAAGGTGATTTCTATTTTCGAGGTGCATAGGTGGCATAATAGAAAAAAATAAAAAAATAAATGGTTGTCATTCCATTTATCAAGGTGAGTGGGTAGAATTCTAGAAAGTTATGAATATTGTAGAAAGTTTTGGAAGTTGTAGAAGGTTGTGGAGGAATTCTAGAACGTTGTGGATAAGTCATGCATAGGGTGGTAAGTGCCTATTTAAGCAAGGCATATGAGCATTTCTAAAATCAACCTCAAGGGGAAGCTTGAGGAGTAGAAGCTCAAGAAGAAGGTGAAAGCTCAAGGAGAAACTTGAGTAGTGGAAGCTTGGAGAAGCTCAAGGAGTAGCTTGGGAAGTAGAAGCTTTGAAAGGAAAGCTTGGAAAGGTGAAGCTTGGAAAGCTTGGAAGGCTTCAAGGTGTGAAAGAGAAAGAGGAGAAAGTGAAGAGTGAGTTTTCCTGAGCCTGTGGACAGAGCACCGAATGTGAGGCAGTTTACAGAAGGATTATTGTGGAGTTGTGAGTGTGTAGACAGAGTGCCAAATGTGAGGTAGTTTACACTTGGATCTTGGATTAATTTTGTGAGAAGAGCTAGTAGTTGTGGTTTAGAAACAAGGAGATTGCTTAGTGGCTTGCGAGCACAAGTTGAGATCTTGGAGGTTTCTACTAGAATGTGGATCTAGACTAGCTTGGGTTTAGATTAGATCTTGAAAGATCTTGCAGACATGTTATTGTAATTGCTATTGGATTTTCAAGTATAATAAAATTGTTTGAAACATTTTGTCATCTTGTTGCATTCTTTGTCATGAGTTGGTAAGGGTGGTGTGGCCCTTTGTCAGTGGTATAAGAGCCTACCTTCATCAGTAGTATTAGAGTCATCCTTCATCAACATTCTTGAGCTCTATGTCCATAATTCTGATAATTATAACAATATCCTTCAAATTTAGGTTTCACTAGCATGTTACTAATCTTTGATCTATAGTCATGTGCCTAATGTCCTTTCTTCTTCCACTTAAACAAATTTCTAGTAAATTTGGGCTTAGGATTTTTCTTATCAATTTTCCTTCTAGAGATGTTTGTTATATAGCCTATTTTTCCATAAGTATAGAAAATTAATTTGTTCTTTGGCTTTGCATTTATTTTGTTCTCCACTCTTTGATGATTCCTCTTCCACATTACATGATAGGTGCTCAATATAGCCTTGTCTAGATGTGTCATCGAGTCTTCTCTATGATCTCATCAAACCTTCATATTATCTCACAACTTATTTAGGTATGTTCAACCTTTCAATTAATTTCCTCTCATGTTTGAGTTCATTCATTAGGTGTTCATTTCAAATTTCAAATTTACAATTGCCACATCTTTCCTATTGAACTCTTGATTTGTAAGGAGCAACATGTTAGCCATGTACAACTAATTTTGAGTAAGCCTTTGCACTTCATTGTTCCTTTTATAAAGTCTTTTAGATATATGACACTTGTCCTCTTCAAATTTTTTGTTTTGTTTGGTCAATTCATACAATCTTATTGATTAGGCTTCATGTTCTTTCTTTAGTGCTCTTACCTGTTCATTCAATTTTTTTCTTCTATAATATACCTATTATTGTTGTACCACCTCACTAGAATTTCCATCATCAAGTAGACCTTCAGTGTTTTCCTGATATTATGTATGATTTTGTTGGATTGCCAACACTTTCATTTTCTTCAAGGATTTTCTCAGTTCTTATCTTGCTTCTTCAAGTTGTTGCAGTACAAGTTATATAAGGCTTCTACTTTTCAATTATCTTTCCCTAGTTGTAGGTCTGCATCTCCAAGATATTGACTCTGGAGTGGTTAGACTTTTTCTAAGAGAACCTAGCTCTAATACCAATTGTTGGAAGGCTATGGGGAAATTTAAATACTGAGGATCAGGGTTGGGGGGAGGGTGGTTGAATCGGGATCTATTAAACTTTTTTCCTTTGAAACAATTATCCAATTGATATCTTTCACCTTAAACCCTTCTAATAGTAATATCATAAGTGAAATAAATATTTAATGCAATGATGTATTAGATCTAACAACTAATAACATCCATAAACATGAAGGTAAATGATCAATAGATAACACAAAGATTTGGTAACCCAGAAACCCTCCAAGATGAAGGTAAAATTGGGATGGGGATGACAACCTAAAATCTTCATTAATATAGTAAAAAAAATTTCCTCTTAGGGCTACTATTTTGATCACTCAGATGATCTACCCTATGAGGGGTCTTTCCTATCAAGAGATTACAAGACTTATTCAGATGGCCTTGATTAAAAAATTTGAAACTTACAACTAAGTAAGCACTTTGTTAGGAGATTTACATATGCCTATTCTCTTTAAGAGGTTTACCCTAATTCACTTTTATAAAATGTATTAGCACCTGATCCTTCGGTTAGAACTCTAATACTTGGTAATAGATCTCCTCTTTCTAATGGCTGGTATGATCTCTAATATGATATATCACAATTCTAGCCTCCAATTCTTTGCTTGGTCACTCTGTTTGATTCTTCTTCAAACTTTTCTTCAAGCACCTGAACACACACACACACACACACACATTTTCCCATACATACTCTACATAAATAGGGTTTGGATCCTTCTTTTATAACTAACTAGAGAAGGTTTAAGATCCAAATCAATGATCTATATTTCTCCCTTTTGCCACTTAAACATTTCATTCTTTTGCTTTATTAAACACCTTTCATAGGGATTAATGATCCATAAAAAAATGCACTATCATCTCCTTAAATTACCTCTCAATCATCAAAAACATGCATTAAGTTCGCCAAAAATGGTTTACCTTAGTGTTTGTGCCACTCCAAACAAATATGTCAAAATTGGTCATCACCAAATGGATACCCTGATGCTTTGTCATAACTAATATTCAATTTATTCCTCAACTTCTATATGCTCAATACATATTTTATGACTTAGCATGAACTAATTCTATATAGATTGTCTTATACCATCTTCTATCTCACTCAACATGTATAGGAGTACTCGACAGCCATACACTTTCTCAACAATAGCAATGGCCCAGCTTCAACTAGGATATGAATAAATCTAATGTATATAGATCAACCTTCATTGGATGGCTCAGTCATAGTGATGATTGAACAAGTCTACCATAGGAATGACTAAGTTTTTAACACTAAGAGGTAACAAACTTTAAGGATCAACAATAAATAGATACCAATGAAAACTATAATAAAATAGAGGGTTAATACACACACACCCATAATTCAAATACGTCACTCAATCCAAAAGGACTATAAAAAATAAATAGAGTTTTACATGACGTTGCCTCCTACATGTTGATGCAATGATCAAATAGAGATTAGAATAGATCCAAGCTTATTAAATGAAGGATACTCTAAAACCCTAGATCAATAGAAGATGAAATTCAATATTGTTGGATCTCTAGTGGTGTATTTAGTATGTGTTGATAGGGAATTGTACATGATTAAAATAAATTTAGTTTTGGACGAATTCATTACCTTGGGAAATCTATGTGCTAATATTCACAAAGAATCAAGGAAATTTTGGATGCCCAATTTATTAATGGTAATAATTTTTTTGTGATATTGCTATTAAGATTTAATTTTTTAGTTTTCTAGTCAAAATCATTTACTCATTTTTCATGAATAGTGGCTCACAAGAACCCATCTCCCATGAAAATGAATGGAATACTTATCACTTATTGAATCTAGGTGATTCTCATTGAGGTGAAGCACCAAGACTTCCTAATAGGTCACCCATCCCAATACTATTCCACCTCAAATGCACTTAACCACAAAGTTTTCTCCAAGGTTAAGCCCACTTTTCTTGCAACCCCATTTGCAAAACCTTCAAAGAGAGTTGTGTTTTTATGAATCATTCATTATAAATCCCCTTAAGCTTATCAATTGAAAAGTAGGAGATATTTTCCATAATAAATATGACCTAAGATTTTTCAACTTTTAGGTGATACAAACAAGTTTTACTTATGTAAATGAATCAAAATCAATATTAGAGTTCTTCATGAAAAACCATTTGATCTTGCTATAAATTTTAATTTAAATCTTTATTATGAATTGGGTATAAGCTCCTAAGTATCTTTATATAATGCAAAATTCAAAATATTGTAAATTTTTTTATTAGACTTTAGCCCAACATATTTTATACTTTTCTATTAAAAATAAGAGAGACTTCCAATAACCTGATGCAGTGCAAGGCATAAGAATCTCCAAAGAAGGTCTCCTAGCCCCCAACAATCAGCTGCATAGAGGAATATAACAATAACACAAAGATTTATATCCACAATAATTCCAATTCTCATGATAGAATCAAATGATTTTCATCTAATATGCCTGGTTGTAAGGGTTTCTTGGTTACAACCAAATACATAAGCAATTACAATAGTAATTCTACAAGACCTCACAAGATCTAAACATCAACTATCCCATATCGAAAGTTTGGTAGAACTCATGTCTACAATATCACATAACACTTGATCTACATATTGTCCAATATGAAAATAAACAAGACATTGCTTCATTACTTCCATAGCATGTTCATATTGCATCTAATTGTTCCTATAAGGACAAGGATGTCTTAGTCTCTTCAAACAATGTTTTTGAACCATCTCCTCAACAACTAGGTTATTGGTATTGCCACCATCTACAATCACATTCCAACATTTACGCACAAATTTGAATCTAGTCTCGAACAAATTCCTCCTTTGACAAGGTTCCAATGTCCTCCTACCAAGAAACATGCTTAGAATAAACAATTCTAGGGTTCATTTATCAAATGGTCAGCCTCATTCACCACATCAACTCTTTTATCACCAATTCTTTTGTCAATATTGGGAAATTCAAAATCTCTATATCCTCTTCACTACATCCGTAACAAGTAGTCTTAAATGCACTTTTGTCTATTCTTTTTTCTTTTTCCAACAGGTTTTGTTTCATCTTCAATAATCTATTTATTCTTCTGATAATATTCCTTCTTATCCTTCCCTCGAGAATTACCTTGATGTCTTCTTTTTAAATTATGTTATTTCCTTAGAGTGTACTAATAAGCATCCTCAACTAAAGAAATATTCAGAATTCAAATATCATCCTAAATATTGAATATTAGTTCATTTATATATCTAGCCACATTTTCCTTAAACAACTCTCTATACCCATACTAAATTGTCTATTTTAAACTACAATTGGAATAATTGTTATGTTTTCATTGATGTCAAACCTTACTAGTGAGATAGTTTCTACCTGAGTAGAGTTTCAAATCAAGATGATTGATGAAGAAGATTTGAGAAGAAGAGATAACAAGAAGACCTAGTGGAAAGGTTGCATTATGTGGAATTTCAATGGGCACTTGATCAGTTGGACCTTGACAAGATAATGTGTTTTTTAATCATGACATTAAGTAGAGAAGATAGATGAGCTTAATCTTAGAAGATATAATAAGTAGAAGACCAAAATGCATAGGCTAAGCTGAGCTACACAGTGGAATATTAAGGAGCTTACAGTAGAAGTCCAGTTGTGCTAGTGTCGACCAAGTGAATAGTAGGAGCCAAAAAAATACAGTATTGACTGAGCACTAGTAAAGATTGAGCATTAGAAAATTTAAATTGAGTGAAGACAATATAAGTTAAAGAAGATAGCTTAGTGATGACTAATTTTTCTAGTGAAGACAAAGGCTAAGGAACACAATATTGACTGAGTGACAACATTTGATAGTCTGTGGAAGAATTGAGATTCCTAACCAACATAGTTGAATTTTTAGATTGGTCAAAGCATGTGAAGGATAAGTGTTGATATATTGGAGCATTTTATGATTTAGAAACCATGTTTGAGGGTTTCTAGACATGGATTCAAAGAGAATTTTTGAGAAGTATCTAGAAGGAGAAGGACAAAATGAAATAATGGAAGGATTCAATGAATTTGACCTAATGCTAAGATCAACAGTGATGTTTAGGAAATAAAAGATCAAAGCTACCTATTTAAGGAGGCATAAGGATTAACCTAGAGAGGTTACAAATTTCTAATTTTGTTGACTGGCGAACTAGAGCAAAAGGCTGTAAAGAAGGAATACAGTAAAGGTGAAGAGTGATTGGCTGAAGGATTTTCCAAGAAAATCAAAGATAGTGATGGAAAAAAGAACAAAGTCTTGTCAATGAATTAATAGATAAGCTACATTATGATCTATATTTCCAAAGTAATTTATATTTATTAGATCAACCTACTATTACTTTATAATTATTGTAATAGTCAAAATCCTTTATTCAAGGTTGACCTAACAATCATTTTCAAATTCTTTAATGAAGGTGCCATTCTAATGGGATGTTCTTAAGTCCTCTAACAAGGCCACTCCTAACAGGGTGATGAAATCCTTTAACAAGGTCACATCTAACAGGGTTGGCTCCTAATAGAGCTCACTATAGAAGAGTGAAAATTTGGTAGCATGTTACTAATGGTTTTTCCCTAATTGAGTTTCCACATTAATTCTTGGTGTTACACTTGTGTGAATTCTGTTTGAGATGTTTTGAGTTCTATTTGAGATATTTTCTTGCTTAATGTTTTACATTTTTCATGTAGGTTAATATTGGGACAATGGACTACATATTTATGTTACCGAATGCTAAGATGATAGAGAGACCGAACTATTGAAAGAATAGATCTAAGTTGTTTGAATTATTCAAACAAATTAATTGGTACATCTTGACATGAGAATAACTTATTCAACTCCCCCTTTTAGTTATTATAAATCATTCTAACATTTTCATCTTGTAAAAATCCTTAGTATAATCATTTACATCTATATCCTTCTCTTTTAGATTATGTAACTTCTTAAACAACTCAAGTTCATAATCAACAGGAATGAACTTAGACTTCAATTTTGTCACCATCAATCTCAATCTAGTGATTTTCATTTCATCTTCTTCTTCTCTATCTCTTTTTGATTATTTCCAACATAAATAAACATGTCCTTTCAACTTAGTTTGTGCCAATATCAATATGAGAAAATCTCCAATATATTGTAACTCAAAGTAGTGTTCCAATTCACCAATCCAATCAATTAGGTCTTTAGGATTTAAAATACCTAAGTAATTATAAACATCCATCTCATGCTTCAGCTTGAACTAAGCTCCATATCTATCTATCTGACCAACTCTATCTTTACCACTAGATCTAACAAGTTCAAAAACTTTAACAACTTCCTCATAACAATCTTCAGTACCCACATTCCTAGGTTTACTAGCAACAACTCTCATGGTCTCATTCTTCATCAACTCCATCTCAAGTATAACATCTTCTTTAACCTCATCTAAAATCTTGGTCTCCATAGGATCACAAAGATCATCAATTGCCCTAGGGTCCAACCTTCTTAGAGGTATCTTCCAAGACCTTCACAAACCCTCTACAACAAATCCACAAGATCAACCAAATCCACTCTTCTCTCTGATACCACTTGATGTAGTTCAAGGAATTGGAATCTCAAATGGAGATATCCTATCCCCCAAAAATTAACCACACAAGGAAATACAAAAATAACACAGAGATTTAGATCCACAATAGTGCCAATTCTCATAATAGAATCAAAAGTTTTCATTCAACACGCCCAATTGTAAGGTCTTCTAGGTTACAACCAAATTCATAATCAATTACAATAGTGATTCTACAAGACCTCGCAAGATCCAAACTCTAGCTATCCCATACCCACAATCTAATAGAAAACCCAAGAAGATTCTAGACTTTTGCTTGCAAGCCACCAAGCAAACTTCTTATTTTCCCAAGCTTACACTTAGCTCTAGCTCTACTCAACTTTTCTCCTCTCAACTTCTCTATTTTGAATGAATAATGCCTCTAGACTCCAAAATAACCTCTACTTATACTAAACCAAGCCACAGGTCAGCCTAACATAATAGAAATTAAATAAACACTCACATTAAATATACCCTCAAGCCATAAGTCAGCTTGGCAACAAACATTAAACATAGGAAATAATTAAATACTTAGGACATGCCCCAAGTTTAAAAAGTATAACTAACTCATATGACATCATAAGAGTACACACACTTAGACATAGGTGCACATGCCATCCAACGAATCAAATCTAAGAGTGCACACATCAACTCCCTTGGATTGGAGCTCATGAATACAATCTCCAAAGTCTACCAAAAAATCTAGAACACATGACCGGTAGTCACTAGAATGGCTCTAACTCCAAGACAATAACTCCAAACTTTATGCACACTTAGGACAAGGTTTCCCAATATATGTCAAACATATCCCCAACCGTGTGCACCATAACTCTACAAATCCAAGATCAAAGCCCTAGCATATAGGATTATTGATTTCCCTAGAATTCTCTTGCATCATTACCATATGATAATATTTAAGCATGTTGGGAAGATAGATATGAAAGTGATCGATGCATATTTGCATTACAATCAATCATCAAGTTTCAGTTGGAATCAAATCTTGCAAAAATGACCTATATTTTTTTAACTTTTAAGTAATGCAAAATTTGTGAACTATACAAATGGATCAATAATTAGTATTGGAACTCTTCGTCACCAATCATTTGATCAAGCTATAAATTCTAGTTTCAAAATCAAATATTGTAATGGGCATTAATTCCCAAGTCTCTATTTATAATGCAAACATTATTATTAAACTTTAAACCAGCATAAATTGTACTTTCCTATAGAAAAAGGGAAATTATAAAATTGATGGATATGAACTATTTTGAATATTTGAGTCATTTATCAATCAAACTTAAACTAGTGCAAAGTTTTATGGTCATGACGATAATTAAATAAAGAAGTGCAATAAATTGATGCAAGTTGCATGAATTTGAGTTGAGTTATTTGTCTTTTTATGATAACTTTTCATTCAAGTTGAAGCTTTAAAAACCCATTTGATGTGTGTATCATTTGGGATTTTCTTATTTAATATGATCATTTTCCTTTCAAGTGAGGATATTAAGTATTTGTGAGCTCTTCATAATACATTTTTAATATTGTGTATCTTATCTACCATCTTTATTCAAACATATATTAAATAGGACTTGAATGAGATATGGGGGAGTTTGTAATGTTAAAGAATCCTTAAATAGAATCATGAATAATAACATTTTCTAAACATATTATTGCAATACACTAATATCCTTATTAGTCTTTTGAGTACAATTTTTTTCTTAGAAAAGACACTTTTAGATAACTCTATAGCTTTTGTTGGAATTACAATTGAAAAGAGTAAACTTCTGGGTAGGGAGGGGGGGGGGGGTGTGTGTGTGGGGAGGGGGGGTGTGGTGGGCGGATGAATCAATAGTTTTAACTTGGACACATAAAACTTTCACCATTCATTCATCATATACATTAACAAGTAAGCTGAAAAAACACGTAAAGTATATGCATCGAAATCATGTAAAACATGTAAGTAATCACACACATAACACTAGATATGATTACCCAAAAACCCTCCAAGTGAGAAGGTAAAATTGCGGTGGGGATGACACAAAAAAATCTTCACTACTGCAGTTCTAAAGTGTATCCAATTAAGGTTACAATGTTTTGACCATGAATCATGGTCTACCCTATGAAATGTCTACCTTGTTAAATGCTTACAAAGACTATTAAGTCTCACCTTGTTAGAGGATTTCAACACCTTATTAGAAGTGTGCCTTATTCAAGGACTTCAACTTACAACTAAGTAAGCACCCTGTTAAAGGATTTCATATAGCCTGTTAGGACTACTTTGTTGAGAGATTTAACTAAAATCACTTGTTAAAATGTCTTAGCATGGATCATGTGATTGGCTCTTGCTTTCCTGACAGATCACCTCTAAACACTTTATCCTTTTGATTCTTCCTGATTAGATGTCTCAATGATGTATCCTTTTCTCTATTCTTTGTTTTTCTCTAACTAATTATGTAATTCTCTCTTAATTCTAAGTCACCTTGAATGCTCTGAAAACTTTCTTGTTCACTCCTCCAATTCAATCACTCACCATAAAGAGTTTACGGATTTGTTCTCCTTAAGAAGACTTAGGTGGCTTAGGGTTAGGTATGAATCTACAAATAAGATTCATCCATTTTTTTGCTTAAACTTTCCCATTTTCTAATTGGCTGCATGCAATTGCATAGAGAATCCACATATAGATCTATCCTTATCTCCAAAAGATCGTAATCTATCCTTAATTCAATTAAAAAATGGTTTAAATAGCTATTTGTGCCATTACAAAAAAATATGTCAAAACTATGTCACTCAGCATATGAAGTCTTTGATGCTCAGCATGTACTTTTTTGTATACTATGACTCGACACCTACATTACTTGACATGCACTATTTACTTGGATCCTAAATTACTTGACATGGTCTATCTACTTGACACCTGAGCGACTCGACACATGAGTCACTCAACACTCATTGCAACTCAACATGGTCTAATATTTACATGTTGTGCTCGGCATGTATTACTAGTTTGACATGAACTGAGTAAATAGCTTAAGTGTGTTGATACTCACTTGTCAAAACCAATCTAAGATCAACAATCTCCTCCTTTGACATGAGTGTCAAAAACATTTGACTATATGTAATCAACCTTAATCTTCTTGAGCATAACATATCCATGAATCAACTTATATAAAATTTCAAAATTTCAAAACTTTGCACAAACTTGTATACCTCAAAATTTTATAACTCCACTTGAGTTAATGTGTTTCCCTTGTATCCAAAATCTATGTTCCTTCCTAACTTCAATGCACTGTATCTGATATTCTTTTATTTGATATGCTTTGTCTTAGCTAATATCTGTATCTGTTTGCTACTTTCTCTCCAAAAATGCATATCATCCCAATGATATAACTCTGCTACTATGCTCTCCCTTTCTTTTCTATTTTTCTTTTGTTCATACTCCCCCATATCATATTTCTCATATTATATCTCCCTTTCTTTTATATCTCCCCCACATTATTTTATTGTTATATCTCCCTCTTTCTTTATTATCCCCCTTTTTGACACTTATGTCAAATGGGCTATACACATATAGTGTGTTTGTCCAAATAAGATTTATGGATATCCATTATGATTTTGAGGGCTACATTCTAGTTGTCACATGCAACATCCAATGACTTGATTTGGATTGCAAGGTCGGCAACAAGGTGCACTAGATCATCTAGAGTAGAAAGATTGAGGCCTTTCTTCAGTAAAGTCTTGGCATTTCCTAGCTCCTTGTGTATTATCTCCATATGAGGGGTAAGGGTAGCCTGAATACTTGTTAGTTTAGCTCTAATATTAGCCCCATCTATTGTTAAGACAAATAACTAACTTTGCTCCTAAATAAATGTTTTGAAATGCTTCTCACTCTAAGCTAGATTTGATGGTAGTCTTGCACCTAATGCAGATATTTGACTTTCCAAACTTAGAATGTGACTTTTGGTCTCTTGGATGAAGAGTGTAGGATTGCATAGTTTTGTGTATAATGAGAATATATTCTCAAATACCTTCTTCACATCCTCAACCTTTGTTGCCAAATCAACTTGTTGTAAATCTATCTCATTGGATATTCTCTCATTTACCTTTCCTTGAAACTTCTTCTCAAACTATGCTAAAAGTTTTAGAGTTGTATCAAGGTCTTCATTAGTGACCTTTTCCACTATATCTGTCAATTTTTCTATTAGTGGCTTGGTCTCTTTAGGAGTTGGCAAGCTAAATACATCTAGAAACATGTTCTTGATATCTTTGAGTGTTTGATTCTATCTATGTTCTCTCCTAAGAATTTCTTGATGCTTTTTCCTTTCTAAGGATTGTTGCAAAATGCCTATTTTCTCCAATGTCATAGTGTGATAGTCATATTTTGAAATCACAATTTCTTCATCAAGACTTATGTCTCCATAGTGAATTACCTTATCAACCTTTGATGAGCTAGGGCTTGGCACTAAAATTTATAATGGAATGGCTTCTATGCTCGTCTTTTGAAGAGCCTATGTGGAAGGAGTGTTGGATGCTGGTAAGGCTACCAATACTTGGATCACTTCTTGTTCCTTCACCTTAGGTGTTAACTTATGCTCTTTAGGCTTAACTTGATCTATCACTATGACTTGGATAGCACCTTTTTCTTGTGCTTTAGCTACAAATGAATCCATCTATGGGTGACCACAAGAAGTTGGGTCGCAATTCTGCGAAAGTTAGATCCGCGGAATTGTAATTCTCAGAAACGGGTACCCAATTTTTTAAAAATCAAGTACCCATTTCTAAAATTACGCTTCGAGCACCCGACCCAAATTTTAAAAATTGGGTACCCGATGTTTAAAAAGGATCGAGTGCCTGAGTCGCTTAACTATCGGGTACCCAATTTCTTAAAAATTGGGTACCCAATTTCTTAAAAATTGAGTACCCAATTTGTAAAACTTTTATAAACCGCTTTTTTCGCATTTTAGAGGTCATTTTCATGACCTCAAAAATGGAAGCCCTCTTAGAGACTCATACAAGAGCCCGTTTCTCAGCCCTACCGACTACCCCCATTGCTAGTAGTTTTTGATACACAGGTATTTTAATATGTTTTATACTATTTAATTTTATTTTTTTCAATTTTCAATTTAATATGTATGTTAATTTATTGTTTTTTCACTTTTCATATGTACGTAAAATTGTAAATTTACATTGTTAATGAACTTAAATGTTTAAATTTTTGTATTTGTTAATTAAAATATAGTTTCGTAAATGTTTATTTAAAAAATTATTATTTTAGATGTTTTGAAATTTATTTAATTTATGTATTTATTACAATGTTGAATGATTAGATTAGATGTAAATTTATTGTTTAAATATGTAATTTTACAAATAAATATAATCTCAACCTAAAACCATATAACCTCGACCTTGTTTTAACTATAACCTTGACCTAAATTTATTGTTTAAACTATAATCTCAACCTAACCATATAAATAAAACCCTAAACATATTATAAAATACTTAATCACATAACAACCGGCCAAGGGATCCAAACAAAAAACTTATAGTATTTAAAATGATTTTACTTAAATTGTATTGTACTTTGTTTCATGGATCAAAAATGGATGATGTAAAATATTTTATAAATGTATATTCTTTCAGCCTTTCATACCCTGTGACATGTACAGTGGATGATTGTGCATTCCGAATTAATTTGCCAAGTGGCATTCGAAACAAATGTATATAAATGATTTAAATGGATTGAATAGAAGTAGTTAATATGAACTTTCATGTGGACACGTTATTTATTGTACTTTTAGTAGTTTATAATTATTTAAAAATGAAATGTAAATGTGCTCATTAAAGAATGCAATCTCTTATGTTTTTTATAAATGTAAATTATTGTGTGTATGTTATTTCTTGCTTGGTAAAACTTTTGATTAGTTCTTTGGATCCCTTGGTTGGGCGTCATTTAGGATTAGTTCTATAATGTCAATTTGTATTGAATTTAACTCTAACCATAACCCTTACTATCATCTTAACCTAAGTAATCTTAATTTGCTAAAACCTACACCAGGTAATATATAAATAATTAAATAACTTTCCTATCTTACCTTGAGTACTAATTTTATAAATGTCAAACCCTAAGATTGAAAGGTAACCCTGGCCCTTAACTAATTAATATTATACTTATAAACCAAATTGAATTAAACCATGATCATAAACCTAATTATATATCCCAACTTAAGAGTAAAAACCTTGAATTTAACCTTAAAAATCCTTTCCCCAACCATTAACCAAATTGAACCATTACTAGGCTAGAAGATTGAACCAAGTTAAACGATGACCTTAAGACTAAACCAAATCACCCTAAACTAGAACTCAATAATATTGAACGCTTTAAAACAAAATTCAAACCTAACTTTTTTGAATTAATGTTGGTTTTTAATCTAAAAGCTCTAACTATAATTCTATATCTAAAACCAAATTTAGCACTTTAAAACTTAATTCAATTTATTAACTCTTGTCCTAATTGAAACCTAAGCATGTAAACCTAATCAAATAGTACAAACCAAATTGAACCCTAATCCTAAAACTAATTAAACATTGACATCAAGGTCTCAAAATGATACATCATACAAAAATTAGAAGAGACTTGAATGAATCAGGCATCTAATTAAGTAACCCTCCTTGACCATCAAGAGGTGGAGGTGTCCACATTAGTGTGAGTACAAGCCTGAACTAGACCCTTAGATGGGTAGCCTAAATGTTTATTACCTTTGCAGAATGGAAGGCCACATAACAAAATATTGCCTTATTCTATAAAAAGAAATACCCACCCCCTAGTGATATATATAGTGAGATCTTTTTCCTAATTTTACTATCAATTTTTTTGGTTAGAAGACAATGATAGTTCAAAATGATTTAGAAGATAGGGATAAAATGAGAACCATCATTCCTAGAATGAAGATGCATTATTCCAAGTGATAAACCCATTTCTGTCATAAGTCAACTCCTCCATATCCAAAAAATTAGTAATGAGAAATCCCTACGTCAAGTAATCAATGGAGGGCTCATAAAATTGATCAAGTGATCAACAGAGGGCTCATAAAATCCCTAGGTCAAGTAATTAATTGATCCCCAAGGGGAGATAAGAATCTCATTAAAAATTAGAGACAGGACACTCCTAAATGCATATCATAAAAAATAATTATTGCCAAGGTCTTAGCCTCTAGACTAGAAGATATCCTACCCAAGATCATTAACCCTACACAAAAGTGTTTTGTTAAAGATATTTGTGCATATTGGAGAACTTGATAACCTATTGGAAGACTTTGGATTGAGAAACATTTCTAGGATAGAGATTAGGCATGCTAAATTAATTGATTATGAAAATGTCTACAAAAAGGTGGAATGGAGTTTCACTATGATGATGTTGCAAGCCCTCCATCCAATATCAAATGTCAAATGGTGTCCTCTCTTATGATTGGTGTCAAGGTTTTAGTAAAGAAATTAATGGGGTTAGATCATAATTTTTAGGCATCTCTAGATCAATTATGAAAGGGTTTCCTCTTGCATCCTCTTTATTTTTTATTGTTGAACATTGACTCATTACATTATCTCCTTAGAGATAACCAGTTGTCTCTAAAAGTTAGAGGATCTACTCTCCAAATAATTAATTAGAGGATCTACTCTCTAGTTGTCTCTAAAAGTTAGAGGATCTACCTTGTGTAGTAAATATGGTATTGGATGGAGATTTCATAATTAAGTGGTTAGGTACCTAGGGATTCCATCTGTAGTAAACCCTAACATATAAATGAAATGTGTCTTTATATCAACAAGAAAATCTTTGGAAAACTCAACACTGGAACTCTAATTATCTCACTTTGGTTGGTAGAATTCAAGTATGTTAAAAGATTCTCTCCTTGAATATTGGGTGTAAGTTTGTCTTCTTCCTGCTCATTTTATTTAAATCAATTTGGTCTTCCATATAAATCTATTAGGACCATTTTGTGGATAGCCAAGGGATTACTTTGGAAATAAAATGGATAGCCAAAGCTTCATAAGGTAATGAATTATGGATTATGATTAGAATTAGGATTATTATACATGGTTAGGGATAGGGTTCACAGGTAAATTAGTTCATTACCTAACATGATCTACACTTATAGTTTGCAAGAAGGTTTTCAACTTGGTGCCATACTCTATTTTTGAGATCTTCTGAAATTGCTTTTGTAAGAGATGTTTATCTCAATACCTGTTTATGTACATAATATGATGGTGCTTCCCCATAGATATATACTCAATATACTTTACACATTATATGCAACTTCTTATATTTTCACCTTTACATCTTTTCCCCCTTTCTAATGTAAATGCCAAAGGTGAATTTTACATGGTTATTCCAAAATGTGACAAGAAGTCAGAACATACCTTTAGAATTAGTGCCATTGTCTTGTCCCAGTTTTCTTGTAACATCTTGTTTGTGTGCAATGTAATCTAAACTTCTGTTGATAATTCTATCATCTGATCAACAATGGAGAAATTTTTAGCATGTGCTCTATGACATGAGTGTTTTCGACACCTTTCTAGAGAATACTTTTTATTAGCCAACTACTCTTTGTAGAACTATGTGGATAATAGTTAGGATTCAAACTACAATCATAATTTTTTTTAATCAATTCATAATTCTATCTCTAAGCTTTCATTAGATAATTGTAACCTTAACTCTCGTCTTAGGACCATAATAAATATCTGATACAAGTAAATATAATTGTAACTAAAACCATAATCCTAGGTAAGTTCCCTAACATTAAAGGATCGCAATCATTATAATAATCTTAAGCTTAGCCATCATGAAAACTGTTAACATAACAAAATTGTAAACCATAACCTTGTCATAATCTTAACTGTGTTTCATCTTGAGACATGAACATGTATAATCCATAATGAGTTCATACTTAAAAATTTAGTATTTAATGTTTAATTTGACTTAAGTGTTTAACTTTATTTATAATTTAATTGATATAATTTTAATAAAGATATGCACATTTATATAGATCTAGTTGATAAATTTTAGATTTAAATTTTATTAAATAGTAATTTTGTCATACATGTATTATGTTGTGATGTATTTTTGATGTGTTTTATGTTTTATGTTGTTTAAATATATATGCAAATTATATTTGATGGACCCACCGCCACCCCCTCCCCCTCCCATACCCCCACCTCTGCCACCTCCATCTCCACCTCCACCTCCACCTCCACCTCCACCCCCACCCACACCTCCACCGCCCACCGCGGATGAGCTCCGCGAGACCATGAGGCATATTCTCAATGACCTCATGAGTGATATAGAGGCTATCCGACATGAGAGGCACCCCCCCCCCCCCCTCACCTACTACATCCTGTAGATAGCATGCAAGGCGTGGTTGACTCCATTCATCATTTTGATGTAGACATCGATTCATTTAGATCATGGAGGGAAAGCATGTGCGCCTTCTACTCTGATGGCTTATCATATAGAGAGGTTTATAACCTACATATAGGTAAAGGAAATTTTCAACATTATTTTTTAAACCCTAAGACGGGTGAACCAATTAGTGAGAAGAAGCCTCGCATTTCCATTAGGTGGTGTACACATCCGCACATAGCAGCACATTTTTGGGAGTGGTGGTGGATGGTGTTTGACCATCCACCACACGCTAATCATGAGGTGCCCATGTACTTCCTTAGGAATTTATGGGCTGAGTTTGAGTTGGGTTTGAAACCCCACTATTTTCATATGAAAGCATTTCAGGGGGTTGGTAGAGGGATGCCTCAGGATAGGCCTGGGGCACAGCTGAGTGACAAAATGAGAAACCGCAGGCGAGCTGAGCCCCTTGTACCTCTTCCTGCACCTGTTGTGCCTGCTCCTCACCATCATCATGCAATTTCATCTGCTTTTACCCATTTGAGTGCCCTTTCAGGAAATTTAGTACAGCAGTGGATGCAGGCGGTACATGCTCCTCCACTTGGACATGTTTGTACTAGCTGTGGAGGCATATGCACAGGCCCCCAAAGTGATCCTAGTGCAGCACACGATAGCCATTATGCTGAGGGTGCAGATTTTGATGATGATGTATATGTTGCCCGTGGTGATGATAGTGACGAGATAGACGTGTCATCATTTGTTGACCTCATGCAGCAGGGAGAGCCTGGAGAGAGTCAAGAGTAGCAGGTAAAATTTTAATTTCAATATAAATATAAAGTGCACATAATTATTTATTTTCTACATATATGTATAATTGTATTAACTATATTAATTTGTACTTTTCAAATAACAGAGGATGGATGACACTGTTCCTCTTAGGAGGCAATATAGTCTTTTTCTGAGACCTACAGATGTTGGCATCCCTTATACGGTATGCACTTTGAATTACACTGTAAAAATGTACATTCAAATTTGAATTTAATAACATGTGCTCATATGTTCTTTTTATTTGATTTTGTAGGGATTGTCTGCATCTACACATACTGATGTTAGTACAAGTCCTACTCCAGTTACCACTAAGGCACAGCCTCAAATACATGCGGTATGAACTTTTGACTGAAGAAAAATAATTTGTATTATTTTTATGTATGTACATTATTATTAACTTATAATCTGAACAATTTTGACTCACATGTTATATATTTTATGTGTTTTGATTTTACGAACAGGAGCATGGATATCATACTCATCCATACAGGCCTCGGTATAGTTTATTTTTGACTCCATCTTATGATTATCGTGCTAGCATACCTATAGACACATCTGTGACATTGGCTACCACTTAGGTATGATATATACATGTTTAATTTATAGTGTATAAAAAATGTAGTATACAAATTATGTACTTTGTAATTATATTCATGTATATTTAATTTTGACTAAACGTTTATGTATCCATAATTTTAGGAGTACGTCGCCACGAGTGTTGCTGAGAGCACAGGACTTAGCCAGATGGAGGTACCTACATCGTCATTTGAGGTCAGTATTGTGATTTATGTACATAATGTATAGTTCATTATGCTCTAAAATCAAATTTAAAAAATGTATGTATTGTAAATTATAGGACCTCACCACTGCTGCATTTGGTAGTTTTGACAGTGCACCTCCTCCCGTTACTGAGGGACACCCATCTCATGTGGTATAATTTATTTTATTATGTAGTGAATATTTAATTTATTTGCAAGCTAGATTTTGAGACCCATTTCAATTAAGCAAGTACATGATGAGACGTGTCTCCTATTACACAGGGTGATACATCTACCTCACAGGGTGTCCGACATGACGAGACGACTCATATTACACATGATGATCCATCTGATTCCTCTTCGCATGGAGCAAAGAGGACATTTGATCAGATAGATCAGGTCTTGTTGGCACCTATCGATTGTGTTTTTATGATGTATATATATATATATATATATATATATATATATATATATATATATATATATATATATATATATATATATATATATATATATATATATATAATTTATGATGTATGTACACTTTGTGTTAGGATAGTTAAAATTGTATGTTAGACCATGTATTTTTTCACTTCATAGATCATATTATGATGTATGTTAGACCATGTACTATTTTTTTACGATTTCTTATCATGCTTGTGTATGTAGTACATATATTACTATGTTTCACCATGTTTTAAGTATATTCAAACCATTTTCTTTATTCTGACATATTTTATTCATGAACATATGACACATTTTGTAAGTATATATGCAAGATGAACAATAATTTTAACTATCTATAGAGCATTATTGGATAAATATCACATCAAATTTATGCATTGAGATAATTCATACAAATAAAATTGACCTACTCAATTAAAAAATGTATTGATAATGTACCTAACAATGTATCATAAGTGATCAAGTAATGTGTTGTTTGGTAATGTAAGACTCATTATCACCTAATAAGACCTATTATGTGGTAGTAAACATATGAATACCTATCATAATGTATAACAGACATAATGACTTATTAGGACTCCCATGTCCCCTTAAGACACACATGTATGGATAACGTACCTAACAATGTACATCATGTAAGTGATCTTAATGTGTTGTTTGGTAATGAAAGATATAATCAATACAATGAATACAATGAGTAATGATCTTTAAATTATCATGTGCAAGTCACTTGTTTTTAATATTACAATCAATAGTAATTTGAAACTTCAAACAAACATTTATTTAAACATGCTTGAATTAAAAGTAATAGAACAAAATAGGAGGTCATTACTTAAATTGATGATTAATTTATAATAATTTATCAAGTGCACATACCTTTAACTTTCAAATAGAAGTAAACTCTCATTTTTGAATTAGTTTGTACAACATATTTCACAATATATGTAAGACAATGTCAATGATATATTTATAGTTCACTGAACTCATTTGAAACATAAAATTGGTTGAACGCATCTCTTCAAATCAGGTCCTATAAAATAAAAATGCAAAACAAAAACACACATGTTAATAAACACATAAATTAATATTCAAGGTATCTAAACAATGTAAATATGTATGTGTAATTTGTATGTACTTACTATGTGAAATTGCACAAGATGTTGATGTTTGATCCACTTTAACACTTAAATTTGCATAAATTGTAATTGAGACCTGAATAAGACGTATATAAGTTCTCTAAATTGGTATTGACAACACAAACATACATGTAATTAAATTATTTAAGTACATATATATAAAAATAATACAATAATGAAAAAACTTACATGTGTTTGATTTAAATGTAGTCATTCCACTGTACCATCTGCATCCTCTCTCTTTTGCAATGCATCTATGATTGTCTCGTGCTCATCCATTGAAATTGTCCATAATACCTTATTGGTGGGTCTCCCTTTGTACCTTTTTAATTTGATATTTGTTTCCACAACCAAATGAGAATAGTGTAAAATCTTCTTTTCAGTTTGGTAGTCTTCAAATGTTGCCAAACCATTTCTTCTTGTTAGGTATCTACGTAGCCAGGTGTTAGCTACAACAACAGACCTGATTGGATACTCAAAACCATCATCGTCCACTTGATGACATGTCATTTTTTTCTTAGGTTCCACACATCTAGCTAGCCAATACTCAGTCTATTCATCATTATCACTAGGTGCAATAACAGCATAAACATGACCTACAAGATAAGATAAAGTATAGAAAAACTTTAATCACTCATGTACATATGCAAATTATATAAATTGAAGCATGAGATCACAAAAAAATCTAATTAAATTGTGCATACCAAGTTCTATGAGGTCTGAAATATGATCATAGTCTTTTGATGCAAAAGTAACATTCTGGCCTTCATTTACTATATCATCTTCAAAATGCATGTCAGTAGGTGCTAATGATCTTTTTTGCCAATCTTCAACCCATTCTGTATTCTCACATTCTTCCCATTCACCTGCAAGATAAAATTGATAAAAACAAGCAAGCTCCCTAATCCATATAGTCCAAGTGTTAGAATCTGAACTCCTAAATGAATGCCATTTAGCTGAACCACTAATTGTATCACAATCAAATCTTGAAGGGATATTATTTTCTTCAACTAGGTAGAAGAAATGTTTGATTGTAGAGTTTTGACTTCATCCCGTGTATAAATATTTGTTACACCATTCAACAATCTCATGTGCATTTTTAAATTTAGCTCTTTCCTCAAATTTTAATTTCTCTTTACTAAGGGCTCTCTTCACACATGCACTAGCACCATCATGTTCTCCTTTACCATGTCCAGCCTCAAAAAAACTCCACACATGTTGGATGCTAGTTTTCTTATGTGTCCTACTCAACCAATAGAACATTCTAGCATTCTTGAATTGTCCTGTACAATTATCTGACCATATCCAATGTTGTGTCATTTGAATTTGTCTCTCTTTTAAATTATCATAAAAGACCTTGAAACAATATTGGACAAATTCAGATGAATGGAGTTTATTATCACTTAAATAAATATGGTACTCTCTCAATATTTTTCAATCCTCCTCTGTACTATCAGGTGCATGCCTATAAACTATATGAACATAAATTGTTACTTGCACTGAATTGTAATATTGTGGTTGTACCTCTTCTTGCAGTGCAAGCATGTAGTTCTCTGCAAAGTCAACAACTGAAAGTATAGTACCAATTGGAAATGTATTCTTACATATGCGAAATTGTCCATCAAGCCATCTAGAATATTGAGAGTGTTTAACATATTTTGGTATGATCACACTCTTAAACTCATCCATAAATGCATGATAACTAACTTTATCTGTAAGTAGATCACACCTTCTTCCAAACTTCCCATCCTTCAATGGATATTCAATAGTTTTGAATCTTTTTACCTCAACTAATTGTTGTCCAAAAGTAGTCAAAGCATTTTCATGCAAACATTCATCTAACAAAGAAAGATTGCCGCACATATCACATGTACTAGAAAGACATGCATTGAAAAGAAAGTATTGATCATTAGGTGGCTTACAAAAAAAACCTGATATGAAATCTTTTATAGTTTGAGGTGGTATTTTTATACCACATTCTTGCAACATTTCTTTACTATGCATGGTACCACCTATAAAATGAAATACATCATAATGGTAATGAAATTGAATATGAGTTTTACAACAACATGTCATTCTTTCCTTGTTAATCCTTACATGCCATGGTTTAAACTTTTCAAAAGATCTTTGACTAATGGTAATATTTAATACCTTACCATCTACAAAAATTTTAAACAATTCAGTTTGAGTCATGTCCAAAAGGTGTTTAGGATGTGGATCACGTATTTTTGACCCAATTATCAATTTAAGAACATCTCTTGAATTAGGTGATACTCTTGTATTATCATGCCAAAAAATTTCAATCAAACTTTTGATTTCACTAATAAGTTTCATATCACATCTCGGGAGTCTACCACTAGAAGTCCATAAAATATTTGTTGGATCACATTCAAAGTTAACCCTTCTCTTTATAGCTCTTTCTAAAGTCTTACCATTCACATTAAGATATCCACTTATGTTGGTAATCAATCTTTTGTCAGATGTTGATTTGTTAACTAAAGTTGTTGTTATTGCTCGTCGTGCTGCATTCTTATCTTTAGACCGACTTCTCTTTCTGATAACATCAAAGGTACTAGCAACAGTGGATACAACTTGTTTTAAAGACTCATTTTTATTCTTGGGTTTTGCATACGTTCCCAACCTTCTCATTACTTTTCGCATTTTAGACATTTTAATTAGTTGCAACATTAGCTGACATTGAAACCCAAATTTCTTATTATAAAAAAAATGCCTATACAATCTATTAGCATGTGTCCTAATTTGTCTCCATGAAACCAATCCCTCAAGATTATCTAACACATCATTAGGAATATGAAAATTATGTTCAGACACTTTACTATCATCCTCACATGTTTGTTTAGTAGTTGGTGTTTCTATGTCCACATTCATGCAATTTTTATTTTCAGACACTTTACTATTTTCAGTATTATTTGGGATTTGAATATCATTTTCAAATTTTCTTGGCATTTCTTTTGGGGCAGGCATTTCAATTGGAGTGTTTTGTGCATGATCATTTGACAATTGCTTCTCATGAAGAAAATCTAAATCATTTAAATCGTAACCTGCTTCTAAAAAATCACCAATTTCATCACGAGAGAAAATTTGAGGGTTTGGAGACACACCTGTATTGAACGCATAATTAGATTGTGCACCTAAATTTTCTTGTATTGGGTTCTCTTCTTTGACTTCTTCATCCATCGTGGTATCTTCAATGTCTTTCTCCTTTGAAACATTGTTCAAGTCTCTAATTGTCTGTCTTCTCTCTCATTGACGTTGTGCTTCATTCTCTTTATTTTCTGCAATCTCCTCATCTGTTAGAACTCTTGCTTTCTTCTTTCTTCATTGTTTTGATCCCATGTTTGCACCAGTTTTGAATTTGAATCAGTAGCCTGCAAATTGTATAAGAGGACAAGAAAATAGAATAAGCGTGACAAAATTCGGTGTTGCAAGTCAAAACTGTTGTTCAATCATTTCAATCATTGAAATTGGGTCGGTGGGGCAGCTTTTGGGACCCAACGGGTACATCAAAAATGGGTACCCGATTTTTTAAAAATTGGGCACCCAATTTTTTAAAACTCAGGTACCCGTTTACAAATCGGGTACCCAATTTTTAAAAAATTGGGTGCCCGATTTTTAAAAAGTCGGTATAACGGTTTAAACAAATTAGGCACCCGATTTTTGAATTACAAATCAGGTGCCCGATTCGTGAGACATGAACGAGAATTTGGCATGGCTCCTGACTTTTGCATGGGGTTTTGCCTTGGGGAAAGGCATGGCATAGGCTTGGTCCCACCAAGCTATGCCTTTGTACTCCTTTTTTTTTCTAAGGCATTTAATCGACAATTTCTGATATTATCATATTTTTTTATAGTCATTCCTATTGAATTTTTTGACAAGACAAAAACCCATTATAGGTCTTGCTATTCTGATTTCAAAAATGTAAATTTTATAGTGTTATTATTTTATTTTCTATTTCTCCATTATTTATTAATCAAAACTATCTCCTAAATGTTAAAAAGTGACATTCACTAAAACTTTAATAACTTTTTAATTTTATAATTTTTCTTAAATTAATTTATATGTCATCAATCTACATACAATTCTTTTGATGTTTAAAAAAAAAAATTGAAAAAAGTGAGGTTTTGATCAAATTATGTGGTCCGTACACGAGAGGTTTTAAAATTTACCTTTATAGCCAATTAATAATTAATAATAATAAAATTATTCAATAGAAAATTAAGAAAAAATATTTTCATCAATCTTAGGTGTATTAGGTAACTCCCTTTAAAAGGATTTGCAAAAATTCATTTATTTGTGTCAAATTATGGTGTCTGTACATGAGCATGGTATGGTCTTGAAATAGGCATTTTGAAAAAGTGGTTTTTAAAGATCCATACCAAAAAAATAATCTATCATATGGGTGCACAAATAAATTACATATTCAAAAACTAGATTCCGAACACTAAAAATTTTATTTCTGGAGTTTTTTAATATTCAATCTCTAAATACCTCAAATTTTGACATCAATTGACAAAATATTTCAAAAATAGGAAAAACACTTCCACTTTTTGGCCAAAAGTGAGACCCAACTTCTTGCACTGACCCTTATATGTTGATGATATGTTTGTAGTTGGGTCTAAAATGGAACACATTAAGGGGCTAAAACACTAGTCAACACATGCATTTTCTATGAAGGATTTGTGGGCAACAAAACAAATCCTTGGTATGAAGATTTGTACAGATAGGAAGAACAAGAAATTGGCACTATCTCAGGTTGATTATGTTGAGAAGGTGTTGAAATGTTTCTCTGTGGAGAATGCTAAAGTTGTCAACACACCTTTACCTAGTCATTTGAAGTTAACTAAGGAGATGTGTTCCAAGACACAAGAAGAGGAGGATAGTATGTCCAAGGTACCCAATAATTTAGCTGTAGGAAGCTTGATGTATGCTATGGTATGTATAAGGCCAAATATTGCACATGGGAGTTGTAATAGATTAAGTAGAGTTAGCTACTATTTTTGGTTCACTGGAAACCTTTGCAAATAAGCATGTTTCACTATTTACCAAACTAAGTGTCACATCTATCTTTACAAAGGAGATTAATAATAAACTATCCAAGATAGATGAAGACATGAAGGCAAGTGCACACCAACTATCACTTGACCCAAGCCAAAGTTCAACACATTATTCAAAGATCAGATATTTGAAAAATCTGTAGGCAAAATTATTAAAGGAAGAATATATGATCAAGGCCACAATTGTGGAAATCTAGTGCTTGATTCTTCCAAACATAAATGCATTGCAGAAACACATTTCACATGAAAAGACACTCATCCATTATAACAACTTCTCCATAGTTGATTACATGATGGAATTATCAACAAAAGATTAGATTGCATTGCATGAAAGCAAGGAATTATAGAAGAAAGGACAAGACACTAGTACTTATTATGTTGGGTGATGCGACGCACTCTCCTACCCATAGGTGGTTAATTATGTGGTGTTCCATGTTCACTAACAGTCATGGCTTTTGATGCAATGGAAAATGGGCCCTACAAGTGGTATCAAAGCCTAGTTTTGGCCTGGTCATGGGTTCAAATCTCCCCAGTGCCTTCCTGACCCGCATAAGCACTCGGTATGCCTATCGAGGGCGAGATTGTTGGGTGATGCGACGCGCTTTCCTGCCCATAGGTGGTTAATTATGTGGTGTTCCATGTTCACTAATAGTCATGGCTTTTGGTGCAACGGTAAATGGGCCCTACATATTTTGAAGGTACATTCTGAATTCTTGTCACATTTTGGTATTAACATATAGATATTATACACCTTTGGCATTTATGTCAAAAAGGGGGAGTAGTAATATGTAAAGAGGCAAAGATGTTGTAAAGGAGAAGAAGTATAGTATACTCCATTTGTATGTATATAGGATATATATATATATATATATATATATATATATAATATGGGGGAGTAGTATAGTAGTATGGATAAGTAGAAAATACATTTATAAAATAAATTTTAAAAAATCAAAAAAATAAAGTATGTTACCGAGCCATAGCAAATGGAAGTCAAAACCAAGTTGAAAACACTAAATAATGGTAAAGGAAGTTTTGACTTATAGTTTTGAATGATCAAATTTTTTTTGATAAGTGTTTTTATCACTAATGCTAAAGAAGGAGACTATTGACATTAAGGTCAATTTGTTTATTAGTGACTCAACACATTAGTCAAGTGGTAGCATTGCTACCAAGCTCTGCAGTTGCTATCAAGCTTATCATTCAGTTTTTAGTGTTAACCAAGTGATTCAATTGTTCTTGGGCCAAGTACTCGGAATACACCATCTACCAAGCACCTAAGTCAGTTTGCAATATTTAATGAGCTACACAATGTTTACCAAGCTTCATAAATAATGTATAGTGCAAACCAAGCATAGTAGAGGCTACTGAACTAGTCAGTAGAAGTGAAGAAGAATGTAGTGTTAACTGATCTCTATATTGTTAACCAAGTCCAATAGTTTCTACTGAGATCATAGGGTTGATGAATTGGATCTAATGTTTACCAAGTCATGTAATGTCAACCAAGTGATCCAGCAGCTACCGAGTTTCTCAGTTTTCACTGAGTCACACAGTGTTGATTGAGTTCAAGCTATTTGGAAGTGATTAGTATGGACTAAGCTTCAAGTTCAACTTAGTACCAAATATTGTCAAGTATTGACATTGTTTTTCATGTATTAGAACATCACCGAGTTTTTTTTTAAAACCTAAGTTATAGTAGTTGGGCCAACTGTGTGAATTATGACGAAATTGATATTGTAGCTAACTCTAGTAAGTTATGGTTTGGATTGATATATATGTAATACATTGTATCATATCCAAAAATGTTTGTGAAGAGTATATGATTAGAAAAAGTGTAAATTAAAGAAGTGCTACAAGTAGTATAAGGGACAATAGAGATTTATCAATCAGAGTCAGGTGATCATTACAATAAAAGAAATCTCAACTAGAAAATTAGTGTAGCAAATTAGAGCTCAATCACTGGTCCATCCTAACAAGTGTATCAGTCAAATCCTTTAACAAGGTAGACTTAACAGTCTTTGTTAAATCTCTTAACCAAGTGCATACTTCATTGTATATTTTTAAATCATTTAACAAGGTGGACCTTGCAGTCCTTATTGCTCATAATAGGGCAGATAACCAGAAGTGGTCAATTGTAATCCTTAACAAGTTAACTTTATACTGCAATACTAAAGCTTGTGGGTATCATCTCCACCCTAGTTTTATTTTCTAATTGGAAGGTTTCTAGGTTGCCATATGTTGTGTCAAAGTGTAATGAATGTTTATTTTCTTTCATGGATGCAATTAGATTAGAATATTATGTGAAGGATTAATTAGTGAAGTAAGATAAAGTTTTATTGGTTGTTGATTCACCCCTCCCCTCTTAGTAACCTTTCCTACCTTATATCTCCAACACGACATAATATTTTAATGTAATGAGCTTTAAAAGATACATCAAGTGAAAAGTTGAAAGAAGATAGTGTCCACCGTGTAACTACAATTGTCACCAACCAGTTGGAAAAGTAGGTAAAAGTTAAGTGCTAACCGAGTAAGTTTATTATTAACCAAGTGATATTTTAGCTAGGTGAAATGTTATGTTCACCAAGTAATAACAAGAAGAAAATTTTTATAAAGATGGGATCTGAGGTTGACTTTTGGCAGAAATAAAGTATGTCCTAGGAGTTCAAAGGTGAGTCAAAGTTTGTTGCAAGATCTATAGTTAGAAAAATAAAATGAAGATTGAAGAAGGATAAGGATGAGCACGAATTTTTATGAAATTTATATTTTTTGAGTAAATGTAATGGACCTGACATCAAAAATAGTGGTTAGGTGACAAAACCTGGAAGAATCTTGAAGCAGAGAGACTACTATTTAAGGAGAAGTTAGAAGCAATTTTTTGTTTCTAGTTGAATTTTGATGTTGTTGATCAAAGTTCAAATTTGGTCAAGCTTAAAGAATCCAAGTGAACAAAGAAAGTAGGATATCAAAGTAGAGTTAAGGAATAATTTAAAGTGAGAAGAAGTGAATGAGCCAGTAAGAGATCAGAGGAAAGAGAGCAATGAGAGACTGAGGAGAACACATATCTAAACAAGCAAGGGCTATTTTTTTACCATTATAGCATAAAAATATCTTAACCAAGTGGATCTAACAAGTCTATAAAATTCTATATGATAACATCGATTAGTGGTGTTTCTAAGTCCTTTAGAGAAGGTCACTCTTTAGAAAAGATCGAGTGATAAGGTCTAGATGATGTTTTGGTGTAAATCCTCTAAAAAGTTCATGTTAATCATTTGTATGTAAACCTTTATCAAGTTTGGCTCCCACTATAGCTCACTTCAGAACAATGAAACTTTTTAGGTTGTCGATCCTAGGTGGCTTTTTCCTTTATAGAATTTCCATGATAAAAATTATGGTGTCAAATGTGTGATTGTTGTTATTTTGCAAATTGAATTTCATGATATTTACTTTTTACTAAAACTTGGTAAATAGTCAGTAACAACTAGGTAATAGTGAAGTTATAATTGTGATAGTCAGTAGTAACAAGAACAATGAGTTATCAATTTGAGTAAAATGATTAAGTGAGTTAATTATGAAGTTAAATGAGATAATAGAGTAAACATTTATGAAGTTTTTTTTGGTAATAAGTGTTTGAAGGGATTGTATGATAAGTGGACATAACTGATCCAACCCCCCACCCCCCTCTCAACTATCTAAAAATTGGTATTAGAGCACAATGCTTAGAGAAATAAGTTTAAAGGAACTTGAACTAAAGATCTAAATATGTATAGTGAGAGGTATCAAAGATGAACAAGGAGAATTTCTCATTATGGAAAGATAGAATGAGGCTACACTTATCTGGAATTGGATTAAATATAACACAGTAGTTGGACAATGAATATATTTCACTTGCTACTCCTATGACTATACAAAAAATGAATGAGATGAAGAATCACAATAGCCTGATGATTGAGATTGCATTTTCTGTAAATGATGTTGAGTTTCATGATATCAAGAATTGCATAAATGCTAAACAAACATGGGACAAAATTAAACTTGTACATAGTGGAGATCCAAATGTTTTGAGAGCTAAACCTAAAAGTCTTAGAGGAAAGTATGATGACATGAGAATGAAAGAAGGTAGGAATGTTGCATAGTATGTGAACCAAATCTAAGAAGTTTTGAGTGTAATCAGAGATACTTAGGGTATTATTCGTGAAAGTAAAATTGTAAGTAAATTTTTTAGAACTTTCCTGCCTATCTTGATATCAAAGTTTCTATAATTCAAGAAGTTAAACCTATTCATAGTAATATTTTGACTCTTAATAGTTTAATTGGTTAGTTCACTACATTTGAATTGAGTAATTATGGCAATAGTATGGTTACACTTGGAAATTCTTGTAAGTTCAAGGATAGAGAAGAAATGTAAAGAAGAAGGTGAATCTGAATATGAAGATGATCTAGATGAACTTGAACCATTGCTTGAAAGAAGGTTATCAAGAGGTAACAAAAAATTCAAAGGTAAACATCCCATAATTTGTTTCAAGTGCAATGAAGTTGATTATTTTTTTGCTAATTAACCTAACAGAAGTAAGAGTGGCCTAAATGAGAGGAAATATTACAAGTAAAGGAAGAACAAGGACTACAAAGAAAAAGGGAAGAAATCATGCTATATTGCTAAAAAAGAATACATAATGATCAGTATTGATGAAGATAAGGAAGTAGTTGAGATAGTATATGTTTCTATTAAGAAAGATCCTAATTGAAAATTCAAATGTGGTGAGTATACCAATTAGACTATCCAAGGTTAGATCATTACTAGGGTTACATCTTAGTTCTTGAATTATAGATATTCTAACTACACAGATAAGAAGTAAAGTGCTTAAAAACTTTCTTATCATAGTCTCATCAGATATGTCTACTCCAACTCCTCTAATAACATTAATAATATCCTTGATTCAGCCACAATATTATGCAATAGTCTCTCCTTTCATTCTATCATCAAACTTTCCTCTCAAACTTTCTACTTCAGTTGTTAACACATTTTTTTCTCCTCCATGAATTTGAGCCAGCTTATCCCACATTTTCTTTGCATTAGTTCACTCCTTAACATCATTAAAATTAGCATAACTTAGGGAAGATACCATACCTATCATCATTTGAGTATGATCTTGTTTCTCTTTTATTTTCTCAACTATCATGGGTCTAGGAACTTTAGTGTATTCATTTTCTAGGTAGTATAGTGCAGAATCTCCAATTCTAGATAGATGTCATCTCATCAAGTGTTGCCATGCTAGCAAGTTATCCTTGTTCATCTTAGGTACCTCTCTCTTGTACATCTTGATCTTTAGCTTAAGTCCCTTCTAACATTACTTACAAGTACCAAAGCTTTGATACCAATTGTCAAAATGATTAGAATAGCTAAGATGGGGGTGAATTAGTTATTGAATCTAGATGTACCAATTCTAGTTCTAACAACTTCAAACAACTTATTCAAACTCATAAAACCACTCATTCAATATAGCAACTCATCAAAAAATCAATTTATTCATCCATCATATAGTTATATGTCCAATATATGTCGACTAAGAAAAATAAACACCAGTAATTAGTATGCATCATGAAAATAACATTCACACATATATGACACTAGGATTTATTGTGAAACCAAATTTGAAAAATAAACTACCAAGTAACATGCTACCACTTTTCACTCTTCTAAAGTGATCTCAGTTAAGAGTGTACCCTGTTAAAGGTTACCAAATACACTGTTAGGTGTGGTCCTATTAAAGGATTTAATCACCCTATTAGGCATGGCTTGGTTAAAGGTCCTTAGATCATTCTATTAGAATTTCACCTGGATTAAAGGATTAAAAATGATTGTCAGATCAACCTTGATTAAAGTATTTTTACTAATACAATGGTTATAAAGTAACAAATACATTTGATACATTAAGATATAACTCAATTTTCAAATTTAGATCACCATTTGGCTCATTTATTAGTTCATTAACTAGACTTCATCATGTTCTCCATTTTTACTCTGCTTAGCAACCATTCAAGTAATCACACTTCACCAATCTTCTCACTTTTCCTTTGCTACTTTGTTCTTCATTATTCTTCACAAAATTTCCAATCAACAATGAACCAACCAACTTAAAACATCCTGTGTGCCTCTTTAAATAGGTAGCTTTGATCTTTTTCTACTTAAAAATCACCATAGATCTTAGGGTTTGATTAGATTAATTGAATATGTCCATCATTTTGTCTTTCTACTCATTTCTTGAAACTTCTAGAAACTTCTCTTTAAATCCTTGCCTTATATCTCTTAATATACTCAATTCTTGTATTAAATACATCGTCTCATCAATCCTTATCATTTATGTATTTTTACCAATCCAAAAATTCAACTATGTCAGCCTCAAAACTTGATTCTTTCACAAACTATTATTTTATTGATACTTGGTCATCATTGTGTTCTCCTTGGTCAACAATGGGTAGCTCAAACTCTACTATTCTATCTCACTCAACTTTCACCAGCTCGATCGGTCTTTACTATGCTTAGCCACCAGTACATTTTCTCCTTCATCATTCCCAACCTTAACTATCACTTGGTTGATACTATTTTCTCAATTTTCCATTAATTTGCTTAATCTTTTTCTCTATTGACCTAGTAAATTGTCACTTGGTCAAGGTTAGTGTTTTACTCAACAATTATTCTAAACTTCAACTCAACTATCTTCTTCTCTTCATATAATGATTAAACAACACATTATCTTGTCAAATACTAACTAATCAAGTGCCCATTGTAATTCCAATATACTTACTCCTCTTTTCTCAACAACTTCACTAGTTCATCTAGTTATCTCAATTTTTGAATCCTCACCACCAATAAACAAATAGGGCACTCAAATATCTTACTAGTAAGTTTTGACATCAATGACAACATAGCAATTATTTTGATTGTAGTTTCCAACAATATCCCTCTTTGGAATTGATGGAAACACCTCTAGTTACCATGAAAATGCAAAATACTTTCACTTGATTTATCATTAACAACTCCCTATGTGATGTGATACATATCTTCATTAATATCCTTAGTTTCATTCTAATCCTCATTCATGCACTCTCCAATATGCTTCCTCTTTGTTTATTTAACACTTCTCCCTCTATGATACCAATTGTATAAACACTTGTAATGACTTCCTCTTTGACATCTCTTCTTGTAACACAACATCTCCCTCTTTAGATATTGGATGGTAACTTGACCACATTTCTCCCTCTTTGACAATAGTTCCAAAGACATCATCCACTTATACACATCATCCTCTCTTTGTCACTTTTTGACCAATCATCTAAACTATCATGTCGTCTATCATCATTCTCTTAACTCATTGGAGCCTCATCTTCTCATGCTTCTATCCATCTTTTCACAACTTTAGGTAGCTCCTAAAGGTGACCTCCTACATCAATGTGTAAGATGTTCTGATCATAACAGTTGATGTAATTTTGCATCTCTTCACATTTTTTGTAAGATACGGGAATGACCCCTAACTTACCTCTTAGATACACATATGCATGCTTAGGTAATGTGTTAGTGAATATATCAATCACATACTATAGTCTAACTTCTTTGTCTTGTAATAACTCTCTCAAGTAATGATACTTGATTGCAATGTTTTTGGTCTTTGTATGCATCATATTATTCTTAGATATGTTTATAGCACTTGTGTTATCACAATATATAACAACAGGTTAACTAATCTCTTCCTTCATACCTTTCAGCAATTTCTCGACCCACACAATATTTGAACAATTAACTACTACAACTACATACTCAAATCTATTGTGCATTGAGAAATACAATTTTTCTTCTTGCTTGTCCATGAAATCAATCTCCTTCCTAGAAAGAAAGTGCCTCCACTTTTACTCTTTCTATCATCAATATTTCAAGCCCAATCTACATCTATGTAAACTTTCAACTCAATCTTGTCACTCTTTTTATACCATAATCTATAATTTTTTGTTCCTTTCAGATATCTCAGTATCCTTTTCACAACCATCATGTGCTTTTCTCTAGAATCAGTGGATAATATTGCAATAATACCAACTACTAGTGCAATGTCAAATCTTTTATGTACCACATATTGTAATTTTCTAATCATTGACCTATACAATATCTAATTCACTTCAATAGAATTATCATTCTTTGAAAGTTTGTGGCCAATCACCATAGGTGTTCCAATTGGTCTTGAATCTTCCATTCCAAAGGTGTTCAATATCTCCTTTATATACTTCGATTAAGTAATGTAAATACCTCTCTTCATTTGATAAACTTGCAAACCAAAAAATAATTTGATCTCTCCAAACATTGACATCTCAAATTATTTCTTCATCTCATTAGCAAAATATTTGTACAACATATCATGTCCTCCAAATATGATATCATCAACAAAAACTATAGCTAGCAATATCTTGTTCTCAGATTCACTTTTCAAGTACATATTGTTATTGTCATGAGTTCAAGCATAATCTAGGGGCTTGTTTCAAACCATTTAATTCTTTGTGTAGCTTACATATCATGCTCTTCATGTTTGGTTAAACAAATCCTTTAGGTTGCTCAACATATACTTCTTCTTCTAAGATTCCATTCAAAAATGCATATTTGACATTCATTTTGTATACCTTGAATCCTTTGTAAGAACATATACAAGCAAATTTCTTACTCCTTCCAACCTTGCAACTAGGGAAAATCTCTCTCCGTGGTCAATTCCTCCCTCTTGTACATATCCCTTACAAACTTGTCTTTCTTTGTTCCTTGTGACTTCACCTTTCTCATTCTTGTTTCTAAATACCCATTTTATTCCAATCACATTCTTGCCCTTTGGCCATAGTACCAATTTCCATGTCTTTTTCTTCTCTATTTAACCAATTTCCTTATTCATTTATTTAGTCCAATATTCATTATGCAAAGCACCCTTAACTAATTTGGGCTCAACCCTACATAGTAAACTTGTGTCATTCTTCAATTTACTTCTTGTCATGACTCTTGAATCTTTGTCTCCAATAATTTGGTCTTCTCTATGGTTCCTTCTTAATATTTTTCTAAAATTGTTTCAAGCCTACTCTCTTCTTGTGGTCATTCACTTGGTTCTTCTTCTTCATCTTCTTCAAATGTCTTTGTATGTAACTCAAAATTATCTATCTACTATTTGGTTTCCTCTCTCTAATGCTAAACTTCTTCTCTCTATGACTCAACTCCTTCAACATAATGCTCGACAATGCCTAGATGTTGATGCTTGAAAACCTCTTTCTCAAATTTAGGTAATGTACTTGGTTTTTCTTCATAGATGCAAACAAGATTTATGTAGTCTTCAAGTTCTTTCTTGCATTATTCTTCATTCTTTTCTACAAATTCATCAACTCTAACATTTTCACTTTCTATAATTTTGTTACTGTTAGAATTCAAACATGTGTATGTCTTTCTCTTGGTGGAATATCCTAGTAGTATACCTCCATCACTCTTTGCATCAAGTTTTACTTTCCTTGAATCTTTCAATATGTAACACTTTCTTACAAAAACTTTTAAATAATTGACATTAGGTGCATAGTCATACCAAAGTTCAAAATGGGCTTTTTTTGTACCTTTCTTAACTTGAACTTAGTTCAGTGTATAAACAACAATACTTACAAATTCTCTCCAATAATTTTTTGAAACATTATTTTCCATGATCAGCATCCTTGAACACTCTATGATTGATCTATTTCTTCTTTTATCTATCCCATTCTATGGTGGATTCATAGGTTCACTCATTTGTCTCTTGATTCCACTGTCATTGCAAAAGGTATTGAACTTTCCTAACATGAATTCACCTCCTCTATCTGATCTCAAGTATTCAAACGCTTTCCTATTTCCTTTTCAACTCTAGCCAAATAGAACTTAAACATTTCAAAACCATTAGAATTTTCTTTAAGAAACATTAAAATCATCATTCAAGAGAAATTCTCAACAAATAGTATAAAGTATTCTTCACCATAATATCTTTTCACTACAATAGGACCAGATAAATCAATATGAACCAACTCCAAAATATCATTAGAACAATAGGTCTTGCTCTTGAAACTAGACTTTGTCATTTTATTCCATTTGACATTATTTTTGAATCACTTTGTTAGGTTTTCTAAGTCTTGGTAATTATCTTACTCTTTTCATCTTACTACTGATTACCAAATTATCAAAATTCACATGACATAGCCTCTTATGCCATAACCAATTAGCCTCAATTTGTGAAAATAAACAAGTATCTCAGTATAGCTCTAGATAGAACAAGTTACCTATTGTTTGATCTCTACTTAGAATTAGTTCACTAGTAGTATCATAAAAAAATTCCTTCTTATTTTGGAACTCAACTTGATACCCTGAACTACTCATTTATGTCAAACTCAACAAGTTATATTTCAATCCATCGACCCAATATACATTATCACGTCTGATCTTGTCATTCAATATAGTTGATCCTTTACCTTCCATATAACATGGTGCATCATTTCCAAACATAACACTACTTCCATTACAATGTTCTAACATTTCAAACTTACTTGTATCACTAGTCATATGATATGAGAAAACACTATCAATTATCCATCTATCATTCTTATTCACTTGTGAGATTAAAGAAATTTTCTCATCTTGATCAGATTCATCTTTCATTTCAACATAAACAAATTCTTCATCATTTTCATTAGAAACACTATCAAAACCATCTTCTTCAACAATGTAACAAGATTTCTTACCTTTCCTTTTGTAGTCTATGTTACCTTGATTGTCTATGTTGTCTCTCCTTCCTCGGTATTTATTGTCTTTCCTTTCCTCCTCATCTCTATCAAGACATATTACAACAATATGGCCTACTTTGTTACATGCAAAATAGATAATGGGGAATTTACCTTTGTATTTTTCTTTTCCTCTTAGTAGCCTTCTTATCAATAATGCTTCTAACTCATCAAGTTCATCATCTGATTCACTGTCACCATCCACAGTCTTTTTTCTTTCTTTCTTTTGGATCCATCAAGAGTTTATTGAGACTTGAAAATACATTCAAAACTAGAAGGTTTATAGTTATAAAAAATTGACTATTTAGAAGGAGTATAATGATTAGACTATCCAAGGTTAGATCGTTGCCAAGGATACATCTCAGTTCTTGAATTTCATATACTATAATTGCATAGATAGGAAGTAAAGTCCTCAATAACTTTCTTATCGTAGTCTCATCATATATTTATGCTCCAACTCCTCTAATAGCATTCACAACCTCCTTGATTTAGCCATAGTACTTTACAATTGTCTCCCCTTCTTTCATTACCATGTCATTAAACTTGCCTCTCAAAATTTTTGCTTTAGCCCTTAACACATTTTTGTCTCCTCCATGGATTTGCGCCAACTTATCCCATATTTTCTTTGCATTATTGCACTCCCTCACATCATCAAATTTAGGATAATCTAGGGAAGATGCCACATCTATCATTAATTGATGATGCTCCCACTTCTCCTTTATTTGCTCAACTATAATGGGTATAGGAACTTCAATATATTAATTTTCTAGGTAGTATAGTGCAGAATCTCCAACTCTAGATAGATGCAATCTCATCAAGCATTTTTATGCTAGGAAGTTCTCCTTGTTCAACTTAGGTACCTCTCTCTTTAACATCTTAATCTTTAGCTTAACTCCCTTCAAATTTTCCTTACAAGAACCAAAGCTATGATACCAATTGTTAGAATGATTAGAATAACTAGGGGGTAAATTAGTTATCCTTAGGTATAGATGTACCAATTCTTCTTTTAACAACTTCAAACAACTTATTCAAAGTTGTAAAACCACTCAGCCAATATAGCAACACATCAGAAAATCAACTTATTCATTCGTCATTTAACTCTCTATTCAGCATATGTTGGCTAACAAAAAAAACAATGGTAAATAGCACGCATCATGAAAATAACATTCACACATATATGACACTGGGATTTAATGTGGAAACCCAATTTGGGAAAAACCACCAAGTATAATGCTACCATTTTTCACTCTTCTGAAGTGAACTTGGTTAAGAAAGAAACCAATTAGAGGTTACCAAACACATTGTTAGGTGTGGCCCTATTAAATGATTTAATCACCCTATTATGAGTGGACTAGTTAAAGATCTTTAGGTCATTCCATTAGAATGTCACCTTGATTAAAGGACTTTTTATACTATAATGGTTAGATAGTTGTTGGTTAAAAGGTTGTCCCTCTTTCTAACTTGGCTTTACCTTGACTCTAGATGCCCAAAACGCGAGGAAACAAAAGGATGTCACCAACAAATGGGTTGGTGTATGTATTATATTACTACCCTCTAAATTATAAGGTACATCTCCCTTATATGCAATGTATGAAATGAATTGTATTTTTAATAAATCATCTGGACGGGGGGTATGCTCTTAACCTAAGAGTAGAAAAGGATAAACTAGGATGCTCATAACTACAAACACCCTAGGAAGAAATAGATTTGGGCAACCTATAACACCCAATGGAATAGATATCAAAAGTTATCTTGAAGTTATTCTAACATCTAATCCTCCTACTAAGTGTAGATTAGTCCTACAATCTAGAGATAAAGCAGAGATGCATATGAAAGATGAAACGAAATTCACCTTGATTGATAACTCTCCACTAAAATGGAATCTAGTCAGATATCACCAGCTTCAAATACATATGTCCTACAATATTATAGAAATTATTCTAAAATACAAAGTTAGCTCGGCTGAAAGAGACAATGAAAGAAACTAAGGCATGGTAGTCCTAAATGGAATTAGAACAATCACATTACCTAACTTTAAACATCATATCAATCCTTCATTCCATCTAACTCTTTGATTCTCACTCAACATCTATAAATTCAATGGGAAAAGTTAGATAGAAATGTTGATCATTTTATTATCAAAATAAATTACATTTATAGGTCCCCTCTTAGGGTTCTTGGCCAATTATAGATTCTTTAGTTACATTAATAGAGCACTTGAAATGCACAGAAAACCAACAGTCAATAGCTACAGTTCAATACATCAAGAAAATAAAACATAAATGATTAGAATTCCTTGAAATGGTTTGCATTCTCCTATGATCTTTAGCAATCACATTGGAACCAAATCCATATAATTCATTTGAATGGTCACTGAACTTTTTAATTTTGACAATCAATCTTAAATCAATGATCATGATTAAAACATAACAGACTTCCTTATTTTCCTTTGTAATCTCCTCTATGGGTCCCTCTGTATACACGTATTGAATCATTAGTATGTCACTATAATTAAAATTTAGGAAGCTTTCTATAGCACATAATGATGAGTGTTGATCTCCTTTTGATCTAATGGTGGCAATAAAGGATATTGACTATTTGTTTTGCTCTATATTGTGGGTCCATTTTTTAGCTATGCACATCATGGTGAATAGGTGGCACTACTTCATTACCTGGAGGATATAATGTTGCCCTATTTTTTCTTTGTGGCACTTTGTTGAATATAATGGGCCCATTAGGACACTTTTTATTCTATCATTATGTTTCTATGATTAACAATCGAGCAACTTTCCATAGTGACATAATGACAAGCGTAGATTAATTTGGAGATTGACGGTGAAAAGAATATCTTCAAAACCTTAACTCTATCTTGTATAGAACTAATCAAATAAAGGTACTTGTCACCTTGTCTAACACCATACCAGCCACAAAAGAAAATGGCCCATAGGAACATGCATCATTCTATTGTTATGTTGCTATGATTATCTTTCATGCAACTCTCCATAGTAACATAATGACAAGCATATATTTTTTAAGATCTAACGACTGAGGAGATTCATCATTGAATATTTATAATTCCATCTTTAAATAAATCATCCATAAATTTGATCTTCATCCAACAATCTGGATTTAGTCTCTAATCTATTTGACTTGTCAACTTTTCGATGCAGATGTGTAGATTAAATATAAGTCATTGATTTCACTGTAAAAAGAGTCATACCACCTTTTACTAGGTTCTTTCACACATTTTGATGATTTATTTTCTTCTCTTGCATTTGATCTTGATCATTTGCAATATCTTCCATGAAAAAAAAAGAAAGATGAATCAATAGAATATCCAAACCTTCTTCTCATCAAGGAAATGCATAAAAAACCCTCCAAAACATAACCACCTAGTTTTTGGATTACTGCATTGCTCATATGATTTCCTAAATTAGGTTAGCTCAAAGGAATGACGAGAAGAAAGGCCATCCTATGGGAAATCTAGACTCAAACTCAAGACATTGACACTTAACTCAAAACCCTAGAGAAAAAATATATGAACTAAAACTTGGGAAATACTTGGCTATATCTAGGGATGTAAGCATGATAATGCTTGAAAGAACTCTAACAATCTCTAGTTTCACAAAAAGCTCATGAAAAAATGCATAGCAACAAACTACCTACTTCCTTTATTATAGAAAACACCAAATAGCAAAGATCAGTACCTAGTCCATTGGATTGCAGATTATTAAATAGCACAGGGAGATGCTATGTATTTGGATGGTGGAGAAATAGGGTAGCCAACACAAAGGAAAGGAAACACACAGAAAGTAGGAAAGATAGCTAAACTAAACACACACCTAACCTAACATATTTACAAAGATGAGATGAATCTCACCTTAAAAACTAGTAACAAAAGATACTCAAGTGAATCCACTTGCTAATTGACTGAAGTAGGATCCCTTCCTCCATAATTGATTTCTCTCTCTAAGTAGGATCCCAACTAGTAGCAGCAGCAACAACATGGCAACTCCACATACTTCTTTGATTACATGCACTAGTTGGCTATATATCCATTTAGTTTTGAACAACTATGTCTATTCATATACTTCATTATCTCCCTTTGCATGTTTCATGTCATTCTCCTTATGGTCTCCTATTGTGTCAAGGAGGAGAGGAAAGAGATACACTTCTTTCAAGAAAGTGAGCTCATTTTGACAATGGTCTATACTTTCTTCATGAGCCTAAGAATAGGAAGATGTCACCTCTACTATGGAATGCATTGGTTGATGATCAGTCACCTCATTACTTTGAAAAACTAAGTCAATTTCATCCCTTCCCACTTTCGTTGTATAATCACTTCCTTTACAATTTGAATGCACAAAAAGAGAATTAGAAGCCAATGACCCTTCTTCAATTTTTAGTTTCATAGCTAGGTCATCTTGAGAGGGTTCATTTATTTGGAAGGGTGACAAAAAACCATAGACAATATCCTCTTCCTCACTATAAAGGGAAAGTTGTGTCTACCAATGGAATTGATTCTCCTACAACCTAACAGTTGGTCTCAAGACTCTTTTCTTTAATCACATCTTTATCAAGTATAAGACTCTTACCAGTGGGTTCGCGAAGTTCCTCCTCATGTTGACACAACCATTCTTCATTTTGATCTCCATTTCTTCTTTCTTCAATTGGAATTAGATTTGTAGTTCTTAGAAGATTATGAGTAGAATGCTCTAGTGTAGGAAAATGATCATCAAAAGATTCTTTTTCAAAGGGCTCAGGTGGAATATTGTCACCTTGATCTATAGCATCATGAATAACCTCTTTTCTACTAAAGACTACAATAATATGACAACTAGAATTAGGTGGCATTACAATAGGAGCTTCATGATCAGGTGTAGATACTATCTTTAGCTTTAGCTCCTTTATCTTGTCTTTTTGTTGATCCTCCAACTAGTGGAAATGGTTGCAAAGGTGATTCTACATCTTCCTTTCTATGGCATCATTTCCTCTATTAAGGTTCTCTATAAGATTCAACAAGATCTTTTGAAAGATGTTGTCTTTAGTTGTATGGAGTTCCTCAAGAGTAGGCTCAAGCCTTGGCCTATCCTTGGTATTCACATTAGGAATATTTACCTTCTCTTTAAATAGCTAAAAACCATAAGGAATAGAGTTAGGTGACCTTACTAATGATTTTTTATGTTCAACTATCTGTACTTGTTTCAGCTTCCTTCTTTCACTTTCTTGTAGGTCCTTGAGTTTTTTGAAATGGGCACGGATGTGATTCTAAAAAATCTTTGACATATGTTCATCCTCTATGTTTCTATTTTATTGAGTTACATAGGAGATGCTCTCTCTATACCAGTCAAAAATCTCATGAAGCACCTTGTCATTTATGGCATGAAGTTCTTCAAGAGTAGGAATGAGCTTCAATCTTTCTTTCTTTGAACTTAGCTCCTCTCTTTGCATGTCTTTCAGCTTGTAGAATCTGGAGTGCACACATTTCCATAGGGATGTAGAAACATGATCATCTTTAATGCTAATATTCTTTTGGATGGAATGGGAGATGTTTTCTTTATATAGAAGTACAATTTCTTGTAGCAACTTGACAGTAATCTCATTAAGTTCTTGGAGAGTGGGTTTAGGCCTTAGCCTTCTCCCAGTCTTTGAATTTGGCATGGCCATTGAGTTACACTAGAACTTCTTAGACCAAAGGGAATAGATCCTTCATATAGAGTGACCAGTCTTCATCCTAATGAAGACACCTTTAGATTTGTGAGAATGAAAAACCAAGAACTGGACTTTAATTCCAAGTTCTTAATAGAGTCACCAAAAAATGTTGATTAATAGTTTGTCCCTCTTTCTAACTTGGCTTTACCTTGACTCTAGATTCCCAGACTGTGAGGAAACAAAAGGATGTTACCGAAAAATGGGCCAATGTATGTATTATATTACTACCCTCTAAATTATAAGGTACAACTCCTTTATATGTGATATATGCAATTAATTGTGTTTTTAATAGATCATTGGGATGGGGGGCATGCTCTTAACCTAAGAGCAGAAGAGGATAAACTAGGATGCTCATGACTACAAACACCTTAGGTATAAATAGATTTGGGCAACCTATAACACCCTATGGAATGGATATCACAAGTTACCTTGAAGTTCTTCTAACATCTACTCCTACTTCTAAGTGTAGATTAGTCCTACTAAAATGCAATCTAGAGATAGAGAAGAGATGCATATGAAAGATGAAATAGAATCCACCTTGACTGATAACTCTCCACTAAAATGGAATCTAGTAAGATATCACCAGCTTCAAATACATCTGTCCTACAATCTCATAGAAATTAATCTAATATGCAAGGTTAGCTCGGATGAAAGAGACAGTGAAAGAAACCTAGGCATGCTAGTCCTAAATAGAACCAGAAAAATCACATTACCTAATTGCAAAAATCATACAAATCCTTCATTCCATCTAACTCTTTGATTCTCACTCAACATCTGGGAATACAGGGGGAAAGTTAGACAAAAATGTTGATCCTTGTATATTAGAAGAAATTGCATATATTGGCCCTCTCTTAGGGTTCTTGTCCAATTACAGATTCATCAATAACATTAATAGAGCACTTGAAATTCTAGGAAAACCAATAGTCAATAATTATAGTTCAATACATCAAAAAAATATAGTAGAAATTATTACAATTCCTTGAAATGGTTTACATTCTCCTCTGATCTGTAGTAATCTGGTCACTACAATCTTGAATTATGATCACCGATCTTAAACCAATGATCATGATTAAAACATAATAAACTTCCTTATTTTTCCTTTGTAATCTCCTTTGTGGGTCCCTCTATGTACACATGTTGAATCAGCATTATGTTGCTATAATTAACATTTGGGCAACTTTCTATAGTGACATAATGATGAGCATTGATCTCTTTTTTATCTGACAGTAGTGATAAAATATATTAACTCTCTATTTTGCTATGCACTATGGGTCCATTTTCTAGCTATGCACATCATGGTGAATAGGTGGCACTACTTCATTACCTAGAGGGTCTAGCATTGACCTTGTTTTGCTTCAAGGCACTTTTTGCAATATAATGGACCCATCAAGACACACATCATTATGGCATTATGTCACTATAATTAAAAATTGAGCAATTTTCCATACTAACATAGTGACAAGCATAGATTGATCTAGAGATCGATGGTGAAAAGAATCTCTTCATAAATCTAACTCTATCTCGTATAGAACCAATCAAATAAAGATAGTGTCTCCTTGTCTGACATCATACTAGCAACAAAAGGAAATGGCCCATAGGAACATGGATCATTCTATCATTATGTTGCTATGATTATCTTTCATGCAACTCTTTATAGCGACATAATGACAAGCGTAGATTTTTAAGATCTAACAGATGATGAGATTCATCATTAAATACTTGTAATTCCATCTTTAAAACATCATCCATTGATTTGGTCTTCATCCAATGATCTAGATTTAGTCTCTAAGCCATTTGACTTGTCAACTTTGCAATGTAGACATGTAGATTAAATTAAATCCATAGATTTCATTGTAAGAAGGGTCATACCACCTTTAACCAAGTTTTTTCACCATTTCTGATGATTTATTTCCTTCTCTTACATTTGATCTTGATCATCTATAATATCTTCCATGAAAAACAAAGAAAGATGAATTAGTAGAATATCCATACCTTCTTCTCATCAGGGGAAACGCATAACAAACCCTCCAAAACCTAATCACCTAGCCATTGAACTGATACATTGCTCGTATTATTTCCCACATTAGGTTAGCTCAAAGGAATGATGAGAAGAAAGGTCATCCTATGGGAAAAAATCAAGACATTGACACTTGACTTGACTCAAAACCCTAGAGAAAAAAGATATGAACTGAAACTTAGGCAACAATAGTAATAGCTAGGTTTTATCTATTAAGATAAAACTCACTTTTTAAGTTCATATATCCTTTCATCTCATTTGGTGGTTCATTGACTAGACTTTATCATGTTCTCCATCTCTGGTCTACTTGGAAACCCTTCAAGAAATCATACTTCATCAATCTTCTCACTTTTCCTTTTCTATTTTTTTCTTCATTTTACTTTACAAAATCTCCAAGAAATAATAAACCAACCAAGTTAAAACATCCCTTCTACCTCTTTAAATAGGTAGCTTTGATCTTTTCCTACTTAAAGATCACCATAGATCTTAGGGTTTGATCATATTCAATGAGTTGGTCCGTCATTTTTTCCTTCTACTCCTTTCTTGAAACTTTTGTAAACTTCTCTTTAAATCCTTTCCTTGGATCATTTAACAAACTCAATTCTTGCATTAAATATGCTAGCTCATCAATCCTTATCATTTACACATTTTGAGAAATCTAAAAATTCAACTATGTTGGCTTCAAAACTCAATTCTTTCACAAACTATTATTTTTCTAACACTTGGTTGTCATTGTGCTCTATTTCTCAGTCAACAGTGGGTAGCTCGATCTCTACCATTATTTATTTATCATCTTTCACTAGCTCACTCAGTCTTTACTATGCTTTGTCACTACTACATTTACTCCTTCATCTTTCTTAGTGATAACTATCACTTGGTTGATGTTGTTTGCTTAACTATCTCTTAAGTTCCTTAATATTCTACTTCATTGACCTAGTAAATTTTCACTCAATCAATCTTAGTGTTTTACTCAATAATTCTTCTACAATTCAACTTAATAGTATGTTTCTCTTCATATAATGATTAAATAACACGTTATCTTGTCAAAGACTAACTGATCAAGTGCCCATTGTAATTCCAACATACTTACTCATCTTTTCTCAACAACTTCATAGGTTAATCTAGTTATTTCTCTTTTCAAATCCTTTTCATCAATAAATTGATAAGGCACTCTACACAGTTAGCAAATGTCTTACTAGCAAGTTTTAACATTAATGACAACATAACAGTTGTTCCAATTGTAGTTTCTGACAATGAAGAAAGGTATGAGAATGAAATTTTCATTATTTGACATGTTAGCATGAATGATTGGTGCATTATAGAGAATGGATGCTCACATCTAATGATTGGTGACTTAAGTAAGTTTGACAAATTTGAAGAAGTTGATGATGGTGGAACTGCTAAGTTAGATAATGATGTTCCATATCCATTGAAACAAAAAGGGTCGCTAATGTTGAATAATAAGATTATATTGGATGATTTTTATTGGGTATAAGGACTAAAGTATAACCTTTTGAGTGTTACTCAGTTGAACAATTCAGGTCACAAGTTGGAATTTATGAATTGAAAATTCAAGATCATTGATGATGAAGGAAATCTAATAGAAATCAAGATGCAAAATAAAGGTAATTTATTTTATCTTGATCCTACTATTGAGACATGTATTTTTTACTAAAGTTGAGGATGTATGGTTGTGACATACAAGGTTATGTTATGTAAACTTTGAGAACATGGTGAAGGTTAGTAGAAAGAAAAGAGTTAGAAGCTTACTGAAACAACAAAAACCTAAGAATTATATGTGTAAAGAATGTCAACTCGATAAGATGATTAAGTCAAGCTTTTCAAGAAAGATATGCACCTCTAATAATATTTTGGAACTTGTGCATACTAACTTATGTGAAACTATTGGTACAAAAAGTTATTACGGTGATAGATATTTTATCTTGTTTGTTGATGACTATTCTCGATTGATGATTGTGATGTTCATGAAGTTGAAATCACATGCTTTTAATATATTCAAATGGTATAAGGCTAGATTTGAGAAAGAATTGGGCAAATAATTTGAATTTTTAAGATTTCATTGAGGTGGTGAGTTTATGTTTATTGAATTCACTAACTTTTGTGTTGATTGTGGTATTAAGAGATAGTTGTCTACACCTAGGATACCATAACAAAATGATATTTTTGGGAGAAGAAATAGATTAATTATGGATTGTGCAAGGACATTGATGATTGAAAAATATGTTTTGGAAATGTTTTGGAGAGAATTTGTTAGTACTTTTGTTTATACTCTTTCTCAATTTCAATTGAAGAAAGGAACAAATAAGACATCGTGTGAACTCTGGTATGGACATACACATAATGTAAGTTATTTCAAAATATTTGGAAGTACATTTTGCATTCATAAGGATGAAAGGAATGGTAAATTTGATAAAAAATGACATGAAGGTATATTCCTTGTCTATTCATCTAAGAGAACATCTTATAAATGTTTGAACAAATAAACTAACAAAATGATTGAAAGTGAAAATGTAAGAATTGATGAGTTTGCAGAAAAGAATAATTTGGAAAGCAAGAAGGAACCTAAAGATTATAACAAGTTTGTGTATGTGTATGAAGAGATTGTTGGAAGTTTAATTGGGAAATTGAGATACTAAAAGGGGGGGTGGGGGGTGGGGGAGTGAATCAGGATCTATAAAACTTTTATCCTTCAAAACAACTTTACTACATTCACCACATTAATCATCTCATGTCTAGTTTATGCATAACTTGAAAAATCAAATGTTGAAATAAATAGATCTAACCATGCATCTCATCCATGAAATGTAAACACATAAGACAAAAGATTTGGTTACCAAGAAACCTTCCATGGTGAAGGTAAAACTAGGGTGGGGATGACACCCACAAATCTTCACTGGTGTAGTAACAAAGTTAACCTATTAGGGTAACAATTTTGATCACTTCTAATGATCTACCCTATGAAGGGTCTATTATGTTAAAATATTTTAAGACTATTAGGTCTTACCTTGATTAAATTATTTTACACTTACATTGAAGTAAGGACTCTGTTAGGAGATTTACAAAGGTCTGTTAAAAGAACAATGTTAAGAGATTTTCCCTAATTCATTTGTTAAAATTGATTCAGTACCTAATCCTTTAGTTTGCACTTATAATTGCTGATTGCATATCTCATTCTTCCAATTTTTGATATGATCTATAATCTAATATATCTTTTCTTAGTCCTTCACTGCTTCATTAGGTTCCTACCTCTATTCTTCACAACTTTCTCTTATGCAACATCCAAAACATAACACTTTACCTCCTTTGTACACTTTTCATTATCTTCTACAATAGCTTACTCTATAATTTTAAAACAGGGTTTGGATCTACCTATTTCAAGACATCTATAGAGCCTTCTAGATGCTTCCCTTTTCTTTCCTCTTCATCTGATTGGTTGTTATTTCCCTATAGGGATCAATGATCTATGCCAGAATACATAATAGCCTATTAAAAAACTCTATGATCATTAAATGTCATGTCCATGTCAGCTCAAAAATGGTTTATCTCAAAGTTTGTATCATTTAATACTTTTATGTTCTCTAATTATTGGTTATAACTATTCTTTCTATTGTTGCTCGGCCTTAAATTTCTCAGCTCCTTCTACATAACTTGGCAAAAATGTGCTCTATCTACTTAGCATTCACTAGGCTTAGCTTATACTAAAAGTACTTAAGGATCAAATACTTTCTCATCTACTATAGAGCTCAGCACTTACATGATTATTTACAAATCTTTACATGACTCATCCTATATAGAGTAGCTCAGTCGTAGTGATGACCAACTGAATATGCCTTATATATGACTAAGTGTTTGACATGAATAGACAACAAGACTTAGAGATACCAATAGAGATACTAGAAAAACTACCTAAGTTATAGCCAAGAGATATCGAGCATCAAATAGTATTACCTGAGTTGTAGACTTCCTTACCTGAGCACTAGAGAGTACAACCCAAGCAAATAGTTAAACCCCTACTGAGTGAAGAAAATATTGAGAATCAATGATAAGAACTAGTATTAGCTAAATATGTGAGAAAGAATCACTCATTTGAATAAATAATTTTAGATAGAAGTGCTATAGTAATGACAAGAAGTAAGTAAAGAGATAATACATGTTTGATAGCTAATTTTGAACCAAGAATAGTTAAGGATGCATTAGAAAATTAAAATTGGATAAATGCTATGAATGAAGAGATTAAATAGATAGAGACAACAACACATGCACATTAGTACTAAGACCTATAGACAAGAATGTGATAGGAACAAATGGATTTTAAGAATTTTTTTGAATGAAAATGGAGAAGTTGTGAGAAACACGAAAAGACTAGTTTGCAAAGGTTATGCTCAAGATAAAGGAAAAGATTATAGTGAGACTTTTGCACCTATGGCAGGATTGGAAGGTTTAAAAACATTGTTAGCTTATTCTACCTACATAAAATTCAAATTATATCAATAGGATGTTGAATCTACATTCTTGAGTGGAATACTTGAAGAAGTCTACATAGAACAACCAAAAGGATTCATTGAAACTCATCAAAGGAAAATCCTTTGCAAATTGAACAAGGCATTGTATGGATAGAAACAAGCACTGATAGCATGGTTGGAAGGTTACATTCTTATTTGATTAAGATTGGATTTTCTAGAATGAGTGAAAATAGTAATCTATATTTGAAATGTGAATCTAGAAGTATGGTGTTGATTGCTGAAATATTTGTGGATGACATTATATTTGGAGAAAATGACATGTTATGTAAGACATTTGCTGATCAAATGAATAAATAATTTGAGATGTCTATGTTTGGTGTGATCAAAATTTTTATTGGCCTATAAGTTCATCAAAGTAAGAATGGTATATATGTGGCTCAATATAAGTATGCAAAGGAAATCTTGAAGACATTTGGAATGGATGAGTCTAAACCTATTGATATGCGTATTTAAAATGTGTAATTGTTGTTATGTTGCAAGTTTATTTTCATGATATTCACTTTTTACTTCAAATAAATGAATGGTTAATAATAACTAGGTAACAGTGAAGTTATAATTCTGATAGTTGATAATAACAAGAGCAATGAGTTAATAGTTTGAGTAAAATGATTAAGTGAGTTAATTATGAAGTTGAATGAGATTACCAAGTAAATTCTTTTGATGTTTATGATATTTCATTTGGTACTAAGTGTTTGAAGGTACTATAAGATAACTGGACATATTTAATTCACACCCCCCCCCCCCCCCCCCCACCCTCTTAGTTATCTAACAATGTCACCCTTCAATCACACCTATCCATGCTCCTTTGAGCTCTATACATGTAGTTTTATCTCAATTCAATGAACATTCACACTAAGATATCTAGCTAGGGCTCAATTATTCTCCTAACTCCAATAAGATTCTTGCATGAATATTCATGAAAATTATAGTATGCCCCCTCTACTTATGTTTCCTCAATTACCATTGAATTCCAATGGTAAAACTCAAGAAATGGGCATTTTTGTTCAAATAGGTTGGTAAACCTAGGGTTTCAGACCCAATCTTGCAAAATCCAAATTATCTCCCTCCAAAATCTACCAATATTCACCAAAAAAAAAAAAAAAAACATGAAATATAATTTTATTATCTATGCAGTCCTAGGGTTTGAGGTGTCTATGAATCTTTACAACTAAATGATAGCAATTTGGACATTGAAATTTGTAAGAAAAATAATAAATTTCTTATTATTCATGATAAAATATTTAACAATCTTGTCCAAATAGACCCAATGATATTGAAATAGAATGACTAATTTTCCCTACCCAATTTTTTAAATTCCATGACCATTGGGTGAATTTGATTATTGGATTTGAAAAAGTTGCTAATGTTGTCACAAAATTGTCAAGCAAATCTATTGACAACTTTTACATCAAGTTGCAACTTTTGCACTTTTTTGCCTTATAATTTTTAATTCATCGCAAATTGTTCCTATACAATTAAAACATCCTAAGAACCTATATACCTCATCCCTAGACTTTCATGGACCTTGTTGGTGTTCAAAAACATTACTAGGTTTTCAATTATCCCAATGAGAATATGATACATCTAGGGGCAGCTAACTCCCATTTTCAACATGGCATTTCAGACACCGAGCCAACTATAAGGCATGACCCTTCTTCTACTTCAGGCTCTGCTAAACCTAGGCAGGTAGACCTTAGATTCAAATGATACTATACCAGTGCAAAAACATATCCCTAAATCTATTAAGTAGATTTTACCCTTATTTCTCTTAATGACTCATGAAATGACACAGATCTATAGTAGCTAAATGAAAAGCTATGAATCTCATAAGTTGAGTGAGGGTTAAACATTTAGGTCTTTCAACATGAAAGGGAAAGAACATTTGATTAATAATGTTGAATTCAGCAAAACCCCTAATATGCAGCACCAAGAACTAAGTGACCCTGTAGCTGATCAGTGCCTTAACCATTAGGCAAATCCATGAATCAAATGCATACATATGGATATCTGATACTTATTCAGATATACGATCTATCTATTTACCTTGTAAATAGACATCCATGTTCAATCTGAATCTCATTCTTACATGATATCCTTTTCAATAAACTTGCAACCCTATTGAATCCTTGAAGCATTTACATAACTCTTTGAGTCATAAGCAACAATAAACAACATACAGCCTTAAGGGATTGCAACTATGACCTAAGCTCTTTGTTCAAAGATCATAAAACATTGAAAATTCACTGAGACTAGAGACAAGAATCGGAATGAAACTAATGAAATTCTTTTTCTCTTTGTATTATTTCTTTGAAATTATATAGTCATATGCATGAAATGAAAACATAGAAAACACCTAACAAATAAACTATCTGTATTAACCTTCCTAATGTTGTTCATACAAGAGAGAATGTGCTGAAAGAATGTGGTTTCACAGTAAAACACTGGAACCCTACTAGTATTACCCATAGAAAACTGCCAACCCCCTCAAATGAAAGAATGAAAGAATGATATAGGAAAGAGAGAATTCTCGGATCTGATCTTAGAGTGACATGTGTCCACTTAGAATTCCATCCCAAGAAGCTGAAAAAGCCTCTCTCTACCTTCTCTCTATAACTGCTAATCATATCTTTTTTATTTTGCCTCTCCAAATGCAAAATATCTTAGCAAAGAAAAATATCTGCTAATGAACCTGGATATGTGCCAATTTATCAAAATTTTAGCCAAAACACCACAAATATTAAAATAATCAAATAGAAAAGTCATTGAATGTGTTTTAGGTGTTTTTCCACTGAATTTTGCAACTAGTGACTTGAAACCCCTGATAAAATATGTCATTCAATCTCTGAGAGAAAACCTTTTATAGCATGACCTAGTAGCGTTCTGTGCAAAAACTGACCTGAGATTCGGAAAGTTCATCTTCTCCCAATTTTGGCAATATATAACATTGCATATTGAGCTTTCAGGAAACCCCTTGAAAGTTTGTTTGAAAAACAGTCCCTCTACTATAAACTTGGTCTGCACTTTGATTTTTTTGCAAAAATTTTAAAATTTCTAAAGTCTAAACTTTAGAAAAAAGGCCTTTTAAAATTTAAAACCTAAACCCCAACGTGCACATCCTTATTTTGAAAAATGATTAAAAATTATCATCTTTTTAATATCATTTTCAACCCTTTTTAAAATTTGGGTCAATCATGCTCTGACTGGGCACCACGTGGCAACCTCTGATTGGATGCCTGATTGCTCTGTCACCTGCCACAACACTTGCCACTTCACCACTGGCCCAAGCCCCACTGACACATGGTGCATGCCCATAATCTCACAATACTTAAGGACCTTGCAACTCCAAAATGTAGAATTGCACCATCCGTCAGATCGTGACACATGCCACAATCTAAGTGCTTCCCACCTGAGCTACTCTGTAATGCCACCTCACCACGCATGGGACTTGCTACCACATGGTAGAGTCTCACATTCCCACATTTTGTAAACCTCGTGCAACTCTGTTTTGCGGGCATGCGCCAGCCACACGATCAATCCACGTGTCAAAAGCTAACAAATTGCTACCACATCATCACGCCTACGTGTTCATTTAAAATTACCTTCATTTTGTTGAATGTCCAAGTTAGGCCTCACACTCAAGTCTTGCCTTTCCAAAAGACTCTTTCTTTAAGACATTGTGTACTGTGTTTGAAATGGTATTTAAACTATTTGGAAAAGTGCCATTTCCCCAATGTGGGATTAAACATTTCAAATGTGTTGTTGTCGGCTTCCCTTTTAATTCCTCATTCCTGAGCTCTTTTTTTGTACTTTAGACTACGAATTCTTGACATTGTGTGACTTTGTTACTAGCCAACTTCAAACTTGGCATGAGCTTGCTTTGCGTTTCGCGTGGATACTCTGCCATTTTACATGCCGACTGCCTTCTTTGTTTGATAGTGGCTTTACCTTTCCTTATACATGGGTTTTATCACTACGTGGATGGGCTTGTTTTTTGCCAGCTGCTTCCTGCATATCCCAATGGTCTTCTCTATTTACGTGGTCTCTTCTTTTGTACATGGAAGCTTCCTTTGTTATCTTTCAGTGCTGCCTGGCATAACAATGGATGCAAAATCACCTCATAACAATTTCAAAACCTATTTCAGCTCCTTTGTGACTTTAATTCCCTTGCCGCTACCTTGGTCTTCTTCCTTTGTGTTGTGGTTTCAATGTTTTAGGTAGCATGGTTCTCATGGCGTCAATTTCTCTTACACAGCTTCCCCTTTGACTATGTAAACAATCCTCTCCTTTGCTTTGGAACTGAATCTGGTGGGGGCAGTGGTGCAAGAATAGCAATCTCTGTATTCTCAATGCATGGACTTCCATGTTCATGCTTCCTCTCATGGGTATGTGGTCTTCATTTCTTGATGGCTACATTCTTTAACTAGATGCTTTTTTATAGCGTGATCCTCCTCTGTGTATTGGTTTGTTCCCTTACGTGGTGTGCCTCTTTTGCCCATGTCATGGGCTTCCTACAGCTCCCAACTCAGCCGCAGCCTCTTCCATGCCATGGTCTTCTTCAAACTTTGGTGCCTATCTCCAAACCTCTTTCCTTTCCTGCTCATGGAAAAAGATATTGTTTCCAACTATTTTAAACATCAACCTCTCCACATTCTTCATAGTTCTTCCTGCATGTCGATGAGGGTCATTTCTTGAGAGGAAAGGAAAAAATTTAAGGATAAAATATGAAATGTCATATAGGTTTTACTGTCAATGTTTTCAATTCAAAGTTGGAATAGTCACTTTTGAATTAATAGAGAAATATTAATCTTTTGGCAAGATGGCTTGATTGTATATAAACTTTTGAATTCAAACATACAAAAAGGCTTTTCCTTTTTAAGGCAGCTTTATCTGAGGCTTCTGGCGTATTCTTCATTTCAGCTCCCCTACAGACTTGATGGCGGATTTCTCCCAGCTTGGTAAGGAAACAAAACATTAATACATGGTGCCAAGAAATCTGCATATAATCTGACGTATAGAGCTCCCTTCTAGAATCTCGCAACCTTCTTATAGTCCTGTAAAAGTCTTTGTATTTAGTGACTTCTCTTGCAATGTCAAATATTGTCTTGTCCTTGCTATTCATAGCATGCTTCTTCACCCCAATTCGTACCTCCATTTTCTTGTTAAGTGGCCAAAGTTGGAGAATCAGCAAGAAGAGTCAGTTTTGATGTAGCTGCTAGTGTTTCTCTTTAATTTATGAGAGGACATCTCCATTGCTATAGTTGCTCCCTTGGCATGTGGCTTTGTCCTTTTTCGTTGCCAATTGTGATTTAGCTATTTGAGTCATGTCTGCCCCATCTTCAACAGCTTTCATCCACTATGGTTTGAGATGCTATTGGGAGACTAATTTATTCAAATCTCAAAGCCGTAGCTAAAGCACTTTGCATATTATCATCTCTCATAAATCTTAAAACTCTATCTGCATGCAACCCTCTTTTATATTATTCAAATCTCACAACTTTTGGATAAGGTCAACTTGAAATTTAAATAAAACTAATTTAAACTCTCCAATGTTGTGCAGGGAAAGGCAACGTCCAGTTTTCAAGACTCTTGAAGTCCTATGTTTCATGGTGCTTTGCTTTAAACATCTCCTTCAATTGCTTTGCCATTTATTGATGAGTGACTTGTAAAAAGCTTCATCTTCATATTATATCATTCCACAAAGTCTTACATATTAGCTTTCTTAAAATACAAACACTTGAAGGTCTTTAGCATTCTCACTTTAAAGTATAACTTTATTTGCATATTGTATAACAAATACTTTTGAAAATCATAATCATTAAAGCTCTTCAAGATGCTTTTACTCTACAAATATGATTTTGTAATTTGATGAGAATAGTCAAACCCAAGGTGGGTCCGACTAAAAAAAATTCACTTTCAAATGACTGATCCATCAAATTGATCCATTTGGACATTTCAGACTAACAGGATTCAAATTCAATCATCGATTCATTATTTAAAACTCACTTTTAATCAATTCTGCAAATTGTGAATTTGTGTCCGGAGGCCTGTTGCCTGGCTTTAAAAATTGACATAAACACCTGATAGGGCTCTAAAATCGAACATATTGATTCTCTTTTTTGCAAACTTGCCCCATTTCAAATCTCATCTCATGAAAAATTCGAGGTCAAAAGATATTGGCTATCAAAGTTGACCTCTCAAAACTGCCTGCAAAAAACATGTCAGAAAACACTAAATTGGGTTCAAAATTGGTTTCAAAAACTAGGTAAATTGACACTTGGGAAGACGAAAACTAGGGCATTTTTTCTTTTTCATGAGGAGCATATGGATCTACAATTTGGGCTCATGAAGAATAAGTGGGCACATTTGGCGATCAGTCAAAGTGGGCTACTCAGAATTTGACAACTGGAAACACTGACAGAAAACATTTTTTGCAAACGGAATAGACCTGGAAAAGTGTGTAAATGGATTCCTCATGACCTAAAAATCAACACACTTGAAAAATTTTAGGAGTACAACACAATGGTACAATCCATTCGATCTAACCAATCATAGCTTATAACATCACAAACAAGGGTACCAAACAGTCTGCAAATGTTGACACCAGTATAACTTTAGAAATTATTTTTGGAATCACGTTTGAAAATTGATCAAACGAATTCATCATAAGTTGAAACTTGAAACATAACAAGCCTCTGATGTCTACAATGCAATGCAAAAGGAATTTTCTCATTTTGGTGAACTAGGTCAAAATTATAACATGTCAAATAGGACCTCCCAGAATTATGTGCAATGTCCATCAGCATGAAAATAGCAAATGACCAACTTTGAGGGATTCAAAACCTACTCAAACGGACTCAAAACGATTCAAAATCTGAAACATAGGCTCTCTGGTATGGACACTAGATACTCTCAAAGTGACATATCATGAAACATTTTTGGGTTAAAGATATTCAAAGGCAAACACAACCTCCTGTCGCTTTTTGACATTTAGGTGAAAATGCAGATTTGAAATTTGCCCAGAATGAGACTTCACAAAATGACTTGAAATGATGATTTAACTTCATGGAACAAGTAGACACACTAAATGGAAGGTTTTAGAAGCATTGAACACCTCTCAAGCCTCAAAGGTGCACCCAGGTACAATCACATCAAAAGCATTTATAGGGCTTAATTTCTTCAATGGTGCTCAAAATTTGGGCTACAATTTTGAGCGCCAACATACCTCATGGCCAAGGTGAAAAAAACCATGAGGGATTATATATGCCCATCATGTCAATCACCTTACAAAGTGGGTGTTTTACATAACAAATTGGATCTAATTGGTCTTTGAGGCCTTACAGACTCTAAGGACACTTATTTACATATTTTTTACTCATGAAATACCAGAAAACTTCATGTTTCCACTTAATCTCCTTGGGGTGCTCTTACATCATAAATTATCCTTGAACATCCAACATCAATTTCAACATATATCTTTCATGTTTTTATCAAAAGCATAAAATATTATTATAAAACAATTCACCATCAACATACTTGTAATACTCTTTATTAGTGGACCTTAAATTGAGACATTGTACATATATTATAAACATTCCCTCTAACTGGCAACATTAGAAAAATCAATGCAAAGAATTGTGAAGTATTTTTTAGACTAGTCTCCCAAAAGTCTAGCATACTACATACACAAAAGACTTATGTACAACACCAAGGGCCTAATAACATAGAAAGGAAACATCCATAACACACAACCTATATTTCAAACCATAAGACTGCTAATTTTTGGTGATCGATCAGACAAGTACTACACACTTTTTAGTCATTGTATGAGTTGACTCGACAAGAATTTTTATCATTTGAATTATTAAGTATTTTTTAGGGTTAACTTGTAAGTCAAGATAAATCTTGTTAAAATGGCTTAGGTTTATGGGTTTCTAGTGTGAATTTCATAGAGCTTCTTGTAATGTTATTGAGTTGCAATGGGTTATAAGTTGTAATAAGTTAAAATCATTGGATAAAAGATTGGACTTTCTTTCAGTTTACATAACCCAAGATTGGGGTGAACTAAATTAAATTTGTGTCTCTTCTAGTCTACTTCTATGTGATTTATTTATTTTCATTATTGGTTATATTTTCATATAACTATTAGATTTATTTTGTCTAATCCTATCAAAGACTATAATATTAGATGTAGGGGAATGTAGAGAATTATTCTAGATAGCCACTATAGAACTTCTCCACAAATTCACCCTGTATGTTCCTCAATGATAAAAAAACTTTATAGAAATAGTTGTTCATTCAAGATAAACATGAGAGATACTATAACACCTTGTAGAATCACACAAACTTCAAGTCCAATTCCATGCTTCTATTCATGGTCAAATGTTATTAATTCAAGTGTCATGATACTTCTAATACTTATCTTAATATGTCGTCATCATTATATCATCTCTACAAAAACCTAAAAAGGCATGCTTCCAAACATGAAAATATAATCCATCCATCATATTTATCCCTAACATTCAAAATCTTGCTATAAACACCAATGAGGGTTGACATAAAACATTACACCACATCATTATGATTGCATTGGAAACCTAAAGAAAAATAATACTAAAGGACTAGCATATTAACTATAGCCACATTACCAATTATGACACATTTATTATCATCAAAGAATACTAATTCTATATATCAACACCAAGTAGTTGGACACCAACAATAGAAAATAATATCAACTATCAACCATCTTCACAAGCTTTTGCATCCTATGAAAACTTACCAAAATATCATATCACTTCTTTCCTCTAACAATCTCTCTACATTTTGACAACCATATCAACATGACAAAAAGAAAAGGGCTAACATCACATGTCATTAATAACCTCATGATTTTTTAATAAAATGGGGTTGACATCAAGGAAAAACCCAAATTGTAATAGTTCCTTAGTGTACTAAACATGTTTAATATGTCTTCTTAAAAGTTCAAATGCTAAGTTACTTATTGCTCCCCATTTAGAAAAAATAGCATCTCACTATTGACATTAAGTCAACTTGTCTATTAGTGACTTAACACTTAGTCAGTCAGTTTCATTGCTAACAAGCTCTATAGTTGCTACCAATCTTATCATTCATCTATCAATGTTAACCAAGTGCTTCAAAGTATCTGCTAAGCATCTAAGAAAGATTATATTATTTTTCAAGTTCTACAATGTCTACCAAGCTTTAGAGGCTAAGCACAATGTTACCCAAGTGTAGCAGAGTCTACCAAGATTTCTAGTAGAAGTGATGAAGATCTTAGTGTTAATAGAGCTCTATAGTGTTAACCAAGTATATCAATGTCTATCGAGCTTATAGTGTTAACAAAGAGAATTCAGTGTTGACCGAGTCATATAGTGTCAATCGAGTGATTTAGCATCTATTGTATTTCTTAGTGTTCAAAGTCATATAGTGCTAACCAAGTTCATGCTACTCGAAGTGATCAGTATGGACCAAGCTTCAACTTCAATCAAGTGCTAGAGTTTTTTGACTGTTCACAGTGTTTTTCGAGTGTTAGAACATCATCGAGTTTGTCTTCAGAACCTAAGTTGTAGCAATGGGTCAACTTTGTGAATTATGGTGAATTTAGTATTGTAATCGAATCCATAAGGTAATTAAGTGGATTGGTGTAAATATAATGTATTATATCATATCCAAGAATGGATAAAGTAATGAGTATATGAAAAAGTAAGAAGCAGATGAGTGTGAATTGTAGAAGGCTACAAGAAGTATATGGTATAGAAGAGACTTATCTATCATAGTCAAGTGATCATTCTAATTCAAGGAATATCATTCAATAAATCAAAGTTGTAGAGAAACGATCAACCAATTATTCATCCTAACAAATGCATCAGTCAAATCCTTTAACCGAGTGGGCTTAATTGTCTTTTGCCAAATCTCCTAATACAACGCATACTTCACTATATGTTTGAAAATCCTTTAACAAGGTGGACCTAATAGTCCTTATTGCTCCTAATAGGGAAGATCACCAAAAGTGGTCAATTGTAAGCCTTAACAGGCCAACATTATAATGTAGTACTAAAGCTTGTGGGTATCATCCATACCCAATTTTACTTTCTATTTGAAAGGTTTTTGGGTCACCATATCTTGTGTCAAGGTGTTATTTATTGCTTTCAATATTTCATGCATGGAATTAGATCAGAATAATATATGAAGGGTTAATTAGTTAAGTGAGTTAAAAAAATTATTGGTTCCTAATTCACCCCTCCCCTCTCAGTAACCTAGCCTACCTTACATTTCCAAAAATTGGTATCAAAGAATTTGGTTCTTTCATCAAAAGTTTAGCAGCTTGAGAAAGGATTAGAGGCAATGGAAGTATACAGACTAGAAAAGGCTATTGAGAATGAAAATTTGGATCTAGAATTATCTATTGCAAAATCAAGAAAGCAAAGGAGAAACTCTCTCAATCCTTACAAAGAGGGAAGGATCTTGTGGCACAGATGGATGACAATCTCTACATTGAACAAAGAATTGAAGACTTATGCCCAGAAAGAAATTCAAATGAAGGTGATGTGGCAATCAAAGACCTACTTGAGAAGAATCTCATTCTTTAAGAAGAAGTCAAAAAGTTGAAAAGAGAACAAGACAAATCCAATCAATCAAATTATGTGAAGTCATGGAACAAAAGGAAGAAGCTCAGGAAGAGATAGAAGAAAAAGAAAAAGAAATCAATCAACTATCCCTTCAGCAAATAGGTCTAATTGATCAACCCAATGATTCAAATCAAGAGCTTATCAACCTAAGATCAAAAAATGAAAGAATGTAGAATGATCTCAGCATGGAAAAGAAAACCAATGAGAGAATGATGAAATTTCAACAAATAATGAATCAATTGAATGAGAAAAGTCAATATAGACACAAAGGAAAAGATGAAATAGGATATACAAATGAAGGTGAATCATCTCAACAAGGATCTCAAAAGAGAAAAAGGCCTACTTGCAATCATTGTGGTAAGATAGGTCATACATCAAATAAGTGTTGGAGTAATGGTAAAGAAAAATTCAATGGAAAGTGTTAAAAATGTAATAAGCATGGACATAGAGCAAGTGAATGCACAAAGAAACCTAAGTTTGAAGGAAAGTGTCACAATTCCAACAAAGAAGGACAGAAATCTTCAGAGTGCAAGACAAAGAAATGGAACCTAGCAGAACAAATTGTGAAAGTAATAGTTGGATAGGATTACAATACATGGTGTAGCTATCACTATTGTGGTGAGTTTGGAACACATTGCATCAAATTGTGTAAAACATGACATGAGGAAGAGAAACACTATGAAAAGATGTTTTGCATGTATAGAACTTGGACATCTTGCCAAGAACTATATGAACTGGGGAAGAGTAGAAGATGAAAAGAAACCTAAAGTTGACAACATCAGAAAATAATTGAGGTAGCAATGGGTGTAGAAATATCTAGAGAATGCAAGCTAAAGTCTTGAAGTTGTTGAAACCCAAGTCAATGAGTTGGGTGGCACAATCACCTTGACTTAGTTCCCTATGAAGATCACTAGAACTATGATTCAGAAGAAGTCCTCTAACATTAGTTCCAACTAGCAAGAAAAAAGATCCATAGTAGCATTTAAGATGCACAAGGATCACCAAGTGATGATGAAAGTTCAAGACCTTACGTAGCAAGATCAGGGTGCAAGACCTTACCAAGTAAGATTAGGTTGCATACCTTTTTCTAGATATAGATGTTGAGTTGGTGACTCTACTGAGTACCAAGTTTAGATAGAGCAATGGCAATCCTACCAAGTTAAAAGTTCTTACCGATCTAAAGGTGTCTTCTGAGCAATAAAGATCAAGTTGAATGGCAGATAGTCTGTCACTCAAAGAACATTTGTATGAAGCATTAATGGTAATTGTAAAGACAAAATTTTATTAAAAGGAGCAAATTCATCAAATCATTTAACTGTGAGTTTTTAGAGCTATTAGTGAAGAGAGATTTCAGAGCCCCTAAGAGATTTGAAGCAATATTTAGTGAATATTATTTTCATGTTTGAGGATTTACTAAATGAATGGCATCATTAAGAAAAAAATTGAAAAAGGGTTCAGAGATGTTGATTTATGGAGTGGATTGCAAGGCTCCTATATTCAATCTAACTCCAACAATTGTAGAGGCACTTGACCCAATCAGAGCATAGTCTCGAATCCATCCAAAGGTACTTTTAATACATGATATTAGGTCATTCCATCATTGTTCGATTAAAGAGCTTGGAACCATAGAAATGAATCAAGCATTCCACGAAATTTGTGTGGACAGTATTTTAAAACCTAAGCATAAACATTTGGAGATGAAGGGTTTGACACACATTATGCACATGCCACAATATTTTCAAGGGAAATGGATCAGATACATTTTAAGAAGAATTCACGAGATGCATTTATGGTTGGATCACCCTATCCAAATCACAACAAAGATGATACATAGGATTATTAGGTTGTCAATGTTGAATAAAGCTAAGACTAAAAAAACCCTAGGTCAGGTTGAACTAATGAATAGAACTCTTGCCAGGTCAGGTGGTAGAGGAATGCATCTTAATGGAGTGACAGACATGAAAATCAAGTTTGGGATACATGTTTTTGCTCACAAGTTATATAGCTTGAGCAGACAGAACAACATTCCCTATAAAGTAGTTGACCTAGCATTGAAGGTGGTGAAGAACAATTTATCTTTTGATCTTGTTGAGCTACTATTGAGTCAATTGGGAAAAAACATAGAGAGTGTTTGAGTCTCCAAGAACAATCCATGTAAGTTTGGTGCTCTTTTAACCTATTTATTCTTCTATGTTCAAAAGTGTTTCCATTCTAAAAAAATTATGGTATGGAGGAAAGATACGCCTATATTGTATCAAATAAATGAATTCATAGCTGAAATGGGAGAAAATTTTGAAAGTATAATGGATGTTTACTTTGAAACATTCAAAGAGAAGATGTAGAGTAGATATAGGATTCCTAAGAAGCTAGTAGAAGACTATAAGTAGGATATCTATTTTCAAGTTGATTGTAATAAAATTTATATCCAAGTGTATCACCTATTATCTAGTAGTGCAAATTGAATACTAATATATTAAAGCATTCACATAACTAAAAAAAGGAAAACACTTATGATAGGATGAATATGGTTATCACCACCAAAGGAAGCAAAGCAGTAATGGTAGGCTCCTTATGGCATAACCCATGCTAAGTTAGATTTTTCCCTAATAAGTAGATATGTATGCTCATGATTGTGCTCAAGCTTCAAGTGGATGAATGGTGTGCATAAAGGATGGTTTCAAAAATGGAGTCATGGAGGTATTTCAGCATTATAATGGTATTTTGGTAGTTTTCAAGCCCTCAAAATAGCATTATAACATTACATGAAAGGTGGATGATGTTTTTGAAGGGAGAGGGTTCCATTTATAGGCCAAGTGGTAGAGAGATGGATGGTTAGGATGCATGGATGATAAGATGGTGAGGGAGGGTCAAGATGCACTCAAAAGGGAGCACATGGATTGTACTTGTTTAGCACCAATAGGGAGGTGACACTTGTCACAAGGAGGATGAGTGTGAGAGGATAGGATAAGGGTTGGTCAAAGGAGTAATGAGGTAGGTTGAGTATGTAAGAGGGATGTCAGAGTCATAAAGGGAGGTGTAAGAGATGTAAAAGTCATAAAGGGAGGTGTAAGAGATGTGGTTGAGTTTGTTGACTTTGGATTGGGTTAGCAAGTCTTAACCCTTGCTTAAGGTTGTGCACATGTTTAGGAGGGGGATCAAGATTAGCTTAGAAAGGGGGTTATGGGGTAAGTGGTTTAGCTTTGATGGGATGGGTTAGTTAGGTGGCTAAGTGAGGTTAGTATGGGTGAATGAGTTGGATTAGGGGTTAGGATAGGGTGTAGAGATGCTTTTAGGGTTTTAGATATTTTATTAAATAATTTATTTAATAAAATGGGGATATGGGATTAAATTAAATAGATTTGAGGATTTATTTAATTTAATAGAGGAATAGGGATTTAATTGATAAATTGGTTTTGGGTTATCCTTTGATTTTATCAATTGGACTATAGTTAATTAAATTAATTAATTAACTAGGGGATGATGATTAATTAATTAAATAGTAAATATTTAATTAATAATGTCCTAGGAGATGACTAAATATGATTACCTATTGATGTAATCAAATTTAGGTGTCTACACCAAGTAGTTAGGCCAAGAGTGGCATAAGTAAAACCTTTGGGTTATGAGGTGAACATTGATGACACCAAAGATATAATTAAGGCTCTCCTAAATGAGCCTATGGACCCCAAGGAAACATACTTTAGAACATATGACAAGGCCAAGGATAGGATAGAACTTGAAATTAAGCTACCCTAGATAGTGAATAGAGGAAGAAAGAGGATAGAGAAAATCATGAAGAATAGCAAGCCATCAAGATCTCCTCTCATGCTTACTAAAGGTAAGGGAGATGACATATATGAAGATGAAGATGAAGACGAAGAGGAGAATGAAAAGGAAGTAGAATCTGAGTAAGAGGAGCCTCCCAAGAAGAAAGGGAAGGTTTTAATAACAAAACCTGCAAAGTCTTCCCCTACTATGTTCACAAGGAGATCCACCAAATCTAAGAGGAAATTAAAGTTAAGTGATGAGGAGGATGAAGCTGAACTAGTCATATTTTAGAAAAATGCCCCTACTTTTGAAGAGAGGTTGAATAGAATAAAAGGATGAGGTGTCACATCCTTCAAGACACTTAAGACATATGACACCAGGAGTGTAGCTAAGAAGAAATAGATTGTTGGTGTCATATGTCTTAAGTGTCTTGAAGGATGTGACACCTCATCCTTTTATTCTATTCAACCTCTCTTCAAAAGTAGGGGCATTTTTCTAAAATATGATCAATTCAGCTTCATCCTCCTCATCACTTAACTTTAATTTCCTCTTAGATTTGGTGGATCTCCTTGTGAACATAGTAGGGGAAGACTTTGCAGGTTTTGTTATTCAAACCTTCCATTTCTTCTTGGGAGGCTCCTCTTACTTAGATTCTACTTCCTTTTCATTCTCCTCTTCATCTTAATCTTCATCTTCATCTATGTTATAACAAGTTTCTAATGCAATTCTCAAGGTAGTTGCATCTGTATGGGAAAATGTGGAAAATGTATCTAGAAGCATCAGAGAATGGACCTTGAAACAACTCATGATGAGTCTTAATGACAAAGAGGTGAAGAAATTACTATAGGAGAATGAAATGAAATTGACAATAAAGTTCAATACATTGCTGATCATGTCTAAGGACATTGAATCTGTGGTGAAATCTAATACTATTGCATGGAAAAACATCTATGGTCTGCACAATCCTAGTGATAATGTTGTGCAAATAGATGACAAGGATGGTGAAGAAGAAGATGTGGCACAATATAATGAAGATGCAGAAATAGAAGATGAGAAAATAGAAAATGTAGATGTTGATGATGTTGGTGAGGAAGAAGAACAAAAAGCTATAGGAGGAAGTCTTCCATAAATACAAATTATTGAGGAAACTTATGCAGAGAAGATAGTAACAGAGGTTATGAATTCCCTTCCTCATTCTCCAAGTGAAGCCTTAGTGAAATATAGCTTAGTGAAAGCTTCTACCGAGTTGGTTGAGGTTAAATATGCAACATCAAGCACCCGACCAATCTTTGGAGTTACTCTACCAAGTACTTCGATGAGTGAAGTGTCTAACACTTTATCTATCGAGTAATAGGCTCAGATCTTCCCAGCATTAGGCTTGACCAAGAAAAAACAAGGTATTCCTTTAGTTAATATTTCTTTCCCTACATTTTTTGTTATTCCATGTATTTCCATTATTGTTTCCACCATGGCTAGTGCAATGACAGTTGATACTTAGTCTCAATCAAGCACTGAAGTTTTGAATATGAGAAAATAAATTATTCCATCTATTATTCATAAAGATAAGGGTAAAGAGGAAGAAAATAATCTAGATGAGGACATTGTTATTCCAAATTGGGATACCTCTAACCTGACTCTTGAAGAGATGGATACCCTGGAGAAGTTTGGAAGAAGACAGCAAGGCAATAAAATCTTAGAGAGGAAAGGAAAAAGAAAAATTAGTTCCTTGAAGATATAAATAGCATATTAGTTGATGCTATGAATATTGAGGTTGATGAGAAACAACCTATTTTGGATCAATTGGTTGAAATCATCCACAAATAAAATGAAAGGATGAATGTACAAGAATTTTTTTTGTAAAGGGCAGAGAGAAAATTTGAAAGTAAAGTTTCAGAGCAAGTAGCATAGAGGATAGCTATTGATCAAGAAGAATTGTCTACCATTCTTACAAAACTTGAAACATATGTAAATAATTTTATTTCTTTATTTATCAAGTTGAGTAACACATCTATCTTTACTAAGGAGATTAAGGATAAATTATCCAAGATAGATGAGGACTTGAAGGCAAGTGCACAACAATTGTCACTTGATCCTAGTTGTAGTTCTGCACATTTTATAATGATCAAATACTTGATAGATCTCTAGGTAGAATTACTAAGGGAAGAAGCCAGGATTGGGGCCACACTTACAAAAATCCAAGGCATGATTCTTCCAAACATGGATGCACTGCAAAAGCACATTGTACATGCAAAGACACTCATCCATGACAATAACTTCTCTATAGCTGATCACATGATGGAACTTTCAGCAGAGGTACAGATAACATTACATGCATCCAAGGTATTGCAAGAGAATTGGGACAAGACCATGACAATCATTTTGAAGGTACATAGTGATTCCTTGTCACATTTTGGTATTAACTTGTAAATATTTTTCACCTTTGGCATTTATGTCAAAAATGGGGAGAATATTATTGATAAAGGAGGAGAAGATTATCATACTCCAGATATATGTATGGGAGAGAGATATATGTATAGGGGAGTAGTAATATGGAGATATATGTACGGCTAAGTAGAAAATATGTTTACAAAAGAAATTTTGAAAAATCAAATAAATAGAGTAAAAATAGAGTAAGAGGTAACCAAACGATGGCAGTAGACAATAGTCAAAAGCAAGTTGAAGATCTAGATTGTTGATAAGGAAAGTTTTGAGAAATAAAATTTTTGGTATGAAAATTTTTTGTCACTAATGCCAAAGGCGGCGATTGTTGACATTAGGTCAATTTGTCTATTAGTTACTTAACACTTGTCAATTGGTTTCATTTCTATTGAGCTCTACAGTTTCTATCGAGATTATCATTCATCTAACAGTGTTAACCAAGTACTTCATAGTATCTACTGACCATCTAAGACAAATTTCAATGCTTGTTGAGTTCTACAAAATCTACAATCATCAAAGGCTAAGCACAGTGTTACTCGAGCATACTAGAGTCTACTAAGCTTTCCATTAGAAGTGATGAAGATCTTAGTGTTAATCGAGCTCTGTAGTGTCAACCAAGTATATCAATATCTACCGAGCTCACAGTGTTAATAAAGAGAATTCGATGTTGACCAAGTCATGCAGTGTCAATAGAGTGATGAACAATGTCTACTGAGTTTCTCAGTATTCACCAAGTCATACCGTGCTAACTAAGTTCATGCTATTTGAAGTGATCAGTATGGACCAAGCTTCAACTTCAATCTAGTGCCAGAGTTTTCTAAGCATTGAGAGTATTTGCTAAGTGTCAGAACATCCCCGATTTTTTCTTCAAAACTTGAGTTACAACAATGGGCCAACTTTGTGAATTATGATGAATTTGGTATTGTAGCCAACTCCAGAAGGTAATTAAGTTGATTGATGTGTGTGTGTGTGTGTGTGTGTGTGTGTGTGTGTGTGTGTGTGTGTGTGTGTGTGTGTGTGTGTGTGTGTGTGTGTGTGTGTGTGTGTGTGTGTGTGTGTGTGTGTGTGTGTGTGTGTGTGTAATGTATTATATCATATCCAAGAATGAATAAATTAATGAGTATATGAAGAATTAAGAAGTAGATGAGTGTGAATTCAAGAAGGCTAGAAGTGGTATATGGTATAGCAGAGACTTATCTAACACAATCAGGTGATCATTGTAATTCAATGAATTGTTAGAAATAGATAATGCTGCGGGGGGGGGGGGGGGGGGGGGGGGGGAGGTGAATTAGTATTCTAAAAGCTTTTTCCCATAACAAAATATTATTAATTACTTTATAAATTGCATATGAAAGTAAACCAACAACGTTGAATAGTAAATATAACCATGCACATAGAGAACTCATAACACCATTATTTGTTAACTAGGGAAAACCCTGGGGGGGATGATACCCACTAGATGATTCATTAAATGATAGGATCCTATTAAGGATATTGACCTTGTTAGGAGTCTATGAAGTGCATATAGTGTCTTGTGTCCTTGTTAGAGGGCTAGGCCTTGTTAGAAGCCTCAATGCTATTAAGAGTTTATACAACCCTATTAGGAGTTGGTAGAATAATTACAATGTATGCAAGAAGAGCTCACTACCCTAACATGCAATTATACAATTCAATTCTTTCACAAGATAGGTATACATACAATAGTTTCTTTGTTGTTGTAACTTGCACTTGTTCTAATCTTACATCAAATTTTGCATCACATGAGGCTCACAAATAGTTCACATGTCGCATCCAATCACACAACTTCCCCCTTATATATGCAAGATGAGATCTTTTCTTATACCTTGTACAATCACAAAACTTTGCACTATCAGCCTGCATGTCTTCACATGCTTGAAATAATATAAAATAACTTATAGAATATTATTCACATAGTAGGCCCATTATAATTTAGTAATTATTTCATAACCAAAATAATTCCTAAAGCCATAGAGCTTTGTTTATAGCTATGCCCTATTCTGCACTGTTAAATACCCACACTATTAATCTTACTTAACTTGAATTGTATTGTTTGTACACATCTGCCTATTGGAACACATCATCAGGACACTATCATGAAGCTTTCCTCAATTTCACATAAGCTAACTCTCAATGAGTCATCCACACACTTAAGATATGTACTCTGTGCTACTACAAATTGTCTAACACTTAGACAATTTTCTATCTTTAAATGCATAAATGAAATGTTGAATATATTTTTCCATAAATGAAAATAATCAAGATATCTAACTAACCATATTTCCAACAATCTCTCCCTTTGGCATTGATGGCAACATTTGGGAAGATTGGCTAAATCCCAAAATGATGTTATACATAAACCAAAAAAAAAAAAAAAAACTACACAAAAGTTTCCTTCAAAACATAACAATTTTATTCATATTTTGATGGATCATCATTACATTCCTTATCACTCATTTACATTGATATATACATAAGCTCCCCCTTACATATACATTTAAATCTATACAAATTTTCCTCTACATAATACTCCCCCTTTGCAATCAATGGCAAAGGTGCCAAAACTTGTATCTCAAAAACTTGTTGCTTGTTGTTGATCAGCTTGTCATTCTGGATATAAAATCTACAAAATAAATTTTTAGTCTATCAAAGTCCTTCTTCCAGTTCCCTTTGACTATATATGATATGATGATGAGTATAAAAAGTGCATAAAATGCCACTTCAACTATGCTCAGGTCAGTATAGGAAAATTTGTCATAGGAATTCTTTATTGTGAAACATTCCTCCAATTGCAACTGCAAAATTACAACTTTGGGTGCCAGATATTCTGTGAGAATAGAGAATCTCCTTATTACCTTCTCTTTGTCAAATTCAATGCCTTTGATAGCATTTTGGATCTTCTCAATCTCATTCTTAGAATATTCTATTATGATCTCTAGTTGTTGCAATCTTGTAGTGAGTGTCTAAAGCTCACTCATATGGCCTTTGATCTTCACATCAAAATCTAGTAAGTAAGTGTGAGAAAATGTGCACTATCCATGCAACTTATTACCTTCAGTAATTCACTTTCTCAGTTCCTTGATGTTTCCATCAAGTGCCTTCAAATCATTGCACATATTGGTGCACACTATTTTGAATAGGGTTACATCATGGTTTATCTACACTTGCATTGTGCTACTTTAGCTAAAGTTGTGAAATCCTTATCAAAAGTTTTCACCAACTCTTTTAGTTGTGGAAACTATCTTTTGCATGCACTCCAAGACTTTAGCAAGAGTCTTCTCCAAAGACAACAATTTTCTTCTTCTTGAATAACGTGCTTAGGGTGCCCATTATTTCTAATGGGATAGATACTGCTTCTGATGTTCTAGTTGCTGATACTACTAAAGGTACAATAGCCTTTATCTTCTATTCCTCTACTTTTTTATTTTCCTCAGCCTCTTTCTTTGCATCTTCTTCTTTGTTCTTCTATTTTTCTCTTCTTTTTCTCTTCTTCTTTCCTTTTCTTCTCTTTTTCCTATTTTCTTTTCTTCTCTTCTACTTTGCGTGCCCTCTTTTCTTGTTCTTCCTTCTTATTTTTCTCTTCTTCCTCATCATCAAAATTGGTATAAGCAGTGATATTGTTGATATTGCTAGTAATATTTGCTCCATGCATTGCAAATGGGTTCTCCTTTGCATCCACAATTATGTTTGTACTATCCACTTGCATGGATCTAGAACCCATAACAATGTGATGTGATGATAATGCTTTTTTTGTCCCTTATGCCTCTTCTTCTTCACTGGAAGGTGTTTTTGCCTATACATATACTAGACTGTTAGTCTTTTCTTGTGCATTCTCCTTAGGCACTAAGGACATATACTTTACTATACATAGCCTCCTTTGTTTCCTTCCTAACTTCTTCATAATTGTCTCCCATCAAAAGAATTTATCTTCTTTTGTTCCTCTGCAAGAACTCAATACCCTTCAAAATTTTGTTAGATTCTTCTTTTGATCTAACATCACATAACTTATTTATTGATGTGATTCTCATATTCAAATATTCTTCTACTACTCTTCTCTTTCTATTAATTAATCTATTATATAGGTCTTTAGGAATTTTATTCTGAATACTTTCAAATGTCTTATTTCTCAAAATCATGCTTCTTATGGTGGAATTCTCTAATTGCCTCCTATCCATACCAAAATACATGCTATAAAATTTATTTAACTAAACAAAATTGTCATCATTTATATTCTGCATGTTCAAATTCTCTACCTTTGGTTTCCATGTCTTTTTGCATGTAGTTGTCCTAGCTTCCTACACATCTTGTTCAATAGGTTTATCTTTAGTATCATCTTCTAAGCTTTTAGAATTTCTCATTTGCATGGTTTTTATTCTCTTACTAGGCTCTTTGGTGGTCTTCTTTATTCTTTTCTTACTAGTTGCATTTGCACAACTATTGAATACAGTGTAATAGGCGATTTTGCACATGGTTGTGCCATCGTTACTCTCTTTGAAGGTCCTTCCACTGTAATAGGTGTTGTTGCTAACAATTCAAACTACCCACTGGCCCTCATTTCTAATGTGATTCCCTTGATCTCATTGAATTCTTGTCTTGACATACTAGATTCCTTGAGGATGGAATCCATCTCCTTTTCTATTTTCTTCTTGCTCTCTTTTCTATGGAGCTAAGATTCTACTATATCCTTAGTCTTTCATCATATGTTCCCCATCTAGGATATTTTCTATCCTGCTAAGATTTGAGTATGATCTACACATACCCTTCTATTAATTTTGCACTTATCTCATAACTCATAGGCTCAATGAGCTTCACTCTAGGTGTTGGTGTTTGAAACTACTAAGCAACAAAATGCTCAATATCACGGTGAGATTACTCACACAATCTAAGGATTAGCCAAATCCTCATAGAAATTACATGAATAAACCACTTTGACCCAACTTCAATAAAACTAGAAATAGTTTTCTACTCTTTAGGCTCTGCTAAACCAAGGTGGGTATACCTAGGGATGATTCTAATGCAAACTATGGTATGAAATTATCTTAGTTTCATTCTGATTCTCATCTTTTACCCTCGGGCACATACATAGTTTATTAATTTTCTCTAAAAGCTTCTCAAATCTATATGCATCCCCTATAAGCAGATCTGGTTATAAATCTCCTATAGTTTACAACTATTCCTGGAATTAGTGGCTATCTAAGATTCAGAAAACTATATGCAAACAAGTGGTAACCAGCATTTGTAACTTTAAACAAAATGAAATGAAATGGTTTTGATTTTTTTTTAAAATGATTTGATATGCAGCAGTAGAATTCACCCTTGCTCACTTCTGACATATGTGACTAGTGCCTTATCCATTGGGCAAAAAATTAGCTATTGGCAAGATATCTAATTCAAATAACTTGTAAATGAATTAATCAATTGTAATCACCCATTTCCATTCTTATGAAGTATCCTTTCTACAAACTCATAAACCCTACTAATTCATTAAAGCATTTCTATAATTTCTTGAATTAAAAGCAACAGTGATATTAGCATACAACCCATCTAGATTGCATTCGGCCAAGTTAAACCTTATTTAAAATGACTTCAAAGTAGACAAACCCATAAAAAGGAGACAGAAATTGATGACACAAATATAGTGTAAATACCCCTTTGTATTATCATTTTAGATGACTAGTACAATGAACAATAGAAATAAAATGAAAGCCCAGAATAGATTTTTTATTTCTATCATTCCAATGTGTCATAAGAGAGTACAATTGGAAGAAAACTCAAGACAACTACATACTATTGGACTGATTGTCTATACTTTTCTTGAGAAACACAAAAATTATACAAGTTTTTGGACCATCACAATGCCTTGAAAACTCATTTATAGAGACATGAGTTGCAATAAGCAAAGGGAAATTGTGATTGACAAGTGTCCTTCCAAGCAAGAAAAAAAACATCATAACAAGAGACAAAAAATGAGCATAACAGAATGCCAAGCGCATCAAAATTCTTTGGGTAGGCCCATTTCTATTACTGTTGCAAATCATCAACTTTTGATTTGTCCCCCATTATCTAGATCTTTAGAATACGTGGCTACCAAACTGGCCAACGAAGGGTTATTTTGTGGTACCTCCAAATCATTTTTTTCCTGCAGGTTTTCACTACTTTCACCTTGAGTAGGCAATGTTACTTTTTCACCTTCATATTTTGTCAGATCTGGTGTTGATGTGTCAATGACCTACACCTCACCCTTTTTTTCCTCATCGTCATCTGTACCACCTTCTTCTAATTTCTCATCAGAAGGAATATCTGATATCCAAGTGTTAAACTGTGCATCATCAGGCTAGCTGAATTGTAGGATATCATCTTGCTTTTTTAATATGCAATTAGCCTTATTTTCAAGACTAGCAAACTCTTGTCTCAAAGAATCAAAAAATAACTGGACTTTAACCAATTCTTCTATCGTGATGGCCCACCAGGCATGCCCCTTTTCATTTACAACTTTATTTATCCTTATGCAGAAAAGTTCATCCAATTCTTTACTCCATTCATCCTTATTTTTCAATTTATTCTTTCTATCCAAGGCACAAGGAAAAAAATCAAAAAATTTATTCTTGTAATTTCTTAAATAAGAAACAATTTTCAGTTGCAGAGCAATTCTCTTGTTATCAAAATTTGACAGGTCATTAGCAACATCATACATTTTTTCAATATGGTCATGGGAAGACCTTATAACTGAATAACATGAAAGGGTGATTTCTTTCTCCCTTTTTCCCCATTTATTAACAATAGGCTTGAGGTTTTCATCTAGGGTTTTCAGTTCCTCTCATATACTTGTTACTCTTGCCAACTGATCATAGAACAAGGGCCATTCAATTTTATCTACTAAATACATTAGAGCCTTTCTAAGCTTATCCTCATATTGCATATTTAACTCTACATATAAGGCCCATAGCTTTCTTTTCTCTTCTTCAGAATCCTCAACTGTGTAATATTCTGGCTTTTGAGGTGTGTCTGGTATTTCTACAAGGTGGGTGGATTTAAAAGGTTCCACTGAAGGATGGGGGTATGTTATTCTTGGCTTAGTGGACTTCCCCATTAGCTTGTCTTCAAGCTCAATTCTCCTTTTTACCTCCTTATTATAGGCCTCAAGAATTGTTTCATGTTTACTCTGTAGTTCAAACATAGCCTGTTCCTCTTTCTTAGAAATGGCCAAAAGAAATTGGGATGAATCCACATTCCAATGTGCTACTTGCACATGTGAGGTATCAACAACTCTTCTCACAATTATGCTTCCCATCAATCCAGATTCATATGGTTGTGATGATGTGGCTCTAGATCCTCTTCTCAATGACCAACTAACCAATGTAGCTTGATCTTCAATGAATGCAATGCCTTGGAAGTCCCTTTTATTTTGATCTTGCAAAGTTAGTTTATTTGAAATAGAACTGAAAACTAAGGCATCAGCAATATCCCAATTTAGTAACAATAAAATGTTAGATGCCTTCACCATTTGTCTTCCATCCTCAGGGCTTATATTCTAAAATTATTTTATCATTTATTCTTTTGTTTGGTTCTGGATGGAAGATTCATCCAGAAATGGATGCTCTATTTTCAACCTTTTACATTTTTCATCAAAAATATTCATGTTTGCCCTCTATGCAAACTACTGAAAAACCCTAGATTTCACAAAGCTGTCATCAGCCAAAAATTGATGACTTGCCTATTCTAACGTAGGGTCCAATTCCTTGCCTCTATAGTTAGCTATTGTTAGGTCCAAACTTGGTAGAGGAGGTTCTGGAGGGTTACCTTCATCCAATTCTACTTGAGTAATAAAGATACCTCCCTATGATCCCATCTGCTCAATTTGCTCACCCATGAGTTGTTCTTCTCCAATCCTCAAAGGGGATTGAGTGGGTGAATATTCCTCAACTTGAGGTCTCTCTTCTTTCATTACCTTCTGCCTCTTGGGACTAGGTTCATTAGGTCTCTCCTCTAGGGCTATACTGGTGGATCCCATTATTTTCTTGCCTTTATCTACAAGAGCCCTTTTATTTTGAATTATAGCGTACCCAAGCTTCTTTTGTACAATTATTTGACCAGCTCCTATATTAGCAATGAAAGCCAACCTCCTCATGACTTCTTTGGTCTTATTAGGATAAGAATCAATAAAAAATGTTTCTTCTCATTCATAGCTTCCATTATTTCAGGGAAGTTATTCATGAGCTTATTTATTTTGCCAGCCTCTGTATTAGCATTATCTAAAGGACTATATTTCTAATCAAAATAATGAATGAATTCTAGGACCCGGGAATAAACTCTCCATTTTTCCTTTTTAGTTTCCTACTCCTGCAATGAGAATTCATTCCTTATAATGTCCTCCAGATAATATGAATCATGTTTAACCTATCCCAGCTTAATTCTATGCCTCAAGGTTTAATTAAAAAATCCCTCAGAATCACAAAAACAGGGATGGGAGATAGCCATCATATACTAATCCAAAATTTTATGCAAAAAGAGCCAACCCCCTTTGGTAATCACAAACTGATGGGCCACTATGAAAGTAGGGAAAATTGACCCTAGTTACCTTTTCAACAGAAACATTTCTTCTACTCCTCCTCATTGCCACAAAAATTTAGCCGTTCCTACCTTCAAAGGTACTTGGTAAGGCAAGACATGAGGACTCCCTTTAAAATCATAGATTCTAAAAACCATAGAAATAGGGTAAGGAATGATATCTCCCCAATTGTGTGAAACTTTCAAGTTATGGGGTTTGTCCATAGGTTTGATGAGGTCCATTAATACCTTAGGGATTCTAGGATTGTCTCTTAATATGAGACATCTCAATTTAGAAGCAAAATACCTATCAAATCTTTAAAAAATGGCATTATTTGCATCCCAGGTCATATCTACGCTCCACACCTAGATTGGCAATGCTTCCTCATTCCCTTCTCTGTTCAAATCCATCTCTTTACCAAAATAAGTCACCCCTTTGAACAAGAACATGTGCATCAATAGAGAATAGTGTGCAAAAGTTTTCTCTATCTTCCCTTTTGCAATTCCAACTAAACCAATATGAATTTCTTCAGCCAAATAGGAAGCAAAATCAAAGATAACATCTACACTGAAAGAAGCAATTTGAACCATCATATACATAAGGCCAATGGGCATGAAATCCTGCTCATCTTCACCAAAAACATGGCATAGTGCCTGGTATATCTCTACAGCCTGGGAAGTGAAAAGACTCTTCTTGAAAGGTTCTCTAAAGGCTGTAGTAATTACCGGTAGAGTTCCTACTATACCAATGTGTGCCCTCAGTGCACCTCCCCTAATTATATCCTTCTTTTCTTTGTATTCATTCTCTAATTCTGGCAAATTGATTGGCACATGGTAATCTAACAATGGTTCTAGGTGAAAAACCTCTCTAATTTCTTTAGGACTAATTGAGATCAGAGGCACACCATCATTTCTTCTCACCACCCTAATAGCTTGGTCATAATTCTTGGCAATGGCTTCAAGCAAATCATAATCCATGAAAACAATTGGAACTACTAGCTTTCCCAAATCAAAATTCCAGACATTAGCAAGCAGGGCAAAAAAATTCCTTTCTAAAAACCACTTTTTAAACAAGACAAGACCAGTTTGCATAGTTTTTGCATCCCTAACCCAATTCCCCTTGTCATATAGGCCATCAACAATCTTAAGCCTAGAGTTTAAGGAAATTAACCTTTTAACTTGTGTAGGCTCAGTAGTGGATTCTAGGAGTAATTCTAACAAATCATCATGGACATTCCTATCCATATAATTGATTTGCCCAAAAACTACTTTCTTATGAGGCATCTTGATCATAATAATAGGAACTAGAATGTTACAGAGGTTATATATGAGTACTTACTTGACTTGTCAGACTTGTTCTTCTTTGAACCTCTGTAGTTGCTCTCGAACAAATGAGGAATTAGTTCATGTTCGTACCAAGCTAAACACAATATGATCAGCAGGCTCTTGTGCTCAAAAAATATGAAATTTTTGTTTGCATGGGATTGGAACTAATGAAATATCCTATATTATACTCTATTTCTCCCACACACAAAGCTTTCATTCATCATAAATGCGCAGAATAGAAAAATAGAGTGGCATCACACTTCCTTTTAAATTTGCACCATTGATCCTTGAAAAATCCTATGATCCAAGAATGAAAACTAGGCTGACTCACTTTTCTTCTTAACACATTGGCAGTCAAACCAATAAAATGCCTCCATCTGTATCTTTCCTCTAATGTTGGCATTTCAAACTAGGCCCATGGATGACTGAGGACAAATGTCATCAACTCGCTACCTCGCTATACATAACTTTCGAGCATCTTGCTATAGTGAGTATGTGACAACCACTGATTTTGCTGTGATCATGTGGCAAATATTTGAAACAATTTTCAAGAGAAAAATGGTGGGTCCCTCATTTGCTAACTCGCTATACATAATCTTTGCACATCTTTTCATAGTGAGTTAACGAGTATCATTGATCCATGCTTGATCTAACAATCAAAATTCTTTACATGTTTTATACATGAGGAGTGGGTCCAAGTACTGCTGTCACTGAGCTACCTTAACATGCTGGCACACATATATATTATTTAATTTCCAATGACATCATACATCCTTGGCCTTGCCATGTTTGTTATTTTTAGGCGGTTCGCTACATCGCTACCAGCAAAATTACTAACTATCTAGCTAGTGATATAGCGAGTTCCGACGAATTTAGAATTTTTGGCTTATAGATGCTTAGTAGGATGCCACCGTGTCGTTTGATCTACATACCTCAACTTTGTCAAGTCACTCATTCGGGGCCCACCTTTGAGGATTTTATGTTACATCACAAACTTTCGACCAATCACTACTGGAAAAATTACCAACTATCCAGCTAGCGATATAGCGACTTTCTACAGATTCACAATTCTAGTGATGGAAAAAAAAGACACATTGATTGAGACTGCACCAATTGAAACTGGTGTCAAAGAAGGTAGTCATGCATATTTATAAGACTGCATGGGAATTTTTGTGGTCACATCAATCTTAAAAAGGTTACTACCTTTTACAAAATCTGGGCACTTGCTATGTCGCCACCGGCAAGTCACATGGATTTTTCGATAGCGACTTAGCGAATTACCAAACAAACTTGAACTCCGGTGACACCATTTACGAGTATTTCCACATACGTTCTTCTTAATACTAACAAGCCTGGGACATAGTACGTGATCAAAATGCCTTGATATTAACACACATTTTCAATGCTGGACTTCATTTTTCAGTATCACAACATAGTTCTCTGATGGTCACTACCTCGCTATGCGTAATCTTTGAGCATCTTGCCATAGCGAGTATGCAACAACCGTAGATTCAAATAAGATCCAACGATGGGATAAAACCTCTTTCAAAAGGACTCAACAATGACCTCAAAGCAAGTGGGAAAAGAATATTCACTTCACCCTTTTTCAAAACTTTCACACCAGGATAAAATTTGAAAGGCAAGACCTAGGGTTTTACACAGATTTTAAAAGATATCAAAAATATGAGACCAAAACCTAAAACCCTAGGACCTAACAAAAGAACTCACATATGATTTTTTACCATGATTCTAAGAAAAATTAATATGTAAAAAATCAAACCAACACTAGGTATCATTGCTTCCATATAGGTCTTGTCAATCTCTAGCATGAAGCATAAATCATCCTTATATTTATCCACCATAGACGAAGGTATCCTATACCTTATTTTCATCTCAAACTGAAATTTCTTCATCATTCTATCTATATCAATGTTTGTGACATTCTCAAGCTTGAATCTATAGCATTGAGTCACTATCTCCATTGGGCACTCATTGCTATCCCAATTGATTATTCTAGCAAACTTCTTTGTAACATAAAAGAACAAATGAGTCATTAAGGACTCAAATCTAAACATGGAACTCTTGTTTTCTTTATCTTTACAATATTATCCAATAGTTGCAATCTGATAATGTTGCACAAATTTACTTTCCTTCTTTCAATAGCCATCACATATTCTACATGAAGATATCCAATTGGTACACAGTTCACCCTTGATCCATGGTTCAACTTGTACCCTAAGATCTTAGTCAATAATTTGACTCCTTTATCCTCAATAAGATCAACCTTCATGTTCCTTCTGTCAAATTTGGTTTTCAGATTTGTCTCAACCATTTTCCTAACACTTATCTCATTAATAGGATTGCAACCTTCATTACTTAATCCTATGACCTTGTGAGTTAGGTCATTGTCAATGACAATCTGTGCATCACCCTACCAAAATATATCGTCATGTATTCTACTCAAAATGATTTGAGTCTAGTCATGATTATTGAATTCCATGTAGAGCATATACTTCACTAAATTAAAATCTTCCAAGTGTGTACATTCAGACTTAGAGATAACTCATTATTGCACATGACCCCTGATTCCTTGTGAATTTCATCATCTCCTATGCTCTCAATCTTACAATGTATATAACTCCTTATATCTTCTATGTGTAATATATTTTCTAGAACCTGCAAAAATGTGCCTACTGGATCATCTAATAAAGAAACAAATGGGTGTTTCCAGAACTCATACCTTGGTCTGTCACTAATATCATAGACTCTCTGACTGGTCTTTGCTCTATAACTATGAAAACTAGATTCAATACTTCATAAAATACCTCAAATTCATGATTTAGGGCTTCTACAACTTTTGGCTTCACAAACTTTACTTCACACTTCAATATGCTATCAAATCACTCTTCAATTTTCTCAAGACACTTCACATGAACAAATGGTACATCAAATCTTTCTCACAATCCTTAAATCATTTGAAAATGGATTGTGCATTAAATGTGTATCTACCACAAACTTAGAATATTATCTATGTTCACTAGTGACCTTTTTCTTACAATTCCCTCTTACTGCGATCACATCTAGACTTACGCGCTGAACCATAGTTTCTTCTCTATGCCTTCTACCATCTATTAACTATGCAATCTCTAACTCACTCTCTAACATCAGTCCTAATCAATTGATGCTTTGTTGCTTCTTTGATAGCTTAATTTAGATAGGTTGAGCCACAAACAATCTATGACATTAACTTTCCATTAGGTGCATCAAAGAATTTCTCTTCCAATATTGTATGTGACCTCTCTAGATTACAAGCCTTCACAAATGTTTCTTTGAATTCATCAACATGTTCCTTGACTACTTCTTTTTGACTTTTGTTGCTTCCATTTTCATTCCTTCTATCATTCCTATTACTATTCGTTCTGTGATTAGGGTTCCTGTTAAAGTTCCCTCTATCCATTCTACAAAATCTTGTCATGTGTCCAAAGTTATTGCATAACTAACATACATGTGCATTTCTCCTCTGATTGTTTCCATTCTGAATTTCAGTTGTTCTGCAATTTCTTGCAATATGTCTAGGATTGTTAGATTTGTAATAAATGAATTGCTTTCTCTCACCATTAGGTTTCTCTCCATCATTAGATTTTCTCTGAGATCTACTTCTTCCATTACCAATAGGGTCAGTATTCCTAAACATTCTACTATTCTTATTATTATAAAAAAAATTAGGTTTCTTACATTCTACTGCCTTATGTCCATAATCAAGACAATTATAACAATAGAAATTAGTAATAGGTTTAAAAGGCTTATCTATGCAATCTCTCTTCATATGTCCAACTTCATTTCATATGAAACATCTACCTTTGAATTCTTGTCTTACCTCTTTGGATGAATTATCTTGCTTAAGTTCTTCAACTTGCTCTATTGTTCTAGGTTCATCAAATTTCTCTGTCAATTCAATTTTCTCAACTTCATCAGACCACTTGAACCTTTCTTTAGGGATTTTTGCCATAGAATATGGTTCTATCCTAATGTCATCTATCTTTGTTGACTTCTCTCCAAGAAGATATCCAAGGCCTATCTTTTCATAAGAGGGTCTTTGATGAAATATATGTTCATCAATTTTCTTAAAACTTGTGTAAAGTTTCTTTAACAATTGTTTTTCTTGTGTCATCTCTCCTTTCACAATGATGTTGTATTTTTCCAACTCTGCATGCTCTATTTTAATAGAATCTAATTCAGATGTCACTTGACTCAACTAGGATCTAAGGTCTACATTTTCAGATTTTAGATCAAGTTCACTCTTATTGCCACTAATCTTAAGACTTAACTTCAATTTAACAATTTTCAACTCATGTTTCAAAATCTCATTCTTTTTCTTAAGATTTTCTATATCATTATTATTACTAGTTTGCACAAAAGGTTCTTTGCCAGATTTAATATCATCAATTTCATATTTCAGTTTGCCAATGTAAACTTTTGCATCTTTATATCTATATTTCAAGTTATCTCTTTCTTTAGGAAGAAGACCAATCTATTCAAGGGCTTCTTCAATATTTTTCTCCAACTATTCCATATTCATTGAGATCTTACTTAAGTTGTTAAGCCTCTTCAAAGTAACTGTGCTTTGATACCAATTGTTAGAAATAGATAATATTGAGAGGGGGGGTGAATCAATACTCTACAAACTTTTGCCCACAATTAAATATTGTTAATTACTTTATAACTTGCATATGAAAGTAAACCAACAATGTTGAATACTAAATATAACCATGCACATAGAGAACTCATAACACCATTATTTGTTAACTAGGGAAACCCTAGCCAAGGGAAAACCCCAATGGGGATGATACCCACTAGATGATTCACTAAACAATAGGGTCCTATTAAGGATATTGACCATGTTAAGAGTCAGTTGGCCTGATTTTTCACTTACCTACAAGCTTGTTAAAATATGTGAAAATTAGGATGAACTATGTATAAAATGCTTAAGGTTTCCAAAAAGTTATGTTAGCCCTCATGAAAAAGCACTAGGTAAAATCTTTTTTCTGTTATGATGTTTGAGTTCGTTTGAAAAAAAAATTCCTTTTAAAAAAGAGATATGTGAAAAACCTTGTTATAACTTTATATCCCTAAGTTTTAAGCTAATGCTTGATATTTATTTTTCATGATCTCTCATCTTTTAAGTCGTAATGTTGCGAAGTCTCTTTAATAGAAACATCACTTCACTGTGCTTACTAACCATTTCCAAGGTGGTGAAAGGGTGAAACAGTCTATTTTGAGCTTAGTGCAGCTTCATAGTAGTTAGTAATAACATCAAGGTTGGGGATGCAAATGAGCGAAACAAGGAAAAGTACATGATCACAAGTCATTCTTGACTTAAGGCATTTCAAGTGGTGATTCTGCGATAAAAGGAAAAGGATTAAGTTCAAACTGTCATCACAAGTTCGTAGGTCATAAAGTATTAAGGATGTCTTAAGTTGTGACCATGCAAATAAAAAGAAGCAGTTAATAGAGATGTCAACACAACATCGTAGGGGATCAGATAAATTGTGAAGACTAAGCCACAAGGTTGCAAAAAGTTATTGATGATTAAGAATTATAAGCAAGTGTACCTAAGTGGATTAAAGAAAACCTAGGTTAATGAAGTGAGGCTATGAGAGCTTCTAGTCACACCTTTGTGAGGTTACTTGTTGGGTTAAGAGTTTTAGCCGCGAAGTAGCGAAGAAAAGAAGGTAGTCAAATAAAGCCTTGATCACATGATCATGTGGATAAAATATGAAGGTGATGTCCAGGTTGTGAAACCATGAAAGATACCCAATAGTTAGAAGAAATGCTTCTCACCAGCTTGCAAAGGTTTGATCCAAAGTAATATGTTAAGTTGCAATAGAGTTCTTCATTGATCACTACAGTTAAGATTTTATATTATCAGACCATCGTTGGAGCTAATGAATAACTCAAAGTAAAGGTCATGAGGTGGTGAATGTTATGGATCATGCCTCCATAAGGTTTAACTAGAGTTTTCAAATTATTATTGTGAGTATGCGATGATAAGTTCAGAATGGCTAAGGTTAAAAAACTAGTGCAAGTTCACAAGGATTTACATAACAGTTTGAATTCAAGTGACAAAGTTGCGAGAAGAAGATAATAGTCAAACAAAATAATGGAGCACATCTTTGCAATTCAAGAGTAAACATAAACAAATAATGATGTGAAGGTATGAACAAAGGGGTTGTTGAATTTAATAATGCTTGTCGCACTTTCGCACGGTTCCATGGATAGTTGGGGCATTAAGTTGCACGATGTTGCAGGATGAGGAAAGTGTTAAAGGAAAACTCTTGGCACAACATCGCATGGTTAGAATGAGCATCTTCTTTGGCGGCTATGAAGGAGTGATATAGTAAGAATATAAAGCATCACAACATCACAAGGGTAAAGGATGCTAGGGTATAAATAGTATCGAAGGGGAAAATGAAGGTATTCACAGCATCGTAGGCCAAACTCAATAGATAGAAAGATAAGATGTGAGGTTGTGAAACATTAGAAAGATAACCCTAGCCTCATGGTCATAGTTGGAATCAAGAAGAACATAAAAGTTGTGGTGAAGGAGCAATGAGTTGGTCTTCATATCATCTCAACTGTCAATTTTTAGGCATGAAAGTAGTTTTAACAACCACGTCTGAGCTGGATAAAAAGAACAAGTGTTGGATGTACAAAGATATGAAAAAGCATAGATTTTGCCAACTTTTTGAGAATTTATAGGGTTTTCAAGTGTGTTGATCTTAAATGCCATTAATTTCATGCTCCCATTGTAGAAGAAAATAAAGTATGAAAGATAATGAAATTTTCATTACCGTTTTCATTATTGCTTAAGTTTCCTAAGTGAATTTTGATTTGTAGAGTGATTTCCAATGATTTTTAGCATTTAGTATAAAGAGTTGACATAATTACTTGGAGAAATGGCTCAAAGAGAAGGAGAACTAATTGCACAAGTAGTGATTGAAGACCCGTCTACACTACCAAAGGTTCCTAGAACATTTGTAGAAGAATGGATACATATTCTGCCTGGTTCAACCAACACCTAGAATGCAAATGATCTTGCTTTCAAAGACCCATATGTATCATGTAGAGATGCAGAGGTTCCTAATAGGAATGGGTATGAATTGTTCTAGTATTTCTATAAGAATAGAGCAAAAAAGGTTCCAATATGTAACCCTTGGGTAAGGAACTTGGGAAAGTTAATTATGCCAAAAGTGTTTGTAGATGTGGACTTGGTTAAAGCATTAATCAAATGCTAAAATTCTATTAACAAGTCATTCCATAGAAGGGATAGAAGAAATTTCGTATCTTTGGGCAAAGAAACATTCATAGAAGCATTTGATTTAGGCAGACCTATGTCACTACCAATCGAGATAGGAAAATTGAATGAAAATTTCAATAATCATAAGAGCTTCTACATGGATAGGAATATGACCATACACATTCCTTTGATAAAAAAGAATGTGGGAGACATTCTAAAGGAGAAAGCTACTGAAAATATTATGCCTTTGAAATTCTTCCGAAGATACTTTCAAAATATTGTGTTTGGGATTTACAAAGCTCTAGTTTCAAAGGGAACCATGAATGCTTCAAGAGCACATTATGTCATGGCTTTGAATATCCAAGACCCAAATCATAATGTTGGGTATGATTTTGTCAAATATATCATTGATAGTATCAATAAGGAGATCACTGCTACCAAGAAAGGAGAATTGAAGAATTTTAAATTCTATCATTATTCCCTAATCATGCATCTAATCTTTGTTTAAGAATGTTGATCTACATTTGATCAAAGCTTATTCACGTCTACACAAGAATGGGGAGAAAGGCTTCCAATACAAAGATGGACAAGGGTATTGAAAACGTTCTACCCATATTTTAATGTCATTTCTTTTTATAATGATTTTTTTCATCTAGTTTTAAAAATGATAAGGTTGTTAATTGAAAGAATCCCTAGGAGTGTCAAAAAGGTTGTTAAACCTAAAATGTGCTTTGATGTTGGAAAACAATTAACATGTGATTGGGGAAATGTTTTCTTGTTTGAAGAGTATACTATTATAAGAATCTTTGGATGCCCTCAACCACCCCATATCCTACCCAAGTATGTCCTTGAGAGGTTAAGGTTTGTAGAAGTATTTTGGCAATTGATTTCCTTGAATAGAGAATACTCAGGCAAAGGTGTCAAGAAAGGAACCTCTTTGTGTAGATGCACTAAGGTAGGAGATTTTAAAATAGGTAAAAATGTCATTGAGGAAACCAATGCATTTTTGAAAAAAATTGAACTACCAACTAGGCTAGCTAGAACTTATGATCCCTTCAATGTAGTCATACATGCCCTTAAGAACATGAGAGGGTAAAATTTGCCTTCCACAAAACCTATGTGGGAAGAAGATGTCATTGCCGATAGGTTAAATGAGGACATCTACAAGGAAAGGATGGTCAAATATAGGGACATTGTCAGTTTTCAATATGAAATGAAAAAAACAAATCCATCATTCAAAGGTTTTTATCCTGATGAAGGCTACTAGTCCAAATTGGATAACTATGTGGAAAATATTGATGAATTGGTATCTCAAGTACCTGAGAAAATTAGAAAAAAGATTGACCTTGAGTACTAAGATGATGAGATTACGGTTGAGGTCTCTAATGATGAGGACTGTCCTAAGGAAGATCAGCCAGAGGAAGATATTCTTGAGAGTTCTGAATAGGCTAAACAAAGAAACAAAAAGAAAAAGATGGTAGAATTGCCAGAAAAGGCTTAGCAAAAGGCCCTCCAGATTCTGCCAAGGGTTAGTAAATATTTTGATGACATTAGAAGGAGGTTCCTGATATCTCAAGCATTAGAAGATGAGCATAGAATGAAGAAACTATAGTCAGAGGCTCAAATGGTTAATTATAGGATTATTGAAGCTCATAAGTTTATAAGTGATGATAATTTCATCAAATCTAATGAATTCAAAAATTTCTTGTATAAAATAAAGTAGAATAAACTAGCTCTGCAAATAAAACTTGGGGATTCTAATTAAGTAGTTTTTGGGTTAGTGTAGAAACTACAGGAATATGATCCTACCAATGAAACCCTCACTGTTGAAGAGGCAAGAAATTTGGTGACAAGGAGCAATATGATTGTATTCCCAAGATGGGATATTAGCTCATATTTTCTACTAGATCAAATGAGAAGGCATGAGAGATCAATTTCATTTGAAGATGAAAATCAGTATGGAGAGCTAAGAGGGTCAGGATTTAACATAGATTCTCAAACAATGACAATATGGAGTTTAGCTTCTGAGCATGATAAGCCTACCCTCATGGAGATCAAAGAATCTCCTGGGGGAATGTCATTTTCTAGCATGCACAGTCTACTTATAGTGATCAAATATATGGGATGTACACTTCAGTAGCATTAATGGGAAAGAATAAGATGAATACTCTTCAGGCCCATCTAGAAAGAACGTATGAAAGATTTATCAAGACAAGAAGAGGAAATGAAGAGGAAATGAAGAAAACATTTGTCTTGTAGTAAAGGACTATCAAGCTAGAAATGGAGGTAGCATCATTGAAAAAAATAATTAGGACTACTACAGAACTCCAGGACAAAGGTGTGCAAATAGGAGGCCAAGCACCTAAAATAGGGGAGACATCAAGTCATGTAATGGAAGTTGATGAAAGAGAGTTAGAAGCAAGCAAGGATACAGAAACCATAGTAATGAAAAACTTGTTGATTCATAAGATAAATGCACTAAAGGAAATCTCTCAGAATGTGCATAGTAGTTACCTTGCATTAGAGGGAGAAAAATGTAAATGTTTAGAGGCTATTACTTTGTTATCTCCACTTTTTAATACATGGGGTCCTTACATGCAATTTTTTGATAGTTTAGTCCCTTTGCTCCCTTAGAAGAAAGACTTGCCAAAAGTAACCATTGTAAACACCGGGAAGATGATGCATAAAATAAAAGATTTAAATGGTTTCTTTGGTGGCAAGATGCAGCTGATCCAAAATAAGATGAAGTTAATTGCTGTAGGTACACCTAATTTTGTACCCACAATTTTGGATAGTGAGGGAAAAATGAAAGATTGGGTAGAATAGTCATCTTCTCTTGATGAAATTCTTGATCATCCTAGGTTTTTGTCTTATTGCAATAATGAAGCAAGTGTTACAATAGTATATGATATGATTGATATGCTTTACAATATAGAAATATAAATGTCTAAAGTAATTTCTAAAGTCAAAGCAATAACAGATGCCAAGTGGACCAAGTGCTTAGATGAATTAGAGACAATCAAAGATGCCACTTGACCAGATGTGGATACAAATATTACTATCTAGGAACTTATTGTAGACATCAAATCCCTACCATTTGGTGATAGTGATGTAGAAAAAGGGTGTAGTTAGGATGTAGTTAAAGGCATAAAGGACAAATAAAAGGCACAAATGGTGATAGGGATTGAAGACAAACCAAATTTTCTAAAGAGATATTTGCTAACAAATGCCACCTACTAGTGTTTGCAACTGCATCCAAAGTTTTGATCCAAGTATATAAAATGTTTTGTACTGTAACAAAATAGAAACATCTTTGTATTTATTTTAGAATAGTTTTTTGACAAGTGTCCTCCCATCTAAAGCTTTTTGCAATCCTTTCTATAAAAGGATTTCCAAGATGTGGAGTGAGGATTTAAAATCTATGCAATTTTTAGTGTTATGCTAGTCTTGCATTTGTTCTAGTCAGTCTTTAGTGTTAATTTTTTGATGTATTCATCTACAAATCTAAGAATAAAAGAACATATTGAATGGAAAGTTGTCATACCTTGAAGCATTTTTGAGTTTACATTAGTGTTGTATTATTTTCAAGGAGAATTAATGCAAAGGAAATGTTCTACCATGTCTTTTTTCTCTGAATTTTGTCTCCATTTTATGTGCTAGTTATGTTGGGATTGTATGAGCAAGGTTTATGCAATTTAATGCAACTAGGATAGGTTGTATATCAGTTTGTTGTTGTTTTTAATTCAAGGATTTAAGTAAATGCTTCAATAAAGTGATAGGATTTCTAGTCATATAAGAAGGATATTCATAAGAATGGATTTAGGGTTAATTGTTGATATAATTAATTGTAAGGCGATTAATTAGGTCAAAATTTGCTAAGTAGACTTTGAATACCAATGGATAGGGCACTAAACATATATTCAATTGCATATTGAAAAGATCATAAGGTTGCAATGAAGTATAAAATTCAAAATCAAATCAATTTTTACTTTCAGGTATGAAGATTTTGATTGTTGGTTAGCACTTGTTTGCAATTAATCTTTTTGTGTTATAGTTAGCTATTGTAACCAAGGATTATCTGTAAAACCAAGAAGAATCATGACCATTATCTACTTCAAGGGATAAATATGAAGAAAGAATATCAGTGAATGAGTGAACTGTGAAGAAAAAATTAAGTATCACTTGAGCCATTTCATCCCTCAGGTGCACCCACCTTGGTTTTGTAGAGCCAAAAGAGTAGAGAATCCATGAGATTTTGTTGATGTTGGTCTGGATCTAAAGATTTTCCTCTTGAAAATAGGAGGTAGCTAACCCTTAGGCTTTCTTTTTTCTTCTGAACCCTACTATCAAGTATTTTATTGCCTAGTGGTTTTAAAACACCAACAGAGTCTATGAAGCATATGCACCCTAAAATGGTTGGCTAGACTATGGGCCCTAATTCTTCAATTTATTAATTTCCTGAATTAGTGCATCACAATATTTTATTGAATCAATTCAAATCATTTTCCTTGATCAAATTGAAAATAATTTAATTATTTCAACATTTCCTAACATTTGATCATTTTATCAATAATCTTATTTAATTAAAAGAAAACATCCTTTTAAATAAATAAAACAATCTTATTTAATTAAAATCTTTCTTTAATTAAATAATCTTATCTTATTTAATTAAAAGAAAATCCCTCTTTTAATTAAATAAATAAATCCCCACTTAAAGCTCTCTTTTTTATGAAGAAAGGAAATAAATCAAATAAATATTCCTTTTTTTTGCACCTATCTCTAAGTGGTGAGCTTTTTCCTCTTGTCTTTTTAGGGATTTATCCCACATTGCTCTTGTGAGAAGCCTCCCACCTCCACAGTTTCTTTTATAAGGAGCCCTCTCCTTCTCATTTGGATAGATGTTAGTATCTGTAGTATTTTTATGTTGCAGGTTTGGAGAGTGATTTTGGAGAAGGAGTTTGAACCTTAGAGTTTGGGCATTAGAGCTTCATTACAACTTCTCTCTTCTTGTCTTCTTCTCTTATGCATCCATGGCTTCCATCATCATGCTTCATCCTTGCATTTTCATACTAGCTTAAAGTCATGTTTGTGTTCATAGATTAGATTTCCTTTCTTGCATTGTTTTGCATTGTTATCATTTAGATTTGACTTGCATCTTCATTTGCATACATATTTTGATCTTTGAATTTCTCATTTTATGGTTTACTTACATGGGCACAAACTAGGTCAAACTGAGGGCCTCTATTACAAACCCTTGCACTCCATGAATAGAGAGCTATGAGTTGCCATTTGAGATCTCATTCTTGGGAAATCTTGGATATAATGACTCATAGAAGTGCAACAACATTTTAGCACACATGAAGTACATATAGTGTCTTGATTCCTTGTTAGAGGACTAGGCCTTGTTAGAAGCCTCAACCCCGTTAAGAGTTTCTACAATCCTGTTAGAAGTTGGTAGAACAATTACAATGTATGCAAGAAGAGCCCACTGCCCTAACATGCAATTGTACGATTCAATTCCTTCACAAGATAGGTATACATATAATACTTGTTTTATAGTTGTAACTCACACTTGCTCTAATCTTACATTAGATTTCAAATCACATGAGGCTTGCAAGTAGTTCTCATAATAGTTCACATGCCACATCTAACCATGCAACTTCTCCCTTATCTACGCAAGATAAGATCTTTGCTTATACCTTGCACAATCACAAAACTCTACACTATCGGACTTCACGTCTTCACATGCTTGACAAAATATAAAATAATTTATGGAATAATATCCACATAGTCAGCTCATCATAACTTGGTAATTATTTTGTAACCAAAATAATTCCTAAAGTCGTACAACTTTGTTTACTGCTATGCTTTGTTTTGCACTGTTAATCTTACTATAACTTGTGTTGTATTATCCATACACACCTATGCAGTGGAACACATAATCATGAAACTATCATGAAGCTTCCCTTAACTATGCATAAGCTAACTCTCAACGAGTTGTCTGCACGCTTAAGATATGTACTCTATGCTGTTGCAAATTGTCTAACACTTAGACAATTTTCTATCTTTAAATGAAATGCCAAATATATGTTGCCATAAATGAAAACCATCAAGATATCTAACTGACCATATTGCCAACAGGAATCTCATTCAGCAAATCAAAGTTACAAATTAGATCAGCCATTTATTCATCCTAATAGGTGCATCAGTCAAATCCTTTAACTAGGTGGACTTAACAGTCTTTTGCTAAATCTCCTAATAGAGTGCATACTTCACTGTATGTTTGTAAATCCTTTAACAAGGTGGACCTAACAATCCTTATTGCTCCTAATAGAGAAAATCACTAGAACTGGTCAATGTAAACCTTAAAAAGCCAACTTTGTACTGCAGTACTAAAGCTTGTGGGTGTCATCTCCACCCCAATTTTACTTTCTATTTGGAAGGTTTCTAGGTCACCATATCCTGTGTCAAAGTGTTATGAATTTTATTTCTTTCATTCTTTCATGCATGCAATTAGATCATAATAATATATGAAGGATTAATTTGTGAAGTGAGTTTAAAGTTTTATTGGTTCCTGATTCACCCCTCCCCTCTCAGTAACCTAGCCTACCTTATATTTTCAACAATCAATTTCTTGTTAGACAAACCCATAAAACAAGAGGAGTGGGGTGGGGGTGGATTCACATCCACTAAAATAATCATAAATCTTGATCAATGCTTTGAATAGATTAATTAATTCATTCATTCATTTTATGATACATGTAAGAAAACAACTAAAACAATACAAATCGTATACAAGGTAATTATAGTAATGCCCATGATGAGGGCTTCACTTAGTGAACTCAAATCATTGCACATGCATTCATAGCATGCGAAAGAATTCCCCTATTTTTAAACAATATTGCCCCAAAATCCATTTTTTGTCACCTCCCTCCAACACCCACCAACCTATTTTCCTATATAAACCCCCACCCCACTTGAGAAAATCCCCACCCTCACCCTAGATAAAATGTTCCTCCCCTCTATTTAGGCAACTTTTTGCCTATTATAACCCCCCCAATATGAATACACATGACAATGTATTTCCTATTTAGTGAAGACCTCATAGTAATGCCAAACAAACAAGTTCTAACATGAATAGTAGTAGGAAATATATAGACACTCCATGTATCTACATTATTAGGCAAAATTTGCATATGTACCAGATAACCATAAAGTTGTACAAAAAATACAACATCATTACTAGAGTTTTCAGAACACAACTAAAATGTTTTTCATTAGATGAACATCTTCTGGACCAAGGAAACTGTAAGTGTTTCTCCACACCAATCTTATTTTATGTGTTGTTAATTTGTATGCCTTATTATTGACATCTTATATTGATGTTAATCATTACTTATTACTATTATAAATTGACATACTATAGGCTTATTAAGAATAATATAAAGGAATTTTTTTTGCATCATTAAGAAGAAGGATCTCGTATTGGTTTTCCACATAAAGGTAACTTAATTTTGAGATCTACATATGAGTTTCACATTTTCATGTCATAGCTATCTAAGCCCTATATCTCAATCTTTAATAATTTGATCCGATATAGATTGACCTTCACATTTTTTGCTATATATATATATATATATATAAAATCTCATAGATAATAAATACAATATACTTAAATGGTCTCCACAAATGCTTCTAAAACATCAATTTCCATATTTGCACTCCATGTGAACAAACGTATGAGAATCATAAACCACACATCCCAATTCATGCTTCCTCTTCATGCATATACAACTTACAAGAGATGTACAATTAACCTTATTTAATAATTCAAATGCTATTATAGGCAAGTTCATCAACAACTTGTGCACTTATTTTTATAGAGATTAGCCTACACAAAACCACCATGTGGTCCATGTACCTTACACCATGAGCTTACAAAGCCATGTGCCCTTCATATATATATATATATATATATATTTCTTGGTACAAAGTTATCTCAAGATTGAATATGTTCCCATATGTAACTCACATTAAATATGCATCCAAATGATACATATAGTAATGATATGACCTCAAAAGTATTCTCATGCAATACAAACGTCTTTGGATTCTTTAGGTGAACCACAAATAGTATTAGTTTATATTATAAACTTTCCAAATGTTGCATACAACAAGCAAAATGGCTCGAAGAATGTTTAGACCGTAATGCATGCACCCTTGGATTCTAGGTGCACCATAAATAATATTAAATTTAATACAACATTAAACCAACATATGTTTTTTAACCATATATAACGATGAATTAAATTCTTATACAAAAAAATACAACATACATGTTCCCACCAAAATTGAAGGAGACCCTACAACACCTTTGATCTAACAAGAGAACCTTTTTTTAGTTGAAAGTTGAATGAAAGAGCATTGCCCTTGACATCAACTTGCCTAAGCCAAAAATAAACTATAACATAAAGATAATGTTAACATTGATATTGAAATTCTTATCAAATATATTTCATAATTACAAGTGCTTTGCTGAATAATTTCTTCTATTCAAATTTAAATAGTAAACTTTTCAAACAAAAACGGGGATGATAAATGATAACTAAAAATAATGTATTTAAAATTTTTGAGTTATTGTTTCAATATATTCTTATCCACTCTTCTTAATATGATACAAAATAATTATTAATCTTTGTTTAAAATACTAATTAATATACTATATTTAATATTGGGATAGTGTGATAGTTAAATTTAGTATCATGTTTGTCAACAAAGTTCAAATCTTAGGGAAGGGTCCATGACGAAGGCTTGGGCTCTATTTTTTAGGGAAGAGAGGTCCCATAGATGTTTTTTTGAAGGGGGTTAAAGGATATTTAGAATCCTTTCTTCCAAAATAGGAGCCCCTATTTTTCAGCCCTTGTAATTGGGTGAAAAAGAGGTTGGGCTAGAAATGGTTCCACATCTTAGAAAAAAGTTCGCCACATGATGACAACCCCTTAGTTTTTCCTATTCAAAAAATAAAATTTAGAAAGAAAACAAAGCTTTTACTTTAAAAAAAAAATTAATTCTCTCTAACTTCCATAAATTTAGAAGATGAAAATTTTAAGCTACAATGCACTATAAGATTCATGGAACCACTCACCTTTACACATTCCTAAATATTCTCAACAGACAATTGCTCTTTTTTAAAGAAAACCCCCTTCTATAAGACCCCAAGCCTTATTAACATTTTATTATTGAATGTTTATATGAGAAATGAGATCTCTTATTTCTGACCCATTAACTAAAACTCATGCCTTTGCATATGATAGAAAAATTTATAAATCTAATACTTTAGAACTTCAAATACCCTTCACCATTACACCACTAATAAAAAATATTAACCAAATTTAAAATATAAATACATCAATCCTCATAAACTTTAGACTTGAAGATTGTCCTTCACTACCTATCCATATGAATGTTGTTCTTGGCATCGAATTCAAACTCAATTAGTAATGTGGTCCTAAACCAAACTTTTACTCGAAATTTTCTCAAAAATTTTGTTGTTTTCCATCACAGAATATAAAGATCAAATGCTTGAAATTTCAAAAAATTTCATTGTGTTTTCATTTTTTTGAAATTTAGTCAATAGTGTAATTTGTAGGGAGGATAGTCATGTCCAAAAAAAAATTATTTAGCCCTTCACCATTGACCATTAGTAGAACATTGATTAAAAAAATCAATATCCAACATTGATTAAAAAAATGTGCAAGCAAGGTGGCCCACCTTCAAGAGGTTCTCAAACACTAGGGCAATGCCTCTTGTACTATTGCCAGAGTACCTCCACATGCCTCGGGTGATACCACGTCGCCCAGAGGCTGCCGTCGAGGCCGTAGTTCTTCGAGCTACCGCTCACACACACTATGTTTGCAGGTTTCCTACCATCGCTCTCCCAATGGTGGCGATGGTGGTTGGCAACACCACTTGGTTTCCTCGCCCTGTGGTGGCACAGGCTGGTCCCCGACTCCTCCTCCTGGTCCTTAACATGTGGTTTTTGGAAAGTGACCCTTTCGCCTGGAATTAGCCATCTCACCTCCACCACTTGATACAAAGGATGCCGACCAGGTCCCTGATGATGCTACTAATGACTGGACTCTTCCCAGCCCGCTTGCCAATCCCATGGATGACTGGGAATTTCATGATAAGGATGAACCACCTCATTCCGCTGACACTGCTTTAGCTCCCTGAGAATTGTTTTTTTTCCTTTTTTTTCAATAAATAGTTGTTGATTTCAGCTTCAGCTATGCTATGTAAACTCTCGTAGGGTGATCTTATATCTCTTGGCTTTTTTTTGTGAATTGTAATCTTAGTGTATTATTTATTAATAAAAAAAGACTATTCATCAAAAATTAAAAAAAAGAGAGTATATAGCATGAATTTGTACAACGATATCATAGCATCACGTGGCGTCCTTATCCTTGTGCACGACAGTAGATGCTTATGAAAACAGCATGTGGCGGTTTGAAATTATAGAAAGTGAAGCATACACTGAATTCTTCCCCATTCCAATAAAACGTGCAACACAAGAAAAACTGAAACGATTCCCTACCTTACAAATGTACACCACGCACCTTTAAACCCCACCGACTTGCAACTTCTTTCATCCAAAATAAATGAAACGATTCTGCGCTTACACGCGGTCCTCTTGAATTCTTTATATCCGGATTACTTGTTAGAAGATTGAAGATTTATTTGCTTAAGAAGTTTTATCCGAATCTCCATTTTCGGACGTATTGTTTTGTTTAATTTGTAGCTGTTCTTGCGGTGAAAGCCTGCTGTGTTTTTTCTACGAGGTCATCTGGTGGCATTGGATTTTTGTAGATCGTTTTGGTGAATTTTACAGGTATTGTTTGAAAAAAAAAACTGAATTTAGCTTCCAAATTGTGCTGTGAAAAAGAGAAGGTATTTCTGCCTGCAAAGCCTAGCTTCATTTGCAAAAAGTATCGGATTTTCGTAGATAGTCTCGGCGAAATTTACAGGTGTTGTTTGAGAAATCTGAATTTTGCTTTCAAATTCTGCTGTGAAAAGATCAGGTATTTTTGCCTGCGAAGCCTAGCTCCGTAGCTCCGTTAGCTAGATGAAGATCTGAACGGTAAGGTGTTTTTCCCTTCTCCGTTATTTCGTCAAATATGAAAGGCAGAGTTGGAAGCTGAGCAAGGGCTTGATTCTGAACGGATCGTGTTTCCATCGAACATAGCTTTATTAGGTTTACCTAGGGATTAAAAAATTCCGCCGTCCAATGGCGGAAAACAGGAAATTGTTGGTTGTTGTTCACGTGAGAAAACAAATATTTTTATAATCAAGAGCGCTGCCGACCTTGGTTCGTGTCTTAATCTTCAAACTGCACTTTAAATATTTGAAGCCTCTTCTGTATTTTATCATTTTGATCGAAAATCATTTGGTTAGATATTAGTACCTGATAGACTCGAAAGAAAAGCAACATCTGCCAGATTCATTGAACTTTGCAGGAATGATGTGAGATGACAACTGTTTCATCAGTCTGCAGGTCTTTTACGCGTGGTACGCGTTTTGGAAGCTATTTGTCTGGACATTGCTCGAAATCGCTCGAGAGAATGATGTATGTTAAATTATTTTGTGATTTGATTTTTTCTCGACAGCAGAGCAACAAATTCTATGATGTAAATTAGGTTAGCGGAATTTTTAACTTTGAACTTATGAAAACTCACAAATTTTAGTACGATGATGAATTTTTTATCGTTTCTTGGTTGTTTTAGCTTTCCGGATGTGGATGCCAGCAGCATTATAAGCGGAGTAATGAGTGGTTCTCGTAATGGTCCGTTGGTGGAGGTGCCCTACAGAAGAGGGGAGGGAGGGCTAAAGAATCAGAGATACATTTCTGACTATTTTACTGTTGAATCTGCATTGCTGCTGTTCTGGCTGACTGCCTCTGTATTATTTCTTCCTCTGATTTTGCCTCCCCTGCCGCCGCCCCCTTTCATACTTTTGCTGCTTCCTATTGCCATACTACTTGTGCTCATGCTATTGGCTTTCATGCCTCGTAATTTTATCACTTCAGTTTGACAGCCATTGCCTCTGTGAAAGGAAATGCAGCGACTCTTTAATGAAGATTGTGCTCTGCATTTTTATTGTAAGGTGCATTCCTTTTTGTAAAATATTAGATCGAGTGATTGTAGATTTGATTCTTTGTTTCCTGAATGACCGTTCTGGTTGCCCTGTGTGAAGTAAAATTGATGAGTTGCGGCATTTATTTAATATTTTAGTTAGTTTTAAAAGGTTTCGACAGATTCAGATCAAGGCTCGTGTTCTGGTATGGAAAGCCGAAAGGATCTTGTGGATAATATAGAATTTATGTCGCTTTAGAGATTGAAGAGACATTTAACGGAAATGATAAAGAATTGACATAAACAAAAAGACGTTCCTTCTCCTGCACAAAAACCTAAAATTATAATATAAATTATATATAGAATTCGGGAAACTGTTCTATTGCCTGCGATTTTAAATCCGTGTCTGGATCTGTTTTCAGGGAGAGGAAACTATTCTATTACCTGCGATTTTTAACTGAGAACTGCATAAACCTTACAATGAAGACAAATCCAGATAGTAAAGAATAGTAGACTTGCATTCAAAGTAAGTTATTCCCTTTTATCAGTTAATTGATAGGGTCTGACCTGGCCTTTAAATTTCCTTATTTTCAGATGATTCAAATGATTTTTTAAAATAAATTTATAGCTTTTGAATTATTGTTCCATATCTCTGTTGAATCCAAAAACATTAATTTAAGAATGAAGACAAATCCAGATAGTAAAGAATAGTAGACTTGCATTCAAAGTAAGTTTTTCCCTTTTATCAGTTAATTGATAGGGTCTGACCCCACAGCATGTTGGCCTTTAAATTTCCTTATTTTCAGATGATTCAAATGATTTTTTAAAATAAATTTATAGCTTTTGAATTATTGTTCCATATCTCTGTTGGATCCAAAAACATTAATTTAAGAAATATACACAGTTTTGTTCCTTCATCAGTTAATTGACATGTTCCGATCCCACAACATGTAGATCACGTTCCTTTAACAGTCTTTAAATTTGCTTATTTTAATAGGATTCTAATGATTATTCTTAGTACATTTGACAGTCTTGAAATTTTCTTATTTTTAAAGGATTTAAATGATTGTTCTTAGTACATTTGTGGGTTTTGAATAATTGTTCCAGATCTTTGTTTCATCAGAAAAAATAAATAAAGAAATAAAATATACACACTTTTGTTCCTTATCAGTTAATTTACAGGGTCTGATCGATCCCATTCGTCAGCGGTTTGATCTCTCAACAATAAGTGTTCAAATTTTGTTAGTTTTTTAATAATTCAAAGTACTGAAAATTTTCTATTTTTAAGGATTTCAAACATAGTTTTTAGTGAATTTGTGTGTTTTTAAATTAGTGACTTAAAATAATACACATCTGGTCATAAAAGTCATGGCAGGATTTTTTAGGAATAGAGGGTCCATTATTTTAAAATGTCATATACCAGACTGGAATTAATTTTATAAATGAATATGTTATTGTAAATCTATATAATATATGAAATTGATTTATATTATAGATCTGAGCCCAAGAACTAGAAAAGGAGTGTAGTAATCAAAGAACAAACAATAAACATTTTTGGATGAATGAAGCAATCATACCTTGAAAAATGTGACTATCACATGACCTAAATGGTGTATCCTGGGAGCAACTTGTTTTGCTGGTGAATGGTGTCTAGTTCATTGTATCAGTTTCTTTCCGTAATTAAATAATTAAATATAAATGGAAGATATTAAAATTGATTGTTCCTGTCGAACAGAGAAATTGAGTGCGAGGGAAAGTAGACTCTAGGCAATGTGGTCCGATAGATTTACATATTGTTGAGGAATATTGAACTACATCTGAATGGCGTTTGAAGAAATCCCAGTTTAGTTTGGCATTTAATGAGTAATTTGTCACATGAACAATTAAGGTTTTTTAAAAATGTTTTTGTTTTTTTTTTTTAAATATAAATTTTAAGTTTGGCATTTAATGAGTAATTTGTCACATGAACAATTAAGGTTTTTTTAAAATGTTTTGAAGTTTTTTTTTTCCAAAAAATATACAATAGAGAGATCACATTGTTAAGGTGACAAACAATATATTTAATTTGGAAAACCTTTCAAAATGTCCATCTCCACATAAATCTTTGCAAATATTGAATGAATCAACCCATAAGTTTTTGGTTTGAAATTAATAATAATATCAGATTATATTTGCAGACATAGTCCTGTGACAACAATCAACATAGAACTCAAGCAAAAGATAGTAACCTAGAAGGAAATAGACGATTTTGTCAACATATTAAAAGAAAAAAAAATATACAACAAAGAGACCACATTGTTAAGGTGATAAACAATATATATTTAATTTGGGAAACCTCTCAAAATCGACATAGTCCTATGATAACAATCAACATAGAAGTCAAGCAAAAGATAGTAACCTAGAAGGAAATAGACGATTTTATCACCACATTAAAAGAAAAAATATATACAACAAAGAGACCACACTGTTAAAGTGATAAACAATATATTTAATTTGGGAAACCTTTCAAAATGCCCATCTCCACATAAATCTTTGCAAATATTGAATGAATCAACCCATAAGTTTTTGGTTTGAAATTAATAATAATATTAGATTATATTTGCAGTATCTTGTAATAGCAATCACATAGTCCCGTGATAACAATCAACATAGAAGTCCAGCAAAAGATAGTAACCTAGAAGGAAATAGACGATTTTGTCACCATATTAAAAAACATTGATATATTGAAAAAAAAAAGGTCAGATAAAGAAGATTGAAGTCCAATAGGTAGAAGATTTTTATACCATTTTCTAATAAGATATTGATATATTCTTTAAAAAAATCAGATAAGAACGTTGAAGTCCACATAGGTTAGACTAAATCCTAAAATGATTTCAAAGAAAATAAATGATGGCTTAACGAAGAAGACCTATTTTGTTCTTAAAATGTGAATACATGTTCTAAAATTAGAGTTCCTTCTTGAGTAATAGGGGAGATTCAGTCTTTCCTTTTGGATGGCAAGGATATAATTATTTAAACCATAACCTTTGTCTTAGTATATGATTCTTTAAGGGGTTTGACCAATTATTTTCAAGCTTATAAATGATAGGCAATCAAATAAATTTTTTCCAATGTTTGAAAGTACATGAATCTACTTTTTCGAGAGCTATTATAATTCATTTCTATATATCTAAAGCCAATGATTTGTTCTAATTCTTCTTGTAAATCTATTAACAATGTTTTTTTAGTTGCTAAATGATTGAATAGTGTTTATTGCATTGTTGTTCAGTAAGAACAAACTAATGAAGTGCTCTAATGCTAAGACTTGTCAACTAGGTAGGATAGTCTTAAAAGTTATGAATTGCTTCATGTTAGATTTGTTCTCAATGCTTAAATTCATTTCTTATTCAATTCATATAAATAATATATTTATAATATTTACTATTCTAAGCTTTTACCTGACCTAAACTTCAAACAATAATTCCACTTTATAGACCTTCTATTAAAACATAATAATATAATATATATATTTTACTTAAATAAAATTATGATATGTACATAATATCTATATAACTCAAGGGATTCTAAAAGGATAATGCCTTATGATATATACATAATATGTATATTACTTAAAAGAGCTTCCAAACAGATAACACCCAACTAATAGTCTATCATCTTATCTTTTTTGATTGATAATTGATTCATTTATACACCATTATTAAAACATTTGGTAATGACTACTGAAACATACCTAGGTACCATATTTTTACCACAATATTTTCTCTGAATAGTTAACCGTAAAAAATCCTTGAAATGTACAGTTTAGACTACAGGAGTGGGTACTGATCCTTATAGAAAAAGTCACATCTGAAAAATCCCCACATAATATCAAATACGAAACAAAGCAAGATTACATTAGATTTACTTTAAGTAATTGATTATACTACTACCATTTCCATCCATCCCATCGAAATCAGTCAGAGATCAAAATTCGTCATTACCCTATGTTGGAAAATATGTACATCTATGGGCTGACAAACAACCTAATTTTGAAAATGCAGTGTATGTGGCCAAAAATCAAACGATAAAGACAATGGAAAAACAGCTACTCCTAAGAAGCAGTGGCCAACATAATAAAATGACATCATTTCTTGTTTGAAGTATTGAATTGAATGTATGGGTCCACGGAAAAAGAAAGAATTCAATGAACCCTGATCTGATACAAAATGGCCCACACACAATTGATGTTATGCATATATTCAAGTCTCACTATCACTCCGTGACCTTTGGGATGGTTAAAGAGGCGGACCAATGTGTGACAATAGCAGATGCATTTAAGTGGGAATGGATTCCCATGACTCCGACTGTTAACAAGGACTGCAAGTTGATATCTGCAGAGCTTTAAAGATACGTACGCAGCAGGGGAGACCCACTTTTCTGTCTCCCCGGCACCATATCAAAGGTATGGTCGTGTATGTTTGTTGGAGCCCATACACACTTCATGGATTCCTCTCTTCTTTAATGCCAAAAGGCAAAAAGATGCCTCATTATAGGTAGGAACGAATGGGAAAACAAACAAAAAAGATTTGTCAAGGATTGAGAAACAAGGGCTCGCTTTATTTTGGATGAACAAACTGGTTTGTTTTCACTTGTGAAGTTAAAAGGTAAATTATTGTCGCACAATCATGTTTTTCTCTCTTTGTTTTGGGTGGCTTTTGAAATTATGTCATAGAAGGTGTTGGTGTTTGAAAAACTACTAAGCAACAAAATGTTCAATACCAAGATGACATTACTCACACAACCTAAAGAATAGCCAATTCTCACTAACAATTGTATGTGCAAATCATTTGGGCCCAACTTCAACAAAATCAAGGGTGGTTTTCTACTCTTCTGACTCTGCAAAACTAGGGTGGATATACCCAGGGATGATTCAAGACTAGGAGACACTGTATGAGGATTATTTTAGTTTCATTCTAATGCTCATCTCAAATCCTCAAATACATGCATAATTCTTGATAATTTGATAAACACATCCCATATAATAGATATGACCAAAAATATTCTATAGGCCTGCACATGTTCTCAGCAATAGTGGCTAATTGACGCTAAAACATTCCATGCAGACAAGTACAGGCCAACTTTGAAAATCTTCAGGAAATAAAAGTAAAATTGATTAGAATTCTGCATTTTTGACAACCATTTGTGATACATTTCCCTTTCAGCTAGATCAAATCTGATCGGTGCCTAATCCATTGGGGTTCAGAATCTACAGCAAATTCTTAGATCTAATTTGTTGCTTTACAACAAATTTTATTAGTAATTCTTATCGTAATTCATCATTCAAAATCCTTTCCACTACTACAACAACCTTATCACATTCATCAAAGCTTTTACTTAATCCATTGAATTAACACCAGTGATAAACAGATATACAACCTAACTAGATTAAATTCAATTGCACAAGCCTTTACTTATACAACATCAAAATAACCAAGTAATCAAAAGGAGACAAAGTTCAGAAAGAACTGATATGGGGACAGTTTATAATTTGTATTCATTTTTCTTTGAAAATTGTATACAATTTACAATAGACTCAAAATGACCTTCAGAAGAAACACAGATAATTCTATATTCATGTATTCTCAAGATTTGACAGAGAAAATACATCACAAACTTGCTTAAAATGATGGACCAAAAATAGACTAAGTATCACTTAGAAAAATAGAATTCGGACCCTTTCTCTAGCCCTAGAATCTCACTTATATAGTGTGAGATGCAACAAGCTTTAGGCTAAAAGAAAATGACAGGTGTCTCTTACAAGAGGAAGACACATACATCTGCTCGAAAAGAAAAAGATTAACATGAAATTATGCGAAGCACATTCTCTTGCGAGCTTCTGTTTATCACATCCTTTTGCTGGTTTAGCTCCAATTGTGATTCTATCGTATATGTAACTGCTAAGCTTGCCCATGAAAAAATCTAATATGATGATTGCAAACTAACTTGGACTTGTGGGTTTTACCATCATCATGGTATTGGGAGAAACACCCTTACTTCCCACTCTTCGCTGATTAATACAACTCCTTAAGATAATGGGATTAACCCTTAAGAAACAACACTCGAGCATGGAAATAATGTGGCTGTCAAATATAACAAAATGAGCAATTTCTGCTTAGCCAACCACATCTGCATCCAAAACCAGCTTTCAATCAAAATTTGTCACCTACTAACACAAAAAGGCGTGCACTAACAAAAAGTCAGAGGGACTATTTGCATGAAGCCCATGGGTATAAAATCTTCTTCACCTTCTCTAAAAACTTTGCACAAGGTCCTACATACTTCTGCTGCCATGGCATTGAAGTGTGTCATCTTGAAAATTTCTTTATAAAAAGGTGTTACTACTGACAGGGTCTTTATTTCACTCCCCTCATTACCTTAGTAGCTTGATCACAACCCATAGAAACACCTAGGGTTACTAGTTTTCCTCGATCAAAATTCCACATACTAACATACGAGAGAAATAACTTCCTCTCTATAAACCACCTTTCAAACAAACTTAAACCAATTCGAGACGAAGAAACACTAGGGATCCAATTACTCTTGTCAAGTAATCCCTCTGCTATCCACAATCTAAGAGTTAGTAAATTCTTTAGAGCCATTTCTTCTACACCATGCAAGACTGCAACACTTGAGAGACTATAGTAAAATACGTACTTGGAAATCTCTTATCTGTAGTTCTTTTATGTTGTTTGGCACTCATGCCAAAATCTACACAATCCTCTTAGTAAATGATCCTATTCAGAAAAGACTTCAAAATCTTTATTCGCATAAGGTGCAACTGAGAAAATCTCATAAGTTACACTTTATTTTTTCCTTCGCACGTGAAACTTTTCAAATCTCATTAATATGCAGAGTGCCACCACCTTCAGTATTTAAACCTGCATTGTTGATCTTTAAAATCATACGATCATGGGGTACAAAGAAAAACAACTCGACGTTCCACTTGACAAGTCAATCAATCGATCCAATGAGAATTTCCCACGTACATAGCTCTTTCCTTGATGGCACTTGTGTCTGGACCCATTGGTGACTGAGGACACTTGTCACCATGTCGCTACTTCGTTGTGCATATCCTTTGAGCAACTCTTGATAATGAGATAGCGATGGCCGTCGATTTGAAATCAAATCAAAGGTAAAGAAATTGTTCAACGTACTCTGAAGGAGTGGTGGGTCCCATACTCGCTATGTCACATAGACTAAACATCGTGCAACTTTTTACAGCAAGATGGCGAGGATTGTTGATTGAAACTTGATCTGACGATTGGGATCTCTTAAATGCTTTATGGGTTTGAGGCATTGTTGTCGTAGGAGAATCTGCACTGCTGGCAATCAACAAAACTTTACTTTGAGCCTGGCCAGCCTTCCATGTTGCCTCGGGTCCCATTGGCTATTGATTTTTACAGTGCCTCACTACTATGCTAACAACGAGAAGTCAAGTTTTGCCGATAGCGAGGTAGCGAGCTCCGATGACTTGAATAAAACTTGACACCGTGAAATACAAGGACCCATCAAAATGTTATCGCTCTTGCCAACTGCTTCTGACAACAATAGTTATTGCTTGTCATGCCACTTGGTCACACCATAGTTACCGATGATTTTCAAGACCACCGTGTTTTGATTTCACAGCACCTCGCGAATTCGCTAATGGCAAGATGACCAAATTTTTCGATAGCGAGATAGCGAGACATCAAAAAAACCATCATTCCGGTGCCGACTTTTGACTGCTTCCATTGGGTCCCTTTTTCTATTTTGACAATACTTGCCAGGTGTCCACGACTGAATAATCAGCCAGAAAACAAATCTCTGATTGCCGTGTCTCAATTTCACAGTCCCGTTTTATAACTTTCTGGCACTCGCTACCTCGCTATACATAAAGAGTGCCAATGTTTTCATAGTGAGGAAACGACAATGGTGGATCTATTTAGATCGAATGGCTGGGGAATCTGAGAGGAAAAGTAGCTCGGGGGCGCGGAGGATAAAAAGACAACAGAATATTCGCCCTATTTGAAAATTCAAAATTTTCACGCTCAAAAATTTTGAATGGACTGAAACGTAGGGTTCTCACAAAAATTTTCAAAGGGTAGCAAACCGATGACTTAGCTAGAAACCCTATCATCCACTAATGGGTTCAATCTGACTTTCCTATATCTAGGCAAAGGATTTCTATCATACGAAAATTCAGACCAATAGAAGGAAGGAACATTCATGCTAATTAGAGTATTATTAGTCCACTAAACTAATAGTTCCTAAGTGGTGGTTACAATTAAATTTTTTAATTGTTCTTAGTGAATTTCTAAAGTTTAGAAATTAGTTTATTTTTAAATTAATTTGCATACAACAATTTCTAATTTTTTATTACAATTTAGTCAGAGGTAAAATTCATTTTTTAAAACAAAAATAATGAGAAAATCAGTTTCTGGAATGTTCTAAAATTGTCCAAAATAAAAAGTTAAAACATCTCAACAGTTGTCACATCTACAACCTTTTGATCCCACTACTTCATTCTCCCAGCCATCTTTATAATGAATGCCTTAACACCTTTACACTCAAAATCCCTAGTTCTCCACCTTTGTGGGTCAAGCCTGCATAGATGACAGCTACTAGAGCCCTTGCACCTAATTTATGGCCAAGTATGCTGCCTTCAAATCTGTGGCCGATTCAACAGATTCAAATCTCCAAATAAAGAGCTTTGGTAGTATTAACCTTACTGCCACCAAAGCGACTGCCATTAGCATTTCACTCATGGAAGCGCACCAGATATGAATTAATTTCTAATTTCTCTTTCTTTTTAAAATTGTAGATTTTTTCAATTCCATTTCATCATGAGTAAATTTGAGACGACCAGAGTCAAATGTTTTTGGTCATCTTTTTCTTCTAGAAAGGTCTATTTTTATTTTTATATTTGTATCTTATTTATGCCACAAAATGAATGTAAAATATATCATATTGCTAATAATTTTCACTTCTAATTTAAAATTAGTATTTATAAAACATTTTTTTAGAAGTCATTAACAATCATTTTAATTTATATAATAATAATAATAATATAATTAAGTATATTTAAATTAAAAATATTTTCCCATTGTGTTATTAACATAATAATTAAATCAATAAAACAAATTTATATTCAATAACTTAACATTATGATATTTATTCAATAGTATAAGTTAAATATGAAAGATGGGTTCATATCAATCACTTAAATTTCTACTACTATGACCAACTACATACAATCTTTTTACAAGCATACTACCTATGATAAAAATGCATTATTCTAATGCATTTTTTCTAAACAATAGGCAGGGACTCTAGCTCTACTAGAGCTCCTTTTATAAAATTGAATTTATAAGGCGAAGAGTATGTAGTGGTCAAGTTTGAGGTTGTGGATTATTCCCATGGTCTCAAGTTTAAGATTGCTATAGGTTTGAATGACATGCGTGTACTATGGGCGTGTGTATGTGACCCATCAAGGACAACTTTCATCCTGCCTATCCCAAATGATTTGTTGAGCAGGTAGGAGAGATACCCCCTTGATAAAAAATAAAAAATAAATAAACTGAATTTATCAACATACATCATCGTTTCAATTATATAATTATATGTTTATTCATTATCTTTTATATGTATATATATTCTTGTTTTAAATAGTGTTTCTTAACACTATTAAATTCTATATGTGCAATAAATTAATATATCAACAATAGTGATCAATTTTCTAACAATTCACTTTTTTTGTCAAATGATGCTCAGTGTAATGAGATAGTTCATGTTGCATACATCTAAAAACTATTGAGTTCAAATCTTCTACAATACCAACAAAAATATCACCTTTTCTTGGTCAAGTTATCTTTCATAAGTGAAGTTTGATTTTGCAAGTGTAAATCTAAACTAGACTTACAAGTAGTGTATATATATATATATATATATATATATATATATATTCTAAAGCATTCATCTTATAAGGTCTTAGCTTTAGAACATTCACAAATCAATCCCTAATATCTTCAAAAAGACATATTCCTCTATCTAAATTTTGAGCAAGTGTCATTTTTTCTTAAAATCAACAAACTTTGAACTTCAACGACATATTGAAGATACTTACCCAAAATTTGAAGATGTGACAAGAATAAGTGTTTTAGTACTTTGAATCTATTTTCTAAACTACTAATTCATTTTTTAAAATGTGGAGATTAAAGCCCTAAAATGGGGGAGCACAAAAAATGGTCATTTGTTTTTAGAAAAAGCATAACATAGTGAGTATTGTACTCCCCCTATTGAAATGTTAGTTTTTTCTTTGGCGAGAAGTTGGCTAATGTGTAGTTTATACTAGAATTTTCTCTGAATATTTTGATGAACATGATTTTCTGCAAATTTCCAAAGAGAACACATTTTGAGAATGTGAAAATTTGAGCGCACTCCCCCTAAAAAATTATTGGAAACTAAAAATAAACTAAACCTTTTTCTATGTAAAAGTCATTATAATGGAGTGAGGTTTCTAAAATGTCACTTGTTTCAAAACTCAATGAACAAGCCAAATACCTATGCCTAAATTAGTACTTGTTTGTTTGACAAAAAATTAGACATACTGATGCAGGAGCATCCAGAGGTATAAGGGCAATCTTGTGTCACCCAAAAAAATATACTTAGACTTAGTTTCTGTTTCATGTGTTTTCATTTTTGGATACCCATTTGGGTCAAATAAAGGTTCCAATTCTCACAGTTCCACTATCAGTGTGTTTGAAAATCTCGAAAAAATAGGAGCATGTAATTAGGCCATCATTTTGGTAAACTAGAAGGTGTGAATTGGCCAGATGAATGTAATTGTGATTCAGAGCATTCCAGAAAAAGAATCAGGTCAATAGACCCCATGGTTTGAAAGTTATTACAGTTTTTTAGGTTTTGGAGACCTCCTAACAACGCTTCAAAGTCAGGTTAGGAGCATTAAATGACCTCAAAAAGGGCAAAAAAATGGGGGACGAGTGAAGCTAGTCCATAGGGCTATAGAGCGCTTCGAGAGCTTTCCAAAAATGTAAACAGTTCATGAATCAGAGCTACGGTTCAAAAGTTATGCCTCCCGGAAGTTCGATTACCGTTTTTGGATTCTTCTAGATTTGCACCGACTTCTAATGTAGCTTCTGGAACCTTCTATTTGGTCGGTGGATGCCTAATAGCACTTTCTAGAATGTACTCCTAGTCCTTAACCCTCCGGGGTCTATTTAAGGAGATTTCTGGCATTGTAAAAGGTAGTTCGGAGTGGAGTTTGAGAGGAGGTACTGAAAGGAGAAATTATCTCCAGATTTATGCTATTGTAAGCCCTTAGGGCATGTTTCGAAGTTTATTTTCCTGTACTATTTGTAATAGCTTATTTTCTCAGTTAATATAATTTTCCCTTCCTGTTGTGTCCATTTTGTTCTTGGGTTGTGCCCCCATCACATACCTACATAAGAAATTAAAGATGAAAAGCTTAACTTTACACAAACACACATATGTGTATATGTATATATGTGTATATGAATATATGTATGTATATATGTATATGCATATATGTACACACACACACACACACACACACACACACACACACATATGCATACATATGTATATGTGTGTGTGTGTGTGTGTGTATATATATATATATATATATATATATATATATATATATATATATGTATACGTATGCATATATACACACACACACAGATATATGTATACAGTATATGTATATATATCCATATATGGATATACATATACATATACATATATATGGATATCCATAGGTATCCATATATATGTATATACATTTATATATGTATGTATGTATGTATATATAGATAGATAGATAGATAGAGTTCTAACATCTTGTTGTCTAATTTTGTCATTGTTGAGTCATGTGCAAACATGATATGAAGTACAAATTTAAAAATCTCATTTTTTGTTTATTTACTAGAAAATATGTCTTGGACTTGTTTGAATCATCTAAGATTTGTGGTTGGTTGCCCAAGGTATATCCAATCCTTAGGCTTGATGTTTCCCAAAGTAGTTAAAATGGTGTCAGTCATATATGATGTGTACCATATTTGGCATGTGCCATACATGGTGCATGCCATAAGTAGAAAATGCTCTACTTATGGTGTGCGCCATATATGGCATATGCCAAATGTTAATAAGTAGCATTCCATCATATTGTTGGAAACTTACAATTGGAACAATTGTTGTTTTGTCATTGGTGTCAAATGTATTGATGAGAGATATTGCTACCTAATCTAAATGTCATATCGATATGATTGATGAAGAGGATTTGAAAAGTTGCTGATAACTATAGCACCTAGCGAAAAGGTTGAAGTCATGATAGACTCTAATAAAGAAAAGTAATTGTTTATGTCAAGAAAAATAAGCCAAGCCAAGTAGAAAAGTAAAATACTAAGGAGTGTTGAGTAATGCTAGTGTTAACCGAACTATAGTCAGTGTCGAGAAAATCTAGTGTTGACTGAGAGCATCGATTGAGCAAGTTAGTTGATGCCAAGCCAGAAAGCTTTATAGATACCAATAAGAGAATATCAAGAAAATCGTGAGATCAAGCTGACTAAGGTGGTTTCTTGGGAGATGTAAAACATGTTGAAGAGAAGATTGATGAGTTGGATCATTAAATTCAAGGAGAGGATTAGGTAATGACCTAATAGATAGATTCTAGAGAATTTTCTAGAGGATGATCAAGAAGATGGATAGATACAGTGAATCAAGTTGAATCTAATCGTAAAGTCTAAGATCTACAGTGGATGTAAAAAATATTAAAACACAAATTTCCTATTTAAAGAGATACATAGCCAAACAATGTGTGTGTTGGTGCGTGCAAGTGTGAATGTGCAAGCTTGTAAGTGAAGAGAGACATATATAACAAGGTGGATCAAAAAATGCACAAGTGTGTGAGTGAGTGCGAAGCTAAAGGAGAAAGCTTGTAGATGTGATGTTGTTATTGATAAGTGAATTACAATAGAAAGCTTAAGTGTTGATTGATTGCTTGAAGGGTATCCAAAAAAATCAAGATTAGAGATGTCAATGGAAGGCTTATCAGTAAACCAACATAAGGACCGAATAGAGATCTGAACCTACAAAACTAAGTTGTAATCAAACGGATCAAAACCTACTATTTTCTTACTTATCATTGTAAATAGTTTGTATTGAAATCCTTTTAATAGTGGTTGACTTAACAGTCATTTGAAGACTTAATAGTTTGTGTAAATCCTTTAACTAGGTGACATTCTAAATCGAATGATGAAATTCCTCTAACAAGACCACTTCTAATAGAGTGATTAAATCATCTAACCAGGTCACATTTAATAGTGTGTTTTGTAACCTTTAGCAAGGTTGGCTCCTAATAGGTCTCACTTTGAAAGAGTGAAAAAGAGTGACATGTTGGTGGTGGTTTTTCCTAAATTGGGTTTCCACATTATATCCTAGTGTCAAAATTGTGATGAATGTTTCATGAATGTTGTCATTATGCAATGTAAGTTAAGTTTATGATAGTTTTTATAGTAATGATCAAGCAATAGCAGGATAACTAAAACAATGAAGTGACTATTGTTTAATTGTTCATGTGGTACACATAGACCCTAAGTAACTGATTCACTCCCCCCCACCACCCCCCCCCCCCTCCCCCCCCTCTCAATTATTCTAAACATTTCTAACAAAAGATATAAATAATCTCCTAGGATAAATATATATCATCTATCCATGCCTCTCCTTTTCCCTCCTCTCTCTCTCTCTCTCTCTCCATCACCGGACACACATATCACCTCATTCTTTTCCCATGGTATCTCACTATCTTCCCCTCTATCTTGTTTCTTTCTAGGTCTTTCATTCTTTCCATGTTTACCTTTCTATCCATCTCATCTTTATCCCCTCTCCCCCCACCCCCCACACCCCCACACCCCTCTCTCTCTCTCTACCAAGATCAATGGTACAATTGGTAGAAAGAGAATTAATAGAGTAGTAGGGATGTGATAAAGAAAATTATAAATGAGAGAAGTAAAGAGATGAAAGGAGATGGAGGAGTATGAGAGAGTGAGAGAGGAAGAATGAATAAAGGGAGAAATGATTTTAGAATGAGGGTTTATGGTTATAGGGTTAGGGTTAGAGAATTAAGGCTTAGGAATTAGGTTTAAAGAGAGGTATCTAGGGAGATGAGGGAGAGAGCGAGAGAGTGAGAGGGGAGAGAGATGGGGAAGATGAACATAAGGGAAAGAGGGAGAGAGTGATATCTAAGGGGAAAAAAGATCAAGGTAGATATGGTTTGAGGATTAGGGTTTAGAAAGAGAGAGAGAGAGAGGGAGGTAGGGAGGTGTTGGAAACTAAAATTGAGACAATTGTTATGTTGTCATTGATAAGACAATGCTATCTAATTTGAGTGCCATATCAAGATGATTGATGAAGAGAATTTGAAAAGATGGACATAACAAAAGAACCTAAAGGAAAGGTTGAGTTATGAAAGGAACCATAATGAGAAATTTCTTAGTTAGACTTTGACAAAATAAAGTGATCATTTAATCATAACCTAACTAAAGAGGATAGTTGTACTAAAGCCTACAAGAAGTGATCAAAGAATGACCAAATGCATAGGCTTGACTGAGAAAAAGAGTAAAAGAAGTGATGTAAGAATGACCAAATACATAGGCTTGATTGAGAAAAATAGTAAAAGATTAAGAAACTTGAAGTTTACGTTGAGTGATGCTAGTGTCGACTGATAGTATAAGCTGAGAAAATATAGTGTTGACTGAGCATTAGTATCAACTAAGCATTAGTATATGTGCCAAATAGTAAAGTTAGCAGCAACTGAGTAATCCAGTGATGACTAAGTGCTAGAAGACAGTATTGGCCGAGGGACAATATTTTGACATATTAGGAGGAAATTGTGATTTCTAGTTGACACAGTTGATTTCTTGGAATATGTAAAGCATGTGGAAGATAAAGATGGATGAGATAGATCATTTAATTCAAGAGGGATCATGTTTGAGTGTTCTATGTGAGAATTCAAGGTGAATTTTGGAAAAGTTTCTAGAAGAGAAGAGAGAAAAAAAATGATAGAAGGATTCAATGAATCTGTATTTAAGCCTCAAAAGATCAAAATTACCTATTTAAGAAGGTATAATGGTTACCCTAACAAGTTTGGTGTAGTTGTTGATGCTATTGATTGCCAAACTTGAGTAGGAGGCTGAGAAGAGTTGTGAAGAGTTAAAGTATGATTACTTGAAGGAGTGCCAAGTAGATCACAGACAGAGATGACAATATAGGCCAGTCTGTGGATTAACATGTGAAACAAACTATGATTTGTATTTGCAAAGTGAGTTGTAATTGTCAGGTCAAAACTTGTTGTTACTTTCTAACCATTGTATCAGTATTGAAATACTTTAATCAAGGTTGACTTAATAGTCATATGGAAATCCTTTAATCAAGGTGGAATTCTAATGGAATGTTCTAAAGTCCTCTAACAAGGCCACTTATAATAGGGTGATTAAATCCTCTAACATGGTCACACCTAATAGTGTGTTCCGTAACCTTTAAGAGGGTTGGCTCCTATTAGAGCTCACTTCTAAAGAGTGAAAAAATGCTGACATGTTACTGGCAATTTTTCCCAAATTGTTGTTTCCACATTAAATCTTGGTGTTGGACTTGTGTGGACATCATTTGAGATTTTTTACTACTAATTTTTTTCATTCAACAAGTTTTATAAATATTAGGACAATGTATAGATAGTTTATGTTACTGATTATTTACTATAGAGATTGAATTATTGAATATTTAGATTTGAAGTATTTGAAGTGATTAAAAGTTCAATTAGCACATCAGGACCTTGGATAATTGATTCAACCCTCCCCCACTCTCACTTATTCTAAATCATTCTAATAAATGGTATTAGAGTATTGGTGCTTGTAAAGAAAAGGTTGAAGGTACTTGGAGCTAAAGATAAGATGTGCAAAAAGGATGTACCAAAATTGAACATAGAGAACTTCCCTGCATGACAGAGTTTGATGAAGTTGCATCTAACAAGAATTGGAGATGGTGCAATATACTATACAAAAAATGCATATGTGGTAATGACAATAGTTCCTTTGAGAACTTAGTAGATGAAAGAGAGCCAAGAACATAACCAAGATATGTTGGAGATGATAGAAATAGATAATACTAAGAGGGGGAGGGGTGTTAATCTTAGATTGGTTTTGACAAGGCAGTGACAAAAAACTTAGTCATTATCTAGCCAAATTTTAGTGCAAGCTGAGTACATAGCGTATGCTGAGTGATCAAAGCAAGCCAAGCAATCAATGTGAGCCAAATGATCAAAGCATTCTGAGCATAAGTTGTCAACCAATACATGCTAAGCAATTCAGTTAGTTAATGTCGAGCACCAGTATGTACTGAGTCACTCAAGTGTCGAGCAGTCTATACATGTTGAGTTATTCAAGTGCTGAGTAAACAATGAGTGTTGAGTTATTCAAAAGCTAAGTTACAACATTACGAGCATAGAGAATGTCGAGCATTAGAGCCTTTGGATGTCAAGTGAACACTTTCTGGCATAGTTGTTTGTAATGGTATAAATTTCTATGTAAACCATTTTTGGGCTAGCATAATGATTATTTTATGACTCTAAGAGATCAGTATGGAGGTATACTGTGAATCCTTATGTAGTACATGTAACCAATTAGAAAAAGGGAAGCTTAAGGTAGCAATGTGTATCAACCACAGTCATTGATTCTAACCTAATCCATCCCCACCAATGCTTATTTAACAAGAAAAACCTTAAAGAGTTTTTATGAATGTAGTGTGCACAAGGAGACAAATGCTAAGAGGTTGGAGAGAATTCATGGTGGCTATGATGGACATGACAGAGATATGCAATGTAGAATCAGTCTAAGGGGAATAGAGACAAGCAGTAAGAGGTTCAGAAAAGATAGATCTAATCAAAAGGATCAAGAGACAATGAGAAAAGAGAAGATCTGACATCAAGCAAGAGTGTGCTAACCAAAGGATCATGGTGTTGAAACATTTTAATAGGTGATACAAAGAAAATCCCCTAATAGAGTATTCTTAACAAGATTTTGCAAATCTCTTAATCGAGTGCTTACTTAATTGTGAGTTAAAATCCTTTAGCAAGGTGAGACCTAACATTCTTTGCAAGCCTTTAATAGGGTAGACCTTTCACAAGGTAGATCATAGTTTATGATCAAACACTTTGTAACCATAATTGGTCACACTTTACAATTGTAGTAGTGAAGATTTGTGGGTGTCATCCCCACCCCAATTTTACCTTCTCATTGGAGGTTTTCTAGTTAATCAATTTAATGTGTCATGTGTTATTTATTTTATGCTTTGAATGTGATGAATGGTTAAGTTATTTTAGTTTATATGTTAAGTTATGAGTGTAAGGAAACTTGGCAACAAAGAATATAACCATTTCCACATAACCCATAATAGATCTAAAATAAACATGGAATTAAAATCCACATGCAAGAGAATAGAAAACATACCCACAAAATGTGACACAAGATATACCCTGGGAAACCCTCATTGAGGGAAAAACCCAGCCTCCAAAAGCATCCATCACCATGTATTATTCAGCAAAATAACCATTGCCATACAACCATGGAAGCCTTTATGGCCATAGCCACAACTGAGCAAATTATGTGAACAAGCATGAATCCACACATCCCATGCCATGCTTTCAACCTTCACAAATGCTCCCTTGGGTAACCTATCGAGCCTTGTCCCACTCGACTCTTGCCTTCTGTCTTCTCCTTGTCACTCTCTTACTATTACAACAACTACCCTTGTGGTTGCTTATATAGTAGCAAGTCCCACAAAACCACCAAGTGGTATTACATAAACCATGTGCTAAAACCATGTGCTACCTAACTCACTGACCCCAGATTTAATATTGGGCATTTAATTCTTTTCCCCCAATATTAAATAATTACATGAAATATTATCACAATGTTACAATACAACTCATCAAGAGTATTCCATGGGAATCTTTACATGTTGCACATCCATCTAGGTACAACATTACATAATAAAAATAAAATAATAAAATAACAATTATGCAATGTGTGCAACACCCATTATCTCAACAATCTCCCACTTGTTGTATACATTGCATAGGGTCAATCCGTAGCCACACAAATGAACAAGGGAACAACCCCTCCCAGCACATCCACCATCATGGATCAAAATACACCAAGTGCTCCATCCTGGTACTCGCAACAAAATCAAAGTATCCGGCATCTCAAACATAAATGATCTCACCTCCTATTATGCCACTCCCACTGGACATACATAGAAGCCATCCAAAGAGAAAACCACCCAACCTGTCGCATTAGAAGATCATAAAATCCTGTACCAACTGAAATTCCAAGCACAATAACTTAATCCAAAGGTAATCACATGTATCCATAGTTGTCAAAATATCCATAGCTGAAATAGCACCCACAGCAAAGTGCCAAACCCATCCAACTATCCATACCTCAAAGGTATAACAAGTGAATCTCATATCACCGACATATCCAATCTGCAACCTGCAATCACAAGCCTTAAGAGCAATGCCTACCACATATATACCAAGAAGCTCCCATTGCAAAAGATAATGTCAAATCTATAACCAATTCACTCAACACATCTCAAAGAAGTGAATTCATGTAGTATCAAGGACATCCACAATACATAAACTAATATCCTGCAAGAACAACTCTCACAACAAGTCTCCAATGCTCTCCCAAGTTCACCACAATCAACAGAGGAAAGAGATAAAGGAATAACCATGTCATCTCTCACATGACATACATGAGCACAAACCAGTGATCACAATCTCCAACCAATCTCAAATCCAATGTAGTCAAAACTAAACATCCAAGAAGATAACCAAGATTAGAGAAACCATGCAACATAACCTATATCATGACCTTCTACACACACCTCTAGATGTAAACTGTACAAGTATGATCTCCTCTATAAAACCCCAACAAGAAGCCTCAACAACACCCAAACCATACCATATAGCTAATCATGGATGTAAGCCTCTCACAAGAAGATCAAACTCAATAAACCCATTCCTAAACCAAGGAATAACCATTCCTAATCCAAGAAATATGCCCAAATATAAAACCATCTCCCAAACTCAACCAGCATAACAACATATGCACATGGAGATAACCAATGCTAAACCATCTCTCAAATGAACCCTCCAGAACTAACTCATGTACCATAGCTCAAGATCCATATCCATGAAAGACAAGCATAAATATAATGCAACTGAGAGAAAACAATGGGCTATACCTCTCAAGTAGCAAACCGCCGAGTAGACCAAGAGTGGGGAATGAGAATGCTCATCAAGATACCCAAGTCTCCAACCAAGACTCATCTAAGAACAATCTCCTCTCAAGTCCATATCAGTTGACTGCCCCTCAGACTTCCTACTGAAACCATCAACCGTCCCAACAAATACTTCTCTAATCCAAGAGAAATCAACATCACCACCGTCTCTAAGTATCCATGAGCACCTGTAACCAATCAATCCATGCCAACTCCAAATGCAACATAGCAATATCATGAAGTATCTAGCTTATGATCAGTGTACTCAATACCAAGAAACTAAACCAAGATCAATGTCAAAGTTCCAACCATGGCCTCAGGAACATAAACATGACAACATGATCTTACCATCTCAACTAAAGAGATAACATGCTCCATATGAACACACCATAACATGTCACAACTCTAAACGTGTATCAAGAGTATACCATGACATAATAATGAAACCATCCTCATACCAAGGATAACATGCCAAATAAAAATATAAACCACACCTTTGCCAAGAACCCTGTAAGTCCTCAAGATACAATCATCTCCACACACCATGAAGAAAATCATCTCCACATACAAGGAAGAATCATCTCCACATACCATGAAGATAACCAAGAACCCCATGAGTCCTTAAGATCTATCCATCTTCACGCACCATGAAGATAACAAGTGCAACATGAAAATATCAAAGACACTTCTGCAGCAACAGGATCTAAGAAAAACCTCCAACATCTGCAAACACTCAATAAATATATCAATGCCAACAACTCCCACTCAACTGTGGTACCAAGTCACCTATGGCATCATAAAATCCATCCTCTCCAAACCAAGAAGATATAAACCAAACTAGGAACTTATCCTGCACTGTCACCCCATCACTGTCACAAGCTCCCACTAAATCGTGTATCCAAGCTATCCATGACATCATGATGAAAAATCATCCTCTAAACATGAGAATCAATCAAGGCATCAAACTATCAAAGAACTCAAAGTGCACATCATGAGCTCCTCAAAAGAAATCAAATAACCATGATCCTCAACCAAGAAGATATACCACCATAACTGAATCAAAAAATCCAAGCTAATGAACATCAAGGATGTACCTGTATATCCAATCATGTCATGCCAAAATCCATGACACCATGATCACATCCATGAACCGAGCATCTGGCTCTCAATATGTCCAACCTGTCAGCATAGTCAACCACAATCCTCTGCCATGACTGTACCTGGTAACAACATCTCATCCCTTCTACATGAAGAAAATAGTAAATCATGTAACTTAGGGCATAGACAACCCAAATCCAAGCCACCAATCTGAATATGCATCAATAATGAAAGATCAATGAGCAAAGACAACCCATAACCAAGCTATAAATGCAACCTGTAAGTATAGACCGCTTACAACACTGCACAACTTGTAGACCCAACAAGTCATCATGCATATCCAAACCAAACATTGATAACCATATCATCATGAGACCAATCTGAATATGAACTGAGTATACAATGACATCAAATCTTAAATCTCCAATGCCATAAACTCACAATGTTACCATAGTCAAAATATACCTATAAGCTGTTCAGATACATATATCACCAAATAAATCATACCAAACCTGCACCAAATCTAAACCAACGTGTAGAGCTCTCCAAGAGCTTTTCGTTGACTACTCGAAGTCAAAATCCGACTCCGTATGCCCAAGTTATGCCCTAATCCGTGCTCAAAATAAAGAACATCTGACTTTAGGGCTCTTAAAACCTGAAAAAATTTCAAAAATCATAGAACCAAACCTACACCATCTTGTAGTGCTTTGAATTAGCTTGCCAACGCCTATAAGAACTCTGAAATCTGATATTCTGAGAGAAAGTTATGGCCATTTTACTAAGACGGTCTTTTTACCATTTTCAGTACGATTTTTCATTTTTTATTTTTTTTCAGTGACAAAAATTCCGATGGGATTAAATTTGACGGCCATCATGAGCTGAAACCAAAAAACTCTTTCATTTCCTCTGAACATGGCCAAACTAGGGCATATTATATATCAAAATTTATGGAAATGTCGACCCGGATCCAATGGTGAGGTCTATTTTTTCCCAGGAGGTCATTTCTGCATGCTACCCCCCAAAACCCTCATTTAGATGAAACATCCGAGAAAATCATTTTCTCCAACAATTTCACATGCCCAAATCTTTTAACATCTCATCATAACAGCAAACCCAAAACCCTCAGATTTTCAATAAATCATTCATATATCTTGCCCTTTCTTTTATCCTCTCATGCATTCCCATGGATTCAATCTAGGGTTACAATAAAACCGTAGCTCTGATACCACTTGTAAGGAAACTTGGCAACAAAGAATATAACCATTTCCACATAACCCATAATAGATCTAAAATAAACACAGAATTAAAATTCACATGCAAGAGAATAGAAAACATACCCACAAAATGTGACACAAGATATACCCTGGGAAACCCTCATTGAGGGAAAAACCCAGCCTCCAAAAGCATCCATCACCATGTATTATTCAGCAAAATAACCATTTCCATACAACCATGGAAGCCTTCATGGCCATAGCCACAACCGAGCAAACTATGTGAACAAGCATGAATCCAGACATCCCATGCCATGCTTTTAACCTTCACAAATGCTCCCTTGGCTAACATGTCAAGCCTTGTCCCGCTCGACTCTTGCCTTCTGTCTTCTCCTTGTCACTCTCTTACTATTACAATAACTACTCTTGTGGCTGCTTATATAGTAGCAAGTCCCACAAAACCACCAAGTGGTATTACATAAACCATGTGCTAAAACCATGTGCTACCTAACCCATTGACCCCACATTTAATATTGGGCATTTAATTCTTTTCCCCCAATATTAAATAATTACATGAAATATTATCACAATGTTACAATACAACTCATCAAGAATATTCCATGGGAATTGGGTGATGCGACGCGCTCCCCTGCCCATAGGTGGTTAATTATGTGGTGTTCCATGTTCACTAACAGTCATGGCTTTTGGTGCAACGAAAAATGGGCCCTACAATGAGATGGCTAATGGTGATATGTTTTAGAGACAAAATTTTGAAGTATTGATTCAACCCCCCTCCTCTCAAAACTTACTTTCCCATTGCTATTTCCAACAATTGGTATCAAAGCTTTGTTCTCTTGAAGGAAAGTTTGAGATCTTTGGAGGTAAGATCTTGAAGATGGAAGTATACAAATTGGGAAAGACTATTGAGAATTAGAGTATTGAAATAGAACTTGCCTACATCAACTCAAGGAGGCAAGAGATGAATTGAAACATTCATTGAAGGGAAGAAAAGAAATACCTATTCAACAAGATGACACACAATATAAAGAGATAGATACTAATGGACTATTTGAGGATGAAAACTTAGGAGATTTTGATGTATCAATTATAGATCTGATGGAAAAGAATGGTGTCCTAAATGAAGAAGTCATGAATCTCAAGAGATAACAAGAAGCACAGTCAATGCTGCTATGTGAGATAACTGAAAAGAAAAAGAAAGATGAGGAAGACAAAGTCATGATTGAAGAAGACAAAATAATATTGGCTAACAAAATTGAAAAGAAGACATTGGATGTACAAAATCTTGCAAATATGCAATTGGATACAATGAATCAATTGATGATTGCAAACCAAGAATTGAATAGGAAAGAAATTGAGATTACAACCTTGTAAAAATAGAATTCCCTACTGCAAAAAGATTTGAAGATTGAGAGAGAGAAGCTCAATAATCCTAGTGAAGCAATCAAGTATTTTGAGAAACTAATGGAATCACCAAGATCAAGCAGTGACACTATTGGTTTGGGCTATTCCACAATTGAAAAAGGAGAATCATCTGGAAGTGTTGGACAAAGGAAAAATAAAGGTAAGAACAAGAAAACCACTTGTCATAATTGTGGAAAACTAGGTCATTCAACAAATATTTGCAGTAGTAACAATGGAAATCAAAACCCTAAGAAAAAATTCATGGGACATTGTCACAAATGCAACAAGCAAGGACATCAGGCACATGAATGCAGGACCAAGTCCACCAACACATAGAGATTTGAAGGTTATTCTTACAACTATCAGAAGTATGGACACAAAGCATATAAATTTAGATCCAAATCGAAGTGGACATCAAATAAGAAAGCAAAGGTAAATCACAATGCAATTTCATATGGTTGGGATTATATTACAAGGTATGGTTGTCACTATTGTCGAGGGTGTGGTCATGTTCCTAAGAATTGTATTAGAACATATTTCAGAGGTAACTACAATAGATGGTTGAGTAAAACTACATGCTTTAGTTGTTTGAAGATTGGTCATGTTAGCAGAAACTATCCAACAAGGTCAGCAGTTCTGAGCAATGAATTTAACAAAGGTGAAGAAAAGATTGATATTGAAAAGGTAAATGTGCAGATGAACAAGACATGGAAGAAGTAGGAAAATTGAAACATATCAAGTCAAGATGAGGTCACTATTGGAAATATAAGAGGAATAACTAAGAGGGGAGGGGTAAATCAATTACTATAAAAATAAATCCCATATCCCTTATGTTAGGAATAAGGTGTCTCAACCTTGTATAATTCCTATTCTTATTATTATTTGTTTTGTAAAATGTATTTTGCAAATAATATGTAAATGTGAGTGTACATGTCTAGTTGGCATGTTGATCACTTACATGTGTCGGCATCTTGAAGTGTGTGAAGGAGATCATGGCTGAAATGGTTATGACAGATTCCTATGACGCGTAAGAGCTATTTAAGGAATAAGCTATGACAGGTGTAAGAGCATCTTATGACATGAGGCCTATTTGGGCACCCAAGAATGAGTGGTTGGTGTGTGTAAGAGAATATGCCAAAAATAGGTTGGTATGACGGATTCCCTTACACTTCTCTTGTGATCGCTATTTTTGGTAGATTCTATGTCAAGGTGTCATTGCCTATTCAAGGGATGGATGCCCTTTTCTTAGTATTGGATGTACATGTGGCATTGTGTATGTTTCTTGGTGGTTGAGCCATGAAAAATGCCCAACTCCTTTGTGGGCATTTTGTTGGGTCTTAAGATGTTCATAAAATGAGTAATGCAATAGTGTGATAGATGAAAGTTTGTAGGTATTGAGGTGCTGCTGGAGTCTTCTATTGTTGATGTTGAACTTGCATTGCAAGTGTATTGTAATCTTGTGTTGAAGATAATACATTGTGCAGGTTCTGGAGGGGTGGGGTTGTTTTACCGAAAGGTTTTTCCCCACCGGAAAATCTTTGTGTTATGTGTTCTTTCTCTATCTAATTTTTGTATGCATGGTTGGCTGCAATAATGTTATTTACATGATATTGAATCTATAAGTGTAGAAGATTTTAAAAGGATTTGCACCATACTTTCCTTATGAGATTAGTGTAGGAAGCTATTTCCGCACTTGAGTTTCCTTACAAGTGGTATCAAAGATTGATCAACTTTTGATCCTAGTTGTTGGGTAAGGTTTTTTGAGCTAATCTCAAGTTGAGTGGGACTCTTGTGCAGAGCATCCTAAATCTTATTTGCAGATTAAGATGGCAAGTTCATCATATGGAAGAATGGAGGTGGAGAAATTTAATGACACTAATTTTGAGTTGTGGAAACTCAAGATGGAAGACATGTTGGAAGATCGTGATCTATGGGAAGCGACTACAAGCGCTACAAGACCAACAACTATAACTCAAGCAGATTGGGATATCAAAGATCATAAAGCTAAGGGTCTCATAAGACTCTGTTTAATCGATGCAGTCCTTTTGAATGTTCTAGATGATAAAATCGCATATAGTTTGTGGGAGAGACTTGGGGCCATGTATTAGGCCACATCACTGGTGAACAAGTTGTTCCTGAGGAAGAAGTTGTATTCTCTATGAATGGAGGAAGGTGGATCCTTAACAAATCATTTAAATGCATTTAATCTACTGGCTGCACAGTTGACATATGCTGGTGTCAAGTTAGAGGAGGAGGATCGTTTCTACACACTTTTGTGTTCTTTACCGGATTCATGGGACCATCTTGTAATGGCTCTCGGAAGCACATTAGTCACCTTCAAAATGGATGATGTGGTGTCTTCGCTGCTATTAGAGGAGATGCGAAGAAAGGCTTTCGTTTCAAAAAAAGAAGCCCTTGCTGTTCGTGGGAGATCCACGAAAAGAGGAAAGAAAAATGAAAATAAGTATGGCAATAAGGGTAGATCCAAATCCCGTGGGAAGTCAAAGACTTCCAATAAGTCCAAGGCAAAATGTTGGAACCGTGAAAAGACTGGGCACTTTCGTAAAGACTATAAAGAGCCTAAGAAGAAGAAGAAAGCCTCAGATTTTGGTTCTAAAAAATCTCAAGAAGATGACGATGCATTCATCGTAGCTTTGGTAGCCCATGCATCTGATGATGTGTGGTTGGTTGACTTGGGTGCATCTTTTCACATGACCTCTCATCGAAACTGGTTCTCAAGATATAAAGAGTTCGATGGTGGAAAGGTGTACTTGGGTGATGATTCTCACCTAAAGATAGTTGGACGTGAAAGGGTCACTATCAAATTTTCTGATGGACGAGTAAAGGGAATCAATGGAGTTATGCACATTCCAGGTTTGGCACGAAACCTATTATCTGTAAGTATGCTGAATGATGTAGGTGTGTAAGTTGTTTTTTTCGAAAGAAGGATGTAAGATGATTAGAGGATCGATGGTGCTTGCTAAGGGTACTAGGAGAGGTACTTTGTTTCAGCTAGATGCATGTATTCCTCTATGTAATAGTTCTTCATCCTCACCATTTGAACAAGCAGTGAAGAATTCTATGGTTATTGGTTTCGATGATAATGCAAACACTTTGGAAGGAAAGCTTCCTGTAGAAAAGACAATGTTGTGGCATATGAGACTTGGCCACATTGGTGAGAAGGGTCTCAGAACCCTAAAAAAGAAAAATCTCGTTGAGGGGTTAAATGATTGCAATCTCAAGTTTGATTTCTGTGAACACTGTGTATATGGTAAACAAAATCATGTTTAGTTTTACTCTAGTTCTCACAAATCTTCTGATGTTTTGGATCTTATTCATTCTGATATATTTGGTCCTGTAAAAGTTCCTTCGATCTCCAAGTCTGTATTTTTTGTATCTTTCATAGATGATTACTGTAGAAGGACATGGATTTATTTCCTTAAAATTAAGACACAAGTCTTTAGTTGATTCAAGGAATTTAAAGCCCTTGTAGAGAATCAGACTAGTAAGAAGATTAAGTGTGTGAGAACTGACAATGGTGGCAAGTTTTGCTTAGCAGAGTTTGAACAGTTCTGTAAAGAACAAGGTATCAAGAGGCATAAGACAACTCCTTATACCCCAGAGCAAAATGGAGTTGCAGAGAGAATGAACAGGACACTGATGGAGAGGGCTAGGAGTATGCTTAGTGGAGCTAGTTTAGACAAAGGTTTTGGGCCGAAGCTGTGGCCACTGCTTGCTATCTGGTTAATAAATCTCCTACATCAGCACTTGTTGGTAAGACACCCATGGAGGTGTGGTCTGATAAGAAGCCTTCAATTAGACATCTTCGTGTTTTTGGTTATGAAGCTTATGCATATGTTCCAAAGGAGAAAAGATCTAAGTTGGAAAACAAAGTTGTTAAATGTATTTTCATCGGGTACAGTGCTGGTGTGAAAGGATACAAGCTTTGGGATCCTGTGACTAGTAAGGTGTTGTATAGCAAAAATGTTATTTTTAGAGAGCTAACATCTTCTCCTATTGTGCTACAACCAGATGAAAAAGAAAAAAAAAGATGTTGTTCAGTTGTCTCCTACCCCTGAGAAGACTAAACAGAGAGACCATGTTGGGTCTAATGATGAGGAGAGCTCTAGCAGCTCTGATAGTTCAGAAGAAGAGGAAGAACAACCTCAACCTCAGCCCTTGAGGAGATCCACGAGAGAAAGAAAGCAACCAGAAAGGTTTGGTTATTCTATGTTAGATTCCAATTGTGCTTTTTCTTTGATTACTAACACTGATGAGCCTAGATTTGTGAAAGAGGCTTTGGGCATGGAAGATGCAGGTTCCTGGATTGAGGCTATGGATGATGAGATGGCTTCATTAGAGAAAAACAAAACATGGGACCTTGTACCTTTTCCTAAAGGGAGAAAAACTGTTGGCTGTAACTGGGTGTTCAAGAAGAAATTCTGTATAGATGGCAGTGTTGAAAGGTACAAAGCTAGATTGGTTGCAAAGGGGTATTCACAGGTAGAGGGAATAGATTATGGTGAAATATTCTCTCCTGCTGCAAAGTTGACATCCATCAGATTTCTGTTATCTCTTGCTGCATCATATGATTTAGAGATAGAACAGATGGATGTGAAGACAGCTTTCCTTCATGGTGATTTGGAGGAAGAGATTTATATGTCATAGCCTGAGCACTACATTGTTAAAGGTAAAGAATCCTTTGTTTGTAGATTGAAGAAATCTCTATATGGTTTGAAGCAATCTTGATGCCTTTGTGTTGTCAATTGGATTTGTAAGATCGAAATTAGATCATTGTGTTTATTTTAGAGTTGAAAATGATTGCCTTCTTATTGTTGCATTATATGTTGCTATTTGGGAAGGGTAAGGGTATGATTTGTGATTTTAAATCTTAGTTGTCAGCACAGTTTGAGATGAAAGATCTTGGGGCAGCTAGGTACATCTTGGGTATGGAAATCAGTAGAGACAGGTTTAACAGAAAACTTTGGTTGAGTCAGAGTAAGTATGTGAAGTCTGTGTTGGACAGGTTCAGCATGGCAGATTGTAGACTACCATGTGTTCCTATTTCTATGGGAACAAAGTTATCTGTAGATGATTGTCCAAAATCTCCTAGTGAGGTGGAGGACATGAGTAGAGTACCTTATGCTAGCGCAGTTGGTAGTCTTATGTATGCTATGGTCTGTACTAGACCAGACATTGCCCAAGCAGTGGGAGTCCTAAGTTAGTTTATGGCTAATCCTGGATGGATACATTGGGATGCAGTTAAGCGAGTATTCAGATATTTGAGGGGTACATTAGATTACTCCATATGTTATCATGGTAACTCTTCTGGATCTCCACATTTAGTTTGTATTCATGGGTTTGTGGATTCAGATTGGGTAGGTGATATTGATTGCAGGAGATCCACCAGTGGTTATGTGTTCACTATGTTTGGTGGTGCCATCAGTTGGATGAGTAAGCGACAACCTATGGTTTCTTTTTCCACTACAAAAACTGAGTACATGGCTGCTACTCATGCTTGTAAGGAAGCCATTTGGCTTAATACATTGTGTTCTTATGTTGGTTTTGATGTAGAACATATTACTATTTGGTGTGACAGTTAGAGTGCTATTTGCCTTGCAAAGAATCCAACTTTCCATGCCAGAACGAAGCACATTGATGTGCAGTTTCACTTTGTGAGAGATATGGTGGAAGATGGAAAGGTAAATTTGGAGAAGGTAGATACTATGAAGAATGTTACAGATGCATTAACGAAACCAGTGGGCACTGAGAAGTTCAGATGGTGTTCGAAGTCTATGGGCCTTTCGGCCTATAGCGGTTAGTTTCTGTTATGTTCATGTTGCTCTTACAAGGTGTTTGACAAGTGGGAGAATGTTAGGAATAAGATGTCTCAACCTTGTATGATTCCTATTTTTATTATTATTTGTTTTGTAAAATGTATTTTTGCAAATAATATGTAAATGTGAGTGTACATGTCTAGTTGGCATGTTGATCACTTACATGTGTCGGCATCTTGAAGTGTGTGAAGGAGATCATGGCTGAAATGGTTATGACAGATTCCTATGATGTGTAAGAGCTATTTAAGGAATAAGCTATGACAGGTGTAAGAGCATCTTATGACATGAGGCCTATTTGGGCACCCAAGAATGAGTGGTTGGTGTGTGTAAGAGAATATGCCAAAAATAGGTTGGTATGATGGATTCCCTTACACTTCTCTTGTGACCGCTATTTTTGGTAGATTCTATGACAAGGTGTCATTGCCTATTCAAGGGATGGACACCCTTTTCTTGGTATTGGATGTACATGTGGCATTGCGCATGTTTCTTGGTGGTTGAGCCATGAAAAACACCCAACTCCTTTATGGGCATTTTGTTGGGTCTTAAGATGTTCATAAAATGAGTAATGCAATAGTGTGATAGATGAAAGTCTGCAGGTACTGAGGTGCTGCTGGAGTCTTCTATTGTTGATGTTGAACTTGCATTGCAAGTGTATTGTAATCTTGTGTTGAAGATAATACATTGTGTAGGTTCTGGAGGGGTGGGGTTGTTTTACCGAAAGGTTTTTCCCCACCAGCAAATCTTTGTGTTATGTGTTCTTTCTCTATCTAATTTTTGTATGCATGGTTGGCTACAATAATGTTGTTTAGATGATATTGAATATGTAAGTGTAGAAGATTTTAAAAGGATTTGCACCATACTTTCCTTATGAGATTAGTGTAGGAAGCTATTTTCGCACCTGAGTTTCCTAACACCTTAGATGCCAATAGAAATTAAAACATAAACTTTGATTAAATTGTATTCTGTTGTTATTCGAAAAACACACAGGAACTGGTTTAATACACTAGCAAATGTTGCAACTCGACAAAAACTAAGAATCTACTTTAACTTGGCAATAACTAAATATACTAATCATAATGTTATTAACATTAATTTTAACTTAGTTGCATACACACAAAAAGAATATCATGAACACAAGTGACACTAAGATTTAACATGAAAACCCAATTTGCGAAAAATCGCCAATTGCAACTTGTTACTAATGTTCACTCTTTTGAAATGAGCCTTGTTAGGAGCCAACCCTTTTAAACATTACAAAACAAACTATTAGGTGTGACCCTATTAGAGGATTTGATCACCCTATTAGGAGTGGCCTTGTTAGAGGTCTTTAAGACACTTCAAGTAGAAATTCCACCTTGTTAGAGGATTTACAAATAGAAATAAACAAAACTATATTTCATAATCAATAGATAAAGCTGAATATGTGGCAACAATAGTAAATTATTCAAATATTGTATGGATCAAGCAATTGTTGAAAGGTATGAAAGAAGAGATCACCGATCCAATTGTTATCTATTGTGATAACACAAGCTCTATAAATATATCAAAGAAGCTTGTAATGCACACAAAGACCAAGTATATTTCTATCAAGTATCATTACTTGAGAGAGCTAATTCAAAAAAAAGAAGTGACATTGGAGTATTTAAATACTAAGGAGAAAATAGTTGATATTTTTAGTAAGACTTTACCTAAGGATTCTCATGAATATCTAAGAGGTAAATTAGGGTTGATTCCCCTAGATAAGACTGTTTAAGCTAAAATAGAGTTCTACATCAAATGAGTTTATCAGAATATCTTATAAATTGTTTGCAGAAGTCTTACTTTAGGAGTTGCCTAAAGTAGTAAAGGGAGAAGAACAAAATGTTGTTTAAGTCATAAGAACATATGACATAGGTGAATTATCTACTGACACGAATATATCTACATGAGAAAGATGTGTGTAAAAGATGAAGTGTCTTTGGTATTGTTGTCAAAGAGGAAGAATATTGCAGTAGTTACCTATGCAGTAATGAGAAAGAGGGAGAATTCATGTTAGTTATCATATAACGATAAATTTATTTAGAAAAATGTTTTGCAAAGAGGGAAAATGTATGCAAGATATTGCTAGCAATACAGAGGAAAATGATTGATTTCATGATCTAATATGATAGAGGGAGTTTATGTGTTGCATATTAGAGTTGCATGGATGAAAATTAGTATGAAACTAAAAGAGAGGGATTGGTGGACACATAGATAAGAATTAGAATGTAACTAAGGATATTAATGAAGATCTTATACTAAACATAGAGGAAGATGCTGAAAGCAGTTAATGTTTTGGATTGCATGGTAACTAGAGGTGTTTCCATCAATGCCAAAGAGGGTGATTGTTGGAAAGCATGATTGAGACAATTATTATGTTTTCATTGATGTCAAACCTTATTGGTAAGAAAGTTCTATTTGATTTGAATGCCATATCAAGATGATTGATTAAGAGGATTTGAAAAGATGGACATAACAAAAGAACCTAGAGGAAAGGTTGAATTATGAAAGGAACCACAATGGGCACTTAATTAGTTAGATTTTGACAAAATAAAGTGATTTTTTAAGCATAACCTAAGTGAAGAAGATAGTTGTACCGAAGCCTAGAAAAATTGATCGAAGAATGTCCAAATGCATAGGGTTGACCAAGAAAAAGAGTAGAAGATTAAGATACATGAAGTTTATGTTGAGTGATGCTAGTGTCGACCAAGTGCTAGAATAAGCTGAGCAAATATAGTGTTGGTTGAGCATTAGTATCGACTAAGAATCATTATATGTATCAAACATAAAGTTAGTAGTGACCAACTGATCTAGTGATGACCGAGTGTCAGAACACAATATTGGTTGAAGGGCACCATTTCGAAAAATTATGAGGAAATCATGATTTCTAGCTGACATAGTTGATTTCTTGGAATATATAAAGCATGTGGAAGATAAGGATGGATGATCTAGATCATTTTATTTAAGGGAAATCATGTTTGAGCATTCTTATGAAAGAATTCAAGGAAAAGTTTGGAGAACTTTCTAGAAGAGAAAAGAGAAGACACAATGATGGAAGGATTTGATGAATTTGACCTAACCCTAAGATCTATGTTGATGTTTAAGTGGCAAACGATCATAATTTCCTATTTAAGGAGGTACATGGAGTGCTAACCTAACAAGGCTAGAGCAGTTGTTAGTGCAATTGATTGAAAAAATTAAGTAGGAGGTTGAGAAGAGTTATGAAGAGTTAAAGTGTGATTTCTTGAAGGAATGCCAAGTAGATCAAAGATAGAGATGATAATGGAGGCTAATTAGTGGATCAACATGTGAATTGAACTATGATCTATATTTTCAAAGTGAGTTGTATTTGTCAGAATAAAACCTTCTATTACTTTCTAACCATTGTATTAGTATTAAAATCATTTAATCAAGGTTGACCTAATAGTCATATGTAAATCCTTTAATCAAGGTGACATTCTAATGGAATGTTCTAAAGTCCTCTAACAAGGCCACTCCTAACAAGGTGATTAAATCCTCATAATAATGTGTTTTGTAACCTTTAATAGGGTTGAATCCTAACATAGCTCACTTTAGAAGAGTGACATGTTACTGGTAGTTTTTCCCAAATTGGGTTTTCATGTAAATCCAAGTGTGAGACTTGTTGGATGTCATCTGAGATGTTTTACTATTAATTTTTTACATTCTACAAGTTTGATAAGTAATAGGATAGTGGACTACAATTTTATGTTACTGCTTATTTACTATAGAGGCTGAATTATTGAACGTTAAGATTTGAAGTATTTAAATTGATTGAAAGTTCAATTGGTACATCAGGACCTTGGATAATTGATTCACCCCCTCCAGTTACTCTAAATCATTTTAACAAGAGGAATCTAGAGAGAGAGGTTATAAGTGTAGACACCTAAATTCGATTACACTATTTCAGTAATCCTATTTAGTTATCTAAAAAGGCATTATTAATTAAATTTCTATTTAATTAATCCTTTGTCATCCCCTAGTTGATTAATTTAATTAATCATCTATAGTCCTAATTGATAAATCAAATAATCTATTATTTATCAATTAAATCCTTTTCTCCTATCTAATTCCAAAAATCCCCATTTATTAAATAAATCTATTTGATAAATGAAATCCTCAAATTCAAAAACCCCTAACCTATCTCTAAACCTCCATTTAGCCTAATCCACCCCATCCACCCATACTAACCAAGCTTAGCCACTAACTCACCCACCTTCATTAATGCCATCCACTTGCACATCTCTAACATCCCTAATATAATCCTAAACCCAAGCCTAATCCACCCCCTAATGTTGTCACATTCCTTAAACAAGTTTAATACTTTCCTAATCCAAACCAAAGTCTCCCCTCAAAAAACCCAACCACTAAGTCATGAGTGCTCTTACAAAACATAAAAGACTCTTACAAGCCCACCCATGACTCTTACACCCATCTTCCACACTCTTCCCTCTTCCACACTCATTCCTCTTACATCCCTCTTACATACTCAACCCCACTCATCATGCCTTTAACCAACCCTTTACCCTAACCTCTCACACTCATCCTTCTTGTGACAAGTGTCACCTTCCCATTGGTGCTAAACAAGCACAATCCATGTGCTCCCCTTTAAGTGCATCTTAGCCCTCCTTAAGCCTTCATCCATCCTTGCATCTAAGCCCTCCATCCCTCTACCCCTTAGCCTATAAATTGAATCCCATCCCAAGCCATTTCATCAACAATCTTTGAGCTAAAGTTACCATGCTATTTTGAGAACCAAAGCCATCAACCATACCCTTATAATGCCAAATTGAGAGCTCACAAAGCTACCAATTTTCCATTACCCATCTCCATTGAAGCAGCGTTTGAGCATCTTGAGCATACATCCACAGCAAAAGGACACATCTACAGAATCAAGAAAGCATGGAGTGCTTTTTCTTGTGAGGTTTGCACTTCTTGTTTTCTTCCTTTGTCTAAGCATATATGTGAATTTAGTTTTTTGGTTTGTGAATGTTTACTTTATTTGTTAATGTTCTTTACATACTAATTCTTGTTCTACATTTTGGCACGCCCGGTGGGACCCCACTATGGGTGATTTAATCATCTATTTTCATCTATATGTCATTTTTCTAACCATCTAATGTTTGTTGTTGTTTGAGTGTGTTGTGAGGGTGTTTTGCTTGTTTTTGCAGGTTAAAGAACGCACTCAGGAAGAAGAAATACCATCTAAAAAAAAAAATTTGCATTTTTCAAACTTTTTTGGCGCAATTTTGGTCTGCAACCTGTTCTGTCTGCGAAAATCCGCGTCTGCGCAAATCGACATCTGCGAAAATCCGCATCTGCGCAAATCGACGTCTGCGAAAATCCGCGTCTGCACAAATCGACGTCTGCGAAAATCTGCGTCTTCGCAAATCGACATCTCCACCACTACCAATCCAAATCATCGTCTGCAAAAATTCACATCTGCGCAAATCGGCGTCTCTGCTCGTCACCTATTTTCTGTGCTGCAAATCTGTTTTGTCCTCTTCGAATACTAGTGTCTCTGTATTTTAGCGTCTTCGTATTTTGGTGTCTCCACTTGACAGACTGTCTTCTCTGCTTGCTTATGTTGCATTTCTGCTTTATTATTTCTGCAATTTGACTTTTAGTGGTTCCGTAGGATTTAGACCATTTTAAGAATTTTTACGCGTAGAAAAAACAACAAAAAAAGTTAAAATTTTTTTTCCCATAGTTAAGCTCTCATTTTTGAAGATTTTGGCTAAATAACTAAATTGCTTTTTTTTGTCTCATTGCAGGTTGGAGTACATATGGAACCACTAACCATGTTTCTTGCAGGTTTTCATGTTGCTAAAAAATGAACTTGAATGTTTAACCATTTGTCTTTGAATGCATGTTGCTAAAAAAATGAACTTGAATGGTTAAACACATTTTCCATTGAATGAATGTTGCTCAAAACACACTTTTGAATGTCATGGATTAAAATCAACTTTCCTTGGAATGCATGCTTAAAACAACAAATCCAATCTTGAATGCCAAGTATCAATAAACCATTGCAATATCAAACACTTCATTTGGAGCTTCTAAAATTGAACAAAACAAATCTCTTTTCCACATGCAATCTAGGTAAAGTTTGATTTTTGGACATTTAAGAAACTTTGTTAAGTTAAAATACAAGTTTACAAAAATCAATTTGAGTAGTTCCTTGGACTCACCTCCTTTCTAATCACCCATCAAATATTAACCATTGGTTGCAATCTCAACGCCATTTATGGGGATGGGTCTACTTGAAAAAGGTGTTAAATGTTCCACAATCTAACTCACTCACTTGGTCTTTGAACATTTGCTTTAACTTTATCAAAATTCTTAAATGGCCAAAACTCTAGATTAAATCGATCACACTTCAAGTTTGGGCACTAAAATTGAACAACAACTGACGTGGAGAGCCTCTGGGCGCGCGCTTGAAATCGAATCTCACACACTTTTGTTTTGGGCTTAAAACAAACTCACACTCAATCTTGAATGCCTTAAAGAAAATTAATCGATACTTGACGTGGAGGGCCTCCGGGCGCGCGAGTTTGCTTTTGTTGACCCTAACTCTTCTTATTGTTTGCATTCTTCGATCGATTTACTTTTGTTGGTGCTTCAAGTTGGAATTGAACATTGTCTCTTAAACATGAGTGCTTGCAAAGTCTACATTAGCACACATAAGAGTTAGTTGGTAAAAGAACAAGCGTGTTTTTTAGCCCAAGGTCATCCGAGTCTTCTCTCCCCTTGTCGTCTTTCGAGGCCATCTTGGGTGCATAAGATTAGGATCCAAAACCTTGTTTCTTTTTAGGAGGCCTGCTTGGGGATTTCATCACCCCTTGGACGACCTCAACTCCAGCGTTCCGGCGGAGTATAAGAATCGGGAGGTGAATCGAAAGACACCTCTCTTGGGATCAAGATTTTGTCATTCGGGCTAAGCCTCAAGGAACTTTATACCCTTGAGAAGTGAAAGAGGAGAAGTGGGTTACCGCTCCTCTCGACTGTGTGACATCCTTTTGGTCTCATCTACGAATTTGGACCTCACGTACCTTGCGTATATCGAGGACTCCCTAGCTAAACCAATTATCAACCTTGCAAAAAACCATCTAGGATGTTAATGTGTTTGGAGTGACTGATCGAAACATTTGTAGAACATACACACTCCTCGGCACAAGTATCACATTTTGAGAACCACAAACTTCTATCTGGGTGTTCCTATCTATTGCTTGTTTTTATTTATTGAATGAATGTTTGCCAAACTTGGTCAATCCTAGCTTAGGGCACACTTAGCGTAGTCACTGCCTATTTTGGAAGTTGAACAAGTTGAAGCAAAACAACTGAGATTTTTCCCAAAGCCAAGCAAATTCAAGAATTTATGTCGGAACAACCCAAACCCAAACAGAAGTTTCACAAGGTCAAACTCAAGCCATCTCTAGCATACCAAGAACTTTCAGCCAAGAGAAAAGAAATAACACCAAGCCCACGAATTGCCAAACTCCACAAAGCAGAGGACAAAGCTACCGACGAAGCACTTCAAGAGGCCTGGTTAGAGCGCACCATCAAATTTAGCCAACATCCAGGAGTTAATCCTGCTTATGCCTTACCAACTAGGCATGATTTTTATGATTAAACACCCTTGTTTCTCCACATCTTCTTGGATAAGCTTCACTTTAGAGTCATCTTTGTAGAAAAGCCAGCCATCTTAGGTTATCCCCTTAAGCATTATTAGCTCATCCATCTCATTTAGAATCAAACCATCTAGCCAGCAATCGAAAATCTGCACATCTAAGCTTTCAAAATTGTTGTCACCTTGCTAAAAGTTTGCCATTCCTAAAATCTTTCAAATCCACCAATCTCACCAAGGTTATCCCTTTGACAGAGCTTTGTCTAGGGTAATCTAGCTTTGTCACTTGTTATCCCTCATCACCTTGAGCTAAAGGTTGGGATCCACAAGTGGTCAATCTCGTGTTCTTCCTAAAGGATCATCAGTCTATCCTTAAGTTGACACAATCACCACCAAGCTTGCACATAGGAAAGCAGACCTTTTGTGCTTTGACAACATATCTTTGAAGTTAGAATCCCCAACCCAATCCTCCTTAGGTTTTGTCATATAGCTTTGCCTCAACCTAGGAAATCATTTGCATAGAAAAGCCTTCTCCCTTTTGCATCCATCAGCATTATTGCATCTCATCCCTAGGAGCATTTTTCATGCCACCCATCACTCGCTTAGCCAAGAAGAAAGAAACAATGGAGCCCTATCATTTGGATCGAACAGCCTCACCCCCCTTGAGCACTCAGCCATCCTTCAGCCTAGAGCTAGCTATGCCATCACCTACTGACATTGAAGCTTTCATGAACCAACTAGGAAATGCAGTATTGGTAAATGCCATTATAGACAAAAATAAAGAGACAATCATGGCTAATTTTCGAAGGGACAATGTAGGAACCTTTGACTTTGGAAGACCCCCTCCATTATCAGATCCATCTCACCTGTTGTTTGGGCAGCTGCCACCACCCATAGGCTCTTATGATCCAAATTATCCTCAATATATTCCAAAAGAAGAGCCTCCAGCCAATCCATATGACCCAACAGACCCAAACATACCATCATCCACCCAAGTTGAAATCTCCATGCCACAAGCCAACCCAGCCACCACCACTCCATCCTTGGTTCATACCTCTCCGCTCCAAACCCCCTTTACCCAAAACATCTCACCGTTTACCACCTTCACTATTGCTGCTGCTCCCCAACCCAGCCTTCCAAATCCACCCATCTCCCAAATCAGTGCTAGCATCTTTGGCCAACCTCAGCAATATACAACAGGGATGCCACCCATGGGGCCAAGTAATCAACCTTTCATCGCCCCCAGCTTGTTCACCACAGCCCAAAGCACAATCCCATCATTTCCATTAGGTCTTGGGAGCTCAATACCACCAACCACAAATCCACAAGCTACTACCTTCACTCCACAAAGCTATCAAATCCCACAAGCTACTGCCAATCTTCTACCAAGCTCCCAAGTGACCCCAGCTCCCGCCACCACTCTACCAAGCTTCCAAATCTAGCCACAAAGCTATCAAACCCCATCAGTTCCATTCCCAAGCTTTCAATTCCCACCACCTCCACCACCAACTAATCCATTACCTCCAATTACCAACTACTTTTCAATGCCACTTCTAGGAGGTAATCCACCGCCCCAGCCAACCACCAATTATTTGTAGATACCATCCCAAATGGGGGCACAACCCACATATATTGGTCAAACCCCACAAGCCCTCCGATCCTTTCCCCAAGCCTCACAACCATCTTATACCTTACCTCCACAAAGCAATCCATTTATCCCACAGCCAGCTTATGTTCCTCAATCCCAACCTCAAATCCCATATCAACAGCAAGCCTCGCAGTACATGCAGCAATATGCGCCACCTCCCCCTCAACAACCCATCATCCACCATGCAGCTGCCCAAACAATGTACAATCCCTATCAGAAAATCCCTCATAGCCATCCATATTCAGTGGCCCCATCCAACACATACCTACCTCAAGGCACTCCTACACTGGGGGCACCCCAACCATCACCTATCAATTCAGAGTGGGAGCAAATGAAGACAGCTCTGAAAGCCATCCAAGAAGGGAATGATCCAAAGACATTCAAGTTTGAGAATGTGTGTCCTTACCCATTTGACAGAGCCATTACCACGACACCATTTCCCAAACACTTTGAGGTACCTAAATTTGACAAATTCAGAGGAAAAGGAGACCTTGTCACACATATCAAAGAATTTTACATGCATTGCCAGGACGTGGCATACAATGATGTCTTCCTCTTGCACCTTTTTCCCAAAAGCTTGGCTGGACCAGCTCTTGAATGGTTTTATAGAATCCCCTATGGCACAATTAAAAACTTTGCTGAATTATCTGAGGCATTTGTAGCCCAATATGCCCATCTTGTTGAAACAAAGCTATCAATAGTTGATCTTGTCCACACCAAGCAAAAAGGTGGAGAAAGCCTTGCCGAATACCTGCAAAGATGGCAAACCCTTACCACCCGCATATCCTGCACCTTGCCAGAACGCCATGTGGTGAAAATGTTTATTGATAATGCACATCCTAGCTTGGCTCACCACATGACCATGAACTATTTGTAGACCTATAAGGATATCAAAGAGAAAGGAATGATCCTTGAGCAAGGACTCATCAAAGATGGTGTGGTAAAGATTTACAAAGAGGCCAACCAAAATCAATCACATTCCAATGACAAGTCTAGGTATTAGAACAAAAACAAGCATGTTGCAACAGATGGGGTTACTGACACCAGACATGTGAATATCGTTGGTCCTTCTCAAAACCAGTCTAACCCACCATATCAAACAAACAACCAACAAGCTACCAATTACCAACAAGGAAATAACCAAAGCTATCAAAACCACAATACAAGACCCAACTTTCAAGGGTCTAACAATCAAGCTAATGCCATCAATGTAGCTGCAGGGCAAAAGCCCAGATTCCAACCTGCACCTAGAAACTATACACCCCTTGGTGAGCCATTGGATGTTATTTTTGAGAAATTGGCTAAGGAAAACCTCATCAAATTTCCTCCTACCCAACAAATTGATCAAAACCAATCCAAAGCTGCATGGTACAAGGACAATGAGTATTGCAAGTTCCATAGGGTAAACGGTCACACCACCCTCAAATGCATGAAACTGAAAGACTATGTGCAAGACCTCATTGATCGGAAGGAAATCACTGTTGGTGCCCAAACCTCTCCCAATGCAGGCTTACAGATTTATCAAAATGCTTTTCCTCCACACAACAACCAAAATCCTGGAAAAGCACCTATCCAAAACAACACCAACAACCGCCAGCCAAACCAACAGCATGGGAAGAACAATGACCACACTTCATCCTATATAGACTATGGTAGCCTCATAGGTTGTATATTTGAGAAAGAGCCTTCTGTCAATGTTATCAATATCCGAGGACCAGACAATGAGTGTGCAGTCACCACTCGAAGAGCGTAATTTAACATCACAGGCCCACCAGTTTCATCAACACCATCAGCTCCATCAAAAAGCTAGTACAATATCTTGGAACACCTTGGGAACATGCCAGCCCAAATATCCATTTTAGACCTTCTCCGCACTAGTCCTGTGTACAAAGACATCCTTGACAGTGCTCTCATAGAATCCCGTGTCCCTTTTGATATCAATGCTACTGATTTTCATAATCTTGTTGGACACCTTTCATCCTCATGTGCCCTATCTTTCAAACCCACCGACATACCCGCGGTTGAGCCAGATCACACCCTTTCACTTCGCATAGCCATCATGGTATCCAATTTTGCCATGAAAAGAGTAATGATAGATAATGGATCAGCCTTGAACATTTGCACCCTAAAATTCATAAAACAAGCTGGGTATACTGAGGCAGATATGATCAGTGAGATTATCACCATCAAAGCTTATGACAACTTGGAAAGGACCACAGAAGGGACTATTTTGCTACCAATCAAGGTTGGGCCAGTCATTCAAGAGATAGTTTTCCATGTTGTTGATCTAAACCTACCATTTAGCATCCTCCTCGGTCGCCCATGGATTCATGCTATGAAGGCCGTTCCATCCACCTACCATCAGTGCATCAAATTTCCGCATCAGAGCACTGAGGTAACCATCCATGCCGATCTAGAACCCTTTGCTTACTGCAATGCGGTTGAAGCTTCATATACAAACCATTGCCCTGGAATAGACATCGGCACAGCCATCGCCAGCTCATCCCACACTTGTAATGACACAGAAACCATCCTTGCCTCCACGCTATCTACTGTAAAGATCAACAACAAAGGTTGTGGAGAATATAGTCTATCAGATGCATTTGCTGTTGGAGCAATCCCATTTGATCCACATACCCATGGACGACCAACATATCACAAAGCTAAGGAGATTCCACCTCCTCGATACAAACAGTTTGGCCCAACCACCTTTGTGTCCTCAAAAACCCCTCTTCATGAGGAGCTCACTCCAGATATCAACAATTGGTTACATAAGGATGCACCTCCAAGAAATCAAGCACGCCTTGATCACTTCAGCCAGAAGTATCCCCAACAACATAAGCTCATCACTAAAAAATGGAACTATCAAGGAGGTGGACTACGACCAGAAGAAAGGGGCATGCAATGTCCCATCGAAGCACATAATTGGGAAATAAAGTCAGGTCTTGAATTTGGCATACCCACAACTGGGGGCACCAACGAGAACGGTCACGCTTTTTCGAACATCCACTGCGACCTTGTCAAAATTGAAGACATTCTTGAGGAAGTTGAAAAGAGAGCCTACGACGATATCCCAGACCAAATCTTCCTAGGAGACTCTGTTCTCTGAGAACTATCCATCCATCTCATTGACCTACCACTTGCTCATCCACAACTCATAGATTGGGACCAACCAAGTGTCATACATATTGATGAGTTCGCATCAGAGGAAGCACTTCTAAGATTCATGGGAGCTGAAACTCCTCATAAGAAGACAAAGCCATATTTTGCCTACATCTACAAGCTAGATCCCAAGGGGTATTTTGGAGAAAATCCCCAACCTAGTTTCGATACACCCAAAACTAGAACTAAGGTAAATCTAGGACTAGCTAAGGCAGCGAAGAGAACCCCTCAGCAAGAAAATCCAGAGCCACAAGCAGAACATGAGGATTTAGTATTGCCTCCTCAAGATAATCGACCAGAGGTGTCTTCTATTCTAATAGAGGATACTAGAGAAGTCAACATTGGTTCTTTAGAGATCCCTAGAATTGTTCACATTGCTGCATCCCTATCACAAGACCAAGCTGACCTCCTCTTTGAGATTTTACGAGAGAAAATTGGCCGATTTGCATGGTCATATCAGGACATGCCAGGACTTGATCCAAAGCTTGTAGTTCATCATCTTGCAGTCGATCCAAAGATCAAGCCCGTTAGACAAAAGCTTAGAAAAATGCACCCTAAGGTGGCATTACTAGTCAAAGCTGAACTAGAAAGAATGTTAGCTGCTAAGGTTATCCGACCTATCGACTACTCAGAATGGATCTCCAACATGGTCCCTGTCACTAAGCCTTCCGGTGACATTAGAATCTGCACTGATTTTAGAGATCTTAACAAAGCTTGTCCAAAGGATGATTTTCCCTTGCCCAACATAGATATGATTGTAGATCTTACAGCTGGACATGAAATTCTGTCCCTTATGGATGGATTTTCTGGGTATAATCAGATCAAGATTGCAGAAGAGGACCAGCATAAGACAGCATTCACTACCCCTTGGGGAACCTTTTGCTACACCATGATGCCTTTTGGCCTAAAGAATGCTGGGGCTACCTATCAAAGAGCTATGACAACCATTTTCCATGATCTTATCCATAGCATTTTGGATGATTATGTGGACGATATCCTAGTCAAATCTCACACCTTCATGGATCATCTTGCTGACCTGGAGAAAGTCTTTGATAGGTTGGCCCAATATCATCTCATGCTAACTCCCAAGAAGTGTGTCTTTGGGGTCACATCTGGCAAGCTTCTAGGCTTCATAGTTTCTAAACGAGGTATAGAGATCGACCCCAAAAAGGTCAAGGCTATCTTAAACATGCCTCCTCCCCAGACACTATGACAGCTTCGCTCTCTTCAGGGAAAACTTCAATCTGTCCGGTGCTTCATCTCCCAACTTGCAGATAAGTGTACATCATTTTCACACTTGCTAAAGAAGAATGAGAACTTCAAGTGGGATCTTTTATGTCAGTGCAGCTTCGATCAGTTTCAAGCAGTACCTCACCAATCCCCCTATCTTGGTTCCACCAGTTCCTGGTCGTCCCTTGATCTTGTATATATCAGCAACACCTACTGCTCTAGGGGCACTTCTAGCACAACATGATGATTATAGTAGAGAGAGAGCCATCTACTATATTAGTATAACCCTAGTTGGTTATGAACTCAATTACACTCCTATGGAAAAAGCTTGTTTGGCAGTTGTATTCTCAACTCAAAAGCTTTGCCACTACATGCTAAGTCATACCATCCAACTAGTCTCCAAGATTGACCCTCTCAAGTATATGCTCTCCATAACAGCACTTATAGGCCGTTTGGCCAAATGGGTTATGCTACTAAGTGAGTTTGACATCTAGTATGTGGACAGAAAGGCAATCAAAGGGCAAGCTATAGTAGATCACCTAGTTGATGCACCTCTAGTAGATGCATATCCTTTGCTCACAGAATTTCCAGATAAGCATATCTACCTAATTGAAGAACAACCCCCATGGAAGCTTTATTTTGATGGCTCATACACCTCTCATGGATCAGGGGCAGGAATATTATTAGTTACACCTCAAGGAGATTACATTCCAAAAGCCTTCAAGCTACAATTCCCTAGCACCAACAATATAGCAGAATATGAAGCTCTTGTAGCAGGATTAAAGATAGCTGCAGAATGGAATATCACTGAGTTACAAGTCTTTGGTGATTCCCAACTCATCATCAAACAAGTCTTAAATGAATATCAAACCAAAGATGAAAAGCTATTACCCTACAAAGAGCTAGTTGATCAGCTGACCTAGCATTTTACAAAGCTTCAGTTTACACAAGTGCCTCGAATGCAGAACAAGGCAGTAGATGCCATGGCCACTATCAGCTCGCTCTTGGAAATTCCCCAAGAAGCTATGCAGTATGAGTTTTTAGTTGAGCAGCTCCTCACACCTGCCTATGCGAATGAGGATTCAAACCATTTTTGTATCTTGGTTGGTCCCCAATCCCCTTGGTACCATGAAATTCATGCTTACCTTAACGATGGTATCATATCCCCTCACCTCACACGTACCCAACGCTAGAACCTCATCTGAAAATCATCCTGCTATGTTATCATAGCCAATACCCTATATCGTCGAGGTTATCACGATACTCTCTCTCGATGTTTAGATGAAAATGAGGCCACGATGGCATTAAAAGAAGTACATTCTAGACTTTGCGGTGCCCACACGAGTGGTATTGTCCTAGCACGATAAATCCTTAGAGCAGGCTACTATTGGCCTACCATTGAAGAAGACTCTTGTGACTTTTTTAGAAAGTGTCTCCCATGTCAGCAGCATGCAAATCTTGTGCACGCTCCAGCACAGAATCTACAGCCTATTGCACCACCTTGGCCTTTTGCTTGTTGGGGCCTTCATCTAGTTGGAACTATCACACCTCTCTCATCTGATGGACATAAATGGATAATAACATCTACAGACTATTTCACTAAGTGGGTGGAAGCAGTCCCCCTAGTCTTAGCTATAGGAGTTCAAGTCTCCAAGTTCATCTTGTACCACATTGTTTGCCGCTTCGGCATCCCATCCACCATCTTCACTGACCACGGAGGTAACTTTGAAAATATCAACATGGAAGAATTATGCACTTCCCTCCGCATCCATCACCGCTTTTCTAGCCCATATTTCCCACAAGGTAACGGCCAGGCAGAGGCGACTAATAAAACCCTCCTCAAAATCTTAAAGAAAGTTGTCAATGATTTCGACCGTGATTTGCACCTTCAAATAAATCTGGCTCTATGGGCCTATCAAAATTCCTTCCGTACATCCACAGGCACAACTCCATACTTCCTAGTCTATGGTGCCGAAGCGGTATTACCTATAGAAGTTGAACTTCCCTCACTACGCATATCTTTGCGAGGGCAAATCTTAGATGAAGAATACAGAGTAGCTCAACTCACCCAGCTAGATCTCTTAGACGAGAAGAGACAACAAGCCTATGACCATCTCACAGTCTACCAAACTCGTCTCAAAAGGAATTTCAACAAGAAGGTGCTCCCACGACACTTTCAGCCAGGTGACATGGTCCTCAAAGAAAATATGAAAGTCCAAGCAGATCGAGAAAAGAAAGGCAAGTTTGAACCTACATGGCTTGGTCCCTATGTGGTTACTGCCTCCTTTGGCTCTGGAGCCTATCAATTATCTACACCAGAAGGAGAACTCTTGAATGATCCCACTAACATCATTCATCTCAAGAAGTTCTATGCTAAAAGATCCTTGGTATACCCAGCTTTTGAAAAATACAAAAAAATAAAAATAAATAGTAAAGAGAAATAAGCGTCCAATGGTGAAAACTTGGCAATTCAAGTGCCTTGGATAGGTACCTTGGTGAAAACCTGGTAATTCAGGCACCTTGTGTGCTAAAGACTAATCCATTATCTATCACTATCCTATCCCTCATCCATCCACCCACCATCCCATAAAACACCTGCTTGTTCCCTTGGTGTTCCAATCAAATATCCAAAATCTGATGGAGCTTGTCAATACCTCCTGTACAGCTTGTAAATCTTGTACCAAAGCTTGTATTATACCTTATAAATCTTGTACCATACCTTGTTTATATTCGAATCTTGTCCAAAGCTTGTACCATATTCTAGCTTGTAAATAATCTTGTATCCTAGCCTGTATCCTATCACATGCACACACAGAATCCCATTTTCCTTAAGCTTTTCACAAACCATCTACCTATCCACCAATCAACTATTATAGACATCCCATCCTTCACAAACATTTCCATCTCACAAAAAACCAAAACATGAACAAAATTGTACATTTGTAACATATCTTGGTCCGTCAGCTTGTACATCCTCTTTAGCTTAGTATCATTGTATCTATCCGGCTTTCGTGTTAGTTCATCCTTGGTCAACATCTTACACACATCGCACACTTTGGTTGGATATTCCAATGCATCCTTTAGCTAGATCTCCTATCACCAAAGTGTTATCCTTCTTAGTTCAGCTTGCCAGACGCATCACTCATCCAGATCCATCAGCTTAGGTGCTCTCTGATAGATCCTTGCAGGATATAGCTTTCCTCATGTCTGATCTTGGTCCGTTAGTACCTCGTCCTATCCATCTCGTTGGCAAATAGTTCTCTTTTGGATTTTCGCTTTCTTTTGATTTGGGATCTTCCCTTTTGGGTCTTGAAATATCTTTTCCAAGCAATCTCCTTATTCCCTCCTCAAGGTTGCTACGATCTTCCATATCATGGTATGCTGCGAATGGGGCAATTAGAGCATAAGGTCTTGATCAGGTCTTTTGCTTGTTTTCTTTTTCTTCTTGTGGGTTACCTAGTGTCGTTTCCACGCTGCTTCCTCTAGGATTCATGTGTGATACTGGGGCAATCCTTGTGTGTTTGTTTTGAGTCAGTTCGTCAGTCCTTTGGACGATTGGTGAAAAAGCCTTGATGTTCTTGGTAACCTTGGCAATTAACTAATAGTCCTATAGAAAATCTAGTGCTCAACTACATGGTGGTACTTCTCTTTGAAGTATCCCCCCGCTCAAAAAGCTTCAATGGATTCCCTTCATCTCCATTATCCCCCATCCATATCCTACATCTGTCGCTCCTACCCTAGCTTATGTATCAGTATCTCTTTGAATCACTCCTCACGCTTAGCTTTAGGGATTCACAATCCTAGTCTTAGGGATCCACCAATCAAATCAATCCACCAAGCCTCATCTTTCGAGATCCATAATCCTAGTCCTAGGGATCTCCGAAACCCATCTTCCGCCAATCTGACCCTTTGAAATCCTGTTGCATCAGCTTTATCATTCTATCATCCATCTCCCTACCATGGATTCGTTTTATAGCGCTCCGCTCCTCCATCTCCCCTCCCCCCCCCCCCCCCCCCCCAATCCTGGAAAGTCTTAAGCTTGCTTTACTGTTGTGCCTCTGATTTCCCTTTATCATTCTCCCGTAGTGAGAGTTTGAGCTAATTCATCCCCTTCTCTTCGCCAACCTGCATCTCAGCTCGTCTCAATTTCTTGTACTTTTCAAGAAGTCGTCGAGCCTCATTTCTCTCCCCGTCGCCTTCTTGAGGGGGCATCATCTAAGTCTAGTCTCTCCTCTTCTTATCCGAGACTGGGGCAACCTTGTTGCTAAAACATCTTCTTTGTGTCGTCTTCATTCGAACTTCTTTGAAATAGTGTTGTCTCAACACTATGTCAAAGAGGGGCAAAATGTAGACACCTAAATTAGATTACACTATTTCAGTAATCCTATTTAGTTATCTAAAAAGGCATTATTAATTAAATTTCTATTTAATTAATCCTTTCTCATCCCCTAGTTGATTAATTTAATTAATCATCTATAGTCCTAATTGATAAATCAAATAATCTATTATTTATCAATTAAATCCTTTTCTCCTATCTAATTCCAAAAATCCCCATTTATTAAATAAATCTATTTGATAAATGAAATCCTCAAATTCAAAAACCCCTAACCTATCTCTAAACCTCCATTTAGCCTAATCCACCCCATCCACCCATACTAACCAAGCTTAGCCACTAACTCACCCACTTTCATTAATTCCATCCACTTGCACATCTCTAACATCCCTAATATAATCCTAAACCCAAGCCTAATCCACCCCCTAATGTTGTCACATTCCTTAAACAAGTTTAAGACTTTCCTAATCCAAACCAAAGTTTCTCCTCAAAAAACCCAACCACTAAGTCATGAGTGCTCTTACAAAACATAAAAGACTCTTACAAGCCCACTCATGACTCTTACACCCATCTTCCACACTCTTCCCTCTTCCACACTCATTCCTCTTACATCCCTCTTACATACTCAACCCCACTCATCATGCCTTTAACCAACCCTTTACCCTACCCTCTCACACTCATCCTCCTTGTGACAAGTGTCACCTTCCCATTGGTGCTAAACAAGCACAATCCATGTGCTCCCCTTTAAGTGCATCTTATCCCTCCTTAAGCCTTCATCCATCCTTGCATCTAAGCCCTCCATCCCTCTACCCCTTAGCCTATAAATTGAATCCCATCCCAAGCCATTTCATCAACAATCTTTGAGCTAAAGTTACCATGCTATTTTGAGAACCAAAGCCATCAACCATACCCTTATAATGCCAAATTGAGAGCTCACAAAGCTACCAATTTGCCATTACCCATCTCCATTGAAGAAGCTTTTGAGCATCTTGAGCATACATCCACAGCAAAAGGACACATCTACAGAATCAAGAAAGCATGGAGTGCTTTTTCTTGTGAGGTTTGCACTTCTTGTTTTCTTCCTTTGTCTAAGCATATATGTGAATTTAGTTTTTGGTTTGTGAATGTTTACTTTATTTGTTAATGTTCTTTGCATACTAATTCTTGTTCTACAATAAGGGGTCCCCTTCTTATCCCCCCCTCTTCCTCACCCTTTTTTTCTAAACCCTAAACTCTAAACTCTTTCTGCCTTTATCGATTCCCCCCTCTTTCTTTCCTTCTATTACCTTTTCCCTCTTTTCATTATATTACACTTCCCAATATATCTTCCCTCTCTCACTCTTTTCCTCTCTTTACTATCTCCTTAGGTGTATCTCTCTATTAACCTAGTCCCTAATTCCCAATCCTCAAACCCAAACCTTATAACTGTAAACCCTAAATTATATATTCTTTCTCCCTCCTCTCTCTCGCCCTCATTATCTCCCTCTCTTATTAATATCCTTTCAACTCTTTCTTTTCCCACAAGAAAAAGGGGATGAGAAGAGGGAGGAGAGAGAAAGGGGAAGATAAGGGGTGAGAAGGGGAGAGGGAGAGAATATGACAATGACTATGAGAGAGATGCAACCTAATTTTAACTATATAAAAGAATCATAAGAAGATAGAAAAATTTATATGTTTTAGAATTCACAATTATTCATTATTTAGTAACTTCTCTATATTAGAAAGAGAGGAAACACTAATTTAATCACATTAAAAAATGATCATTTTCTGTAGATTTTCACAAAATCCTTTTTTTTTTTCATGTTTAGCTTATTAAAAAAAAAATCCTTAAAATCTGATTTGTTTCCCTAAATCTTCCCCAAACTCATATGAGAAAAATTTCCAACTAATCCTCAAAATTGGAAAAATGGTTTAGAAATTATTAAATAAACCCACTTTCAAAAAACTAAAAAAAAAACACAAAAAGCAAATTTTAGAGGCCCAAATGAACTTTTTGGTTCCCAAAAAAATGTCAAAGCAACCACTAATAGAGAAAAGATCATTGGCAATCCAAGTTCCTTCTCTTGTATAATCCACATGTCAAATTTGAATAAGATTGTACATTTTGATCAAAAGTTATAGCCATTAGAAGTCCCTACATAATTCTTCTCTAGATGAAAAGAACACAACTCTTGCAAGATCCTATCCTCAAATTGTTGCAATATATGCTGATCCATCTTCTTTAGTTCTTACTATGTTATTCGTGCAATATCTACTTGTGTTAATCCTTCCCATTGCACTAGATATTTTTTATGGTCAACTTGGCAAGTATGACCATTTTGCTTATCTAAAACTTGTGTTTCTTTTTTCTTGGTGGGAATTGTTTGAAAAAGATTCACATCATCTTCACTATATGTAGCATGATCCTCACCATGGAAGGTGTATAAGTTATAAACATTAAACATAATGGAAATACAAGACCATCATGTAAATCTACCTTATAGGCATTGTCATTCATTCTCTTGAGAATATATCATGGACCATTTTTCTCGTATCTCAGTTTGTGATGTCCTTGTAGGAAATTTCTCCTCTCATAGATAAGTCATCATTAGATCTCTTGCACTAAAAACCTGATGTCTTTTCATGTCTAAAGGATAATGTCAAAAATATTGACCTAGTCTATGACAATGTTAGAAAAGTTGACATAGTCCTTTCAACTACTAAATTGATAAAATTTGTAAGGGACTTGTAACTAGTTATGAGATTATTGAACTTGGATTTGATACTTTCATTACTATTACTATACATATGAAAGAAGGGGGGAATGTCCTGGAAAGAGGCTTTCCTTGGTTAATCCTCTATATTGGAATTAACCTTGAAAATTGAATTAAAATTACACAAGGAAAGATGAAATTTAATCTAGATTTGAAATAAAAATAACCTTATACGATAATGATGCAATGCCTGTTTGGAGATGATAACAATTTTTGATATAATATATTAGACTCCAAAAAAATCCAATAGGATATCATGAAACTTAACCCTTGAATGATAAATGCTATAATGTTTCATATTATTAAATTGAGGGAAAAATAGAAGAAGAAGACTTGAAATTCTTGATGGTTTCTTTGAGCTTGAATCTCTTAAATGTATATTCACTTTCTTCTTCATGTGGATATCCTATACGAAGATTTCTAGATGAAAATAATATAAATATGTTTCCTTTTATAAATATTTTGGAGCTCATATTTCGCAAGGCCAACCCCAATTAAAGATCCAACAGATAAACCCCCACCTTAGGTCTGAAGCCCACTTTAGCACAATATTCTAGAAGGTCGACATGGTCAAACTAGTCCCTAAATTATGTTTTAGATTTTGTTCGAGACCTAGGGTTGACAATAACTGAAAAAAAGATTTAGTACTAATTGATAGAGCACTAATAAATGCTTAAATATTTGCCAATTGAATAGTTAATTTCGTTGTTTCAATTATCTAGTGAGCAATACAATAGCATAAATAATGCATCACGATTAATCTCATTTATTCTTTGTACTCAAGAAAGCATGAATTGGATATGCCAATTTGTATTAAGTAGAAAATAACCTCTTACCAAAGGCATACTTGTGTACCCTTTAATTGATGCTGAAATATTAATAAGATAAATTGTGTTTGTGGTTAAAATTTGTGTGCCCTTTTTCCTCTTTTTTGTCCTATTTTTAATCCCTCTCTGAGAATTTTGCAATTTAAAATGTTGCACTCATATTATTCTAAATATAATTAACCCAATGAAGTTGACTGACAAGGAACAACCAAAATGGAGATGAAAAGTGGGCTTAAAAAAATGCATTGCTCTCCTCTTATAGAATCCATTGGATTCTTTTCTTGCACACTTGTTTTGCATAAATAAACACATAAGAAACCCTTACACTTTGTAATTAGGAATCTCTAACAACAAAGAGAGAAAAATTGAAACTAGAGATGTTTTATTGAGGTTTACAAAAAGGAAAAACAAGGGTGAAAGGAATAGATAGTTTGACATAATACAATACAAAAAAGACTAACAACGACTCACAAAAGAACACTTACAAAAGATGAGATGGGTGGTCTGAACAAAATATTTAGAGATATTAGTAAGTTCACCCTGAAGATCATGCATGCTAGTACCACCACCTCATGCACTCTGTAGGGAAAGATCCCTGGTGTGGATGCTACTTAGGAAAATGAGGCCAAGAAGCTTTTCCAGTTCCTTAATGAAGTGTGGGCCAACATTTTATTGTCTAAGAGGCTTGGTGGTAGCTAATTTTTTAAAGTATCATGGTTCTTTTTTTCTTTGATAGCCATTGAGGATTTGATACTCTTAATATTTTATATATGTTTAAAAACTCTAGTTCTATGTGGCTTAATAGTTTAGTCTACTGTGATATGATGAGCTCTGCTGATTCTTAAATATTTTCTAGAGTTAGTTTTTGATATCTAAAGGAAAATTATTTTGGGACTCCTTATCTTTTTATTCTTTAGATGATGTTAATCCTTTGTTAATGTGCATCTAAAGTGTTGCTTGTACCATGGGCCATGACCTTCTTCATGTTGTTTTTCCAAAAACACTTACAAAAGGCAAGATGCATCTCTTCAATATGAAAGTATAGTTTATGTCTCGGGGAATTTTTTTACCTTTCAAAACATGTCATAATGCATAAATGCTATGTATAGGCTTAAATGTTAGCTCTCCTACGCAAAATTCGAAAAAGGTTCTAAAAATAAAAAGACTAATTTTTAGCCAGAAGGCTGATATAAATGGAGATATTGATTTATCTTATAATCGTATAAACTTGAATAGATATCTTTACATATTGTCAACTATGCTAATTTATGATTTTAAATATGTTACAAATTAAAGTATTGTGTATTTCAAAAAAGATTGGAAGAGAGATATAGTCAGTCAAACATGGAGCTTAAAAAGTGGTGTTTGTTGTGCTTCTATTTGTGAACACTTCAGATTTTTTATCTGCAACTTGCCAAATGGAAGAAGAGATGTAGCCTAGTAAAACATGGAGCTTCCCATCCTATGACAACTGTGGTAGGTAGCTTACTTTTTCTACTCTACTATGCATTATTTGAGGCAAATGACATGTCCTCCCTATGAAGGTCTATACATAATTAATTATTTTTCCATGAGTTGTTTACATTACAATATTTACATGTCACAAATTCCATCTTTCTTTAGTTGTAGAGGAGTTTACAAGGCTTATTACACATATTTACTCTTCATGTATTCATGTCTCAAGTTGCAAGGGAGTGGGGAAGATATAAATGTAGAAGGGGGTTGTGCTATATTTTGCACCTCCATATGCATTGAGGATGATAGCTTTGGCCCTGGCTTTTTGGTTTGCTTCCCCAATGTCATTTTTCTCTTCCTCTTCCCTTGTCCACCAACCCTAGATTGATCATTTCTCCTTCCCTTTCTTCATTTTTCAAATTGCTAATGGCTTCCTTCAATCAAGATAGCCTAGTTGATTTTGGTAGACAAACAAGTGCCAAAATTTGGGATTTTGCAAGTTGAATTATGGAGATATTCAATGTCTTCCATGGAGTACACTAGCACACTCGCAACTATATGACTCCAAATAACTTAAGATCAATTTTTTTTTCTTACATCTATATAAATTTCTAGATTCAGGATAAAACATTAATTTGAAATTTACAATAACATGTCTCCTAGTAAATGTTTACTAATTTTTCTAATAAAAACTAAGTTTTTCCATACCCTTTTTAGCAATAACCAATAAAAAAATAAAGAACTGACTTTTTAAATATTTTATAAATAAATACAATTTAATGAACTATAGACAATTCTAAATGTTTATAAAACACTGATATGCTATTGGCTAAATTAATTGATAATATGCATCCACAAGAATATAATAGTTATTGCCGTAGGTAGGAACTGATAAAGAAATAACATAAAACTTCAACCCTTGCTAATGTATGGTGATAATATATGACCTAGATCCTTCTCTTCCTCTTATCTCTATTCTTGAGTCTCATTGTGTACAACCATGTTTTATGCTTCTAACTTTCGAAACAACTATACCATTTAGAAACAAAATGTAACTACTCCCACCAACTTTTAAAAAAAAATGGACGATCCCACTTTATAAACATTAATAATAATAGTAATAGCTACACTTTTTATAAACAGATGTGCGGTTATCTTCCTTACAACTGAAAGTTGATCAATGTTAAAAAAATCGAAAATATCTTTAGTGCATTTTGCCTGTCCCTAAATAAATGAAGAAGAGAAATGAAATTTAATAACCCCAAGAATAAGGCTTTCCTCCCTGAAGTCCACTTCTGAAAATGCTCACCGGATTATGGGAGGGTTTCAATTGAATCGTACAATGAAAATGGGTGACAGAAGAGATTGTTTGATTGATGCAATTGCTGGAGGAAAAGGCGTCATGTGGGCATGTTCAATGCATGAAAAAGACTCTGCCAAAATGCCAAGTTGCAATCAAGACGACATCATCACATACCTCATCATCTATTGCGATCCATTGAAGGAATGATCATCGTCGTAATGGCCCGCACTGAATCAGAACAACAGTTTCTATTCACAAATGTTGCATCGAAATAGATGAGTGAGATGGCTGGGAAAACAGCAAAGACCCACTTTATGCCTCAACTTCGCCATCTGACATGTGGGATCCTCTCTGTGCAAAGAGTGTAGAGCTCCTGTTATTGTTTTATTCTTGTATTATTATGTATAATTGTTTCTTTCTTGATATGATTAGGGAAAACCCATATTTCTGTATTTTCATAATTTGAGGGTCACCCCAATCTGTCATGTGTACTTTTTATAATGATTTGGTAACGTTAAATGTCTTTCATTTTACATTTTAAAATAAATACTAATTGTCAGAAATTATGATAATATACTTATAAATTAATACTATTTACAAAAATATCATATCTTGAAGTTTGCAAATTTATCTGTGGTATAAAATAATATAAACTTTTACAAAGTAATTATAAATTAGCAATGTATGTCAATTTAAGAAAGTTTATGAGTTTATATTTGCTTTATGAGTTTATTGATAAACTTAAGTATTTTTATAAAATTTAACGTGTCAATCAATATGGTCCAACAAATTTTTAACATGTCATATACGGTTCAAAAGTGCAAAACGACCAATACAACCATCAAATTCAAGAATTGAGTATAGTCATAATTACGTCGAAGGTGTTTACTGAATGACAGTGAGGAGCTAAACTTTTGCATCCGATGGTTCACATTATCGGAGGAGCATGGATGACCATTGAAGTGATCCCCACTATTAATTGTTTTGAAATACAAAGTATGGAAATTAGAAAGTAAATTGGAAATTTGGTGTTGAGCATCTGGGAAAAACTAGGTTGCCTTGTGTTTTGTTTCAGAATTAAGAATTAATATTGAAGAACACTTAGGTTTCGATTTATCCTTGTGTTGAAGAATAATAAGGATTTTAATTTCTATGTAACTTTTTTTTCTATATTGGATTTATGGAAGATGTCTACTATTAATCCAATGGGAATGAATGGGTGATGTAGAAGTCACTCTCAAGTGTGGCATTGAAAGATTTCTAAAGTGGATACAGATCTCAATTTACTTGCAATTTTTTCATTGTGGTTCATTGATTCTCATGAAAATGTCAATGGGATTGTGGGATTGTGTATTTTAATGTGTTTAAAAGAATATGTGTGAATTTACTCCAATGCAGTAGACTTTATTAAATCATTTCTTTTGAGTTATCAGATTTCTTTTGACATTGATTGATCTCAGTATAAAGTTCTAGATGGTTTAAACATCACACATTAAGGCTTGATTCCTACCATTCTTAAACATCACACACTAATGAGAAAATTAAGCTTGGAAAAATAAGTCAACTTTGACTATTCAACACTTTTGGCCTAGGGATCAAGCTTTAATGTGTGATGTTTAAGCCATATACTTGATTCTTAGACTAAAAGTGTTACAAGTCAAAGTTGACTTATTTTTCTAAGCTTAATTTCTTCCTTAGTGTGTGATGTTTCTAGGCTTAAATCTCTATTCAAGTTAAATACAATGTAATAGAATTACATTGAAAGAATGATAAATTAAGTCTAAGGCAATGCTTGAAAGTGTATAGAAAGGAAGGACAAACATTGAATGGATCTCTTCCATCTATTTATGTGGTAAATTTCGAAAACGTATGTAAATCTTACCAAGGGGGACACCAAATTATTTTATTTGTCCATCCTATTACATAAATGCTAACCTATGTGTCATTGAAATCATTTGTCCATTCTATTGAAATAATAAATGCTCACCTACATGTAATTGCAACCATAAATGCTAGCCCATACAGTGTGTTTACCATGTTTCTTTATTCATAATTTTGTAATGCATCTATAAATATGCATAATGTGACATGTAGCCTTTTCTTATTTATATTTTATTTTATTAATGTAACAAATCGTAAGAATATTGTTTGTGTGTGTGTGTGTGTGTGTGTTTCATTGTGTTGTAGAAAGAGAAAGTATGATGCCAACAATTATGTCTTACAATTCCATTAGTAATTTTATATCACATCAATGATTTTAAAACTTAAGTTTTGTGTTGTTTTGAGATTTAATGTCTAAGAGTTTTCCTTCATAAAGTTTTATTTGTTTGTTGATTAAATATCTTCCTATCTATAGCCAAGGAACTAATGTTCCTAGTGGTGGTCACAATTAATTTTTACAATAAAAACTAGAGAGTTTCTAAAGTATAAAAATCAATTCAGTTTTTCACTAATTTTCAAACAATAATTTCTAATTTTTGGTTGGCTAGTAACAATTTCTCTAGGTATAAAATTTATTTATTTACAGAAAAATAGGAGAAAAATAAATCTCTACAATGTTCTAAAATTGTGGTGCAAGGAGGGATGAACAAATAGGACCAAAAGTGTTGGTATTTCTAACCATTGTTGTCTATTAGTGTTAACCACTTAGTCATTTACAAGGTAGAGTCAGACAATCATCACTATGACTGAGCTACTCTACATAGGTTGAGTCATATACATAAGTTAGTATGTATTGAGAAATTGTATAGAAGTCGAGTAAGTATAGCCACATAGTAATTTTCTATATGTACCAAGCTCATTATGGACTGAGAAAGTCATTTGCAACCGAGTGGAAATTCCAAGTATTGAGTGATATAGTATGTGCCGAGCACAATATATGTTGACCATCTAAAATGTAATAAAGATTGATCAACATCAATGCTAAGCAACAACAATGTCAAGCATTAGAAATAGTAAGGGCCAAGCAATGCAAAGTTTACATAAAAGTTAGGAATAGAATAGAGTTTTAGGCAAAATGATTATCAGATTGACTTGGAAGGTTTATTTAAGTTTTGAAGAGGTTGTTATATAACATTTAATACTTGAAGAGGTTATTATAGAATATTTACATGACATGGATCACATATCCCTTTGTGTATGTTCAATGATCAGGATGAAGAGGTAAAACATAGAACCATCAAGAAGACTCTTCATGAAATCTTTAAATAATGATGATATTAACCTAGATCAAGAGAGAGATGGTCATAGTGAAAGAGGCAAAAAGATGATTGTGTGGAATCAAAGAAGATTATAAGTCATTAAAGGGTTTTGTTATCATCTAACTAAACAAGTGACCTATCCATAAGTAATGAATGTGAAAGGGAAAGACAAGTGTTATCATATTAGAGGAGAGGATCAAGCAGTAAGGAGAAGACTCAAAATTTGCTTGCAGAGAAAACTAAGAGTTAGGTACTGAATCAATTTTTATAGACTTGAATTGGGGTAAATATCTTTACATAGTGGTTTTAATAGATCTTTTTATATCTTCCAATAGAGTCCTTACTTAGTTGTAAGTGTGAAATCCTTTAACAAGGTGAAACCTAACAGTTTATTAAGTCTTTAACATGATAGAATCCTCACAGGGTAGATCATATATTATGGTCAAACATTATAACCTTAATTGGTTAACTTTATTACTATAGCAGTTAATATTTGTGGGTGTCATCCCTACCCCAATTTTTACCTTCACCTTGGAGGGTTTCTGGGTAACAAATATTGTGAAATGTGTTATTGCTTTCATGCATGTGATTGAATTATTTCACATGTTACAACAAAGCTTACATTTATAATTTTGCATGCACAAGTTATTATTGGATGTGGATGAATATGAAGAAAAGATATAAAGTGTTATAGATTCTAATTCATGCCCCCTCTCATTATCTAGTTTATGCCTCCATGAATCAACAATTGGTACTAGGGTACTAGTTCTTTGAAAGAAGCTTAAAGGCTTGGAGATTAGGTATTGGAAGATGGAGGCTTTTAAAATAGACAAGACAATTGACAATTAGGTGATTCACATTTAACTCACAATGTAGAAACTTGAGAAGGCAAGACAAGATTTGAAGGATTCCCTAAAAAGGAGAAAGGAAATTTCCATCCAGATAAAGCAATACTCTTATGAAGAATTTGAAATTGAAGGACTATTTGAACCAATCAATGCTAATGAGAAAGCATCTGTTGAACTACTTGAAAGGAAAAACTCCTCAATGAAGAGATAAGGGCACTAAAAAGAGAACGTGAAATCCAATCCATAAGACTATGTGAAGTGATTAAACAAAGAAAGAAAGTTGAAGAAGATAGGCCTATGGCAAAAGGAGATAAAAGGATAATGGCTACTAGAATTGAAAAAAAGATATTAGATGTGCAAAAACTCACAAGTACACAAATGGATCTGATGAATTAACTAATAACTACAAATCAAGAACTGAATCACAAGGATGTGGATATTGGATCACAAGGATGTGGATATTGGAAACCTAAAATCAAACAATGAGATATTGAAGAATGAGAAGGAATCCATGGAGAAATTCAAAAAACCAAAGGAAGACATTAAATTTTTTGAAGAACTTATGAAGTCATCAAGTTGTTCTAATGGTTCAAGATATTTATGCATTGAGGAAGGAGAACCATCTAGGAATGGAGAAATGAGAAATGCAAAGACAAAAGACAAACCAACATGCTATCACTATGGAAAAATTGGTCATACTATAAATATCCGTTGAAGAAAACATGGTATGAAAAATTCTAAACCTAAGTTTATTGGTTACTATTTTCAATGCAAGAAACAAGGAAATAAATAGCTCAAGACTGAAAAGTATACCCACTACACCTATATTTGAAGGATAGTGCTACAACTTTCAGAAATATGGGCATAGAGCATTTGAATGTAGATGAGAAACAAAATCCTACTAGCCAAATAAAAGAAAGAAAAATTATACATCTAACAATATATGTTCCAAATGTCACAAGTTTGGACAACAAAGCAAGTATTGCAGAATTCAAGTACATTAAGGAAATTAGACAAATGAGTGTAAAGGAAAAGGAAAAGTGGACATTGAGAAAGTCAAGAATGAAATATTTTAGAAATGGAAAAAGAAAATTGAAGATGGAAATAGTGGAGCTAATGGAGCTAAGGTCACCCAATCCAATGGAGAAGGCGATCATGTCATCTCTAACTAAGAAAAAGAGGTATGTATGGAACTGTATACTTAAATGGTATATTATACATTAGTTCCTTGCATAAATATGTGCAAATGATAATATTTTCATTTACAAGATGCAAGAGAACGAAGTCTATGAAAGGTTGTTGAGTATTAGTAAAATATCTTTGTTGACCAAGCATTGCAACATAGACTAAGCATTCCAATAGAGATCGAGTAGTTATGCTAGCAGGCTTCCACTCAATGAAATACATAATATCAATGGAAAACTTAATCGATCAAAAGATGAGATATATAGAATTTTTTGAATATACTAATTCATACCTTGCATCCAAATTTTTGAAGAGCTAAGAGTGATTAAGTGATTTCAAGCAACTATCAAAGATTTCAAGGAGCAATTTGATCAAGAAGTTTGATCTAGTAAAAAGTGTGAACCAGTGCCAAGTATCCAGAGAAGGAAGATCATCAAACCCTATCTATGATCATGGAAACTTCATTGAGTACAAGAATGAGTCAAAAGGTTAGTAAAATTCAAATAGTGAAGAGTGACACTTGTCCTTCACATAAATTTTGTGCTATTCTAGAGATTGTTGTAAAAGGATACTCAATAGGTGCATTATCCTTGATACCACCTAAAGTCATCAAGATTCACGATGTTAGAAGTTGTTATGTGTAAAAATTTGGAGAATTTGGAGACTAAGAAATCAAGGAAGCTTATGCAAAGCTATCTAGTGAAGGAACTTTGAAGTATGAGTTTCATATTGTTGAGAGGAAAGGGTTAACTCAAGCCCTAGAATTTCTGAGAAACTTTAGAATGGAATGGATCAAAGTTATTTTAAATAGAGTTCATGTTATGAAATACTGGTTACATAATGGACTAGTAGAGATCAAAAAGATAATGATGCATAGGGTTACAGGTTAGCCAACCCTAGATATGAAGAAAACCATGTGATGCTTGAGCCAAGGAGAAATTGAAGCTACTACAAGAGTTGAGTAGAATGGACAAGGTCTATCCATTACAAGAAAATCTTATCCCCTCATAGAATTTTTCAATGAGAGTCATTTCTCACAATTTCTATGAATCGAAAAGATTGAATAGTGTGTCATGTATGGCTGTGGACCAAGCATGGAAGATTGTGTCCCAATTTGTTATTTTGGGAAACTTCTTGGTTGAATTGAAAAGCAAATGTGTCAATAGGGATTCAAATATGAGGACTACATTCTTAGATTTATTTAGTTTCTCAATGTTATCTAAAAAATTTATTTTGATAATTTCACATATGTTCACTTTATTTGGAGCCTAGTGGGATTAATCAAATGATGATCAACTAGTCCAAAAACCCTCTTCACTAAAATCCTTCAACAAAATGTCTTGGTATGATGATCAAAAGTGAAAGTGGCAATCAAAAATTCTTCAAGGCTGAATGAGGTTATCACAACCACTCACCCAAATAAGGAAAACCCTAATCACAAGGGAATCCTATAGACAAGACAACTTATCATAAGTTGCTCACAATGCACAATTTGACCCAATTTGGTAAGAAAAGCCTACAATTCATGAAATGACCATGGGAGACTCATGCTCATGGAAATGGTCTATTTATGTCATAAATGAAATGAATCAATGGTTAAAAACCAACTATGCAACTTCTAACATATAGTTGCTTTGTTAAGCCACTCAAAAATGCTAATAGCCCTTTTTGATGAAAATCTAACTTAAGAGAGACTATCTCCACACAACCCAAATAAAAACTCATAGTTTTGGACACCCTTTTGGGACTTAAAAAACATGCTAGGGCACCAAGGTTTGATGACACAAACAAATAGAGAGTTGTTCAATTTCTCACATAGGCAATTAGGCCTATTAGGTCTCCATTTATAAAGGAAGTACATGTTCTAAGACTCCTTCCTAAAAAAAAAATAATAGGAACATGTGAGATAAACCCTTGAAGAGTCACAAACCTGATTTCAAGCCTTGATGCCAAGTCTGGTGCAAGTTGTGGGAGATGTTGCATTCTTTTCCTAGCATGTAAATAGGTCTTGCATGCCTAGGGCATTAAATAACTCATGGTCCTGAGTAAGTAAAATACTAAAACCACTTTAATATTAACATACATGTTAAAAACTAGGATTTCACTAAAGGCCATTAGATTCCCATGGCGAAATCCCTGGTTATACCTAAAAATTCTTGAAAACCCTAGGTTAGCAACTTTCTAAAGAAACTTGTGTAACAATATGGATAACTTAAGTTAAGGGATATATTGAGACTTAAAACTAGATTAATTTTAAATATAATTAATCCACCTATCTAGAAATGTGAGTCTTAGTCCAAGATGTATTCGTATAGATTTGTACAATGCAAAACAACATGCATATTGTGGTAAAAATAGGGTATTTTATTGATTTGAAAAGTGTGAGTACATCATTATTTCCTATCACCCACCTAAAAGGGCATGTTATAGGCCTTCAAATGGTCATAAATTTTTTTTGAGCTTTTTTGAGCCATTGGGGAAACTTTTGGAACATTTTGCAAAAAGTTGCTTGACAACTTTTTAAACAATTTTTGTATTTTTAGCAATTTTTGCAAACTTAAAAATAAAACTAATTAAACTTAGTCTAAATGACCACAATAGTTCCTAAACATGGTAAAACATGAAATAAAGAAAAATCTTAAGATTCTAGGCCCTTTGACCATCTTTGACCATAGTTGACTAAGGGCTTATAAATGTGCCAATCTTGGAACTAGGTCTTACAATTTGGTCTAGATGCCTAATTGATTGATCTAACCTATTCTAAGTGTTCTTAGGACCTTGACTAGTCACCATTTATCATGGGTTCTCCTGCTCCATTATTCTTCTCAATCACCATTACATATGCTACATGCATGAATCTTGCTATCACTGAGTTAACTCTAGAACTGTGGTTCAACTTGTATCCTATAATTTTGCTTAATATTCTGACTCCAATATCCCGAATTAGGTCAAATTTCATGTTCCTTCCATCAAAATTATTTTTCAAGTTTTTTTCAAAAATCTTCCTCACATTCTTGTCATTTATTGGATTATAACCTTCATTACTTAAACCCATGACCTTATGAATTAGTTCATTGTCAATTACAACTAGTACATCACCTACCAAAAAGATTTCTTCATGAACTCTACTTAGGATAACCTTGGTCCACTCATGATTATTGAATTCTATGTAGAACATATATTTAATCAGGTTTAGTTCATTCAAGTATGTGTATTCATATTTTATGGTTAGGTCTCCATTGCACATAACTGTTGAATCCTTGTGGATGTACTCATCTCCAACAATCTCAAATTTTTAGTCAATGTATCTTCAGGTGTCTTCTACATGAAGTACATTTTGCAAGATTTGAGAAAATACTCCTAACATATTATTAATGAGTGAAACAAAGGGGTGCTTCTTGAATTTATATCTAGGTCTCTCACTTACATCACACATTGATTGGCTTGCCATAATGCTTAATTGTTTACACTAAAAATTCAATTCACACTTCAAACATTTCACTTTACACTTTAATTTATTATCTAATCACTCATAAATTTGTTATAAATAAGATTGTTTTGATATGAGGAATCTAGAAACAATCGTTATATTGTTAGTGATGTCAAACCTGCTACTTTTTGGTAAGACAATTTCTTGTTTGGTTTGAATACTATCATTTTTTTGATTGATGGAGAGGATTTGAAAAGGAAGTTTAAAAAGATCACCTAGAGAAAGGTTGAGTTATCTAGTGTATAAAAGGAGTACTAAGACCAAGTAAGACATGGATGATATGTTGTATTGTTTATCTACTTAAATTTGAAGTTGATATATATACTAAGTCTAGAAGAACAAGGAAGAAGAATTGTGTCTACTAAGCTTGACCAAGTGAATAGTTTGTGATGAGAAATGTTGGTACAATTTGTGTAGAAAATTAGTTGGTGCCAAGCAAAGTGGAGATATAATGTATGCCAAGTGATTTTTAGTATGTTTCGAGTAATTTCTAGATAGTTCCAAGTGATAGTACAAGATATTACAAGAGAAGTGAAGATTAGTGGATGTCAAGTAACATAGTGTGTGCCAAGCATTAGAGGTTAATTATTGCCAAGTAACAATGATATGAGTTAGATTGAAGATTCACCAAATCTGAGCTGATAAAGTTGATTTCTTGGATTGTGTGAACCATGTGGAATAGAAGATTAATGAGCTGGTGGAATATAATTCAAGATAAACCATTTGGAGACAAATTCAAAGAGGATTCTAGAAGAAGTTTCTAGAGGAAGAAAAATGGAAATGTGGGTAGATTCAATGAATCCTACCTAATCCTAAAATGGAAAATTGTTGTTGAGTGGAAAAAGACCTAAATTCTCTTTATAAGGGGATACATGACATGAAACAATACTTGGCATGTATGAAAACCCAAAGAAGAAAAGGAGTCTAGGGTGTTGCTTCACATAGTGGCTGAATAGAAGAGACTGCAAATTGGCATGCAAAGCAAGAAGGCTTAAGCAAATGAATGCTTGAAGGGTGAACAAGCTATCAGAGGTGAAGTGTGAAAGCCAAGTAGAATAGAGGACTAAAATAGAGATCTATAATTTGCAAGTGAGTTGTGATTTGTTATCAAATCAAAGCCTTATTATTACTTTCTAACCATTATATCAATCTAGGGTAAATCCTTTGGATTAAGGTTGATCTAATAGTCATTTGTAAATTCTTTAATTTGGTGACATTGTAATGAAATGTTCTAAGTTCCTCTAACAAGGCTCACTCCTAATAGGGTGATCAAAATCCTTTAACTAGGTCATATTTAATAGTGTGTATTGTAACCTTTAACAGGGTCAACCTTTCACATGGAATCACTTTAGAAGAGAGAATTAGTAACATATTACTAGTGGGTTTTCCAAAATTGGGTTTCCAAATAAAACTTTGTGTGAAGTGTGTGGATGATTTTTAAGTGTTTGATGTTTACATTTCTGCAAAGTGATTCTGACCTAAGATAGTGACCTACTATGTTTATGAAGGTTTTAGTTGTATGCATGATTCATTTGAATATGTATATGTATATGGATTTTTTTAAGTGTTGAAAAGTTTTATCTGGACATTCAGACCTTGGTTAATTGATTCACCCCCCCCCGCTTAGTTATTCTAAAGAATTCCAACAAAATTGCTCCAAACTCTTTACATGATCAAATGGTACTCTGAATCTTTCTTGCAACCCTTAAATCATTTCAAATCTAACTCTACATTAAATGCACATATACTTCATTTTCAAAAAGTTTTCACTAATTAACATTAAACTTGTTTTCTTCCATACAACTTCTTGCAATCATAATTTTTTTTGGACACTTGACCATAACTTCCTCTCTATGTCCTCTACCTTCAACTGACAGAACAACACCTTATTCTCTCTCTAACATCAATTTTGATTAATTGATGCTCTACCTCTATTGGAAATTCTTAATTCAAATAAGATGAGTCAAAAATAATTATTGACTTCAATATTCCATTACGCACATCAAAATATTGTACTTTCAAGACTATATGAGAACTTTATGGATCACTAGCTTTCACAAATACTTTCTTGAATTCATCAACATACTCTTTAATTTCTTCCTTCTAACTACCATCATTTATGTTATGGTTTCTTTTATAATTGGGGTTCCTATTGAAATTCCTTCTATCCATTCTACAAAATCTTGTTTTGTATCCAAAGTTATTGCATAACTAACATACAACTTGTTTCCTTTCACCATTGGGTTTCTCTCCATCATTGGATCTTCTTTGTGATGTTCCTCTTTCATTACCTATAGGGTTAGTATTCCTAAACATTCTACTATTTGCATTATTACTATCAAACTTAGGTTTCTTACAATCTATTTCTTTATGTGCATAACCATGAAAATTATAACAATAGAAATTAGTAATAGGTTTAAAAGACTTACTTGTACAATATCTCTTCATATGACCAACTTCATTGCATATGAAACATCTACCTTCGAATTCATGTCTAAGTTCCTTGGATGATTTGACTTGCTTAGATTTATCAACTTGGTATGTTTTATTTGGTTCATCATGTTTCACAGATAAATCAACGAATTCCTTATATAATTATGATTCAATCTTACTTTGATCATTTTCTTTAGCATTAGAGGTTTCAACGCCTAGATTTGGTTCTTTTCTAATTGCAACTTTCTTGGCTGACTTTTCTCCAATAAGATATCCATGACCTTCCTTATCATATGAGGGTCTTTGGTGAAATATTTGTTCATCAATTTTTTCACTACTGGAATTAAGCTTCTATAACTATTGTTTAGCTTGTTTCAATTCTCCTTTCATAATGGCATTGTACTTTTCTAATTTTGCATGCTCTATCTTGATAGAATCTAATTTAGATGTCACTTGACCAACTAGGATCTTAGGTCTGTATTCTTAGATTTCAGATCTGGTTCATTGTTACTGCTATCTTTCTTAAGACTTAATTTAAGCTCAACAATTTTCAACTCATGCTTCATAATCTTATTTTCTTTCTTCAGGTTTCCTACTTCATCATTATTAATACTTTTCTCATTTGATTTTAAATAATCAATCTAATCATTTAGTTTACCAATGTAGACTTTTGCATCCTCATACCTATCTTTCAAGTTATCTCTTTCTTTTGTAAGAAAATCAATTTTCTCAATAGCTTCTTCAAAATTTGTTTTCAACTATTCCATATCCATAGAGATCTTACTCAAGCTTTTAATCATCTTCTAAGTAACTATGCTCTGATACCAGTTATGAGAATTAGATAATACTGAGAGGGGGTGTAATGCCCCGCCTGGAGATCCTTGGAAACAAGGATTCAAATCAAGCCAACATATTTTTTTTTACAAGTATGAATGCACAAGAAAACATCATACAGGGATCACAAAGATCGCAATGGAAGACTTCAACACAATCCTGGCAACCAACGAATCTTCGAATGCCACTACCCAACTGACACACCCAAACAAAAGCCAACAACCACCACAACAAGATGAGGGCACAAGAAATGACCACTCATCAACAAAACACCAAGCTGGGGTAAAATGTAGAATACTGAAATTTGGCTAAGCCTAAAATCTTGAAGCCCTGAAAATTGGCTAAGTCCGGATTTCTGAAGCCCTGAAATTTCCTAGAATCCATAACTTATCTCTAAGAGGTCTGAAACCTATCTCAAATGATTTGTCGCATATATTAAAAATATATCTTAACTATAAGGAATTAAATATACGTCAACTTATACTTAAACGATATATTTTAAACCCCGAAGGACTACAACAGAAACCCAAAAATTGAATTTCAAAAGAAACCTCCCGAATTCAAAATGCAACAACATAGGCTCAAAGAATGCCCAAAAGGGTATCCAAATCCACTCTCAAAAAGATCAGATCATGAAGAAAAGTGCCCGCTGATGGCATGTGCAAGTTTTTCACAAAAATCGTGTAACACTTTTTACTAAGGGAGGGCGACACTTCTCCCTTACTGCATGCGACACTTCTCAAGAAGGCGTGCGATACTGGAAAAGTATCGCGCAAAATTTCTCATAAAGCCGTGCGACACTCTTCTAGTGTCGTACAACACTTCTCTAGTAATGTGTGCGATACTTTACAGTATCGTACGCCATTCTTTCTATGGGCATGCGATACTTTATCAGTGTCGCACAATGCTGAACAAATATCGTCCATAGAAACACAAAAACACTCCCATAAGCAAAAAGGACCAAAATAGAGCAAAGAACCTCCACACCAGGGAGTACAGGATCCACCAAGGCTCAAGGAATGAACACTCGAGTGCAAGAACAACACAGAATGAAGAACATCAAACCCTCTAAACTACAGAAGCAAAGAACACACTGAATAGAAACATCGCAGAGATCAAAAGCAACATTTTAGAACTAAACAACCAAATAAGTGTGCGATTCCTCCCAACCGTCAATAGCATCATAAGACCATCGTGGATCCTAGCGATCCCCCGCGCGTAACATCCCAAGCTACCGACCAAATCGTCAGTACTGTCGTAATAGGGATATCACTACTAAAACATGCAACAATATAAGCATAAGGAAATCTAACATGCTAGTAGTAAAGCATAAGATAATCCTACAGTAGATAACATCATCTATCACATGCTAAACAACAATAAGCAACAGATATGCTAATACAATAATTCACAACATCTAATCATATGCTAAACATATTAATAAGGGAATGCGCCAAATAAAATAACATCATCTAAACATGATATACAAGCATCCCAATGAAAGCATAAATCACAAGAAAGCATACTCTGAAACTCGAAGTACCAAGTGAAGACATCCAGCAACGGTCACACTAGGACAAAAGATCATCTCTGTACACTGATCCCTAGCAGTGGTGAAGGTAGCTACGCCTCCCAATCATGTGGCACCCATAGGTCCACACCCGCCATGCTGATGGAGATAAAGATCCAACCACAAACACACAAAAATCACAACATCCATGGCTAACACTCACGCCAGACAGTATGATGGCTGTAACCAAGAACCTAAGACAATGCAAGGAGTACAGGTCCTAGTCAGACACTCAAAAGGCTACTAAGTAGGGACTAGCATCATGGAGAGTCGCTTGGCATCAACAAGCCCAAGCTCAGATCTGTGTAGCTCAACTCCCTCAAAGGAAGGCCAATACACCGTATAGATCAACTCCCTCAACAGAAGGCCAATACACAAAAGTACAATTTTATTATCTTAAGTTTTATTAACAATCACACATTTTCTTTAATTATCACTTATTTAAAACTTCCTCTGCCAACCCTATGGGACTAAGGTCACCAGGCTGCGAGATAGAAGCCCCCTCCATATGCTACCCTACCCTACCCATGCTCATCCTATGAAAAGTTACCGTGGGCATGCATACTCCCATCCCAACCCCAATGATCATAACTTCTGGCAAATCCACGGAAGATCAGGCCTCGCAAGTCACCCAACAAATGTACGCGTACGTACTCCTGTGTGGCGCACCACCATCACGAAGATCATAACACAAGGATAGGAATGAGAACACAATGCAAAGAAAGCACCCAACTAAAAGCAACACGAGAAGGATGGATTCTACACGAATCCCAAAGCCAATAAAACCATACATCATAAAATCACTCAATCGGCCTCAATCCGAGAGTATGGATTCTACACGAATCCCAATGATGTAACAAGACCACACATCATGAACTCACTCAACCGGCCTCAATCCGAGAGTATGGATTCTACACGAATCCTAGCGTTCACGAAACAAAAGAAAAGGTCCAACAAAAACCATAACATGTATAAAATCACTCAACCGAACACAATGTCGGGAGTACGGATGCAACATGCATCCCAATGCAACAAAAGGTGCAATAGTGGTCTAACTGATATCCAAATGGATAATCCAGGTCCACGACCCACATTGTGCCAAGAAAACTCGAGAAAACAGAGCGACACGCAAAACGAGGTAAAAACCTCAAAAATTTGGAAAACTTTGAAATTAAAACCCATTTGGCCTTTGGGTTCAAAAACCCCAAAAATCCAAAAATAAATGGAATCGAACACTGTATGCAAAAACGGCCAGCATAACGGTGTAAAATTCCAAACCCTCATCCCAAAAACCAGGAAAATGTTCATACCCGCCCAACCGGGTAGAACTAACATACAAAAAATGGAGGGGAACACTAGTTCTTAGCCTCCAAACAAACGGCTACCAAAAAAAGAAGCTGAAACGGAGCAGAAACAATAAAACAGGAAAGCCCTACCTCACAGCCAAAAGGGCAAAACGGAAAACTGAACCAGAAAATAAAACGCTCGCAAAAGTGGCTGAAAATCGCAGCAATCCAAGGTTTCCTCGAGCTGGATCCAACGAGCTCAACCTCGCGACAATCCCACGCCCGTAGCTCCCACAACGAACAAAACAACAAATCCTCATGAAGAGGATTTTGGGTTTTACTCTCCAACTTTCCAATTTGAAAGTGAGAAGTGAGGAATTAAATTCCTTTTTGGATACTTATTCACTTTTCGGGTGAATAATCGATTAGGGCAAATAACCAGCCAAACTAGTTAAATCTCGAATCGACCCAAACGAAAATAAGCTATTCCTATAAATAGGAATTCATCTATGACAAAGCTGCCAGAAATTAAAATAAATCAATTAAAAAGCTCGAAAACCCAAAAAACACATAAATCTCCTGAACAACTTTCGTGACAAAGAGAAACTCTAAATGCACAGACACGCTTACTGGTCTAATCACATAGTGCAAATGAGTTCGGATTTAATAATCACCGAAAGGTTTAAATTAAACATTTAATTAAGGATACGTTGACCATACAAAGGCGACATTGGTAAAATATGAACGGCTAAATCACTAACTCCATGTGCCACTGCCAGGGATATAATCCTACACACTAAACAACACGATCAAGTGCAATTGCATATAATAATATAGCCGAAGCAATAAATGCATTAAATCACGTAATTTAACCATTTATTTAATTATATTAAAATAATCTATTTATATCACTCACATTCGCAAAAGGCATAGCAACACAGGAATGAAGTAAATAACCATAGCATTAAATCCATCACATAACAAAATCAGAGGTATGTCCAAATACCAAATAACCAGATAACATCATAAAACACATTGTCATCTCAAAATGGCATCATCATGCAATATGATTAACTGAACAACATAGTAGTCTAATATCTATGATACTGGAATCAAAGAGTAACATTTGACCCTCAGGTCATCTCAAATGTAAAACATAACATGAGTAACAAATATCTCTCTAATCAGAAATATAACAATGTAAATGTCCGCAGCACATAACCAAATAATCCAACAAGAACAATCCATTCTGATTACTTAAGCATTTAATAATGATTGATTACTCTGCATTAAAAAGGCATTTAAAAAGACATAAGCGAACACAGTCATAAACATGACTAACCACTGCTGCAGGAACCTAGTCCAGTGTAGCATGGTAATAGTACATAGTGCAATCTCTGCACACATCTCAAGGTAATCACAGAACAACCTCATGATACCACATCGATCCTGGTAATCACTGGCACAAACCTCAGTGAACCAAAAATCACATCAAAATCTCAAAGATCAGTCAAAAGCATAATCAACGCAACTGATAAAGAAACATAAATCCAAACACCTCAACGGTGTAGACCACTTAGGGTCACAATCATGATCCATCACAACAAACGATCAGAAAGGTTGCATCCATTAGGACGACTTACAAAAGTCAAATGGGAGAGGCACTACATCATCCCCCCTAAAGACTAGGCTTACTCCTGGAAGCTTGCAATCCAAGAATAGAACCCAAAACACACAAGAACCAAAATCAAAGGCGAGAAAAAGGAATGACTCAAGAAACTCTCCACAAGTCAAGCCAAATCACTCTCACATTCTCATCCCATCACGTTAACCCCCAAATAGGTTAACCACAAGAGAATGGGTGTCACACAGACACAAGGTCCTACAACAAGGATCCTTCTATGTGCTAGGAAGAACCCATCTAGCCATAGAGTCAACAATACAAGGTAAGGAACAAGCCACTCTACCTTGTCAACAGGTGCCCAACCACGACATGCACCAACCACATGACCACAAAACCAGGTCAAAGCACAAAGCACTTCCAACAAAAGTTGGAATAATGGGGAATAACCATCCCAAACTTCCCAAGAATACTATCATGTCACACATGATCATTTTGGAATCCACGTAAACTCACCCTGAGAACAAAGAGGATGAAAGTTTACCAACAGAATGAGCACACTCTAAAAGGCTACTCACCACCAAGCGTAGGAGCATGATGCCTCACCATGGCACAAAAACTCAACTACCACTGGAACTAGGGTAACACAACCCAACCAGACAAGATATCACCTTCTCACAAGGTTCAAAGACTTTCGTCATTGAACACAATCATGAAATGTCTGCATACCAACTCATGAGATGGTAACATGTGTCCAACGATAACATGTCCCTCTAGCACCATGCTAGGAAAACTACGCCCAAACTAACGCTAAACTCAATCTCTAGCCTCAAGTCAATAGTTAAAGAGAAAACTTGACTGAGACAATCCACATGAAGATATAAGCTTAGGGAGAAGGATACTACAGAGTATTAGGACTAAGAGGGAGTCTCTCTCTCAACCTCTACACTAAACAATCCATGATGTGTTAGGAAACTCAAAATTTCACCAACCATCAACATACTCACCTAGAAACACTAACTGAGCTAGTGGCATAACCACGCTAGCCTACTCTCACAAGAGAGAAAAGGATACAGAGATGTGCCAAGGTCAACATCATCCACAACAAGGAACGCTCACAAACCACACTACACCTCACAAGGGCGGTCCAGTGCAAAAGGAAACACAAAAGCCCAAGCACGAACTCCAACAGGTACCTAGTAGATTATGAAGACAAGATCACTCTTCCATTATGAATAACATGAGTTAAACTTCTCCAATGGCCATAAATATGATATGACATGATTGAATTGGCCTCTACTCGAAAAGGTACTTAGAACATCGATCAACAACTCTAGAAGCCATAGCCTCATAGTCGAACTCGAATCGAATCCATTTGAAAAGCGTCAAAAAGATATCGACAAGGACTACAACAAGAAGAAGCTAAGAGAGACCCAGATCTACAATTTGAGCCACCACTCAAATCAAATAACAAAGACAAAACTAATAGCCTTGGTCACCAAGACAAGCAATGGACGAAATGTCCAAATCCACACAAGAGCACACATGCCCAAAACAACATAAGGCATGGAATGAATGGTAAATCACACATTGAAACCATCATTACTTTCTTTCATAATTTCATTAATTAAGCATAACATAAGCACTAATGCATAATGAACTAAAATATTTTCAAGCAAGGGTCCAAGAGTCACTATAGAACAAGTACACACCTTTCAATTTCTTTCAAAAATAACATTAAGTTTAATCGCCATTTAAACCATTCAGTTACCATAAAAACTTTAGATCTAACAAAGACACACTAGCATGTTCTCCATGATATTATCCCTTGAACGTACTACCAGAGGTTCGAGATGAACATGATAGAGTCACAACACACAACTGGGCAACAATAAAACACATCCAGAATAGTCATCATGAAACATAATCAAAAGCCCAAATGGGAGAATTGACGATTCCAATAGTAAGTACCAAAAAGAGCTCATTTCAATAATAAGTCAAAGGTGACAACTGCCACAAAGAGAGCGATAGATAAAATTGATGACTACTCAAAGAGAGGAAAAATACTAAAAACCAATGCTAGCCCAACAACATGAGGAAAGTACCTCCAGCCAAATAAAATAATGCATCAAACAAATCACATTACAGGTGATGACTAAGTACAGTCACACAAGAGGGATAAATCACCACACAATGCTAAGGAATACATCATCCTAGCAATGTTAGAGAACACACTCACACACATCGAGCAGTTTACCATTAGTAACCTCATGCATATGCAGACAACAATAATTTCCATGCAATGCAACATTTAAATATTCATAAAATTAATACAATTTTACATAAGCTTAAGAAACAATTAGATTGGGGACTTAAGTCATTAACCCAAATATATAATACAAAACTACAACTTTGCAATGATTCACAATAAACACTCATTTTCAATGAAAGGAACCATTTCATCATTATATCAACAAAATAAAGAATCACAAATAAGATTCAATCATCAACTTACAATCAGGAGAAAATAGGGAAACAATGCACCTAGCCACACAAGGAGAAACAAAGAGAGGCTCACAAGCCAACACATGGACACCAATCAGTGGTTCCATCCAAAGAGGTTCACACAAGAAACCAACCAAACAAGGCACATCGATCCCACCTACAAGGCCAGGAAGACTCACTTCCTTCTACACACACTGCTCTAGTTGCATCTACTGGACAAGCAAGTCCATCACGAGTAGATACCAAAGCAAAAAAGATCACGAGTTCTCACCAAGACACTTGCACTCAACCAACGCAGCAACAACTACATGGGAAACATAAACACAAAGATCCCAATGTTTGAACATGGGCTCTGATATCCGATGTAATGCCCCGCTTGGAGATCCTTGGAAACAAGGATTCAAATCAGGACAACATATTTTTTTTTACAAGTATGAATGCACAAGACAACATCATACAGGGATCACAAAGATCGCAATGGAAGACTTCAACACAATCCTGGCAACCAACGAATCTTCGAACGCCACTACCCAACTGACACACCCAAACAAAAGCCAACAACCACCACAACAAGATGAGGGCACAAGAAATGACCACTCATCAACAAAACACCAAGCTGGGGTAAAATGCAGAATCCCAAAATTTGGCTAAGCCTGAAATCCTGAAGCCCTGAAAATTGGCTAAGTCTGGATTTCTGAAGCCCTAAAATTTCCTAGAATCCATAACTTATCTCTGAGAGGTTTGAAACCTATCTCAAATGATTTTTCGCATATATTAAAATATATCTTAAGTATAAAGAATTAAATATACGTCAAATTATACTTGAAGAATGCCCAAAAGGGTATCCAAATCCACTCTCAAAAAGATCGGATCATGAAGAAAAGTGGCCGCTGATGGCACACGCAGGTTTTTCACAAAAACCATGTGACACTTTTTACTAAGGGAGGGCGACACTTCTCCCTTACTGCGTGCGACACTTCTCAAGAAGGCGTGTGAGACTGGAAAAGTATCACGCGACATTTCTCATAAAGCCATGCGACACTCTTCCAGTGTCGTATGACACTTCTCCAGTAATGCGTACGATACTTTATAGTATCGTATGACATTCTTCTATGGGCGTGCGATACTTTATCAGTGTCGCACAATGCTGAACAAATGTCGCCCATAGAAACACGAAAACACTCCCAGAAGAAAAAAGGACCAAAATAGAGCAAAGAACCTCCACACCAGGGAGTACCAGATCCACCAAGGCTCGAGGAATGAACACTCGAGTGCAAGAACAACACAGAATGAAGAACATCAAACCATCTAAACTAGAGCAGCAAAGAACACGTTGAATAGAAACATCACAGAGATCAAAAGCAACATTTTAGAACTAAACAACCAAATAAGTGCGCGGTTCCTCCCAACCGTCAATAGCATCATAAGACCATCGTGGATCCTAGCCATCCCCCGCTCGTAACATCCCAAGCCACCGACCAAATCGTCGGTACTGTCGTAATAGGGATATCACTACTAAAACATGCAACAATATAAGCATAAGGAAATCTAACATGCTAGTAGTAAAGCATAAGATAATCCTACAGTAGATAACATCACCTATCACATGCTAAACAACAATAAGCAACATATATGCTAATACAATAATTCACAACATCTAATCATATGCTAAACATCATAATAAGGGAATGCGCCAAATAAAATAACATCATCTAAACATGATATACAAGCATCCCAATGAAAGCATAAATCACAAGAAAGCATACTCCAAAACCCAAAGTACCAAGTGAAGACATCCAACAACGGTCACACTAGGACAAAAGATTGTCTATGTACACCGATCCCTAGCAGTGGTAAAGGTAGCTATGCCTCCCAACCACGTGGCACCCATAGGTCCACACCCACCGTGCTGATGGAGATAAAGATCCAACCAAAAACACACAAAAATCACAACATCCATGGCTAACACTCACGCCAGACAGTATGATGGCTGCAACCAAGAACCTAAGACAATGCAAGGAGTATAGGTCCTGGTCAGACACTCAAAAGGCTACTAAGTAGGGACTAGCATCATGGAGAGTCGCTTGGCATTGACAAGCCCAAGCTCGGATCTGTGTAGCTCAACTCCCTCAACGGAAGGCCAATACACCGTGTAGCTCAACTCCCTCAACGAAAGGCCAATACACAAAAGTACCATTTTATTATCTTAAGTTTTATTAACAGTCACACATTTTCTTTAATTATCACTTATTTAAAACTTCCTCTGCCAACCCTATGGGACTAAGGTCGCCAGGCTGCGAGATAGAAGCCCCCTCCATATGCTACCCTACCCTACCCATGCTCATCCTATGAAAAGTGCCCGTGGGCATGCATACTCCCATCCCAACCCCAATGATCATAATTTCTGGCAAATCCACGGAAGATCAGGGCTCGCAAGTCACCCAAAAAATGTACGTGTACGTACTCGTGTGTGGTGCACCACGATCACGAAGATCATAACACAAGGATAGGAATGAGAACACAATGCAAAGAAAAAACTCAACTGAAAGCAACATGGGAAGGATGGATTCTACATGAATCCCAAAGCCAATAAAACCATACATCATAAAATCACTCAATCGGCCTCAATCCGAGAGTATGGATTCTACACGAATCCCAATGATGTAACAAGACCACACATCATGAACTCACTCAACCAGCCTCAATCCAAGAGTATGGATTCTACACGAATCCTAGCGTTCACGAAACAAAAGCAAAGGTCCAACAAAAACCATAACAGGTATAAAATCACTCAACCGAACACAACGTCGGGAGTACGAATGCAACATGCATCCCAATGCAACAAAAGGTGCAATAGTGGTCTGACTGATATCCAAACAGATCATCCAGGTCCACGACCCACATTGTGCCAAGAAAACTCGAGAAAACAAGGTGACACGCAAAACGAGGTAAAAACCTCAAAAATTTGGAAAACTTCAAAATTAAAACCCATTTGGCCTTTGGGTTCAAAAACCCCAAAAATCCAAAAATAAATGGAATCGGACACCGTATGCAAAAACAGCCAGCATAACGGCGTAAAATTCCAAACCCTCATCCCAAAAACCAGGAAAATGTTCATACCCACCCAACCGGGTAGAACTAACATACAAAAGACAGAGGGGAACACTAGTTCTCAGCATCCAAAAAAATGGCTACCAAAAATAGAAGTTGAAACGGAGCAGAAACAATAAAACAGGAAAGCCCTACCTCACAGCCAAAAGGGCAAAATAGAAAATTGAACCAGAAAATAAAACGCCCGCAGAAGTGGCTGAAAATCGCAGCAATCCAAGGTTTCCCCGAGCTGGATCCAACGAGCTCAACCTTACGACGATCCCACGCCCATAGCTCCCACAACGAACAAAACAACAAATCCTCATGAAGAGAATTTTGGGTTTTACTCTCCAACTTTCCAATTTGAAAGTGAGAAGTGAGGAATTAGATTCCTTTTTGGATACTTATTCACTTTTCGGGTGAATAATCTATTAGGGCAAATAACCAGCCAACCCAGTTAAATCTTGAATCGACCCAAATGAAAACAGGCTATTCCTATAAATAGGAATTCATCTATGACAAAGCTGCCAGAAATTAAAATAAATCAATTAAAAAGCCTGAAAACCCAAAAAACACATAAATCTCCTGAACAACTTTCGCGACAAAGAGAAACTCTAAATGCATAGACATGCTTATTGGTCTAATCACATAATGCAAATGAGTTCGGATTTAATAATCACCGAAAGGTTTAAATTAAACATTTAATTAAGGATACTCGACCATACAAAGGCGACATTGGTAAAATATGAACGACTAAATCACTAACTCCATGTGCCACTGCCAGGGATATAATCCTGCACACTAAACAACACGATCAAGTGCAATTGCATATAATAATATAGCCGAAGCAATAAATGCATTAAATCACGTAATTTAACCATTTATTTAATTATATTAAAATAATCTATTTACATCACTCACGTTTGCAAAAGGCATAGCAATGCAAGAATGAAGTAAATAACCATAGCATTAAATCCATCACATAACAAAATCAGAGGTATGTCCAAATACCAAATAACCAGATAACATCATAAAACACACTGTCATCTCAAAATGGCATCATCATGCAATATGATTAACTAAACAACATAGTAGTCTAATATCTATGATACTGGAATCAGAGAGTAACATTTGACCCTCAGGTCATCTCAAATGTAAAACATAACATGAGTAACAAATATCTCTCTAATAAAAAATATAACAAGGTAAATGTCCGCAGCACATAACCAAATAATCCAACAAGAATAATCCATTCTAATTACTTAAGCATTTAATAATGATTGATTACTCTGCATTAAAAAGGCATTTAAAAACACATAAGCGAACACAGTCATAAACATGACTAACCACTGCTGCAGGAACCTAGTCCAGTGTAGCATGGTAATAGTACACAGTGCAATCTCTGCACACATCTCAAGGTAATCACGGAACAACCTCATGATACCACATCGATCCTGGTAATCACTGGCACAAACCTCAGTGAACCAAAAATCACATCAAAATCTTAAAGATCAGTCAAAAGCATAATCAACGCAACTGATAAAGAAACATAAATCCAAACACCTCAACGGTGTAGACAACATAGGGTCACAATCATGATCCATCACAACAAAAGATCAGCAAGGTTGCATCCATCAGGACGACTTACAAAAGTCAAATGGGAGAGGCACTACAGGGGGGATGAGTCAATATTCTACAAACTTTTGTCCATAATTGAATATTGTTAATTACTTTATAACTTACATATGAATGTAAACTAATATTACTAAATAATAAATAAACCCATACACATAGAGAACTCATTACACTATTATTTTTCAACTAGGGAAACCTTGGCCAAGGGAAAACCCCAGTGGGGATGATACCCATCCACTAAACAAAAGAATATTGTTAAGGATATTGACCATGTTAGGAGTCTATGAAATACATATAGTGCGTCGAGTCCTTGTTAGAGGACTAGACACTATTAAAAGCCTCAACCTTGTGAGGAGTTGCTTCAACCCTGTTAGGAGTTGGTAGATCAAATATAATGTGTGCAAGACAAGCCCACTGCCTTAACATGCAATATACAAATAACTTTCTTTACAAAAGTAGATATACATACAATATTGTCTTACTACTATGACTCACATTTGATATGATCATACATTAGATTTCACATCACAAAAGGCTCACACAATACTTAAGATTTCTTCACAATAGCTTGCATCACATATCTTTTACTTTCATTGTGCAAGTTATGATCTTTACATATACTTCACAAATTATCAAAACTCTTCTTAGTTGGACTTGGTGCATTGATATGCTTTTAATTATAAAAATCAATTTGGATTTAACATCTAAAATGTCAGCCCATCATGATTAACTAATTATTTTATTTCCAAAATATTTCCTTAAGCCATACAATTCAATTTGCTGATATGCTCTGTTCTACAATATTAGTTATCTCTACTGGTAATTCCTCTATAACTTACACCATATAGTCTATATAGATCTACACACTAACATACATGATCATGACATTGTCATCTACCTATCTCAACTATAAAAAGAATTAATTTAAAGTCTATCATCCTTACATATTGTATCTATCTTTGTACTGGTACAAATTGTTTAACACTTAGACAATTTTCTAACTCTGGTTACATATTTGAAATACCAAATATATGTTGCCATAAATGACAAGACTTAGACATCTATCTAGGCATATTGCCAACAGGGTAAGTGCACAAAGTTGTGGTGCCTAAAGGGGGGTATAAGTGGACACCTTTTTCTTGAAATCAAAAAATTTTGGACTTCAACAAGAATTTGAAGATAGTTACGCTCATAATTTTAAGATATGACAAAAACAAAAGTCGTAGTCCTTTGAATCTAGTTTCTAAACTACTATTTTTTTTTTCAAAATGGTTTAGTTTTAGGTCATCAAAAAAGGGGGCCACAGAAAGTGGTACTATTTATTCCAAAAAAACATAACATAGTACAAAGTGTGCCCCCCCTAAAATTTTAACTTTTTTTTTGAAATTCTTTAATCGCTCTAGTCAAAAGTTACCTAACACTATGTTGTTTATCCCAAATTTTTTGAGTAATTTTATAATGTGTATTTTTTTTAATGAATTTTTTAATTAGACCCATCCCAAAAATGTGAAATATCTGTGTGCTCCCCCTAGAAATGATTGAAAACTAATCTAAAATCAAAACTTCTTTTTTTCAAAGTGTGTAGAATGGAGTCTAGTTTCTAAAAAACTAAGTTGTTACAAAATTTGATGAATGAGCTAAAATCTACAGCCCAATTAGTACATGGTGGTTTTTGACAAAAAATGAACATACATTCAAAAGAAATTATAGATGAAAGACTTAAAATAGTTCAAATTAAAAATAAATTATATGGTTAGATAGCTGACACAGAGACCTATAATGTTATGTAACCTGATCTTATTGATAACCAACCACAAGGAATCTTGAAGGGGAGCACACAAGAAAAATCAATCATTTTTTGTATGTTTGTTGGAAAACACGTCTCCGACCTATTTAAACTCCAAACCTTTGGGTTGGATCTCTAAGGCAAAACCAAGCCTTAGGCTTGGTTTTAATGCAAAGCTTTGAATAGCGCGTGCGCCCTATAGTGCGCACACACTATTGAATTCGAGGTAGTGCGCACGCACTATTGAGACCTAAATTGCAAACCAAAACCAAGAGAGAACTAGGGGGGTGGGGCGAGGGAATGGCTATTTGTGTGTGTGAGAGAGATAGAGAGAAAGTAGGGGATGGGAGAGGGGAGAGAGGAAGTGAGAAAGAGTAGGGGTGGCAGAGAGAGTATAGGATGGGAGATAGAGGAAATGTGAGAGAGTAGGGGTGGCAAAGAGAGTACAATATGCAAGAGAGAGGAAGTGAGAGAGAGAGAGTAGAGGTGGAAAAGAGAGAGTACGGGATGGGGGAGAGAGATTGAAAGTAGGGGATGGGAGAGAGAGGAAGTGTGAGAGAGAGTACAAGTTGGGAGAGAGAGATTGAGAGTAGGGGATGGGGGGGAGAGAGAGTAGGTGGTGGGAGACGGAGTGGGAGAGGAAGAGCGAGAGAGAGGAGGATGGGAGTGCATGTGTGTGAAAGAGAGAGAGTAGGGAATGGGAGAGGGGGAAGATAGAGTAGCTTGAGAGAGAGTAGGCGATGGGAGAGGGAGTGGGAGAGGGAGAGAGAGAGGGGGGATGGAAATGTGTGTAAGAGAGAAAGAGAGAGAGTGTGAAAATGTGAGAGAGGGTAGGGGGTAGTAGAGAGAGAGTAGAGAGGGGGAGAGAGAGAGAGAGAGAGAGAGAGAGAGAGAGAGAGAGAGAGAGAGAGAGTAGGTAGTGGGAGAGGGAGAGCGAGTGAGAGAAAAAGTAGAGGATGGGAGAGGAGAGAGGGGGGATGGATGTGTGTGAAAGAGAGAGAGTAGGGAATGAGAGAGGGGAGAGAGAGATAGAGAGAGTAGGGGATGGGATAGAAAGAGAGTAGGAAATGGCAGAGGGAGTGGGAGAGGGAGAGAGAGGGTGGATGGAAGAGAAAGAGATTAGGCAATGGCAGAGGGAGTGGGAGAGGGAGAGAGAGAGGGGGGATGGAAGTGTGTGTAAGAGAGAAAGTAGGGGATGGGAGAGATTGTGAGAGTGTGAGAGAGAGTAGGGGTGGCAAAGAGAGAGTGAGAGTAGGGGATAGGAGAGAGAGGGAGAGAGTGAGAGAGAGAGATAGTAGGCGATGGGAGAGGGAGTGGGAGGGAGAGAGAGAGGGGGAATGGAAGTGTATAAGAGAGATAGAGTTGGGGATGGGAGAGAGTAGGCAATGGGAGAGGGAGTGTGAGAGAGAGAGAGAGGGGGGAATGGGAATGTGTATAAGAGAATAGAGTAGGGGATGGGAGAGAGTTTGAGAGTTTGAGAGAGAGTAGGGGGTGGTAGAGAGAGCTTGTATAGGATGGGGGTGAGAGAGAGAGAGAGAGTAGGGGATGGGAGAGAGTGTGAGAGAGAGTATGGGATGGAAGAGAGAGAGTGAGAGTAGGGGATGGGAGAGAGAAAGTAAAGAGGGAAAGAGAGTACTTGAGAGAGAGAGAGATAGTAGATGGTGCAAGAGGGAGTGGGAGAGGGAGAGAGAGGGGGGATGGGAGTGTGTGTGACAAATCTAGAGAGTAGGATATGGGAGAGGAGAGAGAGAGAGAGGGGGGGGGATGGGAGTGTGTTTCTATGAAAGAGAGAGAGTAGGGGATGGGAGAGGGGAGAGAGAGAGTAGGGGATGGGGGAGAGAAAGTAGGCAGTGGGAGAGGGACTGGGAGAGGGAGAGAGAGAGAGGGGGAATGGGAATGTGTGTAAGAGAGACAGAGTAGGGGATGGGAGAGAGTGTGAGAGTGTGAGAGAGAGTAGGTGGTGGCTGCGAGAGCTCACACGGGATGGGAGAGAGAGAGAGTGAGATTAGGGGATGGGAGTGTGAGAGAGAGTAGGGGATGGGAGAGAGAGAGAGTGAGAGTAAGGGATGGGATGGGAGAGAGAGAGAGTAGAGAGGGAGAGAGAGAACTTGGGAGAGAGAGATCTAGTAGGTGGTAGGAGAGGGAGAGGGAGAGAGATAGGGGGGATGGGAGTGTGCGTGAAAAATGTAGAGAGTAGGGGATGGGAGAGCAGAGAGTAGGGGGATAAGAGTCTGTGTGTCTGTGAAAGAGAGAGAGTAGGGGATGGGAGAAAGTGTGAGAGAGAGTTGGGGATTGGAGAGAGAGAGAGTAAGAGTAGGGGATGGGAGAGAGAGAGAGAGTAGAGAGGGAGAGAGAGAACTTGAGAGAGAGAGATAGTAGGTGGTGGGAGAGGGAGTGGGAGAGGAGGAGAGAGAGGGATGGGAGTGCGTGTGAGCGATCTAGAGAGTAAGGGATGGGAGAGGGGAGAGAGAGAGGGGGATGGGAGTGTGTATCTGCAAAAGAGAGAGTTTAGGGGATGGGAGAGGGGAGAGAGAGAGGAGCCCAAGAGAGAGAGAGTAGTGGATGGGAGAGAGGGGTGGATGGGAGTGTGTGTAAGAGAGAGTAGGGGATGGGAGAGAGTGAGAGAGAGAGTAGGAGGTGGCAAAGAGAGAGAATGGGATGGGGGAGAGAGAGAGAGAGTGAGAGTAGGGGATGGGAGAGAGTGAGAGAGAGAGAGTAGGGGATGGGAGAGAGTGTGAGAGAGTAGGGAGAGAGAGATAGAGAGAGGGGGATAGGAGTGCATGTGACAAATCTAGAGAGTAGGGGATGGGAGAGAAGAGAGAGGGGGGATGGGAGTGTGTGTGTGTGTGTGTGTGAAAGAGAGAGAGTAGGGGATGGGAGAGAGTGTGAGAGTGTGAGAGAGAGTAGGGGGTGGCAAAGAGAGAGTAAGAGATGGGAGAGACAGAGTGAAAGGATGGGAAAGAGTGTGAGAGAGAGTAGGAGGTGGCAGAGAGAGAGAGAGAGTACGAGATGAGAGAGATAGAGTGAGAGGATGAGAGAGAGTGTGAGAGAGAGTTGGGGATGGGAGAGAGTGTGAGAGAGAGTTGGGGATTGGAGAGAGAGAGAGTAAGAGTACGGGATGGGAGAGAGAGTAGAGAGGGAGAGAGAGAGATAGTAGGTGGTGGGAAAGGGGAGAGAGAGAGAGAGAGCAGCCCAAGAGAGAGAGAGAGAGTAGTGAATGGGAGAGAGGGGAGGATGGGAGTATGTGTAAGAGAGAGTAGGGGATGGGAGAGAGTGTGAGAGAGAGTAGGAGGTGGCAGAGAGAGAATGGGATGGGAGAGACAGAGAGTGAGAGAGTAGGGGATGGGAGAGAGTGTGTGAGAGAGAGTAGGGGATGGGAGAGAGAGAGTAGAGAGTAGGGGATGGGAGAGGAGAGAGAGAGGGGGATGGGAGTGTGTATTTGTAAAAGAGAGAGTTTAGGGGATGGGAGAGAGAGAGAGTAGCAGATGTGAGAGTCTGAGAGAGAGTAGGGAGATGGGGGAGAGAGAGAGAGAGCGTAAGAAGTGGGAGACGGAGGATGGGAGTGTGTGTGAAAGATCTAAAGAGTAGGGGATGGGAGAGGAGAGAGGGTGAGAGAGATAGAGAGAGTAGGTGGTGGGAGAGGGAGAGTGAGAGAGAGTAAAGGATGGGAGAGGGGAGAGAGAGAGAGTGTAGGGGATGGGAGAGGGGAGAAAGAGTAGGAAGAGAGAGAGAGTAGGGAGAGAGAGAGAGTAGGGAGAGAGAGAGAGTAGGGAGGGTGGAGAGTGATGTGTTCTCACATAGTGCGCGTATGCACTATGTGAAATCACCTAAAAATGGTCAAAAAGCAACTTTGGGGCCCGTTTCATTCATTCTTTGCTTTTGTTCTGTTCTGCACTCTATTATCCTGATAGAAATCGTGGGTTTCAACACAACAAACACTCTTTCAAAGTGGCAAACACTATTTCAAGCTAACAAACACTATTTCAAGGTGGCAAACACTTTTGGAAGCTAGAAAACACCAAATTCAATCATTGGATACACGATTTGAAGACTTTTTGAATATTCCTTGTATAGAAAAGGTTAGTGCAATCTATTTTAAATATTGTTTGTTGATATATAGATACAAATTTGATTATAATTTGACATGTTTAATATATAGTGAATTCATTAAAATTTGTATGTTTCAATGAAATGTTATTTCAAAATGGTTAGAAATTTGACAAGTCATTTTATATATATATATTGTGTATTCATTCAAATAATTATAATTTTTATATGTATTTGAATAATTTGTAATTTACACATTTTAAGTAATTCAAATGTTTGAATAATTTGACATGTAGAAATCATCATCATGCCTAGGAAGAAACCAAAAAATCAAACAAATGAAGATAGGGAGAGAGATTTGGCAATTAAAAGAGATAAAATGAAATTACTACGTGAGCAAAGAAAATTGCAAAGCAATAATGAAGAATTGACTTTCGAAGAGGATCAAGAACCACGGGTACCAAGAAACAAAGAGGAAGAATTGAAAAGATAAAGAGAACGAATGAGACTGTTATGCTCAAGAAGACAATTGAATTGTGAAGCTACACCATCTTCTAATGTTGGAGTCATATCGTCCACTACACCATCTTCCAATGTTGAAGTCATATCCTCCTCTCATGTTGAAGAGACACCGATTTGTAGATCTGACGATATACACACGCTATCATGTCATGTTGAAGGCACAACATCAACACATCAAGTAGGTGATATTCCATCTTTTGCATCTTATTGCCAGGGCACATCATCTTTGGTTCAAGGTATGCAATACACTCAGCCTTATGTTGATGTTCAAAATGTTGAGAGAATTGAAGAGATTATAACACCTTCTAGAATTCATTTTAGAAGACCAAAATATTTGATTGATATTGATAGTAACATTTTGAAATCAATGCCTGACAAGATTAGCAAGCGTACTTGTCAAAGAAAAGTTAATCGTATGTGGAGATTATTTTTTGATGAATTAAATATTACAGGTCAATGCCAATTATTTTTTGAAATGATGAGAAATTTAAAATTTAGGCCTATCATAAAGATTCTTGGCCTAAGAACGATGGATGATTCAAATGAAAAAAACATTGTAAAGAATCTAATGAATGCTTATGACAAAGTGGGTTCTAAATCACGCACCAAAGATAGTAATATCGCAAGATGAATACTTACATCGACAATAGTAAGTAGCCAAATGAAGAAAGCTCGACTCATGAGAAAGACAAGCAAAACATTAAAAATTGGTAGAGGTACTCTAAGGAGAGCCATGCTAAGGCATGAGAGATTGGAAGATCCAACAAAAAATGAGTTATGGACATTTAGCGGTAGACTACCGTGAAAGGATAAAGAAATTAGTGAAGCTTTGAAATCATTGATCGAAGATTTTTGAAAAAATAACATACGTGTTTCCCCTAATCAAAGAGATGTTGTAAGGAGGAGGATTGGTAGCCAAAATTGCAAGCCACATGCGAAACACTTTTTGGACACAACTCAGACACAATTTTTTGCAAAATTTATTGGTATGTATCCTCAAATTCGAATAAGCCAAAGATTTTTTGAGATGGGTAAACCTTTTTATGTGAATATAAATCACACACGCACAACTTGTTGTAGGATACATATTGAATTTTTTAACCATTTTGATGTTTTAAGGCATATATGCGTAATTTTGCATTCTCAGTTTGTTTTGCAGGATTGTGACATAAATGAGCCACCAAGATCTTCAAGGGAATTCATATGCAACATTTTATGTGAAATAAGGGATGGCCAACAATTTTACAAGACATCATGCTTGGATCGTACGTGCTTATTTTGTGATTCTTTGCAACTTTTATCAACTTGTCAACATATGGATAGTACACATGCAATTGGAAATGAAATAGTAGATTATAGAAAATTTAAGACAGTGACATATTCTCTAAAAGATGGAAAACATGGTAAAATATGTGATTTAGTCATTGAAAAGATTCCAGTGTATGAGTTCATGAAGATTTTTTGTGAAAACATTATTTACGAGTACGCAAGGCATACCCATAGAGCTCGATGGCTAGATTTGCAATTCAAGTTGTTCAAGGATACGTTTCCGCTGGATACCATTGTTTTGGTTGTAGATTTCATAGAGAAATACACACTACAACCACAAAATGAGGTGCAAGCAAAGTATTATACTTCTCAATAGGTTTCCATATTTGTTCACATAACATTCATGCATTCACCTACAAGTACAGAGGATGACAGGAAGATTTTGAGGGAGTACCATTTTTACATCACCGATGATCGATCACATTCTACGGAGTTCGTACATGGTTGTTTTCAACTATTTTATGGAGATTTAGCTAATAGGGGCATCACATATCGTTAGCACATTATTTGGTTAGAAAATTGTGCATCTCAATTCAAGAATGCACGGATGTTTGATTGGTTGAGCAAGATGCACAAGTTGTGTAGAATTCAATACATGTGGAATTTCACAGAGGCTAGTTATGGAAAGGGAGAGCATGATGGTGCAGGCGCATGCATCAAAAGAGCCTTAGCTCATGGAGAACTAAAGTACAAAGATGGAGCAATATTGACAGATGCAAAATCCATCGTCTAGTGGTGTAACACTACAATGGGTCTAGGTAAGGAAGGTGAGTCTATGGTTCGTAGATTTTTTTGGTTGATAGATAATACTAACATTGCACCATATCAGGATTGTTGCACACTAACAGGATCCAGTGAGTTGCACTCTTTTAGAAGCTCTGATGCAGGTTCATGGAGTATCCACACACGTAAAATGGCATGCTATTGTCCATCATGTGTAGAGAAAAATTGGGATGACTATGAGTCGACTGAATGGGTGGACAAATGGGATATACGAGTTTTGGACCCAATTGACACCTATCGTCCCCCACAAGCACTGGAAATGGTATAGATGGAATCATCTATTGACTTTGACCGCTTGTCTGATCTAGTGCAACCTGGTAATATACATATTTATATATCTTTGTAATTTCAATATGTAACTTTATAACTTTTACGCAAGTATTTTCTGAATTAATGACCGCATTTTGTACATTTGTCACTACAGACCATGTTTTTGCTGTTATTCCACCTAAAGACAATGAAGAAGGGACAGATTATTATTTGTGTCATTGTGTTCAAGACAAACAAAAATTGGATCACTTGGTTATAGATGGTGAAGATTTAGAGTACCATGTCGGTGCAGTGGTTGTAACTGGCACATGGCTTAGACGATATTCTATGAAGAACCCTAACTTGTGGTTATTCGAGGATTGGCAAACAGAGAGGAAGATTCTTCATTATTCAAATCTTGTTGTCACATAAAATGTCCACTTGATAAAATATGGTGGAAAGCCACATAATAAGAATCTTTGGAAAGTTTGCGAGTCAGACCACAAGGCAATACTTGAGACATTAAAATGTCGAGCAGATCCAGTTGACTCATTAGATTGAATAAAGAGAGAGGGAGAGAGAGAAAGAGTGATCAACTGGATCCAAATACATTTTTGCAACCTCTTCCCCAAGACTGTCCACATGACTAAGGTGGACCGTATTGTTATGATGCGTAAGTGATGAGATTTAGTTTAAATCATAGATTTTATGTTTTGATTTGTTTAGAATCTAGATTTTATGTTTTGATGTCTACAATTTTTTTAAAACTAGAACAATATTTTTCATATTTTCTTATTGTGATGATATTTTTCTTTCATTGCATGTTCTCTTGGATGATAGGAGGGAGAGAAGAAAAATAAGTAGATTTCCAAATAGCCAGCCACCCTTCTTCATGTAATTTATTCATTTAAGGTAAAAGTCCCATTTCCTTTGTTTGGCTTTGGTATTTGGTTATTTAAAGTCATTATTCTAGTTGGACCTTCGTATGTTTGAATTTGGGATTGTTTAGTGTCAATTTGTTATGATTATACTGAATTATTAATTCTATGATGTTTCTATTATTTAATTATTTAAAATAAATTAAAACTTTTTGTATAAAATTATTATTATTTATTTCTATCTATTTGTTATGATTATTTCTATTATTTAAAATAAATTAATTCTATAATATCTCTATGATTAACTATTTATATTTCTAAACTTTACATATTTTAAATTAGATATCTCTCGACTTAATTTACCAAAAAAATTAATTAAAATTTTAGGTATGCTAGTAGTACACCATGACCAACAATCAAACTATTATAACAATACAAATACATTTAAATAGTAATGTAAGAATGGTTTAGTTCACATAAAAAATAAGTCTATCTTAGATATTCTAAATACATCACAAAACTTTATCGCTTCAAAAAAATTGGAATTTCTCCCATCTACTTGAGTTCCCATCAATTGTCCATAAAACTAGGAAAGGGAATAGGTGCTATGCTCCCAATCCCAAAATCCTCCTATCCACTACTAGGAGATGTGTGTAATGTAGGATTGAACTCCATCAACTTAGTCATTTTTTTCACTAGTTGATTGGGACTCTCACCATTTGTTGCCAACTGTGGTTACAATGCTTGGGGTTACACTTATTAAGTAAGAATATTTCCTAATCTAGGGATTAGAGCATTGAACATATTAGAATGTGATTTATGCTATGGGAGAAGAGGTATTTTGGGCATACTAATTGATTCTAGGGCTAGTGCAATTACATCTCCTTCCACTAGTGTTGTAAATATAATTTCTATAGTTGTTGAAGGTGCACCTCCAATATTTTGTCTATATCTCTTTCAAACATTTAGATTATCCTCTCTTTCTTTCTTCTTCTATTCCTTTAGTGCAATCTTCTCCGCAACTCATTTTCCCCACAAGTATTTGGTTACCCAAGGTTTGTGACAACCTCCTACAACCAATCTGGTTGTGAATATTGCATTAGCAAGCTTAATCTAATATCAATGTTTGTTGTATGCTCAAGGTTTTATCTCCTATAATAGTCCACTGGCTGGTTCAGGTTTTCTGGTTGGGTATTTTTAGGTGCAATTGTACCTAGTCCCTTCATATTTTGTCCATAACTCCTCAACAAAGTGTTAATTGGTTCATCTAATAAGCCATTGATTTTTAGGAAGGATTCAATAGTGATTTCCTCCCCCTCGCTTTACAACTCATCAATATTTGCATCATCTACAGTAGTTGTTTCTTCTGATCCACTACTTGTGGGTTGTGGTTTAGATCCCTATTTTCCATCCTCATCAACAATGAAGCACTTTCTTGGGCCTATATCATTCACTAAAACCTCCCTATTCAAAGACCATATCCCTATCCTATGGAAACCACTCATTATATTATCAGGTGTAAGTGCCAAATTGGAGGCTTTGCTGGATAACATTCCTAACTCCTCACGACCAATATTGATTTGAGGGTTCCTAGCCAACCACACATTCCAAATAAGTTTTAAGTAAGATTTTAATGGTGAGAAAAAACTAACATCCAATGATTGACACCTATAGATGGTATACGCAATTATTTTCCATGTCATATGGATTGCATGATCATCAAATACTAGAAGACACCTTTTTGAGAGAAACACCCCACATGGAATTGTTCTTATAAAGTGGTCTAGCCAATTCAAGAATAATTATTTCATCATCCATCCATGTACTTGGACTGTCATGCAGGCCTTGAGATCATAATTGAAAATGTAGTTTTTTATGTCTCTTAGCCTTGAACAAATAAAAATTGGAATTCTCTAACCAACAGTAATGTAAGGAGACCCACCCTGCTAGTTTAGGCCACTATGCCCAAACTAACCAATGACTTCTTCCAATCCTATAGGGTTTCTTCCTGACCCTATTCCCAAGAGGATATCTCCCAACTATCCCCTTTCCTAGGATCTATGCACACCAATTGACTATGTCAACTTCAATCACCCCAATATTCAAATGAAGGCATTTTCTCTCTACTAGGAAAAATTGGGCACAAACCCCAATGCAATATTTAGGGTTATTATATGGTCCTCAACTTGATATTTCCAAACTCTCCTAATCATCACAAGACTCCACTCACCAACCCAAATCATAGATGTCCTTTTCTTTCTTACTTGACCTACTAGGTCTAGAGCCCTAATTAGGCCAAAATTTTCAAACTCACTAGGTGCTCTTGCACCATTCTCCCCATGTGACAAAGAACTCATGGTGGATAAATCTAAAGGAATTTCATAGGAATACCTTTCTTTCCAAAATCACTCTCATCTATCCATGTTACTTCAGATTCTAGTTGATCCTTCCATTTGATAAGATGCTCCATATAGGTGCCATGACAAGTCTTCTTCTTGATTCTTGAATCCATAACCTTTTCAGCTTTTGGTGAGATTATAATGGGATAGTGACTTCTTCAACCTTTGATTTTGTTTGTCCTTCTATGAATGTAGGCCCTTTATATTGAACTTAGTCCTTGACATTAAAGATAAGGTAAATTTCCAAGGTTGGTGGGAGTTCTATTTTGTCAGCATTAGAACCATAATTTGCAAGTACCTTACAAGGTCCTATCCTATGCATTTGTAGCTTGGTTGGAACACCCTATGCAAGTACCAAAACTCATCCTTGGCATCATATCATGGCCTCAACACCTTGGATCATCTCAAAACATCTCATCTAACATGTTCCAACTCCTTGCACACTCTTAGCAACTCATCTCTTACACTTTCTCAATTTTGCCTCTTCTAGGCTTGTTCCAACTAGCCCTTGCCAGTCACTAATTTGTTGTTTTCTCCAAAATTTTCCATAGAACTTCCTAAAATATTGGGTGATTAAAATACCCTTTTCCTCACTCTAAAATATACTCCAAAACCAACTGCACTTGTTTTATAAAATATCACTCAAAACTGGCTATTTCACTTTGCCAACTAGGCCTAGTTTGAGGCCATTTACAAAGCAACTCACAATTCCTTGACTTTTGGAACTTCCATGACCCAAAAAAGTCTTAAGAAATGACTCAAATGCAAGGATTCTTCTATTTTTTTGGTCTCATGATCAACTTTACAATGGTTTTTACAAAACCCTCCTTTCTAGCCCCTTTACCCTAGGGCTTTCTAGAACTCTTACTTTGCAACATCTCTAGAACCCCAAAATGGTTCAAAAACCTTCACTTTGGTTATATTAGATGACTTCAAACATAAAATGCAACTCTTGTTTGGAGAAAACACTAAATCCACCTTGGGAACAATCACATAACCCTTTTTATGCACTCAAATTTTAGGGAAAACTATGCAAATACTTCTTAAATGGTTTCAACACTTGACTTTTCAGATGGAAATGGTTATTATAGACTCAAACCAACAAGAAAAATCCCAAACTTGAGGTTTCTCAACACTCAACAATCACATTTCAAAACTGTTACCAACACTTACTACTAGGACAATTTCTAGTTTTAACGGTCAAACTCCCAAACCATACAAAGGACCCCCCACTATTTTTACATTTTTAAACACTCTTTTTGGAGACCTACAATAACCTCTCTCACTTTTTGGAGATCACACTCTGTTTTCATTTTACGACGCCATCTCGAGTGATGCTGAAACTTGCAATGTCGGCTAGTACAAAGTTGCCAACTGCCAAATCTCTCTCACCTTTCCTCGTGGGATCGAACTGTCTGCTCTGTTAGCTCCACGTGGCTAGATAAACCCTATCCCCAACCTTTTCCTATCCCCTTCAATGCTCGAATGCTCTTAGGCACGCCAATCTAGAATGTCCCCAAGGGTCACTAAATGTCATAGGGCTGTGATCTTTGACGGGGCATATCTCGGAGCTCGTGCGAGGTATGGATGTGATTATAGTTCCTACAAGACCGTGTTGTAGATACCTACAATAAACTCTCTCACTTTTTGGAGATCACACTCCATTTTTGTTTTACAATGCCATCTCGGGTGATGCTGAAACTTGCAATGTGGGCTAGTACAAAGTTGCCAACTGTCAAATCTCTCTCACCTTTCGTCGTGGGATCAAACTGTCTACTCTATTAGCTCCGGGTGGCCGGGTAAACCCTATCCCCAACCTCGTCCTATCCCCTTCAATGCTCGAACGTTCTCAGGCACGCCAATCTAGAATGTCCCCAAGGGTCACTAAATGCCATAGGGCTGCGATCTTTGACGGGGCATATCTTGGAGCTCGTACGAGGTATCGATGCAATTCCAATTCCTATAGGACCATGTTGTAGAGATCTACAATAACCTCTCTCACTTTTTGGAGATCACATTCTATTTTCATTTTACAATGCCATCTTGGGTGATGCTGAAACTTGTAGTGTTGGCCAGTACAAAGTTGCCAACTACCAAATCTCTCTCATCTTTCGTCGTGGGATCAAAATGTTTGCTCCATTAGCTCTGGGTGGCCGGGTAAACCATATCCCCAACCTTGTCTTGTCCCCTTCAATGCTTGAACATTCCCAGGCACGTCGAACCCGAATGTCCCTAAGGGTCACTAAATGCCACAGGGCTGTGATCTTTGATGGGGCATATCTCGGAGCTCGTGTGAGATATGGATGAGATTCCAATTCCTAAAAGACCATGCTATAGAGACCTACAATAACCTCTCTCACTTTTTGGAGATCACATTTCATTTTCATTCTATAATGCCATCTCGGGTGATGCTGAAACTTGTAGTGTTGGCGAGTACAAAGTTGCCAACTACCAAATCTCTCTCATCTTTCGTCGTGGGATCAAACTGTCTACTCCATTAGCTCCGGGTGGCTAGGTAAACCCTATCCCCAACCTCTTCCTATCCCCTTCAGTGCTCGAACGTTCTCAGGCACATTGAACCAGAATGTCCCTAAGGGTCACTAAATGCCATAGGGCTGCGATCTTTGATGGTGCATATCTCAGAGCTTGTGCGAGGTATGGATGTGATTCTAGTTCCTACAGGACATGTTGCAGAGACCTACAATAACCTCTCTCCCTTTTTAGATATCACATTCCATTTTCATTTTACAACGCCATCTCGGGTGATGCTGAAACTTGTAGTGCTAGCTAGTACAAAGTTGCCAACTACCAAATCTCTCTCATCTTTCATCGCGGGATCAAACTGTCTGCTCAATTAGCTCTGGGTGGCCAAGTAAACCATATCCCCAACCTTTTCTTTTCCCCTTCAGTGCTCGAACATTCTCAAGCACACGAAACTAGAATGTCCCTAAGGGTCACTAAATGCCACAAGGCTGTGATCTTTGATGGGGCATATCTTGGAGCTCGTGTGAGATATGGATGAGATTCCAATTCCTACAGGACTATGTTGTAGAGACCTACAATAACCTCTCTCACTTTTTGGAGATCACATTCCGTTTTCATTCTACAATGCCATCTCGGGTGATGCTGAAACTTGTAGTGTTGGCCAGTACAAAGTTGCCAACTGCCAAATCTCTTTCATCTTTTGTCATGGGATCAAACTATCTACTCCATTAGCTTCGGGTGGCCAGGTAAACCCTATCCCCAACCTCTTCCTATCCCCTTCAGTTCTCAAACGTTCTTAGGCACACTGAACCAGAATGTCCCTAAGGGTCACTAAATGCCACAGGGCTGGGATCTTTGACGGGGCATATCTATGGGATGTCAATACTTCGACTATATTTTAAGTCAACGATTATAAATATGTGAAAAAATGGAACTCATTGTATTTTGAAGTAATGAGAAGATGGCCTTGCCCTTCCCTAGGAGTTTCAGAAATGGGAGACATTAGGTAAGAGAGTGAAAATGTTACTATCGCTTCAACGCACATGACGCAATTGGAAATGCAAATTTTGATGGTAATCATTTTGTGATAAGGGAGAGACTAGGGATGATCATTGTTACTATCTCTTTAGTAGTGGAATTTTGTTTTCTCTTGAATTTGGTGGTGGGGGATCAGTGGTAAGTCTCCTTGGATATTCCTTCTTATGATGTTAGTGACAAGTGTTGCTCTTTGAAAACAGTTGTACAATCTTTTTTAAATTATTAGATAAAAACAGAGAATTGTAAGTATTAAACATGATTAGCCTTTAGTTCCTAGAAGATCTTTATTTCCCCATCAATGCATTTAGAAAGTTAAGTTTTAAGAAGATCATAAATAGAAAAAATTAGAGAAGTGATTTAAACATTTATATTGATTGGAAACACATGAGTCTTGAGTTTCCTCTACCTTTTAAAGAACTTTCCTTAGCTAGCAGACCTAATTCCACATTCCATAAGACTGTCATTGTGCTAAAGATTTAGGAAACCAACTGCTCTAAGATAAAGCTTCCCGGTCAATAATAATCTAGCCTATTGAGGTACATAATACTTCTCAATTAAACTTGTGTTAATTCAGTATTAATTTTGTAATTAACTACAATTTCAGTATCTGTGTACAGGGGGTGACTGAGAAAACTATTTGAGGTCCAATTTGAAAATATATTTGTAAGGATCTCGACCAAGGTTCACAACTTCGATGATTAATACATTCATTCAGGCCAGAACCTCACTACAAAAAAATAATATATAAAAAAGGTAGTGAATAACGTCATGTCTAGACCCAAATCAACCAATGAAAGTCAAATTAGCATAATGTGGAACAACAATATATGCATTGAGTGGGTTGTCATAAAAAAGCTTCATAATAAAATTCATGTCTAGAATTAAAAGACCTTAAAGAACATTTATGCTTGTAACACAAATGGCCATTCAAAACTGAATATGATTACAATATGTGAAATAGCATTACAAGAACTTGTAATGCTCTTGTGAACACCGTGTTAATTCTTGTAAGAATCCCTAAGATGCTTGTTATACTCAAAATTTTGTTGAAATTGAATTAATTTTTATCCTGTCAGTTAATTGGCTTAGGGTGATATATGCTTCTTGGATGGAATAATGAGTTCGTGATTAACTTTGTATTAAGATTCATAACATCTTCTAGTTATTTGCAAAGTAAATTTATAAATTACTTGCTAATGTCATATGTCTTGCTTGAGAAAGATGTTTGTGTTCTTATTGATGGGTACTAATGACTATCCACATTTAGTTCTTCAATATCCTATTTGACAAGCTTTCCATAGACATTTCTTTTCCATACTAAGTATTTTTGAAAACATATTTGAGTAGAAGGACTATAGTAGATACTACATGATGTCTTAACAAATAAATTAATGGGTTAAAGACTATTATTTCCAAGGTATTATGTCATAGTAATTTAATTGTAATGATCTTAGACTAATGATATTCTTGAAGGTAACTTCGACATGCAGCAAGAAAGACAACCTACAGCCAAGGCTCTATTGTGCCTACAACCAAAGCCATAAATGCTCACAGCTAAAGCCACTAGTGCACATAGCCAAAGCCATGGATGCTTATAGCCAAAGTTACAAGTGTTCGCAGCCAAAGCCACGAGTACATGAAATCGATGATCACAATTGTTTACAACTATTCACCAGAAACAACTTCTTTGCAGTTTTTGAGAAATACTAATAAAGCAAAAAAGAACATCTACTAGTTGGTAGACATAATAGCAACTCTCTAGCAATTGAATTTAATTTCATACATGCACATATCTAATTTAATGTCATACACGAACATATCTAATTTAACGTCATACATGAACAAACATATAATATAAAATGATAACCAATAATGTCATATACATTAACAAACACATAATATATTATGATAACCAATAATGTCATATACATTAACAAACACATAATATATTATGATAACCAATAATGTCATATATGAACAAACATATCATATATTAACCAATAATGTCATACATCAAATATGTCATACATCAAATATAGAATGTCATATGTACATCAAATGTGTATCGAATATGTCTCTCAGATGCCTATATATATACATGGGGAAGGAAACAAGTCTCTATATATATGTATCAAATATCTCAACTACATCTTTTCCTTCCCACGAGGGGAAGGAAACAAGTCTCTCGACGTCCTCTGCCGTCGTGTGGAGGGAGACAGTGGAGATGATGGGGCCCTCCTGACATGCTCACTTGACCTCTTGTTGAGGCTCTTCTTTGAGTCCAACTGATGCAAAGAAAGTAGATATGAATCAATATTTATTATACGTTGAAATCAAATATATGTACTCACAAAATCAATTATTTTCTTACCGCCAACAAATAGTCACTCTATAAGTCCACCTCAAATGCTCGTGGACGATCAGGCGTGACAAGACCCTACAACAATTCAATAAATATAATCATTTATAAATAACATTAGAAATTTTGAGATTAACTATTATAAACAACAACTAAAATGAAGAAAATTATTTCATACCTCCGTCAGTGGCTGTGAGCTAGCCACAGCTGTGGCCACTCCACTATCAACAGACTATCGCAGATGAGGAGGTGTGTTCGAAATCATGAGCTGCATGTCATACAATACATGTTATATCTAACATGAAACATGGAATAAATATAATCAAATGAATTAAATTAACATGAAACAATTGTACCTGTGTGAAGCTCGTATGATGTCTCTGCTCTACGTCTGTGGTAAAGGTTGAGGGTCCTGTGGAGAACTGATGCACATGCATATTTTTTTGATCAATCCTTAATATGATTACATAATAAATATATGTATTAATTAAAATTATTAAATTGATACATACCTCAGGACTCGTCGAAGGGACAAAAAATGGGCCTGGAGGATTGCTGCTAGGCCCAGGAACACTTTGACCCTAAATTTTGAACAATGTCAATAAATCCTAATTAATTAATCATTCACTATACATATGAAATGTGATCAAATTAGTAATTTAACTGTGTGTCAATGCCAAATGTCTCATTCAGGAACTAAATGGTGACAAGCCCATCATCTGCACCATCTTTGACATGAGTGCCAAATGTGCATAGGGATCCACATGAAGTGCACATGTGACCACGACGTATAGAAGGCTCCCCCTCAACTAATGGGCTTGTGGAATGGATGAGGGTCTGCGTCAAAGCATTAATGGTCCCTAGAGTGCTGGCCTCTACATGTTCCTTCACAACTAAAGGAATAATCACATGCTCAAGCTGTGGATGGACCACGGCTGCCCTAACTACATTAGGGTCATGATGTGCTCCTGGCCTCTCAAATGACGATCCCCCACCTCTACCCTGGGAGTGTAACATATCAAAATAATTGGGGATCTCCCCAAGGAGAAACTCACAATATAATTTCTTCAAAAAATACATGGGGACCTCGTGATTGTTGCAAGGAGGGGCATCAAAAACCATCCACCATCTATCCCAAAAATTATTTCTAATAGCATCATGTATGCACCAATGGATGGGGAATCGTTTAGTACCCTCTCTAATAGTATTTTGCTCACCGAGTTTTCTAAATAATGCACATATACTACCTTTTGGTATTTCTTTTTTTCTAACATCTTCATATGACAATTTATTTGCATAAAATATTTTTTGTTCATCCCTCTTAGCCCCCCAAATATCTAACTGACCACTAACTGAGGCTATCTGAGTGTTAATGGATTCGAGGGATGATGCCAATTGAGCCCTCATTGGATTGGTTTTTCCGGATTCTTTCAACCAAGCAATGATTCCTTCTAATTCAGTTTTGCCTCTCTCTATTTCATTTCTTATATTTTCTTGTGTGCCTGGTGGAGGTCTTGCAATTGGTTCGGGTTGTGGAATTTGTTCTTCTTCTTGAGGAGGGTTTTGGTTTTGGGGTTCTTGAGGGTTTTGATGTTCTTGTGGATTTTTTGGTTGATTATAAACATCTCCTGATAAAAAATCAATTGAAATTCAAATAAATAAACAAATCTAAAAGAAATTTGTAAAAACCCTACAAAAGAATATAAAAAACTTACAAAACAATATGAAAAATATATCAAACAATGCAAAGTTAGGTTTATATCACTTACGGTGTCGTCGTGGATGCGCTTGTGGTCTTTGGATTTCGTCGACGAGGAGGCATTTTGGTAAATGGTGGTACAAATGTTGAGTCTTCAACTTGCATACGCGCTGCTCGCTGTCGGAGTAGAAGAAAATGCTGATGAAAATGATGGGCTATGGGTTTGCAACCCATCATATATACTTTTTATTTTTTTAAAGTGGGTACGCGCTTTTTAAAATAGAAAAAAAAAATTCCTTTTCACCTTTTTGGCACCACAACTCGGTGCATATGCCCAACATCCTATACATGCTGACACTGTTGATACTCTAGAAGCCGAGTAGCCAAGGCTTACAAATGTAGAAGATGATGAAGATGGAGAAACTAATGAAAATGACAAGACAATTTCAATACCTTAGATTGAGGAAAAAAATTTAAATAAGGATGAACCAAGAATTATTGCTATCTCAAGCACTGATTCATAAGAAAGATTGAGTGTTGATACCCCCTCACTGAATCATAAGGTAGTGCTAAGCAACATCACCCCTTAATTGAAAGGAAGAAAGAAAGGACATTTCACTAGATATTGAGGTTGGTTTGGATAAAAATATTGAGATTGTACAATTTGATTTGGCAAATCTCACCTTGCAAAAAAATATTTTTCTACAAGAAATTTTGAAGAAGAAAAAGAGACCAGAAGAACTAAGAAGAGAGCTAAAGCAAAAACATACATTACAAGATATCAAGCATATTTTTGTCAATGCTTTTGAGATACATAACTTAGATAAAGAGACATCTATCACTGATTAACTTGTAAATATCATTGATCAAGTGCTGAGAATTTTGAATCTAATGACAAGCTAGTGGATTGGTTAGCAAGAACAATTAAGACCAACGTTATAGACAAAGTCTTCATAACTATAACTGAGAAGAAGGTGCTATTGCAAGAAAAAACATATGTAATGATGGATATTATACAAATAATACATAATGTGTACATAATTTTTTCAGATGTGCCAAGGTTTATATACAATGTTATCTCAAAGTCAAAGGGATCTAGCACTGATCACTATAATATTCTACATCAAATGTGCAAGGCACATTGGCCAAGCTTTAGGAAGCTGAAAACACTTTGAGATCCAAATTGATCTCAATTTAGGTAATGATGATACCTTATTTGGAGGTCATGTATAGAAAATTGAAAACAATCCAAGATTTTATCACAAAAGATCATAACTTATCAATGGCTAAAATTTTGATTGATTTAGCTACAAAACAAGAACTACAAAATCAAATGTTGGACGTAGCAAGAGTCACTTGGAATCATGCACTAGCTATGATTACTAGAGTTCACAAGGAATTCATTGAAACATATGGATTACTTCCACTCTTTCAACCACATCAACAGTGACATAAAGTGTTCAAAAACAAGGGGAAAATGTATAGAAGGGAGAAATACATATGGAAGAGGGGATGTGTTGAAAAAAAGAGGAAGATACACATGTATAATATAAATGTTGTAATGAATTCATTATTCATTATTTATAAGTCATAAGACTTAAGGGGAGAGCTCATTTTTGTATTAATATGACAATTTGATGTAAATATGATAAAGCATTTTTTCCACTAATGTAAAAGGAGGAGATTGTTATTACTTCTAACCATTGTTGTCTATTAGTGTCAACCACTTAGTCATTTACAAAGTAGGGCCAAATGGTAATCACTATGATCAAATACTCTACATAGGCTAAGTCATGCACATAAGGTAGTATGTACCAAGCAATTATATAGAAGTTGAGTAAGTATGGTCGCAAAGTAATTTTCTATATGTATTGAGCTCATCATGAACTGAGAAAGTCATCAAGGACCAAGTGAAAATTCCAGTACCAAGTGATATAGTATGTGTTGAGTAAAATATATGCTAACCATAAAAAAGGTAACAAAGGATGAGTAAAAACATTGCCAAGCATCAAAAACAATAAAGGTCAAGCAATGTAAAGTTTACATAAAAGTCAGGAATGGAACAAAGTTTTAGGCAAAATGATTATCAAGCTAACTTGGAAGGTTTAATTAAGTTTTGAAGAGGTTGTTACAAAAAATTTAATACATGAAGAGGTTATTACAAAATATTTACATAACATAGATCACATATCCCTATGTGTATGTTCAATGGTTAGGATGAAGAGGAAAAACACAAAACCATCTGGAAGACTCTGCATAAAATCTTTAAATAGTGATGATCTTAACGTAGATCGAGTGAGAGATGGTCAAAGTGAAAGAGGTAGAAAGAGGATCATCTAGAATCTAAGAATATCATAAGTCATTCAAGGGTTCTGTTATCATTTTGTTGGAAATATAGGAGTAACTGTGAAGGGGGGTGAATCAGTTTCTACTAAAATAAATCCCAAATTCCTTAGATGTCAACAATAAAATCTAGATTGAGAAAACTGATTGCTACTATTACTCAATAAATACACAAAATGCTATAAATCGGTAAACGTAGAGTGTGAATTACTTTTAGAAAATCTTAAAACATTAATAGAAATCAATTTACAAGCATAAGAGAAATAACATGAACATATGAGACACCAATATTTAACGTGGTAACCCAATTTGGGAAAAACCACCAATGTAACTAGTTATTGTTTTTCACTCTTCTAAAGTGAGTCCTGTTAGGAACCAACCCTATTAAAGGTTACGAAACACATTGTTAGGTGTGACTTTGTTAGAGGATTTAATCACCCTACTAGGAGTGGCCTTGTAAGAGGTCTTAAAACAACTCAATGGAATTTCCACCTTGTTAGAGGATTTACAACTAATTATTAAACCAACTCTATTAAGAGATTTTAGATGACTGCTACAATGGTTAGAGAGTAACAATGAAATGACATGACTGTGATGCAACTGAATTGCTGAATTGAGATATCTTTTCTGCTTAAACTTGATCCTTCCCTATCAAATATTACTTTTTTGTTCCACAAGGATACCTACTTATCCTTCAAGTTTGCTTCCTCTCTTTTCTTCTCAATTCAATCAATACACTTGCACACACACTAGCAATCTCAACTTGACCTTTCATTTATAGCTTCTAGATTATCATGTCAGCCCAAATTCAAATTACAATCACGAATATTCATCATCATAGTCGGCTAGAAATAATACATAAAGTAATTAAGCTTCATATGCCAAAAAAAGAAAAATCTTTCAAGACTTGACCCTAGTTGGCAGAAACTAACTTTGGAATGATTCTCTATATCAACCAATAGAGGCTCGGTTAGCACTGTGAACTTGTAGAAATCCTTTGGAAACTAAGTGAACTTGGTGAATGGTAACTCTGTCCAACTTTCCCTTCATTAATAGAGTAAGGTCAATTAACACTCATTTCTTCCTCAGTTCCTTCAATGCCCGAGTGAGCTCAGTAGACATTGTCATCTATTTAGAGTAAACCTATGAATGCTTGGTAGACAAAGAAAACTATCTTCACTAACCAAGTGAGCTCTGTAAGCATTGTCTGTCAACTAATATGACATTTGTGTAACATCAAAGACAACACACAATTAATCAATTATATCCAAAAATCTCCCTCTTTGGCATTGATGGCAACACAACATGTCATAGCATAATGAAAATTTGAGAATAAGACTCCCTTTGATAGAAAGTTTCTCCCTCTTTGGTTTTATACAAGAACTTCTTCTTTATGCTCTATTCTCCCTTTGCATACTTTCTTTTCAAACTTCTCCCTCTACAAAATTGACAAAATTTTAGAAAGATATAGATATGATAGTAAACTTCTCCCTCTTTGACAACACATGCAAAATTTGTACCAATGTACCTTGCGTACTGATTCATATGCAATATTCTCTTGATTATGCTACATCAACTGATTAATTTTTAACTTGGTTCTTGTTGATGCATCACTAAACTTTATTTAATGAGATTCAAATAGGGGAATGACCCCTAGCTTGCCTCTTAGATACAAGAATGCATCCTTACACTAGTACATTTGAGGCCATTTTTGGACCATTATTGGTTGAATTTTTGACCCAAAATTTGACCAAATTTCAACCAACTTTGACCAACCTATTGGTTGATATTTTTCTGGTCAAAATTTTGACCAACTCACTAGTTGGTTGAAATTTTGACCAATGCATTGGTCAAAAACCTGCCAAACCCATTGTGTAAGTTCAAACAGGAATTGGTCAAAATTCTAACCAATGAAGGTCAAAATTTTGACCAACAAAGGTAGAAAAAAAATTGTGCATTTGTGGAAATTTTGACCAAAAAAGGTAGAAAAAATTTTAAACATTGGTGGAAATTTTGACCAATGAAGGTGGAAATTTCAACCAACAAAGCAGAAAAAAATTTAGGCGTTGGTGGAAATTTTGACCAACAAAGGTAGAAAAAAATTTAGGTGTTGGTGGAAATTTCCACCGACAAAGGTAGAAAAAAATTTAGGCATTTAGGTGGAAATTTCCACCAACAGCTAGGTGTAGATTTTTTTCAGGCATTCTATAAAATAGTTCACATGTCTTGCCTATGATCTGACATTTTACATGCATCCTACACTCTCTCATCTGGTTGATGATGGATTATGCAGAGTGATCTAAAACCATGATTCTAAAAAACACACACAATCAAATCCAAAATGAACTTGCACTACATATAGATTGTGGAAATTTGATATTGTTAATTTTGCATGCATGTCTACCAGGACAATTATGTGTTTAAGTTGTGATTGTCCTGGTAGACATGCATGCAATTTTACCAATATCAGATTTCCACAATCCATTTGTAGTGCAAGTTCATTTTGGATTTGATTGTGTGTTTTTAAGCATCATGATTTCAGATCACTCTGCGTAATCCATCATTAGCCCGATGAGAGAGAGTGTAGGATGCATGCAAAATGTCATATCATACGCAAGGCATGTGAACTATTTTATAGAATGCATAAAAAACACCGACATTAACTAATATGAAGAATATATAATTAGTTATATGATTGAGACAAACCATGTACGAGTGAGTTGGTCAAAATTTTGACCAGAAAATTTTTGACCAATGGGTTGGTTGAATTTGGTTGAAAATTGGGTCAAAAATTTGACCAATAAAGGTCAAAAAATGAACCCAAATGTACTAGTGCAAGTATGCTCACCAAGTTGATTCTTTGAGTTTGGTCATCAAGTCACCCCATTAAAGTGCCTCATTAAGGTCAATCTTTAGGTTCACTCATGGAGCTTGCTCACCAAATCAGCTAGCCATGTCGCATCTCTAAGTGGCCTTGCCAAGTCGGCTCGCCAGCTTGCCCCACCAAGTTGCCACTTTAAGCCCACTCACAATGTTAGATTGCCAGGCCGACTCCCCAAGTCAGCTCGCCAAGCTGACAATTGAAGTACTCTGACCAAGTCAACTCTCTAAGTTCACTCACCAAGTCTGCCCCCTAGGCCAACTCTCTAGGTCAGCTCACCAAGTCACCCCCACCTAGTCACCTCAATGAGTTGACTCATTAAGTCAGCTCATGAAGTTGACTCACCTAGTGGTTTTACCACCTTGCCCTAGCAAGTGGGCTCGCTCAGTGTGCTTGCGAAGTTGAACCATAGAGTTACTTCTCTAAGCCCACTCACCATGTAAACTCACTTGGTTGGCACACCATGTTGACTTTTCTAGTATGCTTGCCAGGTCAATTCACCAAGTTAGCTAATGAAGTCACCCCACCAAGTCATGTCACCAAGTCATTTGTTCAAGTACACTCATCAAGTTGACACTTTAAGTTTTCTCAAGTCACCCAACCAAAGCACCTCATCAAGGTCAGTCTTTAAGTACACTTAGCAAGTCAGCTCACCAAGTCGCTTCACGAAGTCGCCTCACCAAGTGGCCTCGATAAGTCAGCTCACCAACTTGCACCACCAAGTTGCCACTTTAAGTCAACTTGCCATATCAGCTCGCCAGGCCAACTCCCATAGTCAGCTCCCCAAGCTGACAATTCAAGTATGCTCACCAAGTTGACTCTTTGAGTTCGCTCACCGAGTTTACATACTAATTCAGTCTCATGAACCCTTTGGTACCTCCATACATATCAATAATTAATCAAAATATTACAATAAAATATCACTAATAATGAATACTCACACGATAGCCTGCATAGGGCATCCATTTTTTGTTAGTGGAAACAAACATCCAAATAGAGACTAGAAGAATTTAAAAGAGCCTTCAAAAATCTCCTAATTCCTAGAGAGTTATCAATAAGGATTCTCTTAGCCCCTTAAATTGGAGGGTTTTAAGACAATTTTAAATAAATGGATCAGAATTTCAATATTGATCATGAAAGATCTTTAAATTACATTCAAAATGGAGTGGAATCATTTTTTATGTAGAGGCTAGTAGATCAGAATAAATCTCCATTATGAAACTATCTCTTCCTTAATTTGTTTTATAACAACACTTATTGTCTCCTTTAATTGGATCATCCTAGACCCATACCCATAGTCTCAAGACCCTCAGACATCTTAATTTTCAAGTAATACTCTCCTTCCACTAGGCCTGACGTCTTATCAATAACTCACCATCCATCGTTGATCTTGTATTGACCATTCTTCTACTTTTGTGAGTGATGCAGAGGGAATATTGGTGGCTTTCAAAAGACAATAAGAGTTTCTAATTTTAGAGGTTCTAGACACTTGTGTCTAACAACTTTCAAATCCTTCAAGCCTATTGCTTGTTTAGGTCTATCACAATATCCCTAAATACTGATTGGTTTCATAGACACCCAACTAACTTGGACACAGAGGCTTTTAAGACAATACCAGACTCCTATAAATTGAACTCAAGTACACAGTACTCGGCCTTATTAATCATGCTACATACTTGATAACTTTGGCTCTTCTCAGCTCCAAACCCTCATTCCATAGGGCCTTCTAAAAACTTGGATCTCTACACCACCCTGTACTCAAATGATGTTCGAGCCACATTCCATTCAATATATTTATATGTTTTCAAATATAAAAATCTACTCCAAACTTGTGCAGATCATTCTTTGCTGTATCTAGCTTTCAATATCATTATACCTTCAAACTACACCTTTCCTGTGATCACTCCTATTCCCATAAGTCTGCATGTGTATGGTTACTAAATTAATAATACAAATTAAAAATTGTCATTCCATGAATACAAGGCCTTTAAACTATTCATGGAACGACCCCCATTCCTAAATGATAAATAATACCTTTCACTACCTTGAACGATAAAAGGGAATATATGCCACAGTCCACTACAATCTAATTTAGATTAAACCTTGTAAATCAGAAGTCAACTCTTAATTGCAATAATGAAGACACCATAAAACACAAAAGTTTAAAAGAAAGCAGTGTGGCAATAAAACTTGATAAGATCCCACATGTCTTAAATAAGATGGGTAAAACAAGTTTTTAATGGTTAAAAGAAACCTTGTTTTTTATACTAACAATCTTATTGGAACTGTTTCCTAGTAAACCCTCAAATTCTAGTTCCTATATTGTACAAACATGATGATCTACGAGGATCTCTTGAAGAACATGTAATTAATAGCCTTCTATGAATATGATTCACTCATAAGATTTCAAAACCCTAGGAAAACCCATTGCAAGGCTATCCAACCCAGTGTGTATAGATTATTGAAATATTCCAAAATATTTTTGTAAAAAAAAAAAAAAAAAAAAAACTAAAAACTTCATCAAACCCTAAAAGATAAATTTAGAATTCTTATTATGCATCTCAACTGAAAGACCTGTTGGCCAAGACATATAGGGTATCAGCAAACATTTTGTATGGTTTCATTGGCCTTAATGAATGCCTTCAAGATAGTTCAAAGCTTCAAGAAAATTGAAACAAAAAAATGTCCACAGTATTCTACTTGTTTTCAATTAGGCAGATAGGCAACAAAGTCAAACCATGACAAAAAGTTCTTGGGAGAACAATATATAATTTATCTTCTTTAGCTGATAAGAATAGAGTATTAAACAAAACTTAAGTAATTATAAAAATTAAAAACCAATGATCAATGTCTTAAGGGTGATTATTAGTATCAGACTCATATAATTAGGTAAGCCACCTGCTACCCAAGGAAAGTTTAAATTATACTCACCTCAAGCAGCAACATAGCTCCTGACCACTAAGATAGATTTGTCTGCATGTAGCATTCAATCAGATGGTACCATGCACATCAGAGGAAGGCCCAAACCTGATGTCTAGATTCATAATTAAAACAACTACTGGCATCTGGATAGGTACTTGAAAAAGAAACATACCATGCAGCCCAAACAAGAAAACCAATGCAAACAAGAGAATTCTAATTATTCTAACCACCTACATAGATTTATAAATATAAATCTTGTGACTACCATGAAGAATAGAAATGCAAATAATAATCAAGCTCCTCATAATAAGCTTTCAACCTTGTATTTGACAGTAAGCAAGAAAAATCAAGGAAGATCAGCTACAAGCCATTCCCTAGGCCAACAAGCTCCTTCTCTTCTAGAATCCTCATCTATCTTCTCAACAAGACTAGATTTTCTTGTAGTAGAAGCTTTATTGTCTGATAGACGCCATTTATTGAAAGGCCTTCCACGTAACCCATGCACAAAAACAACATAAATAAGAGGATCTGCTTCTTCATGCATCTCTTGAGATGTGTCCTAAGGAATCCTCAAACGAATGTTAGGCTTTGAATCTTCTTCAAATCTACCAATTCTCTCATCAAGATTGTTTGTTGAATAATCCACGTCAGTCATATCTACTACACTATTTTGAGGAATGTTGTGGGCCTAGAAAGTTTGACATTTATAGTAAGATGCCTCAAGATTTATTATAAACACCATATTGTCGTACCAGGGGCACATGTTTCTCTGAATATCCATGTTTCCTGCCTGCCCATTGCCAAATGTGTGGTTTTTGCTATTGTAATTTGCACTTGATATGTTTAATAGAGTTGCTCAAGCATAACTACGACTTTTTGGATCATTGCACCCAAAGATTTTTCTATTTTCACAGTCTTCAAGCCATCTGCACCAAGCTTCATCTTCTAAAATTATTTTTGATGCTTTAGAATGTAGTGAAAGAATGGTTAGGAGCCTAGCTGCATGCTTTCTAATGTGTGCAGTAGGTGGAACCCTCACACTAGATGAGCTATTTTATTTTGGAATGGAATTTTTATCTACAGAAGTAGAAACTTCATCTTGCCCCTCACATAGCCTAGATGCATCATATACTTTAGTTGCAGGTAGTTGCTCATGATCATAACTAAGCATAAAATTCCACAATAAACAAATTCCGCTAGATTCAATTATTCTTTTCTGGTAACTTTGATTCTCTGAGCATAATTCTATTAATGCCTTAATGCCTTTAAGGGTTGCTGATGCAGAATCAGCTGCATCAATACTTATTGGCCTATCTTTCTTTTTAGGAGTGATATATTCAGCAAATGTAGTTAACATGAGTAGATCATCTGGGGCTTGGCTTTCAGAACTGTCAGAACTTGCAACCCCATTTTTCCCAGATGTGCATGCAATTATGCCTAGCAACTGGGTGGTAGATTGTATAGCTAATTGAATAATTTGGCTTTGCAAAATAGAATAGGCCATTCAAATCATTTATATATCAGTATATTAACCAAATTTGAATGGATACAGATACATATACAAGTACAGGTATGATAGTAGATATTGATAACACCATTTTTTAAGACCCTCAATATGGATATGGTTCAACACAACATTCATAATAGAACATATACACATATATTTGACACGAGTTTCTAACTTCTCACAAGATATTTTCATTATTTCAAAAGAAACATAGACATGCAGTTACTATCTACATAATTATAAGTTGATTTAACTATTACAATATTCTAAAACTGATAGAGTTATGCTTTGGAAGATAATTCAAAAAAATGAGTAGCTAAAATAGGAAAATAATTATCATCTTCCTCATTTGGTGTAGGTTTTTGTTTATGCCAACAACAAAAAAAAGTTGCATAATTGAAGATTTTCTTAATCAAGGATGATTTATTTTGGAGTTTTAAAGATCAAATCACGTATTATTTGGCAAAATTGGAAAATTAAGTGTTTTTTTACCATGTGTGGGTAGGGGAATCCAATGTATACCCATGCCATATTGTATCTATATATGATACAGATATAGGGACATGCAAGCCTGAGGAGGGGCAAGGGAGTCTCCAACTTTTCTGTTTTAAAGTGACATAGTACTTGTTCATTATTGAAACATCAATTTTCATGCAAAAGGAAAAGGCATGGCCATGCACAACTTGAAATAGACGTAAATTTTGTCATTGACGTTCAAAACTTGAATTAGAAGTAAATTTTCTCATTGACCTTACACTTGCAAATACCAAAAATATTATTATAATACAAAGAATTCTTTCCTAAATAATGTATAAACCTTAATTAAGCAAGTAGTTAATAAGTTCCCTCATGTATTCTGAGTAACCCACCCTAATATTTTCCTTGCAGTTAAAACAAAAGTCAATTCATGGTTGTGCCAGTATTGGTGCATGGCTTCATAAATTCAAAATAGGTAAGTGATGGTCATGCTAAGATAATTTTCTAAAGGAGAAGATCTTAAAACATTAGTAATCACACTGTCTCTTCTATACTTAAATTCAGTGGATAGCACCAAATTTTTTTTGTTTTTAGTGGCATTTTAAAATTAGGATTTTAAGGGAAATAAAGGTGCGCTTCTCCTAACAACTACAATATAATAGATTTTATAGAGTTGAAAAATCACCTGCACATTGCTATTTTCCTTGACTTCTGTAGATTTTGATGAAGTATTATTCCTCTTTGCAGGTGTGATCTTGCAAAGACCAATGAGTTCAAAAAGTAATAGAGTCAGCCATGTTTGAGAAATGACAATGGTATTTGACCCATGCACTTCAGGAATTTGTGTAAGAACATTTGCAGTTGAGGACCTTGTGCCTTTGACAGAGTGTCTTCTAGAGATCCAGCATAAAAGAATTCCAGACCATTGCTTGTTGTCTTGAAGAGAAAGAGGGGATCCTATAGTCCATAGCAACTCTATTTTTTTTGCTAGAATTTCTTGAATGTCCTAATCTATCTATGTCTATTTGGAAATTTCCCAGATCAATTTTAGGTATTTGTCCATTACTACCTTTCATGCATTAATGTTTCTTTCTATGGTCACAAAAAATGAGGAAAGTGCCACACATACAAGAGCGATATCCTAAGCTTTACAAGCTTGAACAACCATATAAAGAATAGATGAACTCCATTCAGCTCCAAAGTCAACTATAGGCACACCTTTATCCTCCATGAGTAGTTGTACAATCAATGCTCCATGCCACTTACTAATACACTCAGGTGATACTAATGAAGTCATAATAGCATTACCATCTCTGTCTAACTCTACAATCTTAGATTGATTAGAACCAGATGCTGAGGCCCAACATATCAAAATAACTACCTTTCAACATGGGCACTTATGGGGCAAGAATATGTTGAAATGAAAAATACTCCAGTCAGTGTTGATGCTTAATAATGATTTATTGATATAAATCAAATAGACTATTATGTGATATGATTTAGGGAAAAAACTGTGAAATTTTATCCATGCTCAACTATGTTCTTTATTATCATCAGAAAGCAACTTTTTTGGGTCTTGATGATGCTCGCTTGTGAATTGATATTTATAATTTATATGATAATGAGAAATTGCAAATGCTTGATCAAGCCATGAAGTATTATATTAAGGATTTAAGAAACATGCATCTAGGGTGCCACGATGAAGCTATTACAAAATGAATCTTGACAACAAGAAAATTAATAGAATTATTTTCCCAAAAATGATTGAAGCACTATTGTACCTTGCAAATACTTTGAATAAAATAGGAAAAAGTGATTTTATTTATACTTGGAAATACTTTGAACCTTATCCAATGTGATTGAATGCAATTTTATCTTTGGTATTCTTGTTACCGAGTGGAGGAGCATAACCTGTAAAACTTGCCCACAAAGAAAAATCAAACAAATTGTCATTTTTCACTAAAATATATCATATAAATGTAATTTACTAATGCAATGTATTAAAGAGATGGTTCTTTCAGTTTATATTCTTATCTAATAAAATATTAAGATAGGGGAAAAGAATGAGAAACTGATTACCATTTTCCCTATCAAACTAATATGCAATATAATAACCCTAATGTTTGACAAAACCTACTAAGAAATTAGTATTCCTTTACATAAGGAATCATGGTGAGGTAAGGGAAGTGATGAATCTATGGAAGAGTAAACATGTAGAACATCTATGGCATCTTCTACCACTTTGGTGGTGTTGGTTTAAGAAGCCCTGTGCAAAAGTAGTGTAAAACTCACAACACACATTCTGCACTACCCCAATTTTTGAGGTTGTTACACCGAAGCAACCCAACTGTGTCTTGTATTGCCATTAGGCATAACTATGAAAATCAGTTACTTTGTGGAATTTGAAATGCTTTTAGCTTGGTAGATTAGATGACCTTTTCATAGATTGATTACCTTGACAACAAATTAGTTTTTTCAATGTTAATTATGTAAAAGCTATGTCGAAAACTGACAATAAATTATGCAGAATCCAAAATGAATTAACATCAATTTAATTTGTCATATGAGATTATGCAGAATCCAAAATGAATTCAATCCCAATTTTTTAACAAATCTATCTACCAGACCCTGTTAACAAATCCTAGTATTTTCCTTCCATGGAAGTTCTTTGTTGAATTGGTACTCCATTATAAGGTATCTGCTACTATTACTCCTATTTATGCTTTTCTATCTATTCTAAGAATTATCTTTAATGGTTTACTTCAACATGAGTTGCTACAAACAGGATGTACCCTAACCCCTCCCTGGACTGAACCTACAATTTAACCTATTATACTTATATTTCAATGTAAATGACAAAAGATTATAAATCAACTCATGAAGATATTATCATTTTACCATTCTCAGATTGGTTTTTCTAACAGTCATTTGGATTTCCATAGACCATAAAACAAGAGCGAAAAGCATGTGCTCTCAAATAGAATAAAATGTTTGCACACACCTGTCTTCCACATTCCAATTCCAATGGACAAAGTCACCAACATAGATATTATGCCAAGTTATTGATAATAGATTCTAATGCATACATTCAAATGGAAAATATGAAAATAAACAAGTAGAATAGCCTTAGTTATTTACCTCTGGGAACACCCAGTTTAGGGAAAACTCTAGTGCATGTTCTTTCTCTGTTGCCTACCTTTCTATGCAATAGTGTTCTCTCTCACATGTGGGGGTAGGGGAGACAAGGAGGGTCCTTTGTTGTCTCCTTGGCTATGTAATAGTTTTGCAACACCTTGCCCCCCCCTCTCTCTATGCAATAGTTCAGAGGTATAATCCACATTTGAAATGTGGAAAGTTACCTTCTCTCTTGAAAGGGGAGGCAAGGGAGATCCTTTCTTGTCTAGTTAGCTATGCAATAGTTCTCTCTTTCTCTAGGCAGGTGAGAGGCAGGGGCTCCTTTCTTATCTAATTACTATCTCTCTAGTGATAGGGAAGGTGTGAGGGATGTGTATAGATGTTTTTTTGAAATAGAATCATGCTAAAATAAAAACAAATGAAAAGTGAAAACCAATGTCAAACCACTGATGGATTCCATGATTTAAACATCATCATAGAGATCAAAACTATTGAGATATAAGATTTACATAGCCATTTTCATCACTAAATTGTGAAAGTACATGCAAGAAAAGTGTCACATCACAAGATTCCTACCCATGAAATTCTTACCAGACCCCCAAATCATCAAAAAGTGTTGTTGAAATCCTTTGTAGTTGGGCATCAATCACTAAGTAATCTAGTTCATGGGAATTGGTCTAATCAGCTAGTCTCATGGCAAACCTTCTTGGTGGCTTTTTTATTCCAGTTCTTACAAGGAATGTACCAGCCTATAAATTGCCTCACATGGTCAGATTCCAAAAAAATAAAAAAAGAATCTCAATTATCCTTCTGCAAAAGTGATCAACAGATTATACCTCACTATCTAGCATCCATATGCTAAAGTCTTCTCTTGTCTGTTTAATTTCAGTTAAGTCCCAAATACTGTTATCAGGGAATTGAGCTTCAATTACTAAATCATTGCAAATAAAACACAATGATTTGAAGTCACCTAGTGAATAAACTACCAATGAAAACAATGGTGAATGAAGAACTTGCAAAAATTTGGAATGGTTTTCTAAGCATGATTTGTAATTATAAAGCTTTGCTTCGAACAAAATGCCACGATCAAATTGTGAACTAGAGAATAGTGCAAGGCCACACAGGCAATTACTTCCCACAAATACTATGATAAGAAAAGATAATGCACACACACTACTTGAGATCTGAAATAAAACAAGCTTCAACAATACATTGCAATATATATATGGATCTTTTGGCACTATTACTAAAATCGTTTACCTTCTAAGTAAGAACATAGTTTTGTTTCAATATACAAATCTTCAAAAGGAATTTCATATCAGAAAAAAGAAAGTAACAAAAAAATAAATTAAATTGTAGTGCACTAGGAATAATATAGCACATAATGAGTGTAGACACCTAAAAACCTTTAGAAAATAAAGTATTTTTATTTTCTGAAAAAGTCCTGATGACATCATCATTTATTAATTAATTAATTATTTAATTAATTAATTAATTTTTATGCCATTAAATCCCTTTATCTTAATTAAAAATATTTAATTAAGGAATCCCTCCCAAAAATGTTTAAATCTTATTTAAACATTATTTCCTTATTTATTAATTATTTAATTAATAAATTGACCAAAAATCCTAAAATAAATAAAAAATTTATTTTTTGCCCAAAACTTGGCCAATTTCCTTATGACCAATAACCTCTTCCAAAATCTTCTAATCCTTCCTTAATTTTGATTAAAGGCTAATCCCATCATTTCCTACCCCTAATCCCAACTCAAAATATTTAATTAAGATTAAATATTAATCCTCATGTTTATTAAAAAAATTTTAATAAATATCTCCTCAACCCAAACCCTTGAAATAAATAAAACTTTATTTATTTCCTAAAAATCTAATTTATCCTCACCCTAAGAAGTTCTAGACTCTTCTAGAAAGTCTTCATCCTCATCCTAGGAAATTCTAGACTATTCTAGAAAGTCTTTATCCTCATCCAAAGTCTAGACTCTTCTAGAAGATGTCTTTAAAACTAATCCTAATCCCCTCCTAACCTTGTCACATTCCCTAAACATGAGTTAAAACTTACTAACCCAAGCCAAAGTTAACAAATATCTCCTCCTTCACCCACCCTCATTAAATGCCATCCACTTGCCTATCCCTAAGCTAATCCTAAACCATCCTAATCCATCCTCTAATCATTTGCACAAGCCTAAACAAGCTTAAAACCTTCTTAATCAAGTCCAAGTCGAAATTGCTCTCATCACCCTCAAAATATCTCAACCATAAAACTTTATGAAGTCCACTAGGTCATAAATGACTCTTACAAGCCCTTTTATTGCTCTTACAAGTCATTATGAGGGTCTTTATGAAGATTTTATCCCTTGAGCCTCCTTTTTTGACTCATCCTTCCCCTTTCCTCCATCCTCTCACCATGTGACATGTGTCACTCCTTGATTGGCTATAAGGAAGCACAATCCATGTGCTCTCCTCTCATGCAATCTGAGCCTTCCATAAGCTTTTTCCCATCCTTGCATCTTAGCCCTCAATCCCTCAAGCCTCTTGCCTATAAATTGGATCCTTCCCCTTTGCAAAATAACACAATCCATGAAGTAAAGTTATAATGCTATTTTGAGAGCCAAATCCATACTAAAGCCATCTATCCACACCAAAAATCCACAATCATCCATTGAAGCCCTTTTTGAAGCATAAAGCTTGAGCATACATCCTATCTATTTAGACAAAGCTACTCAACAAGAGAGCTTCTTATTGAGAGAGCCCATTAATGGCTCATATTCTCAATTAAGAGCTCATCTTAGTCTATCTTGAAGTTTATGAATTTTTTTTAGTTTGTAGAAGCTTTATTTAAATTTGGTTTCTATTAGCATACTAACATTTTCTCATATACATTTTGGCACGCCCGGTGGGACCCCGCATGGGTCATCTTCATTAGCTTTTTTAGTCAAGTTTTGTATGTCATTTGCTGATTTTGGCTAATTTTTCTTGTTTTGTGATTGGTAGGATTGTATAAATTGGTTTTGTAGGTCCACATGAGCATGAAGAAGACAAAGGAACTCATAGTCTATCTCATAGTATTTGCAGATTTTTCAAGCTTATAGGTGGACAAAGCACTTGGAATTCTTCTTCCTCTTCTTGTCTATATTCTTCTTATTCCATCTACTTCTTCTTCTTCTTCTTGTGGGAGATCTTGGCCATTTTTTTTTTAAGGAAGCAAAATCATACACACTTCTTTTTAGTGCTTAAAATGAACCCCCAAATCATACTTAAATCCATTAAAAAATTAAAAATTTGCAAAAAAGAAAAAATCTTTTAACAAGTGAAACTAAACCAATCTAATCATTTGCATCCTTGCAACATCAAGGTTTTAGATGCATTCATGCAAAGTTAGGAACACTTCATTTTGGGGAATTTAAAAAGAACTTCAAGTTTCCATTTCAAAAGGTTCAAAATCAACACTAAGTGCACACTAAAATCTAAATCAAACTCAAAGCATCAATCAAGGATAAAATGAACCTCATTTGCAAATATGTTAAAGTTCTTTTAAAAATCTCATGAAAACTAAGAGTCCTAAATGGTTGCCAAAATTGTCCTAAAAAGCTTTGTTATTTGTTCCAAAAAAATGTCTTGTTGCAAAATCTTGAATGTTTCTTAGGTTTTTTATGCATCAAAACAATCTAGGAATATCATTTTTAGGCTTAAAATATGCAAACTAGAACACAAAATCTTGAATGAAAACCAAAGTCCAAAGAGTCATTTTCACTTTTGAGTCCAAAACAATCTTGAATGATCTAAGGTTAAAACAAAGCACTTAAAAGTTCTTAAAAAAACACACAAAATCTCAATCTTGAATGCTCAAAGGAAAAAAATTGAATGTTTAATCACTTGTCTTTGAATGCATGTTGCTAAAATCACTCTTGAGTGCCATGGATTAAAATCAAAGTTTTTTTTTTTTATGAATGCATGATTAAAACAAAAAATCCAATATTGAATTCCATAGATCAAATAATCATCTTTTGGGGCATAAAAAGAATCCACATTTTTGAAATCTTCTAAGTTATAAAAACTAATAAAGACGCTTTGAGTAAGTTTGTAGTTGGACTCACCCTCTTTAATCACCCATCAATTTAACCATTGGTAGCAATCTCAATGCCATCTATGGGGATGGGTCTACCTAAGAGGGTGTTAAGTGCTCCGCGCAAATCAAACTCCACTCACTTGGGTCTTTAGTGGTTTTTCTAAGTTAGAAAATTCCTTGAATGCACATTAATCTCGCTCACACTTCATTTAGGCATAAAAATTGCACAAATCTTGACGTGGAGGGCCTCCGGGTGCACGCTTGAAATCGAATCTCACACATCTTTGTTTTGGGCTTAAAATAAACTCACACTCAATCTTGAATGCCTAAAAATCAATGAACATTGCATGGTTTTGATGCATTTTCAATGGCGCTCGCATTTCTTATGTTGACGATCTCTCGACTTTCATTATGCTAATGACACTGTCAAATTGGAATGAACATTGTATGCCATAATCACAAGTGTCTTCAATCATAGCTTACAAAATTTAAATCATCAATTGGAATGAATGCGTGTCTTTTAAAGCCCAAGATCATGTATGTGGTCTTGTTTTAAACTTTTTAGGAGGCCTTCTTGGGGATTTCATCACCCCTTGGGACGACCTCAACTCCAGCGTTCCGACGGAGTATAAAGATCGGGAGGTGAATCCAAAGACACCTCTCTTGGGATCAAAATTTTGTCACTCAAGCTAAGCCTCAGGGAACTTTATACCCTTGAGAAGTGAAAGAGGAGAAGTGGGTTACTGCTCCTCTCGGCTGTGTGACATCTTTTTGGTTTCATCTACGGATTTGGGCCTCACGTACCTTGCGTATATTGAGGACTCCCTAGCTAAACCAAATTTCATCCTTGTAGAAAGCTTCCTAGGATTTTGGTGTGTTTGACGTGCTTGCTCAAAAGTTGTGTCTGCTTGTTTGTTCATAGCTTTTGAATGAATGTTTGCCAATTTTGGTCAAAATCCCAGAAAAGCAGAAATCTCCCAACTCAAGGCTTACTTAGCGTAGTCACTACCTTATCAGAAAATCATCCAAGCTCCCCCGCTGCAACTGAATCTATCTAGTTCTTTGCTTTAGAACAATCCCAAATCCAAAGTCCATCCAAATCATCCCCCCCTAGCTAGCTAGAAACCCAATCCAAAATCACACCCAAGCCTTTAGAGAGTTGTTGTCATTCTGCTAGAATTTGTTATCCAATCAATCCGACCAATCCACCAGCCTCACCATGGTTATCCTTTTGACAGAGCTTTGTCTAAGGTAATCTAGCTTTGTCACCTGTTATCCGTCATCACCTTGAGCTAAAGGTTGGGATCCACAAGTGGTCAATCTCATGTCATGCCCATAGGATCACTAGTCTATCCTTAAGTTGACACAATCACCACGAATCCTGCACATAGGAAAGAAAAACTCTCACTTTTTGATAGCATACCCTTGAAGTCTTCCACCCACAAGAAAGCCAAAAATCTCCAGCCAATCCTCCTTAGGTTTGCCATGCAACTTTGACTCTCCCTAGGAAATCTTTCATCAGCCAATCCAAAATCTGTGCTTAACCCAAATCCAACCATGAGCTTCCATGTTCATCCATATGCAAGACCCCATCCCCATCAAACTCATCATCAAAGCATGAAGTACCAATCCTATCATGATGTGTTTGGTCGCATTGTCCTTGCTCCCGCCACCTCCTATTCCAATGATGATGAAAATGTTGTTGACTATGACGGGTATATTCAAAGCCTTAGAAACATTCCCCCAAGCATCCCCCAAAATCCAAGAGTTATTCCAAACTATCTAGTCATGCCATCTGATATTCCAGCTTCCCCTCCATCACCCCATCAACCAAGCTTCCAATCTTCCACCCGCATCACACTAGCTATTCCTGTCAATCCACCTCCACCTTCGACACACGAGTCTCCAAGGAATCTCCTAGAGGAAATACAAGAAAAGTTGCCTCCAACAGTCGATAAGCCATGTCATCTAATCCAACCATGTGAAGTAGTCAATGATGAAGCTTCCCCATCTATAATATCACCTCCATCTCCCATAGCTATCATCCCCATACCATCCATCAAATTGCTTAAAATCCTTCCACTTCCCGCAAGCATCAAAATCCCACCACCTATCAAATCCCTCCAAATCATATCCACATTGCCTCCAAGCATTTCCCAAATCTCTCTTAATGACCCTTATGCATCCATCTTCTACTCACCCATCTCCACTACTGAATCTCCCATCTATCCATCCGCTGCCTTTGAAGAATCCATCACTTCACCTCCTATCGCACCATCCACTCCAAACCAATCCTATCAAGATCCTACCCAAAAGCATGTTGACATCCCCCAAAGCATAAATGAAGATATCATCATACCATGTCTTCCATCCATAGTGCAGTCACCATCTCCTCCATCTCCAAAACCTCAAGCCATATCTCCTCCACTACAAGATATCTTGTCATCCCACCAGCTACATCAAGATCCTATCCTTCCATTTCCCTCGATCCATTCTTCCATCTTACCACCTGTCCAAGCTATTCCACCATCTATAATCTACCCTCTTGGTTCACTTACATTCATCCATGGTGGCCCTCTCTCAGCAGAAGAATTAAGAACAGTATCTCCCCATTGCAATACACCTAATAAATCACTTCTACCATTTTCTGCAAGCAAAAAGTTTCCTCAGCTTGTTCAAATGCTCAATCGATGGCATTATCAAGGTCAAGGTTTAGGACCACAAGAGCAAGGAATCAGAGAGCCTATTATTGCACAAAAAAATCTAGGATTTCATGGTCTTGGATATGTATCCAAAGGCTCACCATCTAAAGGTGTTGGTACACCACACCCCCAAACCAAGCCTATCTCCAAGCCCACCATGCTAGCCTCCCATCACTCCTTCAAGAAATCTTATGTCATCCCCCCTCCACCATCTTTGCAACCCAAAACAACCTACCATATCCCCCCTTCATCTGCTAAATCCATTTTGGGTCCTTATGTCCCAAAATCTACCATCCTCCATCCTCCTATCAGCCATCATAAAAATCCTATTCCATCCATTTCTATGCAAGATCAACAAAGGCACATATCAGGGCACATCATCCATCATCATCCCCCTACATGCTCTTTCATATCCTCTCCATCTCACAAAGCTTCTCCTAACCATCTTCCCAAAGCTTACCACAGCAATGTGAATGCCAACTTCAAAATGCATAAAGCTAAAAATCCACATCCTAGGCAATCATATGTCTATTCTAAAAGACATACTCCAAAAAGGAAAAATCCAATCAAAGAATGCAAAACAATGCAAAAGCCTATGAAAAGAAAATCCAAAACCATGTGGATCCCCAAGAAAAAAGTTGAAACCCAATGCATAATGGCATCCACCATTGCTAATCCCCCATCTAGTGACTCATGTCCCCCATCTCCTAACTCCATCTTGGGTGCCTATATCCCCAAGCACGCTTCCACAAATCCTCCATCACGCCCGCATCTACCATCTATCCCCCATATGCTCTCTTCACACCCATTCCAACATGTGCCAATGTTGCTCTTGCAAGCATCCCCATCTCATGCTCCTTTCCAGCATTTTCATCCCTCCATCTCCTACCATCAATCCCATCTAATCCGATCTATTGCATAAATCACACATCCGGTGTACCAACAGCTAGCAACAAAATTGAACATTCCAATAGCCAGTGAAAAATCCCAAAAAAGCCAAAATAGCTGAAGAAAGCCAAAATCATTCCAGCTAAGTCCAAAGTCAAAAAGTCAAAAAAGAAAAGAAAAATAAAGCGTCCACTGGTGAAAACTTGGCAATTCAAGCGCCTTGGACAAGTACCATGATGAAAACTTGGCAAACAAGCGTCATGCGTAATCCCGCCATCCCCAGCTTAGCCTATCACCCTCATGCTTTTGGTCATCTCTTGACATCCAACTCCATCTTCCAATCTATCCACCTATCCTCCACCCTCCATCTTCCATCTCACATCATCCACTAATCTCCTGCATCTTCAGCCAATCATCCCAGCTATCATCCATCTCCCTAGCCCCTTCAACTTTTTCCATCCTAGCTTCAATCCTATCACATCCATCATAAGACCTCCTTCTGCATGTTATCTTCTGATTGGGGGCACTATATTCCTTGGAGATCTTGTCTTGTCCATCCTCCCTTGTCATTGGTATCTAGCTCTAAGCTATCCTCATGCAAACCCAATGTCATCTCTTTATATCCATCATAATCCTAGCTATCTACCATCCTATCCATCCATCCCATCCTGCTCCTCTAGCTATCCTTGGTCACAAAATCTCTCCCCATCATTGAATGCATCTTGCCAAATCCATATCTTTCACTATCACCCCACCCTTAGCTTTTGCATCTTGCACAACATCGAACCATCCCGCTATCCTCTCATCCTGAGCTTTTTATCCATCTGTATCATACCTATCATTAGTCTGTTAGCTTGTACCATATCTTGATTATCCCGCTTGTAAATATCTTGGTCTGTCAACTTGTACATCCTCTTTAGCTTAGTGCCATTGTATCTATCTAGCTTTTGTGTCATTTCCTCCTTGATCAGCATCTTGCATACATCACACATCTTGGTTAGCTATTCCAATGCATCCTTTAGCTAGATCTCCTGTCACCAAAGTGTTATCATTCTTAGTTCAGCTTGCCAGACGCATCACTCATCCAAATCCACCAGCTTAGGTGCTCTCCGATAGGTCCTTGCAGGATATAGCTTTCCTCATGTCTGATCTTGGTCCGTTAGTACCTCGTCCTACCCATCTCGTTGGCAAACGGTTCTCTTTTGGACTTTTGCTTTCTTTTGATTTGGACTCTTCCCTATTGGGTCTTGAAATATCTTTTCCAAGAAATCTCCTTGTTCCCTCCTCAAGGTTGCCATGATCTTCCATATCATGGTATACTGTGAATGGGGAAATCAGAGCGTAAGGTCTTGATCATTTCTTTTGCTTGTTTTCTTTTTTGCTTGTGGGTTACCCAATGTCGTTTCCACACTACTTCCTTTGGGATTCATGTGTGATGCTAGGGCAATCCTTGTGTGTTTGTTTTCAGTTAGTTTGTCAGTCCTTTGGACGGTTGGTGAAAAGGCCTTGATGTTCTTGGTAACCTTGGCAATTAACCAATAGTCCTATAGAAAATCTAGTGCTCAACTACATGGTGGTACTTCTCTTTGAAGTATCCCCCTGCTCAAAAAGCTTCAATGGTTTTCCTTCATCTCCATTATCCCCCATCCATATCCAGCATTTGTCTCTCCTACCCCAGCTTATGCATCAGTATCTCTTTGAATCACTCATCACTCTTAGCTTTAGGGATCCACAATCCTAGTCTTAGGGATCCACCAATCCAAATCAACCCACCAAGCCTCATCTTTCGAGATCCACAATCCTAGTCCTAGGGATCTCTGAAACCCATCTTCCGCCAATCTAACTCTTTGAAATCCTGTTGCATCAGCTTTATAATCCCCTCATCCATCTCCCTATCCTGGATTCCTTTCTATAGTGCTCTGCTCCTTCATCCTCCACCTTCCCTAAGGTCTTAAGCTTGCTTCCTCTTGTGCATCTGATTCTCCTTTATCATTCTCCCATAGTGAGAGTTTGAGCTAATTAAGCCCCTTCTCTTTGCCAATCTAAGTCTCCTTGCTCATCTCAGATTCTTTTACTTTTCAAGAAGCCACCGAGCCTCGCTTTCTCTCCCCGCTGCCTTCTTGAGGGGGCATCTCGCAGCCCATTCTCTCCTCTTCTGCTCTAGCCTTGGGCATCTTATTTTCTTATCTTTGATGCCATGCCACTTCCGGCATCACATCAAAGAGGGGCAAAATGTAGACACCTAAAAACCTTTAGAAAATAAAGTATTTTTATTTTCTGAAAAAGTCCTGATGACATCATCATTTATTAATTAATTAATTATTTAATTAATTAATTAATTTTTATGCCATTAAATCCCTTTATCTTAATTAAAAATATTTAATTAAGGAATCCCTCCCAAAAATGTTTAAATCTTATTTAAACATTATTTCCTTATTTATTAATTATTTAATTAATAAATTGACCAAAAATCCTAAAATAAATAAAAAAATTATTTTTTTGCCCAAAACTTGGCCAATTTCCTTATGACCAATAACCTCTTCCAAAATCTTCTAATCCTTCCTTAATTTTGATTAAAGGCTAATCCCATCATTTCCTACCCCTAACGCAACTCAAAATATTTAATTAAGATTAAATATTAATCCTCATGTTTATTAAAAAAGTTTTAATAAATATCTCCTCAACCCAAACCCTTGAAATAAATAAAACTTTATTTATTTCCTAAAAATCTAATTTATCCTCACCCTAAGAAGTTCTAGACTCTTCTAGAAAGTCTTCATCCTCATCCTAGGAAATTCTAGACTATTCTAGAAAGTCTTTATCCTCATCCAAAGTCTAGACTCTTCTAGAAGATGTCTTTAAAACTAATCCTAATCCCCTCCTAACCTTGTCACATTCCCTAAACATGAGTTAAAACTTACTAACCCAAGCCAAAGTTAACAAATATCTCCTCCTTCACCCACCCTCATTAAATGCCATCCACTTGCCTATCCCTAAGCTAATCCTAAACCATCCTAATCCATCCTCTAATCATTTGCACAAGCCTAAACAAGCTTAAAACCTTCTTAATCAAGTCCAAGTCGAAATTGCTCTCATCACCCTCAAAATATCTCAACCATAAAACTTTATGAAGTCCACTAGGTCATAAATGACTCTTACAAGCCCTTTTATTGCTCTTACAAGTCATTATGAGGGTCTTTATGAAGATTTTATCCCTTGAGCCTCCTTTGTTGACTCATCCTTCCCCTTTCCTCCATCCTCTCACCATGTGACATGTGTCACTCCTTGATTGGCTATAAGGAAGCACAATCCATGTGCTCTCCTCTCATGCAATCTGAGCCTTCCATAAGCTTTTTCCCATCCTTGCATCTTAGCCCTCAATCCCTCAAGCCTCTTGCCTATAAATTGGATCCTTCCCCTTTGCAAAATAACACAATCCATGAAGTAAAGTTATAATGCTATTTTGAGAGCCAAATCCATACTAAAGCCATCTATCCACACCAAAAATCCATCATCCATTGAAGCCCTTTTTGAAGCATAAAGCTTGAGCATACATCCTATCTATTTAGACAAAGCTACTCAACAAGAGAGCTTCTTATTGAGAGATCCCATTAATGGCTCATATTCTCAATTAAGAGCTCATCTTAGTCTATCTTGAAGTTTATGAATTTTTTTTAGTTTGTAGAAGCTTTATTTAAATTTGGTTTCTATTAGCATACTAACATTTTCTCATATACATTTTAGTATGATTCTCCTTTATCATTCTCCCATAGTGAGAGTTTGAGCTAATTAAGCCCCTTCTCTTTGCCAATCTGAGTCTCCTTGCTCATCTCGGATTCTTTTACTTTTCAAGAAGCCATCGAGCCTCACTTTCTCTCCCCGCTGCCTTCTTGAGGGGGCATCTCGCAGTCCATTCTCTCCTCTTCTGCTCTAGCCTTGGGCATCTTATTTTCTTATCTTTGATGTCATGCCACTTGCGGCATCACATCAAAAAGGGGCAAAATGTAGAAACCTAAAAATCCTTTAGAAAATAAAGTATTTTTAGGTGTCTACAATGAGTACTAAACCTTAGTTGAACAAAAGACTATACAGTGGCTTCAATAAAACTAATGCTACACCTAAACCGTCACTTGTAGCGAGAAACTTGAACATATGTAGTACAAACCATCCTAGAGAACAACCTCTAATTTTTAAAAACTTTCGCTTTTACTGGGTGAAGTTACCTCATTGCATTTTATAGATAAGAAGTCTACAGTAGTTGGTGACTCATAAGCATTAGCACTAAGGAAATCCATTGTCTGCTCAGTTTGCTAGCTGTGAGTATCAATATTTTAAAGTCTTGGTGGTGGAGGTATCAATGGGAGTTGACTTGTTCACTAATTCTTTTCAGTGTTATCAACTCTCTGATGAGCTTGTGCACTGGATCTTGACCTACAATGCATAAAATACTGTTATTTCTCTTTTGATTTTTCTCTATAGAAGCTTATCAAATCATAGTACATGGATTTAATAGATGAAAGGAACTAGTTGAGAGAATTTGATGAGTAACTACATTATTTAAAATTACGCAAACCCATGGCATGTGTAAGAAACATCTTGGCAAAGCTTCTGCAGACACTTTCAAAAATACTAAATTACCACTTGTTTAAATCAACAATCACATTTCTATAAGAACTAGCCATCCATAGATAAGCTACCTGCGAGCTAGTTCTGTTAAATTATCCTCAATATCCTCTTCCTCATGGTTGACACTGATAAGAGGAGCTACATGAGTTGATGTTCTTTTTCAAGTAATAGGAGACCCTGTAGTAATGGAGTCGTGTTTCCCTAGCACACGATCTAATTCATCATTCAATGCAAGACCTTGACCAAGAAGGTCCTCATCCCTACAATAAATTTGAAATAAAGGTGAACCAGCTAGATAATGGGCTAATAAAACATGCTTTATTGCTAGTGAGAAGAATTTAAAACTAGTTCACTTTGCATTTGTAACCTTGGGTAGGGTCTTAGCAACATGCTCACATTGAACCTTTGATGTAAAGGAGAAGTACACAAGCTCACAACCCTTAGGAAGGCTTTCTTAGATAAGAAGTTTCTGAGCAGACACAAATCCTCACTAATAATGCTACTATGATTTTCTTATATGAATCCAAACAAATTTGTATTATCTTGGGCATATGAGACTACTATTGTTTGTGGTTAAGGATCCTTTAGGTTAGTAGAATCACATGTAAACTGGATGTGACATTGCAGTGAGAAAATTGTAATAAGAGCTAGGAGCTTGCCTAGTGATCAGGGCTTGAGACTGAACACTACATGAAGCATTTGTAGGCATTTGAGTCTCAAGCATCACCAGCTCAAAATCAAACTGAAAAGGAAACTTGGTGAATAAAACTAAATAAAAATAGTCTTCTTGAGTAAACATCAACATTGTATGAACAATACCATTACAATGCACTATACTTGGTACAAATATATTGTTGGCTAAGTATAAAGAACATTGGTGGTGAATTCAAGTCCAAGCTGCAAAAGAAAAGACATTTACATAAAAACTAAGCAACCCTATCTAGTAAGAAAAGATATATAGAGATTTCCGATTGAAATTACAAATTGATGCTAAAAAACTTAAACCATAAGAATTGTTATGTAGAATAATAAAGAAGAAAGATGATGAATCAAACACCTGAAGGATACAATGTTGACGTAGCTTCAGAAAGATCATCCGAAAGACATCATATGCTTAGGCTAAAGGAGCTTTGAGATTCATTACTACACTCAGAATGGGCTCATCTTCAATCTTCTAAAGATTGAAGATGAGCCCATTCCCGAGTGTAGTAATGAATCTCATATAATGCAATCTCATCTATGAAGCATATTAAAAGCTAATAGAGCATCTTCGCTAGCTGATCTCCCTTACGAGCCATAGGAGAATGCCAAAGATTGTCATGATGCTAATAGGTAGATCATGACTATCTTCGACATTCTCCTATGGCTCTTGTGGTTGTACTCTTATAACATGAGGCTTCCTCTTCTTTTTCAAGCATAAGGCTGATGCAACCTGGTAATAAGAAATAAATGGGTTTAATTTGGATTATGTACAACACAAAGAAAACCAAAATGTAATAGCAATTTTTAACGTAGAAATGAACTATATAAACTTACAAAGCTCATAATAATAATAGTCCATAAACAAGAGCTAAATTCTGAGTAGAAAAAGTCTGGACACATGAAGCGTACCTGATTGATCAAAATCAAATCAATGCCAAGCCTTTTAACCACTCCTTAATAGCACTTTCTCTATCACCAAGTTTGCAGCAAGGTTTCTATTTATTTTTGGATCTAACGTTAATAAGGCATCTCCATCCAGAAATTTTTTTAGAGCCTGAAAGATTTATACATGAAGTGATCAAAAACTCAAAATTTGTCATGAGAAATAGATCTCCAACAATGATAGTTTATACATCTGCTAAAATCATAACAACCCTATTCAGGGAAAAGCATGCTTTAATTCAATATGGTTCACAAGAAAAGACTTAGTTTATACAATTAGGATGAAAAACATTAGTAAGGGACATTGATTGTGAGCACAACAAATATATTGTTCACAGAAATGGCAGTGAAACTGACATTTGTATTTGTGCCAAGTACAATTAATTATGTTATGTATCACCACATGGGTACCATATGCAAAAGAAACATTTGTCAAATCATTTTCTTAGATTCAAGGAAACTTCTTTTGATAAGACAAATGAACAACCCTTTTCAAGTATGGTGCTTAAATGCATTACTAATGTTCAGATCTTGTTGTTCTAGAAGATATAACCATGTTGATCTGGAAGATATAACCATTTAGCTACTGTATAAGAATTGCTCTCTTTTAAACATTCATTGTAACAAATGTCAAGAACTCTGTGCTGCCAGATTTTACACAATTTCTTTCTAATATTATTTCTGGCTAATAAGCATGAAGACTGAGTTGATATTAAATGCACTTGAATTCAAAAAAAAATGATATTACATAGAATAATAATAGCTTTTGAACAATGAATATTTGACTAAGTTTTAGACTGGACTACATTGGAGTACAACAAAATGTTTCAACTAGTATACAGCCAGGCCCACTGAGTTGAAGCAATTGAGTGTCATGACATTCTTGATAAGAAAATATAATTATCATAGTACATAGAATGATATAATTTACAAAATCATTATAATAATGAATAATAGAATGAAATGCTACTATCTTAATCTAGACTCCAATTTTTATCTAGCAAATGAACAGGAAAGGAGTTCAAATGAGAAGCCACAATGATTTCTTTTCATTTGATTAACTTTGAGAGTTTCAAATTTTAGGTCGCTTGGTGATATTTGCAAGGTCCAATAATGAAAAAAGGGGCTGAGGAATTGGTACATGTAATGATCTATACATTTTTCTAACATTTTCATGAAGTGAACTGGGATGCTTGCAATGGCTATCAAAACTCAAGAAGCTCTCTTCCACCATGTAGATTTACATTTAGCCTAGTTGTTCACTGTCACTTGCACCATATTTTTTAGGACTTGGATGGTCAGTATAGTCAAGTGGATGCTCACTCTCTTTTGAATGGCCATTTAATACATGTGGCTTCTTCACTTCCTCATTGATATGCAAAGCTATCCTTCCAGATGACTGTGTGCAGTCCTCTGCATGATCTGTGGAGCTTTTAGATTCATCATCAAGTTTTCTAGCCCTTACTGAATATGTAAATTGAGATGTTTTCTTTCCACCACACATAAAATGCTTAATATCTTGTGGCAAATGAGAAGGTTACAGAGGTCCTACATCATTTATTGAAGTCTTGCACTCTGAAGAGCTACAAATATTCTCCTCATCACTAAAAGACATAGGTGGAGATGGCAAAAGACTATATCTTATTATCCCAAAAAGATGAATGGGTTTAAGTGGTGAAGAAAAGTGCACGTGTGTGTGAGAATGCTTCTCTTCTAAAGATACTCTCAAATCTGAGTTTCTCTCTCATTCTGAAATAAATTTTATTTGATTTGAAACATGAAATTCAATTGCATGGCCATCTTTGATTTACCAAACAAATGGTTCCAATTAGTTTTTTAATCACATCAATATCAAAGTGGTATTTGATTAAATATTGAAAGCTCATAAAATGTTAAAGAGTTAATGTTTCAGTAATTGGGCATTTAAATTACACTGATGGAAGCAATTTCATGGATTAGTTTTAAACCAACATCAATATTAGTAATTGAGTATTTGATAAAAAGTTGAAGAGGTAATGTTTTAGCAATTGAGCATTTGAATTTACAGTGACTACAAGGTTTCAATTAGTTTTAAAAGCACATCAACATCAAGATGGTTTTTGGTAATAAGACAAGAAAATGTTTCAACAATTAGGTGGTTTTTGAATTGCAGTGATGTAAGCAATTATATGGTTGCTCTTCCATTTATAAGGAATGGAGCTCAGATTTTCGTGATATTTTTGTAAAATTGTCAAACAAGACAGCCAAGAAAGACCATTTTGAAATCAAATAGTGACTATAAAATACAAAACCCCAAACATCCATGTCTTCTCACAGCCCCCAAAAGGGCCATGTTTGTTCACAGAGGCCAATGCTAACACCATGCAACTCTATAACCATATTATGCATGTTAGCAAAAAATCAAAAAAAGGTCACATCTTGACTCACATAATACAAATCTATCATTTGCAAATAAGGGCATCTATGACCGATCTATCCCAAAATTGAAGGATATCTTTTATAAGTTCAAAAAAAAAAAACCCCAGCCTTCAATACCAATGTTCCTTCTTTAGACTTGAAGGATGGGATGAGTTTTAGGATGGGATTTTAGCTATGGATGGAATGACCCATGTGACCTTGGGGCTTATGTCAAATTTGATTTCCACATCTCATTCTACTATCCAATTTTACAAAACATTTCCTCAAGGTAATTATGATTTTCTCTAAAATTAAGATTATGTCTTCTACAAGCTTTTACAAGATTTCAATTGGATTTACATAGGCTATATTTGAAATGTTGGTTCACTATGAAGATAAAAAATTGCAATATCGACTAATGACCTTCCAAGCAAATAGCGGCCAGATTTAGTAAAATATACCACTTGTTTAAGCTCAGCCAGCTAACAAAATTGATAACATAAGATACATTTTTACAAACGTCTATTTCAGATATTTGTTTGATCACTCTTACACATCTGCTTAACTTGCAGATGTGTTCTTCTACTTCCAATGACATTTATATGTCTATTGACAGAATGCTAGAAGAGGAATAAATATTATTTATGGTGTATCCAATTCCAATCTCCTTTGATACCTTCAATTTGATGTGAGTTGGGATTCCAAGATGGTCAGTTCATCCTCTTCTTTAAAAGGTTCCACACGTCTAATCTTTTTAAATGTTTGAACAATGCATCTATTTAATGTTTGATTAACATGATATTGTAGGGAAACCTATCACCAGTAACATGTTGTCCAATATGTTTTAGTATTTAGTTTGCTGACAATGATGGTTCCTTCATTTATGGCTCGGTTTCTTAGTTTATATGCAGACCTTGCAATCTTCCTTGGAAAGACCTCATCACTCGATCCTTTCTATGGGTCACTTGTAATGTTTCCTTTCAAGACATTTGATATTTTCCTCTTGAATTGTATATATTTGATAGTATTTCCTATTTTGATGAATGGGCTGAAACTAAAGTTCCACTTGCAGATGTAGAAATGATTGATGCTAATGCCGAATCTTATGTTAACGATACCAATCATGATATGTGCCCTCACATTTCCCATTCTAACTGGTAGATCATAATGAAAGGTGTTCTTCATTCAATCTCTATCATTATACCTATTTAGAGTTCACTCAATTATTATTAGCACAAATCCATTTGATAATTTAAATTGTATCAATTAAAGCAAGGCAGATGTCTCTATTTTGTTTGTTAATAAGCAAGTTATTATTTTGATGGTGGACAATTTCTTATGTCCAAGTCATCTAAACTTGGCTCAAATATTTCACATTTCCTATCACCATTTGACAAAGCATATGATAGTTCAAATGTTCATTGGTTCAGTATGTAGTAGTTATTAGAGATCAATGACTATGTCAGCAATATAGACACCAATGAATCTTCTCATAATCGCAGATCAATATATAGCTATGACGTGTGTAGATAGATGGTTGCTATAGCATATTGCTTTGTTGGTAGGTGCATCTTTATTCGAAGGGTGACTCTTATGGTATTTTCTACATTACTTTCTCTGGGTATGTATTCAAACCACTATGCACACTTCTTATCTTATTTATCTAGCTATTGATGCTTCTTGCTATTGTGTTGCCTTAAATTAGGGTTCTGTATTATCTCTAATCCCTACTTATCTCTAGCCTTTACAAATTTCATGACACCATGTATCTTGATTCATATAGATACTATGTTTTGTCTGCTGCTCCAAGTCATACATCAATATTTTCTATTAATAGAGTATGTAGCTTTATAACATGGTACCTTTTATTTGTTGCCATTGTAGTCTTTGGCTTCAATATAGCATTCATGCATTTTTCCATATGATATTTAATCTCATCTATACCTAGATACAAACAGATCTGCACATGTGACTTGATTTGCTTCATTCCTGTAGAAGTTATTAATATATTTCATCAATGTTTGCTTCCTATTATTACTGTTGTCATATAGAGACACTTTAGATTCATCTATGATCACTGTATCTACATATTCATGCCATTAATCTTATATCATTGTATCTGGCTACTACCCTATTTAATCATCATGTCATCATACTTTGAAATTTGATTATGCTCAACATGGATATGACATTTGGGTGTACTCAGTTCATCGTTCATTGACTCTTGCTTCATTGGCTACTCCTGAGTAAAGATCACATCATGATATTGAATTGGGTTTTCAATGGGTAATGACACTACAAAGTGCGCGGATATTCTTTGGTATGTGTTCATAGATTTGCAAAAAGAGTGTCAGAACAAAACTTGAACTTCTGAAATGATTTTCTCTTCTACCATGAAATTTTATTTGGTATTATAGAATTTTGACTTAGATAAAGACATTGAAGTCTTTTTTAGCCGGTTACAGACTCGAAGTGGGATCAATCTACTAAAGCAGGACAAAATGTTATTTAAAGGCCTATTTTACATCGCCATCAAGGATGTGGAAACATCCGATGCAGAACATCTTATGCAAGAGTTTCATCAGAAGATTTCTGAATTATATAGCCAATCTCAAGAGAATTTCATTTTGAAAATGAACGACAGAAAGGTCGAGATTGTTGCCATGGCTCCTTATAATAGATTAGAGTATTATGGAGAGAGTTTGAGTGAAATAGAAGAAATAGTGGTAGAAAGAATTGATTCTTTCTATGATAGTGGATTCACCTTCTTGAGGGATCTGAAGCTTATAATAGCCCAAATTGCAACCAAAGACTCGACTTCTATTAACACCAAGTGAGTCACTATGACAGTTCAAATTTTGAGGAAAAATCTCATGTTTGCAGTCCACATGGGATACCTTTTTGTGACAAACAAAAATGGAGAATTGAAGGTTTTGTATAATTTTTACACATAGGAAGAAGTTTTTGATGTTCCTTTTGTTTTTGGTGACTCTTCATGGAACTTAAGAGATTCAGGATTATATCTCCCACCGTGTACAGTGTTAGAAACTCGTGTTACTATAAGAGACATTTTTTCTCAAATCGGGTTAAAATTGGAGATTGCTTTACCCTAGAATGATAACAACAACAAGGAGTGGCATTCATTGAAATGTCCCTTTTCTGAATTTGTATGATATTTCCAACCTCTAATCAGATCTTTAAGATCAAACAACTAATATCACAAAGATCCACCAAATTTCTCAAGAAACCCCAAATCGGGTATGCTGAAAATAGTGCCAAAAGCTTCACAACTTCACAAATTATTAATAATTCTGAAAATTGACATTTTTACAGAGATTTCAGCAGCATAAAAGCCTAAAAAATGATATTTCCAAATTTGTATAGCCTTTACACAATAGCTCACAAATGTAGGACAAAAACTATGCTCATCGGGCTTCCGAAATTAACACAAAAATGCCCGAAAACACGACAAAAACACTAATAATCTATCTCAGAAGTTTAATCACGTCCCAATACATATATTCAGCTCTATTTTAATATCTTACAGTCTAAAATACAGCAGCAACCAAAACTGATATGAAATACTCAACTGAAAACACCAAACTCATACAAAAAACACACCCAAAAATCCACAAATCTGCACTGTTCAGCACACAGGCAAACTCTGAATGAGCATGCACATGGAATGGCTTCAAACTCCCATCCTTAGCCTTCTTAGAAATCTACAAACTCCCATTCTTGGGTATCCTTCTCCACAGGTTTGGCAGCCTCTGAAGAACAACAAAGAAATGAGCAAAAATTAAGTTATGGAATGAGCCCAAAATGCCTCCAAACCCTTTAAAAGAGGGCATAAACCTAACTCATGTCCAAGAGGGGTTAATAAAATATAATTTAATAATAATTTTTATTTATTAGTCTATTGGTTTCCAAAGATTAGCCCCTTTTTCCGAAACTTCACCTTTTTGGAGCCTGCCTGCCTTAACAAAGTTTATTATTATTTTTAATTATTTGAAAAGGGAACATGAGAAGTCCTCCCCTCCCAAATATTGCTTGTCCTCAAGAAATGAAGGTTGGAATTCTCAAGAATATGTGCTCCTTCCCAAGTTGCATCTTCTAGTGGTAATCCTTTCCATTTGACCAAATGCTCTATGATGCTCCTATTTCTCAATCTTTTCTCTCTTGTATCCAAAATCTCTTCTGGTATCAAAACTAATTTCCCTTCATCATCAAGAGGTGGTAATTCTATAGATGCTATGGTTTTCTAGCCTAGAACCTTCTTTAGGAAAGATACATGGAAAATATTATGTATTGTGCTGTTTGGTGGGAGCTCCAATTCATAAGCTACCTCTCCTACCTTCTTGATGATTTTATAAGGCCCATAGAACGTTGGCTTGAGTTTCTCTACCCCACTCCTCTTCAAGGTGCTTTGCTTATATGGCTACAATGTAAAAAATATTAAATCTCCCACCTCAAAAGATCTTTCAATCCTTTTCCTGTCAGCATATATCTTTTGTTGGTTCTGTGCATGTTGTAGATTATCCTTGAGGGACCTTATTATGTCTTGGCTTTGCTTGACGAAATCACTTGCTGCGGGTACTCTGCTATCAAAAAGTATTAGATCAACAAAGGAAAGGGCATCATAACCATAAATAGCATGAAAATGAGGCATACCAATAGACATGTGATGAGATGTATTGTAACAATACTCCCCTAGGTGTAACCATTTCACCCAAGCATGTTGTTGATTTGAAACATAGTTCCTCAAATATCCCTCTATCCATTTATTAACTATCTCTATTTGTCCATCTGTTTGAGGGTGATAGCTAGTACTAGGAGTGAGTTCAGTTCCAACCAAATGAAAGAGCTCCTTCCAAAAAGAGCTGAGGAATCTACTGTCCCGGTTACTAACAATGTTTCTAGGCAAACCATGTAATCTAAAAATTTCTTTGAAGAACAATTTGGCCACTTGTGATGCCTTGAAATTAGATGTGATAGGAAAGAAATATGCATACTTAGTCTATCTACCACCACATATATGCAATCCTTACCTTGAACCTTTGGAAACCCAGTGATGAAGTCCATGGAAATACTTTCCCATTTTTGTTCAGGAATAGGAAGTGGCTGCAACAACCCTGCAAGAAAATTTTGCTCACTCTTGCTTTGTTGGCATACCATACATTCCTTAATGTGTTTAAGGACATCCTCCTTCATACCCTTCCATGAAAACCACTCTCAAATTTTCCTGTATGTCTTGAAGTGTCTCTGATGACCAGCCAAAGGTGTGTCATGAAAGGCCCTCAATATCCTCTCCTTAGTTTTTGACCCTGGCACTAAGAAGATCCTGTTCTTGTAATAAATTAATTCATAAACAACCTTGTACCTGTTATCATCCACTAACTTATCCAAAATCTTGGTGGCAAAGGAATCTTTAGCATACTCTAAAATTATGGAGACTTTCCAATCAGCAGAGATAGATGATAAGGAACACAAAGTGGGCTTTCTTGAGAGAGCATCAGCAACCACATTATTCTTTCCTTTCATGTATTCAATATCAAAATCATAAGCTTGCAATTTGCTTACCCATTTTTGTTGATGATCATTCAAATCTTTTTGGTTCAAGAAGAACCTGAGGCTATTATGGTCCGTCTTTACAATGAATCTCCCACATACCAAATATTGTCTAAACTTATGAAGTGCATGCATGATTGCCAACATTTCCTTATCATAGATGGAGTAACCTTTATTTGATTGATTTAATTTTCTACTCTCAAATGCTATTGGATGTCCCCTTTGAGTTAGGACAGCCCCTATACCTTCTCCAGAAGCATCACATTCAACAACAAAAGGTAAAGAGAAATCTTGAATTGCAAGCACAGGGCACGAACTCATTACCTCCTTAAGCTTATCAAATGTTTTTTGTGCCTCTTCTGTCCAAAAAAAAGGCTCCTTTCTTTGTCAAATCAGTCAAGGGGGCAGAAAGCTAAGAAAATCCCTTGGCAAATCTCCTATAGTAGCTACACAACCCGAAGAAACCTCTCAACTGTGTAAGATTAGTGGGTGGAGGCCAATCCAAAATTGCCTGGATTTTTTGTTGATCAACATGTACTCCTTTAGAACTTATAATATGTCCCAAATATAGGATCTCTGTCAAACCAAACTCACATTTAGATAGCTTAGCATAGAAGGATTGCTGCTCCAAGATTCCCAAAACAGTGTCTACGTGCTTTAGATGCTCTTCCCATGTTTTACTGTATATCAAGATATCATCAAAAAATACCAAAACAAATTTTTGAAGATGCTGGCTAAATACCTTATTCATACAAGATTGGAATGTTGCAGGTGCATTAGTGAGTCCGAATGGCATAAAAAGAAATTCAAAGTGCCCATAGTGACATCTGAAAGCAATCTTTTCCACATCTTCACTCCTCATTCGGATTTGATGGTACCCTGATCTTAAGTCAATTTTTGAGAAGTATACAGCACCATGTAACTCATCAATGAGTTCATCTATGCGTGGTATGGGATACCTATTTTTTATGGTCTTCTTGTTTAGAGCCCTGTAGTCTATACACATTCTCATTGTACCATCCTTTTTCTTGACAAGTACCACAGATGATGCAAATGGACTAGAGCTAGGCCTTATGAATCCCATGTCTAGGAGTTCTTTAATAGTTTTTTCAATTTCTTCCTTATAACCTCTTGGATGGCAGTATGGGGTTGTTATAACTGGTTTGGCACCCTGTTCTAACTCTATAACATGCTCAAAACCTCTATCTGGTGGTAATCCTGGAGGCAAATCATTGAAAACTATACTATGCTTATCAAGAATATTTTGATGTTCAAAATGGAAATTACCTTGATTCTTTGGAGAGCTTGGTGGTTGGATTATGACTTCTGCTGCCCATGTAACTTGTCCTCTTCGAAAAGTCCTCTCCATCCTCTTTGCAGAGACCTCCTTAGTTGCTCCATTCGATAAACCTCTCAATATGACTTCTTTCCCAGTGGAATGAAATTTAAATTCCATAGTTTGATGGTTCATGTAATAGCCTCCGATAGAGTGCAACCATTGAACACCCAATACAAGATCTATCTCCCCAATACCAACCACATAGAAATCATCACATAACTCATAATCTCCTAAGGTCATCTTCAGTTGTTTCACCACCCGTGTGCAAGGCATAGTGAATCCATCAGCTACCGTAACATTGAATCCCTCAAAATCTTTTTCTTTAAGCCCTCTTTTCATGAAAAATCCCTCATCAATAAAATTGTGAGTTGCCCCACTATCAAGAAGAACTGTCAACCTTTGCCCTTCTAGTACCCCTCGAATTCAAAAGGGATGGTATCTTGGGACTCCTGATAATGCTGCTAGAGTGCAATCCTTGCTGATTTTTTTTTCTTTCTCTTCTTTTACCTCCTCCTTAGTATCATGAAATTCCTCATGCTCATCTGAATCAGATTCTGAAGCAACTTCAATATAGTGCACTTGACCTTTCCCCAAACATCTTTTTCCTAGAGCCCATGGTTCTCTACAAGTAAAACAAAGCTTTTTCCTTCATAATTCACTCCTAGTCTCTTCGTCTACCTTCTTTTTTGCCACATTTATCACATCTTTTGGTGGTAGTGTTGGGAAAGTCTTTTTCTAAAAATTTCTCTTATGTTGCCAAAGATTTGGGGGTTTTTGATTAGTGATTGATTTCATAGGCATGCAAGTTTCAAGTTGCAAGCTTCTTTTGATAGCTTCCTGTAAGGTTGAGGGTGAGAAAGCATTAACCAAACCCTTAACAGAATCTTCTAAACCATCAAGGAAAAGATAAACAATCCTCTTTTCTCTCATATTAGGTACCATAACAGCCACTTTTTGAAACTCTTCTATATACTCATTAACTGATTTGGTTTTCTTCAACTTTGACAATTCTTTAAAGTACTCTTCATCATCCTTGAGGTCAAATCTATCTATCACTCTTTGACTAAAATCATCAAATGTATTTACCTGATCATGACCTTGAGTAGTCATTCCATGATACCACCAATCATAGGCTGCATCTTCCAAGTGTAGACTTGCAAATTGAACAGCATCACTCTCCTTCATGGGGTTAAGTGTGAAGAAAGTCTATAATTTTTGTAGCCATGCTCTAGCTGAAATTTTATTTGTTCCATCAAAAGTAGGTGCTGTAAACTTTCTTATTTTATTTTTGAGCTCTCTTCCACTTATGTCATGCTCCCTCCTATTCTCTTTCTTGGGCATCAAAGTGTTCATCATATCCACATATTCTTTAAAAGGAACCGAACTACGAAAGTCATCATATAAGCCATTATAAGTAGCTCTCAATGCAATCAAGTTACCTGTAACCTCTTCCATGGGATTAATGGCTATATTTGGTACTGGTGGCTCATCTGTAGGCAAGAAAATAGTTTTGGTTGATTTAGATGGTGTGGATTTCAGATTTCTTGGCTCCTTTGAAGTGCTCCCTTTCTCATTAATAGATGCAACTCCTTGTAGTTTTTCTGTCAATATTCGCAAAGCCTCTCTAGTTTCTGCCAAACTATCTGCTGTTTGCTTCTAAGTATTTTGGATCTCTTGGAAGAATTTCTTTGCCATCTCATCTGGATCAACCATACTTTTCCCTTCCTTGGATTTTGTACTTTTGCTTTCAACTGGGGGTTTGATCAAAATTTATTTATTCTTTTCTTGCTGCAAATATCTTTTTTCTCTTTCACTTAGTTGCATGCGATCATAAATTTTGACATGCAATTGATTAGAAGCAACATGCAACTATAAAATATGACATGCAAGATCTGGGTAGTTGTCAAAACTAACCTGCAAGATTTGGGTAGTCGGCAAAACTGACATGCAACTTCTACAAACCCTTAGGCTGGCAAGATCATGGCTCTAATACCACTGAAATGTTCCTTTTCTGAATTTGTATGATATTTCCAACCTCTAATCAGATCTTTAAGATCAAACAACTAATATCACAAAGATCCACCAAATTTCTCAAGAAACCCCAAATTGGGTATGCTGAAAATAGTGCTAAAAGCTTCACAACTTCACAAATTATTAATAAATCTGAAAATGGACATTTTTACAAATATTTCAGCAGCATAACAGCATAGAAAATGATATTTCCAGATCTGTATAGCCTTTACACAACAGCTCACAAATGTAGGACAAAAACTATGCTCATCGGGCTCTCGAAATTAACACAAAAATGCCCGAAAACAACATAAAAACACTAATAATCTATCTCAGAAGTTTAATCACATCCCAATAGATATATTCAGCTCTATTTTAACATCTTATAGTCTAAAATACAGTAGCAACCCAAACTGATATGAAATACTCAATTGAAAACACCAAACTCATACAAAAAACACACCCAAAAACCCACAAATCTGCACTATTCAGCACAAAGGCAAACTCTGAATGAGCATGCACATGGAATGGCTTCAAAATCCCATCCTTAGCCTTCTTAGAAACCTACAAAATCCCGTTCTTGGGTCTCCTTCTCCACAAGTTTGGCAGCCTCTGAAGAACAACAAAGAAATGAGCAAAAATCAAGTTCTGGAATGAGTCCAAAATGCCTCCAAACCCCTTAAAAGAGGGCATAACCCTAACTCACGTCTAAGAGGGGTTAATAAAATATAATTTAATAATAATTTTTATTTATTAGTCTATTGGTTTCCAAATATTAGCCCCTTTTTTTGAAACTTCACCTTTTTGGAGCCTACCTGCCTTAGCAAAGTTTATTATTATTTTTAATTATTTGAAAAGGGGACATGACATTCATCATTTGAGAGCTTCTTGGAGGCATTGGTAGATAGAAGGTATGCAAGAGTTCACTAGGGGATAAGTCTAGACACCATAGATTTCTCTAATAATAATGAGGTCAAAAGATTGCAGCTAGATGTCAATGTAGCTATTAACAAAGTAAAGCAAGGCCTATCAGTTTGTGGATGCAAATATTCTATTTGCTTCTAGAGATGTGTGATGGAGAAAGGCCACAGTGATCAACATTCTTGCATGGGGAGTCATTTGTGTATAGAAAATTACAATTATTGTGCTTGAGAAGGAGACAGCTTAAGCTTATGTGGGGATTTAGCAGGGCATGAAGGAAATCACAATTACAAAAAGAAAAATCATACATGTGGTGAGAGCTGCTACTTATGTGATATGCCTTCAAATTTTAATGAGCATTTTTCTCTCAAGCCAGGGCACCTGGGCCAGCATAAATGGAGTTCTCAACACATTTCTAGCACAAAATTTTCTCTTCCAAGGTGCAATAATCCCTGTGCTATGGCTATTGAATCCAACCATAAAATGCGTTAGTATTACAAGAGATATTGTTAGAGCAAGTGCATGATAGATGATTGTAGCAAGACATGTTATATCAAAGATCACTTCCATGATTTGGATCAAAATGTAAACCATTTGTGTGTAAATGAGCATTTTTGCAGCCATGAATGTGAGATGTTGAGAATATGTGAAATCTTCTCTGAGGTAGTGAAATGAACTAGGGGTTTTTAGGCCAAATGGGGTCCTTTGAGTATGAACTTGTGTCAGAGCAAAATGGCCTGCACAAGTGTTGTGGCATTCCCATTCCTTGCTACAAAAGAAAACATGAAGGTTCACATGTTCACACTAAAAAGGAAGATTTCGTGGACCATTGTGACACTAGATGCCAGTCTTGTGGTTACTTTTGCTAGCTCCCAATTGATCACCCAAGATACAATGAGAAATATGAGAAACATAAGCTTTAATTCAAAGGGTGAAGATTTTGATATTGAAGACTGCAAGTATAAATGGAGAGAGACAGGAAAAGTAGAAATGTGTAACCTTTCGAGGGGGGTTTTGGATCCACAACCAATGGAAGATGTAGTGGAGAAAATGGAGGCAGAGATCTCATTCACCACCATGAGTGCCGCTATGGATGTAGGAAAATCCATGTCATTCAAACTCCTTCACAGAGTTAGGGATTGTGCCATTGATTTAAAATGTATTGTAGTGAGATTACACATTGGTGAAACAAAAATAATAAACCCTCTATTTAAAACTGCTAATAAACACACGAACCCACGTATTGACTTTGTAGGTATGGATCGAAACTCACAATTTTTTGTCTATAATGAGTTGTTCAAATCATGCATGTAAAGTTGTTCAGATCAGATAAGTCCACACTTACCTGGACAATAGAAAATAGATCTATAGCAACAATCTCCATTCCCTTAACACTCATTGCGATCAAAACCAACAAAATGCAAATGAACCCATGTGCGTGAAAATGTTTTTGTTTTTTACATCTAAGCCTTGTGTTGGTCAAAATTTTGACCAACACAGGGCTTAGATGTAAAAAAAAGAAATTTTTTCCTTCTACATTCTGACCAACCTAAATTTTTTTATTTGATTGTCAAAATTTTTGGGAGAAAAATGAGGTCAAATGTAGTAGTGTTAGGTAATGGCTTGGTGAATATGTCTACAATTTGTTCTTTTGTATGGACATATTCTAATCTGATGTCTTGCACCAGTTCTTTGACAAAGTGATATTTTATAGCAATGTGCTTTGTTTTGGAATGCATCACTGGATTCTTTGATATGTTAATTGTGTTGTTGTTATCAAAATACATGACTAGTAGCTCTATGATTTCAACCTTCATTCCTTCTAGCAATTGTTTGAACCAAACAATGTTAGAAAAAATCACTATTGTTGCTACATATTTTGCTTCTATTGTAGATTGGGATGTGCAGTTTTGCTTCTTTCTTGTCCAAGATACCAACCTTTTACCAAGAAAGAAAGCTCTACCACTTGTACTTTTTTTGTCATCAAGATTTCCTACCCAATCAACATCAGTGAATACCTTGAGGTCTAGGTCTCCTCCAAATTTTTACCATAAGCCATAGTCCTTAGTACCTTTTAGATATCTCAAAATTCTTTTGATTGCCATCATATAATTTTCTCTGGGTTTAGTTGAGAATCTTGCCACTATCCCAACTGCTAGGCCAATATTAGGCCATGTGTTAACTACATACTATAATTTTCCAATCATTGATTTGTATAAGGTCTAGTCTACTTCTTTGGAGTCATCATGTTTGGTAAGCTTGAGTCCAATACACATGGGGTAACCAACTGGTTTAGAATCTTCCATACCAAACTTCTTAAGTATCTCTTTTACATACTTGGATTGGGTGATATAGATACCATTCTTTTTCTGATGTTTCTGCAATCCAGCAATTTTTTTTATTTCACCAAACATGGATATCTCAAACTCTTTGTTTATTTTTGCTAAAAATGCTTTGTATAGATCATCATTTCCTATAAATAGAGTGTCATCCACAAATATCTCTACCAACAAAATTTTGTTATCTTGTCCTTCCTTGATGTATAGATTATTATTATCATTTGTTCTCTGAAAACCAATCTGTATCAAGTGGTTATGTAGTCTTTCATACTAGGCTCTAGGAGCTTGTTTGAGACCATATAGTGCCTTGTGTAATTTATATACCATGTCCCTTTTTTCAAGATCAACAAAACCTTCTAGCTATTCATTGTAGACGTCTTCATCAAGAATTCCATTCAAAAATGTAGATTTAACATTCATTTGATATACTTTGAATCCTCTATGAGCTGCATATGCAATTACAGTCCTAACACCTTCTAATCTTGCAATAGGAGAAAAAGTCTCACCATAATAAATTCCTTATTCTTGAGAATAGCCTTTACATACTAATCTATCTTTGCTTCTTGATACTTGTCCATCTTCATTCAACTTATTTCTAAATACCCATTTTTTTCGAATCACATTTTTATCTTTAGGCCTAGGAACAAGAGTCCAAATTTTGTTCTTTTTTATCTGTTTTATTTCTTCGTTCATTGCCTCAATCCAACTTTCATTTTCTATAGCATCCTTAACACTTCTAGGTTCAAAATTAGCAAGTAAACATGTACCTTTCAATTTTCTTTTTGTCATAGTACCCTTTGATTTATCTCTAATAATCTGACTAGGTCCATGATGCCTTTTGACATATTTGGCCAATATAGGTTCTTTTCCTTTTGAATGAATTGCATTGTCTTCATTTTGAATTTCAACTTCAAGCTCAAGTCACTCAGACTTGGTAGGCATTGGCTCAATAGCTTTAGAATGTGACTTGGGTCCCTGTGACTCAGTTTGTACTTCTTGCAACTCAGTAGCTGTGGAAGACTTGAGAGATGAAGTCTCCTTAGATGTGCCTAGAGATGTATTAAGTTCGAAGTAAACAAATATTTTCTAATCTTCTGGTTCCTTTTTGCTTTCTTCTTTAGTTTTTTTCCAAACTCATCAATTCTCACATGTGCACTTTCTATGATTTTATGAGTAGACAAATTCAAGCAATTATATGCCTTACTTTTGCAAGAATATCCTCAGAATATACCTTCATCACCTTTCACATCAAACTTGCCTTTTCTAGACCCTTTCAAGATATAACATTTACTACCAAATACTTTCAGGTAACTTACATTGGTTTTGTAGCCATACTATAATTCATAGGGAGTTTTATGTGAGTCCTTCTTCAACTAAACTCAGCTCAAAGTATGAACTGTAGTGTTGATGGCTTCCTTCCAATATTTGATAGCAACATTTTTTTCAATCATTAGAGTCCTTGCACAATCCATGATGGATATGTTTCTTCTTTCAGCTATTCCATTCTGCTCAGGAGTACTAGGGGCTGGTACTTGTCTTTTTTATTCCTCTTTCAATGCAAAAATTATTGAATCATTGGAGATGAATTCACCACCTCTATTTGACCTTAAGAATTTCAATCTTTTTCTAGTTTCTTGTTCTACTCTTGCTAGATACCATTTGAATTTCTTAAATGCTTCCACTAGTACATTTGAGACCATTTTTTGACCATTATTGGTTGAAAATTTGACCCAAAATTTGACCAAACTTTGACCAACTTCGACCAACCCATTGGTCAGAATTTTTTAGGTCAAAATTTTGACCAATACGTTGGTCAAAAAACCTCCATAGCCATGGTTCAAGTTCTACTAGGAATTGGTCAAAATTTCGACCAATCAAGGTAGAAAATTTCGACCAATAAAGGTAGAAATTTTGACCAATGGAGGAAAAAAATTCGACCAATAAAGGTAGAAATTTCAACCAATGAAGGTCAAAAATTTTGACCAATAAAGATAGAAATTTTGACCAATGAAGGTCAAAAATTTTGACCAATGAAGGTAGAAATTTTGACCAATGAAGGTCAAAATTTTTGACCAATGAAGGTAGAAATTTCGACCAATGAAGGTAGAAATTTTTACCAATAGGTAGGTGTAAAATTTTTTTCAGGCATTCTATAAAACAGTCACATGCCTTGCTTATGATATGACATTTTGCATGCATCCTGCACTCTCTCATCCGACTGATGATGGATTACGGAGAGTGATCTGAAACTATGATGCTAAAAAACACACACAATCAAATCCAAAACAAACTTGCATTACAAATGGATTGTGGAAATTTGATATTGTTAATTTTGCATGCATGTCTACTAGGACAAATATATGTTTAAGTTGTGATTGTCCTGGTAGACATGCATGCAATTTTACCAATATCAGATTTCCACAATCCATTTGTAGTGCAAGTTCATTTTGGATTTGATTGTGTATTTTTTAGCATCATGGTTTCAGATCACTCTATGTAATCCATCATTAGCCGGATGAGAGAGAGTGCAAGATGCATGCAAAATGTCATATCATACGCAAGACATGTGAACTATTTTATAGAATGCCTAAAAAACACTGACAGTAACTAATATGAAAAATATATAATTAGTTATATGATTGAGACAAATCATGTACCAGTGAGTTCGTCAAAATTTTGACCAGATAAATTTTGACCAATGGGTTGGTCAAATTTGGTCAAAAATTGGGTCAAAAATTTGATCAATGAAGGTCAAAAAATGAACCCAAATGCACTAGTGCAAGTATGCTTGCCAAGTTGACTCCTTGAGTTTGGTCATCAAGTCACCCCTCCAAAGTGCCTCATCAAGGTCAGTCTTTAGGTTTGCTCATCGAGCTTGCTTACCAAGTCAGCTCGCCATGTCATGTCTCTAAGTGGCCTCGCTAAGTCAGCTCGCCAACTTGCCCCACCAAGTTGCCACTTTAAGCCCACTCACCATGTTAGATTGCCAGGCTGACTCCCCAAGTCACCTCGCCAAGCTAACAATTGAAGTATGCTCACCAAGTTGACTCTCTAAGTTCACTCACCAAGTCTGCCCCCTAGGCCAACTCTCCAGGTTAGCTCACCAAGTCACCCCCACCCAGTCACCTCAATGAGTTGACTCATTAAGTCAACTCATGAATTCAACTCACCCAGTGGTTTTACCACCTTGCCCCAGCAAGTGGGCTCACTCAGTGTGCTTACAAAGTTTCCCCATAGAGTTGCTTCTCTGAGCTCACTCACCATGTAAACTCACTTGGTCGGCACACCAAGTTGACACTTTAAGTTTTCTCATCAAGTCACCCAACCAAATCACCTCATCAAGGTCAGTCTTTAAGTACACTTAGTAGGTCAGCTCACCAAGTCACTTCATGAAGTCGCCTCACCAAGTGGCCTTGATAAGTTAGCTCACCAACTTGCACTACCAAGTTGCCAATTTAAGTCGACTCAGCATATCAGCTTGCCAGGCCGACTCCCATAGTCAGCTCGCCAAGCTGACAATTCAAGTACGCTCACCAAGTCAACTCTTTAAGTTCACTCACCAAATCTACCCCTTAGGTCAACTCTCCAGGTTAGCCCCACCAAGTCACCCCTACCGAGTCACCTCAACGAGTTGACTCTTTAAGTCAGCTCACCAAGTCTACTGTTCAAGTACGCATGCTAGGTCAGCTCGCCAAGCCCACCAAGTCATGTCACCAAGTCAATTGTTCAAGTACACTCACAAAGTTGACTCTTTAAGTTTGGCTCACTAAGCTAGCCCACCAATTCATGTCACCAAGTCGCCTCAGCAAGTTGACTCGCCCACATGTCCCACCAAGTCCCCAAGTCTGCTCGCCAAGCTGACAATTCAAGTGCGCTCACCAAGTCGACTCTTTAAGTTTTCTCACCAAGTCCATCCCCTAGGTCAACTCTCTAGGTCAGATCACCAAGTCACTCCCACCGAGTCACCTCAATGAGTTGACTCTTTCAGTTAGCTCACCAAGTCTACTATTCAAGTACGCATGCCAGGTCAGCTCACCAAGCTAGCCCACCAAGTCATGTCACCAAGTCGATTGTTCGAGTACGCTCACAAAGTTGACTCTTTAAGTTCACTCATCAAGTCACCCCACCAAAGCACCTCATCAAGGTTATTCTTTAAGTCTGCTCACCAAGTCAGCTCACTAAGTTGCGACACCAAGTTGACTCACATCTCGCCTCACCAAGTGGACTCGCTAAGTCGGCTCACCAACTTGCCCCACCAAGTTGACTATTCAAGTATGCTCGCCAAGTTGAATCTTTGAGTTTGGTCATCAAGTCACCCCACCAAAGTGCCTCATCAAGGTTAGTCTTTAGGTCCGCTCATTGAGCTTGCTCACCAAGTCAGCTTGCCATGTTGAGTCTCTAAGTGGCCTCGCTAAGTTGGCTCGCCAACTTGCCCCACCAAGTTGCCACTTTAAGCCCACTCAACATGTTAGATCACTAGGCTGGCTCCCCAAGTCAACTCGCCAAGCTGACAATTGAAGTACGCTCACCAATTCTATCTCTGATTCGTTGTCTATAGCTTAAAATAGGAATACATCTACTAAAAAAAATACAAATCACTCAACAAATTTGAATGTGGTAGAAGAGTGATCAATAACATAGTGGATCGAGTCTATAGGTTTGTGGTGTTGACGACACTTGGTGGTTTGAGAAGAGATTCAAAAGGAGGCCTGGTTGAGGATGCATTTCAATAGCAAGCAAGAGCGAAGACATGATGCATGCATCACTCTGATGAAAAGACTGGCAATGAATAACATGCAAACAAATGCTTATTTTATAATCTTCAATGAAATCTATTTTCTCTTGATCAGATCAAAAGACTGCAAGACATCAGTCAAGGCATTCGCATCATGATCTTAGAAAAATTACAGTAAGTCATTGTAATCAAATTACTTTCTTTCAATATAATGGGAGGAATCTCCTTTCACAACAATTCACCAAAAACAAAAAACTCAAAACATGTAGAAAACAAAAAGTAGAGAATGCCATTTAAAGAACTTTTTTAGTGTGCTCAAGAAAGCTGGTAGGCAATATGGTACATAACTAGATTAAACATATACCCACCATTTTAATCTCATACAAGAAATCCACTAAATTGTTATCCTATTTTAAAACAAAATCAAGATTCATGAAACTACCAATTTAAAAGGTTCATAGTGCATTCTATCCATTAAGAAAAGTGCATCTTGAGATAAAGTTGTTTGAAAAGTAACCTTCCAGAACACGTGTAAAATGAAATGTACACTTTCTGCCAAGTTTAGATCAAGGATGTTCTACTTCTAGATGAAGAGGTTCTGCAAGTCTAAAATAAAACTACAGCTCCAAAATCAATGACAATTTTTCTGTTTATAGTGTTACTACTGCCACAAACATAGGAAAGATACATAAGAATATGCCCACTATTTAGAAACATCATATAGTAAGACACAAAATGTTGAAGGGAAAAGAAGTGGAGGTTCATAGAATTAAAATTACAATTAACAAAAAAAAATCATTTTGGCATATAGAATTAAAATTACATAAACTTTCTTAACTAAATTTTGATCAATATTTTGACCTTCCAAATCCCAAAAGTATTTTTGAATGCAAGCATCTCCATTAGCCTGATTCAAATAAGCATGGAACATATCAAAAGCTACAGTCCCAAAATATAGTCCAATATCCAAATAAGAGATATTTGGGTGTGGAACAGAGGTTGCATTTTCCTTATGCTCATAGATGTCATTGAAAAATAACCAATGCACTAATTCAAGTCAACTAAAAGGGGATACAAATGGACTTAACACAAAAAGCACATAAAATGAAGGTAAAGGAGATATTTCGTAAGAATTTCCTTTCATTCTTTTAGAAATTTCAATTTTAAATACTGCAAATGACTGCATAATGAGAGGTTTGGAAGATGCTATAATGGCTTTGCAATATGGCTCCCATTGATTTAAGGTGTGACCTCGATTGATTTTACACTGGGAAGACACAAACTCCATCAGGGTCATCAATAAATCTAGTATGCCATTATCAAATAGATGAAGCTTATCCTTGCATAGACCCAGAAATATCCTCCAATTTGGCTGATCAATTTTTGTTTGCCATTGATCACAATGCATGTCCTCATGCTCTGTATCACAATTCTCTAAGCCTTTGGTATTCTTTGAAATCGTATTGCACATCCGTTTATGCATAAACATGTTTATTACAGGATGACCTAGAACTGTGCGAATGATTTCTTCAATAGACATCATATCGAAACTAGCATCAAGTCTATCCGTACAATAATCACTCCAGAATCCCTCTATAGCATGAATCAGAAGATGCCTTAAGAGAGAAAAGCAGGTTTCTAGTTTCTCTTTTGAGTCTACCTCTTTGCTCGATGATGATTCTATTTGTAAAATCCAATGCAAAATCAACTATAGCATGTTAATGTAATCAAAAGAAACTTGACATAATTTTGCCTCCAGAATGGCTTTCATGCACACGCAGCTCAAAAGCTTTGATTGATAACAATTTGCACTTAACATAAACAAAACAAAGAATGGTATGGATTGGATAAAAGAAACAAAAGCTACAGTAGCCGAATCATTAGAACATCCACCACCCATGGAAATAGATAGTGACTGCTTCTCTATACTTTTATGTCTCATTTGATAAATTTTGAACCCATTATCCAAAGAAGAGTCTTGCTTATCAACATGATGTACTTGGAGATTACCATTATCTCTACTTGTCTGATAAAAATATCTGGCAAGCTTCAGACCCAATAAGAAATAATCATCCTAGGCCTCAAAAATTCTACCAAAAAGATCTCTATGCGCACACAACAAAGCCAACAAGATAGAAAAGTTCTTTCCAAACACTTTATGGCATAATGTAACAAGGGAAGGAAAGTTTTCCACTATTTCCTTTGGCATTGCAGATACTATGGAGGATGCAAATGTAGTTGCTGCACCAGATTTCCTCTCACAATCTGTATTCACTACAAGTGACAACACTTGGGAAAGAGATCGTTGAACAGTAGGATTTCCTTTTCCCATAAAGTGAGTATCTATTGATTCCAAATTGGATCTCACTTGCTCATTGGATAATATGCCTTGGGAAAAATGAAGCAAACTTCTCAATGGACTCCATTCACAAAGAAAATCTTCTAAACCATGATCAGATTGATATACTTGATTGATTTTTGGAAGCAAAGTAGTCACAATTGTCAAAGATAACGACCTTGAATTAGCCTGTGAGAGGAAATATCCACTTGTCAACATAAGGATCTGACTTCAAACTCAGAATGAACTATATGAAGAAGAACAAATACACACCTGAGCCTGCAAAAGAAAGTTCATCACACTGGCTACATAGAATGAAATCATTGTCCGGTGGGCAAGCTTTTGACTTTTAGAACTTGACTCGACAACTCGAAGGCAGTTTTGCAAGACACAGATCACAAGAGGGCTAAAATGTGGAGGTGAAAGATCTGCATAATTTTTAATGAGTAAGTTATTAATCAAAAATAAAAGAGTAAATGAATAGACAAGAAACTTTATTATATAGAAATGATTAAGCCGACTAGAAGGATAATATTAGTTGACTCTGGACATAGTTGGATGTAATTTTTGGTGCCTCTCAATTTCTTCACCAAAATCTTGGTCATCGTCCCCACAACCACATTAGAGGTCACATAAGTAGTCTGTCAAAATCTTGGTCATTATATCCATAGCGGCTTTAGAGGTCATATAAGCAGTGCATCCCACGTCAATTGTTAATTTCTATTTTTGACAACATATTAATTTTATTAAAATGGAGTTAGTTTAGGACTACCTCCAAACCTAAGATTTGTTTCAATCAGGAGAGCTACTAAACTAACTAGTTTTATGGATAAAGATTCATGAATTCAGAGTCTACCTGCCAAGAGGAAAAACAATAAGCTCTGATCCTATAATCTCTCAAAACAAACAAACTCTATTAAGTTATATGGTTGTTACAAAAAGCACTCATTAAACACATTCAGCCAAATGAATTTTTTGAGAATAGATTTCTGTTCTCCAATGAGGATCAAGACTGTTTGAATTTTCTAAGAATAGATTTCTATTCTCCAAAGAGGATCAAAATTCTTTAATGCTGAATTCTACAGTAAATAGTCTGTGCCCTCTATTAACCAATTTATGCAATTTTTAAATACCAATCACAATTTCCATGTTTTCCTTTTAGGGAGCAAGATTTATTGTCACTTTCTTATAGAAGATAAAATCATTAATGTCCACTGTAAGTGTCACCGCTGTCCATGTTGACATCATCAAGTGCCAACTCATGGGCTTCTAAAACTATAAAAGGGAGAGAATCAAATGGATTGAATCATCAATTGCAATTTGCAGTATATTCTTGAAAGAAAAGATGTCAAAGGCAATGGGAGTTCTAATTTGTGTTGTAGTGATGATGAGTATGTATAATGTGCAGGCAATAAGTGTGCATTTTTTAGATGTGGAAGGTGCATTATGCTGCAATATGTATGAGGCACATAGTAGGGTCAGCTCTTGTGTTTTGAATGGAAGAATGATAGAGAAACCAAATGGCCAAATGGCTCTTGTGTTTAAGCATTGTAAACGAACACATCTAAGCAATCTAAATATAATGCCAAATTGCTAGAATCTACCTACTATTTGCAATAGTTCCTCCAATGATGAAGGCAAAACAATCAATTTTCCACGTAATATATCTGATTTCTGAGTGCTTGGATGAGATAAGTGTATTGTTACTCTTTTGGGTGGACTTGCAACTGATTGACGATAAAAAGAGTTGGAGATTGAGTTAATTTTCAGATCCCCTATTGCAGAATTCATGCTCATCTCCCATTCAAACATGCCAAACAATGAACGGTGAAAATCATCCAATTTTTCAATATGCTTATTGTAAAACGAATTAGTTACAATGCAAATGATTAGTATGGCTGCTGATCAGGGGGACTATTATATTTTATGGAATTTAGTTTAGGTTTCTACTCTAAGGCTACTCTGTTCATTAATAAGAATTTTATAGGAAGAAAGCTTTTACGAGGGGATTCAACCTGTTAATATGATTTTTTCCAAAATATCAATTCATAAGATCAAAAACATTGGTCCATTGATAATAAGAGTAATAAATAATTTAACTAACCAGAGAAGTGAAGCCATTATAATCTGCATCTTTAGATTTGGATCCTCTTTTCAGAAGTTCTTCCATGAATTGAGCATTCCCTTTTGAAGCTGTATAGTTAAGGCCTATTGGCAATGGAGACTTTGCATCACTTTCTGTATAAGCAACCTATATTTTGGATGGAAAATGCTCTAAATTTGTTCCTTTAAGCTGCTTCAGATGCTGTTGAAAATGAGAGAATGTAAAAATTATCTTCACCATCTTGTAAGAGAGGGTTTGTTATTGCTTCCCTCAATATGCCTAAAGAATGTAGCTTCATGGTTTAAAAAAATGTTTTCATTGAATAAACTAAACAGTGTCAGAGCAGGAATCATACCAAATAGTGTCAAAGTAGGAATCATGATAGATATGGAAAAGGAATGCAAGATTGCGAGAATGTAACTTACAACTGTTCTAGAAATAACTATATATAGCTCAGATGGGATGTCATTCTGGAGAATTACATCTTCTCTAGGAGGAATGTACTCTGCCACCATCTCCATCACTTGTAAAGAGGAATGCACATAGAGATAAATGCTTAAAACCTTACATAACTTCAATATGACTAGTACACAAATACTCACAAGAAAAAAAAATACAAGAAATTGAGAATAGTAACGATATAAAATTCATTTCAAATCTTGGAAACAAAATAGGGGAAGAGATCTAGTAGCCACCACGGGGTCATTTATCATGAGGAGGGTTTTGTGATAGATACTTCCTAATTGTCATTTTTAAAAAGTTCCAAAAATTGATAACATATATATTAATAGCTGATAATACATGTACTAATAGTCGATCACACACGTACTAATAGTTGATCATTTTTTATCATTCTTGGTTGCTGATTGGTCCAGTTGTGCCAAAAGTACTATTTTTTTGGTGAGGGGCTATTGGAATATGGATGAGTGTTTTAAAATGACACTTTTCAATGACTTCGCACTCCATTGCTTCTAAGAGATCCCAAACATAAAACCTTAGCTTTAAACTCTTGAGTCACCTACAAAGCTACATTGGAAAAATCAGCACAATTCAACTTACAGTTTAGGAGATCTAAGTGCTCAAAATTAACTTAGATGGCTATTAGATCTCTTCCCTTATAGAGAACAGTTCAAATTAAATTGGTATAAGAGGTAATCATTAACCCATTTATGAGGCAAAGCAAATGATTGCTATTTGTAAACCTTACAATCTTATAATCTTACATATTCTTTCATTCTCTTAGCATTTTGATTAATAGATCATAGAATGTAATCTGAAATGTTGATATAAAAAATTATACAAACTAAATTCTAAAACAATTAAATGATATAAACATAGATTGTGAAAATCTCTAAACCCACACTAACAAATTTTTAGCAAAATGTGATCAATTTACCATCTAAGTAATGAAATCATCTGAAACTCCATGAAAGAGATAGACTTTCTATGTTTTTGAGTAAAACAAATGTTGAGCTATGGCAGACTGAATTGCCCTGGGAAGGCCTGCTACAGTTTGCTGCTACAAAGCTTCCATTTTGAACTTGAGCCTCATATGTCCAAGAATTTGTTCTTTTAGTGTATGTGGCAATCTATTTCTATCACAGAAATTTGAGGCAGCATTCACTGCATCTCTCTATACCCCTTCTAACATAGCACTCCATCAGCAATTACATAGAAAAGCATTATACTAGGTTATTAATATGCATCTTAATTAATACTATTAGTGCATATACTTACAAAGTTAAATGTTCTTCGAGTGCCATGGACACCAAGATTGGTCATATTGCCTATCAAGTAGGCTTGTAACCCAAGATTGAAGAGCATGTATGCTATAGTGAAAACCATTTCTCCAGTGTTCTTAGCATGGAGATCTCCATACCCAACAGTGCTTAAGGTTGTTATAGACCAATACATGGAGGAGACATATGCAGTCCAGAGGCTTTCCTTCTTGAAGTTTGGGTATGTATTACCGATGCAAGATCTTTTGGGGTTAGGATATCTCCGTGCCAGTAGGTAGTAGAAACACCCACCACAATGGACAGCAAAAAGAGTCACCTGGACCATCACAATCCCTTATAATCATCCTTGTTTAAGATGCAACGGAATCAAGAAATCAAATATCAATCACAGAGATGTATTGACTCCTTACACAAATAAGCTTTATGCATCTTTTCCAGAAGTAATTCAAGCGCACGTCTTTCTCTAACCTAAATCTCAGCAAAGAATTTTCCTAAGTTTTTTGCAGAGATCTTCAGGTGAACTTTTAGTTATTTAAAACCTTTCCAATTAATACCTAATGCTTTAATAGACTTGAATTATGTTTCTGATTTAGGAGATTACTGCAGCAATTTTTTTATCTTAACAAGAAAAGATGGAACTTATTGCAAGATTCTTTTGAAAACAATTAGGCAGATTGATTACGTTCGGGCGTGTAGTTACTTAATCCATGGTTAATAAAATAAATATCCAACACATCCTTTTTCTGATGATGGTTCACTGGAGAGATCTAATTGTAATAATCATACACTTCTGAATTCAATTGTGTAAGATCTATTATATTCTATGATCTATTATAGAAATAATATGAACAAATTATTACGAACTATTTAAAAAAGCTCTCATATTTTTAAGATAAAATTGATTTAAAAACTTGATCTCAGAAAAAAACTGTAGTTAAATCTCCAATTAAGTGCAATTCTATAAAAAGGGAAAGAATGTGCAACTATATATTCTATATTCTAACTATGGGTATGAAGATAATGAAATACTTGGAAAATAGTGCACTGACCCTCCTCAAATGCCATAAACTTCACGATGAGGATTGAGTAAATAGGAAAGAGAGCCCACGTTTTCCAGAAGAAGCTCGACCAGGGTGCAGGGTGCAGATTCGCTTTCAAGACCAACCCACATTTTTTTGTAGCTGTAGCAGGGGGAAATTCGCTTTGAATACCAGCCCTACCCTCTGCAAAAACCATGCAAAAATTTAGAGAAAACCTCAAATGAAATCAGGTGCGAGAAAGACCTAAAATGAAAAATGGTTTTTTCCTTTGTGGATGTATAAGCCCTGTGTTAGTTGAAATTTTGACCAACACGGGTCTTATATTAAAGAATGGAGCAGAGGAGGCATCTCACAGTCCATTCTCTCCTCTTCTGCTCTAGCCTTGGGCATCTTATCTTCTTATCTTTGATGCCATGCCACTTGCGGCATCACATCAAAGAGGGGCAAAATGTAGACACCTAAAAACCTTTAGAAAATAAAGTATTTTTATTTTCTAAAAAAGTCCTGATGACATCATCATTTATTAATTAATTATTTAATTTTTATGCCATTAAATCCCTTTATCTTAATTAAAAATATTTAATTAAGGAATCCCTCCCAAAAATGTTTAAATCTTATTTAAACATTATTTCCTTATTTATTAATTATTTAATTAATAAATTGACCAAAAATCCTAAAATAAATAAAAAATTTATTTTTTGCCCAAAACTTGGCCAATTTCCTTAAGACCACTAACCTCTTCCAAAGTCTTCTAATCCTTCTTTAATTTTAATTAAAGGCTAATCCCATCATTTCCTACGCCTAATCTCAACTCAAAATATTTAATTAAGATTAAATATTAATCCTCATGTTTATTAAAAAAGTTTTAATAAATATCTCCTCAACCCAAACCCTTGAAATAAATAAAACTTTATTTATTTCCTAAAAATCTAATTTATCCTCATCCTAAGAAGTTCTAGACTCTTCTAGAAAGTCTTCATCCTCATCCTAGGAAATTCTAGACTATTCTAGAAAGTCTTTATCCTCATCCAAAATCTAGACTCTTCTAGAAGATGTCTTTAAACCTAATCCTAATCCCCTCCTAACCTTGTCACATTCCTTAAACATGGGTTAAAACTTACTAACCCAAGCCAAAGTTAACAAATATCTCCTCTTTCACCCACCCTCATTAAATGCCATCCACTTGCCTATCCCTAAGCTAATCCTAAACCATCCTAATCCATCCTCTAATCATTTGCACAAGCCTAAAAAAGCTTAAAACTTTCCTAATCAAGTCCAAGTCGAAATGCTCTCATCACCCTCAAAATATCTCAACCATAAAACTTTATGAAGTCCACTAGGTCATAAATGACTCTTACAAGCCCTTTTATTGCTCTTACAAGTCATTATGAGGGTCTTTATGAAGATTTTATCCCTTGAGCCTCCTTTGTTGACTCATCCTTCCCCTTTCCTCCATCCTCTCACCATGTGACATGTGTCACTCCTTGATTGGCTATAAGGAAGCACAATCCATGTGCTCTCCTCTCATGCAATCTAAGCCCTCCATAAGCTTTTTTCCATCCTTGCATCTTAGCCCTCAATCCCTCAAGCCTCTTGCCTATAAATTGGATCCTTCCCTTTTGCAAAATAACACAATCCATGAAGTAAAGTTATAATGCTATTTTGAGAGCCAAATCCATACTAAAGCCATCTATCCACACCAAAAATCCACAATCATCCATTGAAGCCCTTTTTGAAGCATAAAGCTTGAGCATACATCCTATCTATTTAGACAAAGCTACTCAACAAGAGAGCTTCTTATTGAGAGAGCCCATTAATGGCTCATATTCTCAATTAAGAGCTCATCTTAGTCTATCTTGAAGTTTATGAATTTTTTTTAGTTTGTAGAAGCTTTATTTAAATTTGGTTTCTATTAGCATACTAACATTGCTCATATACATTTTGGCACGCCCGGTGGGACCCCGCATGGGTCATCTTCATTAGCTTTTTTAGTCAAGTTTTGTATGTCATTTGCTGATTTTGGCTAATTTTACTTGTTTTTGTGATTGGAAGGATTGTATAAATTGGTTTTGTAGGTCCACATGAGCATAAAGAAGACAAAGGAACTCATAATCTATCTCATAGTGTTTGCAGATTTTTCAAGCTTATAGGTGGACAAAGCACTTGGAATTCTTCTTCCTCTTCTTGTCTATATTCTTCTTATTCCATCTACTTCTTCTTCTTCTTCTTGTGAGAGATCTTGGCCATTTTTTTTAAGGAAGCAAAATCATACACACTTCTTTTTAGTGCTTAAAATGAACCCCCAAATCATACTTAAATCTATTAAAAACTAAAAATTTGTCAAAAAAAAAAAAAAACTTTTAACAAGTGAAACTAAACCAATCCAATCATTTGCATCCTTGCAACATCAAGGTTTTAGATGCATTCATGCAAAATTAGGAACACTTCATTTTTGGGAATTTAAAAAGAACTTCAAGTTTCCATTTCAAAAAGTTCAAAATCAACACTAAGTGCACACTAAAGTTCTTTTAAAAAATCTCATGAAAACTAAGAGTCCTAAATGGTTGCCAAAAATTGTCCTAAAAGCTTTGTTATTTGTTCCAAACAAATGTCTTATTGCAAAATCTTGAATGTTTCTTAGGTTTTTCATGCATCAAAACAATCTAGGAATATCATTTTTGGGCTTAAAACATGCAAACTAGAACACAAAATCTTGAATGAAAACCAAAGTCCAAAGAGTCATTTTCACTTTTGAGTCCAAAACAATCTTGAATGATCTAAGGTTAAAACAAAGCACTTCAAAGTTCTTAAAACAATACACAAAATCTCAATCTTGAATGTTCAAAGGAAAAAACTTGAATGTTTAACCACTTTTCTTTGAATGCATGTTGCTAAAATCACTCTTGAGTGCCATGGATTAAAATCAAAGTTTGTTTTTTTATGAATGCATGATTAAAACAACAAATCCAATCTTGAATGTCATAGATCAAATAATCATCTTTTGGAGCATAAAAAGAATCTACATTTTTGTAATCTTTTAAGTTATAAAAACAAATAAAAATTCTTTGAGTGAGTTTGTCGTTGGACTCACCCTCCTTAATCACCCATCAATTTAACCATTGGTTGCAATCTCAGTGCCATCTATGGGGATGGGTCCACCTAAGAGGGTGTTAAGTGCTCCATGCAAATCAAACTCCACTCACTTGGGTTTTTAGTGGTTTTTCTAAGTTAGAAAATTCCTTGAATGCACATTAATCTTGCTCACACTTCATTTGGGCATAAAAATTGGATAAATCTTGACGTGGAGGGCCTTCGAGCACGCGCTTGGCAATCGAGTTTCACACATCTTTGTTTTGGGCTTAAAATAAACTCACACTCAATCTTGAATGCCTAAAAATCAATGAACATCGCATGGTTTTGACGCAATTTCAATGATGCTCGCATTTCTTATGTTGATGATCTCTCGACTTTCATTATGCTAATGATGCTGTCAAATTGGAACGAACATTGTATGCCATAATCACAAGTGTCTTCAATCATAGCTTACAAAATTTAAATCATCAATTGGAATGAACGCGTGTCTTTTAAAGCCCAAGATCATGTATGTGGTCTTGTTTTAAACTTTTTAGGAGGCCTGCTTGGGGATTTCATCACCCCTTGGGACGACCTCAACTCCAGCGTTTCGGCGGAGTATAAAGATCGGGAGGTGAATCCAAAGACACCTCTCTTGGGATCAAAATTTTGTCACTCGGGCTAAGCCTCAAGGAACTTTATACCCTTGAGAAGTGAAAGAGGAGAAGTGGGTTACCGCTCCTCTCAGCTGTGTGACATCTTTTTGGTTTCATCTACGGATTTGGGCGTCACATACCTTGTGTATATCGAGGACTCCCTAGCTAAACCAAATTTCATCCTTGTAAAAAGCTTCCTAGGATGTTGGTGTGTTTGACGTGCTTGCTCAAAACTTTTGTTTGCTTATTTGTTCATAGCTTTTGAATGAATGTTTGCCAACTTTGGTCAAAATCCCAAAAAAGCAAAAATCTCCCAGCTCAAGGCATACTTAGCGTAGTCACTGCCTCATCATAAAATCATCCAAGCTCCCCTGCTGCAACCGAATCTATCTAGTTCTTTGCCTTAGAACAATCCCAAATCAAAAGTCTCTCCAAATCATCCCCCCCCCCAGCTAGCTAGCAACCCAATCCAAAATCACCCAAGCCTTTAAAGAGTTGTTGTAACTTTGCAAAAATTTGCTATCCAATCAATCTATCCTACCAATCAACCAATCTCACCAAGATTATCCCTCTGACAGAGCATTGTCTAGGGTAATCTAGCTTTGTCACTTGCAACCCTCATCACATTGAGCTAAAGGTTGGGATCCACAAGTGGTCAATCTCGTGTCATGCCCATATGATCATTAGTCTATCCTCAAGTTGACACAGCCACCACCAAATCCAACGCATAGGAAAGCAAAACTCTCACCTTTTGACAGCATGCCCTTGAAGTCTTCCATCCATAGGAAAGCCAAAAATCTCCAGCCAATCCTCCTTAGGTCTGTCATGCAGCTTTGACTCTCCCTAGGAAATCTTTCATCAGCCAATCCAAAATCTGTGCTTAATCCAAATCCAACCATGAGCTTCCGTGTTCATCCATATGCAAGACCCCATCCCCATCAAACTCACCATCAAAGCATGAAGTACCAATCCTATCATGATGTGTTTGGTCACATTGTCCTTGCTCCCGCCACCTCCTATTCCAATGATGATGAAAATCTTGTTGACTATGACGGGTATATTGAAAGCCTTAGAAACATTCCCCCAAGCATCCCCCAAAATCCAAGAGTTATTCCAAACTATCTAGTCATGCCATCCGATATTCCAGCTTCCCCTCCATCACCCCATCAACCAAGCTTCCAATCTTCCACCCCCATCACACTAGCTATTCCTGTCAATCCACCTCCACCTTCAACACATGAGTCTCGAAGGAATCTCCTAGAGGAAATACAAGAAAAGTTTCCTCCAACAGTCGATAAGCCATGTCATCTAATCCAACCATGTGAAGTAGTTAGTGATGAAGCTTCCCCATCTATAATATCACCTCCATCTCCCATAGCTATCATCCCCATACCATCCATCAAATTGCTTAAAATCCTTCCACTTCCCGCAAGCATCAAAATCCCACCACCTATCAAATCCCTCCAAATCCTATCCACATCGCCTCCAAGCATTTCCCAAATCTCTCGTAATGACCCTTATGCATCCATCTTCTACTCACCCATCTCCACTACTGAATCTCCCATCTATCCATCCGCTACCTTTGAAGAATCCATCCCTTCACCTTCTATCGCACCATCCACTCCAAACCAATCCTATCAAGATCCTACCCAAAAGCATGTTGATGTCCCCCAAAGCATAAATGAAGATATCATCGTACCATGTCTTCCATCCATAGTGCAGTCACCATCTCCTCCATCTCCAAAACCTCGAGCCATATCTCCTCCACTACAAGATATCTTGTCATCCCACCAGCTACATCAAGATCCTATCCTTCCATCTCCCCCGCTCCATGCTTCCATCTTACCACCTATTCAAGCTATTCCACCATCTATAATCTACCCTCTTGGTTCACTTACATTCATCCACGGTGGCCCTCTCTCAGCAGAAGAATTAAGAACAGTATCTCCCCATTGCAATACACCTAATAAATCACTTCTACCATTTTCTGCAAGCAAAAAGTTTCCTCAGCTTGTTCAAATGCTCAATCGATGGCATTATCAAGGTCAAGGTTTAGGACCACAAGAGCAAGGAATCAGAGAGCCGATTATTGCACAAAAAAATCTAGGATTTCATGGTCTTGGATATGTATGCAAAGGCTCACCATCTAAAGGTGTTGGTACACCACACCCCCAAACCAAGCCTATCCCCAAGCCCACCATGCCAGCCTCCCATCACTCCTTCAAGAAATCTTATGTCATCCCCCCTCCACCATATTTGCAACCCAAAACAACCTACCATATCTCCCCTTCATCCGCTAAATCCATTTTGGGTCCCTATGTCCCAAAATCTACCATCCTCCATCCTCCTATTAGCCATCATAAAAATCCTATTCCATCCATTCCTATGCAAGATCAACAAAGGCACATATCAGGGCACATCATCCATCATCATCCCCCTACATGCTCTTTCATATCCTCTCCATCTCACAAAGCTTCTCCTAACCATCTTCCCAAAGCTTACCACAGCAATGTGAATGCCAACTTCAAAATGCATAAAGCTAAAAATCCACATCCTAGGCAATCATATGTCTATTCTAAAAGACATACTCCAAAAAGGAAAATTCCAATCAAAGAATGCAAAACAATGCAAAAGCCTATGAAAAGAAAATCCAAAACCATGTGGATCCCCTAGAAAAAAGTTGAAACCCAATGCATAATGGCATCCACCATTGCTAATCCCCCATCTAGTGACTCATGTCCCCCATCTCCTAACTCCATCTTGGGTGCCTATATCCCCAAGCACGCTTCCACAAATCGTCCATCACGCCCGCATCTACCATCTATCCCCCATATGCTCTTTTCACACCCGTTCCAACATGTGCCAATGTTTCTCTTGCAAGCATCCCCATCTCATGCTCCTTTCCAGCATTTTCATCCCTCCATCTCCTACCATCAATCCCATCTAATCCGATATATTGCATAAATCACACATCCGGTGTACCAACAGCTACCAACAAAATTGAACATTCCAACAGCCAGTGAAAAATCCCATAATAGCCAAAATAGCTGAAGAAAGCCAAAATCATTCCAGCTAAGTCCAAAGTCAAAAAGTCAAAAAAGAAAAGAAAAATAAAGCGTCCACTGGTGAAAACTTGGCAATTCAAGCGCCTTGGACAAGTACCATGATGAAAACTTGGCAAACAAGAATCATGCGTAATCCTGCCATCCCCAGCTTAGCCTATCACCCTCATGCTTTTGGTCATCTCTTGACATCCAACTCTATCTTCCAATCCACCTATCCTCCATCCTCCAGCTTCCATCTCACACCATCCACTAATCTTATGCAGCTTCAGCCAATCATCTCAGCTATCATCCATCTCCCTAGCCCCTTCAACTTTTTCCATATTAGCTTCAATCCTATCACATCCATCATAAGACCTCCTTCCGCATGTTATCTTCTGATTGGGGGCACTATATTCCTTGGAGATCTTGTCTTGTCCATCCTCCCTTGTCATTGGTATCTAGCTCTAGGCTATCCTCATGCAAACCCAATGTCATCTCTTTATATCCATCATAATCCTAGCTATCTACCATCCTATCCAGCCATCTCATCCTGCTCCTCTAGCTATCCTTGGTCACAAAATCTCTCATCATCATTGGATGCATCCTGCCAAATCCATATCTTTCACTATCACCCCACCCTTAGCTTTTGCATCTTGCACAACATCGAACCATCTCGCTATCCTATGATCCTGAGCTTTTGCCTACTTGTAACTATCTTGGTCTGTTAGCTTGTACCATATCTTGATTAGCTCACTTGTAAATATCTTGGTTAGTCAGCTTGTACATCCTCTTTAGTTTAGTACCATTGCATCTATCTAGCTTTTGTGTCAGTTCCTCCTTGATCAACATCTTGCACCCATCGCACATCTTGGGTAGCTATTCCAATGCATCCTTTAGCTAGATTTCCTGTCACCAAAGTGTTATCTTTCTTAGTTCAGCTTGCCAGACACATCATTCATCCAAATCCACCAGCTTCGGTGCTCTCCGATAGGTCCTTGCAGGATATAGCTTTCCTCATGTCTGATCTTGGTCCGTTAGTACCTCATCCTACCCATCTCGTTGGCAAACAGTTCTCTTTTGGATTTTCACTTTCTTTTGATTTGGACTCTTCCCTATTGGGTCTTGAAATATCTTTTCCAAGCAATCTTCTTGTTCCCTCCTCAAAGTTGCCACGATCTTCCATATCATGGTATACTATGAATGGGGCAATCAGAGCATAAGGTCTTGATCATGTCTTTTGCTTTTTTTCTTTTTTGCTTGTGGGTTACCCAGTGTCGTTTCCACACTGCTTCCTCTGGGATTCATGTGTGATACTGGGGCAATCCTTGCGTGTTTGTTTTGAGTCAGTTCGTCAGTCCTTTGGATGGTTGGTGAAAAGGCCTTGATGTTCATGGTAACCTTGGCAATTAACCAACAGTCCTATAGCAAATCTAGTGCTCAACTACATGGTGGTACTTCTCTTTGAAGTATCCCCCCCGCTCAAAAAGCTTCAATGGTTTTCCTTCATCTCCATTATCCCCCATCCATATCTAGCATCCGTCTCTCCTACCCCAGCTGATGCATCAATATCTCTTTGAATCACTCATCACTCTTAGCTTTAGGGATCCACAATCCTAGTCTTAGGGATCCACCAATCCAAATCAATCCACCAAGCCTCATCTTTCGAGATCCACAATCCTAGTCCTAGGGATCTCCGAAACCCATCTTCCACCAATCTGACTTTTTGACATCCTGTTGCATCAGCTTTATAATCTCCCCATCCATCTCCCTATCCTAGATTCCTTTTTATAGCGCTCCGCTCCTTCATCCTCCACCTTCCCTAAGGTCTTAAGCTTGCTTCCTCTTGTGCATCTGATTCTCCTTTATCATTCTCCAATAGTGAGAGTTTGAGCTAATTCAGCCCCTTCTCTTTGCCAATCTGAGTCTCCTTGCTCATCTCGGATTCTTGTACTTTTCAAAAAGCCATTGAGCCTCGATTTCTCTCCTCGCTACCTTCTTGAGGGGGCATCTCACAGTCCATTCTCTCCTCTTCTGCTCTAGCCTTGGGAATCTTATTCTCTTATCTTTGATGCCATGCCACTTGTGGCATCACATCAAAGAGGGGCAAAATGTAGACACCTAAAAACCTTTAGAAAATAAAGTATTTTTATTTTCTGAAAAAGTCCTGATGACATCATCATTTATTAATTAATTATTTAATTTTTATGCCATTAAATCCCTTTATCTTAATTAAAAATATTTAATTAAGGAATCCCTCCCAAAAATGTTTAAATCTTATTTAAACATTATTTCCTTATTTATTAATTATTTAATTAATAAATTGACCAAAAATCCTAAAATAAATAAAAAATTTATTTTTTGCCCAAAACTTGGCCAATTTCCTTAAGACCACTAACCTCTTCCAAAGTCTTCTAATCCTTCTTTAATTTTAATTAAAGGCTAATCCCATCATTTCCTACCCCTAATCTCAACTCAAAATATTTAATTAAGATTAAATATTAATCCTCATGTTTATTAAAAAAGTTTTAATAAATATCTCCTCAACCCAAACCCTTGAAATAAATAAAACTTTATTTATTTCCTAAAAATCTAATTTATCCTCATCCTAAGAAGTTCTAGACTCTTCTAGAAAGTCTTCATCCTCATCCTAGGAAATTCTAGACTATTCTAGAAAGTCTTTATCCTCATCCAAAATCTAGACTCTTCTAGAAGATGTCTTTAAACCTAATCCTAATCCCCTCCTAACCTTGTCACATTCCCTAAACATGGGTTAAAACTTACTAACCCAAGCCAAAGTTAACAAATATCTCCTCCTTCACCCACCCTCATTAAATGCCATCCACTTGCCTATCCCTAAGCTAATCCTAAACCATCCTAATCCATCCTCTAATCATTTGCACAAGCCTAAAAAAGCTTAAAACTTTCCTAATCAAGTCCAAGTCAAAATTGCTCTCATCACCCTCAAAATATCTCAACCATAAAACTTTATGAAGTCCACTAGGTCATAAATGACTCTTACAAGCCCTTTTATTGCTCTTACAAGTCATTATGAGGGTCTTTATGAAGATTTTATCCCTTGAGCCTCCTTTGTTGACTCATCCTTCCCCTTTCCTCCATCCTCTCACCATGTGACATGTGTCACTCCTTGATTGGCTATAAGGAAGCACAATCCATGTGCTCTCCTCTCATGCAATCTGAGCCCTCCATAAGCTTTTTCCCATCCTTGCATCTTAGCCCTCAATCCCTCAAGCCTCTTGCCTATAAATTGGATCTTTCCCTTTTGCAAAATAACACAATCCATGAAGTAAAGTTATAATGCTATTTTGAGAGCCAAATCCATACTAAAGCCATCTATCCACACCAAAAATCCACAATCATCCATTGAAGCCCTTTTTGAAGCATAAATCTTGAGCATACATCCTATCTATTTAGACAAAGCTACTCAACAAGAGAGCTTCTTATTGAGAGAGCCCATTAATGGCTCATATTCTCAATTAAGAGCTCATCTTAGTCTATCTTGAAGTTTATGAATTTTGTTTAGTTTGTAGAAGCTTTATTTAAATTTGGTTTCTATTAGCATACTAACACCCGTCCATTCTCTCCTCTTCTGCTCTAGCCTTGGGCATCTTATTTTCTTATCTTTAATGCCATGCCACTTGCGGCAGCACATCAAAGAGGGGCAAAATGTAGACACCTAAAAACCTTTAGAAAATAAAGTATTTTTATTTTCTGAAAAAGTCCTGATGACATCATCATTTATTAATTAATTAATTATTTAATTAATTAATTAATTTTTATGCCATTAAATCCCTTTATCTTAATTAAAAATATTTAATTAAGGAATCCCTCCCAAAAATGTTTAAATCTTATTTAAACATTATTTCCTTATTTATTAATTATTTAATTAATAAATTGACCAAAAATCTTAGAATAAATAAAAAAATTTATTTTTTGCCCAAAACTTGGCCAATTTCCTTATGACCAATAACCTCTTCCAAAATCTTCTAATCCTTCTTTAATTTCAATTAAAGGCTAATCCTATCATTTCCTACCCCTAATCTCAACTCAAAATATTTAATTAAGATTAAATATTAATCCTCATGTTTATTAAAAATGTTTTAATAAATAACTCCTCAACCCAAACCCTTGAAATAAATAAAACTTTATTTATTTCCTAAAAATATAATTTATCCTCACCCTAAGAAGTTCTAGACTCTTCTAGAAAGTCTTCATCCTCATCCTAGGAAATTCTAGACTATTCTAGAAAGTCTTTATCCTCATCCAAAATCTAGACTCTTCTAGAAGATGTCTTTAAACCTAATCCTAATCCCCTCCTAACCTTGTCACATTCCCTAAACATGGGTTAAAACTTACTAACCCAAGCCAAAGTTAACAAATATCTCCTCCTTCACCCACCCTCATTAAATGCCATCCACTTGCCTATCCCTAAGCTAATCCTAAACCATCCTAATCCATCCTCTAATCATTTGCACAAGCCTAAGCAAGCTTAAAACCTTCCTAATCAAGTCCAAGTCGAATTTTCTCTCATCACCCTCAAAATATCTCAACCATAAAACTTTATGAAGTCCACTAGGTCATAAATGACTCTTACAAGCCCTTTTATTGCTCTTACAAGTCATTATGAGGGTCTTTATGAAAATTTTATCCCTTGAGCCTCCTTTGTTGACTCATCCTTCCCCTTTCCTCCATCCTCTCACCATGTGACATGTGTCACTCCTTGATTGGCTATAAGGAAGCACAATCCATGTGCTCTCCTCTCATGTAATCTGAGCCCTCCATAAGCTTTTTCCCATCCTTGCATCTTAGCCCTCAATCCCTCAAGCCTCTTGCCTATAAATTGGATCCTTCCCCTTTGCAAAATAACACAATCCATGAAGTAAAGTTATAATGCTATTTTGAGAGCTAAATCCATACTAAAGCCATCTATCCACACCAAAAATCCATAATCATCCATTGAAGCCTTTGGAAGCATATTGAGCATACATCCTTTCCATTTAGACAAAGCTACTCAACAAGAGAGCTTCTTATTGAGAGAGTCCATTAATGGCTCATATTCTCAATTGAGAGCTCATCTTAGTCTATCTTGAAGTTTATGAATTTGGTTTAGTTTGTAGAAGCTTTATTTAAATTTGGTTTCTATTAGCATACTAACATTGCTCATATACATTTTGGCACGCCCGGTGGGACCCCGCATGGGTCATCTTCATTAGCTTTTTTAGTCAAGTTTTGTATGTCATTTGCTAATTTTGGCTAATTTTTCTTGTTTTTGTGATTGGTAGGATTGTATAAATTGGTTTTGTAGGTCCACATGAGCATGAAGAAGACAAAGGAACTCATAGTCTATCTCATAGTATTTGCATATTTTTCAAGCTTATAGGTGGACAAAGCACTTGGAATTCTTCTTCCTCTTCTTGTCTATATTCTTCTTATTCCATCTACTTCTTCTTCTTCTTGTGGGAGATCTTGGCCCTTTTTTTTAAGGAAGCAAAATCATACACACTTCTTTTTAGTGCTTAAAATGAACCCCCAAATCATACTTAAATCCATTAAAAAATTAAAAATTTGCAAAAAAGAAAAAATCTTTTAACAAGTGAAACTAAACCAATCCAATCATTTGCATCCTTGCAACATCAAGGTTTTAGATGCATTCATGCAAAGTTAGGAACACTTCATTTTTGAGAATTTAAAAAGAACTTCAAGTTTCCATTTCAAAAGGTTCAAAATCAACACTAAGTGAACACTAAAATCTAAATCAAACTCAAAAGCATCAATCAAGGATAAAATGAACCTCATTTGCAAATATGTTAAAGTTCTTTTAAAAATCTCATGAAAACTAAGAGTCCTAAATGGTTGCCAAAATTGTCCTAAAAAGCTTTGTTATTTGTTCCAAACAAATGTCTTGTTGCAAAATCTTGAATGTTTCTTAGGTTTTTTATGCATCAAAACAATCTAGGAATATCATTTTTGGGCTTAAAACATGCAAACTAGAACACAAAATCTTGAATGAAAAGCAAAGTCGAAAGAGTCATTTTCACTTTTGAGTCCAAAAACAATCTTGAATGATATAAGGTTAAAACAAAGCACTTCAAAGTTCTTAAAACAACACACAAAATCTCAATCTTGAATGCTCAAAGGAAAAAACTTGAATGTTTAATCACTTGTCTTTGAATGCATGTTGCTAAAATCACTCTTGAGTGCCATGGATTAAAATCAAAGTTTTTTTTTTTTATGAATGCATGATTAAAACAACAAATCCAATCTTGAATGCCATAGATCAAATAATCATCTTTTGGAGCATAAAAAGAATCTACATTTTTGTAATCTTTTAAGTTATAAAAACAAATAAAAATGCTTTGAGTGAGTTTGTCATTGGACTCACCCTCTTTAATCACCCATCAATTTAACCATTGGTTGCAATCTTAGTGCCATCTATGGGGATGGGTCCACCTAAGAGGGTGTTAAGTGCTCCACGCAAATCAAACTCCACTCACTTGGGTTTTTAGTGGTTTTTCTAAGTTAGCAAATTCCTTGAATGCACAATAATCTTGCTCACAATTCATTTGGGCATAAAAATTGGACAAATCTTGACGTGGAGGGCCTCCGGGCGCACGGGTTTACCTTCTTGTTGACCCTAACTCTTCTTCTTGTTCGCATTCTTCAATCAATTCTATTTTTGTCGATGCTTCAAAGTTGGAATAAACATTGTATCTTAAACATGAGTGCTTGCAAAGTCTAGATCAGAAAACTTAAGCATCAGTTGGTAAAAGAACAAGCGTGTTTTTTAGCCCAAGATCATCCAAGTCTTCTCTCCCCTTGTCGTCTTTCGAGGCCATCTTGGGTGCATAAGATTAGGATCCAAAATGTTGTCTTAGCTTTTTAGGAGGCCTGCTTGGGGATTTCATCACCCCTTGGGACGTCCTCAACTCTAGCGTTCCGGTGGAGTATAAAGATCGGGAGGTGAATCCAAAGACACCTCTCTTGGGATCAAAATTTTGTCACTCGGGCTAAGCCTCAAGGAACTTTAAACCCTTGAGAAGTGAAAGAGGAGAAGTGGGTTACCGCTCCTCTCGGCTGTGTGACATCTTTTTTGTTTCATCTACGGATTTGGGCCTCACGTACCTTGCGTATATCGAGGACTCCCTAGCTATAACAAATTTCATCCTTGTAGAAAGCTTCCTAGGATGTTGGTGTGTTTGACTTTCTTGCTCAAAACTTTTGTCTGCTTATTTGTTCATAGCTTTTGAATGAATGTTTGCCAACTTTGGTCAAAATTCCAAAAAAGAAAAAATATCCCAACTCAAGGCATACTTAGCGTAGTCACTGCCTCATCAAAAAATCATCCAAGTTCTCCCGCTGCAACCAAATCTATCTAGTTCCTTGCTTTAGAACAATCCCAAATCCAAAGTCTCTCCAAATCATCCCCCTAGCTAGCTAGCAACCCAGTCCAAAATCACACCCAAGCCTTTAGAGAGTTGTTGCCATTCTGCTAGAATTTGCTATCTAATCAATCCGACCAATCCACCAGCCTCACCAAGGTTATCCCTTTGACAGAGCTTTGTCTAGGGTAATCCAGCTTTGTCACTTGTATCCCTCATCACCTTGAGCTAAAGGTTGGGATCCACAAGTGGTCAATCTCGTGTCATGCCATAGGATCACTAGTCTATCCTTAAGTTGACACAATCACCACGAATCCTGCGCATAGGAAAGCAAAACTCTCACTTTTTGACAGCATGCCCTTGAAGTCTTCCATCCATAGGAAAGCCAAAAATCTCCAGCCAATCCTCCTAAGGTCTGTCATACAGCTTTGACTCTCCCTAGGAAATCTTTCATCAGCCAATCCAAAATCTGTGCTTAATCCAAATCCAACCATGAGCTTCCGTGTTCATCCATATGCAAGACCCCATCCCCATCAAACTCATCATCAAAATATGAAGTACCAATCCTATCATGACGTGTTTGGTCACATTGTCCTTGCTCTCACCACCTCCTATTCCAATGATGATGAAAATCTTGTTGACTATGACGGGTATATTGAAAGCCTTAGAAACATTCCCCCAAGCATCCCCCGAAATCCAAGAGTTATTCCAAACTATCTAGTTATGCCATCTGATATTCCAGCTTCCCCTCCATCACCCCATCAACCAAGCTTCCAATCTTCCATCCCCATCACACTAGCTATTCCTGTCAATCCACCTCCACCTTCAACACACGAGTGTCCAAGGAATCTCCTAGAGGAAATACAAGAAAAGTTGCCTCCAACAGACGATAAGCCATGTCATCTAATCCAACCATGTGAAGTAGTTAGTGATGAAGCTTCCCCATCTATAATATCACCTCCATCTCCCATAGCTATCATCCCCATACCATCCATCAAATTGCTTAAAATCCTTCCACTTCCCGCAAGCATCAAAATCCCACCACCTGTCAAATCCCTCCAAATCCTATCCACATCGCCTCCAAGCATTTCCCAAATTTTTCGTAATGACCCTTATGCATCCATCTTCTACTCACGCATCTCCACTACTGAATCTCCCATCTATCCATCCGCTGCCTTTGAAGAATCCATCCCTTCACCTCCTATTGCACCATTCACTCCAAACCAATCCTATCAAGATCCTGCCCAAAAGCATGTTGACATCCCCCAAAGCATAAATGAAGATATCATCATGCCATGTCTTCCATCCATAGTGCAGTCACCATCTCCTCCATCTCCAAAACCTCAAGCCATATCTCCTCCACTACAAGATATCTTGTCATCCCACCAGCTACATCAAGATCCTATCCTTCCATCTCCTTCACTCCATGCTTCCATCTTACCACCTATCCAAGCTATTCCACCATCTGTAATCTACCCTCTTGGTTCACTTACATTCATCCACGGTGGCCCTCTCTTAGTAGAAGAATTAAGAACAGTATCTCCCCATTGCAATACACCTAATAAATCACTTCTACCATTTTCTGCAAGCAAAAAGTTTCCTTAGCTTGTTCAAATGCTCAATCGATGGCATTATCAAGGTCAAGGTTTAGGACCACAAGAGGAAGGAATTAGAGAGCCTATTATTGCACAAAAAAATCTAGGATTTCATGGTCTTGGATATGTATCCAAAGGCTCACCATCTAAAGGTGTTGGTACACCACATCCCCAAACCAAGCCTATCTCCAAGCCCACCATGCCAGCCTCCCATCACTCCTTCAAGAAATCTTATGTCATCCCCCCTCCAGCATCTTTGCAACCCAAAACAACCTACCATATCCCCCCTTCATCCGCTAAATCCATTTTGGGTCCCTATGTCCCAAAATCTACCATCCTCCATCCTCCTATCAGCCATCATAAAAATCTTATTCCATCCATTCCTATGCAAGATCAACAAAGGCACATATCAGGGCACATCATCCATCATCATCCCCCTACATGCTCTTTCATATCCTCTCCATCTCACAAAGCTTCTCCTAACCATCTTCCCAAAGCTTACCACAACAATGTAAATGCCAACTTCAAAATGCATAAAGCTAAAAATCCACATCCTAGGCAATCATATGTCTATTCTAAAAGACATACTCCAAAAAGGAAAAATCCAATCAAAGAATGCAAAACAATGCAAAAGCCTATGAAAAGAAAATCCAAAACCATGTGGATCCCCAAGAAAAAAGTTGAAACCCAATGCATAATGGCATCCACCATTGCTAATCCCCCATCTAGTGACTCATGTCCCCCATCTCCTAACTCCATCTTGGGTGCCTATATCCCCAAGCACGCTTCCACAAATCCTCCATCATGCCCGCATCTACCATCTATCCCCCATATGCTCTTTTCACACCCGTCCCAACATGTGCCAATGTTGCTCTTGTAAGCATCCCCATATCATGCTCCTTTCCAACATTTTCATCCCTCCATCTCCTACCATCAATCCCATCTAATCCAACCTATTGCATAAATCACACATCCGGTGTACCAACAACTAGCAACAAAATTGAACATTCCAACAGCCAGTGAAAAATCCCAAAAAAGCCAAAATAGCTAAAGAAAGCCAAAATCATTCCAGCTAAGTCCAAAGTCAAAAAGTCAAAAAAGAAAAGAAAAATAAAGCGTCCACTGGTGAAAACTTGGCAATTCAAGCGCCTTGGACAAGTACCATGATGAAAACTTGGCAAACAAGCGTCATGCATAATCTGACCATCCCCAGCTTAGCCTATCACCCTCATGCTTTTGGTCATCTCTTGACATCCACCTCCATCTTCCAATCTATCCACCTATCCTCCATCCTCTAGCTTCCATCTCACACAATCCACTAATCTTATGCAGCTTCAGCCAATCATCTCAGCTATCATCCATCTCCCTAGCCCCTTCAGCTTTTTCCATCATAGCTTCAATCCTATCACATCCATCATAAGACCTCCTTCCGCATGTTATCTTCTGATTGGGGGCACTATATTCCCTCGAGATCTTGTCTTGTCCATCCTCCCTTGTCACTGGTATCTAGCTCTAGGCTATCCTCATGCAAACCCAATGTCATCTCTTTATATCCATCATAATCCTAGCCTTCTACCATCCTATCCAACCATCTCATCCTGCTCCTCTAGCTATCCTTGGTCACAAAATCTCTCATCATCATTGGATGCATCCTGCCAAATCCATATCTTTCACTATCACCCCACCCTTAGCTTTTGCATCTTGCACAACATCGAACCATCTCGCTATCCTATGATCCTGAGCTTTTGCCTGCTTGTAACTATCTTGGTCTGTTAGCTTGTACCATATCTTGATTAGCTCACTTGTAAATATCTTGGTTAGTCAGCTTGTACATCCTCTTTAGCTTAGTACCATTGCATCTATCTAGCTTTTTTGTCAGTTCCTCCTTGATCAACATCTTGCACCCATCGCACATCTTGGTTAGCTATTCCAATGCATCCTTTAGCTAGATTTCCTGTCACCAAAGTGTTATCTTTCTTAGTTCAGCTTGCCAGACGCATCATTCATCCAAATCCACTAGCTTCGGTGCTCTCCGATAGGTCCTTGCAGGATATAGCTTTCCTCATGTCTGATCTTGGTCTGTTAGTACCTCATCCTACCCATCTCGTTGGCAAACAGTTCTCTTTTGGATTTTCACTTTCTTTTGATTTGGACTCTTTCCTATTGGGTCTTGAAATATCTTTTCCAAGCAATCTTCTTGTTCCCTCCTCAAAGTTGCCACGATCTTCCATATCATGGTATAATATGAATGGGGCAATCAGAGCATAAGGTCTTGATCATGTCTTTTGCTTGTTTTCTTTTTTGCTTGTGGGTTACCCAGTGTCGTTTCCACACTGCTTCCTCTGGGATTCATGTGTGATACTGGGGCAATCCTTGCGTGTTTGTTTTGAGTCAGTTCGTCAATCCTTTGGATGGTTGGTGAAAAGGCCTTGATGTTCATGGTAACCTTGGCAATTAACTAACAGTCCTATAGCAAATCTAGTGCTCAACTACATGGTGGTACTTCTCTTTGAAGTATCCCCCCCGCTCAAAAAGCTTCAATGGTTTTCCTTCATCTCCATTATCCCCCATCCATATCTAGCATCCGTCTCTCCTACCCCAGCTGATGCATCAATATCTCTTTGAATCACTCATCACTCGTAGCTTTAGGGATCCACAATCCTAGTCTTAGGGATCCACCAATCCAAATCAATCCACCAAGCCTCATCTTTCGAGATCCACAATCCTAGTCCTAGGGATCTCCGAAACCCATCTTCCACCAATCTGACTCTTTGAAATCCTGTTGCATCAGCTTTATCATCCTATCATCCATCTCCCTATCCTAGATTCTTTTTTATAGCTCTCCGTTCCTTCATCCTCTACCTTCCCTAAAGTCTTAAGCTTGCTTCCTCTTGTGCATCTGATTCTCCTTTATCATTCTCCCATAGTGAGAGTTTGAGCTAATTTAGCCCCTTCTCTTTGCCAATCTGAGTTTCCTTGCTCATCCGAGATTCTTGTACATTTCAAGAAGCCATCGAGCCTCACTTTCTCTCCCCGCTACCTTCTTGAGGGGGCATCTCAGAGTCCATTCTCTCCTGTTCTGCTCTAGCCTTGGGCATCTTATTTTCTTATCTTTGATGCCATGCCACTTGCGGCATCACATCAAAGAGGGGAAAAATGTAGACACCTAAAAACCTTTAGAAAATAAAGTATTTTTATTTTCTGAAAAAGTCCTGATGACATCATCATTAATTAATTAATTAATTATTTAATTAATTAATTAATTTTTATGCCATTAAATCCCTTTATCTTAATTAAAAATATTTTATTAAGGAATCCCTCCCAAAAATGTTTAAATCTTATTTAAACATTATTTCCTTATTTATTAATTATTTAATTAATAAATTGACCAAAAATCTTAAAATAAATAAAAAATTTATTTTTTGCCCAAAACTTGGCCAATTTCCTTATGACCAATAACCTCTTCCAAAATCTTCTAATCCCTCTTTAATTTTAATTAAAGGCTAATCCCATCATTTCCTACCCCTAATCTCAACTCAAAATATTTAATTAAGATTAAATATTAATCCTCATGTTTATCAAAAAAGTTTTAATAAATATCTCCTCAACCCAAACCCTTGAAATAAATAAAACTTTATTTATTTCCTAAAAATATAATTTATCCTCACCCTAAGAAGTTCTAGACTCTTCTAGAAAGTCTTCATCCTCATCCTAGGAAATTCTAGACTATTCTAGAAAGTCTTTATCCTCATCCAAAATCTAGACTCTTCTAGAAGATGTCTTTAAACCTAATCCTAATCCCCTCCTAACCTTGTCACATTCCCTAAACATGGGTTAAAACTTACTAACCCAAGCCAAAGTTAACAAATATCTCCTCCTTCACCCACCCTCATTAAATGCCATCCACTTGCCTATCCCTAAGCTAATCCTAAACCATCCTAATCCATCCTCTAATCATTTGCACAAGCCTAAGCAAGCTTAAAACCTTCCTAATCAAGTCCAAGTCAAATTTTCTCTCATCACCCTCAAAATATCTCAACCATAAAACTTTATGAAGTCCACTAGGTCATAAATGACTCTTACAAGCCCTTTTATTGCTCTTACAAGTCATTATGAGGGTCTTTATGAAGATTTTATCCCTTGAGCCTCCTTCGTTGACTCATCCTTCCCCTTTCCTCCATCCTCTCACCATGTGACATGTGTCACTCCTTGATTGGCTATAAGGAAGCACAATCCATGTGCTCTCCTCTCATGCAATCTGAGCCCTCCATAAGCTTTTTCCCATCCTTGCATCTTAGCCCTCAATCCCTCAAGCCTCTTGCCTATAAATTGGATCCTTCCCCTTTGCAAAATAACACAATCCATGAAGTAAAGTTATAATGCTATTTTGAGAGCCAAATCCATACTAAAGCCATCTATCCACACCAAAAATTCACAATCATCCATTGAAGCCTTTGGAAGCATATTGAGCATACATCCTATCTATTTAGACAAAGCTACTCAACAAGAGAGCTTCTCATTGAGAGAGCCCATTAATGGCTCATATTCTCAATTGAGAGCTCATCTTAGTCTATCTTGAAGTTTATGAATTTTGTTTAGTTTGTAGAAGCTTTATTTAAATTTGGTTTCTATTGGCATACTAACATTGCTCATATACACACGGGTCTTATATGTAAAAAAAAAAGAAATTTTTGCCTTTACATTTTGACCACCCTAAATTTATTTAGTTGATGGTCACAAATTTTAGTCAAAAAAGAGGTTAAATGTAGCAGTGAAAATATGTAGGGGCAGCCTCAAAGCGAGGCTATCCTCAACACTCTCAAACCAAACCTTTCTTAGATAGTCATTTTAAAAGATTGCTGAACTTGTTTTTTGGATCAAAATTTGAAAGACATCAAACCTGGGCTTAGCAAGCTTGTTTTTGAGTGACCCACTCCTAGTACCCCAAACAATGAAGCTTCTGAGGCACCAGATCTCTGACCAAGTACTGCATTCATCTTAGTTTTGATGTCTTGTGCCATTGTATATCCTCCAATACATCAGTATCCTTACAAAAGGGCCTAATTATATAATTATATATAAAAGTTAACAGAATTGAACAAGAAAAGAATTTACACACCTGTGGGGCTACGGGCAGTTGTTGATTATGCACTTGGACCTGCTAGAGAGCATCGGACATTTTACCTCCAGTGCTATGTAAAACTTGTCTATACATGCAACATGCAAAATAACAAGGAACTAAGGCAATATAAACATGGTGAGAAATACAATTTGGAAAGAAAAATCTAATCCAAATGTATAATCATCAAGCAAAAGTTTCAACTCAAATGAAAAACCATTATACTAGAACCAAATACTAAAATTCAATTCACACTTTCTAGTTGTAAATACATGAATTAGTGTAAGTTTGACATAGGCATGTTTTCTACCTTTAGCATTGTTGTTTGGTTTGTATACAATAACTGACCAACATTATCTCCAAATCTCTATGAAATCAATGTACCAGCAACCATACAACTGTCTTTTAATGATGATTTACAAAATGAAGTCAAACATTTTATGTGTTTAAATTAGTACCATTGTTCATACTATGCACTAGTTTGATAAGTATTCAAATGGGTGCATAAACTAATCAAACACCTTAAGGGATCCATCATCCATGAAATCTCTCGGATGAGGTAGCTTTAGTCATTCCTCATACATTTTTGTTGCAATGACATTTTCTAACCTTGGGTTTTGCCGGAGGAGAGGATCGTTACCGACCAACCCATTAGAAGAGCCATTTAACAAACCTTTTATGCATTGTTGTTGTTGCTGTGCTTGCCTCTACAACATTTGCATCAATTTCTGCCCCTCTGCAATGTGGCTATGAATAAATGTTGCCTCTTCACCAAAACTTTAACTAGCAAATTTTAGGGAATCCATTCGCAAATTAAAACTTAAACCCTTAACCATCCTCTAGCTCCTTCGTGCGCTTGGTCAAATGATTTTTTATTTTAAAGTTAAAGCCCGTGTTGGTCAAAATTTCGACCAACATGTTGGTGTTGGTTGAAATTTTGACCAACACGGGTTAGATTTTAAAAAAAGAGAAAAATTTCCTTCTACAATCCGACCAACCTAAACCTTTTTAATTGATGGTCAAAAATTTTGGTAGAAAAATGAGATCAAATGTAATAGTGTAGTTAAACACTTTTGGCAACTCTGAGCCATCTTAATATCATACACAATGGGAATTATTTGAAACTGAAGTAAAAGGTCAGTCACTGTCTTGTTATCTCCAGGAGGATTTCATTTAACTTGATTAAGTAGATGAGTGTATCTAGATCTAACAAAACCATGTAGTCCAGAGGAATCTAATTTTTTAACAAAGATTGTATTTTGAACACTATGGACTTAATAGCGGGAAGAGTTACAATTTTCAATATAAGAACTTACATGATGTCTTCTCATGGAGTGCAATGATTACAAGATATGTATGAAATGGATTAGTTGAAGGGATCTATAAACATTCAATAAAATGAAACTGAAATGTGTAGACATAGATTCTACAACTTATGCTAACATTCCTTGTTCTTGTACTAAAATAAGATCTTTGGAATAATGCACGGGTATACATCAAAGTTTCAAACCAAGTTTTCTTTTGTGCCAAAATAAGATCTTTTAGAAAGTTTCTTGTTGTTGCACTATGGATGATAGGCACAAAACATAAAGCTAGGGCCAAGTTAATCAATTTACTTAGTTAAAATGATGGAATGGTGGCTATGGTTAATCACTATCCTAATGGATAATAGTTAGAAAACCTGTGAAACAAAAATAACTTTGTACAGACAAAAGAAGATTCAGTGGTATCCAACACACCATTCAGTAACAACTTACAACTTCTTAGCAATCCGAACTACTCTTTGAAATAGATAGGCCTCAACAGGGAGCCACTCTTATTGAGAAATCAAAGGGTTTAATTCGATTGTTTGAAGGGTAGAAGTATCTTTCATTCAATTAGTAGAGAACCTAGGGGATTGGGTATGAAAAGCTCTCTCAATTTTGGAGATTGGGACACAATTTGGGATAAGGTAAAAGTTTAGTACAAGATATAGGAAATGACTATTTCATATTTTAAAAATATATTAAAAAAACTCAAAATTTCCATTTTAAAATATAACTAAATGAAAAAATCTTGAACAACCTAAAAGAATATGAATTTTTTTAATGTAATACTAAACAGTATATGAGATGCATAGTAATAATCCACTAGATATATAATTCTTCTGATAGTTATAGCATGCATTAGGATTTGTGTTGCATTAACTAAAGTTATATAACAATTAGTCAAAAGAATGAGCTAAGAAATGCCAAAAAAGAAAAGGAAAAATGTTTGTACCTACTCCATGAATTTATCAAGTAACAAGCTCCAATATTTTAGAATCATCCAATGGGTATCCGAGAAGCTTCTCTTGAACATTAGAATCATTAGACTGAATTGCACCCTACAAAAAAAAAAACCCAATCATTATTGACTGCACAACCTAGTCTTCCTAATAATGATGAAATAGAAAATCAATGATAGTTTGCTATCCATGTGCAATAAAAAATGTGAACCATGACTAGATAGAGTTCATATAATGAAAAGAACAATGGGTTACTCGAAGGTAAGAGTGCAACATGACTGAATGAAGTTCAAAATAATAAACATAAAGATCATAGTATCTAATAAAAGACTGACAATGAAAGCTTATATAGCAGATGTAGAAGGCACAAAGGTTAAAAGTTACATAGAACAAAATATGTAAGAGACATAGAACTTCCAAAATGGAGGACTTAAGATGATGAAAAAGTATAGGAGCATTCACTTTTTTATTTATGCCATTCCCTTGCATTTTTATTTATTCTCGATTCGATGATGTTGTTTCAATCCCCTTTGTGCTATAGGTTGCTAAAGATCTATCTAGGAAGGACATCAATGCGCTGGAGTAGCACATAAAGAACTTGCTTTGCCCTTCAACGTCATTTTTCTTCAATACCCTGTACGATCCATATAGGGAGGGTGCAAATTTTGTTTGCGGATACCCTTTCATTCTGAGCCATGAAAGCAAAAATAAGCATAAATAAGCACATAAAGAACTTGCTTTTCCCTTCAATGCCATTTTTCTTCAATATCCTATACAATCCATACAGGAAGGGTGCAGATTTTGTTTGCAGATACCATTTCAGTCTGCGCCATGGAAGCAAAAATAAGCATACAAGTCTTTCTGCCATAACAATGAATTAGGGCATGAAATAGAAAACTTTTTCTATGAAAATTGAGTGATGTGATGAACCATGTAGAGAAGATTTCCAACTGACTTATCACACCCATCTTCCACACCTGCCTGCACATATCACAAGTTTCAAAGCATAAATCACCATCATCATTGTTGTCTTAACAAAGAATGTAAACCAAAAATATTTAGTAGTTAAATCTAAGTACTAAAAATTAAAATACTAAGTAGAAGATATTTTCCATAGCAACTCAAATTGTGATATTGCTATAAGGATTCATCTGTGTAATTTTTGAGTCAAACTCATTTACCCATGTTTCATTAGTAGTGATTCACACAAACCCATCTCTCATCAAATAGAGTGGAATTAAATTACTTTTTAAAATTAAATTAGGGTTAATAGCTTTAAATTAATGCATTCACAATCTAAATGTCCAATTTATCCATTGAATTCAAAAAGATTCATTGTTTTTACTAAGGCCCAAGTGTCATGAGACCGTAATGATACCACCAATGATATACGATTAGGATGCAAGAAGCCATATTCTTTTCTAATTTCCAATAATTAATTGAGAAAACAACAACATTAAGGCAAGTAATTAAAATATTTTAAGATATCAATGGTCTTGAGGAATATTAACATGACTGCTTGCATTCAGAATGGTTAGCAATTATTTAGGAAAAGAGATGTGTCTCTTCAAAAGAGACATTGATTACAATAGGGATTAGTGAGCTTAAGCCCTCCACATAAATATATATAGCTCACCATTCAAGAATAGGGAGGATGAAAGGGGGAAATAAGGAAGATATATAGACAACAGAAAAAAATAGGCATTTTAAGTTTTAACAAAAAGTTTATACAACCATATAAAGGAGCACAATCAGAACTCTTCAGCAGCAATATTTAATTGAACTCTGAACAAAGACAATCAAGACATACCTGGTACGAACATATACATCCCCCTCTTGTTTCAAGCTGTCATTTACAACATATATTATTCTTATATCAACTCTTGTGGTATTATCACTACCTAGATATTATTTGATAATCAATTAGTTTTTAACTATTATGTATAATTGGGTAGAGATGCATATGCCTATAATGTGTTTGTAAACCCTTATAATTATAGAACAAAGATGGTCTAAGGAAGAAAGATTATAAGGATTGAAGAAAGGGCGGTCGTCATACTTTTCGACAAGACTTTACCTTCACCACGCTTTTCATTTTCAGGGTAGATATTTGTGTCTCCAGCTCCAGCTCCTGTTGGATATCCATTGGCGTCAGCATGTCGGCTGCTATCTCCTCCATTACCCACTTTCTTAATGCACAACTCTCCTTCAAATCTTTCTGACTTTGGTATGGTTGATACTTGATTTGTAAACACTGCTTTATAAGTTGGTTTAACAGAAGTATGCTCTTTAGCTGAAGTTTTCATTCAAACTCCCATTTCTTTCTTTGATTCCTCCCACAATTCCATCATTGCCTGATGATTCAGCCATACAAAGCACAAACTATTCGAGATTCAGGAAGGACAAACCCTAGATGGCACATACCCTTTCAGTCTGTGCCATGGAAGTAGAAATAAGCATGAATAAGCACATAAAGAACTTGCTTTTCCCTTCAATGCCATTTTTCTTCAATATCCTATATGATCCATACAGGGAGGGTGCAAATTTTGTTCGCAGATACCATTTCAGTCTGCGCCATGGAAGCAGAAATAAGCATACAAGTCTTTCCGCCGTAACAATGAATCAAGGCATGAAATAGAAAACTTTTCATTTTAACATAATGAAACCTGTGTTGGTCAAAATTTTGACCAACATGGGCATCGAATTTTTAAAAATGACATTTTTCTTTGCCTATTCCGACCAATTTGACCCATTTGAATAGATGCTCAAAAATTTTGGTCTAAAAATGGGGTCAAATGTACTAGTGTTCTGACTTTTCTTTGAGATACATAACAGTCATCATTCTAGAGTAGTCATCAACAAAATGAATAAAGAATTTTTCTCCACTATAACTTTCTATTCCAATGGGTCCACATAGGTCAGTATGCACAATTTCTAAGACATCTTCAGATTGATAGTTTTTTCTCTTAAAACTAGTCTTTCCCATTTTTCCAATTTGACAAAATTTTGCATAATCCAACATCTGGTTTCTTCAAACTAGGGATACCTCTTACTTTTCTAAATTTTCTTATCTTGACCTTATTATCAAAGTTTACATGACATAGTCTTCTATTTCATAACCAAATTTCTTCTATTTGAGTAATAAAACATGAGTAATCACTAAGATCAAGATAAAATAGGTTACCTCTTATTTGTTTTTCTAATCCAATTAGATTCCCTTTTTCATCCAGCAGTCTTTCCTTGCCATGCATGAATTCTACCTTGAATCCAATGTTGATTAGCTATTCTACACTTAGTAGGTTATGTTTTAGTCCTTCAACCAAATAGGTATTGTCACATATAAATTCATTGGTTAATGATATGCAACATTTGTCTTTTATGCAATGAGGTTCATTGTTTCCAAACCTTACACTACCTCCATCATAGTGTTCAAAGTGTTCAAATTTTTTTTTGTCTCCAATCATATGATGTGAACATCCACTATCTATGATCCACGTGTCATTTTTAATGACATGTGAGATAAGTGCCATCTTATATTCTTCTTCATCAAATTCATCTTTTACAACAATGTATACTATCTCATCTTCATTTTTATTAGAATCTTTAGCCACAAAAAAAGTCTTCTTACCTTGTCTTTGAAGGATTTGTGACTTTTGAATTCCTTCTTTCCTTTGTACATGTGACTCTTCTTCTCGTCCTTTCTTCTCTATTTGGGCACTTGGCAGCAATATGAGCAATCTCTTCAAATGAAAAGTAGATTAAAGGAACCTTACCTTTGTACTTTCCTCTTCCTCTAGAATATTTCTTTGCAAGTAAAGCTTCAACAACTTCAAGATCACTAATAGAACTTTCCTTTGTTTCCTCTTCACTTTCTATCTGAATGTCCTTTGTTTTCTTGCCTTTTTCTTTGAGTGAAAGTTTGGCTTCAAATATAGACTCAAATTTTTGGAAGCTTGAACATAATTGTCAAAGTTATCTAGCTCAAAAGCTGTCAATCTTCCTACTAAGGCATCCAAACTTAATTTTTGATTTGAGTCACATCTCTTTTCTTGGATAGTAGATACTCTAATTGCATAGATAGGAAGCAATATTTTGAAAACTTTACTTACAATAGTTTGTTCCTTGATTTCTCCTCCAGAAACTTTGATTGCACTGACACTAGCTTTGATTCTTTCCATATATTTGGCAACATTTTCATCTTTTCTCATTCTCATCTGATCAATCTATCCTCTAAGGCTATCTGCTTTGGCTCTCCTTACATTGTCATCACCACCATAGATGTCCTTTAGCTTGTTCCACATATCAAAAGAAGTTTTATAGTCTTTGATCTTATCATATTCATCATAGCTGAGAGCAGGTGCAATATCAATCATCATGATGTTATAGTTCTTTTTCTCAACAAGATCTCTAATAGATAATGTACCAATATGAGTTTTGTATTCTTCATCAAGGTATTTGCAGCCTGCATCACTAATGGTGGCTAGATGAAGTCTCGTGAGTCCCTGCCATGTTGAAAATTTGTGTCTATTTAGCTTTGAAATCTCTCTGTTGTAAGACATCTTGATCTTTAGCTTAGGTCCTTGAAATCTTTTCTGCAAGTACCAATAGCTCTGATACCAATTGTTGAAAATATAGGAGTAACTGAGAGGGGGGGGGGGGGGGGTGAGTTAGTTACTACTAAAATAAATCCTAGATACCTTAGATGTCAACAATAAAATCTAGATTGAGAAAATTGATTGTTGTTGTTGCTCAGTAGACACACATAAAATGCTATAACTTAGTAAATGTAGAGTGCAAATTACTTTTAATAGATCTTAAAACATTAATAGTAATTAATTTGCAAGCATAAGAGAAATAACATGAACATATGAGACACCAAGATTTAACATGGAAACCAAATTTGGAAAAAACCACCAATGTAACTAGTTACTATTTTTCACTTTTCTGAAGTGAGCCCTATTAGGAGCCAACCTTGTTAAAGGTTACAAAATACACTGTTAGGTGTAACCTTGTTAGAGGATTTAATCACCCTACTAGGAATGGCCTTTCAAGAGGTCTTAAAACAATTTAATGGAATTTCCACCTTGTTAGAGGATTTACAATTGGCTGTTAAACCAACTCTATTAAGGGATTTTAGATCACTACTACAATGGTTAGAGAGTAACAATGAAATGACCTGATTGTGATGCAACTAAATTGCTGAATCTAGATCCCTTTTTTGCTTAAACTTGATCCTTCTTGATCCAATATTTCTTTTCTACTCCACGAGGATACATGCTTATCCTTCAAGTTCACTTCCTCTCTTTTCTTCTCAATTCAATCAACACACTTGCACACACACTAGAAATCTCAACTTGACCTTTCATTTATACCTTCTAGATTATCATGTCGACCCAAATTCAAATTAAAATCACCAATATTCATCATCATAGTCAACTAGAAACAATACATAAAGTAATTAAGCTTCATATGCCATAACAAGAAAAATCCTTCAGGAGCCGACCTTGCTTGATAGAAACTAACTTTGGAATGATTATCTATGTTAACCAACAAAGGCTTAGTTAACACTGCAAACTTGCAAAAATCTTTTGGAAACTAAGTGAACTCAGTGAATACTAACTTTGTCCAAATTTCCCTTCATTAACCAAATAAGCTCAGTTAACACTCTTTTCTTCCTTAATTCCTTCGACACCTGAGTGAGCTTGGTAGACACTGTCATCTATTTAGAGTAAACCTGTGAATGCTCAGTAGACAAGGAAAACTATCTTCACTAACCAAGTGAGCTTGGTAAGTACTGCCTATCAATTGAGTAACATCAAATATAACACACAATTAATCAATTGTATCAAACACATTTAACTAAGGTAGTGACCTATTCATAAGTAGTAAAATGTTAAAAATCTGATTGAAAAGATCATTGTTGAAGGTCAAAGAGGGAGATTGGTTGATAAAGAATGTTTTGAATCATTGTTTTGTCATTGATGTCAAACCTACTAATTGTGGGAATGACAATTGCTTATAAGATCCAAATACTATCACTTAGTTGATTGATGAAGAGGATTTGATCAACAAGATGCAACAAGAGTACCTGAGGGAAAGTTTGAGTTATGATTTTGTAATGAAGTGCAAGGATTAGTTAAGACAATGGTTAAATGATGTATTGATAACATACTTGAAGATAAAGAGGTCGGCCTCACTTAGAAAAATTGGAGGAATAAGTTGTAACAAGGTTGACTACAAAGCTTAAACTAAGTTCATTAGTGGCTGCCAAACAAGCTAGTTTAAGACGAGCAAATTCTCAGTTGGAGCTGAGTAGAAGCAAAATCTAGTGTGTGCCAAGTGAACTTTAGTGAGTGCTGAGTGAAGTTCAAGTACCAAGTGATATAGAAGGTGTCGAGCATTAGAAAATCTCAGTAGTTGCTGAGTGAACTTTAGGTGCTGAGCATCAGTAAAATGTAGTTGATGCTGAATAACACACTATGTGTCAAGCATTAGGATTTCAATAGTGTCGAGCTGGTACATTATTGAAAATGATGAAGATTCACCAAATCTGAACTAAAAAAGTTATTACCTTGAATTTTTTGAACCAGTTGGATGATAAGGATGATGAGCTAGTGGCACAAAATTTTATGTAAACCATTTTTGAGTGAATTCAAGAGGATTCTTCATGATATTTCTAGAAGAAAAAAAATATGGGTTAGATTCAATGAATCCTACCTAATCCATGCAAATTGAAATTAAAGGAGGAAAGAATCAAGTGGAAAAAGGATTTCTAGATTCCTATTTAAGGAGTCATAGACCAAGAAGCAAGAGCTACTGGTGTGCCAAATTGTGAAGTAGTTAGAAGGGTGTCAAGGAGAAGACATCTAGGAGAAGGAAGAATAGAGCACATAGACTTTACTTCAACAAGTGGTTAGAAAGATATGATTGCACTGGTACAGTGAGCATGGAGACTCAAGGAGACTAAGCTTGAAATGAGGACAAGTTGTCAAGAGTTGCAGAGACTAAATGCCAGGTAATGTTATGAGCTAAGAAGTGATTTGAGATCTGCAAGTTGAGTTGTAAGCTATAATCAGGTCAAACCCCCTAATTGTTACTCTCTAACAATTTTATCATCTAGGATAGCAAGAAAATTCTATGGATTTAGTTTGGTTTAGTAGATATTTGTAAATCCTTTAGCAGTGTGACATTCCAAGTGAATGTTCTAAAGTCATTTAATTAGGCCCACTTCTAACAAGGTGGTTAAATTCTTTAACAAGGTCACATTTAGTAGTGTGTTGTAAGCCTTTAACAAAGTAGACCTTTCATAGGGCATCACTTTAGAAGAGTGAGAATTAAGTAGCATGTTACTAGTGTTTTTTTTCAAATTGGATTTTCATGTAAATCACTATGTTATGTGTTGATCTTGTATGTGTTGTGCTTGCATGTTGATTTACAGTAACTTGCTGAATAGGAAAGTTAAAGCTTAGATGAACAGATAGTTAAATGGGTACACTTTACTGATGAAATTATTTGAATATGACATTTGGACCTTGAATAATCAACTCACCCCCCCTCCCCCCTCTTAGTTATTCTAAAACATTTCTAACAATTGATATCAGAGCCATCTATTGATTTAGTTTCAAGGTACTAGAAGTAGGAAGATCAAGATGTCCAAGAGAAGTTCCCAAGCTCAACAAAGACAACTTCATTGCATGGAAAAGTCTGATGAAGTTGCACCTTGGATCAATAGGTGATTATGAAAAAACCTCATTTAGAATAGAACATGTAGACCTAGTTGGACCTCTTACTATAGATGATTTGAACAAAAAGAAGGAGCACAATCAGACAATGTTAGAGATTGCCTTTGCACTAAGTTATGCTTAATTTGATGATGTCAAAGAATGTGATACTACATTCAAGATGTGGAAAGCCCTTACAGGTTACTATGGAGGAGATCTAAATGTTCAGAGAGCAAAGAGAGAAAGCCTTAGAGGAAAGTTTGATGACATGAAAATGAAGAAAGGTGAAAATGTTGCTCAATATGGATCTAGAATGAAAGAAGTGGTAAGTGCAATAAGAAGTCTAGGTGGTCAATTGGAAGAAGAGACTATCAATAGAAAATACTTGAGAACTCTACTCCCTATCTATGCTATTAGAGTCTTATCCATCCAAGAGCTAAGGTGTGTACAAGGAAACACACTAACCTTTGAAGGAATTGTGAGAAGACTTACTGCATTTGAATTGTCCAACTTTGACAACTACAGACCTAAGAACCTTGAATTTTCTTTCAAGTCCAAGCTAACATTGAAGGACACTAAAGAGATGACATCAAACAAGAAGAGAAGAAAAGGAAAACATGCATCTAGTGATAGCAACACAAATGAGGAAGATGTGAAACAATTGGAAGCACTACTGGCTAGAAGATTCCATATAGGTAAAGGTAAAATCAAAGATAAGCCCCCTATCACTTGTTTCAATTGCAATGAAGTAGGTCACATTGCTGCAAGATGTACATAGAAGAAGAGATACAAAGAAGGAAACAAGTACAAGAACAAGAGAGAAGATGATAGCAAAGACTACAAAGAAAAAGGTTTAAAATGCTATATTGTTGAAGAAGATTCTGATGAGAATGATGATAAAGTAGTTTATGTGGCCATGAAGGATAAATTAAATAAAGATGAAGCTACAACATTGGTGACTTGTGTGAACAATAATGACAAGTGGATCATAGACAATGGATGCTCACATCACATGATAGGAGACAAAAGTAAGTTTATTACCTTTAATCAATATGATGGGAATAGTGTTAGATTTGGTAATGATGCTCCATGTCAAATCAAAGGAAAAGGATTACTTAAACTCATAGAGAAAATCTCATGTGATAATGCATACTATGTTGGAGAATTGAACTGCAACTTGTTGAGTATATCACAGTTAGGCAATGTAGGTTGCAAATTAGAATTTGGAAACAAATTTGCCAAGATCTATGACACTGATGGAAATCTGATAGGAAAAGGTGAAAAAACTAGGAGTTATCTATTTTACCTAGATATGGAAGATGCAACTTGTCTTGTTGTTAGATTTTATGATGTGTGGTTATGGCATAAAAGATTGTGTCATGTTAACTTTGACAATTTGATTAGCATCAGCAAAAAGAAGAAAGTCAAATGTTTTCCTAAATTGAAGAAGCCTGAAAATACAATGTGTAAACAATGTCAAGTAGAGAAGATGACTAAATCTAGTTTCAAAAGAAAAGCATATACATCCAAAGAAGTACTAGAGCTAGTCCATATAGACTAATGTGGTCCAATAGAAGTACAAAGCTACCTAGGAGACATATACATAATACTATTTATAGATAACTATTCCAGGATGATGACTGCTATTTTTCTAAAGAAAAAATCTAATGAATTTCAAATGTTCAAGTGGTATTTGGTGAGAGTTGAGAAGGAAATAGGTAAGAGTCTAAAATGCCTAAGATCAAACAAAGGAGGAGAGTTTACATCAAAGGAATTTGAGATATTCTACAATGACAAAGGTCTAAAAAGGCAAACATCAGCACCAAGAACTCCACCTTAGAATGAAATTTTTGAAAGAAGGAATAGGTCAGTAATAGACTATGCAAGAACCTTGATGATGGAGAAAAATGTTTCTCTAAAGTATTAAGAGAAGTTGTAAGTCCTGTTGTTTACACCTTGAATAGAGTCCATGTCAATAAAAGTACAAATGCAATACCTTTTGAACTATGGTATGGTCACTTACCCAATCTAAAACATTTCAAAGTCTTTAGTTGTAAATGCTATATTCTTAAAGATACTAGAAATGGCAAGTTTGATGCAAAAAGTGATGAAGACATATTTCTTGGATACTCCACTAGAAGCAAAGCATATAAGTGTTTGAATGCTAACACTATCAAAATTATGGAGAGTGCAAATGTAAATTTTGATGAGTATGTAGAAGTCCAAGTTGATGAGTCCAAGCAATTAGAAGATTATAGATCCTTTGTATACTTCTATGAAGGAATGACTATTGAAGACAATGCTGCCAATCAAATTGGGAATCAACAAATCTCAGTATCAGTCGAGTCACATCTAGTGAATGTCGAGTTGCATTTAGAAGCTGAGTTGTAGAATGAAAGAAATGCACATTTTGATTTTGAAAATAGTATACATGAAAAAAATGATGAAGTACCAGGCAAAGAAGAGAAAAATGACTCTAAAGCTGAAGGATCAAACATGAAAAGAAGGAAAAAACCAATACTAGCCAAGTATGTGAGAAGACGTCACTCTACAGATCAAATCATTAGTGATAAGGATGCAAGACCAATGACAAGGAATAGACTAAGGAATGAATCATGTTTTCTGAGCAAGGTTGAACCCAAAATAGTGAGAGAAGCACTATAAGATGATAACTGGTATAAAGCCATGGAAGAGGAGATAGATCAGATTGAGAAGAACAAAACCTGGACCCTAGTTCCTAGACCAGTTGATAAGAATGTAATTGGTAGTGAATGGGTGTTTAGGAAAAAACTTGATGAGAATGGTGAGATAACTAGAAACAAATCTAGATTAGTTTGCAAAGGCTATGCACAAGAAGAAGGACTAAGTTATGGGGAGACATTTTCCCTTGTTGCAAGAATGGAAGGAGTAAGATCATTACTTGTGCATATGCTGCATACAAAGGATTCAAAGTCTACCAAATGGATGTGAAGTTTGCTTTTCTAAATGGTATACTGGAAGAGGAATTTTACATAGAACAACTAGAGGGATTTTTTGATGAGAAGAATAAGGACATGGTCTAAAAACTACACAAGAAACTTTATGGATTAAAGCAAGCACCTAGAGTATGGTATGAGATGGTGCACAAATATCTTACGAAGATAAGATTTGAGAAAATAGATCACAACAACAACTTGTACATTAAAGCTAAAAAAGGTAAATACATTTTGATATTTGAAATCTTTGTTGATGATATAATATTTGGAGGAAAAGATGCTCTATGCAAAGATTTTGCTGATAAAATGAAACATGAATTTAAAATATCAATGTTTGGAGAAATCAAGTTCTTTGTTGGACTAAAAGTACATCAATTGAAGAATGGAATATTTGTGACTCAATCAAAATACATCAAGGAGATACTTAAGACATTTGGATTAGAAGACTCAAAACTAGTCAGCACACCAATGGTAATTAGACATAAGTTATCCAAGAATGATGAGTCAGCTAAAGTGAATCAGATATTGTATGTATCAATGATTGGAAAGCTATAATATGTTGTACATAGTAGACCATACATTGCATTAGCTATTGGAATAGTGGAAATATTTTCTACAAATCCAAGAGAAAATCATCTGATTGTAGTAAAGAGGATATTGAGGTATCTAAAAAGAACTGATGCCTTTGGTTTGTACTACAAGAGAAGCAAAAAATTTGGATGAAAAGGCTCCACTGATGAAAATTGGGGAGGTAATATTGATGAAAAAAAAGCACTAGTGGAGGAGCACTTTTCTTGGGAAAAAGATTGATTACATAGATCAACAAAAAGTAGATTTGTACCTCACAGTCCACTGTAGAAGCTAAATATGTAGTAGCTACTATCAATTGCACTAATATTGTATGGATCAAACATTTGTTACAAGGTATGAAGTGTTGGAATTATAGATGGAGTAACTAAGAGGGGGGGTGAATCAGTTACCACAAAAGAAAATCTAGATCCCATAGATGTCTTAAATAACTATTTACTGCTGTCACTCGATAAACATTCACAAAAATGCTGTAACTCGGTAGCTTAACTTGTTACTAATGTTTAAGCATTCATAATTATTAACATGCATGCAAAAGTAAATAAAATTAATAGAAGAGACTCCAGATTTAACATAGAAACCCAATATGGAAAAAGCCACCAAGTAACTAGCTACCAATTTTCACTCTTCTGAAGTGAGCCCTATTAGGAGCCAACCCTATTAAAGGTTACAAAACACATTGTTAGGTGTGACCCTATTAGAGGATTTATTCACCCTGCTAGGAGTGGCCTTGCTAGAGGTCTTTAAAACAATTCAACTAAACTATCCACCATGTTAGAGGATTTACAAAATGGCTGTTAAACTAACTCTGTTAAGAGATTTAGGAAATATAGTTAGAAAGGTGAGACAGTAACTATAAGTAACCTGAATGAGATGCAACTAAACTTTGCTGATATAGATCTATGATTTTCTTCAATATGACCTCGCTAATCAAATACAACTCTACTTCTTCTCAAGGATATTTGATCCTTCTTCAAAATTTTCTTATACTACCTCTTCACACAATCAGCTCATTGCATACTCATTTCTTATAATTTGAATCCACAACTTGACAATTTATTTATACATTACAAATTGTCAAGTCAGCTCAATTACGAGTTACATTTACCAATAAACTATACATTAGTCAGCTACAAATATTACATTAAACAAATAAAGTTTATTTCCCAAAATAATGAAATCCTTCATTGGCTGACCCTGCTTGGTAAACATTGCTCCAGATATAATTTCCTGAGTTAACCATCTCAACTTGGTTAACACTAAAATTTTTGTGAAATCCTTTGGCTGTGGAGTTAACTCGGTAGGAATTGAATTTCCTTTTCTGACCATGAGAACTCGGTAAGAACTGTTCTCTGCCATATTTTTCTTTGATGACCGAGTAAGCTCGGCAGGTATTGAATTTTCTTTGCTAACCTTGAAAGGTTGGTAATAACTATTTGCATAAGGTAAAGTCTGAGAACACTCTGTAGACACTATGAATCTTCTTTTAAACAAACTAAGCTTAGTAGACTCTGACTGATAACTGATATGACATTTGTGTAACATCAAAGAAAACAGAAAATTGAACAATTGTATCCAACAATCTCCCTCTTTGGAATTGATGGAAATACAACATGTCATAGCAGAATGAACTTTGAAAAAAAGTCTTTTCTGAGAGAATGCTTCTCCCTCTTACATTTCATTCCATAAAACTCCTAAAATACAACAATCTCCCTCTTTCATAGTAATCTGTCCTTCTTGCACACACTCTCTTTTTCTTGCAAATTTCAAAAAGATATGATAGTAAACTCTCCCTCTTTGACAACACATGCCAAAGACAACACAACTCAAATGAATTTCAATGTACCTTAAGTATTGATTCCTATGTAATGTCTTCATTACTTTGATACATCAATTGATAGATTTTCAATTCTATTCTTGTTTGAATGCATCACTAAAGTTGTATTTTAGTGAGATTTAGATAGGGGAATGACCCATAACTTACCTCTTAGATACAAGAATGCATCCTTAGGTAAAGGCTTTGTGAATATGTCAGCAAATTGTTTGTGTGTATAGACATATTCCAATTTGATCTCCTTATCCTACACTAATTCTCTGACAAAGTGATACTTTATAGCAATATGCTTGATTTTTGAATGCATCACTGGATTTTTAGATATGTTAATTGCACTTGTATTGTCACAAAACATGACAACTTGTTCTTTAATCTCTACCTTCATGCCTTCCAATAATTGTTTAAACCAAACAATGTTTGAATAGTTTACTGCTGCTGCAACATATTTTGCCTCTACTATGGACTGGGATGTATAATTTTTCTTTTTACTTGTCCAAGAAACCAACCTCTTTCCACAAAAGAAAGCTCCTCCACTTGTACTCTTTCTGTCATCAATATTTCCTGCCCAATCTGCATCAGTAAACACTTTTAAATCCAGATTTCCTCCAAGTTTTTCCATAATCCATAATCTTTAGTGCCTTTCAAATATCTCATGATCCTTTTGATTGCCATCAAGTGATTTTCTTTTGGTTTTGTTAAATTTTTTTGTACAATACCAACTGCAAGGGCAATATTAGGTCTTGCATGCACTACATACTACAACTTTCTAATCATAGATCTATACAATGTCTAATCCACTTCTTTTGATTCATAATCCTTGGTAAGTTTCAATCTATTACACATAGGAGTCCCAACTAGTTTGCAATTTTCTATACCAAACTTTTTTAGTATCTCCTTGATGTATTTAGATTGAGTGATGTAGATGCCATTCTTATTTTGCTAAATTTGAAGACCAACAAAGAATTTGATCTCACCAAACATTGACATTTCAAATTTCTTGCTCATTTTTTCTAAAAATTCTTTGCAAAGATCATCATTTCTTGCGAAAAAAGTATCATCTACAAATATTTCTACCAAAAAAATCTTATTATCTAGTCCTTCCTTGATATAAAATGTACTATTATCATTAGTTCTTTGAAAACCAATCTGAATAAGATAGTTATGCAATCTCTCATACCATGCTTTAAGGGCTTGCTTTAGACTATATAATGCTTTATGTAATTTGTAGACCATGTCCTTCTTGTCTTGATCAACAAAACCTTTAGGCTATTTAATGTAAACCTCTTCATCTAGTACACCATTGAGAAATACTAACTTGACATCCATCTGATAAACTTTGAATCCTTTGTATGCAGCATATGCAAGTAAGGTTCTAACACCTTCCAATCTTGCAACAGGAGCAAAAGTTTCTCCATAGTCTATACCTTCTTCTTGAGAGTACCCTTTGCATACCAGTCTAGGTTTGTTTCTTGACACCTTACCATCTTCATTTAACTTATTTATGAATATCCACTTAGTTCCAATCACATTTTTGTCTTTAGGCCTAGGTACAAGAGTCCATGTTTTATTTTTCTCTATTTTCTCTATCTCTTCATTCATAGCCGCAATCCAACTTTCATTTTCTAATGCATCTTTGGCACTTCTCGGTTCAAAATCAGCAAGTAAACAAGTACCTTTCAACTTACTTTTTGTCATAGTTCCTTTGGATTTATCTCCAATGATCTGATTTGGTGCATGGTGTCTCCTGACATACTTAGCTAATACAGGTTCCTTTTCTTTTGAACACTTTGCATTTTCATCCTCTTGCACTTTAGCTTCAGGTTATGACTATTCTATCTACTACTTGGGTCCTTTAGACTTGGTAGGCATTGGCTTGGTAGCATCAAAATGTGACTCAAGTTCCTATAGTTCGGTTTGAATTTCCTGTAGCTCTATTATTGAAGACTCATGAGTAGAAGATTCCTAATTGACAAGAATATTTGGCACTATATCAGGTTCAATGAAAACAAATCTCCTGTAGTCTTCTAGTTCCCTTTTTCTTTCTTCTTCAGTTCTTTTTGCAAACTCATCAACTTTCACCTATGCACTTTCTATGATTTTGTGAGTAGACAAATTCAAACATCTATATGCTTTACTCTTGCAAGAATATTCAAAAAATATTCCTTCATTACCCTTCACATCAAATTTACCTTTTCTAGATTCTTTCAAAATGTAACATTTGCTTCCAAATACTATTAGGTAACTTACATTGGTTTTGTAGCCATACCATAACTCATAGGGGGTTTTGAATGAGTCCTTCTTCAGCTATACTCTATACAAGGTATGAATTATAGTGCTGATAAATTCTTTCTAGTATTTGATAGAAATGCTCTTTTCAATCATTAAGGTTCTTGCATAGTCCATGATAGATTTGTTCCTTCTTTTAGCTATTTCATTTTGTTCAAGAGTTCTAGCTGCTGAAACCTACTTTTTGATTCCCCTTTCAATGCAAAAGTTATTGAACTCATGTGAAATGAATTCATGACCTCTGTCTGACCTCAAGCATTTTAGTCTTTTTCCTATTTTCTTCTCTACTCTGGCCAAATAACATTTGAACTTTTTAAATACTTCTGATTTCTCTCTTAGGTACATGACAGTCATCATTCTTGAGTAATCATCAACAAAAAGAGTGAAGAACTTTTCACTAGTATAACATTCAATTCCAATAGGTCTACACAAATTAGTATGCACAATTTCTAAAACTTCTTCAGATTGATAGTTCTCACTTTTAAAGCTAGTCTTTCCCAAATTGCCAATTTGACAATTCTTGCATAGACTAACCTCAGGTTCCTTTATGTAAAGAATGCCTCTTACTTTCCTAAATTTACTTATTTTTACCAACTTATCAAAGTTCACATGACACAACCTCCTATGCCATAACCAACTTTCTTCAACTTGAGCAATAAAACATGAATTTTTACCAAGTTCAAGATAAAACAAGTTACCTTTTGTTTGAGTGCTTGATCTAATTAGCTTTCCTTTGCCATCTAGCAATCTTACTTTTCCATGCATGAATTCCACTTTGAATCCATTATTGAGTAGCTATGCCAAACTCAATAGATTTTTTTTTAGTCCTTCTACCCAATATGCATTATCACATACTAATGAAGGTATGCTTTGATACCACTGATGAAGGTATGCTCTGATACCACTTGATGAAGTACTACTCTGATACCACTAATGAAGGGCCACACCACCCTTACCAACTCATAACCAAGAATGCAACACTCTAGTCTAGATCAAAATCCACACTCTAGCAGAAACTTCTGAGATCTCAACTTTGTGCTTGCAAGCCACCAAGCAACCTTCTTGTTTCTAAACTACAACCACTAGCTTTTCTCACAAACCTAATCCAAGATCCAAGTGTAAACTGCCTCACATTCGACACTCTGTCTACACTCACAACTCCACCATAATCCTGCTGTAAACTGCCTCACATTCGGTGCTCTGTCCACAGACTCGGGAAAACTCACTTTTCACTTCCTCCTTCTCTTTCACACCTTGAAGCCTTTTCACCTTGAAGCTTTCACCTTCCCAAGCTACTCCTTCCACAACTTCTACTTGTTGAGCTCCTTCTTGAGCTTTTACTCCTCAAGCTTCCCCTTGAGCTTCTACTCCTCAAGCTTCCCCTTGAGCTTGATTAGAATTGCTCATATGCCTTGCTTAAATAGGCACTTACCACCCCATGCATGAATTATCCACAACCTTCTAGAATTCCTCCACAACCTTCTACAGCTTCCATAACCTTCTAGAATTACAACTAAGCAACACCATGTGGCCCAATTAGAAAATTACATTTCCTTTATGGATCACAACAAATATTAAATGCAAGATTTAAGAAACTTTCCAAAAGCTTCTAAGATGCCACCTACACACCTCGATTAATGTAATGGCAACTATTTTTCTTATTTTTCTATTTATGCCACCTATGCACCTTGAAAATAAAAATCCCCTTTTCCTTTCTTTTCCCCTTTTTCCCTTTTTTATTTTTTATTATTTCTCCTCTAATTTTCCTCACTTTTCTCTCTCCTCTAGATTTTTTTTTGTTTTTTTTCAATAATTTTTCCATGCAAGATGCTCCTGCATCACATACAAGTTCTTTGGTTAGTGAGATTCTTCCTTTTCCTTTTATGCAACAAGGTTCATTATTACCAAACCTCACACTACCACCATCATAGTCTTCAAAATGTTCAAACTTAGTTTTATCACCAGTCATGTGATGAGAACAACCACTATCTATAGTCCATGTATCATTTTTTCTCACATGAGAAATAAGTGCCATTTCCTCATCATTATCAAACTCATCATTTATAGCATTGTAAACAATTTCATCTTCTTCTTCATCATCAGAATCATTAGAATCCTTAGCCATGAAACATATTTTCTTACCTTTGTCCTTGAATTATTTGAAGTCTTTCTTTCCATTTGTGAGCTTTCTTCTCATCCTTGTTCTTCTTAATTGGGCACCTAGCAACAATATGTCCAAGTTCTTCACAAGAAAAATGGATTAGAGGAACCTTACATTTTTATTTTCCTTTGTCTCTTGAATATTTCCTTACTAGCAGAGGTTCAACCACCTCGAGATAATTGTCTAAACTCTGTTCTGATTCTTCTTCACTATCTGACTGAGAATCCTTTATCTTCTTGCCTTTCTCCTTGAGTGAAAGCTTGGCTTGAAATGCTGATTCAACGTATTTGGTAGCTGGACCATAATTATCATGGTTATCTTGCTCGAATGCAGTCAATCTTCCAACTATGGCCTCTAAATTTATCTTATGATTTGTTTCACATCTTCTTTCTTGAATTGCATACACTCTGATTGCATACATGAGAAGTAGTGTTCTAAGAACTTTATTTATAATTGTTTCCTCCTTGATATCTCCTCTAGCTGATTTGACTGCACTGACACTTGCTTTAACTCTTTCAACATATTTTGCTATGTTTTCATCCTCTCTCATCCTCATTTGATCAAATTGACCTCTCAAACTTTCTGCTTTGGCTCTTCTCACATTATCATCACCTCCATAGATATCTTTTAGCTTGTTCCACATTTCAAAAGTAGTTTTGCAATCCTTGATATCATCAAATTCTTCATAACTTAGGGAATATGCAATATCTATCATCATGTTGTTGTAAGTCTTCTTTTCAACAATATCATTGATAAATAATGTGCTAGTAGGTTCTACATATTTTGCATCAAGGTACTTTAGCCTTGTATCACCAATAGAAGCTAGATGAAGTCTCATCAATCCCTACCATGCTGAGAAGTTGTCCCTATTAAGTCTTGGAATTTCCCTCTTGTAAGACATCTTGATCTTTAGCTTAGATCCTTGAAATCTTTTCTACAAGAACTAAAATCTTTGATACTAATTGTTGGAATTATAGATAGAGTAATTGAGGAGGGGGAGGGGTGTGAATTAGTTACCACAAAAAAAAATATAGATCCCTTAAATGTCTTAAATAACTAGTTACTGCTGTCATTCGGTAAACATTCACAAAAATATTGTAACTTGGTAGATTAACTTGTTACTAATCTTTAAGTATTCATAATTATTAACATGCATTCAAAATTAAATAAAATGAACACAAGAGACAACAGATTTAATGTGGAAACCCAATATGGGAAAAACCACCAAGTAACTATCTACCAATTTTCACTCTTCTAAAGTGAGCCCTGTTAGGAGCCAACCTTGTTAAAGGTTACAAAACACACTATTAGGTGTGACCCTATTAGAGGATTTAATCACCTTGATAGGAGTGGCCTTGCTAGAGGTCTTTAGAACAATTCAACTAAACTGTCCACCTTGTTAGAGGATTTACAAAATGCCTGTTAAACCAACTCTGTTAATAGATTTAGTAAATATTGTCACTATGGTGAGAAAGTAACAATAAGTGACCTGAATGAGATGTAACTAAACTTTGCTGATATAGATCTCTACTTTGCTTCAATAGATCCTCATTGATCAAATACAACTCTGTTTCTCCTCAAGGATATATGATCTTTCTTCAAAATTCACTTATATTGCCTCTTCACACAATCAACTCATTGCATACTCATTTCTTACAATTAGAATCCACAACTTGACCATTTATTTATACATTACAAATTGTCAAGTTGGCTCAATTACAAGTTACATTTACCAATTTACCATACATCAGTCGACTACAAATATTACATTAAAAAATAAAACTTTATTTTCCAAAACAATGGAATCCTTCATTGGCCAACCCTACTCGGTAAACACTGCTCCAGAAAAAATTTCCTAAGTTAACCATCTCAACTCAGTTAACACTAAAAATTCTACAAAATCCTTTGGCTACCGAGTTAACTTGGTAGGAACTAAATTTCCTTCACTGACCATGAGAACTCAGTAAGAACTGTTCTCTCCCATATTTTCCTTTGATGACCGAGTAAGCTTTGTAGATGCTGAATTTCTTTTTCTAACCTTGAAAGCTCGGTAATAATTGTCTGCACAAGGTAAAGTCTAAGAATACTTAGTAGACACTGTGAATCTTCTTGTAAACCAACTGAGCTTGATAGAATCTAACTAATAACTACTATGACATTTGTGTAACATCAAAGACAACATACAATTGAACAATTGTATCCAACAATGAAGGAAGAAGTGAATGAGCCTATGATACTCTATTGTCATAATACAAGTGCTATCAACATATCAAAGAACCCTATAATGCATGCTAAAACCAAGCATATTGCAATCAAGTATCACTATGTAAGAGAGTTGGTGGAAGACAAACAAGTGAAGATGGAATATTTTAGCTCGAAGGAACAAATTGCTAATGTCATCACAAAAGCACTACTTGAAGATGCTTTTGAGTATCTTAGAAGTAAGTAAGGGGTGATTCTCATAGCCAAGGCTACTTGAGATATAAGCAAATGCAGCCTACATCAAATAAGCTAATTTTTGAGATATTACACATTGATGCAGAGGATACTTACTTTAGAATTTATGCCTAAAGTAATTAAAGTGATGAAGTTTCAAATTAGTTACAATCAAGGTGATAGAGGGAGAAACTAAGAGAACCTACAAAAGCCACATTTACATATTAAGATGCTAAAATATTATGTCTTTGACATTGCTATCAAAGAGGGAGAAAATGCATAAATTGATCAACAATTGAGGGAGAAGATGAAGAAGCTGATAAGAACAAAGAATAGTAGAAGATGAGTAATGCATATAGAGGGAGAAAATGTAAGAAGGAAGAAATGAAAGAACAAGGATATAGTAGCTAAGAGGGAGATGCAGAAATGAAGCAGTCGAGATAGTAGATCAAGAAGAGGAGATGTGAAAACTGATGGTGACATAATTTCCTTTTGGAATTTGACTTATTGTTGTAACCTAGTTAGCATGGTTGAATAGTTTGGTCTGATGGTTGATTAGTTTGGTTTGCCATCAATGCCAAAGAGGGAGATTGTTGGAAATCTGATTGAAAAGGTCATTATTGAAGGTCAAAGAGGGAGATTGGTTCATAAAGAATGCTTTCAATCATTTTTTTTTCATTGATGTCAAACCTGTTACTTGTGGGAATGACAATTGCTTATAAGATCCAAGTACTATCATATAGTTGATTGATGAAGAGGATTTGATCAACAAGATGTAACAAGAGTACCTAAGGGAAAGGTTGAGTTATGATTTTGTAATGAAGTGCAAGGATCAGTTAAGACAATGGTTAAATGATGTATTGATAATATATTTGAAGATACAGAGGTTGGTCACACTTAGAAACATTGGAGGAATAAGTTGTAACAAGGTTGACTACAAAGATTAAACTAAGTTCATTAGTGGGTGCCAAGAAAGCTAGTTTAAGGAAAGAAAATTCTCAGTTGAAGCTGAGTAGAAGAAAAATCTAGTGTGTGCCAAGTGAACTTTAGTGGGTGCCAAGTGAAGTTCAAGTGCTGAGTGATATAGATGGTGACAGGCATCAAAAAATCTTAGTAGGTGTCAAGTGAACTTCAGGTTTTGAGCATCAATAAAAATGTAGTTGATGTCGAGTAAGATAGTATGTGTCAAGCATTAGGATTTTAATAGTGCCGAGCTGCTGCATTATTGGAAAGGACAAAGATTCACCAAATTTGAGTTGACAAAGTTGTTACATTGAATTTTGTGAACTAGTTGGATGATAAGGATGATGAGCTAGTGGCACAAAATTTTATGGAAACCATTTTTGAGTGAATTCAAGAGGGTTCTTCATGATATTTCTAGAAGAAACAAAATATGGGTTAGATTCAATGAATCCTACCTAGTCCATGTGAATTGAAATTAAAGGAGGGAAGAATCAAGCAGGAAAAGGAGTTCCAAATTCCTATTTAAGGAGTCACAGACCAAGAAGCAAGAGCTACTGGTGTGCCAAATTGTGAAGTAATTAGAAGGGTGTCAAGGAGAAGACATCTGGGAGAAGGAAGAATAGAGGACAAAGACATTGCTTTGACAAGTGGTTAGAAAGAGATGATTGCACTAGTACAATGAGCATGGAGACTCAAGGAGACTAAGCTTGAAAGGAAGGCAAGCTGTCAAGAGTTGTAGAGACTGAATGCCAGGCAATGTTATGAGTTGAGAAGTGATCTAAGATTTGCAAGTTGAGTTATAAGCTATAATCAAGTCAAAACCCCTAATTGTTACTCTCTAGCAATTGTATCAGTTAGGATAGAAGGAAAATCCTATAGACTTAGGTTGGTTTAGTAGCCATTTTTAAATCCTTTAATAGGGTGACATTCCTAAAGTCCTCTAAATAAGCCCACTTCTAACAGGGTGGTTAAATCCTTTAACCAGGTCACATTTAATGATGTGTTGTAAGCCTTTAACAAGATAGACCTTTCACATGGCATCACTTCAGAAGAGTGAGAATTGAGTAGCATGTTATTGTTGGTTCTTCCCAAATTGGGTTTCCATTTAAATAACTGTGTTATGTGTTGATCTTTTATGTGTTATGCTTGCATGTTGATTTACAGTAACTTGTTAAATAAGAAAGTTAAAGCTTGGATAAATAGATAGTTAAATGGGCACACTTTACTGATGAAATAGTTTGAATAGGACATTTGGACCTTGAATAAATGATTCACCCCCCTTCCCCCCACTTCCCCTCTCCCAGTTATTCTAAAGCATTTCTAACAGTAAATGTGAAAGGTTAAAGACAAGTGTTATAAGATCAAAGTAGAGGATCAATTAGTAAGGAGAAGACTTGAAATCATCTTGGAGAGAAAACCAAGAGTCAAGTACTGAGTCAATTTTAATAGACTTGAATCATGGTAAGTCTCTTAACAGAGTGGTCTTAATAGATTTTTAAAGAAATGATATAAAGTGTTATAGATTCTAATTCACCACCACACTCCTACAAACCCCCCCCCCCCCAAAGCATCTAGTTTACACCTCTAGAGATCAAGAAAAGGTACACCCAACTCTCTAACCACCTCGCTGAGTACACACAACAAAAGAAAAACACAAAGAACATCACCAAGGAGAGAGAGAGAGAGAGAGAAAACAATTTATTGACTCATCAAGTTATCAGTGTACACACCCAACTATAAGGCCTCATAGGTTACAACCATATACAAAATAAAACTTCAAGATCTACAATCTAACTTCAAATTTGCAATTCCAAAAACATCTGCTTTGATTCTCTAAGTCTTCTCTAAACTAAACCAAATACCTCTACTTATACTTTCCAAAATAACTTAAAGAAGATTCTAGATCATTACATAATGGAAAGGCTGACCTCAAAATGGTCTACACTCATACCAAGACATGATCTAATCATTAAATTCATTATGTAAATTAAATACAAGAGTTGAATCTAACTAAGAACCAAAACACATACAACTCAGTCAAAGAAGGACTTGAGCATCAACAACAACATGTTCATTTAGCTCATAAAGGATCACTCTGTCATCACATAATAACTCGTCTAACACTACAGAACTCTGTCAACACCACAAATTTTGGTTGACACTACACAATTTAGTTAGCAGAGAAGAAACTTGATTGGCACAACAAGCTTAGTTAACAAAGAAATAACTCAGCTAACACATGAGAGCTTAGTCAACATAGTTGGAACTAAGATAGACTTCCAGAATGAACAAAAGTGTAGGATTGCAAGGAAACCTAGGATTCTCCTACATCAAATAGCCAAGGTTAAAAGGAATGATTCTCTTGAATCATGCAAGTGTCACAACTAAGCTGAATCTGACTTAGATTGAGAAATCTATGTAGCTTCTTCAATTGGTCTATTCTTCCACTTCACCAAATACTCATAGCAATCTTTTCCTCTTGTGCTCTAACTCACTCTCTAATACAATACCAGCTCAACCTCTTTAATTTTCTTCTTAGGATAATAATTTGATACAACAATTTCATCATCTAACTCATGATACTTATGCAAATCAATAATATTCAATATAGGAGATATATCCATGTCACTAGATAACTTAACTTCATAAGCATTTCCACTATCAAATTTCCTCAAGATCTTACAAGGTCCTAACTTCCTCATCTTCAACTTACTATATGTTCCAATAAGAAATCTACCTTTCTTCAAATGAACCATCACCTCATCAGAAAATTGAAAAACATGATGTCTTCTAGACTTATCAACATTCTGCTTATAGTTCTGATTACTTTGTTCCAACTTCAACTTCACTTCCTTATGTAAAGACTCCATAAAACCAACAAATTCCTTCCCTTCAACACTTCTTTATACTTCACTGGAAACATCCCTAAAATCTGATATTTCTCTAGGCTATATTCCAATAACAATCTCAAATGGTATTTTTCCTATACTACTATTCACAAAATTATTATATGAAAAAATTAGCTTGTGCCAATTCCAGCTCCCAATTACTTGGCTTATCTCCAACTAAACATCTCAGCAAATTACCCAAGCTTCTATTCACAACCTTTGTCTTTCTATCTATCTATGGATAGAATGTAGAATTAAATATCAACTTAGTACCCATCTTCTTCCACAAAGTCCTCCCAAAATAACGAACAAACTTACTATCTTTATTAGAAATAATACTCCATGGTAATCCATGTAATATAACATTCTTTTTGAAGAAAATCTCACTGGCATGCTTAGAATTTGATGTCTTTTTGCATGGTATGAAATGAGCAATATTAGAAAATCTATCCACAGTAACAAATATGGAATCATACCCCTTTACTGTCTTAGGTAATCCAAGGAAAAAAACCATAATGATGTTGTTGGGACTAAAAATTGCATGGTCAATTTTGAGTACCATTGAGAAATTTAAGGTCTATAAATGCTTTTTGATGAGATTGTACCTGGCTGTACCTTTGAGCCCCATGAGGTGTTTAATGTTTCTAACACCATGCAATCAGCCTATCCACATGTTCCATGAAGTCAAATCTCCATTCTGAGCCATTCTGTGAAGTCCCGTTTTGAGCAAATTCCAAATCTGCATTTTTACCTAAGTGTCAAATAGTGACAGGAGGTTGTGTTTGTCATTGAATATCTCGCACCTAGAAATGTTTCATGACTTTAAAATTTGGAAGTGTTTAGTATCCATACCAGAGAACCTATGTTTCAGATTTCAAGTCATTTTAAGTCTGTTTGACTAGGTTTTGAATCCCTCAAAATTAGTCATTTACTGATATTATGTTGATGCACATAGTTCTAAATTTTGGAAGGCCCTATTTGATATGTTATAATTTTGACCTAGTTGACCCAAATACTAAAATTTCTTTTGAATTGCATTTTAAATGTTAGAAACTTGTTATGTTTCAATTTTTAAGTCTTGATGAATCCGTTTGATATGTTTTTGAATGTGATTCCAAATGTAATTTCTATCTTTTTACTGGTGTCAGCATTTGCAGATTTGTTGGAACCCCTGTTTGTGATGTCATATCTCTTGATCTATAATTGCCTAGATTGAATGAATTTTAGCCCTATGTTGTCCTCTAAAATTACTTTAAGTGTGCCAAGTTTCACATCTTAACGAATCCATTTGCACACTTTTCTAGGTTAGTTCCATTTGCAAAAATCACCTTTCTGCCATTGTTTCTAGTTAGCAATTCCGAGTAGCTCACTTTGACTATTTGCCAAATGCCTCCTATTTTTTTTCATGAGCCCAAATCAATAATCCATGCTCTCCTTGTGACAGTGAACCAGTGCCCCAATTTTCATTTGCCTAGTTTTTGAAGCCAATTTCAGACACGATTTGTTGTTTTTTGGCTTGTTTATCTTCAGGTGATTCTAAAGGGTCAACTTTGAAAGAGAATATCTTTTGACCTCGAATTCATGATGAGACAAGATTTGAGAAGGCGAAAGTATGTGGAACAGAGAATTAGTGGGTTAGATTTCAAAGCTCGGTCAGGGGTTTGGGTCAGTTTTTAAGGCTGGTCAATGAACTTCCTGGCACAAAGTTGATAGTTTGCAAAAGGTGATAAAATGACTTGTAAATGATGGTTCAATGACCGAACTTGATTCTAATCAATTGGAGATGATCAATAGATCAATTCAACATTTTAGTGGTTCAAAAATAACTTTTTTTTTAGTCGGACCCACCTTGGGGTCCAACTGATTCCATTAGACTAATAAAGATGATAATACAAATGGAGTCTTGAATTTTTTAAAATGAAAATTGGAGAGATTATAAAACCCCATGTTGATATATAAGAATACACTATGGAAGGTAAGGATCAAAATAAAAGTGTTGGTCATGCATTGATGAGCTCCCATGTCTCAAGAAGTTAGAAGATAACAATATCTCACTATAGGGGAGTATCATGGTAAGTTTGTCTTGACTCAACAAGTGATGATGAGAGTTTGAGCATCAAGAGAGCAAAGCAGAATCGTATAGATGAAATTCTTTTTGCCTCTATTCTACGAAATGGTTTATATTATGGCTTAAATGATATGAATTTTGAAAAGAATGTAACATGCTATAAGACACACAAAGAGTCTTGCGATGAGATAACAAAGAACTCTGCAGGAAAGGGCTTGTTACTTCTGGGGTTTGTATATGGCACTGGAGATTATGAAGATGAGGCATAACAGTTTATCATGCCAAGTATGCTCAAATCGACAGAGTTTGGAGGTGTTTGGATTTGGCATCAATATGAGCATCCATGGCTTCAAAAGAAAACCATCCATGCAAAAGACATAGAGTAGACCCCAATGCAAGCACAGAAAAGAAAAAGATTGTATAAGCAAGAGAAAATGTGTGAACAGTAGCTAGCTACTGGAGATGTAGAGGATATACTCCATACACAAGGAGAATAAGGAAGCTACTTGGAGTCAATTCACAACATAGAGGCCCATGGTTTTAAAAAAGGGGAGTTGTCTAAAGACCCATGTTGTCATTGAGGTTGCCAAATTCTAGAGAAAGGAAGACGTAGCGATTTGAATTCATGGGCGTTGGCATCAACACACGCCAAGTGGAAGTCTTTGCATAAAGGTCGCTTCAAAGAGAAAACACAGACCAAGTAAAACAAAGAGAACTCGCATGTAGAAGGCATCCCATGCATTGGGAATAGCGAAGGTGTTATATGAGAGACCATAGCAGATGCTAAAGAAACACATTACTATAGATGCCAATATCACCATGGGAGCCACCAAGAGAGGAGGAAAGTTCCACATAGGTAATGACATGGGAGAAAAACAATAGACCACGACATTGAGTTGGGCGCTAAACATAGAGAAAAGGGCCACACAATTAAAAAGAAAAGACCCATGCTTGGGAGGAGGCACCACAGCTTGAAAGGAGGAATAGGGGAGTTGACTTCAAAAAGACAAGAACTCAGCTTTAGTAGAAGTCAAGTTTTGAAGCCCCTGATTCATCTTTGATTCCTGGTTTGTCTATTGACATTGCATGTCTTTTCCTATTAGGGGTTCCATGCCAATACCATCATATATTGAAATGTGTTTCTTAGAAATAAAGAGGTTTTTACATCTAAATCTCTATATTCATACCGTTTGTTTCTACTTGAGACTAGAGGGGTATATTCCTACTGATTTCATCGCAGGACCATAATTCTTCATAGAATTAGACTACTCCCTGTGCCTTTTTAAAGGATTGAGAAAATGCATGAACATGCAAAAAGCCCCATGCTAACAATGAAAAGTGGACTCAAATGAAGGAACTCCATGCTAAGAAGAAAGATCTGTGTGTGAAGAGTAGAACAAAATAAAGAAGCCCACCGTGAATAGTAGAAAACCAGTAAAGGCTATTATCCCACATTATCCTTGGGAGGGTCTTTTCATGTATTTAAATGAAAGAACATACATCATTTAAAATGTCTTAAAGACATGGTGTCTTTTGTGGATGTGAAGAATTGCATGTGGGCCCATGTGTTAGATGAAGATGTCAGCTAGATTACAATGTAATAATTTTAAATAAAGATTCTTCCTTGATGATATGGCAGATCAAATGCAGGAGTCATAGGATTGCGCAATGTGGTGCATCCTGTGGTTGGTGCTTCCCTATTTGGGGAAGTTGCTCGTAGGATAAATAATGTGGTAATGCACCTGGGTGCCATGTGGCAGTGGGCCTGAGACACATGGTGAGGTGGCACTCTAGAATATGCTTAGGTGGGAAGCACAGGATCGTGACATGTGTCATGATCCAACGATCAGTACATGCCCACTTTTTGTAGATGCACATGAGTTAAAAAGTATGAGAAAGCGAGATGCTGACATGTGTCAGTGAGTCCCACTTAGATGCTAATGTGGAAATCTAGTGGAAGGTGTGTACAGGTTGACAAATTAGGAGCTACCACATGGCTCTTGGTCAATGGAGCTTTGACCCAAATCCAGGGGGTTAGGAAAAAGTAAAATGATTTTAAAATTGTGATTTTAAATTAGTTTTTTCAAAAATGGGTGATGTGCAAGATTTTTAAATCAAACAGAGTACTTAGTCTAAAGTTCAATCTTTAGATTAATCTAAATTTTCAAAAAATTTAAATTTCAAGGAGTTGTAGACCTAGTAGCTATACCAGAGGGACATTTTTCAAACTGACTTCTTGGGCATTTTCAGTAGGCTAAATATGCAATATTATATATCGATAGAATCGGGAGAATCCAATTTTTTTGATTATTTAGTTAGTTTCTACACATGAAGTAGTATGTTCATGCTATAAGAGGTTTTCTATTAGGTTTCCAATTTGAAACTGTATTTAGGTTTCGAAGTTCAGAACTAATTTTTTGACATGGTAATGACCTTAATGTGGTTAAAAGGTAGTGGAAATGTAGTTGAGGTCAAATTTGGTCACCCATATTTAGTAAAAAATGAGATTTCACCAGCATATCACGAGGTAGATCAGATATTTTGGTGAAACAATAGGGTTCTCATCATTGAACATAAGATATTTGCAAATTAGTTATAGGATAATGATAAAACCAAGTTAGATCAAAATGGAAGAAAGGAGAAGGAGGTTTTTCAATTGGAAAAGATTGATTTCCAAGTGGACACATGTCACTCTAAGATCAGATCCAAGAATTCTTTCTTTCCTATATCATTCTTTGTTTCTTTCATTGTAAGGTTTGTTGGTAGTTTTCTCTAGGCAATACCAGCTGGGTTCCAGTGTTTACTGTTGAAAACCAAGATTGTAGGTGATTTTGATTCCTATCTATTGAGCTATGCTCTAGCAGTGAAGGTCACACATCCACCCTTGTGCCATTTTTCATTTCATTTTCATGCATTTTTTTTGAGATATGATAATGGATGCTAGATTATGTGACATATCTTGAGCTATATTTTGTGTTACTAGTTTGTGTATTCAGTCTTTATAAGGATGAATAAAAAGGGGATTTATAATGAACTATCTGGGTTTTCTTATTCTGTCGCCTAATTCTTCATAGGCCATTAACTTTGTAATTGAGTGAATAAGGTTTATTCAATTTAAGATAGCTTGGATGATTTGTGTATCAAATTTGTTGTTGCTTCTGACTCAAGGAGTTAGGTAAATGCTTTAGTGTTCTGATAAGGTTTTTGGGTGTATGAAGGGGATATTTTGTAAGAATGGAATTTGAAGATTTAAGTTGATAAACTTGATTGTAATGCAAGCAAGTTAGGTCACCCTGCTGGTAATGACTTTATGTCCCAATGGATAAGGCACTGATCACTAAATTAGATGCAAACTAATTTGAATTTTATTTGCACAAATCATTTTATTCAAATCAATTCAGTTTTTAATGTCTTGTAGTGGGCTAAAAATAATTGACCCTCACTCAACTTATGAGATTCATAGATTTTCATTTAGCTACTGTAGATCTAGGTTATTGCATAAGTTATTAGGAGATATAAGGGGGTTTCATCTACAGTAAATGGGTTTAGATTTATGTTTTAAATTCATTGGTACCATTCATTAGAACCTCAAGGTTAACCCACTTAGGTCTTGCAGAGCCTAAAGTGAAGAAGGAGTTATGCCTTATAGTTGGCCCAAGACTACAATCAGGTGCATTCATCATAGAAATTTGCTAGCCTTAGATGCATTTGTCTGGTGTCTTGGTTATTTGAAAATATGTTAAATTAGGAGCCAACATATGTCACTCCAAGGTTTCTTAGGAACATAAATAGGTGTATACAAACCAATATTTTGAGTTACTTCTTTTGCAAGTTGACAAACTCCACAACTCTTTATAAAATTTTGAACATCCTTATACATTTGTGGCCAATAATAGTTATACTTCAACAAACTCAATGTCTTATCAATTCTAGAATGTCCAACCAATCCACCACAATGCTTTTCCTTAATCAAATTAACTGTCATAACACTTCTTGGTATACATAACAGAATTCCTTTGAATAACATACCTTGTTGAATGAAATACTGATCATACTTACTTGTGATTTGATAGATTTGGTTCTTTGCACTCTCTCCACACCTTGAAAAAATTAGGGTCAGTATCATACAACACTTTCATTTCATCAAAACCAAGAAATTCAACCTTCATCTCAGTCAAAAAAGAATATCTTCTTCTCAATGCATCAACAACTCAGCTAGTAACTTCACTTTTATGCTTAATCACAAATCTGAAACTCTAAAAGTACTCAACCCACTTCATATGTCTCTAATTTAATTTATGTTGACTTCCCAAATAATATAAAGATTTATGACTAGTATACAATACCAACTCCTTAGGAATCAAATAATGTCTCCACTTGTTCAAGGCTTGAACAAAAGCATAAAATTCTTGATCAAACACAAAATACTTCCTTTTAGCATTATTCAACTTCTCACTAAATAAAGGAATAGGTTTACCTTCTTGACTGAATACAACTCCTATTGCCTTGCCACTTGCATCACATTCAACTTGAAATACCTTATTGAAATCAGGTAAAGCCAATATAGGTAATTCAACCACCTTTATTTTGAAAGTCTAAAAAATCTTATTAACTCTACGTGTCCACTTAAAATCCTTTGTATCTCCTCTCATTGTCTTAGACATAACATTACAAAAAAAATTGAAATTCCTTATAAACATTTTATATAAACTAGTCAGACCACGAAATGATCTTTATCTCACCCACATTCTCAGGTGTAGGCCATTCCAAAATTATTTTAACCTTCTCAAGGTCTATTCTCAAATCATCAGCCAAAATATCCAATCCCAAATACAAAATCTCCTCTTGCATAAAGGAACACTTTTCCAAGTTAATTATCAACTTCTCCTCTTTCAATATTTGCAATACTTTTTAACATTCTCAAGATTTTGTTCCTTAGTCTTACTTAATATTAGAATATCATCCAAACAAACAATCAAAAACTTATCCAAAACTCTCTTGAGAACTTCATTCATCAACCTCAGGGAAGTATTAGGTGCATTAGTCAAAACAAAAGGCATTACCAACCATTCATACAAACCATGTTTGGTTTTGAATGCAGTCTTCCATTCATCACCTTCTCTGATTATGATATGATGATAACCACTCTTCAAATCAGTCTTGGTAAAATAGTTTTCTCCAGTCAAAAAATCCATTATGTCATCCATCCTTGACATAGGAAACCTATATTTCACAGTGATCTTGTTAATAGCTCTAGAACTAGTATACATTCTCCATTCTCCATTCTTTGTAGTTGCTAATACACTAGGTACAACACATGGACTCAAGCTTTCTCTAATCAAACCTTTATGCAACAATTCATGCATTTATTTGTTGAGTCCTTCATTCTCTATAGGTTTCAATCTATATGGTTCTTTATTTCAAAAAATAGCTCCACGAATCAAGTCCATAGAATGACATACTTCTTATTGGTGGGAAACCATTAGGTATATCTTCTACAATGATTTCTTTATACTCATTCAACAAACTAGTAACTTCTACTAGTACTTGGTCAATACTGTTAGGTTTTGTCATCACTCAGTCACCACTATCTTCTATCACTTGGTCAATATTGACTAACACTCAATTATCACTAAATAGCACTTAGTTACCACTATTTTTTGTCACTCAATTGCTATTGGTACAAGTCAGAGTCATAGAAATTATGGAAAAATAAACTTGATTCTTCTTCATTTCCTTTTCAAATTACTTTCCATTAACCATGAAAATTCTCATAGTAGTACAATTAACCTCATCTAGAATTTCAATCAAAGGAAACAATATTTTCTTTCTTCCATTTAGCTAAAGAGTACATTGGTTCAATCTTCCATCATGTATAACATATCTATTATATTTCCAAGGTCTACCCAATAGAATATGACAACAATCCATAGGCATAATTGTTGGATACAATCATTCAATTGTATGTTTTGTTTGATGTTACACAAATGTCAAGAATATGACAAGAAAGTCGAAGGAATTTTGAGTGTTAACCAAGTTTGGAGAAAGTGTCTACCAAGCTCACTTGGGCACTAAAGGAAAGTCTGCAAGGAATGAGTGTTAACCGAGCTCACTCTATTACCAAAATAAGTTTGTAGGAAGATAGTGTCTATTGAGTTCACTTGACAACCAAAGAAAAGTTGGTATGGATCTAGTGTTAACCAAGCTCACTTAGTTACCAAAGGAAGTCTCCAAGAATTTTTTTATGAGTTATTGACCAAGTTGGGTTGGCTAACAAATAATTTTCATAAGATGTAATATTTAGTTTGATGAATTTATTTGTTAAGTCTGGCTGACTTAAGGGATAAATATTGTTTGTTTTAAAGGTGTATTCAAGCTGACTTGACAAATTAAATGATATAAGTAAAAGGTCAAGTTGTCGATTGAATGTGTGAAGCATGGAAGAGAGGAAGATGAATAGAGGAAGTGAACTTGAAGGATAATAGAATATCCTAAGTTGACTAAGCTACAAAGATTAATTTGGTCAAGGATGATTAAGAATTCAAGCCAAAATTGAGATTTGAATTCAAAAAAGATAGTTTACATTAGCAATCAGGTCATATCATTGTTACTCTCTAACAATTGTAGTAGTGAATCAAAATCTCTTAACAAAGTTATCTTAACAACTATTTTGTAATCCTCTAATAGTATGACATTTCTAGATTGAAGTGTATCAAGACCTCTAGCAAGGCCGCTCCTAATAGGATGATCTAAATCCTTTAATAGGGTCACACCTAACAAAGTGTTTTATAACCTTTAATAGTATTGGCTCCTAATAGGGCTCACTTCAGAAGAGTGAAAAACATTAACTAGCTACAATTGGTGGTTTTCTAAAATTGGGCTTCAACATTAAATCTTGATGTCTCTTGTGTTCATGTTATTTTCTTTATGTTTTTGCAACTAAGCTAACTATGGTTAATCACAATAAACATCTAAAGAAGTAAATATATTAGTGCTTGTTGAGTGACAATAATTCTTAGTGTTAATTGAGTTACAATAGTATTTTAGTTTCAGTGGAGCTTGGTTTTGATTTGTAGTGACATCTAAGGGATCTAGGATTTATTTTTGGAGTAACTAATTCACCCCTCCCCTCTTAGTTACTCCTATGATATTTCCAAAAATTGGTATCAGAGCTTTTGGTGCTTGCAGAGAAGGTTTCAAGGATCTAAGATAAGGGCTAAGATGTCTTATAGAAGAGAAATTCCCAAGTTGAATAGAGATAACTTCAAGGAGTGGCAGGAGCTTATGAAGTTGGATTTGGAAACAATTGGAGATATAGGTCTAAAGTATCTAGAGAGAAAGTATGTGTCACCTGTAGGAGCTTTAATTATGGATGAGATTGTGGAAAAGAAGAATCATAATATCATGATGATTGAAATTGCTTCTACTCTCAATTATGTTGAATTTGATGAGGTCAAAAATTATGCTACTACTCATGAAATGTGGATCAAGCTGAAAGATATCTATGGAGGTAATGATAATGTGCAGAGAGCTAAGGCTAAAAGTCTTAGAGGTCAATTTGATCAAATAAAGACGAGGGAAGTTGAGAAAATTTCATAGTATAGTGAAAGAATCAAAGTTAGTGTAAGTGTAATCAGAGCCTCTAGAGGAAAGATAGATGATGTGATAGTGGTAAGAAAGGTACTCAAAAATCTTCTTCCTATCTATGCATTTAGATTTTCAGCTATTTAAGAAATGATATGTAATCCAAAAAATGATATAACTTTGGATGCATTAGTTGGAACATTGACAACCTTTGAGTTAGATAACTATGATAACTATGTTCCTATCTCTCATAACATTGAGTCTTAATTTCAAGCTAAGATATCACTCAAAAAGAAAGATGGAAAGTCTAAAAGAAAAGGTGTGACATTGAAGATGAACATGGTTATGATGATGATCTTGAAGTCATTGAAGCATTGCTTACAAGGAGATTACCTAAAGGAAAAGGAAAGTACAAAGGCAAAATACCTTTTATTTTCTTTTCTTTTGAAGAAGTTGGTCACATTGGTACAAGATGTCTAAACAAAGGAAAAAAAGAAGGATACTATCAAAAAACCTTATGAACTATGGTATTACTATAAGCCTAATGTTTGTTATTTCAAAGTATTTGGAAGCAAATGTTATATCTTGAAGGAGTCAAGGAAAGAAAAATTTGATGTGAAAAGTTATGAAGGCATATTCCTAGGGTATTCCAATAAGAGAAAAGTATTCAAATGTCTGAATCTATCTACTCACAAAGTTATGGAAGGTGCAAATGTGAAGATTGACAAGTTTGTAGAAAATAATAAAGAGAAAAGCATAAAAGAACCTAAAAATTCTAGAAATTTTGTCTATTGTGAACCAAATACTTTACCAGATGTTCAAGCAATCACAATTGGAAATAAATAGTCTTCACCATCCAAATGACTAGAATCTCTAGTTCAACCCAAGTTGTAGCGAATGCAACCTAAGTTGTAACCTTAAGGACCTAATTCACAATCAAAAGGACTTGAGTTGTAGCTAGTGTAAACAAGGTCATCTAAAGGACCCGAGTTACAAGAAGTTGAACTTGAGCATGAAGATCATTTTTAACATGGTAAATCAAGTGAGACAAGTTCTAAATCTAGAATGAAGGAGCCTAGACTTTCTAGATATGTTGGAAGGCATCATGCACATGAACCAATCATTAGAGATTAGTCAAAAAGTACAATGACAAGGAACAAATTCAAAGGTACATATTTTCTTATTGAATTTAAACCTAGAGCTATTAATGATGCAATAGACAATGAAAGAAACTTGAGTCAAATTTTGAAGAACTCGAGTCACAGTCAAAAGGACCCAAGTTGTAGCCCGTGCAAAATGAGTCATTTGAAGGACCCAAGTTATGGTAAGTTGAACCTGAGCATGAAGATCATTTTGAGCATGGTGAATTAAGCGAGACAAGTCCTAAATCCAAAATGAAAGAGCCTAGACTTGCTAGATATGTTAGAAGGCATCATGCACTTGAACAAATCATTGGAGATCAATCAGAAGGTACAATAACAAGGAAAAAATTGAAAGGTACATATTTTCCTATTGAATTTGAACCTGGAATTGTTAATGATGCACTAGACAATGAAAGCTATTTGAACCTAGAAATGTTAAATATGCATTAGAAAATTAAAGTTGGATTAAGGAAATGAATGAAGGGATTGAGAAAATTGAAAGGAACAAAAATTGGACTACCTTTCCTAGACCCAAGGATAAAAATGTAATTGGCACAAAATGGGTATTCAAAAATAAGTTGAACAAAAATGCAAAATTGTATCTCTTAGTCTACAAAAGAAGTAGAATATGTTACACTAGTAGTCAATTGTTCCAATATTGTTTGGTTAAAACAATTGTTGTTAGGCATAAAGATGGAGAAAAAGGATCAAGTTGTTATCTTCTATGATAACACTAGTGCAATCAACATATCTAAAATTCTAGTGATGCATACTAAGACAAAGTGCATTTGATGTGACATATAATCTTGCTTCCACCCTAGCTTCTCCTAGGGAAGCCTTATGTTTTTCTCTTGACCTAATAGGGTGACACCTAATCTTTCTTACACCCTTGCTTCCCCTAAGGAAGCCTTAGGTTTTTCTCTTGACTTAATAGGGTTACTAGTTACCCTATTCTCCTTAGGATCCTTAGAAGGAGGTCCTAGGAATTTCAACTAGTGCACACCAATGTAAGAACAACAAGTCTCCAACATTACAATCAACCCCAATTGCTCATATGACACCCGAAATGGATTAATGGTTACCTAGGAAGGAACTTGGATTCCCTTCAAGGTTCACAACTACAATCAAACTTGAAACCCTAATTAAGTTCCAAAAATTATGCAAGATTTCACAAAAATGCTTGACATATTGCTACAAGCTATTAACCCTCCAAAAGAAGAAAAAATAAAATAACTAGAAAATTCCTTAATAAGGGGTTAGATAAACCATTAAGCCAGACACTCTTGTTAGAAAAATCAAATATTTTTGAGGTCTAGTTTCCTCAACTTGTCTGTACAAAATGGCCACAAATTAAGCCTAAAATTAGGGGTTTTAAGGGTTTAAGAGGGTGTCTAAAAGAAAAAAAACATTTTTTTCCACCATGGAACTTCCACCAATTCTTTCCATATAATTTGGAGCTTCATTACACATCCTCATAACACTTTCCAAGACTTGATTGAAGTATCATGAACATTCAATCACTCTAACTCCTCTGCACTTGATTGTGACCCCTAGCCATGTATCTCTAAATTTCTTAGGGAATCACCACAAAATTACTTGATTTTATTTCCAAGGGCCCTCCTTTTCTATACAATAATTACAAGGAGCCATCTCCCAATTCTCAAGAGGCTGTATAGATCCTATGGTGGGAGAGGGAGTTATGACCCTGTTTTGCTTAGTTGTCTGATTTAGGGCAATAGGTAGACTAAAAACAAAAAACAATTATTCAACCAAATAAATCTCTACAAAATCACAAAAAAAAGATATTAAAAATCTTAAATTGAAACCTTCTAACACTTTTAGACACTACAGATCCAAGATTAATCCATGAAAGTGCCAAAAATTTTAGAAAACATAAACTGTAATTGATTTATTACTGACAATACATGCATGCCAAAAGTGGCTAATACTTCCAACCCTAAAATAAGATTGAGGATGGCCTCATATACACATCCCAAGTCTCCCCATAACTATTTCAAATGTTTACAAGGCTCTAACTACAAAGTTGCTTGAATGCAACAAAAGTTGTCAATGTTGTCAATGACAACATTGGTCCAATTTTTTAGCAACTTTTATATCTTTTGGAGTTTTACCTTTAAATTTGATCCAATGGCTACTAAAATTTTTCCAAAGCCTAAAATTGATTAAATAAAAGAAGGACCTTAAATCCTCATTTTGGCCATTGTACCTTCTAGAACACAAAAATGCCTTATTGAACCTAACATGAAACTATGAGCAATTAAGGCCTCATAAGGCATCCTACCCTTAACAAGTTCACCTTAAGACTAGGATATCCCTGTTATTGAACTAGTGGTGTGGCTAGCACCACTACGAGCCAAAATACACTAGGAGACCTAGGTCTTCCATGAGCCTACCTAGGTGCTTCTGTAACATACTCCCTCACAAAGAAAACTATGTCACTTCTATGGACAATAGGTCTTGTGGAATGCCTGCCTTGTGGAAATCTTTCTAAGCAACCCAAGTGGCATCAAAATCTAGTTTTCCCTTCCACTTGATGAGGTACTTTATTTACACTTGGTTCTTGGTGGCCTTCTAAACTCTAGAATCCAACACTTTTTCAACTTCCAATTTGCTTGATGAAGATACTACTATAGGCTCTAGATCAGTGTTGACCATCTTAGTTTGATCATTAGTTTGAGGATGGTAGGCTAAACTAAATGAGAAGTTTATGCTAAGCTTGCTCCACAAAGTTTTCCAAAAGTGGCTCATGAATTTTACATCTCTATCTGAAAAAATATTTAATGGAAGTCCATGAATCCTTACAACTTCCTTAAAGAAAAAATGTGCAATGTAGCTTGCAACATTAGTGGTTTTACATGGAATGAACTACCCCATCTCTCTAAACCTATTAACAACCACACAAATACTATAATGACCCTATTTTGTCTTGGGTAGACCTACTATGAAGTCCATTCTTACACACTCCCATGACCTATTTGAGACTGGTAAGGGCTGATAAAGACCTACATTACTCATTCCTACTTTAGCTTTCATACATACCATGTACTGATCCACATACCTAGTAACATCTCTAACCAATTTGGGCCAATATTAGTACCTTTGGATCAATTTTAGAGTTTTCCTTCTACCAAAGTGTCCCACTAAGACTTCCATTTTGTTTCTCTTATATTAGGTTATCCCTTATTGACCCTCTTGGTACACACAATTGACTATCCTTAAAGAGAAATCCATTCTATAAGGTAAATTCAGAATTTTTACTATGAAAATGATTCTCAAATTTAGAACATATCTTATAGGCCTTTGCAAATTCTTCATATTATTTATAAAGACTCTTGAAGCTCTCTGTCCTAATGCTATGCAACTAAACCTCTTGAACTATTAGCAATCTCCTACTCAATGCATCTTCCACCTTGTTCATCTACCCTTTCTTATCCTTGACTATGAAGGTGAAAGCTTGCAAGTACTCCATCCACTTCAAGTACCTATTAATCAACTTTTCCTGAGTATTAAAGTAGCTAAGAGCTTGATTAAATGTAAAGACAACAAATTATTTGAGCAAGAGGTAGTGTCTCGACTTCCTAAGAGACTAAACTAGGGCATAGAGTTCTAGATCATAGGATGAATACTTCTTTTTTGCCTCATTAAATTTTTCACTAAATAAGGCTACTAGTCTAACTTCTTGCATTAACACTCCTACTTCTAGGCCAGTTGCATCACACTCTAGGGTGAAGAGTTTTTCAAAGCTAGGCAATTGCAAAATAGGTTAGGTAGCTACTTTCTTCTTTATCATTTCAAAAGACTTCTCTACTTCTAAAGTCCACTTGAATTTAGACATGACCCCACCCTTTATTGTATCTAGTAGAGGTACACATATGCCACTAAAATTCCTATTGAATTTCCTATAGAATTGAGCTAGACCATAAAAACTCCTTACCTTAGTAGATGTAGTAGGTGGTGGCCATTTGAGGATAACAACCTTCTCTTGATCCATCTTCAAGTATCCCTTAGACATATCAAATCATACATACAAAATTTCTTGCTTGAAGAAATCATACTTCTCAAGGTTCATAGTAAGCTTCTCCTCATGAAGTCTATACAATACTACTTCTACATGCTTTATGTGTCCCTCCTTTGTCTTACTAAAGATAAGTATATCATCTAGATATACAACCACAAATATGCTAGTGAAGTTTTTAAGAATTTCACTCATCAGCCTCATGAATGTGCTAGGAGCATTAGAAAGACCAAATGGCATCACTATCCAATCATATAACCCATATGTAGTCTTGAATTTTGTCTTCCATTCATCTCCTTCCTTAATCATGATTTGGTGTTACCCACTCTTCAAGTCCAATTTTGTGAAGTACATTGCTCCTCCAAGGTGATCTATGATATCCTCAATCTAGGTATGGGAAACATATACCTAATTGTGATCCTATTTATGGTTGTTCAGTCCATACATAATCTCTATTTCCATCCTTTCTTGGATGTTAATACAACAGGGATTGCACATGGGCTTATTCTCTTTTGAATTAGACCTTGGTCCAACAATTCTTGTACTTGTCTTTCCACTTCCAAGTTTTGTTATGGTGTGAGCTTGTATGCTACTTTGTTCGGTAGAGCTACACTAGGAACAAAGTCTATTTGATGACTTATAAATCTTTGAGGTGGTAGAATAGCTGGAGTTCCATCACTTACAATGTCCTTGTACTTATCAAGTAGTGCTTGTACCTCCTTTGGAAATGGTTCTCTGATTGTATTATCCTCTTCTTTGGACTTCAACTCCCTTGAGGTCTTTGATAAATTCCTTCCCACTACATAGCAATACACTAGGTACCTTTGGCTGTGGCTCTTCTCCTTCCAAAAAAGATTGAATTTTGAAAGTTCCACCCCCTTTCTTGAATGATATCAAATTGTCCTTACCATCATATATTACCTCTCTATCATATTTCTAGGGTCTACCTAATAGTAGATGGCAAGCATCTATGGGAAAAATGTCACACAATAACCTATCCTTATACTATGTGATGGATAAATCAACCCAAGTTTGTTCATTGAAACTATACCTTGATCTTTGTTGAGCCAAGTTACCTTGTATGGGTTCACATGTGGTATTTTAGTCAACTTAAGCTTTTCAACTACCTCCTTTGATATTATATTATTAGTAGAACTTGAATCCACCACTACCTTACAAACATTTCCAAGGATTTTGTATTTGATTCTAAATAGAGCCCTCCTATGGTAAGGCTCATTAGGAACTACTTGCTTAATTAATACTCTTCTAAACATAAGGTTCTCATCTCTTTCTAACTCTATGTGATCCTCTTCATTCTCCTTTCCACTAGAGTTATCTTCTTACACATATTCCACTCTTTTATCTTGGTGTGAAGAAGAGGGTTTCTTAAGGCATCTATATGTTGGATGCCCCAATTGACCATAATTATAGCACTTAATGCTAGAAAAGTATGAATTGCTTCTACCTAATCATCGACCTCTGTTGGAACCTCCTTGGTTACCTCTTTCTCTATTGTAACCTCATCTAGGATTTCTTTTGGTGGCTTGCTCTATCATCTTAGTCTCACCTTGGTTTCTCTACTCATTACCTCTACCTTTCTAACTTGCTCTCTGTCCTCTCTAATTTCTTCCCTTGCCTCTATACTTGAAGTTAGAATCTCCCTTTTCTTATTCTTCTCTTCCACCTTTAGGGCGAGTTGGTGACACCTTTGAATAGTAGTAGGTGTCCACAAACTCAGTTCCTCTTAAATTTCCACTTTAAACCATCCATATCTAGCCTCTTTGATTGGCTCTTCTTCTTGTTTCTTGGGTATAAGGCATACGCTCTAAAATTCCTCTATATAAGAGGCTACATCCAAATCTCTTTGTTTCAATCCTTGTCTTCTCTTGTGAAGTTGGATTTCAAAATCCTCTAGTAGGAAATTCTCTTTCAACTTAGTAACCATGGAATTCTAGTTGGATATTGGGTTCTTACCCATCCTAACCCTTTTTTTTTGGATATATTTCCACCATTTCAAAGATGAGCCTCTAAGTCTTGACTTGGCTACTTTGACTTTTTATACCTTTGACTCACTATCACACTCAAAATGGTTCTCCATGGTATCCAACTAGTCCATCACTACATAAATATCCATCTTTCCACTTAATAGTGGCACACTTTCCAAATATTTTACACCTAAGGATTTTATAGATTTTAAGAAAGGTTCCTCATTCAAGATAGTGTGTGGCTCAAAGACTATGTCTTCCTTTGCTACCTGTTTACACTTGTCAAGGCTTTTTTTTTTTTTTTTCTTGGCTGAATTAGAAACTACATGCAACTTGATCTTTACTTCTTCTAAAGATTCTTCAAGGAGCCTATTTTTCTCCTTTTTCTCATTAACCTCTTTGGCTAACTCTACATTAGTCATAATACTAGACTTACCTACTGATTCTCTAGTAGCTACACAATACACCACTTTCCAAGTCTTCAACTTGCTCTAATACCACTATGATGTAAGACCTAATCTTGTTTCCACCTAGCTTCCTCGAGGGGCATCTTAGGTATTTCTCTTGACCTAATAGGGTTACCAGTTACCCTATTCTCCATAGGACCCTAACAAGGATGTCCTAGGGCTTTCAATTAGTGCAGACCAATGAAAGGACAACAAGTCCCCAACATTACAATTGACCCAAATTGCTCATATGACACCCCAAATGGATGAATTGTCACCTAGAAAGGTGTTTCCATTCCCTTGAAGGTTCAAAACCACAATCATACTTGAAACCCTAATCGAGTTACAACAACCATGAAAGATTTCACAAAAATGCTTGAATAGGACTACAAGAAATTAGCCCTTCAAATGAAGAAAAACTCAAATAACTAAAAGAAGTACTTATAAGGGGTTAGATAAACCTTTTATCTAGACACCCTTTTCAAAAAAATCAAATATTTTGGTGGTCTAGGGTCCTCAACTTTTTTATATAATACAACCACAAATTAAGCCTAAAACCAAGGGTTTCAAGGGTCTAAGAGACTGCTTGGAAGAAAACACCTTTTCCCACCATGGAGCTTCCACCAACACCTTCCATTTAAGTTGGAGCTTCATTAGACATCCTCATAACACTTTCCAAGCCTTGACTAAAGTATCATGAACATTCAATCACTCTAGCTTCTCTACACTTGACTGTGACCCCTAGCCATGCATATTTGGCTTGACTAGGGCATTGCCATAAAATTAATTGCTTTGATTTTTGAGGTCCTTCCTTTTCTATACAATATATATAAGGAGTCATCTCATAAATTGAAAGAGGCGATACAGAACCTATAGTGGGAGAGGGAGTTATGACCCCATTTTGCTGAATTGCTTGATTTATGACATGTAGACTAATTTTTTAAAAAAAAAATTGATTCAACTAAATCTGTACAAAATCACAATTTTTTATTATATAGAATATTAAATTGACACCATCCAACACTTCTAAACACTACAGATCCAAGGTCAATCCATGAAAGTGCCAAATATCTCGAAAAACATAAATTGTAACTAGTTTATTACTAACAGTCTATACACACCAAAAAAGTATAAAACTTCCAACCTTGTAATAAGGTTGAGGATGGCCTTATAATGACATCCCAAGTCCCCCCCTAACTATTTTAGACAATGTTAATTATATTTTCACTCTTGCCAAAACTAAAAGATTTGAATTCAAGAATAGTCAATGTTCAAATATTTGAATATTCAAATATTAGGGTACCTACAAATTGCATTTTAAAACCTTGGGTTATACATTATATCCTATGTCTCAAGCTTTCATACTTTATCCCTTGGAGTTTTAAGTCATGAGTATGTGACTACCTTCCATCACTAGGTTGTAGGATATCATATCCTAACCATCAAATAGGCCATGATTGAATGATGGTGGTCTTCTCATATTTGGAACATAGTCATAGTTTTAAAATGATGACATCTAGTTAAGAGAGTGAAATAGTGATTGATTTGATCACTTGGTCATGGAGGGTTAAGTCTAACCCAGGGTTCATGCTATGAAATGGTGATCTCCTCTATTTTTATTATCGTTGAAAGTTATTCTTAACCCATGGTTAGTTGGGCAAAGCTATGAACACCTTACCCATTGGGTCATAGGGTTAACTCTTGAGTTAGATGTTCAAGTGGTGACACTACAATTGCTCTCGTTTGCATGGTCATGGTGAGTTAAATATAGACCCTAGTTAAGGTTGTGGAGATAGAATAGGTTTCCATGTGGATCTTGTGTGGCCAATTTCTTTGAGTGGTCCATAGAGGCTAGTGTGGACATGTCAGAGCTTGTGATAGGATGAAGGTGTTTAATTGGTCAAAGTGCTAATTGTGCAAGGGTCTTTGGCTTATGTTGTAGGACTATGAAATATTTTAAGATCTATGATTGGTGTTTTTTTGAATTTTGAGGATGCAAGGATTTTAAATAAAGTGAGGAAGCGAGAAGTTGCCACATGGATTTTATGGGACCTATTTCCATTGTGGGCCACAAGAAGAAGGGATGTCAGATGAGTTGGCATATGAAAGGCATTTCATTAGCTAAGGCACTAACATAGAGAATAAAGTGATTGCACATTTTTGGGCCATCAAATCCTTTAAGATTGACAATTGGTGGATTCCCACTTTCTCAAGTTGCAAGATCTTTAGACAATGCAGGAAAGTGATGTGAGGAAACATGTCCTTGTGGGCCCACATGGTGAAGCCAAAATAATTAAAAGATAATTTATTGCATGGTCACATGGTTAATAATTATAAGATGAATCAAACTGTGACCTTGTGATGAAGTCAGAATGAAAGAAAAAAGTGGTTGATCACACAATCGCAGTCATTGTTCCTAGTTGAAGGTTGGGCTGCAAAATCACGATCATGAGTAGGTCAAAGGTCAAACATAAGATAGATGATGATTTTCTAGTTAGATCTTAGTCATCAATTTTCGATGATCAATGGTCAGCAGCCACATTTTCAAAATGAATGATCTTTAGTGGTTATGGGGATATGCTTGTATGCCACATGTCCTAGGTGTTAGAATATTAGAGGGGTCATCCTACCAAAGTCTTTGTATGGTAATAATTTGTATCATGTGAAGTCTTTAGTGCTCAATTATAATTTTCCTTGAAAGATTATAAGTATTAAGCCTATTTGAGCTTGAAAGTGAAGGTCTTTGACCAATCAAAAAGCAAGAAAGGTATAAGATGAATGTTGAAAATAGTTGACCCATGTTTCTATCTAACATGGCATGCTAATAATTAAAGAATAATTGTTTATTAGTAGAAAATCTGATCTACTCAATCAATTATTGGTTATTCTCACTATCTTCCATGCCTATTTAATGCAAAAAGAGCATGGATTCATCACCTAGTTATCCATCTACCCAGCAATGCATTAATGGCCACCATTCTTGTCTTCTACGAGTTGTTCTTATGGAAAAATATTGGGATTTTACTCATATGGATGCGTACCAAGATAAGATTTTCTCCAAATTTGTAGATAATTATTCTCTGCAACTTTAGTGGTAGTAGTTGAGCTTTTCCTTGCAGTAGAAGCTATCTAAGTTATGCTTTAACTATAAAAGGAAGCTTTGTTGCCCCCTCAAAGGGTTCTATCTTTTCTAATTTTAGAGCTGCTTTATAATTTTGCCTCTGCTCAATAGAAATCTTCTCTACTGTATCCATTTTTTGTCAGCTAGGCATATGTGCATTCTTGTGGCCTCACTTGTTGAATATATTTTGGCAATTACAATATCATATGATTATGTTCATACCTAATAACTGATTTGATTAAGTGAATCCATTGTATTCCTTCTCTGATTGTTTTATCTTTTTTTTTTTCTTATCTAAGATATTGAGATTGAAAAGTATAGATGATGGTATATTTTGGGAAATTTGTTGAGTTCTAGTGCATTCATTGGAAATAAAGTAGACCTTTATTCTATTTGGTGTATCACCTCTTCCAAATTAGATTAGTTAGTTTTTCTTTCATGCATTCCTTCTCCCTTTTCCTCTCAAAAGAGTAGTTAGGTACACCCTAATAGTAAGGAAGCTTCTCTAGTGATTCAACCTTAGAGCGTGAGTCCCACACTTGGAGGTTGTTTCCATGTTACACAAGGTCACCTGAGAAGTAGTTCCTTAGGAGAGGGTGAATTTTTTTGTATCAATATTTTTTGGCACACTCGGTGGGAGAACATTAAAGGATATTATAAGTTTATTGGTGTCAAAGAAGAAAAGTTCCAATATATGCTGAGAAGATAGTGCTGCTCTTAGTATTCTAGGCCCTGAAGAGGCTCATTTTCAAGTACTTGGAAACTCCATCTCTACATATGGGTTTCTATACTAAAGTTGTTGTGATTCATTCCCAAAGAACACACAAGGGCATCTTCTAGAGGTAATATTTAGTACATTGAGCTTTCATTTTCATAGCCTAGAAAAAAGGAAGATTTTTTCCTTATCACCAGTTAGGAGTATTGGAATAAATCATACACCTACAAGATCTCTTTCCCCTCCTTCTGATGATAGATCATAACCTAGGTTGTCATCTTTTCATTTGAATAGATCATTGTTTTATATGGCTCAACCTAGAGCACATACATTTACCACCTTCAACAGTGGAAATCCTCTCCTTTTGGCTCAAAGACATGACATACCAGTATCAACTATTAGGAGTATACTTGATTTTACTAGTCAGATCTCTATTTCTACTATAGAGCACATTCAAGAGATATCTAATGTTTGTAATATACATGAAATAATTGAAGATGATGTAGAAGTTAGGTGTCTAGTTTCATCCTTAAAAGGTAAAACATTACACTGGTATGGAGGTTTTCTTCATAACTCTTTAATAAATTGGGATTGGTTAGGAATAGCCCTATGCAAACATTTTTAAGATAAAAGAGACTATCTTTCACTCCTAAATTATTTTACTACTATAAAAAGAACCCCCCATGAATTCATGATAGATTTCAACTATAGATTTCAAAAGACGTGGGATAGAATACCCACTATAGTAAAGCCTTCCCTAGGTAATGCCTTTTTGCATTACCTTAGAGCCCTTAATAGTGTTATAGCCATCATAGTGCAAACTATGAGAGGGGATACTTTACCAGATGCTTATGAAACTACTATCAAGGTAGAGAATATCTAAATATAGGGAGGGAAGTTAGCTCCAAGGCCTCCAATGCCTTTTTTCCCTAACTTGCCTAACCATCAATCTACAATGGATCCTATTCTCACCACTTCTACAAGTCAATCCCTCATTGTAACCCCAATAGCTTCCACATCTTCTAATGTAGTGAATAATATTGAGGCCATGATACAAACTATAGACTAGAAGTTGCAAGATCAAGAAAAAAATATGGAGGACAAATTCTTAGTGGTATAAAAGATGAATAATGAGTTGGTAACTATTAAGAGACAACAAGCCCAAAACAATAGGTCCCCTTAACCTCATTATCAAAACCTTACATTTAATTGGCCTCCCAACCAAAATCAAGGTCATGTTCCATTCAACCAAAATAGACCTATTGGTAATGCTCATGTTGCAAATGCAAACCAAAGTAGAGTTCCAGTCCCTCAAAATAATCTTTCTCAAGATCAAGACTTTTTCCCTTCTTGCAACTATTCTTATGCTATTTGTATGTGTAAGAAGGCAGAGTCCTACTTGGCATTGGCTATACAAGAGCAAACAAAAAGATAGCAATATAATGTTAGCCAATATTTTGATGGTTCTCATACACAACAATAGGGTGATTTTTCCTTCATGATCCATCAACTAGAGAAGCATTGTCATGCTAGTCATGATGCTATACCTCACAATACTAGGAGAAAAAGAAGATCTATTGAAGATGATACACCTCTCTCATCTAATAAAGCTTCAAAATCAAATGCCACCCATCATATGCTAGTGATGAATTCCCAATCCAATGTTGCTCCTTAGCAGAAGAAGAATACTAGCAACAAGGATGTTGCTAACCCCCAAGTTATTCCATTCTAGCCACCAATTCATGCAACTTCTAAAGCTTCAATCAAGGCACTCAACACTCCTTTTAATGTGGTGGATCAAATGAAAAAGAATAATGACAATATCTCTATGTGGGATGTTTTTGCCACTATACCATTATAGAGGGAATTGTTGTAGAAGGATTTAGAAAACATAGAAGAAAAGGATCAGCCACCTAGAGAGGAGAATGAAACAAGCTTGGTGCAACCAATAAAAGAAGGAGAAACAAGTAAGAAAACCAAGCCTCCTCCCTTTTATATTTCCTTGATCATAGGAGATAAACTAGTCCACAATTGTATGATAGATTCAAGGGCTAGTAGTTTTGTGATGCCTATAAGTGTAGTTGATCTCCTTGATATCAAGTATGAGCCTATAGTTAGGGATTTCCTTTAGTTGGATGGAAGTTCTACCAAAACTATAGGAATCCTTGGAAATGTAAAGATGGGGTTAGATGCTTGGCTTGATTGCAATGTAATCCAAGAAATATTAGTAGATGATGTAGAACCTTATTTTTCTACCTATCTTTCTAGAGACTTCACTAAAAATAGAAGTCATATCACAACAGATTGGTTCTATATGTTATTTAAGACATGATATGAAACAAGGGCTTCATTAAGAGAAGAAATTTACACTCCTAGTCTTATAAACATGAATTGTGCAATTAGGGAGGAGGACAAAGGGGACACATTGCTTGAGCCTACTACTCCCTTAATAGAGGTACCTGACTACCTTTTGGATGAGTGGGCTACTACCTATCCATTTGATCCAACACTAGAGGTTCTAGAGACAAGTTTGGGATATATTTCATATTGAGAAGGATGATTCTATTCCTTGTCTCATGAAAACACAAGAAGATACAAATGGATTTTTTGAGATATTCTTTGATGGCTCAAGAAACAAAAATGGTTTAGGGGCTAGTGTTATGTTGATTTCTCCCAAATTGGAAAGTATTACTTTACTTATAGGCTCCGATTTAGCTGCACTAACAATGTAGTAGAATATGAAGCCTTGATCTAAGGTCTTCAACTGGCACAAAGCAGAGGGGTTAAGCTCTTAAAGGTATATGGGGACAATGAGCTGGTTGCAAACCAATTTAAGAACTAGAATGTCACAAAGAACAACCTCCTCAAGTCATACAAACATAGAGTATGGTATCTTCTTTAAGGATTCCAGACATTCAATATTGAAAGCATTCTTAGGAGCAATAAAAAACATGCTAATAGAATTGCAACCATTGGTTTTCATTATGATATAATAGAACATGTTGTTTATGGAAGGGAGCAACAAATTAGAATTCTTGAAAGGCCTGTTGTTCCTAATAATTGCACAAATTGGTAGGTGTTTGATTTTAATGTGCAAATTATAAATTTGTTGCAAAATGAGGCAGAATTCTCTGATAAAAATTAGTCCAAGCTCCAAAGTTAGTATGGAGACCAAATCATGAATTTCAACTCTAATAAATTACCTAAGAGTCTCATTACCTTGGAAGGTATTTTCAATTCCGATGACCAAGCAAGGAGCAAGGATTCTAATCTAACTACAAGTAAGGATGACTATATATCCATCACTATTACTGATGGAAAAACTCTCAACTTAGGAATGGTATGTACTAAAGCCAAAAAAGAAGTTTTCATTAAGTTATATCAAAAATTTAATGATGTCATTACATGGACATATGAACACTTAAAGGGTTTTGACCAAAGCTTATTTGAGTATACTATATATTTGAATGAAGATGCTAAACCTATTAGGTAGAAGCAAAGACTAGGTAACGCCAAGATTGAACCATTGATGACAAAAGAGCTATCAAAGCTCATAGAGGATAATATCATTTTTCCTATCAAACATTCCTCATGGGTAGCTAACCTTGTCCCTATTAAGAAGAGGAGTGGAGAAATCAAAATTTGTATAGATTTTAGAGACCTTAATAGCGCTTCTCTTAAAGACCATCACTCTCTTCCTTCTATGGAATAGATCCTATCTAAGGTTAGTGGTTCAAAGAGGTTTTCTTTCTTGGATGGGTTTTTAGGCTATAACTAGGTGCTTGTCAAGGAGTCAAACTGACATAAGATAGCCTTTACCACTAAATGGGGTATGTATGCCTATTGTAAGATTCCATTTGGACTAATTAACATAGGTACCACATTTTAGAAGGAAATGGAGATGGATTTCAAAGGTGTGATGGAGAACTTTGTGCTAGTTTATTTTGATGATATAACTATCTTTTCCAAGCATGCAACATACCACTTTGATCAATTGAGGTAGGTATTTGTTAGATACAAAGAATATTTTGTTTACCTGAATTCCAAGTGTGACATTCCAGTCATCTTTATTATTAGTGACATACACTTATTTAGATTAGAAGCATCTACCAAGCTGATTGTATAGTTAATAGTGCTAACCAAGTAGTTTAGTTGCTACTGAGTCCTTGTGACACATTTTAGTTTGCGTTCAGTAGTTACTACTAAGGTGATGATTAGTAGTGTAAACTAAGCATCTCAATGTATTCCAAGTTTACCAGTGCAAAGCAAGTTGTGTAGTGCTTACAAAGTTCATAGTTTATGTGATGAGAGTTTAGTGTTAATTGAGCTCCTCAATTTTAATGAAGTGACTCATTTTATACCGAGCTCGTAGTGATAGCATTGACCAAGCTATGTAGTGTGAATCAAGTGATTCAATTTATATGCTAAGTTTCATAGTATTCACTGAGTCACCAGTGTAGACCAAGTTCAAGACTACTTGGAAGTGATTAGTATGGACTAAGCTTCTATGTCTATCAAGTGCATAAAGATGTTGAGCATTGACAGTGGATGCCGAGTATTAGAACCTCACTGAGTTAGTCTTTAGAACCCGAGTTTCTATACTTTGGTCGACTTTGTAATATTTGTGTAAACTTGTATTGTGGCTGAATTAGTAATTTTTTAATTAGATTGTTATATATGTAATGTATTGTATCTCATCCAAAGTATCGAACAAAAGTAATGAAATAAGAAGAGAAGAGTAGAAGAGAAAATTACAAAGGCTACAAAAATATAAGGAACAATAGAGATTTATCTATCACAACAAGGTGATTTGTACACTACGAGGAATCTCATTCAGCAAACCAAGTTGTAGATCAGAGATCAGCTACTGCTTCATCCTAACAGGTGGACCAGTTAAATCCTTTAACAAGGTAGACCTAACTATCTTGTGTAAATATCTTTATCAAGTTCATACTTCATTGTATGTTTGTAAATCCTTTTGCAAGGTGGACCTAGCAGTCCTTATTGCTCATAATAGGGTAGATCACCAGAAGTGATCATTGTAAGCCTTAATAGGCCAACTTTATACTATAGTACTAGAGCTTGTGGGTATTATCCACAGCCCAGTTTTAATTTTTATTTGGAAGGTTTCCAGGTCGCCAAATTGTGTGTCAAAAGTGTTATGTATTTTTTAATGTTTTCAATTTCTCAAGATGGAATTAGTTCATAATTCACATAAAGAATTAATTTCTAATTAAGGATAAAGTTTTAAAAGTTACTGATTCACCCCTCCCCTCTTAGTAACTTATCCTTTCATAAATTTCCAACACCAAGAAGTGTGTGTTTTCCACTAAATAGGGAACTCTTATAGGGTACATTTTGTCAAGAGATGGGTTGACAATAAATCCAAATAGGGTAGAAGCAATTCTTGCTCTCCCACTTCCTACTTAGAAGAAGGGGCTGCAAAGTTTCCTTGGAAAAATTAATTTTGTGAGAAGATATATTCCTAATCTTGCTGCTATGGTCAAACTTCTTACAACAATGTTGAAAAAGAATATGACCTTCACCTAGATTAAGGAGGGGAAAACTAGTTTTGAAGAGATTAATAAATCAATTTCCTTAGCTCCCACTCTTGTTAATCCCATGTTTGACAGATATTGCATCCTTTACTCCTTTTGAGGAGAATCAAGTATATTTGTAATGTTAACACAGCTGAATGATGAGGATTTGGAATAACACATTGATTTCTTCAATGAGGGGCTTAATGATTATGAGGGTAGATACAACTATGTAGATAAATAGGTCCTTGTTATTGTAAGTGCTCTCAAAAAATTCAAAGATTTCTTGTCTCACAATAAAGTCCAACTTCTAGTTCCACATACAGGTGTTAAGGGCTTCCTCCTAAACAAAGACATCAATAAGAAAAGGGTTGGGTGTATTACTAAGGTCATGGAATCTGACATTGATGTCAAGATCACCAAGCTAATAAAAGGTAAGGAACTTTTTGAGTAGATGGCTTCATTTTTTGAGACACTTGAGGAGGCCGCCTTCTTTATTCAAGGTGAGCAACTAGTAGAAAATGAGGATTATTATAATTGGTTGCATGACATCACAGCCTTCTTGCTAGAAGGAAGATATTCCCAAGGCTTAGATAGAAGAAGGATGAGAAAGTTTAGATTACAAGCTATTTCTTATGTCTTGTTGGATGGAATATTATTTAGAAAGGATTCTAATTTTGATGGAGTCCTATTAAGATGTATCTAGAATGATCAGATCAGCAAGTTGCTAAAAGAATTTCATGATGGTCCTATTGGTGGCCATTTCTAAGCTAGAGTCATTGCCATGAAGATAATGAGGGTGGACTGTTATTGGTGAACCTTATTTACTAACTATTATAAGTAGGTAAGGAAGTGTGAGAAATGTGCTTTCTTTTCAGGAAATCAAAGATTGACTGTCATTTCCCTCCATCCCATTCAGATTGATCAACCTTTTACTCAATGGGGTTTGGATTTTATTGGTTCAATAAACCCACCCTCTAGTACTAGTTACAGGTGGATCTTGGCAAGCATAGATTATTTCACAAGATCAATAGAAGTAGTGGTCCTCAAGGATGCAACAGAGGCTTTTGTCGTTGAGTTCCTTAGTGCAATTGTAACCAAATTTGGTGTTCCTTCTATAGTTATATCTAACAATGCCAAATATTTTATTGGAGCTCATATATGCACATGGGATATATTTGAGCACCTCCTCAAACTATTATCCCCAAGGAAATGGCTTGGTCAAATCCTCTAGCAAGAACCTAATTAGAATCATGAATAGGATAATTTAAGATAGTTAGAGGTGTTGGCATTAGAAATTAAGGACAATCCTTTGGGTTGACATAGTAACACCTAAGAGAGCCATTGTGAACTCCCCCTTCATGCTAGTTTATGGAAGAAAAATAAGGATTCCTATCTCATTGGATTTCCCTTCCCTAGAATTAGTTCATCAATTGGAGCTTATTAAGAATGATGCCATGATTGTTAGGATAATAGAGTTAATGGAGCTAGAAGAGAAAAGGTAATAGCATAAGCAAACCATTGAGGCACATCAACAATAAGTCACAAGAAGTTTTTACAAATAGAAAAAATCTAGGATTTTTAGAGAGAGAGAGAGAGAGAGAGAGAGACCTTGTCCTCAAGTGGGATGCAGATAGATCCAAGCTAGGGAGGTACTCCAAATTTGATGCCATGTGGAGTGGTCCTTATGTTATCACTATTTACAAATAGGCCAATTCATTTCAATTATCTAGGCCTAATGATGATGTCCTACAAATTCTAGTCAATGGAATTTATCTCAAGCCCTACTTTTGAAGAGGGATAATGTTTTCCTGTACATATTAGAGTAGTTTTTCATTCAGTTGTTAGCACAAGCTATCTTTTAGAATTGGTAGCTTTTGAAATTTGATAGTTGTAGAGAATAAATAATAGATGTAGAGTTATGGTTTCATGATGCATAGGTCTCATGTTTTTCATGACTTTGTAGCCCAATGGATGCTTAAGGGTCACTAGTCAATGCATAGCAGGCTTGCATCCCTCTTGAGTCACCAAAATTGTCAACTATATTTTCCCTCTCACCAAAATTGAAAGATTTGAATTCAAAAATAGTTAATGTTCAAATATTTGAATATTCAAATATTAGGGCACATAGAAACTACATTTTAAAACCTTGGGCTATCCATTATATCCTATGTATCAAGATTTCATACTTTATCCCTTGGAGTTTTAATTCGTGACTATGTCACTACCTTCCATCACTAGATTGTAGGATATCATATCTTAACCATCAAACAGGCCATGACTAAACAATGGAAGTCTTCTCATGGTTGGTGTACGGTTGGGGTTTTAAAATGATGGCATCTAGTTAAGAGGGTGATGGAGCAATTGCTTTGATTACTTGGTTGCAGAGGGTTAGGTCTAACCCAGGGTCCATGCTGTGAAATGTGATCTCCTCTATTCACACCATCACTAAAGGTTATGCTTAACCTACAGTTAGGAAAAGTTGTGAACACCTTGCCTATTGGGTTACAGGGTTATCTCATTGGTTAGATGTTCAAGTGGAGACACTACAAAAGCTCTTGTTCTCATGGTCAAAGTGAGTAAAACATAGATCACAATTAAGGTTGTGGAGATTTGATAGGTTGCCACATGGATCTTGTGGGGCCAATTTCTTTGAGTGGGTCACTGAGGCCAGAGTGGACATGTCAAAATTTGTGGCAATACAACATCATTTAATTGGTTAGAGTGTTGACTATGCAAGGGTTTTTGACTTATGTTTCAGGACCCTCCAATCTTTCAAGATCTATGATTAGCACTTTTCTATATTTTGAATTATTTTAAACAATGTGGGGAAGTAAGAAGTTTCCATGTGGATTTCATGGGACTTGTTTCTATTGTGGGCCATAGGAAGAAGGGATGTCAAATGAGTTAGCATATAGAAGTCATTTCATTGGCTAAGGTACTAACATGGAGGATAAAGTGATTGCACATTTTTGGGTCATTAGATCCTTCAAGATCAACAATTAGTGCATTCCCACTTTCTCAAGATGCAAGGTCTTTAGACAATGTGGGAATGTGATGTGAGGACATGTGTCCTTATGGGCCCAGATGGTGAAGCCAAAATAGTTAAAAGATAGTTGATGGCATGGTCACACAGCTAATAATTATAAGATGAATTAGACTACGATCCTATGATGTAGTCATAATGAAATCAGAAAGTGGTTGAGTGTAGAATCATAGTCATTTATGCTAGTTGAAGGTTGGGCTACAAAACCATGACCACAAGAAAGTCAGAGATCAAATGTAAGATAGATGACCAATTTCTAATTTGATATTAGCCATCAATTTTAAATGATCAATGGTCAATAGATGCCTAGATTTCCAAATTGAATAATCTTTAGCAAATGCATGGATACACCTGTGTACCACATGTCCCTCATGTTAGAGTCTTAGAGGTCCCCTCTTTCCTATGTCATTTCATGGTAATAATTTGTATAATTTGAAGTCTTTAATGCTCAATCAAAATTTTCTTTTGAAGACTATAATGATTTTTCCTGTCTGAGCTAGAATGTGAAGGTCTTTGACCAATTAAAATGTAAGAAAGGTACAAGATGAACATTGAAAATAGTTGACCTGCATTTTATCTAACTTGGCATGCTGATAATTAAAGAATACAAATTGTTTAATAGAAAATTTGATCTTCTGAATCGATTATTGGTTATTCTCACTATCTTCCATGCCTATTTAACGCAAAGGAACACACTCATCACTTGGTTATCCATCTACCTAGGTATGAATTAATGGTTACCATTCCTATCTTCTTAGGGTTGTTCTTATGAAAAAATGTTGGATTTTCATGCATCTGGATGTGTACCAAGATTAACTTTTCTCTAGATTTGAGGATGATTGTTCTCAGCAACTTTAGTGGTAGTAGTGGATCTTTGCCTTGGGGTAAAAGTTATTTGAGTTATGCTAGAACTATAAAAGAAATATTTTTTCTCCCTCAAAGGTTTCTCTCTTTTCTAATTTTCAGAGCTACTATGTAATTTTTCCTCTACTCAATAGAAATCTTCTTTGTTGTATTCATTCTTTTTCAGCTAGGTGTGTGCATTCATGTGGCCTCTCTTACTGAATGTATTTTGACAATTACAATAATATTAATTGACATTAGATTTCCAAAATCCATTGATAATATTCTAGATTTTTTCTAGAATTTGATTGTGTAGCATTTTTTAGCATCAATGTTTCGGATCACACACAGTGATCCATCATCAGGATGAATAGCTGGAGAATAGAATAGTAAGTTAGCAGACCTGGGGGACCAAAGATGAAAATATAGGAGGGAGCAAAATGAAGAGGAAAAATAAAAATAAAGAAATAAAAAGGAAAAGAAAGAAAAATACAAGGGAAAACAAGAGAAAGAAGAACTTAAAACGAAAAAAAGAAGAGCTCCTTACTGGTAAAATAAAAAGAAAAACTAGAATAGAAAAATAAAAATAACTTTAAAAAGGGCGGGGGGGGGGGGGGGGCGGGGGGGGTTAGGAGATTAGAACAAAAAAGAAAGAAAAAAGGAAAGATCTATAAACACTAATACTAATAACAATAATAAGATGATTAACAATAATAATGACAAAATAGTGTTCCTATTATATATATATATATATATATATATATATATATATATATATATGAAAGAATGTATATATATAAATATATAAATATGAATATATTGATATTTATATAAATGAATTAAAAAAATAAAATAAAATAAAAATATATATATATATATATATGTATAAATGTATAAAGGAATGAAAGAATGAATGTATATATATATATATATATAAATATGTATATATATATAAAGAAAGGAATGAGACTAATAATAATAATAATAAATAATAAATAGTAAATAATTAAAGGAAAAAGAATCCCTAACAAATAGACAAATGGGGCAAGATCGGAAAACTCCAAAAAATAAAAACAAAGCGAAAGATGCCAAAAAACACAACATTGAGGACGCTACCCCTAAAGCGAGCACCTTAATACAAAATAGAAGAAACCAAAAAAAAACCCATGGGGAAAAGATGAAAAGATAGAGAAAGACAAAAGCACAAAAATTTAAAAGAAGAGGAAAATCAAAGAAAGGAAAAAAGGAAAAGAATGATGGATGGGCAAGAGAGGAACAACAACGAATGAAAAACAAGCAAGACACTAGATGGAAGGGCAAGAGAGGAACAAGCACCAACACAAAAAACTGACAAGAAGGGGGGCAAAGAGGCGCAAAGCAAAGAGGAAAGACCTATGAGGCGGGAAGACCATTGGAGAAGGAACACTGGTTCTTGGCCAACAAGGGAAGCTAGGAGGGGTTCAAGGCCCAACCTTCATCCTTGTTGAGGTTGACCGGGTGGCTGATGATTTCAATAGCTTCCTTAAGTTTCCTTTTGAAATAGTTGCCTTCCTTGGATAAGATCTGAGTCTTCTCAAGACAAATGTGGTGCTTCATACTCGATGAGTGTTCCACTAAGGCTGACTTATGCACCCTATCATGTCTAATGTCTGCACAATGCTCCTTGATTCTAGGGCCAAAAGAGTGGCCTGTTTCACCTATGTAAGGTAAACCGTAAGAGCACTATCATTACAATATCATATGATTATGTTCATACCTGATAACTAATTTGATTATGCAAATCCATTATATTTCTTGTCAAATTGTGTTATATTTTTTGACTTATCTAAGATTTTTTTGGCTTATATTTCTTCTCCAATTTTCAAACAATTTTGGTGCAGACTTTTGTGTTAATAGACAATTACTAGGCTCTAACTACAAAGTAGCTCAAATGAAATAAAAGTTGTAGATGTTGTCTATCACAACATTGACAAATTTTTAGCAAATTTTACATCTTTAGGAGATTGACCTTCAAACTTGATCTAATGGCTACTAAACTTTTCCAAAAAGCCTTAAATGGATTAAATACAAGTAAGAAGGACCTTAAATCCTCATTTTCAACATCCTACCCTCCAAAACACAAATATAAGAATAGATAGTCCACTGATATCATTAGGGTGAGGCATGAATAACTTATATGACTATCATTACAAACATTAATCTTAAAAAAATTTAACCATTTGAGTAATATAAACGGAAACCATGAAAAGATACTCATGCACACTTAACACTAGATATGTTAATTGGGGAAACCCTTGATCAAAGGGAAAATGCTAGTGGGTATGGTACTTATAAGATGATGTACTAATATAAATATTCCTAGTTAGAGTATAAACCCTATTAGGAGTCTATTAAAACATTCAATACATATGAGTCCTTGTTAGGAGATTCCTTGTTAGGAGATTCCAACCCTATTAGGAGTTGTGGAAGATAGCTAGACCCACTTCCAAAACAACTTCAAGGTTAAGATCAAAGGACCAACTATCCAAATAATCTTTGTATTATTCCTTTCAGAATAATAGAACTAAAATGTATTCCCTTCCTCTGTCTCTATCCTATTAACTAGACATCTGGTCCTTTAGATCTTGTAACCAAATCTCATACTACACATCTAATGATCCCTTAGATCACTTACATGCATTCAGTAAACATTCTGCTCCTTCTTGAGTTGCACACTAATACTTCACATTCCACTTGATCCTCTCTCTTCAAGTTTCTTGCAAACAAGGAAAATAACTTTCCTTTAATCCATATCTTCATAATAATTCCTTGAGTCAGCCTTGAGGCTTTCTCAATTAATTAAAATAATATAATTAATTAATTTACAATTACAACAACACTATCAGCTCAAAGTCTATAGAAAACTTTACATGTGTGAAACCATGTCTTGCACAAACACTAGCATCACTATACAATTTTCCTCTATCATTGTCATCTATGCATCACCTTCATTACATCTTAGGTGAAAGATAATGATAGATCATAAGAACTCTATTTTCAAATGGTTTGTTTCTACATTGCTTCTAGTAAAATAGGTGTAATTTCCATAAAACATGAAATAAGACTTAGTCCTTTGAACTATGTCATCTAAAAAATCTCAAGTACATATCCTCCACTACGAATCATTTGAAACTTTCCAACTCCGACACATACTAAGATTTCTAACTTCTATTCCTCTAGTCTTAACAAACTTTCTATTGTGTTGACATCAATGACAAATATAGTCATGAATGCAACATATCAATATTCTTTAGTTCTTAGGATACTCCCCCAATGTAGTATCATTAGCATTCATGCTAACACAAAAATGCCCTATTGGACCCAACATGCAACTATGAGAAACTATGAGCAATTAAGGCCTCATAAGGCATCCTACCCTTAACAACTTCACCCTAGAACTAGGCTAGCCATATGATTGAAGTTGTGGTGTTGTTGGCACCACCACAAGAAAAAATACCCTAGGAGCCCTACATCTTCCATGATCCTACCTAAGTGCCCCTACACAAACATTGACATAAAATATCATTTCTAAAGAGCATTGGTGCAAGATAAGGAGGTAATATTGGAATATGTAAATACAAAAGAACAAATTGCAAACATATTCACCAAGCCATTGCCCAAGGATATAGTTTTGTGTCTAAGAAGTAAGATAGGGGTCAATCTCTATTTAAAGCTCACTAAATAAAGTTTAGTGATGCATCAACCATGTATTTTTAAGATCAATCAAGTTGGTGTGGTATTGTTAGAGAAGATTGCATATGAATCTATACATCAGGTACATGGAAATACATTGATTGTGGTCTTTTGCATCAGATGTCAAAGAGGGAGAGTTTTCTATCATATATCAAAGAAATTATTATGGTTGAAATGTTAACAAGGAGATTTTATCATTTTTCATATCACAAATTTTGGATGAGATGTCAAAGAGGAAGAGTTGATATCAAAGATGGAGAGTTTGCTTACAAAAAGAGATATTGTAGTCAGAATAAATTAGAGATTGATAATAGAGGGAGATCACACTAATAGAGGGAGTCCTCATGGATGAGAATCATATTAAAACTAAGCACATTATCCTTAATTCTATGATTGCTCTAAAATTTCTTTGTATCATGACATGTTGTGTTTTCTTCAATGCCGAAGAGGGAGTTTGTTTGATACAATTAATCAAATGTATGTTGTCTTTGATGTTACACAAATGTCAAGTAACTACTCAAAAAAATAGTGTATGCTGAGATCACTCAAGAGTCAAAGGAATTTCTAGTGTAAACCAAGTTTAGAGAAAGTGTCTACCAAGCTCACATGGACACCAATGGAAAGTCTATAAGGAACTTGTGTGAATTGAGCTCACTCAGTTAACAAAGGGAATTTGTAAGAAGACAATGTCTACTAAGTTCACTCGACAACCAAAGAGGAGTTGGTATGGATTGAGTGTTAATTGAGCTCACTCGATTAGCAAAGGAAGTCTACAAGAAATTTTTTCTGAGTTAGTGTTGACTAAGTCGATTTGGCTAAGAAAGGATTTTCTTGAGACAACATGTTTAGTTTGATGAATTTATTTTTTAAGTCTAGCCAACTTAAGAGATGAATATTGAATGTTTTAAAGGTGTATTCAAGCCAAATCAATTAAAGAAATGATATAAGTAAAAGGTCATGTTTTGGATTGAACGTGTGAAGCATGGAAGAGAAGAAGATGAATAGAGAAAGCAAACTTGAAGGATAATAGAATATCTTGAGTTGATTGAGCTACAAAGCTTAATCTGATCAAGCCGGATCAAGTATTCAAGCTAGAATTGAGATCTAAAATTAGAAAATATATTTTGCATAAAAAATCAAGTCATATCATTGTTACTCTCTAGAAATTGTAGAAGTGAATCAAAATCTCTTAATAGAGTTAGCTTAGCAACTATTTTGTAAATTCTCTAAGAAGGTGGCATTTCTATATTGAAGTGTCTTAAGAGCTCTAACAAGGTTACTACTAACAAAGTGATCTAAACAGTTTAATAGGGTTACACCTAACAATGTATTTTGTAACCTTTAACAAGGTTGGCTCCTAACAGGACTCACTTAAGAAGAGTGGAATAGTAACTAGTTGCAATTGGTGGTTTTCCCAAACTGGGTTTTCACGTTAAATCTTGGTGTCTCTTGTGATCATGTTATTTGATTTATGTTTCTACAACTAAGTTATTTATGGTTAATCACACTAAACATTTAAACAAGTAAATATTGTATTACTTTTTGAGTGACAAAATTGATTCCTTCGCTAATCGAGTTAGATCAGTATTTCAGTTTCAGTAGAGTTTGGCTTCAATTTGTAGTGACATATAAGGGATCTAAGATTTATTTTTGGAATAGAAAATTCACCCCTCCCCTCTCATTTACTTCTATCATATTTCCAACAATAATATCAAACAAAACTTCATGAAAATAATGTCCAATATTGAACTTCATAATACATTGTTTACATACAAATATCTTATGCTCATCTTTGATCCATGAAACATGATAAGGTTTAGGATGCTTTAGCCTTTGCAACTATAGCTTTGTAACAAGCTCTTTTGATGATTTTTTTTTTGAACTTCCACTATCAATGATAACCTTGCAACATTTTCCACCCATCGTAAATCTAGTATTAAAACAAGAATTTTCCTTAGAACATGTTCCTCATCACTTACCTTATTACATAAAGTTCTTTTCACCATCAACTTTTCTTTAGCCTCAGGTCCACTTGGTGAACCCTTAAGATCTCTTTGAATCACAGTATTTATGTTACCTTGTTCATTATAACTAGAGGATATAAACTCAAAAGATCTATGCCTTTCTTTTCCACATTTGAAACAATTACTACAAAAACTTCCTCTATAATAGGAATTACCTCTTCCTTAGTAAGAAATAGTACCTCCTTGGTAAGAATTACCACCATTCCACTTGGTCTTGAAATTTTCATCATTTTTACATTTAGACTTGACCTTATCCATAAGATCTACCTCTACCTCTCTAGAATCTACCATCTGTACCTCTTTGTCTTTGACCATGCTTCTTTGTCAAGATCTTTTCATCTTTGAAGGTATATTGATATGCTTCTTCTACACTTTCCAATTTCATAAAGATTATTTCATTTTGAATCCTAGATCTCAATCCTTTTAGGTACCTTGCAAATTTCTCAACATCATTGTCCACATGTCTAGAACTTATGTCCAATCTATAAAATTCTTCAGTATACTCCACAGTCATGTCCCTTTATCTCAAATTTTAAATTTTCCTCAAAAAGATAAATTGGTAATTAGCAGGAAGGAAATTTAACTTTACTTTGTTCCCCATTTTTAGCTAAGTCCTAATATTTTCCTTTCCTCTCTTTTGTGTATCAATTTGTAAATGCTCCCACCATAGTGAGGCATGACCTTTCAACCTAGTAACTACAATTTTTACCTTCCTATTATCAAAAGTGTTTTCAAATTCAAAGAACTTCTGTATATAAGAGATCCAATCCAACAAAAGATTGGTGTTCAATTTTCCATCATAAGGAACAACTTCCACAAGAGGCTTTGAATGTGCCCTAGTTAATAATCTCAAGCATATTTCCTCATCTTGATCTTTTTTAGGTTCTAGATTAGAGTTTGATGCCATTACTTCATCATCATTCACATCATCAAGATGTACTCCTCTCCTTTGGGTTGTCTCCACAAAATCTAATCTATATACAATTTGTATCAATATATCCAATACGACATTGTTAATATTTCCTCTACCTCAAACCATTTTTATAATCAAGTTCCTATAAGATCGTAACCCTCTACAAGCTATAGGTCAAATCATTAGATCTTCTACCCTACAACCAAAATCACTTAGGGTTCTACATGATCCAATATCCATAAGGATGAAACTCAAGATCTTATACCACCTAGTGGAAGAAGGGATGAATAGCTAGGGCCAAAGGCACACCAAACTTACCAACCACCCCACCAAGTAAAAATAATGAAAGAAAAACATAGAGACCAACACCAAGGGGGGTGAGGGTTGGAGGGAGGGAGGGAGGGAGGGAGGGAGATATATATATATATATATATATATATATGTAGAGAGAGAGAGAGAGAGAGAGAGAGAGAGAGAGAGAGAGAGAGAGAGAGAGAGAGAGAGAGCAACACTTTATTGATTCATCAAGTTATCAACATACATGCCCAACTATAAGGCCTTTAGGTTATAACTAGATACAAAAAACAACTTCAAGATCTACAATCCAACTTAAAAGTTACAATTCTAGAAACATCTACTCTAGTTATCAAGGTCCTCTCTAAACTAAACCAAATACCTTTACTTATACTTGCGAAAACATCTTACAAAAGATTCTAGATCATTACATAATGAAAATGATTACCTCAAAATAGTTTGCTCTCATCCCAAGACATGATCCAATCATTAAATTCATGATCTAAATTTAATTCAAGAGTCATCTCCAACTAGGAACCAAAAAATAGATAACTCAACAAAAGAACTACCTAAGCATCAGTAGCAATAGGTTCACTCTATGCATGAAGGATCACTTGGTCATCACAGAATAGTTCGGCTAACACTATAGAATTTGGTCAACTCTAAAAAGATCAATTGATACTAAAGTCACTCAATTCACACTATACAACTTAGTTTGCAAGGAAACAACTTAGTTAACACAATAGAGCTTAGTCAAAATAGTTGGAACTCAGATAGATTGCTAGAATGAATAGAAGTGTAGGATTGCATGGAAACCAAGGATGCTTATGCAGCAAATTGTCAATTTTTAATATCAAAATTCTAAAAAAAATTCACATCTTCTACAACCTTCCATAGTTTTCTAGAAGGTTTCAATAAATTTATGTAGAGCCCTTCCCACCTAAAACCCTTTGTAGAGCTCTATCCATCTGACTACATTGCCAATCTCTAGGAGTACTACTTACAAATGCCCAAAATCAGTAATAAAAAAGTTAGAATAATAACATCAAATAGTGCTCTTCCTCAAAGGAAGTTCTCAATCTTGGTTTTTTATTTCTTCATCTTGTTCTTGTCTTCCCTATCTTTTTTTATCATAACAAGCTGAACCATGTGATGCATGCCCAGAAATCTTCCCCCTTCTCATGTAATCAACACATGCTTATCAAGATTTGAAAGAAAATTTGTGCAGAAATAATATGTGTACCCCTTAAAACCAATAAAATTTTTGGTAAAAATACCATCAATTATTCCCTAAGAATACTATAGCCCTTATTACATTTGAGCAAAACAATTTGTGGTCACCCTTCTAGTGGAGAGGAATGAGACCAAGACTCATGGCTCTTAGGCCAAATCATCGTATTGAGAACACTAACCATGATTAGGCCCATTGCACAGTATAATAGTCAGAACATTGAGCCTAAGGCTCCAGATTATAAGTCATATGGAGCTCATAGATGATCTCTAGATATGTCCTAAAACCTCTACTATTTTCTCCATCTTTTTAGCCTAAGCAACATTAAGCCTCGTAACAAACACATGAAAGGGTTCTTCATGGTTATAAAAATGTTCACTTTGTTTTTTCCTCCAACTATAAAATTCACAGAAGAAGTGTATTAGTTTTCATGGCTCAAAATGATTGTAGGCATTTCTGACCTATCGACATGCATGATATAAGTTCCAATTTCCCCACTACTACTCAAATCAGCAAACCCAAGACATACATAACTTGCACTAACACTACTCTTACCTAGTTTTCCATATCTCTACCCCACCCAAACCTTAGAAAACATATAGATAACCTCCCCAAGAAAACTCTAATCTAAGGTTGGGGTCACATGGTCACCTGCTTCCTTTAAAATATAGTAGGTGTTTGTGAGACTTTTTAGGGATATTTAAAAAATGAAGCAGTCCTATGGATTTATAAGTGAATCCACTTAAAAAAATTTAGCTACTAAATTTAAGGAACATGTTTGTCCCATGAATTTTAAAAAATAAAAATTAAATTTATTCATAAATTTTTTTGGTGGGAAAATGAAGTATAGATTGTTGAAAAATGGCAAAATTCCTCCCTAAGTGGGTGGGGCTAAATCCAAGCCCACCCCTTTTTCACCTACTCAAATTAAGAGGGATAAAAATTTGTAGCTCATATTTCATAGGAAAAGATTCCAATTAACCCTTTAGTTTCCACCCACACCACCTCCCCACCACCCCCCCCCCCCGCCCCCCCCCCCACCCACCCCCCCAAAAAAATTAAAATAAAAAATCACTCTACAAAATAGAGCCCAAGCTCCTCCCATGGAACCCTTGCATAAACCTACTCTCCTATTACAAAGATCTATAATAAATCTCAATTTATGAGATGGGTTGCCACATATAACATTCAATAGAGGCAACACATAATTAGAAAGAAACATTTAGAGTATTCTTCACCAAATTAAGAATAAATGGTTATGATGTCCTTGAAGCATTCTGACAAAATATAATATAAAATGAAAATTTTAGTTTTATCACAACATAAAATTAAAAGAGGCATATGGGATTGCAACTAAGTATATTTAATCATATAGCTAAAAGAACTTGAGTTGGAGTAATACTAATATGGATGACTTTTCAGAGTGTTTCATCTCTATGATCATTGCCTAGATGCATTGAGTGCTATGTGTTCCTTTCAATCTCATGAGACATGGGATCTTGTGAGTCACTACTCATGAAACATAGGTCAATGAGTTCAACTCAAAAAATACATAGTTCAGTCCTGATAGAAAAATTAGAATTTCTCTCCCCAAACTTCAAATAGGTTAGGATTAATTACCATTGTCAAGAAGTCTTTAATCAATCAAAGTGAAGTTGAAAGGTTTATAACAAGTTTAGTAGGAGAGATTCCCATGTCCTAGGAGAATTAAACAAAATGTACACTCCTTGGTTCTTAGTAATAGAGGTTTAGTGCGAGACTCACAAGTCACATTTATGCAACTACAACAACTTTGTAAATGCAAATTCCTCCAATCAATATGCATTAACCAAAGAAGTAAAAAAATAATTTCCTCTTTCTTGCAAAAGGTAGGGACTCTAGGTCTTTTAGATCTCTTGTTTGGTTATATATTTAGCTTATAGATTTTATATTATACATTATATTTATTTTAATATTTAAAAATATAATTATATTCTGTATAATATGAATATTAAATATAATTTTCATATAACATGTTTTAATAGATTGTAAGTTATTTATTATCATTACAAAAGATAATATTTAAGATTAAAAGAATAATTTAATTTTGTTTTCACATTTTCTTTAAAGTAAAAATTAACATGAACTTTTCCTTAATTTTTTTAATCCTCATATTAAAGATTTATTATCTTTTGCATTAGAAATTGTTTTGAATCTTATATATAGTGTTTCAAATAATTTTTTGTGTGAAAATAAATATGTAAATAATTTAATTCTTAAATTGGAAATATTTAGCAACTCATTAATAAATTGTGTCAAAATTTATTGGTATTTTTTATAATTCATCAAATATAATTAAATGGAGTTGGAAAACTAAAAATTAAATTTTAATAATTAGACAGTCTTCACATTTAAAAAACATTAAATTAAGTGATAAAAGTCATAAAATAAGGTTATAGAGTAGTTTCATGTTAATTTATACATAAAATATTATATGATAAAAAGAATAAGAGAAAAATTTACTTTGAGTAATGATATATATTTATCTTACCATGTTAAGTGGGAGATATATAAAATTATGATAGAGGTAGAAAGTGATATATATGCATATTGTGACATAGACTAATATAGAGTCACAGAGATATAGAGAAGATGAGAGGGAGAGATGAACAAAAGGACAAATACTTAGTTGATATTTCACATCTCTTCAACATACTCATCATACACTACGGTTCAATTGCTATTAGTTATTAATTTTTGGAATTAAAGGTAGAGTAACTGGGGGGGGGGGGGTAAATCAATTACTTACAAAAGTTAATCTATAGATCCCTTAGATGTCTTAAAGATCCAGTTACTGCTGATACTCGATAAACATAACAAAAATGCTATAATTTGGTAAATTAAACTGTTACTTATCTTCAAGCAAACATGCATGCAATTGAAAAATAAATAAACACAAGAGACACTAGATTTAACGTGGAAACCCAATATGGAAAAAACCACCAAGTAACTAGTCACCAATTTTTTAGTCTTTTGAAGTGAGCCCTATTAGGAGCCAACCCTGTTAAAGGTTACAATACACATTGTTAGGTGTGACCTTGTTAGAGGATTTAATCACCCTATTAGGAGTGGCCTTGCTAGAGGTCTTTAGAAAAAATTAACAGAACTATCACTTTGTTAGAGGATTTACAAACTGGCTATTAAACCAACTCTGTTAAGAGATTTGAAATCACTACTAGAATGGTTAGAAAGAAACAATGAATTGACTTGAACAAGATGCAACTAAATTTGCTGACTACAGGTCTCTTTTCAACATCATTAGATCCTCCTTGATCAAATATAGCTTTGCTTCTCCTCAATGATCTTTGATCATCCTTTAAATTTACTTCCACAATAATCAGTCTTCATATCACATTAATTCTACACACAATTCCACTTCAGCCTTAGAATTTGCAACTTGACCTCTTAATTATACCATTCAAATTATCAAGTTGACCCATTTACATGTTACATTTACCAATAAACCATACATCAGTCGGCTACAAATATTACTCTAAAAAAATAAATGTTATTTCATAAAACAATGAAATCCTTTACTGGCCGACCCTGCTCAATAAATACTACTTTTAGAAATTTCCTAAGTTAACCTTCTTGAATCGGTTAACATTGCAATATCCATAAAATCCTTTGGCTGCTGAGTTTACTCGATAAGAATTGAGTTCCTTCATGAGAGCTTAATAAAAACTACTTCTCCCACATTTCCTTTGATGACCGAGTGAGCTTGGTAAGAACTATTTTTGTGACATTTCCTTTGATGATCAAGTTAACTCGGTAAGAACTATTTACTTGGTAGATACTGCAAGTTTTCTTCACTAACCTCGTGGGCTCGGTAGATTTTGTCCTTTTGCCTTGCTAACCTTTTGAGCTCAGTAGACTCTATCCTTTGCCTTGCTAACCTTCTGAGCTTGGTAGACACTGTCCTTTGCCTTGCTGACCTTCTCAGCTTGGTAGAATCTATCTGATGACTGATATGACATTTGTGTGACATCAAAGACAACACACAATTGAACAATTGTATCCAGCAATCTCCCTCTTTGGCATTAATGGCAACACAATATGTCATAGTAGAATAAAATTTGAGAACAAGTCTTTTACTGACAGAATACTTCATTTTCTTCTTCACATACAAAAAACTCCCTCTTTCATAATAATTTCTCCCTTTTACACAAACTCTTATTATTTTGCAAATTTCAGAAAGATATGATAGTATATTCTCCCTCATTGACAACACATGCCAAAGACAACTAAAAATAATTAAATATCATTGTACCTAATGTATTGATTCATATACAATGTCTTCATTGGTTTGCTGCATTAATTAATAGATCTTCAATTCTGTTTCTATTTATGCATCACTAGAACTATATTTTAGTGAGCTTCAGATAGGGGAATGACCCCTAACTTACCTCTTAGATACAACAATGCATTCTTAGGTAAAGGCTTTGTGAATATGTCAAAATTTTTTTCCTTTGTATGGATATATTCCAATCTTATTTCCTTTTCTTGCACCAATTCTCTAACAAAGTGATACTTTATGGCAATATGCTTGATTTTTTAATGCATCACTGGATTCATGGAGATGTTAATTGCACTTGTGTTATCACAAAACATAACAACAGGTTCTTTGATTTCTTGCTTCATACCTTCCAATAATTGTTTGAACCACACAATTTACTGCTGCTACAACATAATCAGCCTCTGCTGTGGATTGAGGTGTACAATTTTGCTTTTTGCTTGTCTAAGAAACCAACCTTTTCCAAGAAAGAAAGCTCCTCCACTTGTGCTCTTTCTATCATCAATATTTCTTGCCCAATCTGCATGAGTGAATACCTTTAAATCCAAATTTCCTCCAATTTTATACCATAATCCATATTCTTTAGTTCCTTTTAAGTATCTCATGATCCTTTTGATTGCCATCATGTGATTTTCTTTTGGTTTTTTTGAGAATTTGGCTACAATTCCTACTGCAAGGGCAATGTCTAGTCTTGTGTGCACTACATATTGCAACTTTCCAATCATAGATATATACAATGTCTGATCTACTTCCTTTGATTCATCATCCTTGGTAAGTTGTAATCTAGTACACATAGGAGTCCCAACTGGTTTGCAATCTTCCATACCAAACTTTTTTAGTACCTCCCTGATGTATTTAGATTGAGTGATGTAGATGCCATTCTTATTCTATTGAATTCGAAGACCAACAAAGAATTTGATTTCACCAAACATTGACATTTCAGATTCCTTATTCATTTGTTCTAAAAATTCTTTGCAAAGGTCATCATTTCCTGTGAACAGAGTATCATCTACAAATATTTCTGCCAAAAAAATCTTATTATCTGGTCCTTCCTTTATGTACAAACTACTATTGACATTAGTTCTTTGAAAACCAATCTAAATAAGATAGTTATGCAATCTTTCATACCATGCTCTAGGGGCTTGCTTTAGACCATATAATGGTTTATGCAATTTGCAGACCATTTTCTTCTTGTTTGGATCAACAAAACCTTTAGGCTGTTCAATGTAAACCTCTTCATCCAATATGCCATTGAGAAATGCTGACTTGACATCCATCTGATAAACTTTGAATCCTTTGAATTCAGCATATGCAAGTAAGGTTCTAACACCTTCCAATCTTGGAATAGGAGCAAAATTTTCTCCATAGTCTATACCTTCTTCTTGAGAGTATCCTTTGCATACCAGTCTAGCTTTGTTCCTTGATACCTTACCATCTTCATTTACTTTGTTTCTGAATACCCACTTTGTTCCAATCACATTTTTGTCTTTGGGTCTAGGTACAAGAGTCCATGTTTTATTTTTCTCTATTTGTTCTATCTCTTCATTCATAGCTTCAATCCAACTCTCATTGTCTAGTGCATCTTTGACATTTCTAGGTTCAAAATTAGCAAGTAAACAAGTGCCTTTCAACTTACTTCTTGTCATTGTTCCTTCTGATTTATCTCCAATTATTTGATCTGGTGCATGATTCTTTTTGACATACTTGGCTAACATGGGCTCCTTGCCTTTTGAATGACTTGCATTGTTATCCTTCTATGTCTCAACTTCTAGTTCTGATTATGGTTGCTTGGGCTCAGTAGATGCTAACTCAATAGCTTCTATTTGCAACTTGGGTTCTTGCAGCTTGGTAGGTACTGACTTGGTTTTAACTTCTTGTGATTGGATAATGAAAAATATTGAGTTGAGGATTCCTGATCAATAGGTATACTTGGCATTGTATCAGGTTCCATGTAAAAAAATCTTCTGTAGTCTTTAGGTTCCCTTTTGCTTACTTCTTCTATTCTTTCTGCAAACTCATCAACTTTCACATGTGCACTTTCTATGACATCATGAGTAGATAAATTCAAACATCTATATGCTTTTCTTTTGCAAGAGTACCTCAAAAATATTCCTTCATCACTTTTTACATCAAATTTTCCTTTTCTAGATTCTTTCAAAATGTAACATTTTCTTCCAAATACTTTTAGATAACTTACATTGGGTTTGTAGCCATACCATAACTCATAGGGTGTTTTGAATGAGTCATTTTTTAGCTATACTCGGTTCAAGGTATGAACTGTAGTGTTGATAGCTTCCTTCCAATATTTGATAGCAATGCCTTTCTCAATCATTAAGGTTCTTGCACAATCCATGATGGATTTGTTCCTTCTTTTTGCTATTCCATTTTGTTCAGGAGTTTCAGGTGTTGAAACCTATCTTTTGATGCCCCTTTCAATGCAAAAGTTATTGAACTCATGTGAAATGAATTCACAACATTTGTTAGACCTTAAGCATTTCAATCTTTTGCCTGTTTCCTTTTCTACTCTGGCCAAATACCATTTGAACTTTTCAAATGCTTTTGATTTCTCTATTAGGTACATGACAGTCATCATTCTTGAATAATCATCAACAAATAGAATGAAGAATTTTTCACCAGTATAACTTTCAATACTTACCATGATGTCATCCTGTTCGGCCTTGCAGCCCTTAACAAACTGGACAAAATGCAAAGAATCCTTGATGAAAGAGTTGGAATTTCCAGTCAAGAGGGAAATTAACTTGGCAAGGTGCGAGGCTAGGAGATAAGTAGGTGACCCAATAGTGTCCACAATGGATCTCAAAGGTATGCCTCCTTTGTGAATTTTAGGGACCCCATAAATATGGGGGGTCACTTCTTTGGATGGAACCAATTTTTTCTTTGTGGTCTCATCAAAGGAGGAATTGAGAACCAAGGCTTTGACTCTCTTCAAAATCTTGGGGCACGGATTTTGCGAGAGAGTGTGGTAGCTGCTGGTGTCAGCGAGCAAGTCACACCTTTTGGAGACATAGTCTTGCCTGTTCATGATGACAGTAGCATTACCTTTATCAGCTTTGGTAATAATGATGTCATTATCCTTGACAAGACTGTTAAAGGCACGCATTTCTCCACTAGGCAAATTGGATTTCGGTGGTTTAGCATGCCTAAGGGCGACCGCACAATTTTGTCTAACTGCTTCTGCCTCATCATTTGAAAGAGAGTGAATAGCATTCTCAATCTCAATGAGGAACTGCATGTGAGGGATGGCCCGAGGGGAGTAAGAGAAATTAAGACCCCGCTTTAAAAAATTAAAAGAAAGAGGGTCTAAGACAGCAGTGGACAGGTTGACAACCAACTTGTTCTCCCAATCTCGTATCGCATGATTAGATAAGGGAGATCGGAGGCAGAAGGGGCAAGCGAAAGGATGAGGGTGAGGAGATGCTACACCAAGGCCATACTTGACCTGAGGTGAGAGGATAGTGCTAGAAGAAGATGCAACCAATACTCCATTGGATGGAGATATGGGGGACGTCCCACTAGTATAGACCCCAATGGGTCGAGATATGGAGCGTCCTTCACCGATGTCAGAGGAGTCAAGGGAACCCAAAGAAGAGTGGTTGGGCTAAGCTGGATGGACCTCGGGGCTGCCAATGATAAGACAGGGGTCAATCAAAGGGGAGACAGGAAGAGAAGATTGCCAGCTAACTGCAGGAGAGCAATAAAGGAAAGACTATGCAGGCACGTTATGCGGAAGAGGATAGTAGGAAGATGTACCTGGGCACATAGGTTTGGAGCCGTTGCGAGAGCCAAAATGTTGGGGGACAGCAGATTGCGAACCAATTGCACCAGGGTTGGATCGGGTTCCAGTAGAATTTAGCGGTTCAGTCTGCGACGGAGAGGAGGAAGAAGACAGTGCAAGGGCTTCCACACCCACCATATTGAATGCCTCATGCCCTAAGGAACAACCTAAAGACTGGTTCCTTTCGCTGGACAAAGGCTTGCCTTCTGCGTGAACAAAACCTGAGGAGGACCTCAAAAACTGTTGAACCACACTGCTCTGAGGGATGAAGCCGACCATTGGAGAAGAAGAAAGGAGAGGGGTAGAAGCAGGAGAGGATGAGGGCCAAAGAGCAGTTCTGCAGGGATGTTCCACAGGCATGCACAACGAGAACAATTTTTCCTTAGCAGAGCACTCCGTCACCACCAAAGATCACATTTGTTTGGAGCAAGCGCAAATCCTTTGCAAAGAGAACAATTATTTCAAGAGAAAGATCAAAGAAGCCATTGAAATTAGCCACCATCCCCTCAACCTTAATCGAGATGATGGGTGGTCCTTGAACCCCTCGTGGCAACCCTTGCTTCGCTCACTCGATTGTAGGCAACAACGTGGATAGCCCCCTCCCCTGTCTGTGGTTTGGTGTCCTTGTTCGTTGGCTCTTCTTTGTCTTGTTTTTTCTTTTTTCTTTGTTTTTTCTTCTTCCTTTCTGTCCTCTGCTTTTCTGTCTCTTGGTTGCTTCTTTTCTTGTGTGGCTTGCTTTTCTTTATGTTTTTGGTCTTCTAATTTTATTATTTTTTCTAAGTTCTTTAATTTTATTAATTTATTCATTAATTATTTTTCAATAATTAGTATTTTTATTGTTTTTATTTTCTTATTTTTTGCTTTCATTTTATTTTGTCTCGTGTTTCGAGTTGGTCTTGTATTCTTTTGCTATCTCTCCTTTATATATATATATATATATATATATATATATATATATATATATATATATATATATATATATATATATATATATATATATATATATATATATATATATATATATATATATATATATATATATATATATATATATATATATATACATTTGGTTCTTTTATTTTTATTTTTAGATTGATTTAATTTATTTATTTTTATTTTTAATTTTCTCTTGTGTCCAGTTGGTCTTGTTTTTGGGAGACCTTTTGCATTTGTTCCTGTTTATATATATTTTTATTTTTATTTTATTTTCATTCTCTATTTTTCTTTTATTTTTATTATTTCATATATATATATATAATTTATATATATTCATTGTGCATATATATTTTATACATACATATTCTATTATATTAGGATATATATGCACAAGTCATCTTATATATATATATATATACAATTTCTTAATTCATTTATATAGTTATATATTATATACATTTGTTATCTTATATTAAAAATGTCTTATATATATATATATATACTCTCTCTTTTTCTCAGTTATTTCTATACTCTTCCCTCTTTCTTTTGTTTCTTCTATCTGGTTTTTTCTTCTCTTGTCCCTTTTTTAATTTTTCTTTTTCTTTCTTTTCATTTCCTTCTTCCTCTGCCTCGTGTTGTGTGCTCCTCCTCCCCCTCTCTCCTTTTTATTCTGCTTGGCTTGGCTGGTCTACATACTTTTTACTTCCTTCTCTCATCCCGATGATGGATCACAGAGTGTGATCCGAAACATTGATGATAAAAAAACTTACACAATCAAATCCAGAAGCAACATCATCATTAAGAACTATTTACTTGGTAGATATTGTAAGTTTTCTTCACTAACCTCCTAGGCTTGGTATATTTTGTCCTTTTTCCTTGCTAACCTTTTGAGCTTAGTAGACTCTATCCTTTGCCTTGCTGACCTTCTAAGCTTGGTAGACATTGTCCTTTGCCTTGCTAGCCTTTGGAGCTCAGTAGACTCTATCTAATGACTGATATGACATTTGTGTGACATAAAAGACAACACACAATTGAATAATTATGTCCAACAATTAATACCTCATATAACAAGGAAGGGTGACCCATGTTGCTCCTACCACTTTCCAGTAGCTCTACAAGGAGAATAAAGAGGAAGGGTTCAACAAGGAGGACTTAGAGAAACATTATTGTTTCCTTGTTGATGACTTTGCCAAAGTTAGAACTACTAGTGAAGAAGGGAAAAGATAAGGCCAAAGTTTAGGCCTCTTTTATTTTTAATTTAATTTATTTATTTTGGACTTACTCATGGTGGTATACACCATCTTTTATTTACTTGAGATGTCTACCAAGCTTTAAAGACTTTTATATATTTTGGCTAAGCAATTACAGTAGATATGTTGTTGATAGTTATAGTACATTTGTTTATATGGCTTTTATCAGGAAAACAATATGCAAGCTATAGTAAATTTTATTTCAGTAAATAGCTGGGATTCCATCATGTATGTTAGATAATATTTGGTTTAGTAGTTTGTGTAATTTGTTTTTGATATTAAGGAAAGGGTTGTCAATGTGCTAGTAGTTATTTCTAGGTATGAGAGAGAGAGAGAGAGAGAGAGAGAGAGAGAGAGAGAGAGAGAGAGAGAGAGAGAGAGAGAGAGAGAGTTAGTTTTCACTAAACAAAATGCATTTTAAGAGATCATTATTGCATTACACAATAGTTACTAATGTAGACTTATTCATAAGATTACTTCTCTTGATAATATGTTTGTTAGTGAATGGATTGATTTCTCTCTCAAAAAAAGCTGACTAACTTAATCTATACCTAAGGTAGGAAATCAATTAAGCTCACAATAGTTTGGAAAATGTTTCATTAATCATTTTCCTCTGAATTTTAAAAAAGGTATAGCTCCCTTTGATAGATTATCAATGAATTTAATGCAACAACAAAATAAAGATGAATATGCACTTTTACAAGAAAATTTGTAAGGATTTCTCTCATACTCTTCGGTATATAGGTACATTACATATTTTTTAGAAATGGAACTTAACTTGGAACAACACAAAGTCTTCCAAAAACTATGTAGAAACTATGCAAATCCGAACTTCTTCAATGACATAGAACACAACAAAAACTAAAAGAGAAAGTACAATGATTAAAATAGAAATCAATGTCTTCAATGGTCAACACAACAACTCACAAAGTAACTATGAGAAACTAGATTCAAAATCAAAGTTTTGAATTATAACTACTATTGATAGATATACATTAATGCAAATTTCTAAGCACGAAGTCTTGGAAGAAACCACATTCACATACTATCTTTACTATTCATCAATCACTATTCTAAAACCTTCCAAAAAAAATTCTATTGCAAAATTATCTTGCATCTCACAAAATCTAACCCTTAATTAGTTTTATGCCCCAACTTATATATATATTCTTAAAAATCTAATAGGCTTGCATCAAAACCTATCTATCTCAGTTACAAATGGTTACCAAGCATAAAATATTTAAAACAATTTTAGGACAAGAATCTAAAAAGAAACTTCTTACAACAAAAGTCCTTCACCAAGTTATTCATCATTTGTCATGGTTTGTTTTAACAATTTCTAGCTCTAGCTGAAAGAACTCCTGAATTCTTGGATAGCATGCGAGTGCAAGATCTTTATGCTGAGCATCTTTGACTTGCAAGCATCTGTCTACCACCTCATTTCTTTGATATTCCTACTTTTCCTAAGAATGAGTTTCATGTTTATATTCCTACTTTTCCTAAGAATGAGTTTCATGTTTAGATACAACATAGGTTCTATATTAGCCATGATAGTAAGATCTTGAAGTGTAGGGTTGTAATTGTCTCTAATTTTGAATGAGGTATTGTGAAAACTCTTTGTTAAGGCCTCTAAATTTGTACTCCCACATTCAAACTATAGAATGTCAGTAGGATTTATGATTTTCATGTCCTTTAATATCTCTTTATGCATGTTGGTGACCTTGTTCTCAATCAACTGCATTTCTTGTAGGCCATCTTACAAAGGTAATCCATCCAACTCATATTACTCTTCAAAATGAAGAGCATGCAAGAGTCTACCAACTTCATAATATTTTCATTTAGCAAATTTATCACACCATACCTTTCCACTTTATGCACCTAGAAAACAATTGTTTGGCATTGGCTTTGATCTGCTTCCCACACAAGAATGAGAGTCTGGACTTTTCATAGTAACACTTCTTATTTCATAAGTAGTGGTAAAATCCAAAATGAACTTAGCTCCCTCCTGTGCAACAAATCCAATCCATTTAGTTATTGCCTCTAAAAGTAGTCTTCCTCTTTACATCTATCTCACTAATTTTTGACTATGGGAAGAGTTGGGATCAAAAGATGATAGAACCTAGATTATGGCGAGAACACCCATGTTCATAAAAGAATCAATATATTCAACCATAGTGATAATCAATTTTTTCAATTCCCTATTTTCCTTGCCATCCTTTTTAGACTGATTTAACATATGGTCACTTGAGAACTTTAGGATGTGGTTTCTATTGTCCTTTGTAATAACTCAAAAATCCATACTAGTGACCTTAAAGTATTCAACCTCTACTTCACCTAAACCCTCTTTCTATCTATATGTGGCTAGTTTGACTGTCACCTTACCTATTACATGATCTTTAGTTAGACATCCATCATTTTTAATCTTTTTGTTACTATCAATTTGAGAAACATACTTGGTGACTATGCCTTTAACTGGCATAGACACAAGCTAAAAATTATGTTTCTTGTTCACAGAATAAGACAACTAGGGTGGGATAGTGCTAGCCACTTTTACTCCTTGGTTAGCTATAGGAAATGTCATGAAACTAGTTTGAATTGCATTTGTAGTACCTATCACCTCTACATCTATCTCTTGATTTTTGGATAGAGAAAGATCTTCTCCATTGGTTTTCTCTTGGTCCATAGTGTTAGTCTCTTGATTTGCTTCCTGAGTCAAAAGTATAAACCTAGTTTTAGTTTTGGGAGTCATGAATTGTTTTTTTTGGCACTAATTCTTTCTTTTAGCTATTAAGGCACAACTTGAAAGGTCAAATGAAAGTAGGATGTTAGGAGTTGAAGAGAAAGAAACCATCTTTATGGGTTTGGTAACTTAATTTTCACTAAATGATTTTATACTTCTTCTCCTTAGCCAATTATCTATACAAGCCAATATGGATTTATTCATAATGTTTATTTCATCTTTATCATCTATTCTCTAGTGAAGTTTGAGTTGAACTTGTTCATCCATGTTTTCCCAACCTGGTTCAATACCTTATGAACTATCTCTAGCCAACCATTCCAATTTAAAATTAAGTTTCATCAAGGTGATTTGGGAGAATGTTAAGCTCACATGATCTCTTTTAATGAGCTCTCACTCATTACCACAATCTTACCACAAATCCTCGAGGTTTGTCTTTCATGCCAAGCACTAGGCTTGAAAACTTCTTACTATCAAACTTCTCTTTCCTTGATAAAACCCAAAATTGAAATTCAACAAGTTTCTTTGAATTGATAACACACTAATCATTGTATGATAGGCTAGAGAACCAAGCTTGATGGAGAAAATAGGGTCCCGCATATCCTCAAGAGATTATCTTTTATTACATAGAATATTTAACTACATATCTCAGCTATGACAAAACATTAAAGGGCATACTGAAGTAACTTAATAGGTTCTTCTTCAAATCGTCCTACTCTTAAATATGTGAACCTAGGGAATTGGATGTAAAAGATTCCATAAGTATGAATTAATCTTTGAGCCTTTGGGGATATTCTTTGCATAGGTGATTTCACAAGACTCTAATTTACATTTCCTAGGAAAATATCATGTACCTTTTAAAATTATTCAACCACTATATCCTTCCTTAATAGGGGATGTCTAATATTGGTATGTTGTTATATCTTCATTCCACAGTTCATGAGGGATAGAGGTAAGATCACTCACACATGCAAAGAAATAAGTTAGAAAAGAGGACATATAAAAATCCTATTTAGAGGTCTATGAGTGCTTGAGCTAGCTTCTTAGTGAACTTGATATTAACTCTAGCTAGTCAAGAAATTTCTTACCAGTTAGAACAGTATCTATAAAATGAAATATTAATTCCTCAAAAACCAAAAAAAAAATTTACCCCTTAATTTTGTGCAATAAATCCCTTAGTTCATGTATATGAGGTTTTATATGATCTTTTGTAAGTATCTTAAGTAGTTTTGAACCTCTCCTATAAAATGTTTTTGTCCACTTCCTAGCCATTTGGTTGTGGTTATTTGAAGGATTTTTCTAGTATTGAACCAAGGAATGTGTAGGGATGAAACCAAAAAAGTTTTTACATTCTAGAAATTTTAAGATAGATGAGATGGTTTCACTAGTAATAGACAATATAGGTTCCCCATTCTTATTCAGTATGCAGTTAGTCTTTACATCATAATGCTATATACAAAACTAGAGGAATTTTAGGTTTAGAAATGCAAGAGGAAAGGAGATTGGTTCAAGGAGGCTAGTTGTTAGGATTTCTAGACACCCTTTGACTTCATCTTGATTGATGAACCTTTCTTGAAATTTCTCAATTTTAGCTCCCATCAAATTAGTATCAATGATTATAGGTTTCTTACGCTCAAGACTAGAGACATTTCCAAAAAAATGCATGATATACTTCATCTTTATTTTAAAAAAAAAAATTCCAAACCTTTATCTTGAAACAAAAATTAAAATATAGAAGAAGAAAGGATATATTTCTCAACTCTCACTTGTAATCTATTGAAAAAAATTGGAACACTTCCCATTTTATTTCACTACCCAGCTCTTGATTCACCACCAAGTAGAATATAAAAAAATGAGCTTTAGATTTGGTTTTCAGAAAGAAGCTAACATACTAGAGGAAGTACCACCTAATAATGAGATTTTCATGGCAAGATTATTGTGGGCCACTATGCACAATTCAAGGAGATACAATGCATCTTGATTAAATGCCCACTCATCTAAAGTGTCCTTTAATTCATTATTATTCTCCCGACAACACAATTTAGCCTCCAAGTGAAAGATTTTCCTTTTATTATTCTTACTTTTCTATCTCATCACTCGTCATGATGATAATGACCTAGAGGGGATTCTTACATCATCCTCATGATCTCATCTCTCACACCTTAAGAGCCACTGTCTTATTAGACATGGATAATATCTTTGAATGTCAATTCCCAATGTTGGAATTACTTTGAACTACTCTGAACCAATCTTCAAAGAGGTTCAATGTGGCTCAAAAGAAAACCACTGATGCACTTGAAAGGTCTCACTTGTGAGATCAAAAGTCACTCCAAAACCTTTGGTTGAACCACTTTGAAATACTTTTAACGAAGGTTCAAAGAGGTTCAATGTGGTTCAAAAGAACTTTTACTTGTATTCCATGACAAGTTTCAACTTTATGACTAAGATAGAATGATACTTTGAGAGGGGAGGTTATGAATATCTCAAAATAGATAAATTTAGAAAGGAAGTGGGAAAAGAAAAATTCAACCATGGTGACTAAAAACTAGGGCTAATAAGGGCTCTAACAAGGGATTGCATACATGGAGTGCATAAAGAACTCAATGTTATAAATAATAGTCCACCAAGATAATTGAGAGCAGGGGGGGTGGGTGGGAGAATCAGTTATCCATTGAAAATATTTATCAACCTCAATTAATGTTAACCACTCAATCAAAGTAAACAACAACCATAAGATGTACATACATAATTACACCATATTTGTTAACTAGGGTAACCCTTGATTAGAGGGAAAACCCTGGTAGGAATGATGCCCACAAAGATATATTGGTATCTATATTCCTCGTTAGAGGATGGACCCTATTAGGAGTCTATAAACACATTTAATACATGAGAGTTGAATCCCTATTAGGAGATTCCAACCCTATTAGGAGTTATGCCAAGCTTGTTAGGAGTTGTAATTGGGAGAAGGACCAATTATCCAAATAGCTTCTAGGGAAATATCGCGAAACTTCATTGTCCAACTGATCTCTCACTTATTCCTTGCAAAATAATTGTTTGTACTACATTTATCCTATTTCCTCTATCTTATCAATTGGACCAATCACTGTTAGGACTTCTAGACTAGGTCACAAACCTCACAACCAAATATCAAACCTTGGATCTCAAAATAAAACCTTTGTAATGAAGTTTTCTTCAACTTTTTCCTCTTGTTTCTTACTTCATGCTTGCATACACAATAAAGGAAAATGTCCTTCCTTTATATCAAGTCCATAAAACAATTCCCTTGACTTGGCTATTACACTTTTAAATTATTATAGGACCTCATTAAGAACACATTTTACTTAGTGATAACATCAATCTGTCACTTTGTAACTTGAATAAATTTCCATACATGTAATATGATGATGAGAGACCTTATCCACATCATCTGAAACATGTCTTCTACATGCCTTTAATCTTGCTTTTCTATATAAAATCTTTGCTAAGAGATATAACAAGTTTACCATAACATGCTTTTGGAAACTCTATCTCAGAATAGTCTTCACCAAAACTTGCATAACTTCTTCCAAAATTAATATCTTTTACAGCTAAGGTTAACTACATATAGTAGACACTTAGTAGTATCTCCCAATAATCCTGATAGTGAAAATATTCAACGATTTGTCTGTACCAATTTGATCTTTACCATTGTTCTTCTATCAGATACTGTAGAAAATTGTTATGTTGACATTATGACAAACATAATCATGAATGTAACATATCATAATGATAATGATATAATCATGTTTCTACAATACTCACCCATAAGAATATCATCAACATATAAGCTCAATAATCTCCCCCTTTGACAATGATGGCATCATAGATGAAAAACATCTAGTTCCAAGAATACCAACTATTAAAGACTGTTATCTCTTCTTTTCAAAACCTCTTCATCAATCATACTAGCTTCTATGTACACTTGCTTCTCTCTCATTGATAAACCTCAATGTGCTCTATATAAAAGTGTTTTTCATGCTATAATCTCTCCCCCGTTGACATCAATGTCAAAGGTTTCAACAACCATGTATCATTGCATCCTATCAATCTCTACAATAAATGTCTCTAACTTACTCAAGTGTCCAAAGACACTATTCAAAATGAAATCTATCAAGAGTCCTAGATGAGTCTGTCCATCATAGATACTCCCCCATAGAAGAAGCATTAGCAATTTAGTCTAGATAAAAAATAGTGCTATGTACCACTAGACTAATCCACTCTTGCATCATCTACTCTAATGTAGTTAGGGGCATAACCCCTAGCATACCTTGAAAATACTCAAAAGCCTATTTGGGAAGAGGCTTGGTGAAAATATCTATAATCTTCTCTTTGGTGCTTACACAATCTAATCTGATTTCCTTTTCTACAACTTTTCTCTCAACATGTGATATTTAATAGAAATATACTTAGTCTTAGAATGCAACACTATATTCTTAGACATATTCACAATAACTGTGTTATAACAATGTATGACATTAGGTTCATTGAATTCTATCCTTATATCCTTTAGAATCTACTTCATCCAATTGACTTGGTGACAATTATTTGTTGCTACAACATATTCCACCTCTTTTATACTCTATGATATACAATTCTACTTCTTGTTTAACCAAGAAACCAATCCTCCTCCATGAAAAATGCCCCCCCACCAGTGCTCTTTCTATCATCCATACTGCCTACCAATCAACATCAATATAAGCATATAAAGTGAAATCATTAGATCTATCATACCACAATCTAAACTCTAGTTTTCCCTTGAGATATCTAAATATTATTTTAACTTCTGCATAATGTGCTTCTCTGGTATCAACTTGAAATCTTGCATCAACTCTAATTTTATTTTCTATATTTGGCCCTGCGTGAGTTAGATATTGCAATCCTCTAATCATAGATCTATACTTCTTCTACTCAATAGTAGTTGTCTCATCCTTTGTAGATAACTTATGTCTAGTTATCATAGGTTTTCCAACTAGTTTACATGTTTCCAAATGAAGCCTTTTAAATATATCTTTCAAGTACTTAGTTTAAGAAATAAAAATTCCTTCTTTATCCTGCACAATCTGTAATCCTAGGAAGTATTTCATTTCCTCTATCATGCTCATTTCATTTTCCTTCTTCATTTCTTCTACAAAATTGTCACCTTAATTATCATCTCCTCCAAACATGATATCATCAATAAATATTACCAAAATCATCAATCCATCATCTATTTATTTCTTGTACAAATTACTATCTACCATACCTTTGCTAAATCCAAGTTTTGTCAACTTCTTATCTAACCTTGCATACCAAGTTTTGGGTGCTTGTTTTTAATCCATACAATGCTTTCTTCAATTTTTATACCATGTCCTTGTCATCTATTAAAGGAAAACCTTCAAGCTATTCTATGTATACCTCTTCTTTAAGTTCTCCATTTCAAATGTTGACTTGACATCGATTTGATATACTTTGAATTTCTGATGTGCTACATAGGTTAAGAATAATCTTACTACTTCAATTCTTGCCATAAGAGCATAGGTTTCTTCATAGTCTATTCTTTCTTGCTATGAGTAACATTTATGTACCAATCTTTCTTTTTTCCTTACAACTTCACCTTGTTCATTCATCTTCTTCCTAAATACCCATTTTGTCCCTATCACATTCTTGTCTACTAATCTAGGGACCAATTCCCATACATCTCATTCTTCACTATTTGATCCAATTCTTCTTTCATAGCTTTCTTCTAATAGTCATCTTTGTATGCCTCATCTACATTCTTTGGGTCTACTTGAGATATAAGACATAGTTCTTCATTGATTCTACTTCTTGTCATCACAACTTTATCTTTGTTGTTGATGATCTACTCTAGTGGATGATTCTTTGTTATATTCTCACTAGAAGTAGGAGTTGTTATCTCAACTCTTGGTTCCATTCTAGGTTTCAAACTTTGTTCCCACCTTTTCTCACCTTCATTCTACAAATCATTATTAGTCTCAAAGAATACTTCATCATTCCTTTGTTTAGTAACAACAACATTATCATCATTAGAATTGTAGTCAACTATGCTTTCTTGTATCCTGTATTTCTCATCAATTCTTATAATTGCACTTTCAATAATAGCCTTAGTTCTCATATTATAACATCTATAAGCTCTTTTTTTCAATGAATAGCCAAGAAACATACCTTCATCATTTCTAGCATCAAATTTACCAACATCATCGTCTCTTTTGATATAACATTTATTGCCAAAAATTCTAAAATACTTAACTATAGGTGAGTGACCAAACCATCGTTTATAAGGGGACTTGTTTGTGCCTTTCCTGACCTACACTCTATTCATAGTGTAACTACTATATTCACTGTTTCTCTCCAAAATATCTTGGATACATCATTCTCAGCTAATATAGCTCTTGTTGCTTTTATTACTGACCTATTTCTTCTCCCTACAATGCCATTTTTGTTCAAGGGTTCTAGGAGCTAAAAGTTGTCTTTTGATTCCATTAGCTTCAAAAAAGATGTTAAATTAATTTGAAGTAAACTCTTCTCCTCTATATGATCTCAAAAATTTAATCTTCATATATAATTCATTCTTAACTCTATTATTGAATATCTTGAACTTGTCAAATGCCTCTATTTTTTCTTTAAGAAATGCTACCCACATTATTCTAGAAAAGTCATCAACAATAATCATAAAGTACCTTTCACCATATAATCCTTTATTCTATGTAGGAATGCTAAGATATTTGTGTACAATCTTCAATTTTGTTGTAGTATTAAACTTCTTGTTGGGAAAAGAAACTTTGTTATGCTTTGCCAATACACACTACTTACAAATTATGTTAGTATTTTTACAATCTTAGGAAAATCTCTGACTGCAAACATATTGCTAGTTTTGACAATGTTGTCAAAGTTTATATGACAAAATCTATTATGCTATAACCAATTGTCATCTACCTCTGCAACCATACATGTTATTTCAGTGGGATTAGTTGAAATAGATTACCTCTAGATTTGGTTCCTATTCCAATTATCTTTCCATCTTTGTCTCTGATCATGCATGTCTTCTCTATGAACTGCAATTCATAACTTTTGTCCACTTGTTGTCCAACACTCAAAATATTATGTTTCAAACCATCAATAAAATATACATCCTTAGTATTAGTCTTACCATCAAGAATTATAGATCTAATACCTTTAATATGAAAAGATGCATTGTTTCCAACCCTCCATCATAATTTTTGAAATCAACAAAGTTATTCAAATCTCCAATCATATGATATGAACAACCAATATCAATTATCCAATTAAAATTCTTTTCAACTTGTGATATCAAAGCTACTTTCTCTAGGCTTTCTTCTTTAATAGACACAAGTCCTATTTCATCATCACTAGTACTTACTACTTGTTCATCAGATTCATCTTCTTCATTAGTATACAAACAATATTTATCTCTTCTAGGTTTGAACTTACCTCTATACTTTTTCTCTCTTTTCAGATACTTAGATGAATAGTGACCAAACTCATTACAAGTCCAACATTTAAATATTTTATTACCATATTTTTCTATTATTATAGTAACAAATACTCCTTCTTCTATCTTTTTGTCCTCGTCAGATCTTCTACTGGTAGCAAAACCTCCTCTAGCACTTGTGCTCCTTGATAGATTAGGTTGAATATTTAGGGCATCAAAAGTTTTCTCTATTCTAGACAATCCTTCGAATTGTCTAAGCTCATTCTCAACTACTTTAAGTCTACCAAGTAATGTTTTCTTGGTGAAATATTTCACACAATTGATTAACAACTGTATCATTTGAGCGGTATACTTAAATGGTGGTGTTAAACTCTTCAATATCTTCTAGATCACTTCATCATCTTCCCTAGTTTCTCTTTAAGATATGATACCTATAGAAATTTCTAATATTCTACCTACATGTATTCTATAGATTCATCTTCCATCATTTTAGCATCTTGAAATACACAAATCCAGTTTTGTAGCCTCATTTTCTTAGAATGTACATCACCTTTAAAACTATTTTCCAAAGCTTTCCAAATCTTATGAGAAGTATCAAGTGTTTTTACTTGGTTTTACTCAGCTTCAGGTTGTGTAGATAATAGTGCTTCTCTAGCTCATATGTTACACATAAAAAGTTCTCTTTCATCCTTGATACAATTTTACAAATCACTCTCAACAATAATTGTCTTTTTTGATTTTGTCAAGATATAGTATCCTAGACCTATACATGGTAGATGTGCCTTCATATTTTCCTTTCAACTGTCATAACTTGTTCCAGAAAACTTTAGACTATCCTTTCTAAATATGTTAGCAATGGATCTCCTAAAGTTGTTAAACTTTATCATGAAGGACCTACTACTTTGATACCAATTATTATAAATAATAGTCCATAAAGATAACTAAGGGGAGGGGCTTGAATTAGTTATCCACCCAATTTTTTTATCAAACTCAATTAATCTTAACCATTCAATCAAAGTAAATAGAAACCATAAGATGTACATACACAATTACACTAAACTTGTTAAATAGGGAAACCCTTGATTAGAGGGAAAACCCCAGTGGGAATGATGCCCACAAAGATATATATATATATATATATATATATATATTCCTTGTTAGAGGATGGACCCTATTGGGATTCTATAAATGCATTTAGTACATGAGAGTCCTTGTTAGGAGATTCCAACCCTATTAGGAGTTGTGCCAACCCTATTAGGAGTTATAGAAGGCAAAAGGACCCACTATCCAAATAGCTTTCGGGGCAAGACTAGTGAACTTAACTTTCCAAATAATATTTCAACTATCCCTTGTAGAATAATTGTTTGTACTACACTTTATCCTCTTTCCTCTATCATGTTAACTAGACCAATCACTACTAGACCTTATAGACTAGGTCACAAACCTTAGATCCAAATATCAAACCTCGACAACAAAGTTTTCTTCAACTTCATGGTGCTCTTCTTATCTTCACAATTATATCTTTTATTCTCCTTTTCTCTCTTCTTTCTTACTTCATACTTTCATACATAATAAAGAAAATGTCCTTCCATTATATCGAGTCCATAAAACAATTCCATTGAGTAGGCTATTACACTTTCTTAATTAATTATTATATGACCTCATTAAGAACATATTTTACTTAGTGGTAACATTAACTTTCTACGAATGTAATATTATGATGAGTGAACTTATCCATGTCATCTCAAACATGTCTTCTAAATACCTTTAACCTTTCTTGTCATAATAACAAGTTTACCAGAACATGCTTCTGTAAACTCTATCTCAAAATAGTTTACACCAAAAATTGTATAATTTCTTCCAAACATAATATCTTTTGCACTTGAGGTTAACTGCATATACAAGACACTTAGTAGTATCTCTTAATAACCTCACCAATGAAAATATTCAACAATCTAGCCATATCTGTTGATATCTAATTGAAAAGATCATTGATTAGAAAGATTTTTAAGAAGGAGATTGTTGAAGAATAGTATGTGTTTCAAGCACTGTTTTTTCACTAATGTCAAACTTGCTATTTTTTGGTAAGACAATTGCTTATAAGATTCAAGTACTATCACTTAGTTGATTGATGAGGAGGATTTGATCAACAAGATATAGAAAAAGCACCTAGAGGAAAGGTTGAGTTATTATTATATAATGAAGTACAAGGATCCATTAAGAAAGTGATGACATGATGTATTGATGATCTACTTAAGGTCACAAAATGGCTAGCTACATTAAAAAAGTTTAGAAGAATAAGTTAAATAAAGTTTGCCTACCAAGCTCGATCGAGTGGATAGTAGGTGCCAAGAAAAGTTAATGCAAGCTAAGCAAAAAGTTAGTTGGAGCCAAGTGAAAGAAAATTCTAGTGGATGTCGAGCAACACAATTGATGTTGAGTAAATTTTATGTGATGCCGAACACCAGTAAAATCTAGTTGATGCCAAGTGATTTTACATTTAATGCTGAGTGATGTAGTATGTATCTAGCATCAGAAGATTGATGATGCCAAGCTACTGCATTATGACAAAGATCAAAGATTCACCAAATATAAGCCAACAAGTTTATTTTCTTGGAACTTGTGAACTAGGAGGTAGATAAGATTGATGAGTTGGTGACACAGATTTGATGTAAACAATTTTTAGGCGAATTCAAATGGATTCTAAGAGAAGTTTTTAGAAAAGACAAGATATGGGATAGATACATTGTATCGTACCTAATCCATCCAAAAACCTAATTGAGATGATGGATAATGAGCAGAAAAATATTCAATTTCCTTTATATAAGAATGTCTAGTCATGAAGCAAAGAGTTAGAGAGGTTGGTGTCATGTGTGAGAACCTAAGGAGGAGAAGAAATTAAGGGTTTTTCTTCATCAAGTGACCCAAGAGAAGTGTTTGTAATGGCATACCAAGAAAGAAGGCTTAAGGAAGTGAATGCTTGAAAAGTGAACAAGATTTCAGAGCAAGAAAGTATGAAAGCCAAGTGGAATTGAGGACTAAATAGAGATCTATAATTTTAAAGTGAAGTTGTAAGTTGTATTAGATTAAAGCTCTACTATTACTCTCTAACAATTGTATCATTCTAGGGTAAATCCTTTGGATTAAGGTTGACCTAATAGTCATTGGAATATCCTTTAACAGGGTCACATTCCAAGGGAATGGCTTAAAGTACTCTAGCAAGGATCACTTTAAATAGGGTGATTGAAATCCCTTAATTGGGTCACATTTAATAGTGTGTATTGTAACCTTTAACATGGTTGGCCTTTCACAAGGCATCACTTTAGAAGAGTGAAAAGGAGTAGAATGTTATTGGTGGTTTTTCCATAATTGGGTTTTCACATTAAATCATTGTGTCAAATGTGCTAATGAATGTGTTGTGTTTCATGATTTACATTTCTGCAATTTGATGAGATAGTAACCTACAAGTTTTAAGTATTCACATCTTCATTTGGATGCATGCATGAATATGAATGTTTTATGGGTTCACTAAGATAAGAAAAGTTTTACTTGTACATCTTTACCTTGAATAAATGATTCACCCTCCCTCTTAGTTATTTTAAAATAATTCCAACAATTGGTATCAAAGCCATCTGCTTAAGAGAACTAGTTTTAAGGTACTGGAATCACAAAGATGTCTAAAAGAGAAGTACCCAAGCTCAATAGAGATAACATTCTTGCACAGATTTTTTTGATGAAGCTACACCTTTGGGGACTTGGAGATCATGCACAATCTACCATTATAGTGGAACATATTGATCTAGTAGGAGCCCTAACTGCTAAAGATATGAAGAAGAAAAAGAAACACAATCAGGCAATGCTGGAGATTGCCTCTGCTTTAACCTATGCTAAATTTGATGATATCAAATGCTACTACACTACAAAGAAGATGTGGGATGCCATGAACACTATCTATGGAGGAGACAAAAATGTTCAAAGAGCTATTGGAATTACAAATGGGAGACATACACTTCTAAGAGGGGGGGTGAATCAGAAGTTCAAACTTCAGCACTTAAAACTCTTATACCATTCATTAGATGCATGTAATAAAATGAAATGAATTGTAAAAAAAATGCTTAAAACATCTAAGCATACACACACTTCACACCTATTATGATTTCCTAGAAACCCTCCAGATGAGAAGGTAAAATTGGGGTGGAGATGACACAAACAATTCTTCACTACTGCAAGAATAAAGTGTCACCTATTAAGATTACAATAATTAGACCATAAAACATGGTCTGCCCTATGAAAGGCCTACCTTGTTAAAGGCTTACAAGAGAATATTAAATCCCACCCTGTTAAAGGATTTTAACACCCTATCAAAAGTGTGCCTGGTTAAAGGACTTTAGAAAATTCACTTGGAATGTCACTCTATTAAAGGATTTTATAAATACTATTAAGTCAACCTTAGTCCAAAGGATTTCACTTTGCTGATATAGTTGTTAGAAAGTAACAGTAGAATTTTTGATCTGATGACTTACAACTTTAACTTGTTGGTTTTAGATCACCATTCTATCCTTCTTAATCCTTTTTGATCTGATTTGCCAATGTTGAGTCTTTGATCCTTTGTTCTAAAAATTGATTCTGCAATTCTTTCACTCTACTAAGTCACCTTGAATGCTTTCTAATCAATTCACCCATTTTCTTCCTTCTACTCTTTGCTTGCATGGATACCTTCATACACACTAAATTATGGGGCTACATCTTCCTTATAAAGACTTTTTGGTGGCTTCATTTTACCACTTAATCCCTTCCAATTTTCTAATTTTTCACATGATGATTGCATAGGAAATACAAATAGATTTTTCCTTATCTTCAAAGCTTTGAGATTTATCCTCAAGTTGACATAAAAATGGTTTACATAGTTATTTGTGTCATAAAAAATAAATAGATTTAATCTATGTTAGTTGGCACTTGATGATATTGATGCTCAACACATACTGTAGGTCTATTTCTAGTGCATCATCTGAATTGCTCAACATCAACTACTTACTCAGTACTTGAATCACTCAGCATGGTCTATCTGCTCGACACTTGAGTGACTTGGCACATAAGTAAGTTGACACCTATACATATTATACTCAACATGTATTACTAGCTTGACATGAACTTAGTAAATATCTTAAGTGTGTTGACACTCAATTGTCAAAACCAATCTAAGATCAACAATCTCCCCCTTTGAGATGAGTGCCAAAAATACTTAACTATATATAACAGATCTAATCTCCTCAAGTATAATATATTCGTAGCTTGGCATATACACAATGCTTCAAAAATTTTCAAAATTCTATAATAGACTTATATACCTCAAAATTTTGTAACTCCCCCTGAGTTAATGTGCCCATTCTTTATCCAAAATCTATTCTCCATAGATTTATCTTTTGTTGATACTATTTGGCTTCAAAAATACTGATTGATACTCTTTATCTAATATAAACTCTATTTCTACTCTTTTGTTGTTTTCTCCCCCTTTTTTGTGTGCTCTCCCCCTTTTGATTTATCTCTCTATTTTGTTTATCTCTCCGTTGAATATTTATCTCCCCCTTTTTAACACTTATGTCAAAGAGTCTATACACTGATTGTGCATTTTTCCAAAAATTCTTGTGAACTTCCATTATAATATTTAGAGTAGCTTCCTAGTTGTTTAATGCAATATCTAATGATTTTATTTGGATGGCTATCTCTACTGCAAGGGAAACTAGTCTATCTAATGTTGAAAGATTTGGATATTTCTTCATCAATGTCTCTGCATATCCTAGTTCCTTATGGAGTATCTCCATATGAGGGATAAGGGAGGATTGAATGTTAGTCAACTTAGTTCTTATATTAGCCTCTTCTATTATTAACATAGCTAGTTGAATTTGTGTTTGAAGCAATGAATGAAAATTCTTCTTGCTTTGAGTTGGATTCTTAGGTAATTGCATACCTAATAGTTCCAAATTTTTCTCTAGACTCATAATCTTATGGCCTATTTCATATGTGAAGAGTATGGGATCACACAATTTTGTGTACAATGATAATATGTTCTCAAGTACCTTCTTCACCTCCTCAATTTTTGTGGCCAATTTAATTGTGAGAGTGCTATATCACTTAATATTTTCTCATTTACTTTCACTTGGAATTTCCTTTTAGACCATTCCATTAACTTTACATTGGCTTCTTGGTCTTCATTATTCACCTATTCCACAATCTTTGATAATTCTTCTAATATTGGCCTAGATTCATCAAGTGTTTGCAAGCTAAAATCATCTAAACATATGTCTTTAATATCTTTTAATGCTTGCCTCTATTTGTACTCTTTTCTAAGTATTTTGTGTTGTTTCTTCTTTTCTAAGGCTTCATACATTATGCTTATTTTCTCTAGTGTCATGGTTGCATAGTCATATATTGATATCACTATTTCTTCATCTAAAATTGCATCTGCATCATGAAATACATTGGCAACCTTTGATGACCTAGAGCCTGGTGCTAAAATCTATAGTGGTATTGCATTAGTGCTTGGTCTCTGAAGAACTTTTGTTGGAATGCTAGATGTTGGTAAATTTCCCAATGTTTGTATGGCTTCTTGCTCATTCTCCTTTGGTATGTCCTTTTCTTCATTTTTGTCTTGATTAATCATTAACATCTAACCTAATCCTTGTGTTTGTGTTTCATGTATAGATACCTCTATCTATCCTATTTGTGCTTCTGGAGCCTTCTCTACTTGAGCAGTTTGAGATTGTCATTCAACCATGCCAACTTTTATAGTAGTGTCAATCTTTGTAGACGTATCATCTAATGTTTGCACTAGAAGTTGAGCACTAGTAATTAGAGGGATAGTAGAAGGTGTTTCTTTTGGACTCACCTTATCCCTTGTTATATCAACTACTGCCTTCTGATGCTCTTCAACATGACCAATATCGGATTCACACACAACCTAGCTTGTAGTGTCAATTGATCAAGGATTTTCATTAGATCCTCTATAGTTAATGGGTTGATGTTCTAAGGTAAGTTATTAGGAAATTTTTTTATTTTTATGGTTTCTATAGGTGTGCTTGTATCATGTGGAGGGCTCATGGTTGGTACTTGTGTGTCTTCCACATTTTGTTCTTCTTGCTACTTTTCAGCAGTGGCCATTTCATCTTTCTTATTTTGTGTCTCCTCCACATTTGCATCTTCTTTTTATTTTTCTATCTCCTCTTCCTTTTATTCCTCTCCTTCTCCATTATTTATTCCCTCAAAGGGATCCTCTTCTCCTGCTTTGACAGTTTCAACCCATATGTCAATTTCCCCATTTGAGTGGATTTCTTTACAACATCTTCAATGTTGGTCTGGAGAATGTTGAATGCCCTATATTTGGGTGCAAATCTGCTACCATACTTCTTATTTGGCTTGATAATTTTCCCCTATGTTAGCTCAAGCATCACTTGGGCTAGGGTTGATTCCCTTATTTTCTTTTCAATTTTTAAACAATAATGCCACTTATTTTCTACAAGGGTGTATAGATCCTTGGCATTGTCCTGTCTAATTCAAGTGGAGTATTCTTGAACTTAGACATCATGGCATACACTAACTCGTCTACCTTATTTTGGTCTTCTGTATCAAGTTTACCAAAATTAATGTTCTTTAATCCTGTCATGTTTGCATTATCTTTAATATTATCACAAATATTCTCAAGATCAGATTTAAGTGCATGACTTACCACCCTAAACTAACTTGTATCTTCTAATTCTATCTTTTCATCATCTATTTTAAGTTGTGCAACATACTTTCTTGTTTAATCCTTCTACATTGGGCCCTTTTGTTTAGTTGCTTTTATTTTCTCCTTTGCCTACTCTTTGGCCTTCAAAGTAGTGGCCCTTGTACTAGCTCTTGTTATTGGAGCAATTGGCTTTGCTATTCTTGGCTTGGTAGCCTTCTTTTCCTTTGTTTTGGCTATAGGTTGTGCCTTAGCCTTTCTATTTCTAGGTTCTAGCTTTATTAGTGCTTCCTTAGCCTCTTCTTCCTCTACAACTTCTTCTTCTTGGTCTTCACCCATGCCTTGGGTTAAAGCTAAAGGTTCTTGACCTTGCACCTCTTCTTCCTCTTCATCTTCTTCACCATCATTTGCACCTTCTCCAAACTTGGCCTTTAGTTTCTTTACCATTTTCTCCTTATTTTTTAGAGTATATGTTGTCTTTAGTTCCATCTCAACCTATGACTTCACAACATCATAATTGCCAAATATTTTAGCACTTTTGTCAAGTTCTTCAGGAAGGAGTGTAGTAATGGTAGTTGAGGTTTCATCAACATTTATTTCATAACCTTGGGGCCTTAACCATCTAACCCTAGGTACTGCAACCTAGATTTAAGTGTAATCAATATCACCAAGGAAAAAAATGTCATTGTAATATTTCTCAAGTAGGGAAATATGAATCCTTAACCTTTGCTTCATAGACATATTAATATCTTCAAAATAGCTTGTCATAATTGACTTAAATTTTTCTCTCATTTGTGCTATATATTCATTAATTTGAACAACAACTGACCTATTTGTCTTCCATCCTATTTTGCCAAAAGATGGAAACTCATTTTGTACATAGAAAAACATACAATCATTGATCCAAACATGCATTGAGCACTCTTTGATCTTCTAATAGCTCCAAGATTACCATTTATTTTTTGAAGTTGAAGTTCTGCAAGATCATAGGTGTGATATTTCTTCACAATCTTATATCCAACATCCAATACTATACAGGGCACACTATTTAACCTACTTGATTGATAGAATTTGTGGAGTATGACTCTAATAGAAAAATCAAGCAAAGGGTCTATAATGGTGTCAATGGTTATACCATGCTTGTTCCACTTTGCACCTATGTTTTTCTCTATGGCCTCTTTGGTGTCACTTCTTAATGTCTTGGGCCAATCTAGGGTTTGATAACTAGTAACATTATGGACAATTCTCTTTGAAATTTTAATGGTTCCACCTTCTAAGCATAAACATCCATCATGTATTCTACTCAAAACTATTTTAATCCACTCTATTTTAAAGACCATGGGAAAATCTAGGGCATGGGTCAAACCCTTTCTCTCTACAATCTTGAATTCCTCCTTCAAGACTCCATTTTTACATAGTTTTTCATACTCTTGTCTTATTTCCATATCTCCTATGGATCCTACTTTGCTGTTATAGCATTTCCTCACATCTTGAACCATTATAACCTTAGGTGGGATCATGGATAATGCTTCTATTGAGTCATTTTTATAGGTAACTTCTGCTATAGCCTTGAAATTTGGTTCTTTAAACTCATTGCTGACTAATTGAACCTCAAAAGTTTCTTTCTCCTTCATAGTTTTTGAACTATATGCCATTGTAACAAACTAGGGTTTAACAAGTATAAAACTACATAGCTTGGTAGATGAAAAATGCCTTTAAAATTGATGAACTAGTACTTGATCTTTGCTATGATTCATGCAAATGCTTCAAAATAGCTTTTGGATGACTTCTTCACTTTGCTCGCACTTTCTTTGAGCTTTTAATGATGAAAGATAGGTGAAAATAAACCATATACCCTTCAAAATATTGCAAGTAATGCTTAGTTGTGTACAACTATAGAACTCAGCTTCAATGTGATTTCTGTTTCACTTACCATCCATTGATTTTACCACCACTCAACAACTACTACTAACTCGACTCTGACTAACTTTAATTGTTAGCTCAACACACACTAGTATTTACTAAGCATCTAAAGTGGACCTTTCATACTTGGCAGAAATGTGAGAACTTGAAGATTTGGCCTTGGACTTTCCTCATTATCTTGCAGCTTTATTCATGTTGATCTATCCTTTTTTAGTACTAATATTTCTTGGAACTAATGTATGATAAAACATTTTAAATATCAGTCCCACATACCTCCTTTTGCTTACTTTGATGAAATGTGACCACTTGACCCATCGGGTGAAGTGATCCCTTCTCCATTTGATGTACTCTCAACATCTTTCTTCTTCCATGTCTTGTTCATTTCATTCCTAATGTGGTCAACATCTGTCTTACCTTTACTTTTGTCAAATTTAGAACTTGGTGCCTTGGACCTAGTTGGACAACACTTGTTGATGTGACCAGTCTTTTGATAGCTAAAACATGAGGTTTGACTCAAACATCTCTTGTAGTTACCACTGAAGTGTGTTCTAATGCAATTCTTAGGGATATGTCCATATTCTTGACAATAGTTACAGCTATCTTGTACTATAATCCCAATTGTAGGAGTTTTCATAGCTTCTTACCTTTGTTGGTTTGCTTGATGACCATGTGGACTTCGATCTACATTCAAAGGCTTTGTGTCCAAACTTCTAACAATTGTAGTAGTGTCCTTCAAATTTTGGTGCATTTATGGTTCTGGTTTTGTATTCATGTGCTTGATGACCTTGTTTGTTGTGCTTGTGACAATGTGTCATGTTCTTTGGCTTAGCATTCTACTTTTCATTCTTACTCCTACAAACATTAGCTATATGTCCTTTCTTACCACAATGATGACAAGTAGTTTTAGATTTCTTACCTTTATTGTTCCTTTCCTCAGTAGCTTTGGATGATTCTCCTTCAATTCTTTTGTAGCTCAATCATTTGGTTTGTTCATCTAGTAGATTCCTTTTCTCTTTTCAGGTCATTCGACAGTTGTTCATTTTGCACCTTCAGTGTGGTAATTCTAATGTCCTTGACATTAAACTCATGATGAGCATTCATCATTTGGCTTAAGGTGTCCAATTGCATGTTTGAGATCTTGGATAGCTCTGCTAACTTTTCCTCCAATCTATTTTCCAAAATTATTTTGTCTTCTTCAAACATGGCCTTGTCTTCTATAGCTTTCTTCTATTGTTCAATCACCTCATACAATAGTATAGCTTGTGATTCTTGTTCCAACTTGAGATTTTTGATCTCTTCAACTTGTTTTCTATTCTTTTCCATCATATTTGCAATTGCTGCATCGAATTCATTGGAGTTACCATCTACAAATAACTTTTTGGTGTCAATCACTTTTTATTATGTGTCATTTTTTGCTATAGAAATCTCTTTCCTTCTCTTTAGGGAACTCTTCAAAACATCTTTGGCTTCATTCAATTGATGTAGTATGAGATATATCTCAGTCTCCTAGCTTTTAGTGGTCTTTCCCAACTTGTAGACTTTCATTTCAAGATCTTTTCTCCATGTAAAGAAAATGCATAAAAACATATAAGCATACACACACTTGACACCTGATATGATTACCCAAAAACCCTCCCTATGAGAAGATAAAACTAGGGTGGTGATGACACCCACAATTCTATACTACTGCAGCAATAAAATGTCACCTATTAAGGTTACAATAAGTTGACCATAAAACATGATCTACACTATTAAAGGCTTATAGGAGACTATTAAATTGCATCATATTAAAGGATTTTAACACCCTATTAGAAGTGTGCCTAGTTGAAGGACTTTAGAACATTCACTTGGAATGTCACCTTATTAAAGGATTTTACAATGACTATTAAGTCAACCTTAGTCCAAAGGATTTCACTATGTTGATACAATGTTAGAAAGTAATAGTAGAATGTTTGATTTGATGACCTACAACTTTAACTTGCTAGTTTTAAATCATCATTTTGTCCTTCTTAATCCTTTTTGATCTGATTTTCCAATGCCAAGTTTTTGATCCTTTGTTCTATAAACTAATTCTACAATTCTTTCACTCTACTAAGTCACCTTGAATGCTTTCTAATTAATTCACCCCTTTTCTTCCTTCTACTCTTCACTCATGTGCATACCTTCATACACACTAAATTATGGAGCTTCATCTTCCTTATAAAGACTTTTAGGTGGCTTAGGGTTAGGTATGAATCTACAACTAAGATTCATTCATTTTTCCACTTAATCCCTTCTAATTTTCTAATTATTTGCATGTTGATTTCATAGAGAATCCAATAGATTTGTCCTTATCTTCAAAACTTTGAGATTTATCCATAAGTTGGCATAAAACTAGTTTACATAGTTTTTTTTTGCCATCACAAACAACTAGATCTAACCTATGTTACTTGACACTTGATAATACTAATTCTTGGCACATACTGTAGTTCTATTTCTGGCTTGGCATCTAAATTTCTTGACATCAACTACTTACTCGACACTTGAATCACTTGCCATGGTCTATTTTTTTGGCACTTGAGTGACTCAGCACATAAGTGACTCAACATCTATACATATTATAGTCAACATGTATTACTAGCTTGACATAAACTTAGTAAATATCTTAAGTGTTTTGACACTCAATTGCATAAACCAATTTGAGATCAATAAGAGCCAAGTCTAAAAGCCTCTGAGGTAAGTTTGATGATAGAAGAATGGAAGAAGGTGAGAATATTATTGAATGTGTTGCTAGGATAAAGGAAGTTATTAGTGCAATAAGAGGAGCTACTAGTCATATAGATGATGATACTGTGTTAAGAAAAGTCTTCTGAACATTACTACTTGTCTATGCTATTAGAGTTTCTACAATCCAAGAGTTGAGATGTATTCTAGGAAATGATCTAACCCTTGAAGGTCTAGTAGGTAGACTCACTACTTTGAGCTATCTAACTTTGACAACTACAAACCATAGAGTCTTGAATCTACTTTCAAAGCTAAGTTGTTATTGAAGGATTCTGAGGAGGTAAAGTAGAAGAAGTAGAAAAGAAAGATAAAATATGCATCTAGTGATAGTAATACAGATGAGGAAGACATTGAACAATTGGAAGCACTATTGGAAAGTAGATTTCAAAAATATAAAGGAAAGTTCAAAAGTATGTTACCCATCATCTGTTTTAATTGCAATGAAGTTGGGCATATTGCTGCAAGATGTACATAGAAGAAGAACTAAAGAGAAGGAAACAAGTATAGAAACAAAGAGAAGATGAAAACGGAGATTACAAAGACAAAGGTGAGAAGTCATGCTATGTTGCTAATGAACATGACTCTGATGAACATGATGATGAAGTGGTATATGGTGCAATGAAGGATGACTCTAATGAAGATGAGGCAACTACACTTGTGACTTGTGTGAACAAGAATGATAGATGGATCAATGATAGTGGATGCTCACATTACATAACTAGAGACAAAAGTAAGTTCATTACCTTAACTTGTTATGATGGAAATATTATAAGATTTGGTAATGATGCACCATGTTTGATAAAGGGAAAAGGGTCTATCAAACTCATAGACAAGATTTCATATGACAATGCTCACTATGTTGAAGGATTGAATTATAACTTGTTAAGTGTGTCACAATTGAATAATTTGGGATTGTAAGGTTGAATTTTAAAACAAAACTACCAAGATATATGACACAAATGGGAAGTTGATTAGAAAAGGTGATCGAACTAGAAGTAATCTATTCTATTTGGATATAGAGGATGCTACTTATCTTATTGCAAAACTTGATGATGTATGTATTTGGTACAAGAGATTATGTCATGTTAGTTTTGATAATTTGGTTAGTAACAATAACATGAAAAGAGTTAGAGGTTTTCCCAAGTTGAAAAAACTTGATAATAAAGTATACAAATAATGTCAGCTAGGCAAAATGTCAAAGTCAAGCTTTAAGAGTAAAGCATACACCTCTAAGGAAATAATAGAGATTGTTCATACTAACTTGTGTGGACCTATTGAAGTACAAAGATACAAAGGAGATAAGTACATAATGCTATTTTTTGATGATCACTCTAGGATGATGAAAGTCATGTTTCTAAACCAAAAATCTGATGCTTTTAACATGTTTAAGTGGTACTTGGTAAGAGTTGGAAAAGAAATAAGTAAGAGTCTGAAATGCTTGAGATTAGATAGAGGAGGAGAATTCACTTCAAATAAGTTTGAGATGTTCTGTAATGATAGAGGAATCAAAAGATAAACATCTACACCCAGGACACCTCAACAAAATGGAATTGTTGAAAGAAGAAATAGGTCTATAATGGACTATGCTAGAACACTTATAATGGAGAAGAATGTTGCTCTAAAATACTAAAGAGAAGTTGTAAGTACTGTTGTATATATCTTGAACTATGTGCAAGTCAAGAAAGGTTCTCATTCTATACCTTTTGAACTATGGTATGGATATTCACCTAATGTGAAATACTTTAAGGTATCTAGAAGTAAATGTTATATTCCTAAAGATGTTAGGAATGGAAATTTTGATGCAAAAAGTGAAGAAAGTTTATTCCTTGGATACTCCACAAGAAGAAAAGCCTATAAGTGTTTAAATACTAATACTAACAAAATTGTGGAAAGTGCAAACTAAATTTTGATGAATTTATAGAAGTACATGAGGCTGAACTTATGAAAAAATAAGAAGAATAAAAACCATATGTACACTAATATGAAGGAATTCCTACTAAAGAAGATGCTACAAATAAAATTATAAACCAAAAAGTCTCAGTAATTGCCAAGTCACATCTTGTGAATGCCGAGTTGCTTTCAGGAACTGAGCTACATTGAGCTATTGAGCTGTAGAATGATGAAAATGCACATTTTGTTTCTGAGATAAGTATACATAAAAGAGATGTTGAGATACCTAACAGAGATGCACATAGTGAATTTGAAGCTAAAAGACAAAATGTAGAAACAAGAGCTAAGCCAAGATTGTCTAAATATGTCAAAAGACATCATCCTACTGATCAAATCATTGGAAACAAAGATGTTAGGCCAATGACAAGAAATAGATTGAGTAGTGAATCATGTTTGTTAATCATGAAGGAGCCAAAAATAGTGAAAGATACATTGGAAGATGATTACTAGTACAAGACCATGGAGGAAGAGATTCAATAGATAGAGAAGAACAAAAGATGGAGTCTAGTTCCTAGACTAGAAGACAAGAATGTGATTGGCACCATGTGGGCATTCAGAAACAAGCTAGATGAGAATGGTGAAGTGAGAAAAAAACAAAGAAAGATTAGTTTGCAAAAGATATGCACAAGAAGAAAGAATTGACTATGGTGAGACATTTTCTCCTATTGCAAGAATGGAAGGAGTAAGAATTCAACTTGCTTATGCTACATACAAAGGTTTCAAAGTTTATTAGATGGAAGTTAAATATGCATTTCTGAATGGCATATTAGGAGAGGAAGTTTACATAGAACAACCAAAAGGATTTTTTGATGATAACAATAAGAACATGGTATGTAGATTGCACAAAGCCCTATATGAATTGAAGAAAGCACCAAGAACATGGTATGAGAGACTTCATACTTATCTTGTGAAGATTGGATTTTAAAGGATTGATGATAACAACAATCTATATATAAAGGTAGAAAAAGACTTAGGTATTTTCTTATTTGAAATATTTGTTGATGATATCATATTTGGAGGAAAAGATGGTTCATGTAAAGATTTTACAAAATTAGATGAAGCAAGAATTTGAAATGTCTATGTTTGAAGAGATCAAATTCTTTGTGGGATTGCAAGTATATCAGATGAAGTATGGTATATACATCACTCAGTCAAAGTATGTCAAAGAGATATTGAAGACATTTGGACTAGAGGATTCCAAACCAGTAAGTACACCTATGGTGACAAGACACAAGTTGTCAAAGAATGATGATTTGGCTAAGGTGAATTAGACACTGTATAGGTCTATGATTGGAAAATTACAATATGTAGTACATAGTGGACCTAATATTGCATTAGCTATGGGGATAGTTGCAAGATTCTCTGCTAATCCTAGAGAGAATCACTTGATGGCTGTAAGGAGAATAAAAGATATCTAAAAGGAACAAAAGAATTTTCTTTATACTACAAGAAGAAAGAAAAGTTTGAACTAAGAGCTTACACTAATGTTGATTGGGCTGGAAATATTGATGAAAAAAAGAGCACTAGTGGAGGAGCATTCTTCTTTGGAAAAAGAGTAGTCACATGGACTAGCAAGAAAAAAGTTGTACTTCCCAATCTATTGCTGAAGTAGAATATGTTGTTGCTGTTATAACCTACATAAACATTGTATGGATTAAACATCTGCTTAAAGGAATGAAGGAATAAATCATAGAACTGGTGATACTTTATTGTGATGATACAAGTGCTATCAATATATCAAAGAATCTAGTGATGCATAGAAAGACAAGTGCATTGCAATCAAGTATCACTATGTAAGAAAGTTAGTTCAAGACAAAGAGGTGAAGATGGAATATGTTAACTCAAAGGAGAAAATTATTCATATCTTCACAAAACCATTACCTAAGAAGGCTCATGAGTATCTAAGAGGTAAACTAGGGGTGATACCCCTATCAAAGGTCATGTAAAAAATAAGGAGAGTGCCCTACATCAAACAAGTTGATGTTTATATAATACAAATTGATGCAGTGGATGTTACTTTTGGAATTGCCTAAAGTAATCATAGAACTCGAAATACAAATCAATCACAAGCAAGGTGATAGAGGGAGAAATAGAAGAATCTGAAAAAGTCTATATCTACATGAACTAAGGATGCCATGTATTTGGTATCTGTCTTTGGAATTATTGTCAAAGAGGGAGTAGGTATATTAAACTAATCATCATTAGTAGAAGAGTTTTATTTATCAAGTGCAAGAGATAAGAGGGAGAAAGTCATAATGTCCCAAACTAATCTATTGATCAAAGAGGGAGAAAGTGATCAGAGAGGAAGAAAGCATATCAAAGAAAGGATCCAAAAAAATATGGATAATTGATCATCATCAGAGGGAGTTATAAGAAAGAGTTTTTGTAACCTAATTAGAAGATGGAAGTTTCTGATAGAGGGAATACAATTTTTCTTTTTGGTATTGTCTTACTATTTTAACCTAGTTAGTTTGGTTGAACAAGATGTTCATCTTTTGATTGACTTGGTTGATCAATTTGGTTTGTCATCAATGCCAAAGAGGGAGATTGTTGATATCTAATTGAAAAGATCATTGACTAGAAAGATTGTTAAAAAGGATATTATTGAAGAAAATTATGTGTTTCAATCATTATTTTTTCACTGATTTCAAACCTGCTATTTGTTGGTAAGCCAATTGCTTATAAGATTCAAGTACTATTACTTAGTTGATTGATGAGGAGGATTCAATCAACAAGATGTAAAAAAAGCACCTATAGGAAAGGTTGAGTTATGATTATGTAATGAAGTACAAGGATTAGTTAAGATAGTGATGACATGATGTATTGATGATATACTTAAGGTTACAAAATGGATAGTTGGCTACACTTAGAAAGTTCAGAAGAATAAGTTAAATAAAGTTTGTCTACCAAGCTTGATTGAGTCGATAGTAGGTGCATAGAAAAGTTAATGCAAGCCAAGCAAAAAGTCAGTTAAGGCCTAGTGAAAGAAAATTCTAGTGGATGGCAAGTAAGATAGTTGATGCTGAGTAAATTTTAGTTGATGTCGAGCACCAGTAAAATCTAGTTGATGCCAAGTGATTTTACAGTTGATGGTGAGTGAATCAATATGTGTCAAGCATCAAAATATTGATAATTCCTAGCTATTACATTATGAAAATGATTAAATATTTCCCAAATATAAGCTAACAAGTTTGTTTTCCTTGAACTTGTGAACCAAGAGGAAGACTAGATTGATGAGCTTGTGGCATTGAATTTGATGTAAACCCTTTTTAGATGAATTCAAATGGATTCTAAGAGAATTTTGTAGAAAAGACAAGCTATGGGGTAGATACATTTTATCCTACCTAATCCATCCAAAACCCTAATTTTGATGATTGATAATGAGTGGGAAAATATTATAATTTCCTTTATATAGGAATGTTTGGTCATGAAGCAAAGAGTTAGAGAGGTTGGTGTCACGTGTGAGAACCTAAGGAAGAGAATGAATTAATGGTTTTGCTTTGTCAAGTGACCCAAGAAAAGTGTCTACAATAGCATACCAAGTAAGAAGGCTTAAGGAGATGAATTCTTGAAGGGTGAACAAGCTGTCAGAGTTGCAAAGTATGAAAGAAAAGTAAAACTGAGACTAAATAGAGATCTGTAATCTATAAGTGAAGTTGTAAGTTGTATCAGATCAAAGCTCTACTATTACTCTCTAACAATTGTATCAATATAGGGTAAATTCTTTGGATTAAGGTTGACCTAACAGTTATTTGAAAATCCTTTAATAGGATGGCATTCCAAGTGAATGGCCTAAAGTCCTCTAACAATGCTCACTTTTAATAGGGTGATTGAAATCCCTTAACCAAGTCACATTTAATAGTGTGTATTGTAACCTTTAACTTGGTTGGCCTTTCACATGGCATCTATTACTAGTGGTTTTTGCCAAATTGGGTTTCCATGTGAAATCACGGTGTCAAATGTGTTGTGTTTTATGCTTTACATTTCTACAATTTGATTAGAAAATAACCTATAAGTTTTAAGTATTCACATATTCATTTGGATGCATGCATGAATATGAATGTTTTATGGGTTCACTAAAATAAGAAAAGTTTTATTTGTACATCTAGACCTTGAATAATTGATTCAGTGCCCCCCTCTTAGTTATTCTAAAAGAATTCCAATAGTACCAACTTGATCTTTACTATTTCTTTTCTCTCTGATATCATAGAAAACTACTATGTTGACATCAATGAAAAACATAGCCATGAATGTAACATATCATCATGATAATGATCTAATCATGTTTGTACAATACTCCCCTATAGGAATATCATTAGCATTTATGCTCAACGCTTAGAATACTAGGACAAGAACAAGAAGGAAAAGCAAGAAAAAAAAGAAAACAAAAAATATTTACAAAGGGAAAAACACAAGAGGGACTAAATCTTGAGCATTCTTAGATCTTTCCCATTATAAGAAAATGGAAAATTAGTACCATTAGATATCTTAGGGAAAAATAAATTGAACAAATGACTTGTTAAATAATAAAGGGGCCTTTCCACAAGGAATTGAACTTGTCATGTGTTCCCTTGGGTTCCCTTCTTCTATCCCACAACATAATCTCATCACATTTCATGAAGTTGTGAATCCTAGATTTCATTTCAAAGATCTACTTAGCCTTCGTCCAGGGTAAACTTTAAGAAAGCCACCTCCAAAAAAAGTTATAAAATATTGGTGAATCTTTCATTATTTAAAAATATAAAACTATTTCCATTGGCGAATCTCTCAATTTTTTATTCTAAATATGATTAATATTAACGATTATTTTTGAATCATAATTTTTTCATATAGAATATTGATGAATCTCAATAATAATAGGAAGTTAATTAATCACCATGGAATATTACAAATAAAAAACAAATAAAAATTGAACATTTTTTTACGTCACGAAATATTATAAGGATCATTACATATACTTTAAATCAATAGTGAAAACTAAATATTGGTGATACATCCCTAAAGTAACTAATAATTATGATAATTATTGGTCATTTAAATATAATTTCTCCAATAATATATTATATTTAGGTGACTCAAATCTAATCATGTAACTAATATTGTGGCGAATATTTGAGTTTAAAATTTTCAATAAAATAAATTATTGAGCGATTTTAAATATTTTAGAACTAAATTTTATAAAACTATGGTGATTTAGTTTGTATCAAATCTTAAATTACCAGCCAAAAAATTATAAAATTAGCCAATTTGTGAATAGTAGCCACTAAAATATACCTTGCCTTCATCTAGTGTGAAGTTATGTGATCGACCAACTTATCCCTTTCTTCTTCAAGTTTACTTTAATACTTCACTATCTTTTCTAAAGAGTGCTGAGAAAATGGTCTTCAACCACTATTTGTAACTTTGTAGTTGATAATTCCAATTGTAAGTACACTTGTGCTCCCACTCTATAGACTATTTAAAAAGGTTCCATTCCAATAGCTCTCTTTGGGGTGATTTTTTCTGACCATAACACCTCATACAACTTCTTGTACCAAATTCAAGCATTTTCATTCACCATTTTTTTCATTATTATGATTGAGTTCCTGTTGCTGGATTCCATCTGTCCATTATCTTGAGGGAAATAATTTGAAGAATGACCTAGAGATATATCATGTTCATAGAAAAACATTAAAATTTCTTTAAAAGAAAAGTATGTGGCATTATCTGCTACTATCTTCTGAGGGACTCCAAATCAGACAAAAATAAAATTCATCTTAAAATCACACATCACTTGAAAAGTTTCTCTTTTGGTAGGAATTGCTCCCACCCACTCAGTGAAGTATTTGGTGGCCATCATGATGTAGACATGACCAAAACTAGATGGTGGATTCAATGGCCCTATAAAGTCTATGCCCCACTATAGAAAAAGGCTTATCTATCACCATAGGTTTTAAAGGCAATGCAAAGAGATGAGGACGACTAGTGAAGAGTCTGCACTTTTTACAATTTCTAATATATAGGTATTTTTCTTTGAACATGCCTAGCCAATAAAAAAAGTTTCTAAATTTTTTGAAGGCAGTTACTATAGAAGAGAAATGCTTACCACAAACATTTGAATGATAAAGTTTTAATAATTTCTCTTGATGTTCGCTATCCACACACCTTAGGAAGGTTCCATTGATACCTATTTTGTATAATGTACCTTGCAAAATAGCATACTTGGTTGCCTTCAACCTAAGGTTGCATCTTTCTTTTTAACTTAAACCTTTTGGGTATTCACTATAGGTCAAATAGTAGACCACATTAGCAAACTAGGGGTTGGTTGAGTTGACCAATAATACCATGGGGGCAACATATGTTTCTTCTTGCACAAGTTCCTTGTTCTCTACTATTAATAAATACAATCCTTGTCCTTTGATTAAGTTGGTGGCCTTGATGGTGAGATCATATTCTTATTTCTTGATTACCCATACAACTTTCTTATTCACTCTAATTTCTTGTTGAGTCAAGACACTTTTGACTGTAGCCTTTGGTACATATACAACTAAATGTGAATGAGAAATATAATACCTAAAATGTTTAAGTGATTTTACCATAGAAAACACATAATTTTCCAGCTAAGAGTAATTCAACTCATGTTTTATTAGAGTCACAGTCATGAAGGAAATAAGAGCTTCTTCATCTTGGTTGTTCATTTGAGTCAAAATGCTAGATATAGTGTATTCTAAGGCATAGCAATATATGATCAAATTTTCCTTAAAATCTAGAGTGACTAACATTGGAACTTGGGAGATGTTTGTCTTGATGTCTTCAAAAGCCTTCTTTCCTTCTTTGAGCCATTTGAATGGGCATTTCTCACTCATCATATTTAGCATATGTCTAACTTTCTTTGAGAACTTAGGCACAAATATCCTCAATAAATTTATTTGACCAAAGAAATATTTTAGGTCACTTCTATTGGTAGATAGGGATAGCTATTGAATTACTTTAATTCTATTAGGGTCTATCCTTATCCCATTCTTTGAGACAATATGTCCTAGAAGTTTACCTTCTTCTACAAAGAAGTTTGATTTTTTAGGGTTAAAAGATATCCCATGTCGCCTACACCTACTTAACATTGCTTCAAGGTCTCTCAAATGGTGTGTTCTCCTCTTTGAATAGTCAGTCAAGTTGTCTAGATATATTACAATAAATTTTTCTTGTAGGTCTTTGAAAGAAGAGTAAATAATCCTTTGGAATGTTTCTCCTATGTTAATCAACATGAAAGGCATTCTACTATAAGCATAGGTAACCCATACGGTGATAAAAACTATTTTGTGTTGATCCTCTTGAGATACACTTATTTGATCATACCTTGAGTATCCATCAAATATGGACATGAATTTAGATGTGGCAACAAACTAGATGACTTGCTCCATTGTTGGGAGTGCATAGTTGTCATTTAGACTAGCTTGATTAAGATTCCTAAAATCTATGCAAATCCATATTACACAAATTTTATTCCTTACTAGCACAATGATTTCTATCCACATGGAGTGATGAATAGGGTATACAATTCTGGTAGTCAACATCTCTTCCACTTCTTTCCATATGGCTTCTAACACTTTAGGATTGTAGTTTCTAAGTTTTTGATGATAGGGAGTTGCCTTAGGTTTCAAAGTTATGTGATGTCTGAACTTTCCATTTCAATTTTTTTAAAAATCTTCATACCCCCAAGAAAAGACATCTCTATATTTTACTAGTAGCTTCTTTAGGTCATTCTTCTCTCTTTTAGAGCATGTTCTTCCAATTGAAATACATCTAGGATTCTCTTCACCACCAATATCAATTTTATCATATTCTTCCAAAACTTCATGACAAGTCATATCCCCCTTAATGACACTATCATTTCTCTACTAGAAATGATGTTAAAGAGAAACCAATACATTTGGGATCTTTTTTCCTTTCAAATGGATTACTTCACTAGTTTCACTTGGTTCTTCACCAACTAATTTTCCATCTTTCTCTGAACCTTTGAAAACATATCAATAAAGTTTTTAACATATCCAATAAAGTATTTCAACTATGGCTCATTTTCAAATACTTGCCAGTGATCTACATTATCTAGTACAATTGGCCTATAAATCATTTCTATTCTAAAGTCAAGATTTGGTAGGAGCAATGAAGCATAAACTGCTAATGAGTCAACTCTAGAATTTTGGGATAAAGGGACAAATTCAATTGAGAAAGCTTCTATAGATTCTAACTCACCCAAAACTAAGTTCTTATAATGCTTTAACCTATCATTTTTGAGAGAGAATTGATTTCTTATGTGTTTCACGATGAACTCAACATCACCCTCAGCTATCAGCTTCAATATTCCTTTGGTTTTGGCCTCTTGCAATCCCAACAAAAGGGCTTTGTATTCTACTATATTATTTGTGTTTTGAAATCTAATTTGAAAGAAAAAGGAATTGGTTCTCTTGAGGGAGAAATTAGAACTACTCTAGCACAAGATCCTCATTAGGATAAATTTTATCGAATCCCATTATCCATAGTTTCATTTCCTTAGAATAATATGCACCTAGCTTAGGTGGACTATCAAGAAGAATTAAATAATTCCCAAATTGGCTCTCTTTATATAATATTTGATGCTTGGGGTTATCCGAAGGTACCACCATATATTTTTTAAAGATCTGGTTCAAGTTTTATCTTCTTTTTACTCACATTGATCAATGCTTTAGACAAATCCATTTTCATTTCTCCCCCATGTCTTTAGAAATTGATCTACTCAATAACATTTCATAGCTAGTAGGAATATTAGCCACAAAAATTGTTAATTTTAGTCTCTTATCTAAGAAGGTAGGCAAGACAACTTGTACATATTTAATTGACCCATGAGAGGTACTTTCTTCTCGTCCATGGAGTAGTAGTGCCCAAAGATTTTTGTGAGAGGGAGACCAAGAGCTTTGGCAATGGGTGACAACATAATATTATCAAAAGCTCCTGAATCAACAATTTAACTACTTAGCTTCTGCCCATTTAACCAAAAAGATATTTAAAAAGGGTTAGGCTTTCTTTCTTCCATTTCAATCTCCAGAACATGCATACAAGGTCCAAGATTAGGCTCTTGTGGGGTGTCTTCTGATAAAAAGTGGGTTTCCTAGAGGCTATCAAGATTTTAGTGGCATAAGATTTAGTGAATTGAGCATTTGAAAGAGGTTCTCTTCTCACATACTGTACCAATTTATCTAGTTCTTTGGGATTCATTATTAGGTATTTAGTTGGGGAAATAGAGATGGTAGATGATTTATTGAATTCAATGATATCAAAGGAAAAAAGACTGGCAATTGATTTTGTTCTTGATAAGATTTTGGAATCTGTAATTTTAGCATTTGGGGAATAATTATTAGACATCAGATCCTTCCCTTTGGAGTTTTCACTAGCAACATTAACACCTATGTTAAATTTTTGGCTTCTCTAATTTTAAGTTAGAATGGTACACACAAGGTCTTGTAATGTCACTAAAATGTTTCCTCCCCTCTCTATATAAGACTTATACTCCAAGAAATAGGAACCAAAAACCTTAGCTTTTACCCCTTCACTCTCCATTGGTTGTTCCTCGAAAATGGTATCTCTTGTTGTGTTAATTTGAATGCATCTTAGTCAATTAGGACATGAATGGCCATCATGATCCTAGTTAAGTGGAATGAACACATGGTTTCCTTAGGTGCCTCCTCAATTGTAGCCTTTGTTGAGGTGCAGTTAGAAAAGGTCTTTTCATAACTTGAATGATGTTGTATTTGACTAATGCCTTAATCTGCTGACTAATAGGGAGTGCCATCTTTATTTTGTTGTCTTTTGAGCATACCCATATCACTCATCAATCTTTACACAAAAGGATTAGTGGGAGAAGATTTAGAGGTAGCCTCAAATGCTTGCACTTCTCTTTTCTATTTTCCAACTATGATTAGAGTGTCCTCAAGTTGCATGCCTTGTCTTTTAGCTACAGCTAGATCAGCCATTGTATCCTTTATAAAATGAAAAATTATGTTATCTAGAATGATATTTACAAAAAAAATCTTATGGTTCTCACCATTAGGTGCATAGCGGTAATGGGAATTCTTTGTAATAGTCTATTGAATTTGGCCAGAAATTTCCTCATTAGTTCATGAATTTCCTTTACTAACTGGCTTAATTGAAGCAATATAGAGCTTTTATTATCAGGAGTTTTAAATCTAGTATAGATAGTTGAGGAAAATTGTTGAACCAATTGGTTGCTACATTGGTGAGTGTCCAAACAAAAAGCCTCACTACTATCTCCCTAGTTGGTACACTAATAACACCGCATGCCATATGAAAAGCACTAATATGATTTTGTATAGAAACCTTGCCTATATTGCCATCACCACTAAATTTGGGTAAAATTTAGTTGTGCCTTTGGGCAAAGTGATAGGGTTCACCCCAATGTTCAGGAGTCCTATATTTTGTCCCCAAGGTTGTATATTAGCCATATTGGGGAGCCTAAAATTTAATGGTTAAATATTAATATAAGAGATAATTAAGGATCTTATCCGGAGAGGAGATGTTACAAGAGGCAAGAGAGGAGTAAATTTATTAGGAGAACTAGGTCTACTATAGAATTTGGTCCTCCTCTTCCCTGGGGTATTAAAATTAAGGATAAAATTAAGATTATTTAGAGGTACAAAGTTTTTATCAAGAATTTCTTTATCCATTTTGCCCCTAGTATGTATTTTCTCAGCCATGTTTCAATATTCTTAATTAGATCTAAGGTACTTCCAGGGCATGAGAAAGTCTATCCACCACTACCACTTCCTAAACTATAGGTAAACTTCTTAAACCTTGTGCACGTTCTTCCTCTCTTTCTAGAATACTAAGGACTTGCTGAAATTGTTGATTGTTTTGTCAGTATCTCTAGGAGATGGAAGTTAATTCTAAAATTTTGTCCTCCTGTATACCAAAAAAACCTAAATCTATTTAGAAAATAGGAAAGACATGATTATGTGGTAGAACCATCATGGTTCATTTCCAAGTATGAAGGGTTTAGTACTCCTTACTAGAGACTCCTCAATAGAGTCACCAAAAATTTGTTGGTGAATAGATTATTTTTCCTCTAAAGAAAGTTCACTAACTTGATCTATGTCAAATGTAAGAAATCAATTAAATTGAGCTCACAAAAATTGGGCAAACACTACATTAATTGTTTCCCTTTGTATTTTAAAAAAGGTGCAACTCCCTTTGATATATTATCAATGAATTTAATTCAACAACGAAATAAAAATGAGTATGCACTTTTACTAGAAAATACTTAAGTATCTCTCTTGTACTTTTGGGTATGGAGGAACATTACATAGTTATTAGAAATAGAAATTAACTTGGAAAAATACAAAGAATTTACAAAAATATGTATAAATTATACAAATCTAAAATTCTTCAATGATATAGAACACAACAAAACCTAAAAGAGTAGGTACAATGACTAAAATAGCAATTTTAATGTCCTCAATGAGCAACACAATAGTTAACAAAGTAACTATGAGAAACTAGATTAAAACTCAATGTTGTAAATTATAAAAGGTATTGATAGACATACATTAATGCAAATTTCTAATCACAAAGTCTTTGAAGAAACCACATTCACATACAATCTTTCCTATTCAATAATTGTTGTTCAAATTACTACCACTAAATTGTCTTGTATCTCACAAAAATATAACCCTTAATTAGTTTTATGCCCCAACATATATATTTTTTTAAAAATCTAATAGGCCTCCATCAAAACCCAACCACCTTAGCTACAAGCGGTTACAAAGGGTAAATAGTTTCAAGACAAAAAACTATAAAGCAACTGCTTGTGTTTAAAATCGTTTGCCAAGTTTTTTTTTATCATTTTTCATGGTTTGTTTTATCAATTTCTAGCTCTTGAAAGAACTCATGAATTCTTGGACAATGTGAGAGTACAGGTCCTTTAGGCTAAGCACCTTTGACCTCAAGTGTCTTTCTACCACCAAATTTATTTGATCTTCTTGCTTTACCAAGGAATGAGTTCCCTATTTAGATATAACACAAATTCTATAACATAGATATACCATACCATAATTCAAATGGTGTTGCATTTTTACCATTCTTGACTTGTATTTGATTTAGGGTGTAGACAGTTATACTTACAGCTTCTCTCCAGTACTTTAGAGCAACATTTTTCTCCATCTTTAATGTTCTAGGACAATCCATCACTGATCTATTCCTTCTTTCTGCAATGCCATTCTAAGGTGGAGTTCTTGGTCATGATGTTTCTCTTTTAATTCCTTTGTCATTGCAAAAGGTCTCAAACTCGTTTGATGTGAACTCTCCTCCTCTATCTAATATAAGGCACTTCAGAGTCTTTCCTATTTCTTTCTCAACACTGGCCAAATATCACTTAAAATTTTGAAATGCATTAGATTTTTGTATTAAGAACATGGCAGTCATCATCCTAGAGTAGTCATCCACAAATAGCATTATGTAACTATCTCCTTGGTAGCTTTGCACTACTATTGGGCCACAAAAATCAGTATGCACTAACACTAATACTTCTTTATAAGTGTAGGTCTTGCTTTTGAAACTTGATTTGGTCATCTTTCCTAGTTGACATTATTTGCACATTGTATTTTCAGGCTTCTTCAGCTTAGGCAAACCTCTAACTTTCTTTATTTTGCTGATGCTAATTAGATTATCAAAGTTAACATGACATAGCCTTGTATGCCATAACCACAAATCATCAAATCTAACAATAAAACATGATGCATATTCCATATCTAGGTAAAATAGATTACTCCTAGTTTGTACACCTTTTCCTATCCGATTTCTATCAATGTCATAGATTTTTGTAAATTAGTTTCCAAATTCTACTTTGTGACCTATATTGCCTAATTGTGACACACTCAGTAGATTGTAGTTCAATCCTTGAATATAATGTGCATTATTACATGAAATTTTCTCTATAATTTTAATAGAACCTTTTACTTTGATTTGAAATGGAGCATCATTTCAAAATCTAACACTATTTCCATCATACTGAGTAAAGGTAATAGACTTACTTTTGTCTCTTGTCATGTAATGTGAGCATCCACTGTCTATGATCCATTTGTCATTATTGTTCACATAGGTTACCAGTGTTGTTGCATCATCTTCATTTGACTCATCCTTCATGGCTACATAGACTACCTCATCATTATTTTCATCAGAGTCCTCTTCTTTAGAAATGTAGCATTTTTTTCCTTTGTCTTTGTAATCTTTGCTATCATCTTCTCTTATGTTCTTGTTCTTCTTGCCTTCTCTATAATTCTTCTTCTATGCGAAACTTGCAGAAATATGTCCTACTTCATTGTAATTAAAAAAAATGATAGGAAGCGTACCTTTAAATTTACCTTTGCCTCTATGAAATCTTCTAGCTAGCAATGCTTCCAATTGATCCACATCTTCTTCATGTGTGCCACTATCACTGGATGCATATTTTACCTTTTTATTCTTCTTCTTTGTTTTCACCTCCTTAGTATCTTTCAATGATATCTTGACCTTAAAATAAGATTAAAGATTTTTAGGTCTATAGTTGTCAAACTTAGACATCTCAAATGTAGTGAGTCTTCCTACTATTCCTTCAAAAGTTAATGTGTTTCCTAATACACATCTTAAGTCTTGTATGGCTAAAACTCTAATAGCATAGATGGGGAGCAAGGTTCTTAAGTATTTTATATTAATAGTGTCATCTTCTAAATGATCATCCAAACTTCTTATTGCACTTACTACTTTCATTCTAGAGGCATATTGAGCAACATTCTAATCTCCACCATAGATATTAGTAAAGGATTTCCCCAGATTGAATGCAGAGTCACATCCCTTGATGTTATCAAATTCAACATAATTGAGGGCAAAGACAATCTCCAGCATTGCCTGATTGTGCTCCTTTTTCTTCATATCTTTTGTAGTGAGTATAGCTTGGTCAACATGTCCTAATTTAATTGAGGTTTGTGCATGCTCACTTATTGATCCAAGATGTAGCTTCATTAAATTTTTCCATTCAGTGAAGTTATCTCCAGTGAGCTTGGGAACTTCTCTCTTGGACATTTTGATCTTCCTACTTCTAGTACCTTTATATTAAATCAGTAGATGGCTCTAATACCAATTGTTTGAAATACTTTAGAATAGCTGAGAGGGGGAGGGGGGTGTGAATTAGTTATTCAAGGTCCAAATGTCTTTCATCAAGTAAAGTGAGCCTATTAAACCGTTTATGCATCCAAGCTTAAACTTTCCTACTTAGCAAGTTACTGAAAATCAACATTCAAGAATAAGACATAAACTATCAACACATAACATAATGATTTATGTGGAAACCCAATTTGGGAACAACCACTTGTAACATGATACTCAATTCTCACTCTTTTGAAGTGATGCCCTATGAAAGGCCTACCCTGTTAAAGACTACAACACACTATTAAATGTGACCTAGTTAAAGGATTTAACCACCCTGTTAAAAGTGGGCTTGGTTAGAGGACTTTCCAACATTCACTTGGAATGCCACCCTATTAAAGTATTTATAAATGGTTGTTAAACCAACCTAAGTCCATAGGATTTTACCCTAACTAATACAATTGTTAGAAAGTAACAATAAGGGATTTTGACCTGATCCAACTCACAACTTAACTTGTAGATTTCAAACCTCCATTCAGCTCACAATATTGTCTAGCTTTCACTCTCTGTAGCTTTAACAACTTGTCCTCCTTTCAGGCTTTATCTCCTTAAGTCTCCATGCCTGATGTACCATTGTAATCTCCTATATGGCCACTTATTGAAGTAGAGTCTTTGTGCTCTATCCTTCATTCTCAATGCCTTCTCCTTGAAACCTTTCAATAGCTTCAGAACATGACATCCTAGCCACTCTTTCTTCTTGGTCTGTGACTCTTAAATAGAAGTTTGGAATAGTTTTACCTATCAAATATTCCCTCTTTTAATTTTAGATCAAATGGATTAGGTAGGATTCAATGAATCTACCCCATATCTTGTTCCTTCTAGAAACATCATGAAGAATCCTCCTAATTTCACCCAAAAAATGGTTTACCTAAAATTATGTGCCACCAAATCATCATCCTTATCCTCCATCTAGTTCACAAAATTCAAGTTAATAAACTTGTCAGCTCAAATTTGGTGAACCTTTGACTTTTCAAATAATGTAGCATCTCGACACTATTAAAATTATAGTGCTTGCACATACTGGGTTACTCGACACCAACTACATTTTACTAATGCTTGGCACCTACTATGGATTCACTTGGCATCCACTAAGTTTTTATGATGCTTGGCACCTATTACTTGCTCAACACCTAAACTTGCTTGGCTCCTTCTGTATCACTCAACACACACTAAATTTTGCATTTTCTTGGCACTAACTAAAATTTTGCTTGGCATGAGCTAGCTTGGTCGACACTCACTAATGAACTTAGTCAAGCTTTGTAGATAGCCTTATTACAACTTATTCCTCCAAGGTTTCTAAGTTTGGCCAACCTCTGTTTCTTCAAGTGTATTATCAATACATCATTTTACCATTGTCTTAACTAATCCTTATACTTCATTACAAAATCATAAGTCAACCTTTCCTTAGGTGCTTTTGTTACATCTTGTTGATTAAATCCTCTTCATCAATCAACTAAGTGATAGTACTTGGATCTTATAAGAAATTATCATTCCAACAAATAGCAAGTTTGACATCAGTGACAAAACAATGATTGAAAACATTCTTTATCAACAATCCCCCTCTTTGCAAACAATCTTCCTTCTTCAACAATGATCTTTTAATTCATATTTCCAACAATCTCTCTCTTTAGCATTGATGGAAAACCAAAGTAATCAACCAAGTTATCAAAATACTAACTAGGTTAAAATAGTAAATTAAATGTCAAAAAGAATTTTTTTTACCATTTCTATTTTCATCAGCTTTCACATCTCCCTCTCTGATATGCTATCCTAATTTCTTTTCTTCTACTTCTCCCTCTTAGCTGCTATTTCCTTTTTACTATTTCTTCTCCTTCTGCATGTTTGATTAGTTATTAAAAGACTCCCTCTTTCCTATAGCTTACCACTTTGATCAGCTTTGCTCTTCTTAACTACTATTTCTCCCTCTTACATTTTGTTTCTTTAAATGTGCCATGCCATTTCTTCCTTTGCATAGTATTTCTTCCTCTATATAAATTGATTAGTTTTTGCTATTCTGGTATTAGCTACTTCTTCCTTTTATTTTGTAGATTGGATCAATTTCTACTAATTCTCCCTCTTTGACAACAATGCCAAAGATATATTATTGCAACATCTTAACATGTAAGTATAGCATCTTTAGGAACTTCAATTTCTCCCTCTGTCACCTTGCTTGTGACTAATTTGGAACTTCAACAGTTTAGTTACTTCAAGCTAAGGATGTCTTGGAACATTTTCATGACAAATATGGTATGGGACATGGTTCAGTAGAAGCAACAGCTCACATGATTTTAAGATTAGGTTATTTTTGGCCCTCGATATTCAAGAATACTTTTGAACATGTGCATTCTTGTCATATATGCCAACCCAATGCTAACAAAGAGAGGCACCTAGAAATTCCACTACAACCGGTATACAAGGTGCACCCTTTCAAAAAGTGGGGACTACATTTCATTGGTCTAGTAAACCCACCATCATCAACTAGACATATATTTATTCTTACAGTTACAGATTACTACACATGATTGATGGAGGCAAAGAATTTTAGAAATTGCACTACTAAGGTGGTGATTGATTTTTTGGAAGAGCATATTATTACTAAATTTGGAATTCCATTCACTCTTGTATGTGACAATGGATCTAAATTTACATCTGAATTCTTGACACAATGGGCATTTGAAAACAAAGTCATTATCAAACTCTCCTCAAATTACTACCCATAAGGAAATGGGGTAGCAGAGTCTACAAACAAGAACTTAATCACTATGATAAAATGATTGCTAAACGAGAATCCTAGGGATTGGCATACACAATTTAAATATGCCTTGTGGATGGATCAGGTTAGAGTTAAAAATACCTTGGGGATTTCTCCATATCTACTTGTTTATGGGCAAGAAGAGGTATTCCCATTGAATCTTAAGATTCCTGTCTTAAAATTCATGAGTCGGTATGCTAATGAAACTGATAGACTACAAATCTGATTGATGAATCTTCTAGAAATGGATGAGAAACAAACAACTGCATTAGAGCACATGGCTAAACATCAAGTTGTTGTTAAGAGATGGTTCGACAAGAGGGCCACAATAAAATCCTTTAGGATTTTTGACCTTGTCCTACTTTGGGATAAGGTGAAAGAAAAGTTGGGTAGCCAAACCAAGTTTCAACACTTGTGGACAAGCCCATATCAGATTGTGAAAATTCTCGGTGAAAACACTTTTAGGCTAAGTTCCTTATAGGGTTAATTTCTATCTTTGCCCATAAATGGGTAATTTCTGAAATATTATTTCAAAGCCTAGAAGACCCCCAAAAATAAAAATAGTTAGATTTTATTTTTGCATCTAGATTAGATTGTCATTTCTACAAGTGTGTTTTCTTTCAAGTTGTGTGTTTGGTTTCAGTTGTGTATTTTGTTTTCAAAGTTGTGTTAGTCCTAGTGGGTAAGGTGTACTTGGGATTTTTCTCAAGATTTTATTAACGACTCTTTGGTCTCGATTTTAGGAAGAGGTATTTATTTGTCAAAACATTTGGATGATTGTGTGTCTTATACCAACTGAGCAATAGATATTTCTTGTGGAAATAAGGGATTTTCAGTTAGGAAATCAGGACTCTAGACCAATAAGTTCTCAACACTCTAAATTTTTTTAAATTTGATCACTTTTGGTGTTGTTGAATTGAAGTCAAAGATGATGAGAGATGATCCAAACTTTAACTAATTCAAATGGGAGGGGTCTCCTTGAAAGATTGGTAAGATCATTGACTGGCATGAGAGTTTCTAAAAGAGGAATGCAAGGGATGTTCATAAGAGATCGAATCCAATAAATGACACTGATGTCCCAACTACACAGTCTATGCATAGTTAACATACAGAAGATAATTTTAAAAAAAAGAGTACGGTGTTAAGACTGAAGGATTGCAAAGATCTAAAATTCCAAAAGATACGTTCTCAAAATAGAATATCTTATATTCAAAGTATTGCTTCATCAAAAGTAGCATTTTGAATGACACAGATCAATTTTTCAAAAAGTTAGAAAATTAAGAGAATGTGACATCTTGCCAAGAGGCGTCGAACTCATTCTTTCATCTTGTTAAGCAATTGATTGATAAAAGTCTTCGTGGAGATTCTGAATGAATGAGCTAGGAGGAGTGGAAGATTATTTTCAAGTTATTAGAAAACTTTGATAAACTACATCCTAAGGTATCAAGGGAAATGAATACACATTGCACACACTGACTTTGGAAATTTTTGGTCATGATATTTTGATTGTGAAGTCATTCAAAAAAAGCTCAAGATGTTTGAAGCTTGCTTGGTGTTTAACACACATTGGAGGACTTTTTGCTGATGAAGAAATGCCTTATTCATTTCTTCCTTTTTTCATGGCTATTTGTTGTGGTGTCCACAACACACAACCCATTCCTATTAAGGAATGGGGACCCCCTACCTTTTTCGACTCTTGGACTTATAGTTCAAGAGTTGGGAGAAGAAATTTCATTATAGTTAGAGTGTTCGAGTCAAAAAATTAAAGAAAATCAAAAAAAAAAAGAGAAGAATAAGAAGAGAATGCATCCACATGGGCCAAATGTGTGCCACACATAGGTATGGACCCTGAGGCATGCCGTGCACTTGGCTTAGCACATCGTGCACTTGGCTTGACATAGAGAGAGGCTAGAAAATCCTTGCCATGCCCTCCCAACATTTAAGCATTTTGGGTTTTCACTTTCAGCACACAAGGTAAACACCGCACCTGAAATCTCCCATGCCAATTTTTGGTCTTGTGCATAGCCCAAAGATAGCGCGCCTATGTCATGCTGAGCCACAACTACACCACACCATGACCACAACCCTGCAAATGCACCCACACTTTCATCCATTCACTCCATGCCTACACCAACCTTTCTCACCACGCACCTCCGCCAATGGTACCGTGTGCCCATCCATGCTCTCCACAACTCCCATAAAAACCTTCGTGTGCTTGCCCACTTCAAAACCTAACCTGGCATTGCACACCCACGTGCCCATGTGCAACTTTTCACTGTGCCCAATCCAATGCACAAACCTCACATTTTTATTAAAAAAAATAAAAAATAAAAAATATTAAAAATTACCCAAAGGGCACCTTTTTTTATTTTCTTTACTCTTATTTTAATTTAAGAATTATATGTTTAAACTTTGGACTAATAAATGTTTATCTCATTGTGTGCAGTTGATTAAATGGCATCCACATCTGGGGTCACACCCAAACTGGTAGTGTTCAGATTCCAATGTGTACCATCCAGATCAAGATTTCATGATGATTATGCTGATATTCGAGACACTGATCTGGGACACAATTATTTAGGGGAATTCCCAAAAACTTGTAATAAGCCAATCGAGAGATCAAATCTAGTATTATCCTTGATACATTTCAAGTTGGTGAATGCAGCATCACATCCCATATTAGTGCAGTCAGCAGAACTAATCCTGACTCTAGTGCAACATTTTGTTCTTGAAGAAAGAGTGGTGAAAAGTGCGATAGGAGGAGTAGTTCTTGATCTTCGACCTAACAATATTGAAAGGTTCTTCGGTCTCTCAAGAGTGAATTAGTTCATTAGGCTCTCCTACAAATCAGCAGAAAGATGGTACAAGTAACATGCAAAGCAGGCAACGAATATCATCCAATCATCCTATCTCATTGAGAGACCTCCTTAAGGAAGGATAATAGAGAAACTAGATATGAATCAGGGATATATGAAGGAAGAAATTGGTTACTTCATCATCCTCTTGAGTAGATTCATGTGTTTATCTACAGCTAGCCACCTAAATACCTTCATGATTATATTCATTGAGACCATTAAAACATCAAAGATGCCATTGGACTGGGCCACTACACTTAGTGAAAACTTGTGTGAATAGTTGAAGACAGTAAAAGATAAGAAGAAGTTCTATATGATGTCTTACATAATATACTTTCTTGCAACAAGGGTGATAGATTACCCCAAGTTGTATAGAAGAGGCAATATGCAAGATCCCAATGCTTGGACTTACATAGTCTACCCTCAGCTGGTGAAGAAGAAACTATTGTCTCAAAGCAAGGAATATAGAATTGTGAATGATACATTCATTTTTGCAATCATTCGATTCATTGAAGGAGATTATGGAAAGAGGCTATCAGATGAAGTAAAAGGGTAGGTAACAACTCTCAAGGCCTATTTCATTCTGTTTAAGACATTTACATATCTACGAGTAGGTGATGCCACTATTAACCCCAAGAAGCTCCCCAGATATCCGAGTGACAAGTTAGTGCTACTAGAAATTTCATGACAAATTAAATTGGCATATGAAAGGGTGAATAGACAAAGAAGACCTCGTTGGACATGACCTCTCATCATTGGACCATACCAAGTAAAACGGAAGTAAGACATTCTGACTTTTGAATGGGAATGGGAGAATTATCCCCTTGAGGAGTACAATTAACCTAGGATACATTTTGATAATGTTGGGAAGGTGGAGAGTATGGAAGGTAAGGAGTTTTATCATGAAGATGCTATTAAAGATCATTGGATGAATGCAAAAAATGACTATGATATCCGCATACGAGATTATCATAGGATGACTTTGTATCTAGCAGATAAGCCCCTCAATCTAAATATTCTAGAGGAAATAAGGCAACAAGATTTTAAGGAGCTATTGGACCCCCTATTCCACTTGGACAAAATTGGAGAAAGACCCATTATGAATGCAAAAGTTGATAGGGAGGAGGGCAATGATATCAATCATCGAGCAAGACATGTGGTTAGAATGATGAAGGAATGGATCAAGTAGCCCTTTTCACTTGATCCCATACCTGACATTGTAGTCTTCCATGCTCAAACTCACACTGAGAAAGGTGGAGGAAGGAAAGTTATAGTCCCTACTTTTGCACTCCAATATCCCATTAGGCTAGAGAGAGTATACCAACTTGACTGCCTAGTTGGATACTATCATCCTCTAGAGAGGACAGGAATGAACAAAAGGAAGAGGACTTCCCCGCAAAGAATTCAAGTGGAATAGGGTGAAGTGCAAGCACATCCCCATCAACAAAAAGAAGAGGTAAAAGGATCTAAGGATATTGGAGCTTCTCAAGTCAAGGATAATCCTCCACTACCTCCCTTTGTGTCTACCCAATCAGAAGAGGAAGAGAGTCATCAGGTTTCTATACCTCCGACACAAGAAGAATAGGCTTCCCCTTCTGCTCTCTATAAAAAAAAAGAAGATTAAGATCTGAATGAAGAAAAGGCAAAGGCTGACTAAAATAATGGTGCCTTTTCCTTCTCTTCCTAAAACCATCTAACAAAAATAAGAAGAGGAAGAGGAGGAGACAGATGAAGAAGAAGAAGTGTTGATACAAAGAAGACCCCGGTTAGCTAGAGCCATGCAGGAAGAAAGGAGAAGGAGTACCTCAACCATATCACCATCCACTCAGGCAATACCCTTGCAAGTCTCTTCTTTAGAAGATGAAGTGAAATAGTGGGTGGATGAGCAAAGTGAAGAAGGGGATGATGTATTTACAATGTCTGATTTTGACTTTATGAATGTGGGAACAATGTCAATTGATGGCAAGATTAGATGTACTCCTACTAGTCAATCTCAATAGGAAGGTTGGACGTAGGTACCACTAGGCACACAAGGTCCTAATCCTACTCACCCATCTTCACCACAAGCTACAGTGGTAGATAAAGGTTCGATTACTCCCTCACTTCAAGGATGAGAGGAACAAGTTCAAAAGGAACCATCACAAGATGAGCAACTAGAAAAAAGGCAACCGATGAAGTGTCAAAGGAGGGGCAAATAGCCAAATATTCTCAATCACCTCCCCAAGATACTAAGGCGCAAGCTATCAGATCCATTGAGACTAAGAAAATAGAAGGAGAGCCCTCATAGATAGAAACAACTCCAAGGAGGAGTGATAAGGGGAAGAAAGTTGCAGAAAGTACTGCCTCATCTTTAATAAGAAGACCTCTGGTTGAACACACTCCTAGATGACTGCAAAAAGAAGTCATAAGAAGCTCCATACCCAGATTCCAAGCCTTGGAGGAAGACATTTATGAGATCTCAAAAATTTTTAATATACTTGAGTCCCTGCCACATGAGGAAATACCATTGGCATTTGTTACAACTACATGGAATAGTTCGAAGTTGTTTGCATAGGTAGTTGTTCCTCATGGAGATACAGATGTAGAAAGCATTGGCCTCAAGGATTATCAATTGGAAAAAATCATGTTGGTAAAACCCAAATGGGATGCATCCTAATTAATGGTGACCATGGGAATTAAGGAAATCATGAAGAACATGGGGGAAGATGAGATGAAATCTAAGTACTTCGAAGGCAAGTTGAGATCCTAAAGGGATATTTGGCCAAAGTCATTGGTGATCTTGATCCTGAATGCCCTGAGGAGACCTTGAATACTATTCTCAGAGAAGGGGGAGCAATTCATATGGATCCTTTTTTGAGAGCTTGTCAGCAATGGCAGGAGAGTTTTGAGAAAAAAAGGAGTCATGATCATCATAGAAAACCTAAAGATGCTACATGCTACACAAGAAAATGTAGATAAAATGCTGGCAATTTTGAAGTAGGACTTTAGCATCATTGATGAAGTACGGGCTTGGAGCAAAGATTTAAAGACTCTAAAAGCTATAAAGGGAAAAAGGAAACAAGTTTTGATTGATGTATATATGGGTAATGAATTGGATATGATTGATGACTAGATAGAAAAGATAGTAGATAGAAATAAAGTAATGGAAACATTACATGATGAAATTTACCAGTTTAATGACCAATCCTGAGAGAAAATTGGGGAAGTAGAGAGGCACTATAGTGATACCTACTTGGATATTTTGGAAGATGAGGAACATGAGAGATTGCTACCTATAGAGACAGTAGTGGAGAACTTCAAGAAGATTTTTGTGGAAGTTAATGATGAGGAGGACATCCAACATGCCTTCAAAATCAAGGAAGCATTGTTAGAGTTGGATACCAAACTTGGGGATTTTGCTGATACGTGAACTAAGGTAGACAATTACAGATGAAAGGTTAAGGAAAAATATGAGGCTTTAAATTTTCTATATGTGGCCAAAATCACTGAGATTATAGAGAAATTCAAGGGAAAACATCCAAACATACCAGTTGAGCAAAACCTAGATGCCAGAATTTTAGTTTTGACACTTAGTGAAATTTTGAGATTTTGACCGAGTTGAGGTCCGCAACTACGTAGCTTTGTAGTTCCATAGCTAGTAGGTCCACAGGTTTACAACATCACAAGGCCATAGCTTTGTAATTCAGAGGTGCACCGACAGTTGACTACTAGTTCTAAAAATAGCATTTTCCATGCATCGAGAGCGCATCTTGATGGCAAGTTAACTCTGACACATGCCTAGTGAAGGGCCAATTTCCATTTTTAATGATTCTAGGCACTTCCACTTTAACTGATGGCTTCCTCCTACTTTCTCTTTCATGCTTTCTCTATTTTTCACATATAAAGGACTCATGCATCCAATTAATGAAAAAATATGGATGGAGTTCCTCTAAGCACTAGTTATTCTATGCTTTATTGTGTTGTTTCTGGATGAGAGATCTTTTAGTTTTGGTGTTTGCTACAGATATATGAATTCTATTGACATAACGAGCTTGAGAAGAGATCACCTGATTGTGTCTACATAGCTTTTTGTCTCACATGAGCACACTTTTCGTGGCCTTGCAATTTGATGAAGAGTGAAACATCATTCAATTTGTTAAAGGTTCTAACCGGTGATTGCATCAATAGATTCTAGGAAGCGCTGCTGCTATTTTCATTGGTTTCCTACCGATTTCTTTGAAGGTTTAACTCATAGCATATTGTGTTATGTAGCTTATGTCTATTTAGGAATTTCAATTTCATGTTATTTCAATTTCCACATTATTTTTCTTTTAGTTTCAATATTTTCTTTACTAACTCGCTATTAGAATAGGACCTCATACTAGCTGCATTGTTAAAGTTGCATTCATTGTAAAATAGAAAATACAAAAATATTGTTCTTTTGGTGTGATATTTTGAGATAGCAAACAGAGTTTACTTCGATCCCAAGATAAAAGAGTTTTTAGAACCAGTAAAGGCCTCCTTGTGAACACTAACATTTATCATCTATTGAGCAAATTTTGGTATGTCGCAAGATAAATATTGAACCTTGGAGTGGATCCTTAAAAAGATTTGATTTTCAAGAGAGGAATTACACTATGGATTCCTGCCATTGACCTCGTGCAAAAAAAATGCCTAACAGAAGTGACGCTAGAAGGAGGGCTACAAAACAAAGAACCTACTATTGGAAACAAGAAAAATTTGACAAAGTTTAAAAATTCTTGCACCCTTGCAATAATCTGCACTCTATAAAAGTTTATAAATCACTTTTGAAATTTTTAGAAATTTAGGTCTGTAGGTTTATAGATCCGCAGGTCCATAGATCTATAGGTCTGCAGAACTCTGTGGTGCACAAAATTCAGAAGAAGTGAGGACGTATACTTCTACAGAGGTGTGCTTTTTCTAGAATTGATACAAGCTAGAGGATATTGATCCAAGATCCCCATTCTTGGGAGCATTAAGATCTTCACCAAGTGCCCAAGAATTTCTAGAGATTACTTATTTTCATAAGCCATGTAGTGATAGAGGAATACCTCGAGTTCAACCACTTCCATTTGAAATTTTGTCATCTTCTTCTACTCCACCACCCATTCAACCACTAGGTGGACCTCCACATATTTCAACACTCCCATCACCATCCCAACCACCTTTAAGTCCACAAAATCCTCCAATGGCCTTTTTCACAAATGCAGTTGATTCACCCATCAACTTGAGAGGTGCCCTCCATGACCTCCCTAAGTATCTTGAGAAATTTTGTCCAAGGTTCATTTATGAAAGAAACAAGAACTGTTGAAGATCATGTCAAGGTTTTTAAGGAAATTTGCAATGGAAAGAAAATTGCTAATGAAGATGTGGTTCTTCATTTATTTCCCTACTCTTTGGGGGAAATTTCCTTCAATTGGTATGTGAACCTACCACCAGGATGTATTGGAGACTGGGACACTTTCAAAAAATTGTTCATGGAACAATTCAAAACATTCATCAATTCAATAGTGATACATCAACAATTCATATCGATAAAAAGGGACCCAGCTGAGACAGTTTCACGCTTCAACCATCACTTTTATATAGCCTACCGCAAGTTGCAAACACCATACACAATATCGGTTGAAGCTTCCATCCAAATTTATTTGAATGCTATGGACCCTCTGATTGCAATTTTTCTGAGAAGACTTCCTGCAACAAATATTGACACATTGGACAAAGTCTTTGTAGAAGCAATCATGTTCACAAAGCAAGCTAATCCTAATGGGGGAGGAATGATGCTTTTAGCACAAATAGTCCCTACAATGCCAACATACCCCGTGGGAGCACCCATCATGTCTAGTTAGTTCATACCTATGAACCTAGTTCCATTGCACCAAGCACCCACTCCACAAACTCAAGCAATAACGTATCCAAGGTACAAGCCCCCAAAAACTAGCTTTCTTTGAACAAAAAGCAACGGTTCCCATGGAAGTAGATAATAATATCCTTTTAGAAGTTGTTCAAATGAAGAAGACCATGTCACAAATGAACAACGAGTTGACATGTCTTAGATTGTCACAAGGAAAAATTAACAACTTCCAAAGAAATAATGCTGGCCCCTACAACAACAATTTTGGTCAGAATTACAATAGGAACTTCAACAATAATAGTAACAACAATGCAAGAAACAATGGCAAAGGAAATAACTTCAATCCTCCTGATCACAACAATGGCTTCCAAAGACAAAATCGACAATGGAATACTCGACCAAATAATGCAAGCATTCCTGCTGATAACAACAATATTTAGTATGCTGATATCAATCAATATGATGATGGCCAAAATATGCCTAGCAATGATGGTGCATACTATAATGGTAATCAGGAGATGAATCAAAACCTAGAAGTGAATGATAATCCTCCTCCTATTCAATTCAATACAATGCTATTAGAATCTTATGATTCTACATAGAATGTACAAGTGGAACAACAAGCAAGTGAGGAATTTTCATTCCCATTTAGTCAAGAACTCAATCTTCAACATGATGAGATGTTTTCCTTTTGAAATGACAATCAAAATACATATAATCTCAAAAAAAAAAAGGATCCCTTGATCGATGGAATTCCTCCTAGTTTGCAACCAACTCCACCTGATCCTAGAGCAAACAAAAATTTAGCACCGGTAAGGCTAGTCTAAGGAGGACAACAGTATTAGAATCAAGTGAAAATACCAACAATACTAAAGAACCCTGCTTGTCTACTGAAAAGTATAATGTGGTTGAAGATCTGAAGAAAATGAAAGCCAATATGTCCATGTTTGACATGTTGTAGAATTGTCCACAACAAAGAGAAGCACTCATGAAGACATTGGATAATACAAAGGTTTCCCACAATAGGAATGTTGTCACTCAAAAGATAGTGTCACAAAGTGGAGGTACAAGGACAAAGTGGAGGTACCTCCATTTTTGCTAAGCATAAGGATATATGGGAAGAATCTTCACAATTGTCTTATTGATTTAGGAGCTTCATGTAATGTGATGCCATTATCAATAGCTCAAAGGCTAGGAGTTAATCCTCAACCCTCTAACTGAGTGGTAATACAGATGGATAAAATAGGGGTAAAATTCATTGGGGTATTAAAAGATGTACGGATATAGTTAACACTTGATCCTTGAATCTAAGATATTATTGACATACATGTGGTTGATATCTTAGAGATATATGGATTACTCTTAAGTAGAGAATGGAGAAAATGTCTTAGAGTATGGTTCTCTACAGACTTCACTCAATTATGGTTGTCATGGAAAGGATTGAACAAACAAATAAAGATAGATGTTGATGCCAAACTGAAAACAATGATCATAGATTACAATGCCTTGAATGAGATACCATTCTTACAATCAGATTTGGGTTTGTACAAAGTGATGGTATTGAATATGGTTCAAAACAATACATCTCACCATCAAAATGAAGAACCCAAGATGCCGGTATGCAAAAATGAGACAGTGATACAATTCATAGAGAGTATGGTGACTAATCTACATTTTTTAGAAGAGGAAGCTAACCCTAGCATCCTCCCCCTTCCAAGATTCTGCTAGTTGCAATAAGTTAGTCATTCATAGTTTGAATGTTTAGTATGCCAAGAAACAGTAGCAAAGGTGTTGACACAAATGATGGAAAACAAGAGTACAAAGACCTCAAAAGATGAAATCATTAGAACTCAAGATTTAGTGAATTCATCCAACCTTATTGAACAGATTGAAGAGGGAAGTGAAGATTTAAATATATCATACAGTGATACCTCTTCAGATGGTGGAGTTTTGTCTTCTCCTCCTCTAGGGATGATTAAAGTTCAAAGAGGAAGACGATATGTCAAAGGTAAGGGATGGAATTCGGTAGTCATTCATCCTAAACCTAAAGTTGAGAAAATCAAAGAGCTAATAGGGGAAATTCATGAGAAACAAGAAAAATACACACTTCCTCTATCCATAGGATATGAAGGAGATTCATCAAGCCCTACATGAGAAAAGTTACAATGGGTTCCCAAGAAACAGTCATTGAAGGCTCAAGTAAAAGAAAAGTTAAGGATGAATAAGCAATGTTGGGACTGAAAATTGCATGCTTCATTTTCAGTCACATTTCGTAAATTTTGAGAAAATCAGGCCTATAAGCACTTTGTGAAGCCTATGTACCCCATTGTTGAGTTAATGCATAAATGGTGTTTAATGTTTCTAACACCCTCCATTTAGCATATCCACATGTTCTATGAAGTCAAATCATCATTCTGAATCATTTGGTGAAGTCCTGGTTTAAGCTAGTGTCAAATTTGCATTTTCACCTGTGTCAAACAGCGACAGGAGGCTGTGTTTACCAATGAATATCTCGTATCCAAAAATGTTTTGTGATTCACCACTTTGAGATTCTCTAGTGTCCATACCCAAGAACATATGTTTCAGTTTTTGAGTCATTTTGAGTTTGTTTGATTAGGTTTTGAATCCCTCAAAGTTGGTTAGTTACTATTTTCACACATTTGTAAAATGTTCATAATTCTAGGAAGCCCTATTTGACATACTATAACTTTGACCCAGTTGACCCAAATGTCAAAATTTTTGTTGTGTTGGATTGTACATGTCAGAAACTTGTTATGTTTAAGGTTTCAACTCTAGATGAACCCATTTGATCAATTTTTGAACATGATTCTAAACGCAATTTATAACTTGTTAACTGGTGTCAGCATTTGTAGATTTGTCAGTCCCCCTGTTCGTAGCATTATAACTTGAAATTTGTGATTGGAAAGATCGAATGGATTGTACCATTGTGTTATCCAGTAAAAATACTATAGGTGTGCTAGTTTTCAAATCTTGATGAATCCGTTTGCATACTTTTCCAGGCCAATTTCATTTGCTAAAATCACCTTTCAGTCAATGTTCCTAGTTGCAAAATTCTGAGTAGCCTACTTTGAACGTCTGCCATTTGCACCCAATTACTCGTCATGAACCTAAATCATAGATCCATAATTTCCTCATGATAGAGATTGAGTGTCCTAGTTTTCATTTCCTCATGTGCTCATTTGCCTAGTTTTCCAAGCCGATTCTAGAGCTAATTTATTATTTTCTGACGTGTTTGTTTGTAGGTAAATTTGAGAAGGCAACTTTGGTGGTGAATATCTTTTGATCCTAGATTCATCATGAGACAAGATTTGACAGGGTACAAGAGTGTAGAACAGAGAATCAGTGTGTCTGATTTCAGAGCCTGGTCAAAGGTTTGGGTCAGTTTTTAAGACCAGTCAACAGACCTCCTGACATCAAATTGATAGTTTGCAGAGTGCTGGTAAAATGAGTTTCAAATTGATTGTTCAGAAGGTTGAATGTATTTTGGATCAATATCAAGTGATGAGTGGGTAAGTTTGATGGTTCAGTTGTTTGAAAATGAAATTTTTTTAGTAGGACCCACTCTGGGGTCTGACTGATTGCATCAACTGATATACCTATTGATATGGTACATTGTGAGGAACTATCTAGCAAAGGTCATATTATTGATATATAGTTTTCCTTGCCAAAACCCAAAATTACATGGACTAGAATGGATAATCAATTGACTAATTGGTAGAGTATCATCGAATACCTTGTCACAATGTGCTTCTGATGTTTTTTAGGTGTGATTGAGAATGTTTTAAATTTCATTGAAACTGATACAAAGCTAATGGAAATGTCAAAAAAGCAGCTAGTGTTAAAAATAAAGAGCCTCATCAAATTCAAAGTAAAAGTGTGGAATAAAAAGGGAATCCACAGACTAAGATCAAGGGACATCAAGAGACAAAAAGAGGTCCCACACGCATCAAGTTAAAAACACTGGTCAGAGATCTAAGCATGAGAATAAGTAAGCAATATTATAAGGTGACAGAAAAGATTAGAAGAGGAGGCACCAAAGTAGTCACTGGCCCAAGTCAAATATAGGGGAAGGTGTCTCATTTCAAATGGATGCACTATTGAAAGAATAGAAAAACAAGTTGACTCACGCCATGAAAGAGAAGTCTATGGTTTGAAAAGGATGAAGCCATTTCAGTAAAAAAACAAAGCATCCACATCGAGTGCTAAGGAGGTAGCGCCAATAAAGACAAATTGTAGCCAGTCATAGAAACTCATGCCCACGCTACAAGCACACCCTGCAATGATGCAATAAGCAACTAGCAATAGGGGATATGAAAGCAAGACTAGGCTGGAGGAAACTCATGACACTAGTAAATAAGAGGGAAGCTGTCCACGTTTTAGTAGAGGCAGAGCCCACAAAATAAGAGGGGAAGATACCTTTGGATGAAGCTTTCAAAGGATTTATAAATAGGTGTATAGTGATCTACATGGATGAATTGATTGTCTTTTCAAAAGGTCAAAGTACTCATATTGCTAATCTAAGGTAAGTATTCAATAAATGTCATAGGTACGACATATCACTCAATGCCAAGAAAAGTTCATTCGGTGTTACTAAAGGGAAGCTCTTGGGACATGTCATTTCTAAAGTCGGAATTTCCATTGATCTAGATAGAGTTGAGTCTATTTTGAAGTTAGCACCTCGACACAGTTGGAAGGAATTGAAATCTTTCTTTGGAAAGATAAACTTTGTACACAAATTCATAAGTGGTTTCGCAGAGATAGTCCACCCCCTCAATGATTTACTCAAAAAGGGAGCTAAAGAAGAATGGGTACTGGAGATGAAGAAATCATTCCAAGATATTAAGGTTTCCATTTCCATAGCCCTAGTTTTGGTAAGTCCAAATTACGAGTTACCATTCAAGATCTATTCCTTTGCTTCTAAACATTCTTGCATAGGGATCTTGACACAAAAAAGAGAGAAGGAAGATGAGGGACCAATTGCTTTTATGAGTTGTCCTCTTAAGAATGTTGAGGTGAAATATTCAAATCTTGATAAATAGTCCTTTGCATTAATCAAAGTAGTAAAGAACTTTTGTCACTACATACTTAGAAGTAAGGTGTATGCAATTGTACCTGACCCAGTAGTAAAGATGCTTTTGATGCAGAATGAACTTGGTGAAAGAAGGGGAAAGTGGATGGCAATACTTCAAGAATTTGATCTCAAAATTCAATCTATGAGATTAGTCAGAGGCGAAGGGTTGTAAAAAATGATCGCTAACAACTAGGATGGAAACCAAAAGGATTTCAAATTTGATGATGAAACAAATGAAAATGATTAGAAGAAGATGGTTATATCAAAAGTTGATATTAATCAATGTGTGGTGACAAATGTGTGGTACCAAGATATTCCCTATTACCTCTTACAAGATCAATGCCCCAAATGGATGAATAGTTCACAACATAGGGGACTTAAGATGAAATACAAGTCTTATAAGTTACTTGATAAAAAGCTCTATAAAAGGAACTACGAAGGGATTTATTTGAAATGCTTAGGATGTGAAGAAGCTAAGGATGTCTTGGAACATTTTCATGACAAGTATGGTATGGGACATGGTTCAGCAGAAGTAACGACTCACATGATTTTAAGATCAGGTTATTTTTGGCCCTCGATATTCAAAGATACTTTTGAACATGTGCATTCTTGTCATGTATGCCAACTAGTGCTAACAAAGATAGGAACCCAACAATGCCACTAGAACCAGTATACAAGGTGTGCCCTTTCACAAAGTGGGGATTAGATTTCATTGGTCCAGTAAACCCACCATCATCAACTAGACATGCATTTATTCGTACTACCATGGATTACTGCACGCGATGGAAAAAGGAAGAGACTTTCAAAAATTGCACTGCTAAGGTGATGACTGACATTTTAGAGCAACATATTGTTACTAGATTTGGAATGCCATTCGCTCTTGTATGTGACAATGGATCTACATTTGTATGTGCATTCTTGACACAATGGCCATTTGAAAACAAAGTCATTATCAAATTCTTCTTAAATTACTACCCTCAAGGAAATGGGGTAGCAAATTCTACATACAAGAACTTAATCACTATGATAAAATGATTACTGAATGGGAATCCTAGGGATTAGCATACACAATTGAAATATGCCTTGTGGAAGGATCGGGTTAGAGTTTAAAATGCCTTGGGGACTTTTCCATATCTACTTGTTTATGGGCAACGACTGGTATTCCCACTCAATCTTAAGATTCCTATCTTAAAATCCATGAGTGATTATGCTAAAGACACTGACAAAGTACAAATTTGATTGATGAATATTTTGGAAATGGATGAGAAATGAATAGCTACATTAGAGCACATGGCTAAACATCAAGCTTTTGTTAACAAATGGTTCGACAAGAGGGCCACAATAAAATCCTTTAGGATTTTTGACCTTGTCCTTCTTTGGGATAAGGTGAAAGAAATGTCGGGAAGCCATACCAAGTTTCAACACCTGTGGACAGGCCCATATCAGATTGTGGAAATTCTTGGCTAAAACACTTTGAGGCTAAGTTCCTTACAGGGCGAATTTCTACCTTTGCCCGTAAATGGGTAATTTCTAAAACATTATTTCAAATCCTAAAAGACCCAAAAAAATAAAATAAAAAATAAATAATAAATAAAAAAAATATTTAGATTTTATTTCTACATCTAGATTAGGTTTTCATTTCTACAAGTGTGTTTGCTTGCAAGTTGTGAGTTTTCTTTCAAATTGTGTGTTTGCTTTCAGTTGTGTGTTTTGTTTTCAAAGTTGTGTTAGTCCTAGGGGGTAAGGTGTACTTGGGGATTTTTTCTCAAGATTTTACTAACCACTCTTTGGTCCCAATTTTAGGAAGAGGTATTTCTTTGTCAAAACATTTGGACGATTGTGTGTCTTATACCAACTAAGAAATAGACATTTCTTGTGGAAATAAGGGATTTTCAGTTAGGAAATCAGGACTCTAGACCAATAAGTTCTCAACACTCTGCAAATTTTAAAATTTGATCACTTTTGCTGTTGTTTATTTGAAGTCAAAGATGATGAGAGATGATCCAAACTATAACTAGTTCAAATGGGAGGGGTCTCCTCGAAAGATTGCTAAGATCATTGATTGGCGTGAGAGTTTCTAAAAGAATTCTAAAAGAGGAATGCAAGGGATGTTCATAAGAGATCGAATCCAAGAAATGACACTGATGTCCCAACTACATAGTCTAAGCGTAGTCAGGATACATAAAATTAAAAAAAGAAAAAGAGTACGGTGTTAAGACTGAAGGATTCTGAAGATCTAAAATGGAAAAAGATACGTTGTCAAAATAGAATATCTTATATTCAAAGTATTGCTTCATCAAAAGTAGCATTCTGAATCATAGGGAACAATTTTTCAAAAATCAAAAAAATTAAAAGAATGTGACATCCCACCAAGAGCCCTCAAATTGATTCTCTCATCTAGTCAAGCAATTGATTGAGAAAAGTCTTTGTGGAGATTCCAAACGAATGGGCTAGGAGGAGTGGAAGATTATTTTCAAGTTATCAAAAAACTTTGATAAATTGCATCCTAAGGCATCAAAGGGAATGAATACACATTGCACAAACTGAGCTTGGAAATTTTGGGTCCTGATATTTTGACTGTGAAGTCATTTGAAATAAGCTCGAGATGTTCGAAGTTTGATTGGTGTTTAACGCACGTTGGAGGAATTTTTACTGATGAAGAAATGCCTTATTCATTTCTTCCTTTTTTTGAGGCTATTTGTTGTGGTGTCCAAAACACACGCCCTATTCCTTAATAGGAATGGGGACCCCCTACCTTTTTCGACTCCCGAACTCATAGTTCAAGAGTTAGGAAAAGAAATTTCATTATAGTTAGAGTGTTCAAGTCAAAAAAATAAAGAAAATCAAAAAAGAAAAGAAGAAGAAGAAGAAGAAGAAGAAGAACACTTAAGCATTTTGGGTTTTCTCTTTCAATACACAAGGTAAACACCATGCCCATATTCTCCCACACCATTTTTGGTCTTTTGCATAGTGCAAACACAATTCTCTTGTGCCGTGCCGAGCCACAACCGTGTCACGCTATGACCACAGCCCTGCCATCGCACCCACGCTATCCTCCAATCACTTCGTGCCTGTGCCCACCTTTCTTGTTGCACACCTCCACCAATGGTGCTACACTCCCATCCATGGTCCACGTAGCCCCCATGAAAATCTCTGTGCGCTCGCCCGCTTCAAAACCTAACCTGGTGCTGCGAGCTCCCATGTGAAACTTTTCGCTACACCCAATCCAACACACACACCTCATATTTTTAAAAAAAATAAAAATAAAAAAAATAATAATATAAAATTTTAAAAATAAAAAATATTGAAAAATACCCAAAGGGCACATTTTTTTTCTTTTCTTTACGCTTATTTTAATTTAAGAGTTATATGTTTAAACTTTGAACTAATAAATGTTTATCTCATTGTGTGCAGGTGATTAAATGGCATCCACATCTGGGGTCACACCCAAACCAGTAGTGTTCAAATTCCAAGGTGTACCATCCAAATCAAGATTTCATGATGATTATGTCGAGATCTAAGATACTAATCTAGGACACACTAATTTAGGGGAATTCCTAAAAACTTGTAATAAGCTAACTGAGAGATTAGATCTAGTATCGTCCTCGATACATTTTGAGTTGGTGAACATAGTGTCACATCCCATATCAGTGCAGTCAGCAGAACTAATCATGACTCTAGCGCAACATTTTGTTCTTGAAGAAAGAGTGGTGAAAAGTGCAATAGGAGAAGTAGTTCTTGATCTTTAACCTAACAATATTGAGAGGGTCTTCCATCTCCCAAGAGCGGATTAGTCCATTAGGCTCTCCTACGAATCAGCGGAGAGATGGTATAGGGAACATGCAAAGTAGGTAACGAATATGATCCAATAATCCTATCTCATTGAGAGACCTCCTCAAGGAAGGATAACAGGGAAAGTGGATATGACTCGGGGATATATGAAGGAAGATATCAGTTACTCTGTCATCCTCTTGAGAAAATTCATGGGTTTATCTATAGCTAAGCACCTCAATACCTTCATGATTAACTTCATTGAAACCATTAAAACATCAAAGATGCCATTGGACTAGGCCATCACACTTAGTGAAAACTTGTGTGCATAGTAAAAGACAAGAAGAAGTTGTATATGATGTCTTACATAATATAATTGCTTGCAACAAGGGCGATAGACTACCCTAGGTTGTATAAAAGAGGCAATATGCAAGATCCCAATGCCTGGCCTTACATAGTCTACCCTTAGCTAGTGAAGAAGAAAATATTGTCTCAAAGCAAGGAATATAGAATTGTGAATGATGTGTTCATTTTTGTAATCATTCAATTCATTGAAGGAGATTATGGAAAGAGGCTATCTAATGAAGCAAAATCATAGATAACAACTCTCGGGGCCTATTTCATTCAGTTTAAGATGTTTACATATCTATGGGTAGGTGATGCCACTATCAAACCTAAGAAGTTCTCCAGATATTCAAGTGACAAGTTAGTGCTATTGGAAATTTCCTAGAAAATTGAATTAGCATATGAAAGAGTGAAGAGAAAAATAAGACCTTATTGGATGTGGCCTCTCGTCATTAGACCATACCAGGTAAAACGAAAGCAAGACATTCTGACTTTTGAATGGGAATGAGAGAATTATCCCCTTGAGGAGTACAATTCCCCTAGGATACATTTTGATAATGTCGAGAAGGTGGAGAGTATGATAGGTAAGGAGTTTAATCATGAAGATGATATTGAAGATCATTGGATGAATGCAACAAATGTCTATGATATTTGCATATGGGATTATTGTAGTATGACTTTGTATCTAGTAGAGAAGACTCTCAATCTAAATATTCTAGAGGAAATAAGGAAACAAGATTTTAAGGAGCTATTGGACCCCATGTTCAACTTGGACAAAATCAAAGAAAGACCCATTATGAATGTAGAAGTTGATAGGGAGGAGGGTGATGATATCAATCATCGGGCAAGACATGTGGTTAGAATGATGAAGGAATGGATCAAGCAGCCCTTTTGACTTGATCCCATACTTGACATTGTAGTCTTCCATGCTCAAGCCCACCATGAGAAAGGTAGAGGAAGGAAAGTTACCGTTCCTACTTTTGCGCTCTAATCTCCTATTAGGCTAGAGAGAGCATACCAACTTGACTTCCTGATTGGATATTATCATCCTCCAGAGAGGATAGGAAAGAACAAAAGGAAGAGGACTTCCCCACAAAGAATTCAAGCAAAACAGGGCAAAGTGCAAGCACCTCCCCATCAACAAGGAGAAGAGGTACAAGGATCTGAGGATATCAAAGCTTCTCAAGTCCAAGATAATCCTCCACTACCTCCCTTTGTGTCTACCCAATTAGAAGAGGAAGAGAGTTAGCAAGTTTCTATACTTCCGACGCAAGAAGAATTGGCTTTCCCTTTTGCCTCTATAAAACAAAAGAAGATTAAGATCTGAATGAGGAAAAGGAAAAGGGTGACTAAAAGAATGGTGCATTTTCCTTTTTTTCCTAAAACCATTCTAGAAGAAGAAGAAGAGGAAGAGGAGGAGATGGATGAAGAGGAATAAGTGCCCATGCAAAGAAGAACCCGACTAGCTAGAGCCATGGAGCAAGAAAGGAGAAGGAGTACCTCAAGCATATCACCATCCGCTCTTCAAAAGATGAAGTACAACAGTGGGTGGACGAGAAAATTGAAGATGGGGATGATGCATTTAAAATGTCTAATTTTTACTTTATGGCTATGGGAACAATGTTAATTGATGGCAAGATTAGATGTACTCCTACTAGTCAATCTCAATAGGAAGGCTGGACATAGGTACCACTAGGCACACAAGGTCCCAATTCTTCTCACCCATGTTCACCACAAGCTACAGTGGTATATAAATGTTCAGTTACTCCCCTGCTTCTAGGATCAAAGGAACAAGTTTAGAAGGAACCATTGCAAGAGGAGCAACTAGAAAAAAGGGTAACCGATGAAGTGTCAAAGGATGGGCAAATAGATGAATATTCTCAATCACCTCCCCAAGATACTAAGGTGTAAGCTATCAGATCCACTAAGACTAAGAAAATAGGAGAGCCCTCACAGATTGAAACAACTTCGAGGAGGAGTGATAAGGGGAAGAAAGTTGTAGAACATACTCCCTCATCTTTAATAAGAAGACCTCTGACTAAACTCACTCCAAGATGGCTACAAAAAAAAGTCATAAGAAGCTCCAGACCCAGATTTCGAGCCTTAGAGGAAGACATTTATGAGATTGCAAAATTTTTGAATAAACCTAAGTCCCTAGCACATGAGGCAATACCATTGGCATTTGTTACAACTACATAGAATAGCTCAAAGTTGTTTGCATAGGTAGTTGTTCCTCCTAGAGATATAGATGTAGAAAGGCTTGGTCCCAAGGATTATCAATTGGAAAAACTCATGTTGGGAAAACCCACATGGGATGCATCTTGATTAATGGTGACCATGGGAATTAAGGAAATCATGAAGAACATGGCGGAAGATGAGATGGAAATGCAAGTACTTCGAAGGTAGGTTGAGATCCTAAAGGGATATTTGGCCAAAGTCCTTGGTCCTCTTGATCTTGAGTGCCTTGAGGAGACCTTGAATACTGTTCTCAAAGAAGGGGGAGCAGTTCATATGGATCCTTTTTTGAGAGCCTGCCAATAATGGTGGGAGAGTTTTGAGGAAAAAGGAGTCATGATCATCATAGCAAACCTAAAGATGTTGCATGCTACACAAGAAAATGTAAATAAAATGCTGGCAATTTTGAAGTATGACTTTAGCATTATTGATGAAGTACGGGCCTGGAGCAAAGATTTAAGGACTCTACAAGCTATAAAGGGACAAAGGTACCGAGTTTTGATTGATGTATATATGGGTAATGAATTGCATATGACTGATGACTAGATAGAAAAGATAGTAGATAGCAATAAAGTAATGGAAACATTACATGATGAAATTCATCGGCTTAATGACCAAGCCCGAGAGAAAATTTTTGAAGTAGAGAGGTGCTATAGTGATGCCTCCTTGGTTATTTTTGAAGATGAGGAACATGAGAGATTTCTACCTGTAGAGGTAGTAGTGGAGAACTTCAAGAAGATTTTTGTGGATGTTAATGATGAGGAGGACATCCAACAGGCCTTCAAAATCGAGGAAGCATTGTTAGAGTTGGATACCAAACTTGGGGATTTTGATGATACCCAAATTGAGGTAGAAAATTACAGATGAAAGGTTAAGGACAAATATGAGGCTTTGGATTTGATGGATGCAGCCAAAATCACTAAAATTATAGAGAAATTCAAGGTCAAACATCGAAACATACCTTTGGGATGAAGTTGAACAAAACCCAAATGCAAGAATTTCAGTTTTGACACTTAGTGAAATTTTGAGATTTTGACCTAGTCAAGGTTTGTAGCTACATAGCTTCATAGCTCCATAGCTACATAGCTCCATAGGTTCATAGCTCTAAAATTTAGAGGTGTGCTGACAGTTTACTGCCAGTTCAAAAAATAGCACTTTCCATGCATCGAGAGCACATCTTGATGGCAAGTTAACTTCGACACATGCCTAGTGAAGGGCTAGCTTCCATTTTATAATGCTTCTAGGCACTTCCACTTTGATTGATGGCTTCCTCCTAATTTCTCTTTCATGCTTTCTTTGTTTTTTACATGTAAAGGACTCATGCATCCAATTAATGAAAAAATATGGATGGAGTTCCTCTAAGCACCAGTTAGATTGTTAGTTTGTATATATTTAGTTTGTTTTAATGTTTTAAAAGAATTTTATTGCATCAAGATATCTCTCACTCTCAACACAAATTGAGGAGATGATTTCTTATAAATACCATATTGTAAAATGTAAGAAAGGTCGCCGCTATTATGCAATAAAGTTATGCTTTTGGTGCTAGCATTTGGAGTGTAGTTATTCTTGCCTAAATGTGTCATTGTTTTGTGGATTTTATTCATAAGATTGTGATTGAGCCAAAGGTTTATTGTGTTATTTTTGGATGTGCGATCTTTTATTTTTGGTGTTTGCTATAAATATATGAATTCTGTTGACATAACAAGCTTGAGAAGAGATCACCCGATTGTGTCCACATAGCTTTTTGTCTCGCATGAGCACACTTATTGTGGCCTTGATATTTGATGAAGAGTGAAACATCATTCAATTTGTTAAAGATTCTTATCAACAATTGCATTAGTGGATTCTATGAAGCTCTGCTCCTATTTTCATTGGTTTCCTACTAATTTCTTCGAAGGTTTAACTCTCAACATGTTGTGTTCTGTAGCTTATGTTTGTTTAGAAATTTCAATTTCATGTTATTTCAATTTCCATGTTATTTTTCTTTCAGTTTCATTATTTTCTTTACTAACCCCCTATTAGAATAGGACCTCATACTAGTTGAATTTTTAAAGTTGCATTCATTGAAAAATAGAAAATACAAAAATATTGTTCTTTTTGTGTGATATTTTGAGACAACAAATAGATTTTACTTCGATTCCAAGATAAAAGGGTTTTTAGAACCAGCGAAGGCCTCCTTGTGAACACTCACATTTATCTTCTACTAAGTGGATTTTTGTACATTGCAAGACAAATACTAAACCTTGGAGTGGATCCTTAAAAATATTTTCTTTTCAAGAGAGGAATTACGTTATGGATTCCTATTCTTGACCTCATGCAAAATGAACGGCCAATAGATAATTAATTGCAATGTGCTTTTTTTGGCATGAATCACATGATTCTTTGATATGTTGATGGCACTTGTGTTATCATAATAGAGTATGATAGGTTTAGTTACCTCTTCCTTCATACTTTGTAGTAGATGTTTGATCCATACAATATTGGTGTAGTTGATAGCAGTAGCAACATATTTAGCTTCTACTGTGGACTGTGGGGTACAACTTTTCTTTTTGCTAGTCCAAGTAACCTATCATTTACCTAAGAAAAGTTCTCCTCCACTGGTGCTTTTTCTGTGATCAATGTTACCTCCCCAGTCTACATTAGTGTGGGCTTTTATCTCAAACTTTCTAATCCTCTTATAGTATAATCCAAAGTCATTTGTACCTTTTAGGTACCTCAATATTTTTTTTACTGCCATCAGATGATTTTCTCTTGGATTTTCAGAAAATCTTGCCACCATTCCAATAGCAAATGCAATGTCTAGTCTACTATGCACAACATATTGTAACTTTTCAATCATTGATTTTTACATTATTTGATTTGTGTCAGCTGACTCATCATTCTTGGATAACTTATGTCCTATTACCATTGGTGTACTGAATAGTTTTGAATATTCCAAGAAAAATGTCTTGAGTATCTCCTTGATATATTTTGATTAGGTTACAAGAAATACTCAAAAAAGAGTATAAACATAAGCAAGCACTACATGAGATTAAGGACATCTTTATGAATGCCTTCAGCTTGCAATCACTAGATGAATACAAACCTATAATGGAACAATTATTAATATTGTTGACTAGGTGACTAGTGAAGACCAAGATACAAGTGTTAAACTTATGGAATGGTTTGAAAGGAAGTTTCAAGGGAAGGTTAAATGAGAAAATATCTAGTGGTATAGCACTTGAATAGGTAGAATTGGCTAAGCAAATTGAAAAGGTCAAAATTTTTGCTTGAGAACATTTTCTTACTATACAAAAAGTTGTGTGATTTTTCCAACTTCACACAAGAGACATGCCAGAGAATAATGAGCTTGGAGAGAAATTTGAAGATTTCTAGCATGCAATTACCAAGAGATATAACTCAAAGTGAGAATGATTTTGCCTAATCACTTCACACTTAAAGAGAGTTAGCTACACTAACAAGTGAAGAGGCCAATATAAAGGCCAAATTAATGTAAATTCAATCCTCCATAACCCCACATTTGGAGGTCCTCCACAAAGAGCAAGTCTATGTTGAAACTATCTTAAAGAAAGATCCTAATCTTTCTATATTAGATGGACTTGTACATCTTGCTATAGAGACTACTATCCAACACAAGTCACTAGATATTTCTTTGGAGAATTGGGATGAAACTCTAAAAATGATAATGGAGGTAAATAACACATTTATGGCTAAATATGGTATTTCTCCTTAGAACCATTTGACATAAGTATCAAAAAGGGGGAGAAATAATAAAGGAGATAGGGGGAGAAATAACAATAAATATGACTAAGGGGGAGATAAGTCATAATTTGTAAATAGTATGGGGGAGATATAATAGTAGCTAGTTCATCACATAGGTACAGGGTAAAGACAAAGAGTACCAGGAACATTTAGCATAGAATTTTGGGTTACAAGAATAAAATGACACAATTAGCTCAAGGGAGTTATAAGGTATTTTGAACCAATTTTGGAATTTTGTATATGCAAACTATATGGGATAGGGTACTCATAAAGATAAAAGAATAATGTCTAGCTCAGTGTTTTTGACACTTCTATCAAAGGGGGAGATTGTTGGTCTCGATTTAGTTTTTACAATTGAGTACCAACACACTTAACCACTTTCTACATTGAAGCTACAGTATGTGTTGAGTTAGAATTTCAACAAGTGTTGAGCATTATACAGGTGCTGAGTGATATATAGGTGCTAAGTCACAGTCGATGCCAAGCAAGTCAAATTGCTACATAGGTTGAGTGAGCGAGAGTCATATAGGTGTCCAGAAAAGTAGGATAGTATATGTATCAAGCACTAGTAGTCCAATATGTGCCAAGTAACATGGAATCAACATATGAGTTTGTGCCCTCACAAACTTAGATGTAAACCATTTTTGGAGTGGACATAGAAAGATGGAGAATAAGGATAAGAATGGATCTTGTAATTTCCTATTCAATTAGCATGCAACCAATGAGAAAAATTCAAGGAATGAGTGGGAATTCTAGATTCAACATGGATCATAGATCCATACCTAGCCATAAGTCTACAAAGTCTTTATAAGAAGGCTTAGACTCCACAATTTTTATGTTTCTTAAGAGAATTCAAGGAACTTGCTAAGTGGATAGAAAATTATAGAACATAGCATACAACAGGGGCATCACAGACTTAGTGAATTGTGTAGTAATTACATATTCAATTAATTCAAATAGTACAAGGGATATGAATAGATATTAGATTAAGAAAGGATCACATTAGAATGAGTAGATTAAATGTCTAAAATCAACAATTGAATATTGTAAGAAATCAGGTCAAAGGTTTCTAATACTCTCTAGCAATTGTATTAGATAGTGAAAATCCTATGTTGATAGGTTAGCTTAATAGCTATTTTGTAGATCCTTTGAAGAGGTGACTAAATCCTTTAATAGGGTGACACCTCATGTAAAGTGTTTGTAAATCCTTTAACTAAGTCACTATTGACACAGTGTAAAGCCTTTAATAGGGCATGCCTTTCATAGGGTAGACCATCAAAGGTGGTCAATTATTGCTACAATAATTTTGTGGGTATCATCCCCACCCCAGTTTTACTTTCTTATTGCTGGAGGGTTTCTAGGTTACCAAGTTTGGTGTTATGTGTGTTGATGCACATGTTTATTCTATGTTCATTTAATATGTTTACATGCATGTAGTTTACTTTTAGTTATTTTTTTTAAAGGGTTTGAAAAGGATAAAAGTGGGGTACTTCTGATTCAGCCCCCCTCTCAGAAGTACTCTTCCCATTTGAATATTCCAACAATATTATGTCATCAACAAAGATTTCAAATATCAAAATATCTTTACCTTTTCTACCTTGATATATAGGTTGTTGTTGTTATCTATTCTCTCAAATCCAATCTTCACAAGTTATTTGTGCAGTCTCTCATACCATGCTCTAGGTGCTTGCTTTAAACCATAGAGTGCTTTATGCAGTTTGCAAACCATATCCTTGTTGTTGTCATCAAAAAATCTCTTTGTTTGTTCTATGTAGACTTCCTCTTCTAGTTTACCACTCACAAAGGTAGATTTTACATCCATGTGGTAGACTTTGAAACCTTTATAGGAAGCATATGCAAGTATTGTTCTCACTCCTTCCATTCTTGCAACAGGGGAAAATGTTTCCCCATAGTCTAGTCCTTCTTCTTGTGCATAGCCTTTGTAGACTAGTCTAGCCTTATTTATTGTAATCTCACCATTCTCATCTAGCTTGTTCCTAAACACCCATTTGGTATCAATCACATTCTTATCAGCTGGTCTTGGGACTAAGGTCTAAGTTTTTTTCTTCTCTATCGGATCTATCTCTTCTTCTATAGCTTTATGCCAATTATCATCTTGTAGTGCATCTTTCATTGTTTTGGGCTCAATCTTGCTTAGTAGACATGATTAATTTTTTAGTTTTTTCCTTTTCATTGGTCTAGCTTCCTTGTCTTAAATGATTTTTTCAACAGGGTGATGTCTTCTCACATATTTGGATAGTCTTGGTTCTGTACTTCTTTCCATGTTTGATCTTTTAGTTTCAAAGTTACTATGCACATTTCTTTCAAATATTTTATCATCTCTTTCATGTGTACTAAATTTAGAATCAGAATGTGCATTATCTTTATTCTGTAACTCAGCTTCTAAATGCAACTCAACATTCAGTGGCTATGATTATGTTGATACTAAAATTTGTTGTTGATTCCCAACTTGATTGGCAGCTTCTTCTTTAGTGGGCATCCCTTCATAGAAGTATACAAAGGATTTGTATTCTTCTGACTTCTTGATTTCATCAACTTGAGCTTTTGCATGCTCATCAAAATTTACATGTGCGCTCTCCACAATCTTGTTAGTATTAGTATTCAAACAATTATATTCTTTACTTCTAGTGGAGTATCCAAGGAATATGCCTTGATCACTCTTTACATCAAACTTGTCATTTTTAAAATCTTTAAGAATATAGCATTTACAAGAAAATACTTTGAAATATTTTACATTGGGTGAGTGACCATATCGTAATTCAAAAGGTGTTGCATTTGTAACTTTCTTGACTTGTACTCGATTTAGGGTGTAGACAACTGTACTTAGAGCTTCTCTCCAGTACTTTAGAGTAACATTATTTTCCATCATTAATGTTTTGGCATAGTCTATCACTAATCGATTCCTTCTTTCTATAATGCCATTCTGAGGTGTAGTTCTCGATGCTGGTGTTTGTCTTTTAATTCCTTTGACATTGCAAAAGGTCTCAAACTCTTTTGATGTGAACTCTCCTCCTCTGTTTGATCTTAAGGACTTCAAACTCTTTCCTATTTCTTTCTCAACCCTACCCAAATACCACTTAAAATGCATCAAATTTTTATTTTAAGAACATGGTTGTCATCATCCTGGAGTAGTCATCCACAAACAATAGTTGGTATTTGTCTCCTTGGTAGCTTTGCACTTCTATTGGACCACATAAATTAGTATGCACTAACTCTACTACTTCTTTAGAAGTGTAGGTTTTACTTTTGAAACTTTATTTGATCATCTTTCCTAGTGGACATTGTTTGCACTATGTATTTTCAAGCTTCTTCAGCTTAGGCAAACCTCTAACTTTCTACATTTTGCTAATGTTGATCAGATTATCAAAGTTAACATGACATAGCCTTTTATGCCATAACCACACATCATTAAATTTAACCAAAAAAAAGGGATGCATCTTTCATAACAAGGTAAAATAGATTACTCCTAGTTTGTTCACCTTTTCCTATTAGATTTCCATCAATGTCATAGATTTTGGAAGACTTGTTTCCAAATTCTACTTTGCAACCTATATTGCCTAATTGTGACACACTTAGTAGATTGTAGTTCAATCCTTCAACATAATATGAATTACCACATGAAATTTTCTCTATAAGTTTAATAGAACCTTTTCCTTTGATTTGACATGGAGAATCATTTCCAAATCTCACACTATTTCAATCATACTGAGTGAAGGTAATAAACTTTCTTTTGTCTCTTGTCATGTGATATGAGCATCCACTGTCTATGATCCATTTGTCATTTTTGTTCACATAGGATACTAGTGTTGTTGCCTCATCTTCACCTGATTCATCCTTCATGGCTACATAGACTACCTCATCATCATTTTCATCAAAGTCCTCTTCTTCAGAAACGTAGCACTTGTTCCTTTTTCTTTATAATCTTTGCTATCATCTTCTCTTCTATTCTAATTCTTCTTGTCTTCCTTGTAATTCTTCTTCTATGTGCATCTTGCAGTAATATGTCCTACTTTTTTGTAATTAAAACAAATGATAGGAAGTCTACCTTTAAATTTACCTTTGCCTCTATGAAATCTTCTGGCTGACAATGCTTCCAATTGATCCACATCTTCTTCATCTGTGCCACTGTCACTGGATGCATATTTTAACTTTTTCTTCTTCTTCTTTAGTTTCACCTCCTTAGTGTCTTTCAATGATATCTTGGCCTTAAAATCAGATTCAATATTTTTAGGTCTATAGTTGTCAAAGTTAGATAACTCAAATGCAATGAGTCTTCCTGCTATACCTTGAAAAGTTAGTGTGTTTCGTGGTACACATCTTAATTCTTGTATGGATGAAACTCTAATAGCATATATGGGGAGCAAGGTTCTTAGGTATTCGTTATTAACATTTTCATCTTATAAATGACCATCCAAACTTCTTATTGCACTTACTACTTCTTTCATTCTAGAGGTACATATTGAGCAACATTCTCACGTTCCTCCATTTTCGAGTCATCATACTTTCCTCTAAGGCTTTCTCTTTTTTCTCTTTGAACATTCTTATCTCCCCCAAATATATTAGTCAAGGCTTTCCACATCTTGAATGTAGAGTCACATCCCTTGATGTCATCAACTTTAGCATAATTGAGGGCAAAGACAATCTCTAGCATTGCTTGATTGTGCTCCTTCTTTTTCTTCATATCTTCTGCAGTGGGTATAGTTGGATGAGCATGTTCTACTTCAATTGAGGTTTGTGCATGGTCACTTATTGATCTAAGATGCAACTTCATTAACTTTTTTCATGTAGTCAAGTTATCTCTATTAAGCTTGGGAACTTTTCTCTTGGACATCTTGATCTTCCTGTTTCTAGTACCTTTAAACTAAATCAGCAGATGGCTCTAATTCCAATTGTTAGAAATTATTTAGAATAACTAAGAGGGGGGGTGAATCAGTTATTCAAGGTCCAAATGTCCTAATAAAACTTTTTTCATGAAGTGAAGTGAGCCCATTATATTGTTTATGCATCCAAGCTTATACTTTCCTATGTAGCAAGTTACTAAAAATCAACATGCAAAAATAAGACATAAAAGATCAACATATAACACAGTGATTTATGTGAAAACCCAATTTGGGAAAAACCACCAGTAACATGCTACTCAATTCTCACTCTTTTGAAGTGATTCTCTATTAAAGGCCTACCTTGTTAAAGGCTAAAACACACTGTTAAATGTGACTTGATTAAAGGATTTAACCACCCTATTAAAAGTGGACCTAATTAGAGGAGTTTAGAACATTTTCTTGGAATGACACTCTATTAAAGGATTTACAAATGGTTGTTAAAACAACCTAAGTCTATAGGATTTTACCCTAACTAATAAAATTTTTAGAGAGTAATAATAAGTGCTTTTGACCTAATACAACTCACAAATTAACTTGCAAATTTCAAATCTCCATTTAGCTCACAATATTGTTTGGCTTTCACTCTTTGTGGCTATGACAACTTTTCCTGTTTTCAAGCTTTGTCTCCTTGAGTCTCCATGCTTGATGTACCAATGAAATCTCCTATATGGCCACTTATTGAAGTAGAGTCTCTATGCTCATTTCTTCCCTCTCAATACCTTCTCCTTGACACCTTTCAACAACTTTGAACCTTGGCACCCCAACCACTCTTGCTTCTTGGCCTATGAGTCCTTAAATAGAAATTTGGAATAATTTCCCTCTTGAATCTTCCCTCTTTTAATTTTAGATCAAATGGATTAGTTAGGATTCAATGAATCTATGCCATATCTTGTTCCTTCTAGAAACATGATGAAGAATCCTTCTCAATTCACCCAAAAAATAGTTTACCTAAAATTTTGTGCCACTAGCTCATCATCCTTATCCTCCATTTGGTTCAAAAAATTCAAGGTAGCAAACTCGTTGGCTCAGATTTGGAAAATCTTTGACTTTTCAAATAATGAAGTAGCTTGGCACTATTGAAATTCTAGTGCTCGGCACATACTATGTTACTCGACACCAACTACATTTTACTAATGCTTGGCACCTACTGTGGATTCACTTAGCGTCCACTAAGTTTTTTTGATGCTTAATACCTATTACTTTCTTGACACTTAAACTTTCTTGGCTCCTTCTATATCACTTGGCACACACTAAATTTTGCGTTTTCTCAGCACTAACTAAAATTCTAATCAGCATGAGCTAACTTGCTCAGCACTCACTAATGAACTTAGTCAAGCTTTGTAGATAGCCTTGTTACAAATTATTCTTCCAAGGTTTCTACGTGTGGCTAATGTCTACTTTTCCAAGCGTGTTATCAATACATCATTTTACCATTATCTTAGTTGATCCTTATACTTCATTACAAAACCATAAGTCAACCTTTTCTTAGGTGCTCTTGTTACATCTTGTCGATTAAATTCTCTTCATCAATCAACTTAGTGATAGTACTTGGATGTTATAAGAAATTTTTATTCCAACAAATAGTAGGTTTGATATCAATGACAAAAAAAATATTGAAAACATTCTTTATCAACAATCTCCCTCTTTGCAAAAAATCTTCCTTTTTCAACAATGATCTTTTCAATCAGATTTCCAAAAAAATCTTCCACCACTCTATCCTTCCTTAATAGGGGACTATACTAGTTTATTGTTATATCTTCACTCTATGGTATAAGTTATATAAGAGGACATATAAAAATCTTATTTAGAGGTCTATGAGTGTTTGATTTGGCTTCTTAGTGAACACTCTATTAAATCTACCTAGTTTAGAAATTTCTTCCCAGTTAGAACAATATCTATAAAATTAAACATCTATTCCTCAAAAATCAAAACATTAGTTAACCCCTTAATTCAATGCAATAAAACCATCATTTCATGTTCATGAGGTTTCATATGATCTTTTGTAAGTATCTTAGGTACTCTTAAACCTCCCCTATAAAATGTTTTTGTGCACTTCCTAGCCATTTGGTTGCAATATTTTGAAGGATTTTCTTGGTATTAAACCAAGGACTGGGTAGGCCCAAAACCAACAAAGATACATTCTGGCAATTCAAAGACATACAAGATGATTTCTTTGATAATAGACAACATGAGTTCCCCATTCTTATTTAGTATGCACTAGGTCTTTGTATCATAATGGTCTATACAACATTGGAGTAATTTTGTGCATAGAAATGCAAGAGGCAAGGAATTTTCTTTAAGGAGGCCACTTTTAAGGACTTTTAGGCACCATTTAACTTCATCTTGTTCTAGGAACCTTTCTTGGAATTTCTCAACCTCAACTCCCATCAAATTAGTATTAGAAATTACAAGTTTCTTATAATCAAGACTAGAGACATTTACAAAAACAATCATGACCAACTTCATCTTAAATTTGAAAAATAAGTTTTCCAAACCTTTCTCTTCAAATAAAAATGAAAATATAGAATAAGAAAGGAGAGATTTATCAAGTCTCACCTGTAATCCACTGAAAAAAACTAGAACACTTCCATTTTTCTTCCACTGCCCAGCTCTTGATTTACCAACAAGTGGAATAAAATAAAATAAATTTTAAACTTGGTTTTCAAAAAGAAGTTAACATACTAGAGGAAGTACTACCTAATAATAAGGTTTTCATGGCAAGATTATTATAGGCCACTACACATGCTTCAATGAGTTATGATGTGTATTTATTAAATGCCTACTCATCCAAAGTGTCCTATTAATCATTATTATTGTCCTGATAACATGATTTAGCCTCCAAGGAAAAGATTTTCCATTTTCGCTTACTTTTCTAGCTCATTACTTGTACACAATGAGAATGACTTGGAGGGGATTCTTACATCATCATCATGACATCTTCTCTCACACCTTAAGAGCCACTATCTTGTGAGACACAGATAACATGTTTGAGTGTTGATTCCTAGTGTTAGAACTACTATGAACTATTTTGAACCAAGATTCAAAGAAGTTTGAAGTGTTCAAAAGAAAATCACTGGCGTACTTGAAAGGTCTCACCTGTGAGATCAAAAGTTAGTTCAAAACATTTGGTTGAACTGCTTTGAACTACTTTGAGAGGGGAAGGTACAAGGTTCAACCTTATGACTAAGATAGAATGATACTTTGAGAGGGAAAGTTACGCATAACTCAAAAAGGAAAAATTTAGAAAGGAGGGAAGAAAAGAAAAGCTCAACCATAGTGACTCAAAACTAGGGCTAACAATTTTTTTAGAGATAATCTCTTCATTTTATGTGTGATAAATTAAGATACTACCTAGAAGATACTTTAAATTTGAGAATTTTTTTTTAAAATCTATTAATGATTTATTGATATGCATTTATTTTCAAATATAGATAAGATGTTTTTAAGGCAAGGTTTTGCAATGTTGCACATAGATCATGAGAAGCAATCTCTACTGTATCTAGATCTATATATGCAATTTCTCATATGATGCCTTTATTGATAGAAATTCCTCCAAATATCTCTATACAAGATCAATTTTCAAAGTAAGGTGTTCGCTCAACAATTAAAATCTCTTCACTATCATTTCTTTTTGTAGCTCTAAAAGCCTGATTTCATCATTTTTTAAATCTTATTTGCCTTTCTAGATCTACAAACTAAATTGATGGTTTTGATACTTCATCTCCAAGTACCTCTAACTCTTTTAATTTAATTCTAAACTCATCTAAAATGTCTTTGATTAATATGTGTCCTAGAGTACACTTACCATACATAATTATATAAAATTTCCTTCATCAATAATAACACAATTTGATCTCTCAATTTTAGGCTTCTAAGCCTTTCTTCCTTTGTTTTCAATCTCTCATTGTTCTTCTTCTTTATTTTCTTACTCTATTTCCTTGAGAATGTCTACTTGACCTCCTCATCCTTTTCTTCATCATCTTTTTCCTCCTCTTTGTCCTCCTCGTCCTCTTCCTCTTCCTCTTCCTCTTCCTCTTCCTCATCTTCTCCTTCTTCCTCTTCATCATCCTCCTCTTCCTCTTCCTCTTTTTCATCCTCCTCTTCCTCTTCCTCTTTGTCATCCTCCTCTTCCTCTTTCCCATATTCTTCTTCCTCTTCCTCTTCATTGTCGTCTTCTTCCTCTTCCTCTTTGTTGTCATGGTCTTCTTCCTCTTCCTCTTCCTCTTCCTCCTCTTCCTCCTCCTACTACTCATCTTCCTACTCCTCATCATCCTCCTCTTCATCTTCCTCTTCATCTTCCTCTTCCTCTTCCTCTTCCTCTTCTTCTTCTTCTACTTCTCTGCCTCTTTCCACCTCCTTCTCCTCCTCCTTCTTCCTTTTCCTCTTCCTCTTCCTCCTCCTCTCCCCCTCTTCCTCTTCCTCTTCCTCTTCCTCTTCCTCTTCCTCTTCCTCTTCCTCCTCTTCCTCTTCTTCTTCTTCCTCTTCCTCTTCCTCTTCCTCTTCCTCTTCCTCTTCCTCTTCAAATTTACCTTTAATTTATTCCAAATCTCTCCTTTAACTCTTTCATGATTGAATTATGCTCAATAACTTAATTTTGACCTTTAAATCACATTCAATTCATCGTTGTATTAATTTAACAAGTACATAATCAAAAAAAGTTATTTTTGATTACTTGGAGACTTTTTTTTCTTTGTGGACTCACATGTGAACTAAAAATCATTTGTGTACTTAACGATGGCTTCTACACATCACTTTCTACCTCATACTAACTAGACATACCTTAACTCTTTCTCTAACATTGCTTCTACCTTTTTGATGCTCATTATTTATAGGAGTATTTAATTCAAGTAGGTCAAATCAAATATCATTACTAACTTTAATCTACATTCACGTGCTTCATTTGACTACTCTTCCAACACCATATGTGAACTTAATGGATCCTTGTCTTTGACAAATATTTCTTTTAATTCTTTTGCATGTTCTCTTATATATTCTCTTTTTGGACATCACTAGTACTATGATTTCTTTTGACATTCTTGTTCACACTCCTTCTAAAAATTGGATTACTCATGTTTTTCATCATTTCCATTCTAAAAATCTTTCTATATGACCAAAGTTGATACATAGCTAGTATATTGGTGCATTTTTTTCAAATATAGGTCTAGGTAGGTTAACAAGTGCTTTGGAAGCTCTAGCAATATGTCCAAAGTTTTTGCATTTGCAACACACAATGTTGTTTATCATTCCATTATTTCCTTCATTAGATCTTCTTCATGTATGGTTAGTACATATAAACATTATACTATTGCTATTATTATTACAGTTATCAAATTTAGGCTTCTTACAATTAACTACTGTATGACCAAAGCTATGAAAATTATAACAATAAAAATTAGTAACAAGGATAAATGACTTACTTGCATAGTCCCTTTTCATATGACCAATTTCATTACATGCATAATATCTACCTTTTAATTCACATCTCAATTCTTTAGGTGATTTAGTTTTCTTAGGATCCTTTGGTTCATCAACTTCTTCAGATTATCTTGCTCAACTTGCTTAGATACATCATTACATTGATTTGATTTAATCTTCTGTATTCAAACTTCTGGGTAAGATTGTGTAAGATTTTATAGTATCAATGTTTTAGATCATACTCTATGATCCATCATTTTCCTTCTTTCTTAGCTCTCTCTTTAACATCGTGATGATGGATCATAGATTATGATCTGAAATGTTGATGCTAAAAAATCTTACACAATCTTACCCAGAAGCTCGAATACAGAATATCATGGATTGTGACATCTATTGCAATTAATTGATTTAATCTTGTTCAAATCTACTTTTTCTTTCATAGGTTGATGACTTTAAGGATTTGGTTCCTTCCTTGTTTTAGACTTATTAGATGTCTTTGTTAGAGTAAATAATTAATTAATTATTAATTATTATTCTATTGCTTAAGCTTACTTAGGTAAATGGATTTATTTAATATTTTGTATTTAATGCATGTAGTGGTTAGTTGTTGACAACACGAGAGTTTGTTCCCTTTGGCATACTTATCTTTTCCACCTTTTGTGGATGTATGCTGAGTTGTCATCCTTATCTTCTACCTCCTTCTAGCTTGTTCTACAAGCTTCCATGAGGCCTTTATAAGTGGTCTCTCACTCATTGTAAATTCATTCCATTTTACATTTTCACATAGAAATTCTAATTTCCTATTGTGAAATATTCTTGTGCAATATTTGCATCAAGCTCTTTGCTCCCTAGATTTCTCTTCAACAAGCTATTTGCACTGCAGGTGATCTTGGCACATTATTGGAGTCAGATTCTCAACTCCTACATGGTATTAGAGCCACCCTACTAATTCTTCTTTGAAGGATTTTTGAAGCCATAATTTGGAGTCACAAACCCTAGTTTGTTTGTGTAATTTTTCTTCAAATTGGGGGTAGAGAGAATTTTTGTAGCACTTTTAGCCCAAACAGACACTACCATTGGATCTAGAAGGCCATTTGTAGTCAGGATTAATACAAAACTTTTCATTTTTGGACACAGGGCATTTTGGAAATCTTTTGAAGTCCCTTGGACACTATCGTATGGACAAATTTGGCATTTATTGCAATTTGAAAAAAAAAATTAGAGCCACCGGGAGGCCACTATTGTGCCACCCCGCAGCCGCCGCCGCACCACCCAGGTATCGCCCCCACTAGTAGCGCAGCCTTTGCATGGTCGTCGCTCTATGGCCCCTGACACCCATCTAGTGGCACCTCTCCTCTGTAGCACTACTCTACCAGTGAACTCTACCTCCGAACTTCACCACTAGCTCAATAGACAATTAGCACCGTATGAATACCTCTGCCTATTGACACGTGGTCTTCCTACTCACATTGGCATTCTCTGCCTGCATGGCATTTGGGTGCCCAGTCAGCATAGTGATGTCACATTTTTGATGATAACATCATCTTCTTGGTGATGAGTTTTTTTCTGGTGACAGCCTTGTGATAGGCATACGACCATCAAATTTAAGACAGTGTTTGTAATTTTCCAGCAAGGTGCAATTTTAGAGCAGCAGTTAGTTTTTTTTGGCTATAACTTGAGCATACGGAGGTCATTTTCCGATCCAAAAGAAGTGTCAAAAAGCTAGCTTAGAGACGGAGACATTGGTGCTTATTTCATTAGATTGTGAGTTCATTTGAGCTTCCATTTTTGGCATCAAAGTAGAGGCTTATGTTTCCTCCTATTTTGCATCAATAAATCTAGGTTCTTTTCCAATTTTTTGCTTTCCTTAGTTATTTTTGTGGTATTTGAGGGATATTCTTATACGTTTGTGGGGGGGTGTCTTTCTTTTCTATAATTTAGTTTAGTTAAGACCCTTCTACTTCCATCTTCTTCTTTCTCTCAATGGCAGATCCATCTATAACTCGTCTCACACAACACAACTACCACACCTAGAAGGCACAAATGACTATGCTTCTAATGTCAAGAGGTCTATGGTCTTGTCTAGATGAGAATCAGGCTAATCTTAAGCGACCTTATGAGGTTCTAAAGCATTCGAACAAGATGGATGAAGCCATGGGGCTGATTGCACTCAACATTTCAGATAGTCTATTATTTCACCTGGATGGTTTGACTATTCCATAAGCTTATTGGTAGAAATTTCAGACTTTGTTTGGATAGGTGAATGAGTTCCAAGCACTTTAGTTGGATGTAGAATTGACTTCTTTGTCACCAAATAACTTTCCCACCATTGAGGACTTTCTGATGAAGTTCAAATCCCTATGTGTAGTTTTACAGGGATGTGGGAAAAACAAAATGGATAATGAGTGCATATTTTTGATACTCTCAAAGCTGAAGGGGTAGTATCAGGTCTTTTCCTCTACTTTCTACTCCACCATGGATGCCCTTGGAGACCGACATAGGATGCCTACATTTGAGACATTTTGTGACAGGTTGACTAGGGAACAAGCAAAGATGCAGTAGGTGGATGGCTCTAGCACTTCTAGCCAAGAATTGGTTGCTCAAAATTTTGAGGGGAAATCAAAGAAGAAAGGAAAATCAAAGAAAGATACATCAAAATCTGATCCTCTAGCTAATCCTCTAGCAAACCCTCCCAAGGGTAAAGATTCTTAAGAGTCAGATGAGTCTACCTCCAAGACCAAGAAGAAATCCAGTGAGAACTATAGCTTTTGTGGGAAAGATGGACATTCAGTTTCTTGATGTTGGAAATGATTAGAGGCTTTAGAGGAAGCCATGAAGGAGCATCACATTTCAGTTCCTTTTTCTTCATCTTTACCTACAGGGAAAGTTCATGCTCTTTCTGCACGAGCTACGACTTCAGTGCCTTCATGGATTCTTGATTTTAGGGCCTCTCACCACTTAACAAACACTCCTAAGTTGCTTACTTCACTTGCTCCTTGTGCCACCACATAGATTGCAGTTGGGAACTATTTACAAATTTTAGTTTTGGGTTCTAGCACTGTTGCTTTGGCCAAGGGTTCTCTACAGGATGTACTTTGTCTTCTTGATATTTTGATGAACCTGCTATCTATCTATCAGATTTCCCACTTTGGCTCTGGTAAGATAGTCGAGTTCTCACCACATGATGTGGTTATTTGGAACTTTCATGATCCAGAGATGATTGTGGCCACTAGGAGTGTTGACTGTACATCACACCTCTACAAATCTAATGGATTTGAGTCTTTTGATGACATAGGTTCATGTTTAGTTGCACATGTAGATTCAGTAAGCAGACTTTGGCATGAACATTTTGGGCATGTCAATTATAGATATCTATAGCAGATGAGCACATAGGCACTTGTTCTTCAGCTTCCCTAGATTTCCTATCCAAATGGTGTTTGTCAAGGATGTGCACTTGGCAAGCAACATAGGGATTCTTTTCCACATGGACGAGCCACTCATGGTTTAGCACCTTTGGAGTTAATTCATAGTGACCTCATGTCATTTCCTACTCCTTCTTTTTTAGGTGCTAGATATGTGCTTACATTCATTGATGACTTCTGTAGACACACATGGGTGTACTTTCTTAATTACAAGTCTAATGCCTTCGACTCATTTTGAGTTTTTAAGGCATTTGTAGAGAAGCAGTCTAGACTTTCTATTTGACACATACGCACAGACAATGGGGGGGAGTATGTGAACTAGGCTTTTAGAGATTTATATTTTGAGCATGGTCTTCAGCATCAGCTTTCAATGCCCTACATGCCTTAGTAGAGTGGTGTGGCCAAGAGGAAGAACAGAACCCTTCGGGAGATGGCAAATTGTATGATTCGGTCTAGGCACATGGATTCATATTTTTGGGCAGAGGCAGACAATTGTGCCAACTTCATTCAAAATTGGATGCATCATAAGGCACTTTGACATATGACTCTTGAAGAGGCTTGGTCCCATGTCAAGCCTGATGTGTCATCACTCAGAGTTTTTGGGAGTATAGCATATACATTTGTATTTGATGCTCAAAGGAAAGAAATGGAACCAAAGAGATGACCATTAATTTTTGGTGGCTACTGTGAGGACATAAAGGCTTACAGGTTATTTGATCCTGATTCCAGAGAGGTCTTATTTCAATGGGATGTCCAGTTTGATGAGATCTGTCCTACAGTTCATTCCTCACCTCGAGCACCTCCTCCAACTCCCACTACTCTCTCTTCATCTCCACTTTTTTTCACAGATGATGAGGATGATGATCATGGTGATCTCAATATACCTCTACCACAGGATCCTCTCCATATGCCTAAATGGGATCGAGCTATTGTTGATGCTACAAGATCTCTAGCTGGTGACCCATCCACATTCAGTCACACCCGTTCTCACACTACATGTTCCAACCTACTCAGTTATGCTATTAGGACTAATCCTTAGACATTTGAGGAGGTGACATGACATTCAGAATGGGACAGTGTAATGGAGGAGGAACATTCTTCTTTGATGAAGAACCACACATGGGATCTTTGTTCTCTTCCCAAGGGGAGAAAACTAGTGCATTGTAAGTGGATTTATCACACTAAGTATGCTGTTGATGGTTCCATTGATAAGTATAAGGCTCATCTTGTTTTGAAGGGTTTTTCGCAAGTCAAGGGTGTTGATTACCCCGAGACATTCGCCCTTGTCACCAAGATGAATTCTATTCACCTTGTCTTATCCCTCGCAACTTCATAGGGATGGTCAGTTTATTAGATGGATGTGAAGAGTGCCTTCCTACACGGCGATATCACAGAGGAGATTTATATGGAGTAGCCTCCAAGTTTTGTGTAGGATCCCACCTTGGTTTGTAGGCTTCAACATTCATTGTATGGTCTCAAACAAGCCCCTAGGGCTTGGTATGAGAAGATGGACTCATTTATGCTATCTACTGGCTTCACTCACTGTTGTTCCAATCCCACAGTGTACATTCAACATCTTGGTGATGACATTCTAATTCTTGTTTTATATGTTGATTATCTTATCCTTACAAGTAGTTTGTCATCCATGCTCTAGGATGTTAAGCGTGCACTAATGGACCAGTTCAAGATGACTGATCTTGGTTTGCTACACTACTTTCTTGGTCTTCAGATTCATCAGTCTCCTGTTGGCATTTTTGTGTATTAGTAGAAGTATGCTCTTGACATGCTTCATTAATTTCACATGCTTGATTGTAAGGCTGCTCCTACACCATTTCAGTTAGGTGTTAATTTGTCTACCTCCTACTCTTCACCTAAATTGGATGCTACTTTGTATTGGCAGTTGGTTGGCAGCCCATTGTACCTAACACACACCCACCCTGATCTATCTTTTGCGGTTGGCCTAGTCTCTCGATTTTCTCAAGACTCTCATGAGAGTCATTGGCAAGCTGCCAAGCATATTCTACACTACATTCAGGGCACACTTATGTATGGCATTCTCTACACTATGGGGACTCCACACATTGTTGGCTACATTGACTCAAATTGGGCCGGTGATATTGATGATCGAAAGTCTACTTCTAGCTTTGTGTTTTTCCTTGGCTTCAGTCCCATCACATGGTCATGCAAGAAGCAGCATGCTTGAGCACTTTCATCTATAGAGGCTGAGTATAGGGCCACAGTTCTTGCTAGTCATGAGGCTTTATGGCTTCATCAGTTGATGACTGAGTCTAGATTTCCTCCTGATTGCCCTATTGTTTTGTGGTGTGATAATTAGAGTGCCATCCACATTTCTCACAACCCAGTGGAACATTAGCATACCAAGCACATTGAGTTGCATATGCATTTCATCCGTCAGTTGATCCAAGATGGTGTTATTGCATTGGAGTACATTCCTACTATCGGTCAGGTTGCAGACATCTTCACTAAGCCTTTTGCATCACCACACTTTCTTTAGCTATGGTCAATGCTTGGGGTTATGAAAGTTGTCCTTGGGGGGATTGGTTGAGGCCTTCCTTCTTTCACTTCATGTTTTTTTTCAGCATGTTTTTTTTACCTCTTTTTGTAAGAGGGTTTTTCCCATAGGGTTTTCTCTCTTTCTCTGTTTTATAGAGGTTGCATTTAGTTGCATTTTACTTGGGTACCTAAAATGGCCTAGTTTTTGGGACCCATTTTTCATTTTTTCCCTTTGTTTTGTGAGCTTAAGGCATTCCCCTGAGTTGCACTTAAGGGGGGGTGTTAGAGTAAATAATTAATTAATTGTTAATTATTTATTCTATTGCTTAAGCTTACTTAGGTAAATGCATTTATTTAATATTTTGTATTTAATGCATGTAGTGGTTATTTGTTGACAACACGAGAGTTTTTTCCCTTTGGCATACTTATCTTTTCCACCTTTTGTGGATGTCTGCTGAGCTGTCATCCTTATCTTCTACCTCGTTCTAGCTTGTTCTACAAGCTTCCATGAAGCCTTTATAAGCGGCCTCTCACTCATTATAAATTTATTCCATTTTACATTTTCACATAGCAATTCTAATTTCCTATTGTGAAATATTCTTGTGCGATATTTGCTTCAAGCTCTTTGCTCCCTGGGTTTCTCTTCAGCAAGCTATTTGCACTGCAGGTGATATTGGCATGTTATCGGAGTCAAATTCTCAACTCCTACAATCTTTTCTTCAATTAAATATCCAAGACCAATCTGATCATAAGAAGTCTTTGTAAAAACATTTTCTCATCAATCTTTTCACTACTAGAATAAAAATTTTCAATTTGTTTCTTAGTCGAGGTTAAGTCTCCTTTCACAATGATACTGTACTTCTTAGTTCTACATACTACAACTTGGCAAACTCAAGCTCATATTTAACTTTTGTGAAGGTGGTTTTGGAAATGTAAGGAGTAACTAATAGGGCAGGGGTGAATGAGTTACCACAATATTAATTCCAAGTCCCTTAGATGTCAACACAAAATTTTCGCATAGCAAACCAAACCCTTTCTCTGCTTGGTTATAACTAGATATTCACTATAATTTAGTTAACATAGAATTCTTTCAACATTAGTGTAGGGATTACTATAGGGGGGTGGTGAATCAGTAATCTACAAACTTTAGTGTCCAATTGGATATTATATTAGTTGATTTAAACTATACATAACAAAGTAATAAAGTAATGCTAAATAGTAAGAGTAACCATGCACAAAGATAACTCATAACACCATATTTTTGTTAACTAGGGAAACCATGGCCAAGGGAAAACTTTGGTGGGGATGATACCCATTAGATAATATACTGGTATATAAGTTCCTATTTAGACGATGGACCCTATTAGGAGTTAGTGAGAAAATTTAGTTTAAGGAGTCCCTAAAATTAGACTTTGAATCCCTATTAGGAGATTCCAACCTTGTTAGGAGTTGTGGTATAATAGATGCAAGATGAACCTACTACCCAAACATGCACTTCCAATTACAAGAAGAGCTCACTACTCAAACAAATAATCAAACTTCTAGTGTAATTTCTTCCTCAACTAATCTTTGATCTTCAAATTGATCTTGGGTCACAAAATAGCTTTCAAAAAACTTTGCATATATCACTTTCATAGTAACTTCACATATCACAATACTAGCACAATTATATCATTCATCACAAAATCTCCTTTGCATAAATACCATGCCTTTACATGAATTGTTGCTAGGCTGGCTAAGACTACAATACAATTTTCCAACTTAGAGAAAACATCTAGGATGTCAACCCTAATTGGACAAGTAATTATTTTGCAAAAAAAATAATCCTTTCCTTCAATTCTACTATCCTGTCTCACTTAAAAATAAATATCCTTTTTTCATATAGTGTACACAAACTTCTGAGGTTATACATGTCATTATTAATATGTATAAAATCTCCCACTAACTTCACTAGTCATAATATGACATCAGCAACATGTTATAAACAAAACAATACACTAATGTATACCAAACTCATACTTAGACAATTTTCTGAGTACCAAAAGATAAGTATGTTTATTTTTGAGGTTTATTTTAATCATGTACATCATGTATTGCCACAAATGGCAACAATTACATATCCTCATTAGCCAATTGTTAACAATCTCCCCCTTTGGCATTACTGGCAACAAAATAGGGAAAATTGGCTAAATGACAAAAACATAACAAAAATAAAGTAACATTACACCTATTACAATTTGTCCATCTTTATATATGCTCCCCCTTATAATATACTTTACACTTTTATCTTCTCTTTACTTGATTTACAATTTTCACATTGTATCTCTCCCCCTTTGACATCAATGAAAAAAGTCAAAATGTCAAGAACTATTCAAAAACTGTCCACCTGCTATCAAAATTGTTGTCTTTCTACCTTAAGCTGCTAGAATCTTCATACAATCATGAAATTTTTTTGTAAGATTATCCATACCTTTAGCTGATGTCTCCTTGGTAGATTTAGAAGAGGTGAGAATTGCACATAAGGCATATGCCATAATCTCAACTGCAATAAGGTCTTAGTATAAAAAGTTAGAATAAGTGTCTTTGGCCTTCACACATTCCTCCAACTATTTCTAAACAAAAGATATTTTTAGAAAAATAGACTCTAAAAGTTGATACTCTATTCAAAATTTGTTCCTTCTAAAGTTTTATTTTCCTAATGTTATTGTGAATACTCACCACTTGTCATTTAAAATTATCAACTTTACAATTTGGATGCTATATTTGGTTAGATAAAACTTCTAGCTCACTCATCTTCCCTGCAATCTGACTATCAATGTCTTTGGTCAATTTATATGATAAAGTACACTTAATGTACAATATCTTACCATCCTATCGACACTTCCAAAATTTCTTGATACAATTATCAATACTAAACAAGTCATTCTTCATATTCTAACAAATGGTGCTAAAAACATCATGTGAAGTTTGTGCCTTTGCTTCTACAACATTCAACAAATTAGTAAATTCTTCATCAAATGACTTTAGCACTATTTGTGCCCTTTATTTTAGCTCTACTTTTGTGTGCTACACTACTAGAGTACTATGTAATCTGTCAGTAACCTCCATCAAGATTTTTTGCAAGCTCTTCACTATTCTATTCTTTTGAATGAGTTTTGCTAGGGATGAGATCAAATTAGTTTTATCATCATCATTAGTTGCTAGGATGATAAGTGAAAGCAAAGTAGATGAACTAGAAATTTTAGTGTCAACCTCCCTTTGTTTGTTCTCAATTGCCTCTTTGACTCTTCTCTCTTCTTCTTCTTTCTTTTCTCGTTCTCTCTCTCTCTCTCTCTCTCTCTCTCTCTCTCTCTCTCTCTCTCTCTCTCTCTCTCTCTCTCTCTCTCTCTCTCTCTCTCTCTCTCTTCTCTTCCTCTTCCAATCTTTTCTTCTTGTCCTCAAGCAATTTTTTAATGGCCTATTTGACTTTCCTCTTCTCTTCTTCTAGTAATCTCTTCTCCTCTTTAATTTGCCTTAGTTTTTCTTCTATATCCTTGGTATTAGGTTCACTCTATTTGGAACCTTTAAATGGATACCGATTGCTCAAAATAGGGATTACTGAAGGGTGGGGGGGGGGAGGGGGGTGGTCAATTAGTGATCTACAAAACTTAGTCACCAAATGGATATTATTATTTACTTTAAACCATTCATAAAAAAGTAATAAAGTAATTTTGAATAGGAACAGTAATCGTGCATGAAGATAACTCATAACACCATAGTTTGGTTAACTTGGGAAACCTTGGCAAAGGGAAAACCCTAGTGGGGATGATATTCACTAGATAATATACTGATATATAAATTCCTTGTTAGAGGATGAAGCCTCTTAGGATTCAATAAGAAAAATTATTATAATGAGTCCCTAGTAGGAGACTTTCAATACCTATTAGGAGATTCCAACCCTATTAGAAGTTGTGCCAACCCTGTTAGGAATTGTGGTACAATAGATGCAAGAATGGCCCACTACCCAAACATGCACTTCAAATTACAAGAATAGCTCACTACTTAAACAAGTAATTAGACCTTTTGAAAATAGGTATTGTAACTTCTTCCTTGGGTGATCTCTGATCTTCAACTCAATCTTGTATCAAAAAATAGCTTTCACAAAACTTTGCATATATCACTTTCACAATAACTTTGCATATCTCAATACTCACACAACTTACATCTCTCATCACAAAATATCATTTTCATAAATACCATGCCTTTACACAAATTTTTGATAGGTTAGCTAAAACCACAATACACTTTTCCACCTTAAAGTAAACATCTAGGATGTTGGCCCTAATTGGACAATTAATTATTTTGTGAACAAAATAATCCTTTCCTTCAATTCTATTGTCCTATTTCACTTAAACACAAATATTCCTTTTCCATAAATTCTATACTAACTTTTGAGGTTATACATGTCATTATTAACATGTATACAATCTCCATCTAGCTTTGCTAGTCATAATATGATATCAACAACAAGTTATAAACAAAATAATACACTACTATATACTGAATTTATACTTAGACAATTTTTTGAGTACCAAAAGCTAAGTATCTTTATTTTTTAGGTTTTTTGTAAGCATGTATATCATGTGTTGCCACAAATGACAACTATTATATATCCTCATTAGCCAATTATCAATAGTATCAACCATTAGTAATTTAATTTTAGAATCATAAACCTTAAAGAAAATAAGATGAACACATGAGACACAAAGATTTAACATGGAAATCTAGCTTGTGAAAACCATCAATGCAACTAGTTACAATTTTTCACTCTTCTAATGTGAGCCCTTTTAGGATAAAACTCTGTTAAAGGTTACAAAATACATAGTTAAGTGTGATCCTATTAGGGGATTTGAATCACCCTATTAGGAGTGGCCTTGTTAGAGGTCTTTAAATATTTCTATCTAGAAATGCCACCTTGTTAAAGGATTTATAGAATGACTATTAAGTTAACTCAGTTAAGAGATTTGTTTCACTACTACAATTGTTAGAGAGTAACAATGATTGAATTCATTATTGAAGAAACTGAGTTTGTAGATTTAGATCTCTAGTTTGAGCTCTTGATCCTTCCTAATCAAAATAGTTTTTGTAGCTTGGTCTTCAAACTCAGATGCTTTATCCTTAATCAGATATCCTTCTCATTTTGCTTCTTTCACATTATTCCAAAATCATTTATTCAATCTATAACTTGACCTGGCATATATATGATGCTTAATGTAAAGTTGGCTTGAATACCCTTTCACTTAAACATTTAGCATCCATTTTGTCAGCTTGCATTAACCAATTAATAAATAAAAGTAATCTACTGATAGTCAGCTAACACTGAACGAACCACTTAATTAATATACAACTTCGTTTGATAACTAAATAAACTTGATCGATACTGACTCCTTTTTTGACCACCAAAACTTGGTTAGTATTGACTCCTTTTTTTGTCTAACCAAACTAGGTTGATAATGAACATGCTCAATTGATATTGGAATCTCCTTCTGTGCTAGACTTAGCTTAGCTAAAGTTGTTTGTACTTAGTTAAAGATTTACATTAATGTAACATCAATGATAATATAAAATTGGACAATTTGTTTTCAGCAGTTGGACCTCAGATCTGCATTCTCATACTTTAAATCCGATTCAACTTTATTGATATCATCCTTCAAGCTCAACTTTATATCTTTAATCTTAAGTTCATGCTCTAGGATCTTTAATCTTATGTTCATGCTTCAAGATCTCTTTTCCTTTCTTCAATCTTGAAGCTTCATTACTTCCTTAATTTGATCTTTATGCTCTTTTTTGGATTTGATATGATCTATCTTATCTTTCAACTTTCCAATATAGCCCTTTGCATCTTCATATCTTTATTTCAAAGCATCTCTTTATTCAATATGAATATCAATTTTCTCAAGAGCTTCTTCTAAATTTTTGTGTAATTGTTTCATATCCAAAGGGATCTTACTCAAGATGTTAAGGGTTGTCTAAGTAATTGTTCTCTAATACCAATTGTTATAAATAGAAAATAGCAAGAGGGGGTGGGGGTGAATAAGTATTTCATAAACTTTATCCCAAAATTGGATAGCTTTAATAACTTTATAACTTGTATAAGAAAGTAAACTAGCTATGCTAAATAGTAAAAATAACCATGCAATAAAGTAAATCATAACACCATATTTTGTCAATTAGGAAACCCTGGCCAAAAGAAAACCATGGTGAGGATGGTACCCACAAAATGATCCACTAATCAAAAGTATCTAGTTAAAGATGTTGACCTTGACCTTTTTAAGAGTCTATTATATCTCTATAGTGTCTTGGTACTTGTTACAAGCCTCAAACCTCTTAGGAGTTTTTATATACAATTAATAAATATATGCAAGATGAGCCCACTACCTAGACATGCAATATACAATATAATTCTTCAATACAAAGAGATAGATATCAAAACCTATGTATTGTTGTTGATATCTTCAATATATGGTATTCCCATTTCTTCTCTTCAAAATTTTATGATAATTTTTATTCCTCTAATCATACATCATAACTTGTATAAAAAAAAATTACATCAATTTCATATTCACTTGCATTAACTTTGGATTTAGCAATCTTCCTTTATACCTTGCTAATTTACAAATATTTGCCTAGTAAGTTTTCATGCCTTTATACACTTTGCCAAAATACAAAATTAACTTTTTCCCACTTAGAGTTAACATCTACGATATCATCACTAATTAGTTAATTAATTATTTTGTCAATAAAATAACTCCTTAACACAAAATATCCAATTTCTCATCATGCTCTATTCTTCTTGTACACTATCATGACTATTAAAATAATCACAACTTAGTTTTCACAATCCATACTCTCCTATACACTTGCATACATCATCATTATAATCTCAGGTAGTTGTATGTAACTCCACATGTGTCCATAATGTGCCTATAAAGCTTGCCAATCACAACTTCATCTGTTCTAGTTGATAAATTGCACAACACTTAGATAAATTTCTAAGTATAATTTTCATATCTTCATCTTTATCTTCTACCCACTTCATTTAACTAATGTGTTGCCTAAAAATGACAACATCAAGATTTCTAACCTAGCCATATTTCTATTAGTACTATAGTTAAAGTAAAACTTTAACAAGGAACCTAACTCTTAATCTAACTAAAACCCTAACATTGAACCTAATTAAATTTCCAAATCTAATAGAACTACTATAGTTAAATAATATTTTAAACCTTAACCTTAAAATTAAACCAAAACATAATTAAAATTAAATTTGATTTCAAATCCTCATCTAACCTATATTTGATTTCTAATTATAACATGCTACATAAATCATAACTTTTAGTCTAGTAAAAAAAACCTAATATAGTATATTTAATCAAATATATAATTAGATTTTCAAGTATGAATAGGCTCATTTAAATTTTTATAAATATGATTTACCTATTATTGAATTTAGAATGTAATATTGTTAAGTTTTATTTATGTTTTATAATATTAGTTAAATTATACTTCAATATTAATTAGTTTCATTTAGATTGTACATAATTTTTGATGTAGTGCAAGGTAGGAGAATCACCTAATGAGATGTCCTAGCCCCTTGTAAATAACCACACAATAGAAGATCAACAACGCAAGATCTAATATTAAATCACAAATATTTATTTATAAAATAATTGTTTACATACAATGTGTTGAGCTATAAGGCCTTCTTGGTTATGACCAAATACAAATCAAGTAATAGTTTTGTGAGATCCCTCAAGATCCAATCCAATAACTAGCTAGTCTAGATACACACTATGGTAGGAACCTCCCAGAAATACCTAAACTTATGCTTGCAAGGCCATCAAGCAAACTCCTTGTTTCTAAACCACAACCACTAGCTCTTCTCACAAACTCACAAATCCACCACAATCTTGGTGTAAATTTCCTCACATTCAATGCTCTATCCATAGACTTAGGAAAAATCACTCCTCTGCTTCCTCCTTCTTGCCAAGCTTTGACTAAGAAGATATCACATCTTGAATCTTGAATGTAAATGCTCATATGCCTTGCCTAAATAGGAACTTACCACCCAAGATGTTACAAACACAACCAAAGTGGGATAAAAGGTAAATAAAAATACCTTAAAACAAATATTTAATTCCCACCCAAATATACCTAAGCACCACCATATGGCCTAACAGATACTAAATACATTATTTAAAGAAATGTCCACAAACTTCTAGAATTCTACCTACACACTTCGATAAATAGAATGACAACCATTTTAATTTATTTTTCTATTTATGCTATCTATGCATCTTGAAAATAGAAGTTCCTCTTTTTCTCCTTTTTCCCATTTTTATTTTTTGAAAATTAATTTTCCTCTAATTTTTGTCACATTTTGTCTCCTCTAGTTTTTTCTCTCTCTTTATTTTCTAATGCAAAATGCTCCTGCATCAATTTTATTTACATTCATTTAGATATTCATTTATATTATATACTAATTTTAGGTTCATTTAGATTGTACTAAAATTTTAACCTTCATTGAATGATCTTTAAATGTAAATTTTGATTAGATTAGTTTTAAAAGAAGTGTGTGTGTGTGTGTGTGTGTGTGTGTGTGTGTGTGTGTGTGCAAATCTTTATTTCCAGCTCTATTATTTTGGTTCTTTATATACATTCCATCATTATAGCCTCTAAAAGTCCTAATTCTACAAATTTTACCATGCATGGCCATTCACACATTGTATCATCACATAGATTTGCTAATACTAGATAGGATAGGCAAGCATTATTCACTTAGACCCTTCACCGATTATAATGTGTACTTGATGTACTTATTATAGTCAACATGATTTTCCTACCCTACAACATAGGAATAATTTGAATAATTAGAGATGAGTAGGTCTACATGATCAACACTACTCAAGGTTTTAATCCTTATGATAACATTAGTTTGGATACATTCTATGGCATGCTCCCTTAAAGTGTCAGTTGTTCTATGAAGTGGAGAGAGATACATGATCTAGTATCAGTTGATAGTATGAAGAACATGTTTGCATGTTAATGAAATTTTAATAAGGTTAGAGGGTACCATATGACATATTGTACTAATCCCTTGGTGGCACCATTTCTATATCCTTGATGGTTAGTTTTATACCACATGTGGTCATATAAGGATGTGTTCTACCCTTATTTCTAGAAATAATTATTTTCCAAATTTCACCTATATCAAGATGTTGATTATATAGATGTCCCTCACCATGTTGGGTAGGACCAAGGTAGGTTTTTAGACAAATTTAGGGACCCTAATGATTTGAAACCTATTAATAAGAAGAAATTGATTGGTCCAAACCATTTAGTGATTCTAAAATGTTTGGAGTTAGCTGCAATAGGAGATAGAGTTGTAGTTGATACACTTAGGGATGTTTAGGAGAGAATTGTGACTATTGTGAGTCTAGTAAAGAAGGTGGCTAGTGATGGGGTGCACATACATGACAAGCTTATGATTAAGATAGATATAGTTGGTTAGGATGGTGTACCATCTTTAGCTAGAGATGTGTATCATGATGTTGACATACCATCTCCACTAGAGGTCTTGATAGATTCTTTAGTAGACTATTTGAGGGAAATGGGATCATATTTTTCTACTAATCTTCTTTTAGCCTATCAAGATATTCACTTGTTAACTAGATATCTTCTTATTGCAGTGCCATCATATGTCATCAATTTTATCAGTGGTAGATCAGAGGCACTAGGTGGTTAGGGCTAGAAGGACATACCTACAACAACTACAACTCCACCATAAACCAAGTTGAGGAGGATGCCATTTTTCCTACCTAGGCAAAGTCATATTTCCCTTCTTACCCTCTATGATGATCACTATTTAAATATATACTCATGGATTTTATACTTGAATTATGAGATGTGACCTTTTTTTATGGTAACTTGGGTGACATAGGTAGACATATACTAGCCACAATGATGTCATATGGGGACCTACAGACACCTACCCACCTTATGAAACATGAGACAAAGGTAAAACTTTAGAAATGTGTCTATTCAATTTTTATACAATACTTTTTTAATTATTAATTTGAATGCATGTGACATATTTTTTTTTGTTATTTCATATAGGTCACATCTATAGCTTAGTAAAGTGGAGATGTAAAAAGGCTTCTCCACCCCTCATCCTAATTCACAAGTGAATTTATCTGTGCATGAGTTACTAATTATAAAGAATCAAGTACATTTAATTTATTATATATACACATGTACATGATGTTGTCTCTTGATTTAAAAAATATTTTAACTACTAGGAAGCTAAAATAAAAATGCATTTAAGGGAAGCTATCTCCTATGATGGATACATTTTGTTTAGAACATAGGACAACTATAAGGGTAAACTCCTCTTCAAGCTCTACAAAACCTAGGCGGGTGTACCTTAGATTACTTTATGTTAGCATTGCAAAAAGTCATAAATATCAATCTATATTAAGTAGATTAAAATCCCAAATTCTTCTATGTTCATGCAATGAAAAAGGCCTGAAATAGATAATAACATGACCTATGAGATTCACAAGCTAAGTGAGGGTATCTTTTTCAACTTTAACACATGAAAGGGAAAATGATTTTGATTATAAGTTGATTGTCAACATAACCCTGATATGCAACAAAAAGATACATGCAGATCCTATGATTGATTATTGCCCTATACATTGGGTATTCCACAAATCTCAACTTACATCTAGCTATCAATCATCAATCCAATCACTTTATTAAATATCTATATTCAAACTAAATCACATACTCATCAAATCCTTCCCTGAAATATGCATCCCTATCAAGATACATCAAGTATTTACTTGATTCTTTGAATCAATAGAAAAAAACATCTAAACATACAACCTAAAATGAGATGTAATAGGGATCCATGCTCTTTTACCACACATCACCAAGAAATTACAAACAATAAAGATAGGAGACAAGAATTTAGATGGAACTAATTTCATTTGCTACTTTTGTATTCATTTCTTTGAATCAAATACATTTAAGATTCATGAAAATAACTCACAAAACATCTAATAGATCAGAACTAAACACTATAAATTCATTAATGTTGTTCATACAAGAGAGAATACTAAAGAAAATTTTTGGAATCATAGCTAGAGCCAAGTTCAATAAACTAGAACCAACCCTGTACAAATAAAAAGAAGAAGAAGATATAGAGGAATGAAAATTGATGATTTGATCTACAAATGAAACTTTTCCACTTGAATCTCCATCCATTGATGAAGTAAAGTTTCTCTCCTCTCTCAACAACTAAAAATTGGATTACATCTCATCATTGTGCCCAAAAAACTTGCAAATATCTCTTCCAGAATGATGAGAAACTCCTTCTTGATAAAATATTAGATATTATATCAAAATGTTTCTAAAACCTTGACCAAACTAGTTAGGAGGCAAAATAACATCACCAACAGGACTCTCTCCAAGTTTGGCAGATACCCACTTCACCATTTTGTCACAAAATGGAACTAAACTATCTAACTAGAATATAGTAAAAATTGGAGTGCCTTAGAAATATATGGATATAACTTTCACTCACTGATACTTCTGAAAAGATTTAATAGAAAAAATTGAAAGTAGACTTTGAGATCTTTCTAACAATATTTAACAATCCTATGTTGGGGTCCAGGGTGTCCACTTCAAGTTGCTAGTTCAAAAAGAGGATCAAGCCCTAAACTTTGCAAATATTTCATTTAAATATAGGGTATAAACTTCATAAATAATAATTTTTATTTAAATGAAACATGCATATTCATTGAGTAAAAAATATTAAGAATTGAATTTTTGAACAATTTAAAATTTTCCCTCTTTTGTCAATTTTGGTTCAAACCTATTTGATTGGCCTTGTGACACGTGACACCCTATGATTAGTTTTCCTAGTCCTTGTCACCTGCTCTGTCAACATCTGGTTGGGCCCTACTACCACCTAGGCACCACATGACACCTCCTTCTTGGTCTAACACTCAATATCATTTCTAGGCCCACCTCATCTTTCCTTTTTCACTAAGTGATGACTATTGATCTTGTGTCATGTGGAAAAATATTGTCTACTTATTAAAAACAACCCATCTTCCACATGTTGTGATGTTACTTTTTCACATTACACCTCAATGACTCACCACATCATTGTGACAATGTGAGCACTTGACACGTGTCATCCTCATCCAACTCACTAACTTGATCTGCATGCCATATGTCACTGCACCACATCACTGCCATTGCCACATGTCATCTGGTCACATTTTTGCATACCTTTTTACCTATTGCCACATCACTAGTGATAATACAATGACTTGCCAAGTGTCTACCTTATCAATGCATTCACCTTGGGATGCATGTCAAGTGTCATGTTCTACTTCACTATCAGTCTACCATGTCATCTATAGTCACATGCACATGATTGGTCAAAATTTATTCAAAGTTCATTGAACTAGCCATTTGGGTCCCATAGGTTTACTTTAGGCTTTAAGTCCATAGACAACCTTTAGACATTTTCCTTTTGTGTGCTTAGTTATTAAGAAAAATTAAAACATAATTACACATACAATATGGGACTAAAAATCAAGTTACCTCTCCAATAAGAAATGAGACATGCATTTTCAAAAACTTTAGGGAGTATATGCATTGTCTGCATAGTAAAATTTCTCGTCAACTATGCCCAAGATTCCTCCTCTTCTTACAAATCAAATTAATCTAACTCCAACCTATGGTGATTTGTAAAATCTCATAGTTTATTCATTTGAGAAATTTAAGTAGCATCTTACCATGACTCACACATTGCATTTGCAGAAGGTTAAGAGGGTGTAATGTCTCCAATCTATCTTAAAATGGAAAGCACTTCAGTATTTCATTTATTTTTGAGAATAAATGCCCAAGGTTAATGAAATAAATTAAATTCAGACATAATTTTCTTTTTCACCCTCCATAATTTTTAATGGCTAGGCCATGCAATCTACACCAAATTAGCAATAACATGTGCATCTATTTTAATCTAGCTCCTCTACCTTTGGACGATGAAGCAATCCATGCTGCTTTCTTTTACTAAGTAATGGCCCAAAGTTGTGCTTTTAAAATTAAAAAACTCAATCCCTCTACCATCATGATAGCATTCCTATCTATGATAGTGCTTTTCTAATACATCTAAATGGTGGATTAAGGAATTTAGTCAAGCCCTCTAAGTATTCCTTAGCATTTAGCTATGATTCAATTATTTCTCCTTAATACATTGGTTCAAAACACCTACACCCTCCTTAGTCAACATAGTGACTTCTACTTGTGTAATAGAGAGTGATGAAAGAAAGACTCCATTAATTTCTCTTGCATTTTTCTTGTAAGGGACATCATCACAGAACATTGCACTAGAGGTGTGTCTTTTAAATTGGCGAGAGGATTTGTCTATATTTAACTTTGATCTCTGACTGACTTCTATACACATCCCTAAGACCATGTTTTAGATTTACCAAAGCATAAAATAAGAAACGAAAAATAATTACTATTAAAATAATATATTCTCCATATTGTGTTTTCCTTGATGGGTTAGTTTGTGGTGACTTATCAGGGAAATATTGGACATACTTCATAAGTCTTTGGGGCTTTTTGGTTTTATTAGGATTGTGGGCTAACATGTAATAATTAATTATAAACTTAAAGTAGTAAAAACACTTGTATAAAAGAGCTTAGGGTTAGGGGTTTTCATTATGGGTGATGCAAAAATGGCTTCTTGTGGTGGTATTGAGCTCTAAGGGATTATAGATTGTAATTAGGTTGTAAGCACTAGATCATCATAATATTAGACTTGCTAATTGTTCAATGTAGCCTAGGGTTTGGGTGAACCACATTAAATCTTGTTGTCTTGTGTTCTTTTTTGTACAATTTATTATTTTATGATATTGTTTATATTTTCATGTAATTATTATTTCTATCTATGGTTTAAATCATAACAAGTGGTATCAGAGAGAAGTTATTTTTTTAAATATATTCTCTGTAGGAAAGTCTCATGGTTGAGTGGGAGTCTCACAATTGAGTGGGAGCAATGGTAGACAAGGGTAGATTGAAGGTGGAGAAGCTTAATTGGTAGAACTTTTAGTTATGGAAAATTCAAATGGAGGATTATCTTTATTAGAAAGACTTATAGAAGCTATTGGGAGGAAAAGCAAAGAAATAGGGAACTATGACAGATGAGGACTGGGAGATTTTAGATAGAAAGAAACTTGGAAGCATTTGGTAATTCTTGGCACCATCATTAACATTCAACATTACAAAAGGGAAGACATCAGAAGAGTTAATGGTAACCCTAGAAAAATTGTATGAAAAATCCTCACTTCAAATAAGGTATTTCTCATGAAGTGTTTATTTAATATGAAGATATCAAAAGGTGGATTTGTTGTGGATCATTTGAATGAGTTTAACACTATTACTAGTCATTTATCTTCTGTGGGTATTAATTTTGATGAAGAAATTAGGGCTCTCTTGATTTTGTGTTCTTTTCCTAAAAGCTAGAATGGATTGGTAATGGTTGTGAGTAATTCTATTTTTGGATGTAATACCCTAAAATTTGATGATGTTATTGGTGTTATTCTGAGTGAGGAAACTCATAGGAAAATCTTAGGTGTATCTATATTAGGAAGTGCTTTGAATGCACAAAAAGAAGAGGTAGAACAACTAAGAGAGGAAATATTCTTGGAAATCATGAGAAATCAAGAGGAAAGTTGAAGTGAAAGAGGTATCAATCTAGAGGACCAAGAGCTTGCTGGTACTATGGGAAACCAAGGCATAAGAAGAAAGATTGTTGGACTCAAAAGAACAATGAAGGAGATAAACCAGAAGGGAACAAGGAGGAAAATGTTGTAATTAACAAATCCAAAGACAATGATTTTCTTCTATCTTTAGAAAGTGTTGATGATTCAATGATTTTAGATTCTGGTGTTTCAATTCATGCTACACCGCATAGATGTTATTTTATTGATTATGTCTAAGGGGATTTTGGGCTTATTTATTTGGGGGATAATGAAACCTATTAGATTTTTGGAAAGGGAAAAGTTAAGATTAAGTTGTAGAATGGAAATCATTGGTTACTACATGAGGTAAAACATATTCTAAGGTTGAGTAGGAATTTAATTTATGTAGGGCAACTTAGTAATGAGGGTTGTGTAGTTACTCTTAATGATAAAAAATATGAGATTTCAAAAGGTTCCCTTGTCGTAGCAAAAAGTGTGAAAGTAGGAACCTTATATATTTGTATAGGTCATATTATTCCTTCTACTTTAATTATTTAAGAGAAAAATGAATATTTACGAATAGTTGCTACAGTTTAGCAAGGAGAATAGACAATTGTTGTAGATTTTGATCTAGTGCTATGGCACAATAGACTTGGGTACATGTGTAAGAAAGGTATGAAAGTACATAATTCATTCAAATCAAGTTTTAACAGGTCTGAGATGTGTTGATATGGATTTTTGTGAAAGTTGTGTGTATGAAAAATAAAAGAGAGTGAGTTTTGTGAAGATTGGGAAGGAAAAGAAAAGTGAGAAATTAGAGCTTGTGCATATAGATGTATGTAGACCAGCTTAGGTATCTTTCATTGGTGGCTCTCATTATTATGTTACATCTATTGATGAAACAACTAGAAAAGCATGGGTTTATGTCCTAAAAAATCTGATGTATTTCAAACATTTAAGAAATGGAATTGCTTGGTTAAGAATGAGACTAGTAAAAAGCTAAAATGACACAAATATGATAATGATGGTTAGTATTATAGTCATGAATTTGAATATTATTGCTTCAATAATGGTATTTGTAGATGGAAAATTGTTCTCAGGACTCCACAAGAAAATGGAGTAGCTAGATGCATGAATAAGACTATAATGGAGCGTGTAAGGAGCATGAGGTTGCATGCAGGGTTGCCCATAAATATGTGGATAGAGGCTGTGAATACTATTATATATTTAATTAATAGAGGTCCCTCTACTCTTTTGGGCTGTGGTATAATGGACTAGTAAGAAGTTGAGTTATTATTTTCTCAAAACCTTTGGTTTTGAAGCATTTTCTCATATAGATTCTGAAAGTAGAACTAAGCTAGAAGCTAAGTCAAAAAAAAATTGTATTTGCTAGATATAGCATGATGAATTTGTTTTTTTTTTATCTTAGATTGCTTTTGACAATTGAGTCTCAACACACCTAAGAAATTTTCTAAGTTGATGTTGAGTATAATATAGATGTTGAGTTACAATATCTGTCGAGCTAGAAATTCAATATGTGTTGAGTAATTTAGATGCCAAGCAGATAGACAGTTTCGAGCAAGTTTCAACTACTGAGTGACTAATAGATGCCAAGCCAGTATATTTTCCAAGTAAATTGTAGGTGTCGAGCAAAATAGAGAAACACATAATTTTTATATGTGTTGAGCATTAGTAACAAATAAGTGTTGAGTACCACAGAATTAGCATAAGAGTTTGTGCCCTCACAAACTAAGATGTAAACTATTTTTGAGATGACATATGATAAATCTCAAAGGATTAAAAAGATAAGATCCAATCTATTTTATTCCCTATGAAATTAACATGCAACCAATTAGAAAAATGGAAAGAATTGAGTGGGAAAGATGGATGAATCTCAATCATAGATTCATACCTAACCCTAAGTCATGAAACCTTTTTAAGGAGGTTGAAACCCCATAATTCAAAAAATGTATGAGAGAATATGTGAGAAGAGAATTAAAGAGAGGAATGACAAAGTAAGAGAGAGTGAAGAATAGAAGGGTGAAGAGTACATTCAAGGTGACTTAGAAAAATAGAGGAATTGCAAAATCAATGAATATAAAAATAGAATATCAACACTTCATATAGTATCATATCAGATCAAAGAGGATCATATCAAAATGGACTAAACATTGATCTAAAATCAGCAATTGAAGATTGCAAGTTTTCAAGTCAACACATTCTACTATACTTTTTGGCCATTGTATTAGGAGAATGAAAATCCTATGAAGATAGGTTGGCTTTATAGCCATTTTGTAAATCCTTAAATAGGGTGACATTCCAAGTGAATGTTTTGTAAATCCTTTAGATAGGTACACTTTTAATAGATTTTTGGATCCTTTAATAGGGTATGCCTCTCACAAGGCAAACCATTGATGATGGTCAAACTTTGTCACCTTGACAAGTTACATATTGCTACAGTGATAAGTTGTGGATGGCATCCCCACCCCAATTTTACTTTCTCATTTTGGAGGGTTTCTAGGTGATCAAATATTGTGTTATCTATTTTATGCATGCCTTTACTTTATGTTAATTAGAAATGTTACATACATGTATTTATTTTAGTTAAAAAATTTATAGCTTAAAGTTGGTACTTTTGATTCACCCCCCCCTCTCAAAAGTATTCTTCCTACCTATAAATTCTAACAATTTCTATCAGAGCCTAGTTCTTACAAGGACAAGCCTTATAACATGAAGAAAAGATCTAGAAATGGAAGTGTACAAGAACATTACAAAAAATCAGGAGATTGAAATACATCTCATTCTACATTCTCTAGTATAAGGTAGGGAGGAATTAAGGAAATCCCTAACGAGAAGAAAATAAATTGCCATAACTAAGAATGATACACAATACAAGGATATTAACAACACAAAAGTGTTTGCCAATGGATATTCTAAGGAGTTTGATGCAGAAATTGTAGACCTAATGGAGAAGAATAGAGCTCAAATAGAAGAGATTAGAACTCTCAAGATTGAACAAGAATCACAAGTCATGATGCTTTGTGAAGTGACTAAGTAGAAGAAGAGAGCCATTGAAGATAAACCTATGATAGAAGATTAAAGGTGAAACCTTTCTAATAGACTAGATTAAAAGTCAAGTGAGCTTGCAAGAGTTTCCAACATGCAAGTAGACACCCTAAGCCAAATGATGAATGCCCACCATGACCTGAATGTCAAGGACATTGAGATCTTTACACTAAAGATATAGAATGAAAAAATACAAAATGACTTGAGAAGAGAAAAATAAATTTTAGAAAGCTTGAACAAACCTAATGAAGCCATCAAGTACTTTGAATAGCTACTAAAATCACCAAGATCTAGTAATGACACTTTAGGACTAGGATATACCAGCACTGACGAAGGAGAGTCATCTAAGATTGTAAAAGAAAGAAGTGACAAATGTAAGAACACAAAAACTTACTTGTCATTTTTGTGGTAAAAAGGGGCATACCTCTAATGTGTGCAAGAGCAAGAACACCAATTAGTATGACAAACCTAAACACATGGGTCACTATCACAAGTGCAATAGGCAAGGTCATCAGGCACATGACTACAGGACTAGAACCATCAGGACACCAAGATTTGAAGGTAATTGCTACAATTGCAAGAATTATGGACATAGAGCCTTTGAATATAGATCCAAGCTTATGTGGACACCAAACTAGCTATCAAAGACAAATAGTCATAGACATCACTACAATTGAGACCACAACACTAGACAGAGCTATCACTATTATCAAGAATATTGACACATTCCTGAGAATTGCATAAGAACACACTTTAGTGGCAACTACAATAGGTGGCTTAGTCAAACCACTTGTTTCAGCTACCTAAAGATAGGACACATCAACAAATATTTCCCAACAAGATCAAAGGCACCCAACTCTGAGTTCAACAAAGGAAAAGGTAAAGTTGATGTTGAACATATCAAAGGAGAGATGAATAAGATATGGAAGAAAAGAGATGGAAGTAGCACATCCAATGGAGGGATTACTTTATTTAAAAGGTCAAGTGGTTACACTTCATTCAACTAAGCAAATGAAGGTATGAGGAATTGATATACAATGATTTATCATAAATCAGTTCCAAGACAAGTCAGTACTACAAAGGATATAAATAGCATAAATAAAGATGCAAGTTTTTTCACAAAATCTTTTATATTGGTATCAAGTATGAAAAGTTACCTTCAATTGCCAAGTGAAATCATAGTATGTTCCAAGTTGTCAGATAGAACTAGTGGAAGCTGAGTGAGTAGTTGTTGCCGAGTAAAACTATGCTAGTTGATGCCAAGCACGGGTAAATCCTTTAGCTATTGAGTAAAAGGAAAATTGCATTGATTCTAAGTAACACAAGAAAATGTATACAAGCTAAGTGGATAGTTGTATGAACACTAATCATTTAATGCTAGGTATTGAAGGATATTTGTTTGATTTTTTGACCATTTTTCATCATTCAAATGTAGAAAAAACAATGAGTAGAGTGAAGAAGCAATTTCAAGCAAAGGAAAAACATTCAAACAAATTTGAGTAGAGATTAAGAGCAATTTCATTGATCTAAAGGTATTTATTCGAGTGCCAAGCTTCAAAACAATGCTTGAATTCAATAAACCCTAGTTTGTGAAAATGGCATCTAGCTCTAGAAACCTTAAGGATAAGGAGCTATTTGAAGTTCAACTAGTTAGTAGGGATGTAAGATAGCCAGAATTCAAACCAATTCCTAAGGTAGCCTACAAGAATGATCCAGCCGGTACCCAATCCATCATTCCCCCTAAAGTAGTCATGGTTCAAGATTTTTGAAAATCCTTTAATTGCAAAGTAGGTGAGATAGGAGACATGGAGGTTAGGGAAGCATATGACAAACTTTGTGAGAATGGGGTATTGAAGGAAGAATTTGAAATTGTTGAAAGGAAGGGCTTCACCCATGACCTAAACTTCCCTACAATCTTTAAAATAGAATGGATCAGACTTGTATTAAGCAGAATTCATGATGGCTACTTATGGTTGGAAGGAGGACTAGTAAAGATAACCAAGAGAATCATTCACTGAGTCATAGGATATCCAACCCTAGATTGGCCAAAGACCTTGAGGAGTGATTCAAAAGAAGCCATAGAGAAGAACATTGGAGCTAAGTGGAATAAAAGAGGGATGACCATTGATATAATCAAAGATCCACTTGTAGAATTTTTAGTTAGGGTCATATGCCATAAATTCTACCAGTCAAGTTGATTGAATAGTGTACCCTACATTACAGTTGATGTAGGATATATAATTGTCAAGAAGGATCATACATATGATCTAGCTAAATTACAATTGCAACAAATCATGGAGAACATGGGAGCCATAAGAAGGTCAAAGAGTGCCCAATGTAAATTTGGATCAATTTTGATATGCATATTCTTTAATGTTCAGAATGAATTCCCTTCCTTTAGCAAGATAGGCTAGAAAACAAATAGATCAGTTGTTTTATAGATCAATGGATACATAGAGTAGATGGGGGCAAATTTTGAAACAATTTTGACAAGCTATTTTGAAGAATTTAAGAAGTCTATTAAATAGAAGCTTAGGATACCTATTTCATTAGTTGATCAGCACATCAATGACATATGTTTCCTTGTTGACATTGATTATACGTATATTCAAGCTACAGTGCCCAGAGTTAGATGGCTAAGGCCACTTGGCTATGAAATCAATATTAATGAAGCTTCAACAAAAATAATAGCTTTACTTGTAGAAGAATTCGATAAAAGTGCTCAACCCTTTGGAACTTATGATGTTATTAGATCTAATGTGGAAATGGAACTAAAGATAGAATCAGTTTTGAAAAAAGAAAGAAAGACTGGTGAAGAAGTTGAAGGCCAAATTTGGTGAGGGCACAATAGAAGGTGAAGAGGATGATGAAGAGGAAGATGAGGAAGAAGAAAAGCAAGATCAAGGGCCACATGCCTTGACACAAGGCATGGGAGAATACATAGAAGAAGGTGTCAAGGAAGAGAAAGCCGAGGAAGAACCTACTAAACCTCAACCAAAGAAAAGAAAAGCCTCCATCAAACCAGCTGCAAAGCCCAAGAAAGGTTCCAAGCCAAGCCCTACCAAGCGCACAACAAGAGCAAGCACTAGGGAAACCACTTAGCAAGTCAAAGCATAGGCCAAGGAGAAGAAGGTAATAGCACAACAAGGGCTAGCAAAGAAAAAGTTGAGAAGAAAGTATGTTGCTCAACCTGACTCTGATGAAGAGAAGACCAAGTTAGAAGATATAATCCAACTCAGAGTGGTAAGTCTGTCATGTCCCCTATTCAAATAATTAAAAAAAAATAAACTTTGTTAAGGCAGGCAGGCTCCAAAAAGGTGAAATTTCGGAAAAAGGGGTTAATCTTTGGAAAACAATGGACTAATAAATAAAAATTATTATTAAATTATATTTTATTAACCCCTCTTGGACGTGAGTTAGGGTTATGCCTCTTTAAAAAGGGTTTTGGAGGCATTTTGGGCTCATTCTACATCTTGATTCTTGCTAATTTTCTTGTTGTTCTTCAGAGGCTGCCAAACCTGTGGAGAAGGAGACCCAAGAATGGGAGTTTGCAGGTTTCCAGGAAGGCTAAGGACGGGAGTTTGAAGCCATTCCATGTGCATGCTCATACAGAGTTTGCCCTTGTGCTGAATAGTGCCGATTTGGGTGTTTTCGGGGATTGTTTTTGGTTTGAATTTGGGTTTTCAGTTGAGTGTTTCATATCAGTTTGGTTTGCTGTTGTATTTCAGACTTTATGATGTTAAAATAGAGCCGAATATATGTATTGGGTCATGATCAAACTTCTGAGATAATTTATGAGTGTTTTTTGGTGTTTCCGGGCATTTTGGTGTTAATTTTGGGAGCCCGATTGAGCATAGTTTTGCTCTACATTTGTGATCTGTTGTGTAAGGGCTGTACAAATCTGGAAATGTCATTTTGTAGGCTGTTATGCTGCTGAAATTTCTGTAAAAATGTCCATTTTCAGATTTATTAACAATTTGTGAAGTTGTGAAGTTTTTTGGCACTAATTTGGACATACCCGATTTGGGTTTTATTGGAGAATTGACAGATCTTTGTAACATTGGTTGTTTGATTTTAAAGTTCTGATTTGAGGCTGGAAATATCATAAAAAATTAGTAAAGGGACATTTCAGTGGTATCAGAGCCGTGATCTTGCCAGCCTGAGGGTTTGTAGAAGTTGCATGTCAGTTTTAACAACTACCCAGATCTTGCATGTCAAGTTTTGATAACTACCCAGATCTTGCATGTCATATTTTATGATTGCATGCAACTAAGTGAAAGAGAAAAAAGATATTTGCAGCGAGAAAAGAATAAAGAAATTGTGATCAAACCCCCAGTTGAAAGCAAAAGTACAAAATCCAAGGAAGAAAAAAGTATGGCTGATCCATATGAGATGGCAAAGAAATTCTTCCAAGACATCCAAAATACTCAGAAGCAAACAGTGGATGGTTTGGCGGAAACTAGAGAGGCTTTGCGAATATTGACAGAAAAATTACAAGGAATTGCATCTATTAATGAGAAAGGGAGCACTTCAGAGGAGCCGAGAAATGGGAGATCCACGCCATCTAAATCATCCAAATCTATTTTCTTGCCTGCAGATGAGCCACCAGTACCAAATCCAGCCATTAATCCAGTGGAAGAGGTTACAGGTAATTTGATTACATTAAGAGCTACTTACAATGGCTTAGATGATGACTTTCGTAGTTCAGTTCCTTTTAAAGAATATGTGGATATGATGAACGCTTTGATGCCCAAGAAAGAGAATAGGAGGGAGCATGACACAAGTGGAAGAGAGCTCAAAAATAAAATAAGCAAGTTTACAGCGCCTACTTTTGATGGAACAAATAAAATTTCAGCTAGAGCATGGCTACAAAAATTACAAACTTTCTTCACACTCAACCCCATGAAAGAGAGTGATGCTATTCAATTTGCAAGTCTACACTTGGAAGATGCAGCCTATGATTGGTGGTATCATGGAATGACTACTCAAGGTCACGATCAGGTAACTACATTTGAAGATTTCAGTCAAAGGGTGATAGATAGATTTGACCTCAAGGATGATGAAGAGTACTTTAAAGAATTGTCAAAGTTGAAGCAAACCAAATCAGTTAATGAGTATGTAGAAGAATTTCAAAAAGTGGCTGTTATGGTACCTGATATGAGTGAAAAGAGGATCGTTTATCTTTTTCTTGATGGTTTAGAAGATTCTGTTAAGGGTTTGGTTAAGGCTTTCTCACCCTCAACCTTACAGGAAGCTATCAAAAGAAGCTTGCAACTTGAAACGTGCGTGCCTATGAAATCAATCACTAATCAAAAACCCCCAAATCTTTGGCAACATAAGGGAAATTTTCAGAAAAAGACTCTCCCAACACTACCACCAAAAGATGTGACAAATGTGGCAAAAAAGAAGGTAGATGAAGAGACTAGGAGTGAATTACGAAGGAAAAAACTTTGTTTTACTTGTAGAGAACCATGGGTTCCAGGACACAGATGTTTGGGGAAAGGTCAAGTGCACTATATTGAAGTTGCTTCAGAATCTGATTCAGATGAGCATGAGGAATTTCATGATACTAAGGAGGAGGTAGAAGAAGAGAAAGTAAAAGAAATCAGCAAGGATGGCACTTTAGCAGCATTATCAGGAGTCCCAAGATACAATCCCTTCCGAATTCGAGGGGTACTAGCAGGGCAAAGGTTGACTGTTCTTCTTGATAGTGGGGCAACTCACAATTTTATTGATGAGGGATTTGTCATGAAAAGAGGGCTTAAAGCAGAAGATTTTGAGGGATTCAATGTTACTGTAGCTGATGGATTCACTATGCCTTACACACGGGTGGTGAAACAACTCAAGATGACCTTAGGAGATTATGAGTTATGTGATGACTTCTATGTGGTTGGTATTGGGGAGACAGATCTTGTATTGGGTGTTCAATGGTTGCACTCTATCGGAGGCTATTACATGAACCATCAAACTATGGAGTTTAAATTTCATTCCAATGGGAAAGAAGTCATATTGAGAGGGTTATCAAATGGAGCACCTAAGGCGGTCTCTGCAAAGAGGATGGAGAGGACTTTTCGAAGAGGACAAGTAACATGGGCAGCAGGAGTCATAATCCAACCAACAAGCTCTCCCAAGAATCAAGGTAATTTCCATTTTGAAATTCAAAATATTCTTGATAAGCATAGTATAGTTTTCAATGACTTGCCTCCAGGATTACCACCAGATAGAGGTTTTGAGCATGTTATAGAGTTAGAACAGGGTGCCAAACCAGTTATAACAACCCCATACCGCCATCCAAGAGGTTATAAGGAAGAAATTGAAAAAACTATTAAAGAACTCCTGGACATGGGATTCATAAGGCCTAGCTCTAGTCCATTTGCATCATCTGTGGTACTTGTCAAGAAAAAGGATGGTACAATGAGAATGTGTATAGACTACAGGGCTCTAAACAAGAAGACCATAAAAAATAGGTATCCCATACCACGCATAGATGAACTCATTGATGAGTTACATGGTGCTGTATACTTCTCAAAAATTGACTTAAGATCAGGCTACCATCAAATCCGAATGAGGAGTGAAGATGTGGAAAAGACTGCTTTCAGATGTCACTATGGGCACTTTGAATTTCTTGTTATGCCATTTGGACTCACTAATGCACCAGCAACATTCCAATCTTGTATGAATAAGGTATTCAGTCAGCATCTTCGAAAATTTGTTTTGGTATTTTTTGATGATATCTTGATATACAGTAAAACATGGGAAGAGCATCTAAAGCACATAGACACTATTTTGGGAATCTTGGAGCAGCAATCCTTCTATGCTAAGCTATCTAAATGTGAGTTTGGTTTGACAGAGATCTTATATTTGGGACATATTATAAGCTCTAAAGGAGTACAGGTTGATCAACAAAAAATCCAGGCAATTTTGGATTGGCCTCCACCCACTAATCTTACACAGTTGAGAGGTTTTTTCGGGTTGTGTAGCTACTATAGGAGATTTGCGAAGGGATTTTCTCAGCTTGCTGCCCCCTTGACTGATTTGACAAAGAAAGGAGCTTTTGTTTGGACAGAAGAGGCACAAAAAACATTTGATAAGCTTAAGGAGGTAATGAGTTCATGCCCTGTGCTTGCAATTCCAAATTTCTCTTTACCTTTTGTTGTTGAATGTGATGCTTCAGGAGAAGGTATAGGGGCTGTCCTAACTCAAAGGGGACATCCAATAGCATTTGAGAGTCGAAAATTAAATCAATTAGAGAAAGGGTACTCCATCTATGATAAGGAAATGTTGGCAATCATGCATGCACTTCATAAGTTTAGACAATATTTGGTATGTGGGAGATTCATTGTAAAGACAGACCATAATAGCCTCAGGTTCTTCTTGAACCAAAGGGATTTGAATGATCGTCAACAAAAATGGGTAAGCAAATTGCAAGCTTATGATTTTGATATTGAATACATGAAAGGAAAGAATAATGTGGTTGCTGATGCTCTCTCAAGAAAGCCCACTTTGTGTTCCTTATCATCTATCTCTGCTGATTGGAAAGTCTCCATAATTTTAGAGTATGCTAAAGATTCATTTGCCACCAAGATTTTGGATAAGTTAGTGGATGATAACAGGTACAAGGTTGTTGATGAATTGATTTATTACAAGAACAGGATCTTCTTAGTACCAGGGTCAAAAACTAAGGAGAGGATATTGAGGGCTTTTCATGACACACCTTTGGCTGGTCACCAGGGATACTTCAAGACATACAGGCAAATTCGAGAGCGGTTTTCATGGAAGGGTATGAAGGAGGATGTCCTTAAACACATTAAGGAATGTATGGTATGCCAACAAAGCAAGAGTGAGCAAAATTTTCCTGCAGGGTTGTTGCAGCCACTTCCTATTCCTGAACAAAAATGGGAAAGTATTTCCATGGATTTCATCACTGGGTTGCCCAAGGTTCAAGGTAAGGATTGCATATATGTGGTGGTAGATAGACTAACTAAGTATGCACATTTCTTTCCTATCACATCTGATTTCAAGGCATCACAAGTGGCTGAATTGTTCTTCAAGGAAATTTTTAGATTACATGGTTTGCCTAGAAACATTGTTAGTGACCGGGACAGTAGATTCCTTAGCTCTTTTTGGAAGGAGCTCTTTCATTTGGCAGGAACTGAACTCACTCCCAGTACTAGCTATCACCCTCAAACAGATGGACAAACAGAGATAGTTAATAAATGGATAGAAGGATATTTGAGGAACTATGTTTCAAATCAACAACATGCTTGGGTGAAATGGTTACACCTAGGGGAGTATTGTTACAATACATCTCATCACATGTCTATTGGTATGCCTCCTTTTCGTGCTCTTTATGGTTACGATGCCCTTTCCTTTGTTGATCTAATACTTTCCGATAGCAGAGTACCCGCAGCAAGTGATTTCATCAAGCAAAGCCAAGACATAATAAGGTCCCTCAAGGATAATCTACAACATGCACAAAACCAACAAAAGATATATGCTGACAGGAAAAGGATTGAAAGATCTTTTGAGGTGGGAGATTTGGTATTTGTTAGGTTGCAGCCATATAAGCAAAGCACCTTGAAGAGAAGCAGGGCAGAGAAACTCAAGCCAAGGTTCTATGGGCCTTATAAAATCATCAAGAAGGTAGGAGAGGTAGCTTATGAATTGGAGCTCCCACCAAACAGCAAAATACATAATATTTTTCATGTATCTTGCTTAAAGAAGGTTATAGGCCAGCAAACCATAGTATCTACAGAATTACCACCTCTTGATGATGAAGGGAAATTAGTTTTGATACCAGAAGAAATTTTGGATACAAGAGAGAAAAGGTTGAGAAATAGGAGCATCATAGAGCATTTGGTCAAATGGAAAGGATTACCACTAGAGGATGCAACTTGGGAAGGAGAACATATTCTTGAGAATTCCAACCTTCATTGCTTGAGGACAAGCAATATTTGGGAGGGGAGGACTTGTCATGTCCCCTATTCAAATAATTAAAAAAAAATAAACTTTGTTAAGGCAGGCAGGCTCCAAAAAGGTGAAATTTCGGAAAAAGGGGTTAATCTTTGGAAACCAATGGACTAATAAATAAAAATTATTATTAAATTATATTTTATTAACCCCTCTTGGACGTGAGTTAGGGTTATGCCTCTTTAAAAAGGGTTTTGGAGGCATTTTGGGCTCATTCTACATCTTGATTCTTGCTAATTTTCTTGTTGTTCTTCAGAGGCTGCCAAACCTGTGGAGAAGGAGACCCAAGAATGGGAGTTTGCAGGTTTCCAGGAAGGCTAAGGACGGGAGTTTGAAGCCATTCCATGTGCATGCTCATACAGAGTTTTCCCTTGTGCTGAATAGTGCCGATTTGGGTGTTTTCGGGGATTGTTTTTGGTTTGAATTTGGGTTTTCAGTTGAGTGTTTCATATCAGTTTGGTTTGCTGTTGTATTTCAGACTTTATGATGTTAAAATAGAGCCGAATATATGTATTGGGTCGTGATCAAACTTCTGAGATAATTTATGAGTGTTTTTTGGTGTTTCCGGGCATTTTGGTGTTAATTTCGGGAGCCCGATTGAGCATAGTTTTGCTCTACATTTGTGATCTGTTGTGTAAGGGCTGTACAAATCTGGAAATGTCATTTTGTAGGCTGTTATGCTGCTGAAATTTCTGTAAAAATGTCCATTTTCAGATTTATTAACAATTTGTGAAGTTGTGAAGTTTTTTGGCACTAATTTGGACATACCCGATTTGGGTTTTATTGGAGAATTGACAGATCTTTGTAACATTGGTTGTTTGATTTTAAAGTTCTGATTTGAGGCTGGAAATATCATAAAAAATTAGTAAAGGGACATTTCAAAGTCATGCATCTAAATCTAATTTAGAAAACATTTATGATAATATTAAGGGTAATGCTAACTTGACAGGCTTGAAAAGGGTTGATTTTGGTAAGTTTAGTAGAGAAGAGAAAAAAATGGTGGAAGAATTTGTCTACACCATGATGTCCAAGTTCAAGACAAATCCACTTGAACTTGACAACTCAATACTAAAAAATTTGTATTCAATTATTGAAAATAAATGGCATTACTACGTTAGCATAGAAAAGGAAATAAGAGAATCTACCTTAGCTAGGGTAATGCCTAAGCTAAAAAAAGGTTAGATCGCTAAGGTAAGAAAAAAGCATGGGAGTAAATTATATCTGAAGTATAGAGCCTTCAAAATTCTTTAGAATAACATTGAAGATGTTGTAAATAAATCAACAAAAATATGGAAGTTGATATATGGATTAACAATAGTAAAACCAAGAGAAGAGGATCCCCTTGAAGATGAAGACAATGAAGAAGAATATGAAATTGACAAGGAGGAGGAAGCATAGAAAGAGTCAAGGGAAAATATAGTGGAGGAGACACAACAAAGAATAGAGAAAGTGGCAACTGCTGAGGAGGTAGCAACAAGAACAAAGTGTGCAAGACACACAACTGCCACCCTTGAGCACTCCACATGATACCACCACACCTAAAAATACAATAACTATAAAGGATGTCCTTGAAATCTTTGGTTAGAAAATCAATCCATTTACTATAGAGGATCTGAAAAATATTCTTGACCAAACTACATTGCAAGCACAATTGTGTAAAAATCCAATTTTGGTCAATGTGGAAGAATTACAAAAGGCTATAGTTAAAATCATAAGGGATAAGGTGAATCCACAAGAACCACCTTCTCACATCCCTATGACCATAAGTGGACAACCAATAGTGCAAATAATAGAAGACACATTTCAAAAGGTTGACTCCACAGTTCAAGTCTTGATGATTGAGCAAAAGACATAGGGTACAGAGGAGACAGAGCCTACAAGGGAGCAAACAAGACAAATAGATACATCTATCTCTATAGCACAAGTACAAGGTGTAGCCCCATAGATCATAGTAAACATTGGTAAGGGGCAAGAGGCAATAAAAACATTGGTAAATTTATGTACAATAGGGACTCCAACAATTCTTCAAAAGCCGAACACTATTGCCATGCCACTACAAATATTTGTACCAAGCTTAAGCTAAATAAGAGTAGCAAGGATACTTTAGTATGGAGATCTTGCATTAGATGAGGACATAGTCATTCCCAAGTATGACAATGAAACTATGAACATTGATCAAATCAATGAAGTGCAAGAGGCACTAGAAAGGAAAAAGAAGCAAGAGATACTCATAAATGAGTATAAACAAAGGCAAGCATTAATTGAAATAAAAGACATCTTTCTAGATGCATTTAGCTTGCAAACACCTGATGAAACTAAGCCCATTATGGAGCAACTATCTAGTATATTGGACCAAGTATAAAATGAGGACCTTGATACAAACACCAAACTATTAGAATGGTCAAAAAAGAAGTTTCAAACAAAGGTGAATGAAATAATATCTAGTAAGATAGCACTATCATAGGTAGAGCTTACAAAGAAAATTGAAAAGGGAAAGGTAGTACTTGCGAACATATTCTCATTATACTCTAAATTGTGTGACCCATCAATTTCATACAAGAAACCAGCTAGCAAATAATGATCTTGGAGAGGAATTTAAAGATATGAAGCATGCAACTTCCCAAAGATCTAGCTCAGAGTGAGAACCATTTTAACACTATGCTTCACACACAAAAAAAATTAGCTATGTTGGTAGCAGACAAGGCAACTACAAGACCAAATTAATCGAGATATAATTTGCAATAACCCCACATATGGAAATTTTGTAGAAAGAACTAGCCTATGCTGAAAATGTGTTAAAGAAAGATGCCAATCTTTCTACATTAGAAGGCCTAGTTCACATTGCAGCAGAGTTACCCATCTAGATAAAATCACTAGAAATTACACTATAGAATTAGGATGCTACTCTAAGGATAGTAATGGAGGTAAATAAATCCTTTTTGGAAAAATATTTAGTTAATGTATAGACTCCTTTGACATAAGTATCAAAAAGGGGGGAGATAAATTTTGGGGAGATAAATTTTGAGGGGGAGAAATAGAAAATCCAACGGGAAACTATAACTACAAGGTAAGATATGTGAAATTGGGGGTTAGAACAGAGCAGATAAGAGAAAGAATGATAAGGCAAAGTATATTAGAATCAACATGAGACAAATCTAGCATGAGAAGTTTTGGATACAACAAAGGCACATCAACTTAGGGGGAGTTAATTTTGAGGTATAAAATCCTTCACAAAATTTTCAACAATTTTGAAGTTTTTATACTCAAAGAAATTACATTCATCAAGTATAGTTAAGTGTTTTTGACACTCATGTCAAAGGGGGAGATTGTTGATCTCATATTGGTTTTGACAATTGAATGTCAACACACTTAAGAAATTTTCTAAGTTGATGCTGAGTATAATATAGATGCCAAGTTACAATATGTTCTAAGCTAGAAATTCAATATGTGTCAAGTAATTCAAATGCCAAGTAGATAGATAGTGCCGAGCAAGTTTCAACTACCAAATGACTAATAGATACCAAGATAGTATATGTGCTGAGTAAACTATAGGTGTTGAGCAAGATAGAATTTCTATACGTACTGAGCATCTATAATTAGTAAGTGTCAAGTAACATAAGACTTTGTGCCCTCAAAAACTAAGATGTAAACTATTTTTGAATTTACATATGATAAATCTCAAAGGATTAAAAAGATAAGATAAAATCTATTCAATTCCCTATGAAATCAACATGCAACCAACCAGAAAAATGGAAAGAATTGAGTGAGAAGGGTGGATGAATCTCAATTGTAGATTCATACCGACCCCTAAGTCATGAAACCTTTTTAAAGAGGTTGAAAGCCCATAATTCAAAAAAAATTGTATGAGAGAGTATGCAAGAAGAGAATTGAAGAGAGGAATGATAGAGTGAAAGAGAGAATAGAATAGTACATTCAAGGTGACTTAGAAAAATAGAGGAATTGCCAGATCTGTGAATATCACAATAGAATATCAGCACTATGTACAGAATCATATCAGATCAAAACGGACTAAACATTGATCTAAAATCAACAATTGAAGATTGTAATTTATTACGTCAACACATTCTACTATACTTTCTAGCCATTGTATTAGGAGAATGAAAATCCTATGAAGATAGGTTGGTTTAATAGCCATTTTGTAAATCCTTTAATAGGGTGACATTTCAAGTGAATGTTTTGCAATTCCTTTAGATAAGTGCACTTTTAATAGTGTTGGAGCCTTTAACAGGGTAGGCCTCTAATAGGGTAGACCATTGATGATGGTCAAACATTTTAACCTTGACAAGTTACATATTGATGTAGTGATAAGTTATGGGTGTCATGCCCACCCCAGTTTTACCTTCTCATTGTGGAGGGTTTTTGAGTGATCAAATATTGTGTTATCTATTTTCATGCATGACTTTACTTTCATGTTAATCATAAATGCTACATACATGTATTGATTTTAGTTAAAAGTTTTATAGCTTAAACTTTGGTACTTTTGATTCACCCTCCTCCCCACCCTGCCTCTTAGAAGTATTCTTCCTATTTGTAAATTCCAACAGCTTTAGGATTTTGAAATCATAAAATTGTTAGAAATAGGGATGTCATATTCAATGAGAAAGTGTTGTACAAAGATCGATTGTAGCAACATGAGAAGAAAGAAGATGGTTATGGAGTGCTAGATGATACTCCAAATGATGATGTTCCAACAATTTCTCATGATCTGTAACAACCACAACCACAAATACCACACACCCTAGTGAAAGTTAGATGGTCAACAAGGCTAAGTAGACCTCTAGAAAGATTTTCTCCCTCTTTGTACTCTATTTTACTAATAGGTGCTAGTGAGCTTGAATGTTATGATGATGCTATACAGGTGTATACTAAGATTTAGTGGGAGTCTTCAATGGAAGATGAAATGGATTCCTTGCTGAAAAATAAGACTTGGGATTTATGAAAATTGCCTATAGGTAAACAATATTTACAGAATAAATGGGTTTATAGGATGAAAGAAGAGGATGGAGGTAAGACAATATTTAAAGCAAAGTTAGTGTAAAATGATTTGCATAAGAAAAGGGTATTGATTTTGAAGAGATATTCTCTCTAGTTGTTAAAATAAGTCCTATTCATATTATTTTAAGTAATGTGGCTACTAAAGATTTGCATTTTGAGTAGCTTGATGTTAAAAAAAGCTTCCTTCTTGGTGATTTGGATGAAGAGATATCTATGGATTTGAGGTCAAAGGCAAGGAAAACTTAGTGTGTAGATTGAAGAAAAGTTTATATGGCTTGAAGCAAGCACCTCAATAATGGTATCTAAAATTTGGAAATTTTATGCATGAGTATCGATATAGTAGGTGTCATTCAGATTATTATGTTTACTTTAAGAGCTTGGATGATGACTAATATTATTTTATGTTTATATGTTGATGATATGCTTGTAGTTGGGTCTAACATGGATCACATTAAGGAGCCAAAAGAATAGTTACCACATTCATTTTCTATGAAGGATTTGGGGGTAGGAAAAAAAATCCTTGGTATGAAAATTTACAAAGATAATAGGAACAGAAAATTGACATTATCTTAGGCTAATTATATTGAGAAGGTGTTGCACTATTTCTCTATGAAGATTGTTAAAGTTGTTAGCACACCTTTAGATGGTCATTTGAAGTTGACTAAGGAAATGTGTCCAAACACACAAGAAGAAGAGGATAAGATATCCAAGGTACCCTATACTTCAGCTATAGGAAGCTTGATGTATGCTATGGTATGTATGAGGCCAAATATTGCACATGTAGTGGTAGACATTAGCAAGTATATGAGTCATCCAAGAATTGAACATTGGAATATAGGAAAATGGATTCTTAGAGTTGGCATATGTTGACTCAAATTTGGCAAGGTATATTGATACTAGGTGGAGTAATGTAGGTTATCTATTTACTATTGGTGGGGTAGCCATAAGCTGGATTTCTCATTTGTAGAAGGTTAATACTTTAACCACTATAGAGGCAGAGTATCTTGTTGCTAAAGAGGTAGCTAGGAAGATGATATGGCTTCAGTTCCTCTTGGAAGAATTGTGACACCCTCAAAAAAATAATTATTTATTTATAGATAGTCAAAGTGTCATTAATCTTGTGAATAATTTTTCTCTACATTCAAAGACAAAACACATATAGTTGCAATGCCATTTCATTCAGTCAGTTTTGGATGATGGATAGTTATAACTAGACAAGATACATATAGATAGCAATCCTGTAGGTATGTTTACAAAGGTAGTGAAAAGAGAGAAGTTGAACTCTTCTTCAAGTTTAGGTTGTCTTCTAGACTGAATAGAGTAAAAGAAAAATTGAGTCCAGGGTGGTTTGGCCCAATGGGAGCCCCATGTGGTAGCAGTAGTGCTATAGGATCAGTCTCCAAGTGGGAGATTGTTGTCTAGTGCAGAGCCTAATCAGTCCCCAAGTGGGAGATTGTTAGTTTGTAGTGACCGATTAGGAAATTACAGTACATACTTCATAATTATTTGGAGTTTTTTGGACCCTATTTTATTAAGATTTTAAGCAGACATGTAATAATTAATTATAACCCTTAAGTGGTAAAATACTTGTATAAAAGAGCTTAGGGATAGGGGTTTTCATTATGGGTGATGCAAACATTGCTTCTTGAGGCAGTATTGAGCTGCAAGGGATTATAGATTGTAATCAAGTTGTAATCACTATCTATCATAATAATATTGGACTCGCTATTTGGTGGATGTAGCCCATGGTTTGGGTGAACCATGTTAAATCTTGATGTCTTGTGTTCTCCTCTATGTGATTTATTATTTCCTAATTTTTTTATATTTGCATGTAATTGTTATTTATGTTTGTGGTTTAAATCCTAGCATGGTGAGTATATCAAGCACTACTCTATTTTTAAATTGTAATGTCTCCCTTGAGTTTTTCATTGTACATTATGCACCTATGGTCATAGTAGAAAATAATTTGGAAGAATGATGAACTGGTTGTGTCTAATCTCAACTTGCAATACATCATCTACTTGTAGAACTTCAGCACACCACTATGTCTTGTGATCAGGTGCTCCTTTATTGCTTCCTTGGAAATAATTTCATCTTACATGGTTTGAAATCAAGCCCCAAGAACCTCAATTTAAAAACAACTTCAAACTTTGTAACATGCCAAAAGGAAAATAGTATAATCATACTATGGGGATTTTTAAACATTTCATTTGTCCTTATTGTATTGACTGGGCTTATTGGAATGACATTTGATGATGGAAAAATTCTATTTTTCATTGAAGCCATGATAGTTGTGACTATTTGACTCCTCGTTTCCCTTACATTCCATCTTAATAATGAAGAGTTTGTAATATATATTAGATAACAAGATTTCTATCTTCTTCATTTTCTCAAATCTCCTATACTCTATCATTTTTCTTGGTCACTTCCCATCACAATTTAACAAAAATCCTTTTATTAATACCAATGTCCATTTTCTTAGTATTCAAATTAACCTCTACATACTCAACACAAAATGCATTTGGAAGATATTGCATTACAACTAACCTTTGGTAAGAACCAAAATGATTTGTTCCATACATTCTAGTTTCAAATTTGGCATTTCTAATCATATGTGTAACAAATATCTTGTAAATACAACACTTCTCATCATATCCCACCAGTAAATATCTATCCAGCTAGGTCAAATCAATATCAAAAAACCACAATTCCTTATTAATTGAAATTACAGTTCCTTCACGAGGAAAGTTGGGTCACAAAGTGACCTAAGCATTTTTTTTTTTTTTAAATTTTAAATTCTTGACATTTGGAACCAACCTGAGTATCCTCCTAGTGTTGAATTGAATCAAAATTGATCACTAGTTTAATATTTGAACCTCATTTCATCTATTTATGTAATCTATCATTTTTGTGCTAAGGGCCTCTAATTCTAGGTTTAAAATTTTACTAACATCTAACCAAGCCCTAAAACTTTCCAATTGTGTCCTCTAGTGAAAACTCTTCTAGTCTGAAAAGAATTGGCTTATGATGATCATTCAGTCAAAAGATATTGCTTAACAAATTTTCCCTTTTCAAACTACTTTCCATAAAACATGTTAGAGAACAATAAAAATTCAACTTGGTTTTGACTTTTAAAATTGATCAAATGACCACTTGGAGAAACCCAAACTAGGTATTGGTAGATTTCATGTGAGGAGTATAAATATGCAATTTGAGATCATGATGAATAACTAGCCATATTTGACAAGTGCTCAAGATTGGGCTCTGGGAATTGCAGATTTGGACCTGTTAAGAGATAGATTTTTACAAACAAAATAGACCTAGGAAAGTATGCACATGAATTCGTCAAAACTTGTAAACTAACTCAATTGAAGTAATTTTAAGTCTAGAACATAGTGTTACAATTAGTTTTGTCTTTATATATCATGGTTTTCAAATCATAACATCTCAAATAGGATCTTTAATCAATTTGCACATGTAGTTACAAGTAGGACCCTAGAAATTGCATTTGAAATCACATTTGGTAACTAGTCAAACAAATTTTTCATAAGATCAAATCTATAACATAGCATGTCTCTAACCCATAGAACAAAATGAAAAAATAATTTCTTCAATAGGGTCAACTAGGTCAAAGTTACCACTAGTCAAATAGGGCTATTGTAAATTTTCAAAAAGGGCAACTAGGTAGTTTTGAGTTTTTGCAAATGGAATCATTTTGGGAAAAATCATCAAAAGAATTCATCATACCTTAAAAGTGAAAAAATAATATGTTATTTATGACTACAATGTAGTGGTATAATAATTTCTTCAAAATTTTCAACAAGTCCAAAAATATTCACTATTAAACAGGGCTTCTCGAAATTTTGAACAATGTGCATCAACAAGACAGTAATGAACTATAAACTTTGAAGGATTCAAAAACTTATCAAAACATGTTGAAATGAATTGAAATCTAAAACATGGGTTCTCTAATATGCATAATAAAAACTCCCAAAGTGGTGAGTGATGAAACTATTCTGGGTGCAAGATATTCAATTGCAAACTAGGCTTCTAACTATTGTTTGACACTGAAGGCAAAAATCTAGATTTGACAAATGCTAAAAAAAAATTCACCAAATGACTCAAAACTTCCAGCCAACAGTCTAAGGTGTATGAACATATTAAGTGAAAGGTGACAAGCACTTGGAACACATCATATGACTTAAAATATCAACTAGCTATATATGCATCAAAAACTCTTATAGGGGCTCATCTAGGCTCAGTTTTCAAAATGGTACTCAAAATTAGTGTTACAATTTTCAGTCCCAAAACATGATACATTTAGTTTTTCTATTGTACAAGGGTTTGTGATCTCGTGGTGATTGATCACATCATAGATCAGGAGAGGGCCGTCTTTGATATTTTTATTTATACATGTCATATGTACATGACTTTTGATCATCTATTTTTAATATTTGATATTCATGTGTCATGAGACCATTTACATTTATAGCACTTATCTTTGATATTTCATATATACACTTTTAATGTTACCTTTTACATTTATAGTGCACATATTTAACATATTTGATATTTGCATATGTTATGTGACCATTTACATGTATAGTTAAAATGTTTGATATTCATGTTTTCTATGACTATTTACATATAAGCACACATATGTCTTGGATATGTACATGTCCTATAAATTTATATAGAATTTTTTTTAGATATATTTACGTGACCTACATTTTTTATAGAACATGCTTTTAAAAAATATTTATATTAAACTTTGCATTGTATAGATTTATTGTTTCATGTACACATATTTAAACATATTTACATACATGTTATTTCTTACTATAATAAACTATGATTAAGTAAGGTCATTACAACATGATATAAGAAAAATATTGTATTTTTAGAATATAGATATAATTAAGGGGATGGGGTTGGCTTAAGGGGATTCTTAAGGGGAAATAGAAAATGCATGTATCTAAATTAGTTTAAGAAACACATGCACGTACATAAAAAATATTAATTCTAATAAAATGTATATAATTAATATAAGAAACACACACATATATAAATATAAATGAAAAATACATAAGAATTGTACACCTTGTTGACATTTAGGTCAATTTGTCTATTAGTAACTCAACACTTTGTCAAATGGTTACATTTCTATCAAGCTCTATAGTTACTCCTTTGTTAAGTAGTTTGATTGTAGTGTCTACCAAGCACATGAGTCAATTTAGAGTGTTTTCCAAGCCACATAGTGTTTACCTAGCTTCAAAGACTATGTATGGTGTAAATCGAGTGCAGTAGAGGCTACCAAGCTATTCAACAAAAATGAAGAAGAGTGTAGTGTTAACCAAGATCTTGTATGTTATCCAAATTATACTATATCTACTAAGCTCATAGTGTTAATAATGTGAATTTAATGTTGACCGAGTCATGTGGTGTCAACCAAGTGATTCAATAGCTATTGAGTTTCTCAGTGTTCACTGAGTCACATAGTGTTGATTGAGTTCGATCCACTTGGAAGTGATTAGTATGGACAAAGATTCATGTTTAATCGAGTGCCAAATATTGTTGAGTTTCAATGGTATTTTCTTCATATTACAAAATCACTGAGTTTATCTTCTAAACTTGAGTTACAATAGTTGGGACAACTTTATGAATTATGATGAAATTGGTATTGTAGTTGACTCTAGTAAGTTGTTATTTGGATTGGTATATATCTAATGCATTGTATCATATCCAAACAATGTAATTGAAGAAGATTATGAAGCTCATAAGTGAAAATTGAAGAAGGCTACAAGTAGTATAAGGGACAACAAAGATTTATCTATCATATTTAAGTGATCATTGTAATAAAAGGAATCTCATTTAGCAAATCAGAGTTGTAGATCAAAGATCAAACACTAGTTCATCTTAATAGGTGCATCAGTCAAATCCTTTAATAGGGTAGACTTAATAGTCTTTTGCTAAATGTCCTAATTGAGTGTATACTTCATTGTATGTTTGTAAATTCTTTAACAAGGTGGACCTCATAGTCCTTATTGCTCCTAACCGGAAAGATCACCAGATGTGGTCAATTCTAAGCCTTAACATGTTAAATTTATACTATAGTATTAAATATTGTGGGTATCATCCTCACCCCAGTTGTTCTTTCTATTTGGAAGGTTTTTGGGTCACCATATCTTGTGTCGAAGTGTTATGAATGTTTTATTGCTTTGATTCTATCATGCATCTAATTAGATCAGAATATTATATGAAGTATTAACTGGTGAAGTAAGATAAAGTTTTATTAGTTCTTGATTCATCCCTCCTCTCTTAGTAACCTTGTCTACCTTATATTTCAAATACACCTATCGATAAATACACAAATCTAGACATATATGTATTTATGTGTGTGTGTGTGTGTGTGTAAGGTTTAATTTAAAGTAATGACATATACATATAAAAGAAATACATAAGAAGTGAGATATAAAATTATTGACACCATCATTTATAATGTTTAAAATCACATACATGTGTATATACCCAAGACATGTAGATCAAAGTAATAAAATATAGCTACATGATCTAAACTAAAGCTCCCAATCATATGGTCTAGATTCTATCTTTAATTATCTCTGACAAATTTTAATTCTCTTTAATGGATAACCTTCACTTTGGGTTGCCACATCCTCTTTTTTGCATTGTATCAAACTAAATCTTTGTGGCTATAATATTGTAGAGTGTTTTGGCCATGCATGTATTTAATAAATTAAACACTATTGTGGTCAATTTTTGTTTGCTGATAATAGGTATCTAAAAATAAGATCTACTTTGTTAACTATTCTAAACAATATAGATAAGAAATTAATATTTACAATTAATACATGAACTAATTACTTGTATAAATATAATGAAGGGATAATCTATACCTTCAATAATAAATGAACTAGTTGGATATCACTCATTATCATCAACTTTAGTTGGTTCAATCAACTCAAAATTTATTTTTGGACATCCTAGTACATAGTAATCTCTACCTTCTGCATTTTTAGGATTGAGAACTACAAAATAGATGTCACCTACATAAGTACAAAAGAACATCTTCAAAATTTAAGAATGTAAAATATTTAATAATATCAAAATAATTAAATAAAAATGAAACAAGTTTGTAAAAACTCACCTATAAAAGTAAATAAAAGACATGTTCATAATTAGTTTAATATATAGGATTATGAATTTCTATGTCATTTTCATCTTCTTCATATTGAGAAATTTTTATTATCTATTACAATTATAATTTTGAAAGATAACTATTTACAATATTCTCACATTTAGTTATTGCATTGTTTTAAATGAAAGCATCACAAAAACATGATTTTTCTCTTGAATTATTGGAGGTTTGTGTATCATGTAGTCTCCACTTGATGAAAACTTCTAATACAAGTAAATGATTGAGAATTGTAAGGCTTCGATCGATCAATATTAGTAATACATGAAAATTGCAAATTTCTTTGGCAATAAATATACTTGATATGAGAGAAGAGAAATTTGCATGATTAATGTTTTAAAAAATGAATTCAAAATAAAATTTAAATTTTACCTTTCACCTCTCATTTATTATTATTATTTCTTGTGTCTCAAGGAGAAGAATGAGTTTTGCATCATTCAAAAACTTGATTTTCTTTCTTTATCTTTACACCTTTACAGGAAACAAAAGTTTAGAATTTTAAAAAAATATATAAATTAATTATATAGTATACTTACATAGATCAAATTTGAATAGTAAACATAAATTTTACACTTGAAAGTTCATGTTGGTAAATTGCACACTTTACACATGCTATCATTTTCTATGTTCAATTTCAAAGAAGTTTAAATAAACTTAACATTATGTCTAGTATGTTGTATTGCTAACCAATTCAATTCTTTTCCATACTTAAATTAACCTATAAAAATTAAATTTATCAAATTTATGAGTAATTAAAAATATCAAATTCTTCATTCAATTTAATATATATGAAATTGGAAAGTTTAACTTTGAAATACATGTGCCTGCACAACCATCAAACCAAATCCATTGTTCAGAAGAATTTATCCCACAATTTACAAGATCGTCAAAGAATATTGCAATAAAATGAGCTACATAGCTCCTATCATGAACCCTATCATCGTTGACACAAAAATAGAACTCCTTGTTGATAATGTGTTCATCTGGATCAATTATTTCTACCCCATCCATATTAAATTGTGCATGTCTATAGCTAACTTGTACAAATATTCACTAGTACAAAATAATAATATAAAACTAAATAAACTACTAAAAATTGTAGATATATGACTTATTTTGATAACATGACAATTAGTAGTTTATTGTCAATCATTTGTCTTGTGACTAAATTTATGATTAAACTATTTAAATCATTGATTTGCTTGTTGATTTAATCATTTATTGTCATTAATTGCTAGTTTCTTTGGTCATTTATTAGTTATCTTATTTGATCAGTTATTTGGTAGTTTAGTTGATCATTTATTTAGTAGTCTATTGGGTAGTTTATTTGATAATTTATTTGGTACTATATTTGATCATTTATTTAGTGCTTGATTTGGTTGTTTATTTAATTATTGATTTCATCATATCAAGGCATGATGAAATTAAGCAACTATCCTCCTACTTATAAAGTAGGTGTTCTTCCATTAATCTAAAGCCCTTTAATGAACAATGTGTAAAATTAGAAAATTCATTCAAGGATGTATGTTGAGTAAGATATTAATTAGATGACATTTTATTTTTAGTAAGATATTAAAGGATTATATAATGAATATAAATATATGAGGATAATTGAGAAGTTAACTAAAGAGAAATTACTGACTAATTTGAATAAGTGTAGTTTTGTGAAGGAGTTATAGCAACGAGATTTGTAATTTCAATAAAAGGTCAAAAAATAGACCCAAATGAGGTGAAGGCTATCCTCAAATGGCCTACTCGAAGGAGTGTTATTGAGGTAAGAGCTTTTCATGGTTTGGATATATTTTAAATAAAATTTAGTAGTATTTTTAACAATTTTTATGGACCCTTGATTGAAACCATGAGAAGGGATAGGAAGGAGTTTATGTGGGTTTTAGGAGAAGATAAGAATTTTTAAGTGTTGAAAAAAAAGTTACATAATGACCTATTTTATTACTTCCTAATTTTAATAAGGTGTTTCAAGTAGACTATGATGCTAGTGGTAATGTAAGAGGAGCTATTTTTTTTGGAATTTTATTAGGAAATTGAGTTACTGAGACTAGGGTTTGTGTGGCAGGGGGGGTGGGGAGGGTGGGTGGTGAAGGTGAATCAAGATCTATACAAATATTATCCTTCAAAATAGCTTAATTGTATTCACCATGTTAACCATCTCATATCTAGTTTATGCATAACATAGCTTCAAAAATAAATTGTTGAAATAAATATAGCTAAGTATCTCATTGGTGAAATATAAACACCGAACACAAAATATTTTTATAACCCAAAAAACTTCCAAGGTGAAGTTAAAAATGGGGTGGGGATGACACCAACAAATCTTTACTACTATAGTAACAAAGTTAGCCAGTTAGAATAAAAAAATTATCACTTTTGATGATCTACCTTATGAGGGGTCTACTTTGTTAAAAATATATATGACTCTTAGGTCTACCTTGATTAAGGGATTTAACACTTACAATTAAGTAAGGAATTTGTTAGATTATTTACAAAGGTCTATTAAAACCACTATGTTAAGAGATTTAGCTTGATTCAATCTATTAAAATTGATTTAGTACCTAATCATTCAGTCTATACTTACAATTGCCAATTATGGATCTCATCCCAATCTCTGATCTGATCTCTTATCAGGTATATCTTTACTCTATCCTTCACTACTCCATTTGGTCATTAACTCTATTACTTCAAAACTTTCACATGCACCCTTCAAAACTCCTTCAAATAATACTTTTCTTCCTTCACATACTTTGCATTCTCATTCATGCTATATCAAAATAGGTTTTGAATCTACCCTTTTTAAAGACATCAGTAGAGTCTTCTAGAATAAGACCAATGATCTATATGTTTCCCCTTTTCTCCTCTTTATTTGATTCATTGTTCATTTTCCATAGTGATCGATGATCCATTACAAAATGTGTAACAACCTTTGTAAAAAAATCTACAATCATTAAATATTATTTACATGTTGAGTCAGAATGGTTTGCCTCAAATTTTGTACCATTTTAGCCTTTTTTTTCACTATGTGTTACTCAACACATAGTGTCTCTGATTCTCAGTTGTAACTATTGTTCCTATTATTTCTCAACCTTAACTTACTCTACTCCTTCTATATGACTCGACATCAATGTGCACTATATACTTAACATTCACTAAACTTGGCTTATATATAAAGTACTTAGTGACCAAAGACTTTCTCATCTACTATAGAGATTGTCATATAGATAATTATTTACAAGTCTTTACATGACTTAGTCTATATAGAGTAACTCGGTCACAATAATGATAGACAAAATCTACCTTATTTATGACAAGTGTTTGACACTAATAGACAACAAAACTTAGAGATACCAAAAATCTCCCCCTTCGACATTAGTGAAAAAAACAATTCATAATGATTACATCTTGATAATACAAAAATAACAGTACTCCCCCTAAGCCTATGACTTAGTTTTTATAGAAATTCAGAAGTTTCTTTTCAACATAGTTGCACAATATATATTTTTCATAACTTAAAATAGTTTGATGTAGCTTATCATGTCTTGTCTTACTTCTACAATTTTGTGATATATTTCTCTAATTAATCATTTGTGTCTATTCTATCATCTATTCTCCTTTATGATTTCTTGTTGATTTATCCCCTTTCACTTTTCTTTCTTCTCATCTATCCCCCTTGTTTTTGTCACTTATGTTTGCAACCATGGATGGGTAGGTGGAATCAAACCTTACTTGTTAATGAATGGTCTATGGTTTGAATAATCATGGAAAGAGGATGTTCCCTTGTGGTTCTCATTGATTTCAAAACATGAACTTTTATTTCTAGATATGTAGATAAATCAATTAAGCTATCAACAATAGAAAGATTATGATCTCTTTGAACTAGATGCTTTGCTAAAATTAGCTCTCATTGCATAAACTCCAAGTGAGGTATCAACATGGACTAGACAGAGATAATTTTGGACCTCATTCTTTTATCCATTGTGTGTAGCTTGGCCAATCAACCTTGTGCACACAAATAATATATTGTAATACATTGAGCTCAATTCAGGTGATAGAGAGATATAAATTCCTAATAGTTTCATGTCAGCTTGAATCCTTTGAATATTTTCCTAAAATTTATTAGTATATCTTGGCACATCAAAAAGAATATTATACAGATCTCGTACCTTCTTTACAAGTTCTATATTTTAAAAAAATGCCTATAATTCTACTTTTCTTACTAGAATGACATTAGAAACTTTCTCTATTACTTTCTTTTCAAACTTCTTTTTAGACTAGGCCATTATTTTTTCATTCCCTTCAATATCCTTAGTGTTGAATTTTTCAACTATTTGTACCAATTGAGAGATAATAGGGATTTGTTCACCATTAGTATGTATATCAAAAGCATCAACAAAGATATCTTTGATATCATGCAACACTTATTTTAGTTTTTGTTCTCTTTCATCTCTTCTTTTCTTTTCTTTCTTTCCAAATTTATCTTATAGGATGATAGTGCATGCAAAAGTGAGATTGATAAAATCCCAATTTGGAATTTCCATAACTTCATCCAGAGCAACAGTATTACTTGTAGAATTTCACTTTGTCTTCTTTCCTTTTCCTTTCTTTAGAGTTCTACTTCTCAACATAGATTGAGTTGGAGTAGATGAGGTGGTGTCACCACTCAGTCTCACTTGTGTTTCAATATTGGGAACAAAAATAGTAGCAGTTGTAATACCCCAAAATTGGCTCATTTCCATCTTAACCAATTCTGATCTATTTTGGTCAACCCTAAAGTCCTATTTCATTAGGCAATTATCATTTTGATTTTTTCTACTTGACTTAATTTTCAAATGCAGAAAACCCTATTCTACATTAATCATGCTATTTATTTATTTCCTAAAAGTATTGACATAGATTAGCTACACTAAACCTATTGATTAAGATTTGATTTAATTTGAAGTGTTTATAATTTAATTTAATTTAATTATCTCCGAAGGCTAATGTACTAAGAATTAAATTTGTTTAATTTAATAATGCTCTCATTTTAATTATTGAATGTAATTATTCAATCAATGGGAATATGCATTTATGAGGTCATATCTCATTTTTATTAAATTAAATAACCTTCCAATTTCATTTCTCTAGTTCAAGAATGGGAATTCCAAGTGATCTATCTCTTGAATTGCAATTGGCTTAATCCACTTATTCTCACACTTGGGTGAATTCCAATTAACTTTTCCTTATCCTTAGGATCTAAATTAGTTAACCTCACCTGCACTAGGAATCTTCCATCCTAACTCAATCTTTGCTTCAATCCTGACCATTGATTTGAGTCAATCTCAACCATCAATTGATTTTAGGAATTATATTTAAGAGGCTTCTAAATCCTCATTTAGGAGGTTTTTGAATTGCATCAAAATATTATCAAATTGCATACTCAATTACTCAATCTTGTCATAGCTTTTTGAATTGTTTAGCATTAATCTCATATTAGATTATAAATGTGTCCATCTAGCTTAATTCTATTGGACATGTTGTTAGATTAAACTACACATCATTTAGCTTAAATACACTTTCATATTATTGCATAAAATCCTTCATATTAAAGATTCTGGTTGCTTTCTTCTTGGTTTGATAGCACATAGGCAAAATCCCTCTATTTAGAAGGCAACAGGTCACTCTGTTGGAGCTCTTGGATTGACAATTCAATGTTCATTCTGGGATAATCTTGTGGGTTGGGACCATGTTGAAGCATATGTGAAGATCCAAGGTCACATTTCCACATATAAATTTTTGGTGCCCACCATGGGGCCAAGAAAAACAAGTTTTTTTGCCTCATTTATTGTATTTTATGATATTTTTGTCATTCTACTATACATGTACATAAAAATTTCTAGATTTTCATGTGGAAAATCTCATTTTTGCACAAATATTTGAGGATTTTACTTACTTCTCTACACTTTCTTGTGTGAAAAAGTGCCCCATTGTGTAGTTTCTCATGTGGTACCTCATCTTCTCACCCGGGTCTATGTAAGAGTTCATGTGGATCTGTGTAAAAGTTTGCACGAGATCTTGCAATGACAATTTTAAAATGCAGATTTTCAATGTTGTTTATCATTTCATTTCATTTACACATGGTCTCTAAAGCATCTTTGTTTTAGTTTTCTAACTTTTTGTAGCATAAAAGTTGTCTGCAGGATGTTTTGACAAAGATTCCTTTTTACACAAACTTTCCAAACATGAACTAACTATGTGTCTGTAGGACACTGTCAAAGATACAATTGTCGAAGACCAATTTTAAAATCCACATAAAATATTGTGTCTTTTTCCTACTTTCCAAACATAGTCTAATTAGTGCTTGTGAACTTTGTAAGGTGCAAGATAGGGGAATTGGGGAGAATTCTCTTCACCACTTGGAGACCATGACCAAGGGTGAATCAGAAACCTAGAAGCCTCTAAAAGACAAAATTTGAGGGAGGAAAGTAACTTAGTGGTTCTCGAGTGCAAATCCTCTTCTATGATGGGATGATGATTTCCTTTTAGGGAATAAGAATATTTAGAAAGGATAAGTCTAGATTGATAAAGCTAAGTAAGTGATTAACATGTTTTGTGTGTTTGGGAGAGGTAATAAGGTAGAGGAGTTTTTTCTTTCCCCTTGAGGGAAATTAGAAACTCAGACCCTTAGATCTGAAGCACTAGTCTAAGTCAACCCTTAGAGGGCATAACGGAGTGATCCAACCTTCAGGAATGACCCAAGTGAGTATACTCCTTTTGTTGGAGATTCAAACTCACTATAATAGAGAAGGTTTGTAGAGTGAAAGACTCCAAAACTATATTAATTTCCTCTCCTTCATTCTTGATATCGCATATCAATGGGAGGCTCTATCAGTTGCACTGGTTGGCACTAGCCCTAGTCTTGCTAAGCAAGTGTGTGCACTTTTAGATGCTAGTGTGGGCTATTGGTCTCAACTAAACTTGTGGAGACACCAAGGATTAATAAAAATGAAAGCCAATTAAAAACCTTTAGTTAGAGGTTACTTGCTTCACCTCTGAAAGGGGTCATAATATTTGTGCAAGGAGGGGGAAGAATCTCTCCTATAGAACTCACTATAGGCATGCTACTAGGTGTTGGAAGGTGGTATATGTGCTTGACCCTTGCCACAAGGGTGTTTATTCAATGTATATGTTATTGAGCCTTTGAATGCACCAAAAATATGGGTGCTCCCTAGGGGGTGACACAACTATGTGAGGTGCACACATGTGCATAAGTTGTGGAACAAAGGTTTTGCCTTCTCAATCATTTTTGATTTTATGGATTAAGCATGTTTGTTATTGAGTCTTAAACATGTCAAAACCTATTTAAATAAACTGAAGGTCAAGACCCCCCCATCCCTTTGAGTTGCTTTTTCCTTAGTTGGATTTTATTCGACTACTGCTTGCTTCTCATGTCTTGTTCAAAACACATTTTCTTGTTTGAAACCAAATGTTATTTAACAACTTGAAAGCCAAACTTGTAATCTATTTTAAAGCTATCAAAAAAACCAACAGTCTATCTAAAACAATCTAAAATCTTCAAAGTCTCTTCAAAGTCAAGTTTTAGTTGTCAGTCTAGTTTCCATTTTCATGTACTGTTTGCAAAATTTCATCCGAGCACCTTTTGTCTTGTCATTTCTTTATGTGTCTCTATCTAGGTCCTTGCACAATTTTGTGTGAATTTTCCACATGAGATCTTGTAGTTAGCATTTTGCCTCACTTGTCAAATCTTAGCACTTCTTTGCATGGCCTAGTGCACATCCTCATGCGAAATTAGAAATTTGTTATGAGTCTTTGCCTTTACCTGTGTACTTACTCACACATGTCTCTCAGAATCTTTGTGTAACATCTTGCACCCAAACTATCAAAATTGTCTGTTTGAACTACTTGCAGCCTCAATCTAGTCTATTCCCTATAACATTTTACCTCTTTTTCTATCTATAAATAGTCCACAAATAGCAGGATCCTACTTGGCTAATGACTTGTGATCCACATTTCAACTAGTCTTGTCTCTCAGTTACCTTATTCTTGTCCTTTAGTGTTGGTTTCACTTTGTGTCACAATAGTCATAATCTTTGGCTATTCTATCCCTTACTTAGACTACTCATACCTTAGTGTATTGCACTCTTATCTCACTTTTTTTGAGACTATGTTCTAGTAGTGTCCTTGTCTAGCTTTTTGCTTCTTATCCTTATCTATGACTATGGCAACAAGAAGTGGAAACATATTTTATTGCCTTGGACTTAGAAGAGGTAGAGCTAGGGGTTGTAATCATGATAGAGGTCACATTCCAATTTTTACACAATGTATGTCCAATTTTTCTAGCAGTGAGTCTTCATGATATCCATCACCTGTCAGATCACCTTGCATCTAGAGAACATTCTCTATAAACTTACAACAAACTAGGAACCCCATGTATCAAGAGGATCTTGAAACTAGAAAAGGTCCCACATCTCCAAATGACATAGCTAAATTCTTATTTAAAGGAATTTTCTAATCGAAACATCCTGAAACTATTCACATTCCTAAAATGGCTAATCATGAACCTGAACTTGAACATTCCTATAGTGCCTAATCCATCTATTCTTTAAAGCATTTTGGAAGGAGACAAAGAGGAGGAGGAATAAGACTTAGAAGAGGAAGAGTAACAAGTGCCCCTACAGGGAAGAACTCGGCTAGCTAAAGCCACAAAGTTGCAAAGGAGAAAGAGTGCCATAGGTACTCCACCATCCACTCAAGAAGAACCCTTAGAACCCTCTTCTTCAAAGGATGAAGTTTAGAAGTGGGTGGATTAACAAAGTGAAGAGAGCAATGATGTTTTCTCAATGTCAAATTTTTATTTCATGCCCATAGGTACATAATTGATTGGGGATAACATTAGGGACACCTTTACAGGTGAGCCTCAACAAGAACACTAGATGCAAATGCTGCCAGATACACAAGGTCCTGATCTTACTCCTTTATTTCCTCCACAAGTTATAATGGTAGAATAGGGCTTGGTAACTCCTCCACCTTAGAGTTAAGAGGAAGAGAAGGTTTAGAAAGAACCATCACACGTAGAGGAGAGACTAGAACAAATGGCAACCAATGAAGTGTCAGAAGGAAAAATGTTGGAATATTTTGAACCACTTTCCCAAGACACTAAGGGTCAAGCTATAGGGTCTACTAAGACTAAGGTTATAGAAGAGGAGCCCTCATAATAGGATATGACTCCAAGCAAGATCGATAAGGGAAAAGATATTATAGAACATAATCCTTCATCATCAAGAGCCAAGTTCTCAATAGGATGCATCCCTAGATGGATTTGAAAGGAGATAATGAGCAGTACTAAGCCTCAATTCCATGCTTCAAAGGATGACATTTGTGACATTGCAGAGATCTTGAAAAAACTTGAGTCTCCATCACACGAGGCAATGCAATCAACATTTATCACCACCATATGGAACCAAGATTTATTTTCACAAGTGGCTCTCCCTCCTAAAGGTACAAATGTAGAAGGCCTTAGTCTCAAGGATTATGAATTGAAGGATGTTATGTTGGGAAGGCTTACATAGGATTTAGCTTGACAAATGATGACTACTAGGAGTCAAAAAGGTTCTTAAGCACATAGATCAAGATGATATTGAACTCCAAGCACTTCAAAAGCAACTTGAAATCCTAAAAGGATATCTATCCAAAGTTGTTGGTCCTCTTGATCCTAAGCACCCTACAAAAACTCTGAATACCATACTTAGAGAAGGGGGACGTGTGCAACTTGACCCATTTTTTAAATCTTATTAGGAGTGGCAAGAAAGTTTTGAAGAAAAGGATATCTAGATCATCATAGGGAATTTGAAGTTACTACATGCTACATAGGAGAACATGAATAAGATCGTAGCAATTTTGAAGCAGGACTTAAGTATCATGGATGAGGTATGGGCCTGGAGTAAGGATTTGCAAACTCTACAAGCTATAAAGGGCCAAAGGTACCAAGTTTTGATTGATGTATATACTTGAGAGGAATTAGACATGATTGATGACTGGATAGAGAAGAGAGAAAATAGCAATAGAGTAATGGAGACATTACATGAGGAGATTCATCGACTCAAGGACCAAGCTCGAAAGAAAATTTTGGAAGCAGAGAGAAACTACAATGATGCATGCTTGGATATTTTTGAAGATGAGGAATGAGAAAGGTTGTTACCTATAGAGACAATAGTGGATAATTTTGAGAAGATTTTTGTGGAAGTTGTTGATGATGAGGACATTCGACAAGCCTTTAGGACTAAAGAAGCCTTGTTGGAATTGGATACCAAACTAGGGGATTTTATTAATAATTGGATTGATGTAAACAATTATTGACAGAAGGTCAAAGAAAAGTATGAGGCTTTAGATTTACTAGATGTAGCTAAAATTTCTAAGATGATAGAGAAATTTAAGGTCAAACATCCAAACATAGCTTTGGGATGAAAAAGAACAAAACCCAAATGCTAGAATTTCAATTTTTACACTCAGTAAAATTTTGAGATTTTGACCTTGTCAAGGTCCGCAGGTTAACAGATTTACAAGTGCATAGGTTTGTAGCTTCGCAATTTAGAGGTGCACTGATAATTAATTGTATGTTCCAAAAATAGCACTTTCCATGCATTGAGAACCCATTCTGATGACAATTTAACTTTGACACACACCTAGTAAAGGACCAGCTTCTATTTTTGGCACCTCAAGATGCTTATACTCTAATTGAAGGCTTCCTCCTACTTTCTCTCTCATATTTTCTTTGTTTTTGACATGTAAAGGGCTCATGCATCCAATTAATGAATAAAGTATGGATGGAGTCCCTCTAAGCACCAGATTAATTGTTAGTCTGCATATATTTAGTTTGTTTTAATATTTTAAAAGCATATTATTGCATGAAGATATCTCTCACTCTCAACACAAATTGAGGAGAAAATTTCTTATAAAGACCCCATTGTAAAATGTGACAAGGCCCACCATTATTATGCAATAAAATTATTCTTTTGGTGCTTGCATTTGGAGTGTAGTGATTCTTGCCTGAATGTGTCATTGTTTTGTGAATTTTGTTAATGAGATTGTGATTGAGCCAAAGGTTTATTGCTTTGTTTCAGGTTGTGTGATCTTTTAGTTCTGATGTTTACTACAAATTTATAAATTTTGCTAACATAACGAGCTTGAGAAGAGATCATCAAATTGTGCTTGCATAAATTTTTGTCTTGCATGAGCACACTTTCTATGGTCTTGTGATTTGATGAAAGGTGAAATATCATATTATTGTTAAAGTTTCTCATCGACAATTACATTAGTAGATTCTAGGAAGCATTGCTCCTATTTTCAATAGTTTCCTAACAATTTATTCAAAAGCTTAACTTGGAGCATGTTGTTTTTTGTAGCTTATGTCCATGAGGTTTTCAATTTCATATTATTTCAATTTCATGTTATTTTATTTTAGTTTCATTATTTTCTTTGCTAACCCCTTGTTAGAATAGGAACTCATTTTAGTTGCATTGTTAGATTGCATTCATTGAAAAACTAGAAAATATAAAAACATTGTTCTTTTGTGTGTTATTTTGAGACAGCGAATAAATTTTTACTCCATTTTGAGATTATAATAGAACCAAAAAAGGCCTCCTCATGAACAATCACATTTATCTTCAACTGAGTAGATTTTGGTATGTCGCAAGACAAATATTGAACCTTGGAGTTGATCCCAAAGGATTAGCTTTTCAAGAGAGGAATTGTGCAATGGATTCCTACTATTGACCTTGTGCAAAATGAATGCCCAATAGAAGTGACACTAGAAGGAGGGCTTGAACTTCTAGAAAGGAAGAAAATTTGTCAAGTTTTGGAATTTTTCACTTCTACACCAATCTACATTTCCTATAAGTTCAAAAAAATTTAAGAGTTTTTGAGAAATTCAGCTCCACATCTCCATAGGTATGTAGGTCTATAGATCCATAGGTATGTAGGTTTTTAGATCTATGACTTTGTAGGTGTGCAAAACTCTGTGGTGTGCAAAATTTAGAGAGGTGAGAAAGTGTACTTCTACTTAGGTGCACTTTTTCCAAAATTGATGCAAGCTAGATGATATTGATACAAAATCCCCATTTTAGCAAGTATTAAGGTCTATGCCAAGTGCACACAAGTTTCTTGAACTTACTCACTTCCATAAACCACATAGTGACAAGGGAACATCCTAAGTTCAACCACTTCCATTCAAACTTTTATCATCTTCTTCAACTCCACCTCCACTCCAACCACCTGGTGGACCACCACATATTCCAATAGCTACTCCTCAACAACCACCATTAGGTTTTCCAAACCCTCCAATGGCCTTTTTTCAAATGCCATGGACTCACAAATAAGCTTAAGAGGTGCACTCCATGACCTCCCTAAGAATCTTGAGAAGTTTAGCCCCAGATTTATGTATGGTGAGACTCAAACTATTGAAGATGATGTCAAGGTATTCAAAGAAATTTGCAACCACAAGTAGGTTTCTAATGAGGATGTGGTTCTCCATTTACTCCCCTACTCTTTCGGAGAAATTTCCTTCAATTGGTATATTAATTTACCACCTAGATGCATTGGAGATTGGGATACATTCAAAAAATTATTCTTGGAACAATTTAAAACATTCATCAACCCATCTATGATACATCAACAATTCATATCAATTAAAAGGGACCTAGTTGAGATAGTTTCCCACTTCAACCATTACTTTCATATGGCCTACTGCAAAGTTGAAATTCCATACACCATACCAGTTGAAGCCGCTATTCAGATTTATCTAAATTCTATGGACTATCCTACTGCAATTTTTCTGAGAAGAGTTCTTGCGGTGAATATCAACACATTAGATAAAGTCTTCACAAAGGCAATTACCTTTACTAAGTAAGCTAATCCTAATAGAGGAGGGATGATGCTTCTAACACAAGCAATCACTACAATACCAACATACCCTATGGGAGCACCGATGGTGCCTAGCCGATTCATACCTATGAATCTAATTCCATTATAGTAGGCATCTACTTCATAGAATCATGCGATAATATATCCAGGGTATGAGCCTCCAAAAATAGCTTTCTTTAAACATAAGGCCACAATTCTTGTGAAAATAGATAATAACCTTATTTTAGAAGTTGGTCAAATGAAGAAGACTATGTCATAAATGAACAATGAATTGGCAAGTCTTAGATTGTCATAATGAAAAAATAATAACTTCTAAAGAAACAACACTAGCCCCTACAACAACAATATTGGTTAGAATTACAACAAGAACTTCAATAGGAATAATAACAACAACAATGAAGGAAACAACAATGGAGGAAACAACTTCAATCCTCCTGATCACAACAATGGCTTCCAAAGAGAGAACTAAAAATGGAACAATTAACCAAATAATGGAAGCATTCCTACTGATAACAACAACAAAAATGTTCAATATGCTGATATCAAACAGTATGATGATAACCAAAATGCACTTAATGATGATAGTTCATACTATAATGGCAATCAGGAGATGAATTAAAATTCACAAGTAAGTGACAATCCTCCTCCTATATAATTCAGTGCTATGCTATTAGAATCCTATGATTCTGCATAGAATACACAAGTGGAACAACCAGAAAGTGAGGAATCCTCATTTCCATTTAGTCAAGAACCAGACCTTTATCATGATGAGATGTTTGCCTTTCATAATGATAATCAGAATACATACAATCTTAGAAATAGAAAGGATCCCTTGATAGATGGAATTCCTCTAGCTTTGCAACCCACTCCACCTAATCCAAGAGCAAGTAACAATTTTCCACTAGTAAGACCAGTGTATGGAGGACAATAGAATTAGAATCAAGTCAATGTACCAACAATACTAAAAAATCTTGCTTGGTCCACTAAAAATTACAATGCAGTAGAGGATTTGAAAAGGACTAAAGCCAATATGTCCATGTTTGACATGTTATAGAATTGTCCACAATAATGAGAAACTCTTATGAAGACATTGGATCATACAAAGGTTTCCCACAATATGAATATTGTTCCTCAAAAGACAATATCTCAACAAGTGAATGCTACAGAAGCGATGCCCACTATGTTCAAAGACAAAGTTGAGGTAACCCTATTTTTGCTTAGCATCAAGATATATGGGAAGAATCTTCACAATTGCCTCATTCATACAGGAGCTTCATGTAATGTAATTTCATTATCAATAGCCCAAAGGCTAGGAGTTAGTCCTCAACACTCTAATCAAGTGGTGTTACAATTGGAAAAAATAGAGGTAAAAGTCATTGGTGCATTGGAAGATGTGTGGATACAGTTGACAGTTGACCCTCAAATTTAGGACATTATTAATATACATGTGGTTGATATCCTAGAAACATATGGATTTCTCCTAAGTAGAGAATGGATGAAACATCTGAGAGGATCATTTTCTATAGACTTCACTCAATTGTGGTTGCCATAGAAAGGATTGAACAATCAAATCAAGATAGATACTGAGCCCAAATTGAAAATGATGATTATAGAATACAATTCCCTAAATGAGATAGCATTCTTAAAATTGGATTTGGGTTCATACAAAGTGATGGTATTGGATATGGTTCCAATCAATTCACCTCAAGATTAGAATAAAGAACCTAAGGTACCAGTACCCAAAAGTGAAACCGTGACATAGTTGATTTTTGTTTGCACTAGAGAAAGGAGTCGTAGCTCCCATAATCAAAGGGGCTTCTCAATTGGTCATACGACAAGTAAAATCCATATACTCTTGCAATGATAAAAGGTTACTAGCTTACAAGAAAAGGGTATGGAATATATTGGATGATTTTGAAGCTTTAAACATCAAATCCATTCCAAGAAGAAAGAACATGGTAGCAGATGCTCTTGCCATTTCAGAAAGTGCTTTGCAATAGGTTAAAAGAGCCAATTTGAAAAGATTCTCAGTAGAATTGGTTGCAGTTCTATCCATTCCTGATAATATCACAAACTTTTAGGTCTTTCTAGATGATCAACATATACTTGAGTTTATCATGTGTAGTCACCGTTTTGAGGGACAATAGATTGATGATACACTAGATGACAAAGTTGGAGATGATGACCTTGAGGATGAGGATGGGATTCTTAATATAAAAACCAACACTATTCCAAAAGGAATGGTTGAACTAGAATGCATCTTTGATCAGAATGAATCAACACTCAATAGAAGACAAACTCAAGAAAAGGGAATCAAAGAATGTAACTCATACAATTTGGGTATTGATGAAGAACCAAGAATGGTATAGATAGGAAAAGTGTGCAACTCACAAGAAAAGAAAGACATGCTCAAATTACTCACTAAGTATAAGGATTTCATTGCTTGGAGCTATGAAGAGTTGAAGACTTATGATCCTAAGATTATCACACATGACATCCCACTGAAACTAGATGCCAAACCCTTCTAATAGAGACAAAGACCTATCAATCCTATCATTGAACCACTGATCATGAAAGAATTAAAGAAGTTACTAGATGCTAAGATCATATTTGCTATCTACCATTCGACATGGGTGGCAAATTTGGTTCCCATGAGGAACAAGATAGGAGAGATTCAACTTTTTGTTGATTCTTGTAACTTGAACCTAGCATCTCAAAAAGACAATATCCTCTACCTTCACTTGACAAGGTTATGAAAATTGTAAATAGTTAAAAAATGATGTCTTTCCTAGATGATTATTCAAGATACAAGAAAGTGATGGTTGATGAAGAAGATAGACTATAAAAAACTTTCACAATGAAGTAGGAAACTTTTTCCTACAGAAGAATGCGCTTTGGATTGAATAATGCAGCAGCTACATTTCAATGAGTGATGGATGAAGCTTTTAAAGGATTGATTAATAGATGTATAGTCATCTACATGGATGACTTGACTATCTTTTCAAAAGATTGATGTACCTGCATTGTTGATCTTAGACAGGTATTCAATAGATCTCATAAGTATGGAATATCCCTCAATCCCAAGAAATTCTCATTCGGCATTACTAAAGGAAAGCTCCTGGGACATATTATTTCTAAAGTCAAAATCTCCATTGATCCAGATAGAGTAAAATCCATTATAAAGTTAGAACCTCTACATAGTTAGAAGGAATTGAAGTCTTTCTTTGAAAATATAAACTTTGTGCAAAAATTCATAAGTGGATTTGTAGAGATAGTTCATCCCCTTAATGATTTACTCAAAAAGGGGGTTAAGACAGAATGGGTGCTAGAGATAAAGAAATAATTTGAAGATATCAAGGTTTCCATTTCTACGGCCCTAGCCTTGCTGAGTTCTAATTATGAGTTACCTTTTGAGATCTATTCTTTTTCTTTTGAAAACTCTTTTGCAGGGATCCTAAAAAAAAAGGGGAAAAGGAAGACCAAAGACCAATTACTTTTATGAGTTGTCCTTTGAAGAATGTAGAGTTGAAATATTCAAACCTTGATATAAAATCCTTTGCATTAATCAAGGCAGAAAAGAAGTTTTGTTACTACATATTAAGAAGCAAGGTGTTCATAGTTGTACCTAATCTTGTAGTAAAGATTCTTTGAATGCAAAATGAACTTGGTGAAAGAAGAGGAAAATGGATGGCCATACTTCAAGAATTCAATCTCAAAATTCAATCTATAAGATTAGTCAGAGGTCAAGGGTTGTGAAAGATGATAGCTAATAACTAGGATGGAAATGAAAATGAATTCAAGTTTGATGACAAAACAAATGAGGATGATCAAAAGAAGATGATTGTATCACAAGTTGACATTAGTCAAGGTGTGGTGACAGATGTTTGGTATCAAGACATTTTTTATTATCTCCTACAAGACCAATGCCCCAAATCGATGAGTAGCTCACAACATATGGGAATTAAAATGAAATGTGAGTTCTACATGTTACATGACAACAAGTTGTATAAAAGGAACTATGAAGGGATTTATCTAAAGTGATTAGGCTATGATGAAGCAAAGGAAGTCTTGGAACACTTTCATGATAATTATGGTATAGGACATGGTTTAGTAGAAGCAATGACCCACATGATTCTAGGGTTGGGTTATTTTTGGCCCTCAATATTGAAAGACACTTTAGGACATGTACGCTCTTGTCATATCTATCAAACCAGTGCCAATAGAGAAAGGAACCTGACAATGCCCTTACAACTTGTGTATGAGATATGTCCCTTTGCAAAGTGAGGGTAGATTTCATTGGTCTGGTCAACCCACCATCATTAATTGGACATGAATTTATTCTCACAACTATAGTTTACTACATATGATGGGTAGAAGCAGAAACATTCAGGAATTGCACTTCTAAGGTGGTAACAAACTTCTTGGAAGAACACATTGTTACTAGGTTTAGAATGACCTTCACCCTTGTGTGTGATAATGGGTATGATTTTGAATCAGCATTCCTAACCTAGTGGGCATTTGAAAATCAAGTCATTATCAAGTTCTCTTTGAATTACTACCTACAAGGAAATGGGGTAGTAAAATCTACAAACAAGAACTTGATCACAGTAATAAGATGATTGTTGAAAAAAAATCGTAGGGATTGGCATATGCAACTCAAGTATGCCTTATGAACAGATCGAGTGAGAGTTAAAAACACTTTGGGAACTTCTCCTTGCTTGCCTATTTATGGACAAGAACCAGTGTTTCGACTTAATCTTAGAATTCCTATTTTTAAATTCATGAGTGGGTATGTTGAGGATGCTGACAAAATACAAATTAGATTGATGGATCTTTTAGAGATGGATGCGAAATGAATAGTTGCATTGGAGCATATGGCTAAACATCAAGCTATTGTGAAAAGATGGTTCTACAAGAGAGCCATCATAAAGTCATTTAGGATTTCCAACCTTGTTCTACTTTGGGATAAGGCAAAAGAAAAGATGGGCAACCATATCAAGTTTTAATGCTTGTGGACAGGCCCTTATCAGATCATGGAAATCCTAGGAGAAAACACTTTTAGGCTTAGTTTCTTACAAGGGGAATTTCTTCCTTTGCCTGTAAATAGGCAGTTTTTGAAACATTATTTTGAATCCCAAAAGACAAAAAAAAAAATTAGTTAGATTTTATTTCTGCATTTAGCTTAAATTTTTTATTCTTGCAAGTGTGTTTACTTTTGCAAGTTTGTTTTCTTTCATGTTGTGTGTTTTCTTTCAGTCCTGTGTTTCCTTTCAAAGTTGTGTTAGTCTTTGCCGGGTAAGGTGTATTTGAGATTTTCTCTTAAAATTCTACTAACCACTCTCTGGTTCTCATTTTAGGAAGAGGTATTTCTTTATCAAAACATTTGTGTGATTGTGTGTCTTATACCAACCAAGAAACTAACATTTCTTGTGGAACTAGGGGACTTTTAGTCTTCAGATTAGAAGCCTAGATCAAAAAGTTCTTGAAACTTTACAAAATTAAAAAATTGATTGTTTTAGGTGTTGTTGAATTAGAGTCAAAGATGATAGGGGACAATCCAAACTCCAATTGGTTCAAATAGGAGGGGCCTCCTCAAATGGTGACTAAGGTCATTGTTTGGCATGAGAGTTTATGAAAGTTCTAAAAGAGGAATGCAAGGGATGTTCACAAGAGATCGAATCCAAGAAATGACATCAATGTCTTGACTATAGATTCTAAGAATAGTCAAGATATAGAAAAGAGGAAAAAAGAAAAAGAAAAAAGAAGAGAAAATACGGTGTTAAGATTGAAGGATTCTAAAGATCTAAAATGGCAAAAGATATGTCTTCAAAATAAAGTATCTTGTATTCAAAATATTGCTTCATCAAAAGTAACATTCTGAATGACATGGAGCAATTATTCAAATTTGCTAAAAAATTAAAAGAACGTGGCATCCTATCACGAGCCCTGAAACTTATTCTCTCATCTAGTTAAGCTAGTGGTCGATGAATAGCCTTTGTGGAGATTCTAAATGAATGAACCAAGAGGAGAGGAAAATTGCTTTTGAGTTGTTAGAAAACTTTGGTAGAGTACATCCTAAGATGTCAAAGGGAATGAATACATAACACACACACAGAGCTTGAAGGTTTTGAATTCTATGATTTTGATTGTAAAATCATCCAAAAGATGTCCGAGATGTTTGAAGTGTGGTTGGTGTTGGACACACATTGGAAGGATGTTTGCTGATGATGAAATTCCTTGGTCATTTCTTCCTTTTTTCAGGAATATTTTTTGTGGTATCCATAGCACACACCCCATTCCTCACTAGAAATAGGGATCCCCTACCTTTTTTTTGACCCGTGGACTCATATCTTAAGAGTCAGGAGAAAATATTAGAAGTTAAAAGTATTAGAGTCATGAAAATTCAAAAAACACACAATTTTTTTTAAAAAATTAGAAAATTGAAAAACAAACCAAAAGATTGAAAAAGAAAAAAATGGTAATAATTGAAAAAGAGTTAAAATTATAAAATTTCAAAATTCTAAAAAAAGAAAGAAATAAAATAAAGATAATAATAATGAAAAATACCCAAATTGGCATTTTTTTCTTTTTTTATGCTTATTTCAATTCATAGTTTTTTATGTTTCATCTTAAGACTAATAAACATTTTTTGTTAGAATGTGTAGGTGATCAAATGGCATCCACATCTAGAGTAGCACCCAAACTAGTAGTTTTGAAATTCTAAGGTGTACCCTCTAAGTCTAGATTTCATGATGACCACGCAGAGATCCAAGATACTGACTTGGAGGACATGGATCTAGGAGAATTCCTTAGAATTTGCAACAAAATGATAGAGAGGTCATCTTTGGTATTTGAATTGATCTATTTTGGGTTGGTAAATACAGTGTCACATCTTGTGTCAGTGCAATCAACTGAACTAATCATGGCCTTGTATTTTGTTCTTGAAGAGAGAATTTTCAAGAGTGTCACCAGAGAGGTGGTGTTGGATCTATGACATGATAATATTAATAAGGTCTTCCATATCCCAAGAGAAAACTAGTTTATTAGGCTCTCCTATGAAACAACAGAAAGATGGTATAGGGAGCACCAGAAGGAGGCAATCGATATCATATAATATTTATACCTCATCAAGAAGCCTCCTTAGGGAAGGATAATCAAAAAATTGGATATGACTCGGGGATACATGAAGGAAGACATTGGATACTCTATCATTCTCTTGAGTAGAGTCATGGGTTTACCCATAGCGGGTCACCTCAACACCTTTATGGTTGACTTCATTGAGACCATTATATAGATGAAGATACCATTAGACTAGGCCACCACACTAAGTGAGAACTTGTGTGAGCAACTAAGGATGGTGAAGGACAAGAAGAAGTTTTATATGACTTATTACATGGTATACCTACTTGCAGTAAGGGAAAAAAATATCCTAGTTTGTATAGGAGAGGCAGTATGCAGGACTCCAATGCCTAGCCATATATAGTCTACCCCTAGCTAGTCAAGAAGAAGCTCTCAACATAAAGTAAAGATTATAGAATTGTGAATGATGCATTCATCTTTGTGATCATTCAATTTATTGAGGGAGACTATGGGAAGAAGTTGTCTAATGAAGCCAAAGCACAAGTCATAGCTCTTAGAGCCTACTTTATCTAGTTCATGGCATTCACCTATTTATGGGTAGCTAGTGCCTCTATTAATCCTAAGAAGCTCCCAAGATACCCAAGTGACAAGTTGGTGCTATTGGAGATTTCTCGACAAATTGAGTTAGCCTATGAGAAGATAAAGAGAAAATAGAGACCTTGTTGGGCATGGCCATTGGACCATATTAGGGGAAGCGGAAGCAAGACATTCCATCCTTCAAGTGGGAGTGGGATAACTATCCCCTTGAAGAATACAACTCTCCTCAACCCTATTATGAAAATGTTGGGAGAGTGGAGAGTTTGGCAAGATAGAACTTCCATCATAAGGATGCTATTGAAGATCACTAGATGAATGCCACAAATGACTACGATGTTCATATTAGAGGCTATTGTAGGATTACTTTGTATCTAGTAGAAAATTCTCTCTAGTTGAACTTCCTAGAGGAGATAAAGTAATAAGATTCTAAGGAGTTACTAGACCCCTTTTTCAATTCTAACAAAATTGGTGAAAAACCCATTATGAATGCTGAGATTGATAGGGAGGAGGTTGATGATATTAATCATTGAGCAAGGCATGTCATTAGAATGATGAAGGATTTGATCAAGAAACCTTTTCAACTTGATCTAATTCCTAACACAATGATCTTCCATGTGCATGCTCACCCAAAAAGAGGTAGAGGGAAGAAAGTAACAATTCTTACCTTCACAACTCAGTCTCCTATCAAGCCAAAAATGGTATACCAGCTTGATCACCAGGTTGGATACTATCACCCTCCTAAGAGGACAGGAAAGAACAAAAGAAAGAGGACCTCTCCTTAGATAATTTAGATAGAACAAGCACCTCCCTAGTAGCGAGAATAGAGTGCACAAGGATTTGATGATACTAGAGTTACTCAAGTCCAGGATGAACCTCAGTTGCCTCCTATTGTGTCTAGACAACAAGAAGAGGGTGAAATTCCATAGGCCTCCATTCCTCCTATGCAAGATAAGCCAACTTCTCTTTCTATCCGAAAGAAACATAAGAAAAGGATAAAGATTTAGATGAAGAAAGGGAAAAGGATTAGTAGAAGATTAGTGCCTAATCCATCTATTCCTAAAAGTATTCTAGAAGGAGAAGAAGAGGAGGAAGAAGAATAATTGAAAGAGGAAGAGGAACAAGTGCCCCTATAGGGAATAACTCAATTAGCTAGAGCCACAGAGTTGCAAAGAAGAAAGAGTTCCATGGGTACCCCACCATCCACTCAAGAAAAACCCTTAGAACTCTCTTCTTTAGAGGATGAAGTACAGTAGTGGGTGGATGAAAAAAGTGAAGATAGCAATGATGTTTATTCAATATTAGATTTTGATTTCATGTCCATAGGTATAGAATTGATTGGGGATAAGATCAGGGACACCCCTATAGGTGAACCTCAACAAGAAGACTAGACCCAAGTGCCACTAGATACACAAGGTCTTGATCTTACTCCTCCATCTCCTCCTCAAGTTACAATGGTAGAATAGGGCTTGGTGACTCATCGACCTCAAATTTCAAAGGAAGAGTAGGTTCAAAAAGAACCATCACAATTAGAGGAGAGATTAGAACAAATGGATAATGATGAAGTGTTTGAAGGAAAAATTAAGGAATATTCTCAACCACTTTCGCAAGACACAAAGGTTTATGCTACAGGGTCTACTGAGACTAAGGTTATAGAAGAAGAGCCCTCACAATAGGATACAACTCGAAGCAGGAGTTATAAGGGAAAGGAGATTGCAAAACATACTCCTTCATCATCAAGAGCTAGGTCCTTAGTAGGATGCATCCCTAGATGGATCTGAAAGGAGATAATGAAGAGTACTACGCCTCAATTTTGTGCTTGAAAGGATGACCTTTGTGAAATTGCAGAGATCTTGAACAAAATTGAGTCTCCATCACACAAGGAAATGCTATAGGCATTTATCACCACCATATGGAACTAGGCTTAATTTGCACAAGTGGCTCTCCCTCTTGAAAGTACAAATTTAGAAGGCCTTAGTCTCAAGGATTATGAATTGAAGGATGTTATGTTGGGAAGGCCTACACAAGATTTAGCTCAAGAAATGATGACTATAGGAGTCAAAGAGGTTCTTAAGCACATGGAGAAAGATGAGACTGAACTCCAAGCACTTTGAAGGCAAGTTGAGATCCTAAAAGGATATCTAGCCAAAGTTGTTGGTCCTCTTGATCTTGAGCACCTTGAGCAAACTCTGAATACCATAGTTAGAGAAGGGGGCGGTATGTAACTTGACCCATTTTTGAAAGCTTGTTAGGAGTGGCAAGAAAGTTTTGAGGAAAAGGGTATCTAGATCATCATAGGGAATTTGAAGTTATTACATGCTATGTAGGAGAATGTGAATAAGATTATAGAAATTTTGAAGCAGGACTTTAGTATCATGGATGAGGTATGGGCTTGGAGTAAGGATTTACAAACTCTACAAGCCATAAAGGGCCAAAGATACTGGGTTTTGATTGATGTATATACCAAAGAAGAATTAGACATGATTAATGATTGAATAGAGAAGATAGCAGATAGAAATAAAGTAATGGATACATTACATGAGGAGATTCATTGGCTCAAGTACCAAGCCTAAGAATGAATTTTGGAACCAGAGAGACACTACAGTGATGCATGCTTGGATATTTTTGAAGATGAGGAATGAGAAAGGTTGTTAGCTGTAGAGACAGTAGTGGAAAATTTTAGGAAGATTTTTATGGAGGTTGCTAATGATGAGGACATCCAACAAGCCTTTAGGATTGAAGAAGCCTTGTTGAAATTGGCTACCAAACTCGAGGATTTTGTTGATACCTAGATTGAGGTAGACAATTATCAATAGAAGGTCAAAGACATGTATGAGGATTTAGATTTACTAGATGTAGCTAAAATTGCTAAGATGATAGAGAAATTCAAGGGAAAACATCCAAACATAGCTTTGGGATGAAGAAGAACAAAACTTAGATGCCAGAATTTCAATTTTGACACTTAGTAAAATTTTTAGATTTTGACCCTATTAGGGTCTACAGGTTTGCAAGTCCATAGGTACATAAGTATGTAAGTTTTTAGCTCTACAATTTAGAGGTTTATTGATAGTTAACTGCTTGTTCCAAAAATAGTGCTTTCCATGCATCAGAAATGCATTCTGACGGTAGTTTAACTTTGACACATGCCTAGTAAAGAACCAACTTCTATTTTTGGCACCTCCAGATTTTTCTACTTTGACTAAAGGCTTCCTCCTACTTTCTCTCTCATATTTTTTTCTTTTTGATATGTAAAGGGCTCATGCATATAATTAATGAATAAAATATGGATGGAGTCCCTCTAAGCACTAGATTAATTGTTAGTCTGTATATATTTAGTTTGTTTTAATGTTTTAAGAGCATTTTATTGCATGAAGATATCTCTCACTCTCAACACAAATTGAGGAGATGATCTCTTATAAATACCCCATTGTAAAATGTAACAAGGGTTGTCATTATTATGCAATAAAATTATCCTTTTGGTGCTTGCATTTGGAGTGTAGTGATTCTTGCCTAAATGTGTTAGTGTTTTGTGAATTTTGTTCATGAGATTTTGATTGAGCTAAAGGTTTATTACATTGTTTCTAGTTGTGCAGTCTATCAATTATAGTGTTTTCTACAGACTTACAAATTCTATTGACATAACGAGCTTGAGAAGAGATCATCAAATTGTGCCTACATAACATTTTGTCTCACATGAGCACACTTTCCATGGCCTTGTGATTTGATGAAAGGTGAAATATCATACGATTGTTAAAGTTTCACACTGATGATTGCATTAATGGATTCTAGGAAGCACTACTCCTATTTTCAATGGTTTCCTACCGATTTATTCAAAATATTAACTTGCAACATGTTGTTTTCTGTAGCTTATGTCTGTTAGGTTTTCAATTTTAGGTTATTTCAATTTCATGTTATTTTCTTTTAGTTTTTTAATTTTCTTTGCTAACCTATTGTTAGAATAGGAACTCATTTTAGTTGCATTATTAGATTGCATTCATTGAAAAAAAAGAAAATACAAAAATATTATTCTTTTGTGTGTTATTTTGACATAGTGAATAGATTTTTAATCCATTTCAATATCATAATAGAACCACCAAAGGCCTCCTTATGAAAAATCACATTTATCTTCAATTGAGAAAGTTTTGGTATGTTGCAAGACAAATACTGAACCTTGGAGTTGATCCCAAAGGATTAGCTTTTCAAGAGAGGGATTACACAATGGATTCCTATCATTGACCTCATGTGAAATGACCTCCCAAGAAGTACAACTTCAAGGTCCATGCACCTTTGAGGACATGGTCACACAAGCTATCTGCATAGAGGAATTCATGGTCAAGAAGGGTGAACTTACCCTTTAGAATGATAGAAAACAAGGATCCACCTCTAATGAGGACAAACCCAAGTAACAAGAACCAAGAAATTGTACATGATGGGATTTTTGACAAGATCACTCCTAAACTTGCTAAGGCAGCCTTTAATCTCATAGATACTCTCAAGACAACCAAGCATGTTGAAAAACCTTCTCTTGAAAATAAGATATCCAAAAATAGACTGAGAAACTTATGGGCTGCATGCCCTAAATGAGAGTATACACCTCTAGTTGAACCTTTGGATGTGGTGTACAAGACCTTTCTTCAAAATAAGCTCATTTCACCATTGGATAACTCTCACAGTTATGACCTGCAACCATGCCCACCATGGTGGAATGAAACCACATTCTGCAAGTACTACCAAAATAAGGGACACAAAACTAGCAACTACATAAACTTACATCACAAAGTCTAGGACATGATAGATGATGGTGACATTGTGGTAGATGAACATAACAAGAACTTAGATCATAAGGCCTTCAAGGAGTCCTTCCTATCTTATGAAAAAGAAGAGAGCTCAAAATCAAAATCTAACAACAAGGTCAACTATACATACTCTAATGACAATAATGTGATCAACATGGTTGAACCTATGCATTTTGAGTACTATGACATTATTATGATCAAGGGTGAGCAAGATAACAATAAGCCCAAGACACCATTTGTCTTGAGGGACCCTACTTCCCACACAACTAACTATAAATCTTTGCAATACTATGCCAAAATTGTTACACATTCTCATGCCAAGTAGGTACTCAAAGGCCTTGCACCTTCTACACCTAATCTTGAATAGCACAAAGATAAAACCCTTGTTGGTCCATCTAGTAGAGGTGTAAAAAATTCAACAAATTGAGTAGCCACTAGCTACAGTGTTATCAATGAATTAAAATGAACTAATTCTCAAATCATAATCTTCGAGCTACTAAAAATCTCACCTAGCCATAGGTAAATTCTTGACAAAGTCCTCACTGAGGCAAATGTTCTTCAAGATCTTGATCTTGAGTGATTTAAATCTATGGTAGGTCATCTGACCTTGGCTTACTATATGTCCTTCTTTGAGGAGGATGATAATTCATTGAGTCACCCACACAATCAACCTCTATGCATTGAGATCATGATACATTAGACACATGTCTGTCAGGTACTCATCAATAATGGAGCTAGGCTAAACATTGTCTCCATTGTTGTACTTAGATAATTAGATTATTCTAAGGACTCTATTGATCCTCTTCTATGATATTAATGGTAACCAATTCAAAAAGCTATGACAAGATTGAGTAATTGAGTATGCAATTCGACAGTATTTTGATGCAATTCAAAATCCCAACCTCCTAAATGAGGAATTAGAAGCCTCTAAATATATTTCCTGAAATCAATTGATAGTTGAGATTGACTCAAATTGATGGTTATGATTGAAGTAGAGATTGAGTTAGGATGGAAGATTCCTAGTGTAGGTGAGGTTAACTAATTATGATTCTAAGTGTAATGAAAAGTTAGCTAGAATTCAACCAAGTGTGAGAATAAGTGTTTTAAGCCAATTCCAATTTGAGAGATAGATCACTACCAAAGTGTATGACAAAGTCAAGTGAAAGTCTCTAGGTCTTGTGGTGTTGCTCCTCTATGTCAGTCCTATAGAAAGGGATGTCACTTGTCAGGTCCTCAACATTCTTGTAGCTTACAATATTCTACTAGGAAGGCCATGGATACATGAGATGTGCACTATGCCATCCACATACCATCAATGCATAAAATTCCCATTTTATGGCTCTGAAGTCACTAGCCCTACAAGTAATAGCTATACCTACAATATGCTAAAAGTTGTTAAGAATTTTGTACCCACTAACAAGGAATCTATTGATTATCATGATAACAAGCTGAAGTAAATTGAGCAATCATTCAAGAAACTAGCATGGGTGAATACCACATCAAACCAGTACTGTAGTTAACATCTCTTCTTGAGTCTCCTCATCCTTATGGGAGACCATCTAAGGTGAAGAATCCATTTGTGTTGACACCTAAAACAAAGTATAATGGTACTTTTTTCAAGGCTACATTCCCCTTAGAGGATGAAAGTGAAAAAAGAGCCATTGTTGCATGGCTTTACAAATAGGAGACTCTAGTTGACCTCATAGAACAAGCTCATGAGATCACTCTTGAGAAATATGACCTTGGTCTTAGACTCATGAATTTCTTAGGCTATAAGGGAACTAGTACTATTGGATGAAATAATAATGGTCTAGTTGATCCTATAAAAGCAGTAGCTCGAAGAAATAGATACACATCTAGTCTAGGCTTTAAGAAGGTTCCCTTCCATTTAGCGATTAACAAATTCATACCAAAGCCTGAGAGTTCATCTAGAAATGATTGAAAAGCTAAGTTTGATGCTCAAGAATATAATACTAATGATGAAGATCCTTATCCTTATCCTATTCATCATGATCTTGCTAAATTCTTTGCTAAGCTGGATGACTTTGTGTTATTCGTCAGCACTATGGATGGTACTAGTGATTCCTCTAAGGACAATATTGATCCATACCATGCCCATTCAGAATAGGGAGAGTCTAGTCAGGTGTTATATGTTGAGTACCTATGTAAAAATCCAAATGATGAAGGAGAGTATATGCCTATCATTGTTGGGGAATTCTACAGCCTATCACCATGTAGAACTGATTCTAAGGAATATGAATTTAACTCCCTTTCAAAAGAAACTTTAGATAAAGACATTGACCAAGTTCATGTCTATGAAAAATAATTCCAAGTAGGTGAAGCATCTAGCGTTAGGTTGGATGGGTTTGATCCAACTAGTGTCCTTGAGTCTTTGATTGATGATGTTAGTGCTCAAAGGCATTCAAACACACTTTTGGATGAAGCCACTCTAGGTCTCAAATTGTTGGTCCAAGCATTTAATAATGATACTATGAATGCAATCAAACCCACCACCACTCTTTCACTCACATATCCCAAGCATATAGACTGAAATTCTAATACATCTAGTGAAGTCTCCACATTCTAGAATGACTATGCTCTTGCCTGCTACTTAAACATTGTCGAACAAATAACATCTTCCATCAGTGAACAAAGCATCAACATGACTGAAGCTAACATCAAATATCTTAGTCATACAATCAAAAGAAAAATAAATAGAATGTTTTATTGTGAAAACTACATTGTGGCAGTGTCAGAACCTAAAAAATTAAAAATTAAAGACATATCCTATTAGAATTTACAAGTGGGAAGATTTACTTCTAATAGGGGGTGAATCGGAACTAACTAACTTTAACCTTTTCAAAACCTTTTTAACTAATATCATTCACATGCATCTAATTCATCTAATAAACATAAAAGTAAAGACATGCATGAAAATAGAGAACACAAGAATTTGGTAACTTAGAAACCCTCCAAAATGAGAAGGTAAAACTAGGGTGGGGATGACACCCACAAAGTATCACTATAGCAATATGTAATTGTTTAAGATTACAAAGTTTGACCATTTCCAATGGTCTACCCTATGAAAGGCCTATCCTATTAAAAACTTTCCACCCTGTTAAAAGTGACTTGATTAAAGGATTTACACACACTCACTTGGAATGTTACCATGTTAAAGGATTTAGCACCTTGTCTAAAGGCTTGCAACATGGCTATTAAACCAACCTATTATCATAGGATTTTCATTTCTAATACAATTGCTAGAGAGTATTAGAAAGTCTTGACCTAATGACTTGCAATCCTTAATTGCTAATTCTAGATCCTCATTTTGCTCTATCTATTCTAATCTTTGCTTGATTTGATATGTCTCTTCTCAAAATTTTGATACTCTCATCTCAATCAACTAAATTCAGCAATGCTTCTCTACTCTTTCTAAGTCTTTACACCCCTCTGCACCTCACTGTAATTCAACCATACACTTCTCACATGCACACATACAATGGGGTTTCATCCTCCTTATAAAGGCTTCAAAGACTTAGGGTTAGGTATGAATCTACAATCAATATTTACTCTTCATTTCTCGCTCAATTCTTTCACTTTTCCTATTGGTTACATGCATTCTCCATTTTTCTTATTGGTTGCATGCTGATTACATAGCTAATTAAAAATATTTGATCTTATCTTCAAGATCCTTTGAGATTCATCCTATGTTAGATCAAAAAATGGTTTACATCTAAGTTTGTGATGATACAAACTTATATATTGATTCTATGTTACTCAGCACTTACTAATTGCTAATGCTTAACACATTTAGAAACTCTATCTTACTTAGCTCCTATAGAAATTCTATTTCACTCAAAATCTATACTTTCCTTGACATTTATAGTGACTTAGAATCACTTATCACTTGGCACTTGAACTTCACTCAGCACCTGAAGTTCACTTGGCACCTATTGAATTCTCTGGCTTGACACACACTGTAGCTTGGTTTCTATATTATACTTGGCATCATATTAAGAATTGGTTAAGTGTGTTGAGAGTCAATTGTCAAAACCAATCAAAGACCAACAATCTCCCCCTTTGACATGAGTGGAAAAAACACTTAACTAAACATTATGAATCTGATCTCTGTTTGGCTTATGTACAAAACTTCAAAAACTTTTTCAAAATTCTATATACCTCAAAAATTTGTAACTCCTCCCAAGCTAATGCACCAATTCTGTAACCAAAATTCCATTCCTATAACCAAATACTCTTGTGTTTAATTTGTCTCATGTTGATGTATTTGATACTCTTTGCCTCTATTTCTGTGTACCTTGTTTCTACTTTGTTTGTATTGTACTTTCCCTTTGTTTCTGCTCTCCTTTTCACATCTTCTTAGAGTGTTTGTGCATCCTTTTTGGCTATATCTCCTTATGATTTCCTAAAAAGTTGAATATCTTCCCCTTTGGATGTTCTTTATTGCTTCCATCAAAGAATGTATTATCTCCCCATTCTTATTATATGAAATAATAAATATCTCCTCCTTTTTTTGACACTTATGCCAAAGGGTCCTAAGAATGAATAAAATATTTAGCCAAAAATGTTTTATTTACCTCCATGATCATCTTTAGAGAAGCATCCCAATTTTATAAGGTAATTTCAAATTGTCTTTGCTACAAGATGTAGAAGGCCTTCTAAGGTAGAAAGATTAGGGTCTTTCTTTAGAACATTTTCGATGTGAAGTAATGGTAGATTGAATATGTATTGATTTAGCTTTGACATTAGACTCTTCTACTATCAATACAACTAACTTCTTCTAATTGTGAAGTGTTGTTGCAAAATGCTTCTCACTTTGAGCTAGATCTTTAGGTAGTTGTGTGCTAGAAATCTTGAGATTTCATTCCAAGCTTAGTATCCATTGGCTAGTTTCTTGTGTGAAGAATGATGAGTCACACAATTTGGAGTACACTAAGTATATATTCTCAAGTAATGTTTTCACTTTTTCAACTTTCTTAGCCAATTCTATTTGTGAAAGTGTGATCTCCCTAGATAACTTCTCATTGAGTTTCATTTGAAATTTATTTTTTGACCACTCTAATAACTTAACATTTGTATCAAGGTCTTTATTCTATACATGGTCCACTATGTTGGACAATTTTTCCATGATGGGCTTGGTTTCATCAGGTACAAGCAAGCTCAATGCATCTTTGATTTCTACCAATGCTTTCTTTTGTCTATACTCATTTATGAGTATCTCCCATTTTTCCATACACTAGGTTCATTGTCTTGGAGTCATAACTTGGTATGACTGTCTCTTCATTAAGTGTAGGGTCTCTATAGTGAAGTACCCTTGCTATCTTGGTGGAGCTTGAGCCTAGTGCTAAAATCTATAGTGGTACTACATCAGTGCTTGACTACTTGGTAGGAGTCCCTAAGGTAGGCAAGTTCACCAGTGTTTATATTACCTCTTGCTCTTTTTCTTTAGAGGTTTTCTCCTCTTCCTTCTCTTCTTCTCTATTTCCTTGATAAATTATAATGATTTGAGGAGGTCCACCTTGGTTTTTTGATGTGGGAACATCTTTTCCTATCTACTCCTTTGTTGGCTCCTCGGTAGTTGTTGTTGCTATGACTGTATGATCAACCTTAGAAGTTCTATCCTGTGATGCTTGCTCTTTTGGTTGATCAGTTGTATCTATGGGAGATTGTGAAGGTAGTTCTTGTGTGTTCACCTTTTCCCTTGTGATTTTTTCTACAACATTTTGTAATTCTTCCACACTCACCAAAAAAAGATTTGTGCATATTTGTGATTGCAATGTGGTTTGGTGAAGGATCTTTTTGAGATCCTCTACAGTTAACCTAAGGTGTTAGGAACATCCTAAATAATTACTATTTTTGTAGGTTTTGTATGTGGAAGACTTTTAAGTGGCAATTGGGTGATGGGAGACCCCTCCAACATGGCCAATCATGGCAAGAGTTTGCAATAGTGGAAAAATTTCAAATCTGTGAACCATGGGGTACAAATTGTTTATGAAGTAGCAATATTATGTTTTAATGGTGAAATATAGCATTAAAATGTATTATAAAGGCATTTCCCTTGTATTAGGAAAGAGATCTCCATGAGGAGACAATAATGCATTAAAATAGGAGGTATGGTTTTAATAACCAACCTTGTATAACCACCAGCAACTCTTTAAAAAGAAAGAGTGGGAACCGAATGGGCAGTGGAGTTAAGATAGGGTAATTATGAAAGAACCATCGTTTTTGGTGTGCAAGGGTAGATAGAAAAGTTTGGCTCTCTGGCCTTTAGCCAGAGATCCATGCATGAATGTAATCAAGCAATCATTCAAAGTTAGAAGTTTTTGATGTATTTCATTTAGTGTTATCTGTATTCAATTTCGTAGTTATCATTTCTGTCTTTGTGGGTGCATTGTAAATTGGTAACCTTTCCCAAAACCATCGCACTGTTCGTATACAAGTTTTTGAATCTTGGATCGGTTATGAGAAAGTTGATGTTATCGAGACTCACCAACCTGATTGGATGGATGTGGATGATAGTGCAGAAATACGTGACCCTTTTGATCCTTTGGTAAATATAACTCCGTTTAGTCTCCCACACACACGGCTTGGTCGAATGCCTTTTAGGAATTTTGAAACATTTGTTTCTCAGCCAAGAAATGTTAGAAGCATTCCAATTGAGTCAAATGATGAGCAGGACCAAATAGTAGACAGCAATTCTGTGCCTGTCATTGAGGAGTTACCTACTAGTGTTAATACACAGGGTGCAAAAATTAGAGGGATAGTGATATTGGATGACGATGACCATCCCAGTACTGCATCACCCATCTTTAGAGAAATCCCAAATGCACTGGGAGGGAACCATCAATCTAGTAGATATCCTTATGGAAGAGACTCTAGGCCAAGTACCCCACAGGTTACAGAAGAACCCATGGCCTCTAATGATGAAGGCAATGATATAGAAGAAGAAATGCTACATGCTCTCTCTCATCTTACGTTCATGCCGTGCCTTTTCTTGCTCTGCTGTCTTCAAGGACAATGATAATGGCCATTCAAATCTTGACTGAAAGAATAGTGTCGTTGTGTTCAACATATCAAAGTATGAATGAAGGCTCATGATCTTGAGAGGGAGTCAAAACCCGACTTGCAAAGAGTAGGAAGCTGATGAGGACCCAATAAGGGAGATGAAATGGAGGAGCACCATAATGGAATGCGATAGACATATAAGATAATGGGGATCGGGTCTTGAGAATAGAGAAAGCAGTTTTGCAGTTTAAGGGAAATGATTTAAGTCTGAAGATTGAAGCACCGGACAAACATTTAGTTGGTCTTTTCATTGAACATGGGGTGGAAGCATTTTTTTGTTACATCATTGGGTGTCTTGGACACTCTATTCTAGTTGTTCCTCTTTAGCTATTGCCTCTTTGCCTTATGTTTTCTCCACTATTTCCTCTTCTTTTTCTTTCTCTACTTCCTCATATTTTTCATTCTCTTCTTCTTCCTCATCATTTCTCCCTTCAAAGGGATCTTCCTACCTTTCCTTAATAGAAGTTAATCCATAAATAAATTTCCACATTTTTGTGGACTTTTGCACATCTTCAATTTGATTTTGCAAAATTCTAAACACTCTATATTTGGGTGCAAATTTGCTCCCATGTTTCTTCTTAGCCTTGCTTGTTTGACCTTTAGTTAAGTTAGGCATTACATGATCCAATATTGACTCCCTTATTTCCTTCTCCATTTTAAGATAGTAATGCTATTTATTCTCTACAATGGATCTTAGCTCCTTAAGCATAGAATTGTCTAGTTCAAGTGGTGTGGTCTTGAACTTAGCCATTATAGTGTAGATGGAATCTTCCACTATGTTTTTTTGTTCACTTGAAAACTTATTAAAATTATGGTCATAAGACCAATTAGATCTGCATTATCTCTAATGTTATTACAAACATTTTCCAATTTCTACTTGGTAGAATGCCTTACCAATTTGAATTGATCATCATCAAACTCTGTCTTTTCTTCATCTGACTCTAAAGGTGCAACATATTTTCTTCTTTTCTTTTGTTTTATAGGTCCTCCTTTCTTTGTGGCCTTTTTCTTCTCCCATTATTTTGCTACTTGTGCTATTTCCTTTATATCTGCCCTTGTAGTTGGCTTTGCTGGGCTTGGCTTTATTGCTTTCTTCTTCCCCTTGGGCTATGCAACTGGCTATTTTTGTGCTTTTCTTTTCTTTGGTTCTATTTTTAGTGCTTCTTTCTTTGCACCTTCCTCTTCTTTTGCATCCTCACCCATTCCTTGTGTCCAAGTAAGTGTTCCATATCCTTGTTCTTCTTCATCATCCTTAACTTCTTCACCTTCTTCTTCTTCTTCTACTGTACCCTCACAAAATTTGGCCTTTAACTTCTTCACAAGTTTCTCTTTCTTCTTTAGTGTGGAGGCATTCTTTAACTCCATATCTTCCTTTGATGTGACCACATCATAGGTTCCAAAATGTGGTGCACTTTTGTCCACTTCCTTAGCTAATAGTGTAGTTATAGCTACTGATGCTTCATCTATATTTATTTCATAGCCAAGAGCTCTTAACCATCTAACTCTTGGTATGGTAGCTTGTATATAGGTTTAGTCAATATCTACAAGAAAGCATACATCATTTACATGTTTCTCTACCAAATAAATTAGAATTCTTAACCTTTGCCTCATCGTCTTCTTGAAGTATTCAAAATAGCTACTCATAAGGGTCTCAAAATTAGCTCCCATTTGTTCTATGTATTCATTAACTTGAGCTATGATTGACCTATTTTATTTCTAGACTATTTTACCAAAAGAAGGAAACTCATTCTGTACATAGAAGAATATGTAAATCAAAATAGCACCAAACTTGCATTGGGCTCCCTTGGTTCTCCTAATTGTTGCTAAATTTTCATTAATTTGTTCTAGTTGCAGTTCTGCAAGATCATAAGTATGATCCTTTTTCACCAATTCATAGCCAACATCTACTGTAATGCAAGGGACACTATTGAGTCGGCTAGATTGGTAGAGCTTATGTGCAATGAATCTAACAGCAAAGTCAACAAGAGGGTCTTGAATGGTGTTTATTGTAATTCCTCTCTTGTTCCATTTAGCACTAGTGTTCTTCTAAATTGCTTCCTTAGAATCACTCCTAAGGGTCTTTGGTCGATCTAGAGTTGGGTATCCTATTACTCTATGTACAACCCTTTTGTAATTTTCATTGGACTGCTAAGCACTAACTTGATCCATTCAGCCTTGAAAACTATAGGGAATTCTAGGGCACACATCAAATCCTTCTTATCAACAATCAGATACTCTTCCTTCAACACTGCATTTTCACATAATCTCTGATAGGCTTCACTCATTTCCATGTCTCCTGTTGCTCCAATTTTTCAATTATAACATCTTCTAACATCCTGAACCATAACTACCTTAGGGGGTATGATAGATAGGGCTCTAATTGGGTCATTTTTATATGCTACTTCTGGTATTGGCTAGAAATTTGGTTGTTTTACTTCATTGGATAATAGCTAAACTTCAAAAAGCTCTTTCTCCTGAGTTTTATTAGATCTAGAGGCCATTTATGCAATCTAGGGTTTGAAAACAAAGAAAATATGAAACTGTGTGGCTCGACACAAATATAAATACCTCAAAATTAATGAAATCATGTTGAATCACTATTTAAATTTGCTTAAACACTAGATTCTTAGCTTTGAAGTCATTCTACACTCTTTTTTGTCTTTGCTCTTTGTTCTTGATGAAGAAAAATAATTGAAAACATGATAATATACCCTATTTTCATTTCATTTAATGCTTAGTGTGTTTATAGTAGTCCACTTGGCTTCTTAAGGATTTCTGCATTATTTAGCTTCCATTGATTTTTCATCACATAGCTTCCATAGGAGTATCCTTTACTTGGCCTCAACTAAAATTTCTCTTTACTCAACTTCCTCTACCAACTCAGCTTCTACTATTTTTGACAATCAACTCGGTATGTACTGGAGTTTTACCTGGCATCTGATTGAAACTTTTCTAACTCGGTAACACTAATGAAAACTTAAAATTTTAACTCTACATCTTTATCTATGCTAATCTCTTTTTTTTAGTACTTTCTTGTTTAGAAACTAATGTATGATAAAGCTTTGTAAATCAGTCCCTCATGCCTTCTTTTTTCTTAGTTTGATGAAATGTTATCACTTGACCTTTTAGGTGAAGTGATCCATTCACTTGATGTGCTACTCCCATCTTTCTTCTTCCATATCTTATTCATTTCTCCTTTGATGTGTTCAACATCTATCTTCTCTTTACCTTTTTTGTTCTTTGAGTTGGGTTCCTTTGAGCTTGTTGGGAAATTCTTGTTGATATCTTCAATCTTCAACCAATTGAAACATGTGGTTTGGCTCGACCATCTGCTATAGTTTCCATTGAAATGTGTTCTTACACAAGTTTTAGAAATGTGTCTGTATTCTTGACAGTAATGACAACTATACTTAGTGTTGTAGTCCCAATTGTAGTGATGTCCTTGGTTATTTCCCCTTGTTGCTTGATTGGGTGTCCACATGGGCTTTGATCTGCACTCAAAATCACTATGTCCATGCTTCTTGCAATTGTAGCAGTGACCTTCAAATCTTGGTGTTTTGATAGCCCTAGTCCTGTAGTCATGTGCTTGAAGTCCTCACCTCTTGCACTTATGACAGTGACTCACATTCTTAGTTTTTTCATATTGATGAGCATTCTTTCTCCTCCATACATTAGAGGTATGTCCCTTTTTACCATAGAAATGATAAGTAGGTTTCTATCTTAGATGACTCTACTTGTTTAGTTCTAGTGTATCCTAGGCTTGAAGTATCATTGCTAGCCCTTGGTGATTTGAGTGACTGCTCAAAGTACTTGATGGCCTCATTGGGTTTGTTGAAGCTCTTTGCAGTCTCCTTCTCTCTTTTTAGGTCATTTTCTAGTTGTTCATTTTGCATCTTTAGTGTAGAAATCTCAATCTCGTTGACATTTAGTTCATGATGTGTATTCATTATTTGGCTTAGGGTGTCTAGCTACGTGTTTGATATTCTTGCATGTTCAATTTGTTAGAATTCTTTTAGAATAACTAAAAGGGGGGTGAATTAGTTATCCAAGGTCCAATCATGTCCAATAAAACTTTTTCTATAAATCCTTAATGGAACATAACTAAAATTATCATGCATGCAATTAAACATTAAACAACCATGAAAAGTAAACATGCATCACACCATACCACTAAGGATTTGATAACCTAGAAAACCTCCAAGAATAAGAAGGTAAAACTGGAGTGGGGATGATACCCACAAAATAACTGTGCAATTGATTTCAACCACTTCTGATGGTTTTCCCTATTAAAGGCTATAGCACATTGTTAAATGTGACCTTGTTAAAGGATTTAAGAACATTCAACTTGGAATGTCACCCTATTAAAGGATTTACATAGAGCTATTAGGCTCACCCAAGTCCATGGTATTTTCAGTCACCTTCTCAAAAGAATCTTTCATCCCTCCTAAGGATCTCTTATCCTTTTCCTAAGGATCTCTTTATCCTTCTCCTAAGGATCTCTTTATCCTTCTCCCGAGGATCTCTTTATCCTTCTCTAAGGGATCTTCTATTCTTTTCCTGAGGCTTATCCACCTAGTTGTTAAGCTAACCTAGCAATGTAGGGTTTTCAATATCTAATAAAATGGTAAGAAAGTATTAGAAAGATTTTGACCTGATTACAGATTGCAACTTCAACCTTGCAGATTTCAGATTGCTCTTCAGTCCTTTTCTTTGCTTGGCTTTCCTCCCTTGTAGTGTTGATAGCTTGTTCACCCTTCAAGTTCTATCTCCTTGAGTTCTTCCACTCAATATGCGAATTCTTTCTTTGTTCACTCAATCAACTCAGAGGCTTGATGCTCTATTCTTACTCCTCTTGGCTTCTTCACATGATCACACTTATGACCAATTTCGTCTCATGCATGCACACTTGATCTCTAACCAATAACTCCTTATAAAGAAGTTTTGTTCTTCATTTCTTGCTCAAATCTCCCTCTCCAACTTTAGGGTTTCAATGGATTAGGTAGGATACAATGTATCTATCCCATATCTTGTTTCTATCTAGAAACTTCATGATAAATCCATTAGCATTTGCCTTGGATTAGTTTTCATGGATTACATAGAATTCTGTGACATCTACTCATCATTCATAACTTTCAACTACTTCACAAAATTTGATGTAACAACCTTATTCCTACTAATTTGGAAAATCCTGTCTTAACAAATAATGTAGCAACTCAACATTATTGGTTTACTAATGCTCGACACATTCTGTGTTACTCAGCTTCTTAATGTTATTTACTAGCGCTTGACACCTAAAGCATTTTGGCTTTTCTCGACACTTGAAAACATACTCGGCATCCATTATCTTTTTCTACTACTTGGCACCTGAAGGATTTTGTGTTACTCGACATCTGAGTAATCACTCAGCTTATACTGAAATTGAACTTGCTCGACTTCAACTGAGAATCTATTTGGCTCAAACTAGCTTGCTCAGCTCTTTCTAATGAACTTAGTTAATCCTTATATCTTTGATATGTCTTAGTGTGTCCATCCTCTATGTCTTAGAGTATGTCATCAATACACTCTTTCATCAATGGCTTAGCTGATCCTTATACTTCATTACAACATCATAACTTCAACCTTTCTCTAGGTACTCTAGTTACATCTTATTGATTGCCACCTCCTTGTCAATACACCAATTAATAGTATTTGGATCACTAAAGAAATTGTCATTCCTGCAAGCAGCAAGTTTGACATCAATGACAAAACATTGATTGAAAACATTTTTTACCAGTTCCATTATCCTTCATTCATGATCTTTTCAATCATTTCCAACACAATTGACTTTTCTTCTAGTCTGTGAACAAGATTTCTCGTCTTCTTCTAGCATAGCCTTATCTTCAATGGCTCTTTTCTTTTGTTCAGTCACCTCACAAAGTATCACGGCTTGTGACTCTTGTTCAATCTTGAGTGTTCTAATCACTAGTAAATTTAGGCTTAAATTTTGACACAAAAAGGTCAAAATTTCAAAAAAAGTAGGTCGATAAGGTGACCAAGCTTGCTGTCAATCTTTTTTGGCCAATTTTTTGCCACATACATTTTGTGTTGAAATTTTGACTACATAAAGGTGGACTTACCGACATGAATTTCATCAATTTCCCTAGTCCAAGCTGAAGTGGTATTTCCTCATTTACTAGCGGCACTCATCAAAAATTTGATGTAAACCTTCATAATTTTCCATCGAAATTGTGATGCAAGAAATTTACATTTCTCCATCGGTGCCATACAAGTGACACCAAAGTGGACCAGTTTTGCATCAAAATTTTGACCAAAATATTGCATTTGTGTCAAAATTGCGACAAAATCAATTTACATTTCTCTGCTAGTGCCATACAAGCGACACCAAAGTGGACCAATTTTGCATCAAAATTTCGACCAAAATATTGCATTTGTGTCAAAATTGGGACCAAGATATGTAGAAATTTTCACGAGCTATCCCATTTATTGTAAAAGCTTTTCTCTCATAGGAGCCTTCTAAACTGCACAAAACTTGATTCTAAAACATAATTGCTCGGTGCATGAGAGTCAGGGTATCATGCACATTTCTACCTCCACACCATTTTTTCATTCCTCACATGATTTATTTCATACAAAACAATGGGTAGGAGGAAGAAATGTGCATGATATCATGAGTCTCCATCAAGCAATTATGCTTTACAACTCAAATTTTGTGCAGTATAAAAGGCTCCTATGAGAGAAAAGCCTTTGCAATAATTAGCACAACAAGTCTAAATTTTGGTTCCTGTAGGGAAGAATAAAATTAGGAAAGAATTATTTATCAGGAATGAAAGCCAATAATTTCATCTATTTTTCAAACAAATAAACGTGACAAAAAAAATTACAGTCCCAATCACATCATCATAAGAGCACATATATAACTATAACTATGTCTAAAACCAACATAATTTACAAATATCCACAATTCAAATATTATCCTTTGATTTTTTCTTTAATGCAAAATTTTAAATCAACTGTGTTATCGCCTTGGATGTAATACCAAACTATCATTAGGCTAAAGACTGCAGCAAGATTTACAATTTACAAATGCAAGGAGAACTACCCAACCAAAGTAGAAAATGACATGAAAAGTTAACAATCTATCAATTAGCAATCTAGATGAAATATTTCTAGCAATTGAACTATACATTATAGAAACCAAAAAAGGTGTTGTCACTTGATGGAGGGCCATGAAAAATGACCATTTGACAATTAGAGCTTCTGATTCTGTTTTAGATTTTCCTTTTGAGGACTTGTTTTCTAATGAAGAAGAAACTTTTTTTGATTATATTGATGCTTCTCATGCTGGTTGTCTGAGCTATACTTCTATCACTTCCATTCTTGTCACAATTTTGGATGTTAGACTGTATTTCAGGTGCGATGCCAGCCAGCCTTGTGGCCTATGTTGTTGAAGTTACTGCTCCCACTTCTATTTTGAACAAAGTTCTATTGATAATGTTGAATCTTAAATAATCACTCTAGCCTTGTTGAAAGGTTGTAGTGGGGTTTCCTTTGTTGCAATCCTAACAATAGTGTGGCTTAGACTTTTGTCCAAGTGCATAGGAAAAGGTTTATTTTGTTGTGTTTTTGATGTCCTATGTTTATTCTTTCATCCCTTGTTTGTGTAAAGGTTAACAACCCCTTGTTTTGGCTGTTATAGAAAAATAACATATCAATATCATCCTTTCAAATTGAACAATGCTAGACGAGTAATGATACTCTCTTGAAAAATACAAGAAGCCAAGACTACAATATACACTCATCTGATGAAGCAAATAAAATCCTTCCAACAATAATTAGTCAGAACTATCAAAGTGAATTTTTAGGATTGTATAAACACAATTGGAAAATCGTTCAAGAAGATTTCATGGCTGTCTCATGGAAACTTTGGTTATTATGTGTAAAATTGGCCTCATTCTTTTAGCAATTATTTTCATGTTATCCATAGATTTTTTTTTTTATCATTTAAGTTTCTTGTTCTTGCAAGATGAACTATGAGATGCAGTGTTACTGGTGTTTGCAAATAAGTAGGATATTCCCAATCCAATGAATGCTATAGAGATCATGATAAACTTGGGTTTGCATTCTCTTAGACAGAGACACTTGTGAGTATTACATTCTTTATAATTTTTAGTATTAAAAATTGTAGATACTAATCATCTATTATGGTGCACTATTTCTACTTTGCATATAGTTTATCATCACTCTTGTAAATGAGAAAAAAATTGGAATGTTTAGTGTTGCTTGTGAAACAACGTGTATCATATCCTAAGGTATATACAAAGCATCTGTGATAGTTTGTTAGTAATAAATCCTTTTATTTTAGTTCTTATGGCTTTTGTTTTATTTTGCAAGTTTGAAAGATTACAGTCGAATAGGGTTCAAGAATTTTCTATTACAAAAATGTCTTATTTCTTTATTGATATAGATAGATTGAAGAGGTAAAAATTGAGTTTTGATGCATACTCATATGTGTATATGAGCAATGTTAGCATGCTAATAGAAACCAAATTTAAATAAAGCTTCTACAAACTAAACAAAATTCATAAACTTCAAGATAGACTAAGATGAGCTCTCAATTGAGAATATGAGCCATTAATGGGCTCTCTCAATGAGAATCTCTCTTGTTGAGTAGCTTTGTCTAAATAGATAGGATGTATGCTCAAGCTTATGCTTCAAAAAGGGCTTCAAATGGAGTTGAAATTTGGGTGTGAGTGTATGGTTTTGATGTAAAATGGCTTCTTAAAATGGCATTATGACTTTACTTCATGGATTGTGTTATTTTGCAAAGGGGAAGGATCCAATTTATAGGCAAGAGGCTTGATGGATTGAGGGCTAAGATTCAAGGATGGGAAAAAGTTCATGGAGGGCTCAGATTGCATGAGAGGAGAGCACATGGATTGTGCTTCCTTACAGCCAATCAAGGAGTGACACATGTCACATGGTGAGAGGATGGAGGAAAGGGGAAAGATTAGTCAACAAAGGAGGCTCAAGGGATAAAATCTTAATAAAGACCCTCATAATGACTTGTAAGAGCAATAAAAGGGCTTGGAAGAGTCATTTATGGCCTAGAGGGCTTCATAAAGTTTTATGGTTGAGATATTTTGAGGGAGATGAGAGCAATTTTGACTTGGGCTTGATTAGGGGGGTTTTAAGCTAGCTTAGGCTTGTGCAAATGATTAGAGGATGGATTAGGATGGTTTAGGATTAGCTTAGGGATAGGCAAGTGGATGGCATTTAATGAGGGTGGGTGAAGGAGGAGATATTTGTTAACTTTGGCTTGGGTTAGTAAGTCTTAACCCATGTTTAGAGAATGTGACGAGGTTAGGAGGGGATTAAGATTAGGTTTAAAGACATTTTCTAGAAGAGTCTAGACTTTGGATGAGGATAAGACTTTCTAGAATAGTCTAGAACTTCCTAGGATGAGGATAAAGACTTTCTAGAAGAGTCTAGAACTTCCTAGGATGAGGATAAATTAGATTTTTAGGAAATAAATAAAGTTTTATTTATTTCAAGGGTTTGGGTTGAGGAGATATTTATTAAAACTTTTTTAATAAACATGAGGATTAATATTTAATCTTAATTAAATATTTTGAGTTGGGATTAGGGGTAGGAAATGATGGGATTAGCCTTTAATCAAAATTAAAGAAGGGTTAGAAGATTTTGGAAGAGGTTAGTGGTCTTAAGGAAATTGGCCAAGTTTTGGGAAAAAAATAAATTTTTTATTTATTTTGGATTTTTTGGTCAATTTATTAATTAAATAATTAATAAATAAGGAAATAATGTTTGAATAAAATTTAAACATTTTTGAGGGGGATTCCTTAATTAAATATTTTTAATTAAGATAAAGGGATTTAATGGCATAAAAATAAATTAATTAATTAATAAATGATGATGTCATCAAAAATTTTTTAGAAAATAAAAATACTTTATTTTATAAAAGTTTTTAGGTGTCTACATTTTGCCCCTCTTTGATGTGATGCCGCAAGTGGCATGGCATCAAAGATAAGAAAATAAGATGCCCAAGGCTAGAGCAGAAGAGGAGAGAATGGACTACGAGATGCCCCCTCAAGAAGGTGGCAGGGAGAGAAAGCGAGGCTTGACAACTTCTTGAAATGTACAAGAATTTGAGATGAGCAAGAAGACTCAGATTGGCTTAAGAGAAGAGGTTTAGTTAGCTCAAACTCTCACTATGGGAGAATGATAAAGGAGAATCAGAGGCACAAGAGGAAGCAAGCTTAAGATCTCAGGGATTGCAGAGGATGAAGGAGCAGAGCGCTATAAAAGGAATCCAGGATAGGGAGATGGATGAGGGGATTATAAAAGCTGATGCAATAGAATTTCAAACAGTCAAATTGGCAGAAGATGGGTTTCAGAGATCCCTAGGACTAGGATTGTGGATCTCGAAAGATGAGGCTTGGTAGATTGATTTGGATTGGTGGATCCCTAAGACTAGGATTGTGGATCCCTAAAGCTAAAGGTGAGGAGTGATTCAAAGAGATACTGATGCATAAGCTAGGGTAGGAGAGATAGATGTTGGAGATGGATGGGGGATAACAGAGATAAAGGGATTCCATTGAAGCTTTTTGAGCTGGGGGATACTTCAAAGAGAAGTACCACCATGTAGTTGAGCACTAGATTCGCTATAGGACTGTTGGTTAATTGCCAAGGTTACCAAGAACATCAAGGCCTTTTCACCAACTATCCAGAGGACTGATGAACTAACTCAAAACAAACACACAAGGATTGCCCCAACATCACACATGAATCCTAGAGGAAGCAACATGGAAATGACACTGGAGAACCCACAAGCAAAAAAGAAAAACAAATGAAAAACCTGATCAAGACCTTACGCTCTAATTGTCCCATTCGCAGCATACCATGATATGGAAGATCGTGGCAACCTTGAGGAGGGAACAAGGAGATTGCTTGGAAAAGATACTTCAAGACCCAAAAGGGAAGATCCCAAATCAAAAGAAAGTGAAAATCCAAAAGAGAGCCATTTGCCAATGAGATGGGTAGGACGAGGTACTAATGAACCAAGATCAGACATGAGAAAAGCTATATCCTACAAGGACCTATTGGAGAGCACCTAAGCTGATGGATCTGGAGGAGTGATCCATCTGGCAAGCTAAACTAAGAAGGATAACACTTTGGTGACAGGAGATCTAGCTAAAGGATGCATTGGAATAGCTAACCAAGGGTTGTGCGATGTGTGCAAGATGTTGATCAAGGAGTAACTAACACGAAAGCTGGATAGATACAATGGTACTAAGCTAAAGAGGATCTACAAGCTGACTAACCAAAATATGTTACAAATGTACAAGTTTTTTCATGTTTTGGTTTTTGTGAGATGGAAATGTTTGTGAAGGATGGGATGTCTATAATAGGTGATAGGTGAATAGGTAGATGGTTTGCGAAAAGGTCAAGTGAAAATGGGGTTTTGTGTGTGCACGTGATAGTATACAAGCTAGGATACAAGATTATTAATAACCTAGAATATGGTACAAACTTTGGACAAGATTCAGATATACAAGGTATGGTACAAGATTTACAAGGTATAATACAAGCTTTGGTACAAGATTTTACAAGCTGAGGTACAAGATTTTACAAGTTGTACAAGAGGTATTTACAAGCTCCATTAGATTTTGGATATTTGGTTGGAACACCAAGGGAACAAGCAAGTGTTTTATGGGATGGTGGGTGAATGGGTGAGGGATAGGATAGTGATAGATAATGGATTAGTCTTAGTACACAAGGCACCTGAATTACCAGGTTTTCACCAAGGTACCTACCCAAGGCGCTTGAATTGCCAAGTTTTCACCATTGGACGCTTATTTCTCTTTACTATTTTTTTTGTATTTTTCAAAAGCTGGGTATACCAAGGATCTTCAAGCATAGAACTTCTTGAGATGAATGATATTAGTAGGATCATTCAAGAGTTCTCCTTCTGGTGTAGATAGCTGATAGGCTCCGAAGCCAAAGGAAGCAGTGACAACATAAAGACCAAGCCATGTAGGTTCAAACTTGCCTTTCTTTTCTCGATCTGCTTGGACTTTCATGTTTTCTTTGAGGACCATGTCACCTGGCCGAAAGTGTTATGGAAGCACCTTTTTTTTAAAATTCCTTTTGAGATGAGTTTGATAGACTGTGAGATGATCATAGGCTTGTTGTCGATTGTCGTCTAAGAGATCTAGCTAGGAGCCGAGCTACTCTGTATTCTTCATTTGATATTTTCCCTTGCAAAGATATGCACAAGGAGGGAAGTTCAACCTCTATAGGTAGTACTGCTTCGGCACCATAGACTAGGGAGTATGGAGTTGTGCCTGTGGATGTACGAAAGGAAGTTCGATAGGCCCATAGGGCTGGATTTATTTGTAGGTGCCAATCATGGCCAGAATCATTGACAACTTTCTTTAGGATTTTGAGGAGGGTTTTGTCAGTTGCCTCTACCTGGCCGTTACCTTGTGGGAAATATGGGCTAGAAAAGTGGTGATGGATGTGGAGGGAAGTTCATAATTCTTCCATGTTGAGATTTTCAAAGTTACCTCCGTGGTTAATGAAGATGGTGGATGGGATGCCAAAGCGGCAAACAATGTGGTACAAGATGAACTTGGAGACTTGAACTCTTATAGCTGAGACTAGGGGGACTGCTTCCACCCATTTAGTGAAATATTCTGTAGCTATTATTATCCATTTATTTCCATTAGATGAGAGGGGTGTGATAGTTCCAACTAGATCAAGGACCCAAAAAGCAAAAGGCCAAGGTGGTGCAATAGGCTGTAGATCCTGTGCTGGAGCGTGCACAAGATTTGCATGCTGCTAACATGGGAGACACTTTCTGACAAAGTCACAGGAGTCTTCTTCAATGGTAGGCCAATAGTAGCCTGCTCTAAGGATTTTTCGCACTAGGACAATACCACTCATGTGGGAACCGCAAAGTCCAGAGTGTACTTCCTTTAACACCATCGTGGCCTCATTTTGGTCTAAACATCGAGAGAGATTATTATGATAACCCCAACGATATAGGGTATTGGCTATGATAACATAGCAGGATGATTTTCAGATGAGGTTCTGGCGTTAGGTACGTGTGAGGTGAGGGGATAGGATACCATCGTTAAGGTAAGTGTGAATCTCATGGTACCAAGGGGATTAGGGACCAACCAAGATACAAACACGGTTTGAATCCTCATTCGCATAGGCGGGTGTGAGGAGCTACTCCACTAAAAACTCATACTGTGTAGCTGCTTGGGGAATTTCCAAGAGCGAGCCTATAGTAGCCATAGCATCTGTTGCTTTGTTCTGTATTTGAGGCACTTGTGTAAACTGAAGCCTTGTAAAATGCTAGGTTAGCTGATCAACTAGCTCTTTGTAGGGTAATAGCTTTTCATCTTTGGTTTGATATTCATTTAGGGCTTGCTTGATGATGAGCTGAGAATCGCCAAAGATTTGTAGCTCAGCAATGTTCCATTCTACAGCTATCTTTAATCCTGCTACGAGGGCCTCATATTCAGCTATATTGTTGGTGCTAGGGAATTGTAGCTTGAAAGCTTTTGGAATGTAATCTCCTTGAGGTGTGACCAACAATATTCCTGCCCCTAATCCATGAGATGTGTATGAGCCATCAAAATAAAGTTTCCATGGGGGTTGTTCTTCAATTAGACAGATATGCTCATCTGGAAATTTTGTGATCAACGGATAAGCATCTATTAAAGGTGCATCAGCTAGGTGATCTGCTATAGCTTGCCCTTTGATTGCCTTTCTATCCACATACTGGATGTCAAATTCACTAAGGAGCATAACCCATTTGGCCAAACGGCCTATAAGTGCTGTTCTGGAGAGCATATTCTTGAGAGGGTCAATCTTGGAGACTAGTTGGATGGTATGACTTAGCATGTAATGGCGAAGCTTTTGAGTTGAGAAAACAACTGCCAAACAAGCTTTTTCCATAGGAGTGTAATTGAGTTCATAACCAACTAGGGTTCTACTGATGTAGCAGATGGCTCTTTCTGTACTGTAGTCATCAAGTTGTGCTAGAAGTGCCCCTAGAGCAGTAGGTGTTGCTAATATGTACAAAATTAGGGGACGACCAGGAATTGGTGGAACCAAGATAGGGGGATTGATGAGATACTGCTTGAGATGGTCGAAGCTGCAATGACATAAAGGATCCCACTTGAAGTTCTCATCCTTCTTCAGTAAATGTGAAAATGATGTACAGTTATCTGCAAGCTAGGAGATGAAGCGCCGAATAGATTGGAGCTTTCCTTGAAGAGAGCGAAGCTGTTGCAGTGTCTGGGGAGGAGGCATGTCTTAGATAGCCTTGACCTTCTCGGGGTCGATCTCTATACCTTGTTTAGAAACTATGAAGCCTAGAAGCTTACCAGATGTGACCCCAAAGACACATTTCTTGGGATTCAGCATGAGATGATATTTGGCTAACCTATCAAAGACTTTCTCTAGGTCAGCAAGATGATCCATGAAGGTATGAGACTTGACCAAGATATCATCCACATAATCCTCCAAAATGCTATGGATGAGATCATGAAAAATGGATGTCATAGCTCTTTGATAGGTAGCCCCAGCATTCTTTAGGCCAAAAGGCATCATGTTGTACCAAAAGGTTCCCCAAGGGGTAGTGAATTCTGTCTTATGTTGATCCTCTTCTTCAATCTTGATTTGATTATAGCTAGAAAATCCATCCATGAGGGACAAAATTTCATGTCCAGCTGTAAGATCTACAATCATATCTATGTTGGGCAAGGGAAAATCATCTTTTGGACAAGCTTTGTTAAGATCTTTGAAATCAGTGTAGATTCTGATGTCACCAGAAGGCTTAGTGACAGGGACCATGTTGGAGATCCACTTTGAATAGTCGATAGGTTGGATAACCTTAGCAGCTAACATTCTTTCTAATTCAGCTTTAACCAATAATGCCACCTTGGGGTGCATTTTTCTAAGCTTTTGTCTGACGGGCTTGATCTTTGGATCGACTGCAAGATGAGGAACTACAAGCTTTGGATCAAGCCCTGGCATGTCCTGATATGACCATGCAAATTGACCAATGTTTTCTCTTAAGAATTCAAAGAGGAGATCATCTTGGTCTTGTGATAGGGATGCAGCAATGTGAACAAGTCTGGGGATCTTTGAAGAACCAATGTTGACTTCTCAAGTATCCTTAATTAGAATAGAAGACACCTCTGGTCAATTATCTTGAGGAGGCAATGCTAAATCCTCATGTTCTTCTTGTGGCTTTGGATATTCTTACTGAGGGGTTCTCTTCGCTACCTTAGCTAGTCCTGGATTCACCTTAGTTCTAGTTTTGGGTATATCGAAACTAGGTTGGGGATTTTCTCCAAAATACCCCTTGGGATCTAGCTTGTAGATATAGGCAGAATCTGGCTTTGTTTTCTTGTGAGGTGTTTTGGCTCCCATGAATCTCAGAAGTGCTTCCTCTGATGTGAACTCATCAATGTGTATGATGCTTGGTTGGTCCCAATCTATGAGTTGTAGATGGGCGAGTGGTAGGTCAATGAGGTGGATGGATAGTTCTTGGAGAATAGAGTCTCCAAGGGAGATTTGGTCTAGGATATTGTCGTAGGCTCTCTTTTCAACTTCCTCAAGAATGTCTTCAATTTTGATAAAGTTGCGGGGAATGTTCAAAAAAGTGTGGCCGTCCGTATTGGTGCCCTTAGTTGTGGGTATGCCAAAGCCAAGATCTAACTTTGATTCCCACTTGTGTGCATCAATGGGGCACTGCATGCCTCTTTCTTCTGGTCCTAGACCACCACCTTGATAGTTCCATTTGTCAGTGATGAGCTTATGTTCTTGGGGATACGTCTAGCTAAAGTGATCAAGGCATGCTTGATTTCTTTGAGGTGGATCCTTATGTAACCAATTGTTGATATCCGAAGTGAGCTCCTTATGAAGAGGGATTTTCGAGGATACAAAGGTTGTTTGGCCAAACTATTTGTATCAAGGAGGTGGAATCTCCTTAGCTTTGTGATATGTCAATCTTCCATGGGCATGTGGATCAAGTGGGAGTGCCCCGACAGTAAAGGCATCTGATAGACTATACTCTCCATAGCCTTTGTTATTGATCTTCACGGTAGATAGGGTGGAGGCGAGGATGGTTTCTCGGTCATTACAAGTGTGGGATGAGCTGGTGATGGCTATGCCGATATCAATTCTAGGGAAATGGTTTTTATATGAGGCTACAACCGCATTGCAGTAAGCAAAGGGTTCTGGATCGACATGGATGGTTACCTCAGTGCCTTGATGCAGAAATTTGATGCACTGATGGTAAGTGGATGGAACGGCTTTCATGGCATGAATCCATGGGCGACCGAGGAGGATGTTGAATGGTAGGTTTAGATCAATAACATGACAGAGTGTTTCTTGGATGACTAGCCCAACCTTGATTGGCAGCAAAATAGTTCCTTCTATGGTTCTTTCCAAGTTGTCATAAGCTTTGATGGTGATAACCTCACTGATGATATCTGCCTCAGTATACCCAGCTTGTTTTATGAATTTTAGGGTGCAAATATTCAAGGCTGATCCATTATCTATCATTACTCTTTTCACAGAAAAATTGGATACCATGATGGCTATGCGAAGCGGAAGGGTGTGATCTGGCTCGACCACGGGTATGTCAGTGGGTTTGAAATATAGGGCACATGAGGATGATAGGTGTCCAACAAGATTATGAAAATTAGTAGCATTGATATCTGAAGGGACACGGGATTCTATGAGAGCACTGTCAAGGATGTTCTTGTACATAGGACTAGTGCAAAGAAGGTCTAAAATGGAGATTTGGGCTGGCATGTTCCCAAGGTGTTCCAAGATATTGTACTGGCTTTTGGATGGAGCTGATGGTGCTGGTGGAATAGGTGGGCCTATGATGTTAAATTGTGCTATTCGAGTGGTGATTGCACACTCATTGTTTGGTCCTTGGATATTGATAACATTGACAGAAGGCTCTTTCTCGAATATACAACCTATAAGGCTACCATAGTCTATATAGGATGAAGTGTGGTCATTGTTCTTCCCATGCTGTTGGTTTGGCTGACGGCTGTTGGTGTTGTTGTTGTTGGTTTGGATAGGTGCTTTTCTAGGATTTTGGTTGTGGTGCGGAGGAAAAGCATTTTGATAGATCTGTAAGCCTGCATTGGGAGAGGTTTGGGCACCAATAGTGATTTCCTTCCGATCAATGAGGTCCTACACATAGTCTTTCAGTTTCATGCATCTGAGGGTAGTGTGACCTTTTACCCTATGAAATTTGTAGTACTCATTATCTTCATACCATACAACTTTAGATTGGCTTGGGTCGATTTGCTGGGTAGGAGGAAATTTGACGACATTTTCCTTGACTAATTTCTCAAAAATGATATCCAAAGGTTCACCAAGGGGTGTATAATTTCTAGGTGCAGGTTGGAATCTGGGCTTTTGTCCTGTAGCTACATTAATGCCATTAGCTTGATTGCTAGACCCTTGAAAGTTGGGTCTTGGATTGTGGTTTTGATAGCTTTGGTGATTATGTTGTTGGTAATTGATAGCTTGTTGATTGTTTGGTTGATATGGTGGGTTGGACAGGTTTTGAGAAGGACCAACAATATTCACATGTCTAGTGTCAATGACACAATCTGTTGCAATGTGCTTGTTTTTGTTCCAATACCTAGACTTGTATTTGGAATGTGATTGATTTTGGTTGGCTTCCTTGTAAATCTTGACCGCACCATCTTTAATGAGTCCTTGCTCAAGGATCATTCCTTTCTCTTTGATATCTTTGTAGGTCTACAAACAGTTCATGGTCATGTGGTGAGCCAAGCTAGTATGGGCATTATCAATAATCATTTTCACCACATAGCACTCTGGCAAGGTGCAAGATATGTGGGTGGTAAGGGTTTGCCATCTTTGTAGGTATTCAACAAGGCTTTCTCCACCCTTTTGCTTAGTGTGGACAAGGTCAACTATTGATAGCTCTGTTTCAACAAGATGGGCATATTGGGCTACGAATGCCTTAGATAATTCAGCAAAGTTTTTAATTGTGCCATAGGGGATTCTATAAAACCATTCAAGAGCTGGTCCAGCCAAGCTTTTGAGAAAAAGGTGCAAGAGGAAGACATCATTGTATGCTACGTCTTGGCAGTGCATGTAAAATTCTTTGATATGTGTGACAGGGTCTCCTTTTCCTCTGAATTTGTCAAATTTGGGTACCTCAAAGTGTTTGGGAAATGGTGTCATGGTAATGGCTCTGTCAAATGGGTAAGGACACACATTCTCAAACTTGAATGTCTTTGGATCATTCCCTTCTTGGATGGCTTTCAGAGCTATCTTCATTTTCTCCCATTCTGAATTGATAGGTGATGGCTGGGGTGCCCCCAATGTAGGAGTGCCTTGAGGTAGGTATGCACTAGATGGGGCCGCTGAATACAGATTGCTGTGAGGGATTTGCTAATAGGGATTGTACATTGTTTAAGTAGCTGCATGGTGGATGACGGGTTGTTGAGGGAGAGGTGGCACATATTGCTGCATGTGTTGCGAGGCTTGTTGTTGATATGCAATTTGAGGTTGGGATTGACGAACATAAGCTGGCTATGGGATAAATGAATGGCTTTGTGGAGGTAAGGTATAAGATGGCTGTGAAGCTTGGGGAAAGGATCGGGGGGCTTGTGGGGTTTGACCAAGGTATGTGGGTTGTGCCCACATTTGGGATGGTACCTGCAAATAATTGGTGGTTGGCTAGATTGGTGGATTACCTCCTAGAAGTGGCATTGAAAAGTAGTTGGTAATAGGAGGTAATTGATTAGTTGGTGGTGGAGGTGGTGGGATTTGAAAGCTTGGGAATGGAACTGATGGGGTTTGATAGCTTGGTGGCTAGATTTGAAAGCTTGGTAGAGTGGTGGCGAGAGCTGGGGTTACTTGGGAGGTTGGTAGAAAATTGGTAGTAGCTTGTGGGGTTTGATAGCTTTGTGGAGTGAGGGTAGTAGCTTGTGGATTTGTGGCTGATGGCGCTGAGCTCCCAAGACCTAATAGAAATGATGGGATTTTGCTTTGGGCTGTAATTAACAAGTTGGGGGTGATGAAAGGTTGATTACTTGGCCCCATGGGTGGCATCCCTGTTGTATATTGCTGAGGTTGGCCAAAGATGCTAGCACTGATTTGGGAGATGGGTGGATTTGGAAGGCTGGGTTGGGGAGTAGCAGCAGCAATAGTGAAAGGGGTGAATGGTGAGGTGTTTTGGGTAAAGGGGGTTTGGAGCAGAGAGGTATGAACCAAGGATGGAGTGTTGGTGGCTGGGTTGGCTTGCGGCATGGAGATTTCAACTTGGGTGGATGATGGTATGTTTGGGTCTGTTGGATCATATGGATTGGCTGGAGGCTCTTCTTTTGGCATATAGTGAGGATAATTTGGATCATAAGAGACTATGGGTGGTGGTAGCTGCCCAAACAATGGGTGAGATGGATCTGATAATGGAGGGACTCTTCCAAAGTGAAAGGTTCCTACATTGTCCCTTCGAAAATTAGCCATGATTGTCTCTTTGTTCTTGTCTATAATGGCATTTACCAATACTGCATTTCCTGGTTGGTTCATGAAAGCTTCAATGGCAGTAGATGATGGTATAGATTTCTTTGGGCTAAAGTATGGCTGAGTGCTCAAGGGGGGTGAGGTTGTTTGATCCAAATGATAGGGCTCCATTGTTTCTTTCTTCTTGGCTAAGCGAGTGACGAGTGGCATGAAAAATGCTCCTAAGGATGAGATGCAATAATGCTGATGGATGCAAAAGGGGGAAGGCTTCTCTATGAAAATGATTTCCTAGGTTAAGGTAGAGCTATATGAAAAAACCTAAGGAGGATTGGGTTGGAGATTCTAACTTCAAAGATATGTTGCCAAAGCATGAAAGGTCTGCTTTCCTATGTGCAAGCTTGGTGGTGATTGTGTCAACTTAAGGATAGACTGATGATCCTTTAGGAAGAACACGAGATTGACCACTTGTGGATCCCAACCTTTAGCTCAAGGTGATGAGGGATAACAAGTGACAAATCTAGATTACCCTAGACAAAGCTCTGTCAAAGGGATAACCTTGGTGAGATTGATGGATTTGGAAGATTTTAGGAGTGGCAAACTTTTGGCAAAAGTGACAAAAATTTTGAAGGCTTGGATGTGAGGTTTTGATTGTTGGCTAGATGGTTTGGTTCTAAATGAGATGAATGAGCTAATAATTCTTAAGGGGATAACCTAAAATGGCTGGCCTTTCTACAAAGATGACTCTAAAGTGAAGCTTATCCAAGAAGATGTGGAGAAACAAGGGGGTCTAATCATAGAAATCATGCCTAGTTGGTAAGGCATAAGCAGGATTAACTCCTAGATTTTGGCTAAATTTGATGGTGCACTCTAACCAGGCCTCTTGAAGTGCTTTCTCAGCAGCTTTGTCCTCTACTTTGTGGAGTTTGGCAATTCGAGGACTTGGTGTTAGTTCCCTTCTCTTGGCTGAAAGTTCTTGGTATGCCTGAGATGGTTTCAGTTTAACTTTGTGGAACTTCTATTTGGGTTTGGATTGCTCTAACATCAATTCTTGAATCTACTTGGCTTTGAGAGACCTCAGTTATTTTGCTTCAACTTGTTCAACTTCTGGGATAGGCAATGACTATGCTAAGTGTGCCCTAAGCTAGGATTGACCAAGTTTGGAAAACATGCATTCAATAAGTAAAAGACCAAGCGATAGATAGAAACAACCAGATAGAAGTTTTGATTCCCAGAATGTGATACTAGCGCCAAGGAGTGTGTGTGTTCTACAAATGTTTCGATCAGTCACTTCAAAAACATTAACATCCTAGATGGTTGTCTACAAGGATGATAGTTGGTTTAGCTAGGGAGTCCTCAATATACCCAAAGGTACGTGAGGCCCAAATCCATAGATGAAACCAAAAATATGTCACACAGTCGAGAGGAGTAGTAACCCACTTCTCCTCTTTCATTTCTCAAGGGTATAAAGTTCCTTGAGGCTTAGCCCGAGTGACAAAAATCTTGATTCCAAGAGAGGTGTCTTTGGATTCACCTCCCGATCTTTATACTCAGTCGAAATGCTAGAGTTGAGGTCATCCCAAGGGGTGATGAAATCCCCAAGCAGGTCTCCTAAAAAGAAACAAGGTTTTGGATCCTAATCTTATGCACCCAAGATGGCCTCGAAAGACGACAAGGGGAGAGAAGACTTGGATGACCTTGGGCTAAAAAACATGCTTGTTCTTTTATCGACTCTTATGTGTGCTGATCTAGACTTTGCAAGCACTCATGTTTAAGAGACAATGTTCAATTCCAACTTGAAGTGCCAACAAAACAAAATTGAGTGAAGAATGAATACAAGAAGAAGAGTTAGGGTCAACAAAAAAGTAAACCCGTGCGCCCAGAGGCCCTCCACGTCAAGTATCGATTAATTTCCTTTTAAAGCATTAAAGAGTTGGTGTGATTTTGTTTTAAAGCCCAAAGCAAAGATGTGTAAGACTCGATTTGTCAAGCGCGCACCCAAAGGCCCTCCATGTCAATAGTTGTTCAATTTTATTGCCCAAACTTGAAGTGTGGTCGATTTAATCTAGAGTTTTGATCATTTAAGAATTTTGATAAAGTTAAAGAAAACATTGAAAGACCGAGTGAGTGAGTTAGATTGTGGAACATTTAACACCTTTTTCAAGTATACCCATCCCCATAAATGGCACTGAGATTGCAACCAATGGTTGAATTGATGGGTGATTAGAAAAGAGGTGAGTCCAAGGAACTACTCAAATTGATTTTTGCAAATTTGTATTTAACTTAAAAAAGTTTCTTAAATGTCCAAAAATCAAACTTTACCTAGATTGTATGTGGAAAAGAGATTTGTTTTGTTCAATTTTAGAAGCTCCAAATGAAGTGTTTGATATTGCAATGGTTAATTGATCCTTGGCATTCAAGATTGGATTTTTTGTTTTAATCATCCATTCAAGAAAAATTTGATTTTAATCCATGGCATTCAAGAGTGTGTTTAGTAACATGCATTAAAGACAAGTGATTAAACATTCAAGTTTTTTACCTTTGAGCATTCAAGATTGAGATTTTGTGTGTTGTTTTAAGAACTTTGAAGTGCTTTGTTTTAACCTTAGATCATTCAAGATTGTTTTGGACTCAAAAGTGAAAATGACTATTTGGACTTTGGTTTTCATTCAAGATTTTGTGTTCTAGTTTGCATATTTTAAGCCCAAAAATTGATATTCCTAGATTGTTTTGATGCATGAAAAACCTAAAAAACATTCAAGATTTTGCAACAAGACATTTGTTTGGAAAAAATAACAAAGCTTTTAGGACAATTTTTGGCAACCATTTAGGATGCTTAGTTTTCATGAGATTTTTAAAAGAACTTTAAAATATTTGCAAATGAGGTTCATTTTATCCTTGATTGATGCTTTGAGTTTGACTTAGATTTTAGTGTGCACTTAGTGTTGATTTTGAACCTTTTGAAATGGAAACTTGAAGTTCTTTTTAAATTCTCAAAAATGAAGTGTTCCTAACTTTGCATGAATGCATCTAAAACCTTGATGTTGCAAGGATGCAAATGATTGGATTGGTTTAGTTTCACTTGTTAAAATGCTTTTTTTTTTTTTGCAAATTTTCAGTTTTTAATGGATTTAAGTATGATTTAGGGGTTCATTTTAAGCACTAAAAAGAAGTGTGTATGATTTTGCTTCCTTCAAAAAAAATGGCCAAGATCTCCCACAAGAAGAAGAAGAAGAAGTAGATGGAATAAGAAGAATATAGACAAGAAGAGGAAGAAGAATTCCAAGTGCTTTGTCCACCTATAAGCTTGAAAAATATGCAAACACTATGACATAGACTATGAGTTCCTTTGTCTTCTTCATGCTCATGTGGACCTACAAAACCAATTTATACAATCCTACCAATCAAAAAAACAAGAAAAATTAGCCAAAATTAGCAAATGACATACAAAATTTGACTAAAAAAGCTAATGAAGATGACCCATGCGGGGTCCCACCGGGCGTGCCAAAATGTATATGAGCAATGTTAGCATGCTAATAGAAACCAAATTTAAATAAAGCTTCTACAAACTAAACAAAATTCATAAACTTCAAGATAGACTAAGATGAGCTCTCAATTAAGAATATGAGCCATTAATGGGCTCTCTCAATGAGAAGCTCTCTTGTTGAGTAGCTTTGTCTAAATAGATAGGATGTATGCTCAAGCTTATGCTTCAAAAAGGGCATCAAATGGAGTTGGAATTTGGGTGTGAGTGTATGGTTTTGATGTAAAATGGCTTCTTAAAATGGCATTATGACTTTACTTCATGGATTGTGTTATTTTGCAAAGGGGAAGGATCCAATTTATAGGCAAGAGGCTTGATGGATTGAGGGCTAAGATGCAAGGATAAGAAAAAGCTCATGGAGGGCTCAGATTGCATGAGAGGAGAGCACATGGATTGTGCTTCCTTATAGCCAATCAAGGAGTGACACATGTCACATGGTGAGAGGATGGAGGAAAGGGGAAGGATGAGTCAACAAATGAGGCTCAAGGGATAAAATCTTCATAAAGACCCTCATAATGACTTGTAAGAGCAATAAAAGGGCTTGGAAGAGTCATTTATCACCTAGTGGGCTTCATAAAGTTTTATGGTTGAGATATTTTGAGAGAGATGAGAGAAATTTCAACTTGGGCTTGATTATGAGGGTTTTAAGCTTGCTTAGGCTTGTGCAAATGATTAGAGGATGGATTAGGATGGTTTAGGATTAGCTTAGGGATAGGCAAGTGGATGACATTTAATGAGGGTGGGTGAAGGAGGAGATATTTGTTAACTTTGGCTTGGGTTAGTAAGTCTTAACCCATGTTTAGAGAATGTGACAAGGTTAGGAGGGGATTAGGATTAGGTTTAAAGACATTTTCTAGAAGAGTCTAGACTTTGGATGAGGATAAAGACTTTCTAGAATAGTCTAGAACTTCCTAGGATGAGGATAAAGACTTTCTAGAAGAGTCTAGAACTTCTTAGGATGAGGATAAATTAGATTTTTAGGAAATAAATAAAGTTTTATTTATTTCAAGGGTTTGGGTTGAGGAGATATTTATTAAAACTTTTTTAATAAACATGAGGATTAATATTTAATCTTAATTAAATATTTTGAGTTGGGATTAGGGGTAGGAAATGATGGGATTAGCCTTTAATCAAAATTAAAGAAGGGTTAGAAGATTTTTGAAGAGATTAGTGGTCTTAATGAAATTGGCCAAGTTTTGGGCAAAAAATAAATTTTTTATTTATTTTTGGTTTTTTGGTCAATTTATTAATTAAATAATTAATAAATAAGGAAATAATGTTTAAATAAGATTTAAAATTTTTTGAGAGGGATTCCTTAATTAAATATTTTTAATTAAGATAAAGGGATTTAATGGCATAAAAATAAATAAATAAATAAATTAATTAATTAATTAATAAATAATGATGTCATCAAGAATTTTTCAGAAAATAAAAATACTTTATTTTCTAAAAGTTTTTAGGTGTCTACAATATGTAGGATACAAACTTATTTTGATGTGACATTATGTGTGTTCTCTTTCACATTTTACTATCAATTTTCTATCCAATTTAATGACCCAAAACTACTGAGAAAAACTGTGAAGGTCACAATTGCTATTAAAATCTTGTACTACCTTTTTATGTTTATCGCTTACCTATCTGCAACTCCACAATCGATATTGATAGTCTCTTGCCCTCACCGTACAACTGAACTACTTTAGTTTTATTGATGTAGCTGAACTACGAGTGCCTTTTGTGTTTTTGACAAATCGTAAGCTTTCAACTTTTGTGAACCCATTATGGATGCAAATGAACAACTAGTGAGGTGTCAATGCATCTTGATCTTCCTGCTTTTGGTACCTTTAAACTAAATCAGTAGATGGATTTGATACCAATGGTTAGAAATGCTTTGGAATAACTAAGAGGAGGGGTGAATTAGTTATTCAAGGTCCAAATGTCTAATTAAATTTTTTTTATCAAGTAAAGTGAGCCTATTAATGTTCATACACCCAAGCTGAAAATTTCCTACTTAGCAAGGTACTGAAAATGAATATGCAAGCATAACACATGAAAGATCAACATATAAGATAGTGATTTATGTGGAAACACAATTTGGGAAAAACCACCAATAACATGCTACTCAATTTTCACTCTTCTAAAGTGATTTCTTGTGAAAGGCATGCCCTATTAAAGGCCATTAAACACTGTTAAATGTGACCTAGTTAAAGGATTTAACCACCCTATTAGAAGTGGGTCTAGTTAGAGGACTCTAGAACATTCACTTAGAATGTCACCCTATTAAAGGATTTACAAATGGCTATTAAACCAACCTAAGTCCATAGGATTTTTATCCAAGCTTGCACAATTGTTAGAAAGTAACAACAAGGGCTTTTGACCTAATACAACTCACAATTTAACTTGCAGATTTTAGATCACACTTTAGCTCTTCATAATTTGACTAGCTTTCAATCAGTACAACTTTGACAGCTTAACCTTCTTTCAAGCTTCATCTCCTTGAGTCTTCATGCTATATGTACTAGTGCAATCTTCTTTCTAACCACTTAACAAAGAGAAGTCTCTATTCTCTATTCTTCTTTTTCTTTTTCTCCTTAACACCTTTCAGCAACTTTACATTGTGGCACCCCCAACTTCTCTTGCTTCTTGACCTATGACTCTTTAAATAAAAGTTTGGAATTTCCATTCCCGCTCGATTCTTCCCTCCTTTAATTTTAGTTTGAATGGATTAAGTAGGATTCATTGAATCTAACCCACATCTTGTTCCTTCTAGAAACATCATGAAGAATCCTCTTGAATTTGTCCAAAACCAATTTATCTAAAATTATATGCCTCTATTTCATCATTCTTTTTCTCCATTTGGTTCACAAAATTCAAGGTAACAAACTTTTCAGCTCAGATCTAGTGAATCTTTGACTTTTCCAATAATGTAACAACTTGGCACTATTGAAATTTTGGTGCTCAGCACATACTATGTTACTCAACATCAACTATGTTTTACTAATGCTTGACACCTACTATGGATTCATTCAGCATCCACTAAGTTTTATTGATTCTCAACACTTGTCACTTTTCTTGGCACCTGAGAACACTCGGCTCCTTCTATATCACTCGACACACACTAGATTTTTCATTTGCTTGGCACTAACTAGAAATCTTCTTGGCTCAAACTAGCTTGCTTGACACTCATTGAAACTTAGTTAGGCTTTATAGACAACCTCGTTACAACTTATTCTTCCAGTGTTTCTAAGTGTGACCAACCTCTATATCTTCAAGTATGTTATCAATACATCATTTTACCATTGTCTTAACTAATCCTTGCACTTCATTACAAAACCATAACTCAACCTTTCCCTTAGGTACTCTTATTAGATCTTGTTGATTAAATCCTCTCCATCAATCAAATAAGTGATAGTACTTGAATCTTATAAGAAATTGTCATTCCAACAAATAGCATGTTTGACATCAGTGAAAAAACAATGATTGAAAAGATTCTTTATCATCAATCTTCCTCTTTGTAAACAAGCTACTTCATGGTCTTTTCAATCAGATTTTTAACAACACTAACTTTCCTTCTATTTTTCCTATGATCTCTATTCATATGCTCTATGTCCAAACTTTTGACAATTGTAGCAATACCCCTCAAATATAAGTGTAGTAGGTTCATTCTTGTGATATTATGATATTGCTATGAGGATTTAACTATGTGATTTTTGAGTCAAACTCATTGACCCAGGTTTATGGTTCTTCCTTAATCTACATTCATGTTGTTGGTGCCCTTTCTTCTTGCAATAAAAATAATAACTAAAAAAGTTAGGTTTAGGGTTTTGTAGAGATTATTGGAAGCATGAATGCAATTTGATGATATTCTTATGGGGGAGTATTGTAGATATGTTACTATGATATGTTACATTCATGACTGAGTTGGTCATTGATGTCAACATAGCAATTTTTTTATGGTATCTAATAGAAGAACAACAGAGAGATCAAGTTGGTATGGATGGCTAGTTGAGTATTCTAACTATTTGAGATTATGGGAGATACTTCTAAATATCTAGTATATGTAGTTAACATCATATAAAGAAATGATAAATTTAGAAGAAGTTATGTAAGTTTTGGTGATGTCTGTTTGGATATAGAGTTTAAAGAGGCATGTTCTGGTAAACTTGTTATATCTCTTAGTAGAATTACTATTTTGAAAATAAAGGTTGAGGATATGAAGAAGACATATTGGTGATGGCGTGGCTAAGTTAGGTCATCATAATATTACATGTAGGAAAATATATTCAAGTTACAAGGTGAAAGATTAATGTTATCACTATGTGTAACATGTTCTTAATGTGGTCATATAATGACTAATTGAAAAGGTATAACAACTTTTTGGTGCTTAAAATTGTAGCCCTAATTTTGAGTACCATTGAAGAGTTTAAGCCCTATAAATGCCTTTTGATGAGTTTGTACTTGGTTGTCCATTTGAGGTCCATGAGGTGTTTAATGCTTCTAGAACCATGCATTTAGTACATCCATGTGTTCCATGAACTTAAACTGATATTTTGAGCTATTCTATGAAGTCTTGTTTTGAGCAATGGTCAAATCTGCATTTTTGCTTGTGTCAAACAGCAATAGGAGGCTATGTTTGCAACTAAATATCTTGCACCCAGTAATATTTCATAACTCACTATTTTGAGAATATTTAGTGTCCATACCAAAGAGCCTATTTTTCAAATTTCAAGTCATTTCAAATCCATTTTACTAGGTTTTGAATCACTCAAATTTGGTCAATTTTCAATGTCATGCTGGTGCAATTAGTTCTAAATTATAGGAAGCCTTGTTTGACTTTTTATAACTTTGACCTAGTTGTTCAAAATGAGAAAATTCCTTTTGAATTACATTGTAGTGGTTAGAGACCTTCTATATTTCAAGTTTGAGTTTATGACCAAATTGTTTGATCAGTTTTCAAATGCGATTCCAAATGCAATTTCTAACTTTGCTGGTGTCAAGAAGTGCAAATTTGTTAGTACCCCTATTCATGCCATCATAACTTGAAATCCATGATAGATGAGATCAAATGGATTGTACCACTATGTTTTACTTTAAAAATACTTTAAGTGTGCCAATTTTCAAGTCTTGATGAATCCATTTGCATACTTTCCCAGGTCAATTCCATTCACAAAAAACATTTTTTGTCAATATTTCTAGTTTTCAAAATTCTAAGTAGCCTATTTTGACCGCTCACCAAACACATCCTAGTATTTTTCATGAGCCCAAATCAAAGATTCATACTCTCCTCATGACAGTGAACCAACACCGCAATTTTTGCTTCCCCAATTGTCAGTTTACCCAATTTTCAAAGCCAAATCCGAACACAATTTAGTGTTTTCTAACATGTTTATGTGCAGGTGATTTTAAGTAAGCAAATTTAATAGTCAATGTCTTTTGACTGAGAATTTTTCATGAGATGAGATTCAACAGGGTTGGAGTATGTAGAACAGAGAATCAATGTGTCTAATTTTCAAGCCCGATTAGGTGTTTGGATCAATTTTTAAAGCCAACTGACAGGTCCTATTAGCTGAAAATCATAGTTTGCAAATTAATGATAAAATGTAATAGAGTAGTGATTGAATTTTTTTCTAGTGGTTCAATTTTTTTCAAACTAGTGCCAGATGGTGAATGAGTCATTTTTGTAGTTCAAGTGTTTGAAAATGAAAATTCTTTTAGTTGGACCCACTTTGGGGCAAGACTAATTCTATTAGATTAATAAGGCATTGGGATTTTAAAATGTTAAAAAAAGGGAAGAATAGAAAGTTAGGTGACCCCATAAAGGATATATTGGAAGGCTCTAATCCTATGTCAACTTATGAGGATCATAAATTTGAAGCTACAACTTTAGCAAAGTTGAAAAGCATTGGTGGCAAGATTGATTGGAGCAAAGTTGGAAGTGATATAAGTTCAAGGGCTAATAATAATGTTTCTGGCATTGCTATGAAAAAGGAACTTGAAGATATAAGTTTTCATCTATATTCCACTATCCATACTAATAGGTCAATGAACAAACAAAAATATGGTAAGATGAGGAAGATGGGGGAAGACATATAAGGGTTCTATGTATTGTACCAATTTGTCCTCATCTATGGTTAAAGATGTGACTTCTAAGAGACAAAATAATGCCTTAGAGGAATAGAATTTGAAGACATCTAAGGGTCTCATTTGCATCCTATGGATTGAATTGCTTGTCTCAGAGCAAAAAACCTTGCCTATACTTCCAGATCAAGGTGTCAGTGTCATCTATTCAACATGCAAGTCAATTATCAAGTGATCAACCTGGTCCACCCATAAAATTTAATAAATATAAAACATATGGAAGTGACAAGCTTCATGATTATGATGGTCATTTTGGTAATTTAAAGCTCTCAACACCAGTATTTCATCCTTTTTATGTACATGAAGTTAAAAGGATTATTGGAAAGATATGTCTTAATTGCTTTCAATTGAAGAAACAAAATGGACTAAGAAAATAAAAGAGACTCGTAACTTAGGGCTCAAAATGCCTAGATGCCAATTTATCCTTGAAACCTGTGTTTTCTTTTCTTGAAAACCATGTAAGCATAAGCCATTCAGTATTGGAATGCCAATCAAAAATTGTAGCAATAAAGCAGAGTAGTGTGGATGTATAACATGTTGTAGGTCATAACCCTATGCATTTACATGTTGTCTCGACCAATTGCTACCACTACTGAGGGACACAAGTGCCACAACAACCATGACAAAGTGAAGTGCCACTCAGGGTCACAAAAATCTGTGGTGCTTTTTGCATTTGAGGACTTGTCTCAAGTTTCACCATTTTTATTTTTCCACATACTCCAAAATACCTATGTTCCAAGGAATGGAAAGACAATTGTAAAGTTCTAGGCTCTTTGTCAACAAGTTATACATGCTTTATCTAGTGCTCCACCTCTTGGACCTACTGCCTATGTCGTGTCCTACCTTGATGCTTTTCTTATCCTTGATTCTAATAGCAATGAAACCCATGCAAGCAATGAAACTCAAGCAAGTCAAAGTAGTGTGAAGCTAGCTGAGAAAGAACCATCGAACAAGAGGAGCTAGTCCATGGCTTGGAGGTCAAAGCGCGCATATAGAAGAAAGTAAAGGAAAATGCACATACTCATTAATCCCACATTCATCATGGGAGGGACTTTTTAACTATTTAAATACAAAAAGACACAATAGCCTAAGTGTCTTAAGGACACCGCCTTTTAAAGGCAGTGCTCATGTGCATGTGACCTACCATAACCAGGTGGTACAATAACCCAAAATTTTGACAGGATGACAATGTAATAAAATTTTGAAATTTTTTTTTGACAAAGATGTTGATGTCATTAATGACATGGAAATCTCAACGATTGAGTGATTAGATTGTGACATGTGGATGATCTTGTGGTTGTCACTATGTTACCAAGTGAAGCTGTTCACATGATAACTATAGTGACATAGCAACTGCCTAGGTGATGCAGTGATGTGGCGATGAGCGGGCACAAAGGTGGAAATGACATGGTGGTCAAAGATGATGTCATCAGAAGAAACTTGACAAAATTTGGTGGTCACCATGTTGCCACTAGAAAATATGAGATTTTTTGGCAAGCAACATGGTGACTTGCCAGAAAATTTAGAAATTCAGAGATAGTTGATGAGGAAATGTGGGGCTCACCCAAGATAAGAGCCAATACAAATGTAACATGAGCCATTGTTGTGCAGAACAAGACCACTAATATGGTGACACATGCTTCCATTAGAGAGGTTGAGGGGATATAAAGGAGTTTTAATTTTAAAATAATATTGCCTATTTGCACGTTGAAATATTTGGTTTCAAAATTATAAATTTCTATAGTTTAAACTATGGAATATTTTAAAATTTTCAAATTCATTCTTTTTAATGTGCAAGGCCATAATGATAGCCTAATTTTTAGAGGGGCATAACTTGAGCATTTTTCACCAAAATGGGCACTCCAATATATCATTAGAATTAGGAAGAGATGAGCTATCCATTTTTGAGGTTGGTTTTGGCACAAGTGTTAACCAATTTGAGTTATACACAAATTTGTGATTTCTAGGACATTCTCAACAAAATGGGCAATTTTCATCATGGAGCATCAAGGTTGGTTAAGAGGCAGATATAAAAGACTATTGAAGCCTAAATGTGAAGAAAATTAGTTATAAAATGTTTTCTTGGCTTTTTGAGGTCATTTAACTAATTTTTTCTTTGGCTTTTAGTTTCAAATTAGGCATCAAAATCAATTATCTTTTCAAACAAATATCTTAGATATTTTGTGCTTTTTGGAGGCCAAATGATGAGGATTTGATTTATCAGTTGCAATGAGAGATTAGAGAGATTCTTTTCACTACTAGGAAAGGGAGTTTCAAGTGGACACATGTCATCTTCACAACAGATCTAAGAATTCACCTTCTCCTATATCATTCCCTTTCTTTCTCATTGTAAGGGTTGGTTCTAGTTTTGAGAAGAAAACTGACACACTACTGAGACACCATTCTTTGAGCATAATTGTCTGGTATGAACAATAGTAGTAGAGATAATATAGAAAGTTTAGATCTATTAGGTATTTTTCATGTTTTAATTTTAGGTATATGAATGTACTATTTCAAGGAAATCAATACAAAAAATGGTAGGTGTTGAAGTTTCATCTTAAATCTTTTCTCCTTTATCAGTAATCTTCAATGTTTTATGATCTTTGAACAAAGAGCCTAGGTCATAGTTGTAGTCCCTTAAAGTTGTATATTGTTTCATTGTTGCTTATAATTCAAGGAGTTATGTAAATGCTTCAGGAAAATCAACAAGGTTGCAAGATTATTGATGAGGATATCATGTAAGAATGAGATTTATATTGAACATATATGTTTATTTACAAGGTGAATGGATAGATCAAATATCTGAAGATACAAATATGTCTCAGTTATCCATATATATGTGATTAATTCATGGAATTTCCCAATAGATAAGGCACTGATTAGCTACAGGATCATTAGTTCTTATTGCTCCATATTAGGGGTTTTGTTGAATTTAGCATTATTAATTAAATTCTTTTACCCCTTCCATGTTGAAGAGCTAAAAAGCCTAACCCTTACTCAGCTTGTGAATTTCATAGATTTGCATTTGGCTATTGTAGATCTACATTATTGTAGAAGTATTGGGAGATATAAAGGTTTTTATCTGCATTGTTAGATTCAGGGATATGTTTTGCACTAGTGCCATGTTAATTGGATCTGAGGTTTAGCTACCTAGTTTTTACAGAGCCTAAAGTAAAGAAGGAGTTATGCCTCATAGTTGGCCCAAGATTGTAGTCAAGTGTATCCATCATAGTTATTTGCTAGCCTTTGATGCATTGGTCTAGTTTCTTGGTTATTTTCAAAACTATTAAATCAGGAATGAATAGAATGGCGACTCTTCTGGGGACTGTATTGAATTTGAATAATAGATGAATTTTGAGAATTTGAAAGAAGGAGATTCAATGTAGTAGGAGAAGTGTGGGAAAAAGTTGTAGCAGTAAGTTATCTGATGTATTTTCCAATTTTCCTAATCAAATATCATGTACCCCAGTGATGTTTTGTTCAAGATAGTAGTATCTTTCAACTTTGAATGTAAAATATATTGCTATTAAGTTTCATTTTCAATTAGTTCAGCCTGATGTTGTTTACATAAATACTACTATAAATTCAGTGTTAGAATTGTTTTAAAGTGGTTTCTCTCTTCAAAGTTTTTAAAGATTTGTAAATCCCATAAGTTGAAAGTTCAATTTAGAATTGTCATGCTATGAATCATGTCTTAAATCTTTCTCACAATTGTGAGTGGTGACTCTCTAAAGGATCTTTGTACTAGTGTAGATTGGTTACACCTAAATGTTTTCAGTACTTTTCAATTTAATTGTGTAGATCTAAAAGTAAGCAAGAAGAGAGATATATGAGTTCCTAACTGATGAGTTTTTAAAGTGTTGATTTATTTTCTATCACAAGAAATTTTAAATATTAAAAGGAATCAAAATAGTGATTTTATTCTGTTCTCCTCAAGGAGATAGTAGCTCTATAATGGTTTCATATGTGGTGTGAGGAAGTTCATGTTAGTACCAGTGCCAAATCAACAGATTAGTGGTTTCAACTTCAAGACTTGAAGTATTTTATTTTTCATGATGTTATTCTTGTCATGAAAGAAATTGGTATACGTGTGTGTTCTTCATCAAGTGATTTTCAGCACTAGGAGGAGGAAAATAGTTTGACAAGTTTCATACACTTCATTGGATTGAGTTTCAGCTTGTTGTATTTAAGTTTGTGAAGTGTATTTGAAGAAAGTTATTTGGTAAAAGGTTGCATAGATCCATTGCAATTTTGAATCTAAGTTTTATTATGGGTGAATGACTATCAATGTTTTGAAGAATGAAAAGTCTCCTTTCATCAAGTATGTAGCTAGTTAGTGATGTTTGTAGATCTTTTTCTACCAAGAGATACATGCCATTATACTTTGATGGTATCTATGCTTTCCCAAATGTCATTCCTAGTGATATTAGAAAAAGTTTGCCTAAATTTAATGGGAAACATATTGTTTTAGAAAGTCATCATGTTGAGTTGTTCAATGATTTGATGGGTGGCTATGAGATTTCTCATGAGGATGTGCACATGAAGTTATTTTTTCAAACTTCTTATCTAATTCATGGAGCAATTTGGAGAAAGGGTAAGCATATCTAATTCTTATAATAATTTTTTAAGGATTCACGCTAAGAGTGGTGAATTGGTTCCTCAATTTAACATCAATTTTGAAAGAGTTTTGAATGAGACCCCTAAAAGTTATAGACCCGATGATCAAATGTGTTGAGCTATTTACTTTGATGCATTTGAAAAGAAAATGAACTATCTACTAAGGGATAAAGAACCATAGACATTATATCAGGCTTTTATGACCGTTGGGGATATTGAAAATAATATAAAATATGGATTAACTAGGAGTCATTTCTCTAGAAATGATTGCCAAGAAGATGAAGTTCAAAGGACAAATGAATGTCATGAAGAATGTTCAAATTCAAATCAACTAGTAGGTACCCCTATTGTGGTGGATGATCTTATTGAAAATTCAAAATTAAAGATATGTACAAATGAAGTTTCTTCATTTTCAGGAAGAGATGATTCTGTTATTAATGAATAGAGTGCACATGTTTGTAATATTTCAACAGTGGATGATAATATCAATTCACTTGATCGGTCAGATATGTAGGAAATGATTTATCTTATTGATAGATTGCATCATGTTGAGAATCTTATAAAAATTGAAGTTGAAAAATGTCCATCTTAGTACGAAGATGAAGAAGCTAGAACTAATATTTCAAGTTGTTGGGACTAAAAATTTAATGGTCAATTTTTAGTACCATTGAGAAATTGAGCCCTATAAATGCTTTTAAATGCATACATACCTGGTTGTCAAGTTGAGGCCTAAGAGGTGTTCAATGCATCTAGCACCTTCCATTTAGCCTGTCTAAGTGTTCCATGAAGTTAAATTGAAATTCTAAGTCATTGGGCGAAGTCGTGATTTGAGCTGGTTTGAAATCTATATTTTCACGTGTCAAACAGTAATAGGAGGCCCTGTTTGCACCTAAATATTTTGTACCTAGAAATGTTTTGTGATTCACCACTTTGGGAGTGTCTAGTGTCCATATCCAAGAACTTATGTTTCAAATTTTGATTCATTTTGAGTCTGTTTGACTAGGTTTCAAATGCCTCAAAGTTGGTCAGTTACTGTTTTCATGCTAATGCAATTATTTCTGAATTCTAGGAAGCCCTGTTTGACGATTAATATTTTTGACCGAGTTGACCAGAATGTTGAAATTCCTTTTGCGTTGCATTGTAAATTTTAGGGACTTGTTATGTTTCAAGTTTTAGTTTATGAAAAATCCGTTTGATTAGTTTTCAAATGCGATTCCAAATGCAATTTCTAAAGTTTTACTAGTGTCAACAAGTGCAGATTGTTTGGTACCCCTATTTGTGACATCATAACTTGAGATCCATGATTTCCTTAATTAAATGGATTGTGCCACCATGTTGTACTCCAAAAATACTCCAAGTGTGTCAATTTTTAAGTCTTGATGAATTCATTTACACACTTTCCCAAGTCAATTCCATTCGCAAAAACTATTTTTTGTCAGTATTTCCAGTTTGCAAAATCCAAGTAACCCACTTTGACCGCTCGCCAAATTTGCCTAGTTATTTTTCATGAGCCCAAATCGTAGATTCATAATGTCCTCATGACGGAGAACCAGTGTGCCAATTTTTGTTTCCCCATGTGTTCATTTACCCAATTTTTGAGGCCAAATCTGAACCTAGTTTATTACTTTTTAACATGTTTTCATCCAGGTAGTTCTGAATGGTTGACTTTGACAACGAATATCTTTTGACCCCAAATTCATCATTACATGAGATTAGACAGGGTGCAAGAGTGTAGAATAGAGATTCAATGCGGTAGTTTTCAGAGCTTGATTAGGTGTTTGGATTAGTTTTTAAGGCCAGTCAAAGGACCTCCTAGCGCAAAAGTAATAGATTGCAAAAAAGGGATAAAATGAGTTTTAAATGTTGATTCAGTGGTCAATTTTTTTTTGAATCAGTATCAAGTAGTTATTAGGCCAGCTATAAGATTTAGTTGTCTAAAAATGAAAAAAATTTAGCCAGACCCACTTTGGGGTCTGATTGATTTTGTTAGGCTGATAGATCATTGAATGGTCCAATAAACGTTAAAGTTATCATAAATAGTTTGAAGATATGAAGTTGTTAGGATGATTCATTCCATTTTGTGAACACTATCAATTGCATTCATTTTTTAGTTCCGTAAGTTTGTGTATGCCATCTTATTCAATGCAAGATGGACCACTTACAATTCTTAGGTTATCAGTTCTTGCCCGTGCTTGTCTATACTCTGAAGTTGATGATATTGATGTTATATCTGCAAGTGTATGGGACAACCTAGAGCTTTTGGAAAAGTCTAAGAATGAAACAATACCAGGAGGTGCATTCATTTAGGTAGAGCAAGCTATTTGTAATGCTCTATTGTAGCTCAAGGAATGTGGAGAGGAAGCCAAAGAGATTCTGAAGGAAGCATTGGAAAGTAGCTCAGAAGACACACAAGTAAATCCAGATCTTGCAAATGTACGTGGATTAGTACTTTAGGTTTTGGCAAGGCTCAATTCTATGCAATCTAAGTTAGATGGCTTCATAGAATTGTCTAAGAAAGAAGTTAAGGAATTGGGAAAGGTAGAAATTGAAATGGAACTCATGCAGGAAGAGAAAACAGTTAAAGAAGGATTGAGAAATAGAAGCCAAACTCATCAAACAATAAAAGCTCACACAAGAAACAAAAGACAAAAGGAGTTTAATACAGTCAAAGTTTCTAAAACTGAAATCACCAATGCAAGATTGAAAGAAATTTTTTTATTGATGAAAATAAGGGTATTCACTCCAAAAAGCCACCACATAGTAGAGTTAAAAAGAAAAAACTTACCCATATCCTTGCCAAAGCCCATGTTACATGCAAGAGAAAGACCCTGTGCATCAAAGCAGGCTGCGACAGTTAAAGAGGCCATAAAAATAGCAGTCCACTTTGAAGATCAAATTCACACCAAAGAATGAAGGGATTGATTGAGGTAGGGGAGGTGTTGGGAGCTAGCATGGAGAAACTCGAGAGATAGAGGTAGCTAGTCAAGGATGCAGGGCGTCCATGTGTATCATAGCAAAAATGATCGCATGCTTAAGGAGCATCCTATGCATGAGCAAAAATTGCAAAAGCACTAATGCAAAGGAAGCTCACATTGGCAAAAAAAGCATCCATCACCATTTGGGTAGGAAGCCACCATTTCAACAAAGGAAGCAAGCTGCAGCATTAAAGAAGGTAAGACATAAAAAAAAAATGGCTACAACAAGGCAGAAAATGTTGGAGGTAGCAAATGATATATAGGGCACAACAGCAAGGAAACTTAATATGTGGTATATCCCACATTGATCCTACAAAATATTTCTCATGTGTTTAAATACTCTTATGCTCACCAAGCTTAATGTCTTAGAGACATGTGCTTTTGAAGTGCCAACCATGCGTGTGGGGCCCATGTCGGCTAGTTAGGCGTGAAGACTAATTTTGATTTGCGTAAGGTCAGGAAGCAAAAATTAATGTTCTCTAGTGTTATGCTCAATGTATGAGTGGAAGTGAATTCTCAAAGATCCCCAATTTCATGCTTAGTGGAAGTGAATTCTCAAAGATACTCGATGTCACGCTTGGCTCATAATAGCATAAAGGAGGATGGAAAGCTTTATGATGCTAACGGTGGATGAGGGAAATTTCAAAAGCTTGCATAAGATCGGGAGAAGATGAAAAGGGTCATACAATGATACGCTTCGGGTAAGAGCGTGAACAAGATTTTAAAGGTCTCCAGTGTTACACTCGATGTGTATGAACGTAAAGGGATGGCCAAGCGTAAGAACATAAATGTAAAACCTTGGGTATTACAATGCTACAAAATTTGAAGACCCTGTATGGTCAGGAAGTAAAATTTGCATGTTCTTGGGGCTACGGGATATGAGTAAGAGAAGAGGGATTGATATATTAATTAATTAATTAATTTAAAATGTTGCAAGTGGTGATGGCCAATCAATGTGCAACATATGGTATCTTCAAATTGGAGAGATAAGGAGAGATGGAAATGAATGTAAAAATGAAATTCAAAGATTATAGTGCCTAATAATTTCAAAATGAAAATTTTGAATGATTTTAAAATTTTATATAGTTTAGACTGTATAATTTTTTAAAATTTTCATTTTTAATGCCTATTCATGGCTTGGGAGCCTTTTTTTCAAAATGCTACCAATGGGGCATTTTTTGTCCAAACTAGACAATGCAGTATACCATTGGAATCGAGAGAAAATGAACTATCCATTTTTTAGGTCAGATTATGCACAGGTCTTAATCGGTAAACTTTGTAAGCATATTTGCAATTTCAGGAGCATTCTCAGTAAAATGGATAGAATTCATTATGGAGAATTAGAATTAGTTGGGAAACATATATTGATGTCTATTGATGCTAAAACAAATTCTGGAAAAGTTTGCATGCTTCTAGAATTCATATTTTAACTGATTTTTACTATTGTGGTTAGTTCCAGATCTAGAACCAAAATTAGTTATCTAGTTCAATCAAATATCTTAGATATTTTGTGATGGCAGAGGCTAAATGATCAAGATTTGATTCACCAGTTGAGGGGAGAGATTAGAAAGTTGTTTTAAACTTGTTGAGAAGGTTTTCCAAGTGGACAGATGTCATGTTTTGATCAGATATGGGAATTAATTCTTCTCCTATATCTTCTTTTCTTTTCCTCATTGTAAGGGTTTCAGTCTTTGGAGAAAAACTAGTCACTGCTATGATACCATGTTTTGGATCCAATTTTGATGTGTTCCCATACTGTAATACCACATATTTTTCAGCAATTTCTCTTTTATGAATAGTAGAAATGAAGAGAATACATATAGTTTAGGTCTTTTAAGTGTTTCTATGTTTTGATTGCATGCATATAAATGTATTATTTCAAGGAAATGAATACAAAGGAGCAAGAATTTCATTAGTTCCATTTTGATTCTCATCTCCACTTTCAGTGAGTTTTCAATATTTTATGATCTTTGAACAAAGAGCTTAGGTCATAGTTGCAGTCCCTTAAGGTTGTATGTTGTTTTATTGTTACTTGTGACTCAAGGAGTTATATAAATGCTTCAGGGAATCAACAGGGTTGCAAGTTTATTGAGAAGGATATCATGTAAGAATGAGATTCAGATTAAACATGGAGGTCTATTTACAAGGTGAATGGATAGATCATATATCCGAAGATACAAATAAGTCTCAAATATCTATATGTATGTGATTAATTCATGGAATTTCCCAATAGATAAGGCACTGATCGTTTACAGGATCACTTTTTCATGCTCCTGCATATTAGGGGTTTTTTTTTAATTCAAAATCTTTTATGAAAATAAATTTATTTTTTCATGTCTTGTAGTGGGCTGAAAGGAATTAACCCTCACTCAACTTATGAATGTCATAGATTTGCATTCAACTACTGTAGATCTATGTCATTCCATAAGTTATTAGGAAAAATAAGGGTTTTCATTTTGTATTAATAGGTTCAAATTTATGTTTTAAATGCACTAGTACCATATCTCAAAACCTCAAGGTTAACCCACCTAGGTCTTGCAGAGCCTGAAGTGAAGATGGAGTTATGCCTTATAGTTGGCCCAAGACTATAGTTAGGTGTATCCCTCATAGGAATTTGCTAACCTTAGATGCATTTTCCTAGTTTCTTCATCTTTAGTTTCAATCAAATATTTTTGAGCATGTTGAATAGTACTTTCATAATGAGCAAGTGATTGAGAATGAAGCAAGTTTTTATATGCATTATGGAAGTGAGGATCTAGATTCAGTTTTGCTAAGTGGTGGGTTTTGAGATGTTGACCTAATTGGTGAAACTAATAGGAGAATTATTTTTATTTTACCTCATGCAAATTCAAATGAAAATATGGTTTATGATAGACGTAATTTTTTTTTTTTGAAGTTTGGTGGCCCGGTGTCATCATTTGTACATAGTAGAGGTAGTCATTTTTGCTTTCAATAAAGCTGTTCAAGAGGGAAGTTATTTGTTGCTAGGTGTGTGTGGCCTACTTCTCTAGAGATTTGAATCTGTGCCATGCCCACAAGGGACATGCATCCCCAAACAAAGCCATTGTTGGCACTCAAAATTGTAGGCCCAATTTTGAGTACCATTGAAGAGTTTAAGCCCTATAAATGCTTTTTGATGAGTTTGTACCCGGCTATCCATTTGAGGCCCATCAGGTGTTTAATTCTTCTAGAACCATGCATTTAGCACATCCATGTGTTCCCTGAAATTAAACTAACATTCTAAGCTATTCTGTGAAGTCTTGTTTTGAGCAATGGTCAAATCTGTATTTTTGCCTAAGTGTCAAATAGCGATAGGAGGTTGTGTTTGCAACTAAATATCTTGGACCCAGTAATATTTCATGACTCATCAATTTGGGAATATTTAGTATCCATACCATAGAGCCTATGTTTCATATTTTGAGTCATTTCAAATTTGTTTAACTAGGTTTTGAATCCCTCAAAGTTGGTCATTTATCGATGTCATGTTGATGCAATTAGTTCTGAATTTTGGGAAGCCCTATTTTTTTGATGAATAGTCCTTTTCAATTAATAAAATTTACTAAGATTACAATTCACAAAAAAGGGCCAGGGGATACAGGATCACCCCGCGAATGAGTTCAATCGGCCAAAGCTAGAGCAAACAACATGGCCGCAGCCAGCAACTATAAACTATTCATCAAAAAAAAAATATAACAACCTCTTGCTGCCAAGGCAGTACCAGTAGGGGGAGGAGGATCATATTTATCTGGAAATCCCCACACATCAGTGGGATTGTAAGGCGGACTAGGAATAGTCCAATTGTCAGCAGCATCTGCAAGATCTGGGGTAGTTGCAGTCGTCGCATCCTTCTTGTCTAGCCGTGGAGGAGAAATTGCCAAGGCCAACCAAGGAATCTTGCTAGAGTGCACCCATCCAGGGGGAGGATCTGGAGACCAGCCAGAAGCCCACCCAGGGGGGGAGCCGGGGACCAGCCAAAACCACCACATGGTGGGGAAGTGGAGCGGCGCCTCCAACCACAATGACCACCGCTGGGAGAGTGATGGCAAGGACCCTAGGAACGCGGCGTGTGAGAATGGCAGCCAGAGCACTGGCATCTGGAATGGTGACTGCGGGATGAGGAAGCATCAGCCAAGGCCTCCAGAGGCACTCTAGCAATGGTACAAGGAGCATTGTCCCAATGGTTTAACAATTCTTGTAAGTGGGCAACCTCCAGTGCAACTTCATTAGCTTGCAACTCTATCTTCATAATGACATTGTTACAAATGCATGCCTTAGAGTACATTGCAATGTTAACATCCAAAAAATTGTGAGTGAATAAAACTACATTCCTATCTTTCCATAGAGAAAAAAAAATTTCCATCCTGAAGGTATGCCAAATCAGGGAAAACTTTTGAGGAAATCTAGGGGAATCATCCAGAAGGATCATGTGCCATGAAAAAGGTTCGGGCTTGAAAGGCTTAAAAAAATCATGGATCCAGTGACAATAATTCTGAGCATGTTTGCAAAACCAAAAAATATGCAAAAAGGACTCAGGTTGGCCATACAAGAGGCATCTGGGGTCAGGAACCCCAATGTGCTTGAGCCGAGGCGCCATGGGAAGACCTTGGAAAGCAAGGCACCAAGAAAAGTGAGCAATCTTAGGTTCTATAATGGCACTCCAAATGGTGTCGAACCATTTTCTCCATTGAGAAAGCGAAGAATGCAAATGCCACCGTTGATTAAGCTAGTCTACCATCGAAAGGTGGGGCGAAAGCCATCTATATCCCATATTGGGCTTATAATTGGTAAATGGAGTGGCAAGAAACCACTTCCAATCATACCACCAAGGTCGAATAGACTGAATCCCCACTTTATGAAGTAAGTGCACAGGGATGGAAGACAATAGAAGCTCATAAGTCTGATCATTGACACGAACAAGGCGGTATTGAACTTGCATATCCTCCCAAGACCTAAAATTCATGGTGACTCTTGAAAAAATATCCTTAGTAGTGTGAATGCCTCATTTATAGAAATGCAGAGCACTAGAACCTTGAATCTTGGCAAGAGGAATACCCTGGAAGGCGAACAGGGGAGACCACCAAATGTTCTACTGATTTAAGGACAACCCATTGCAGAACTCATTACCAGCCTAATGAAGCCAAGGTTTAACAGCTTCCTAGGCTTTTCAGATGCTCTTTATAATGAAGGAGCCCTGTATGACCACTGGTTCTCGCATAGTGAGAAGGGTCTGAAAACCAATTCCCTTCCAGGCCGGTCTGTTAGCAGGGAAGCTTGAAGAGATGCAATGTTTGACAAGAATTTTTTAGGCTTCATCTCTAGAAATAGCTCTGATAATCCATTTAGCACAGAGGGCAAGGCCCTGCTTCTGAGTGGAAAGCAGGCCGAGACCCCTAGATTCCCTTGGGAGACAACAGAAATCCCAAGCAACTCTGTAAAAACCATGATGGTCAGAACCAAAGGCCCAAAGAAAATCTCTAAGAAAACGTTCTAATTTGAGGTATGAAACTTTGGAGGGAGCCCAACAAGAAGAATAAAACACATGGGTGGCAGCCAAAATCTTAGAACAAATCTAGAATTTACCAGCAAGAGAAAGCGGCTTAGTGATCCAATAATCAAGATTTTTGGTAATCTTTGTAAGCAGAGCATTCCAAAGTTCCACAGGGGAAGCCTGGAAAGCAAAGGGAATGCCAAGAAAGCAGAAAATTTCTCCATGAGTAACCCATTTCAATTGGAATTGGCTGAGCCAAGGTGGAGCTGAAAAAAAGACTGTCGGTAACAAAGTGTTTTATGCCATTGAATGGCAGATCCAGAGGCTTGACAAAAAGTGTTAAGATAATCTAACACATTTTTGATGTTTTCTTCATCCTCAAGAAGAGTGAGAAAAGAATCATCAGCAAAATGACCATTGACTAACTAAGAGGAAGAATCAAGCAAGGAAATGCAACGGACCAGCCCAGAAGACACAGAATGAGCAAGTAAATAACCAAAGCCTTCGGCAGCAAGGACATAAAGCGCAGGAGCTAACGGAAAACCTTGTTTGATGGAACAAAAAAGTCCAAAAGCTTCAGATTGTGAATTATTGATGGTGATGCAAGCATTAGCATCACCAAAGAGCATCTCCACAGACTGAAGGAAATTGGGATCAAAACCCAGAGCTTGAAGCATAGCCAAAATGAAAGGCCATTCAATGCGATCGTAGGCTTTAGCAAAATCTATCTTTAAAAAGATAGCCTATTTTTTGGACTTACGAGCCCATTCCATACCTTCCCAGACAACAATGATGTTGTCAAGAATATAACTGGATTTGATGAAGCCAATTTGTTCAGGCCACACAATTAGAGGAACCATATGGTGGATTTTGAGAGAGAGTGCCTTAGCAATGATCTTATAAGACACATTGAGGAGGGTGATGGGCCTCCAGTTGTAGATGTCCTCAAGATCACCAGCTTTAGGTATGAATTTAATATTGCCTTTATTTTTTATCATTCCTAAGCTTTTAGAATGGTATGCTTCAAGATAGACTTTGTGCAGATCAGGACCAATTTTCTTCCAAAGATGTTTTTAAAATTCATAGGGAAATCCATCACACCCAAGGGATTTGTCATCCTCCATGGAGTAAGCTGCCTCTTTAAGGTCTCGGAGGGAAAGAAGTTGCTCACAGAAAGTGCGTTGCTCAACCGCGAGGCAGTTTGGAGTAACAGAAATACACTTTCTGAGAGCCTCCTCCTGAGCAACCAAATGGCCCTATGAAGCAAAAACGTTCTCATAGTGAAGAAAAAAAGCTTGTAGGATGTCTGGCAAATTGGAAAGAACCTCAGTTCCCTATTTTATCTTTTTAATCCCAATATTGGTATGACGGACTCGTAGAGCCTGAAAGAACTCCTTTGAGGCTTTGTCACCAACCTCCAACTAGTGGAGACGGGCTTTGATTTGAGCTCCTTGGGCAGCATAGTTATCAGTAATTTTCTTTTCATGGTGAAGCTTGGCAAGCTGAAGTTGCAGATCCACATCAAAAAGGGTTGAAGGTGAGTTCTTTAGAGGCTTTTTTGAGGGCAAGGGTGTTGGCTTCATAAGAACATTTTTTGAAAATTGCTAGCTGACGCTCGTAGATGCCCAAAAAATGAGTCGTTCTGATAATGGCATCATTCCACCATTGAATCCAACCTCGATGGGAATGTGGACGTGGTTCCAAATTCTAGACACGTTTTGTATGTGGGAGATAGTGGAGGCATACAATAGCACAGACGTGTTGAGGAAGAATTGAGACTTAACCACTTAGGGGACAACTGTTTACAAAGAAATGCCAAAATAAATGGGATAGTGGTCTGACAATGTCACATCTGTCAGGGGAATGATAGGTAGATCACGATCTTCAAAAAAATAAAAAAAAGATTGTGCCGAGATCATAGCACAATCAAGAGATTTCAATATACAATCAGGACCAGCTCGAAAATTGGACCAAGTGTGCCAAGCCCCATTATCATGACAGCGGCTAGTATTGGGATCAAAGAGGCCCAATTTATGACGCATGTGAAACCAAGCTTGTCTTTCCCCAGTTGTCCAACGGAAAGGTAGAATGCCATCTTTGTCAGAGGCCACTTCAACCATATTGAAGTCCCCACATAGGACCCAAGTAGCTAGCGGCAGGTTGTCAACAAGCCAAACCCACATTTGCGCCCTTTCCACAGCATCATTAGAGGCATAAACATTAATGACTCCAAAAGAATGATTGTTGATGGAAAGAAAAAGCCAAATAATATGGTGTGTGGGTCAAAATCATGTGAAATAATAGTAGAATGAAGGCAAGGTGATAGGAGAGTAAATACACCACCTCGGCTAGCTTCATGCTGAGAAGAAAACATGACGCTATCCTACCAAATGACATGGCATGCAGTAGAAAGCATGAAACCAAAAATCTTAATTTCTTGCAAGCAAAGAAAATCTAAATTCCCAAGTCTATGACAGGTATCCTAGACATAGAATTTTCTGGGTAGGTCTGTAAGACCTTAAACATTCCAGGATAGGAAGTTCATGAAAACTCTTCCATATCATCCTCATCCTTGAGAGAGGAGTAACTATTCTACAAAAAGGTAGAAACTGGGTGAAAGTCAGATGGGAAATCCTCTGGACTTATAGCCTACCATTTGACCCTTGATATCTCCACACATCCAGGAGGACTGTGAGAATGCCTTGTTGCTAGTGGTACTATGGAAGAGACTGCAAGAGGAGAATGAGCCTCAGCCAAGGACAAGGTCCTGGTGGCTTCCTTAATCCCTTGCGAGCCAGCAGGGTTTGAAACCTGCTGAGTCAAAACTGGTGCAACAGAAGTTGCTGGCATCTCCATGCTAGCAGGCACTGATACTTCGATGGAAGCAGGAGGAATTGCAGTTACGGCTACATAGGATGGCTTGGGGGCCAAAGGATTTAAGGCAGGCTTGCCTTTGCGCCCAACAGTAACCCATTCTTCTTTTTTTCCTTCGACCTGCTTAATAGGTGTCGCTTTATTCTGGGGTTTGACCCTAGGCGTGGCCAAAGGGCAATCCCTGATCTTGTGTTTCACAAACTGGCACCTATAACAGGTGTTAGGTAGGTTCAAGTAAAGCACCTTCTGTGTGAAGGTTTGATGACCAATCTGAATTTCCACTGAATCCTTGAGATCTTTAGAAAGATCAACTTCAATGCAAACATGCCACTGAGGGCGAGCATTAAAAATTTTTTTTGGCTCCTTGGTAACAACTTTACCAAGGGCTTCAGTAATAGACTCAATAAAAGGCCAGTAGGGCAAGGGTAGACCTGGGAATTCAACCCAAACAGGAACCCTAAGCTTTTTATCATCTAAGATAGAGAAGTCTCAGGACCATTTCTAAAATACAAGTAGAGAGGAACACATAGACCAAGGGCCATTGGTAAAAATCACATCAGCTTGTGATGGGTTAGCGAAGCAAAATAAAAAAAAACTTTTGGTAAGGTTTTGCACAATGTCAAGGCGGACGCCATATGGGGTCCAACTTTTGTTAACCCATTCTCTAAGCATAGCTTCAGGTGGGGTCCTAACAACAAAATACCCAATGAAGGTATGTTGTTCTAACCAGTCACATGCAGCATCAAATTCTTGCAAAGGAAGGACAATATCAGGCTTACCTTGTGGAAAAACTTCGGGACAAACTTGCACGGGCATTTGTTCAGTGGTGGCACTATGGCAGTCCGAAGCAGTAGCATGAACACTAGAAATAACTGGTTCACCGCTGGCCGAAGCCATTATATTCTAACCTAAAGCTCTCGCAGTAAATGCGGTATGACAAGTGCCGACAAAAGGGGAGTGCAAGCGAAAGGCCATACGCAAAAAAAAATTGCAAGTTTGCATGAAGCAAGAAAACCATAGCAGAGCGAAACAACCAAAAACTTTGAAGTCTTATTATAAGTTTAAACCAGTTGATCAAAATGAGAAAATTCCTTCTGAATTGCATTTTAGTGGTTAGAGACTTTCCATATTTCAAGTTTGAGTTTATGACAAATCCATTTGGTAAATTTTTCAAATGTGAGTCCAAATGCAATTTCTAACTTTACTGGTGTCAAGAAGTGCAGATTTGTCACTACTCTTGTTTGTACCATCATAACTTGAAATCAAAAAGAGGCAAGATCAAAAGAATTGTAGCACTATGTTGTGCTCTAGAAATACTTTAAGTTTGCTAATTTTCAAGTCTTAACGAATCCATTTGCATACTTTCCCAGGTCAATTCCATTTGCAAGAAATATTTTCTGTCAATATTTCTAGTCTACAAAATTTTGAGTAGCCTACTTTGACCACTTACCAAACATCTTGTGTTATTTTTCATGAGTCCAAATCCTAGATTCACACTCTCCTCATGATAGTGAACCAAAACCCCAGTTTTTGCTTCCCAAAGTGTCAGTTTACCCAGTTTTCAAAGCCAAATCCGAATGCAATTTAGTATTTTTTGACATGTTTATGTCCAGGTGATTTTAAGTAAGCAACTTTAACTGTCAATATATTTTGAATGAGAATCCCTCATGAGACAAGATTTGATAGGTTAGGAGTATGTGGAATAGAGAATTGGTGTGTCTAATTTTCAAGCTCAGTCAAGTGTTTGGATCAGTTTCTAAAGCCAGCTAATAGGCCCTATTAGCTGAAAATCACTATTTGCAAATTAGTGATAAAATGTACCAGAGTAGTGATTGAATTTGTTTCTCATGGTCCAATTTGTTTCAAATCAGTGCCAGAGGGGGAATGAGTCATTTTTGCAGTTCAAGTGTTTGAAAATGAAAAAAAAAAAAAAGCTGGACCCACTTTTGGACCTAACTATTTCTATTAGATTAATAAGGCATTGGGATTTTAAAATATTTTAAAAACGAAAGAATAGAAAGTAAGGTGACCCCATAAAGGATATACTTGAAGATTGTGATCCTATGTCAAGTTATCAGGATCATAAATTTGAAGATACAACTTTAGCAAAGTTGAAAAGCACTGGTGGCAAGATTGATTGGAGCAAAGTTGGAAGTGATATAAGTTCAAGGGCTAATAATAATGTTTTTGGCATTGCTATTGAAAAGGAACCTAAAGATATAAGTTTTCCTCTATATTCCACTATCCATACTGATAGGTCAATGAACAATCAAAAATATGGTAAGATGAGGAAGATGGGGAAGGCATATAAGGCTTCTATGTAGTGTACCAATTTGTCCTCATCTATGGTAAAAGATGTGACTTCTAAGAGACAAAAGAATGCCTTAGAGGCACAAAATTTGAAGAAATCTAAGGGTCTCATTTGCATCCCATGGATTGAAAAACTTGTCTCAGAGGAAAAAACCTTGCCCATATTGCCAAATCAAGGTGTCAGTATCATCTATTCAATATGCAAGTCAGTTATCAAGTGACCAATTTGGTCTGCCCATAAAATCTAATAAATGTGAAACATGTGGAAGTGACAAGCTTCATGATTGTGATGGTCATTTTGGCTATTTGAAGCTTCCAACATGAGTATTTCATCCTTTTTATGTACATGAAGTTAAAAGGATTATTGGAAAGATATGTCTCAATTGCTTTCACTTTAAGAAACAAAATGGACTAAGAAAATAAAAGAGACTCTTTACTCAGGGCTCAAAATGTCCAGACACTACTTTAACTACTTTCCAATATTAAACACTATTTATGATCATATATGTTGGCTTCCCAAATAAAAATATCCTTTTATCCTTGAAACGTGTGTTTTCTTTTCTTGAAAACCATGTAAGCATAAGCCAATCAGTATTGGAATGCTACTAAGGGACACAAGTGCTGTAACAACCACAACAAAGTGAAGTGCCACTTAGGGTCACAAAAATCCTTGGTGCTTCATGCATTTAGGACTTGTCTTGAGTTTCACCATATGTATTTGTGCACATACTCCAAAATAGACAATTGTAAAGTTATGGCTCTTCATCAACAAGTTATACATTCTTTATCCAATGCTCTACCTCCTGCAGCTTCTACCTATGTCATGTCTTGCCTTAATACTTTGCTTATCCTTGATGCTGACAGCAATGAAACCTACACATACAATGAAACTCAGGAAAGTCAAAGTAGTGTGAAGCTAGCTAAGAAAGAACCATCAAACAAGAGGAGTCAATCCATGGCTTGGATGTCAAAGCATGCACAGAGAAGAAAGCAAAGGAAAATGGGCATACTCATTTAACCCACATTCATCGTGGGAGGGCTTTTTTAAGTGTTTAAATAATAAAAGACACAATAGCCTAAGTGTCTTAAAGACACTATCTTTTAAAGGAAACACTCATCTATGTGGGGCCCAGCATGATCAAGTGGTACAATAACCAAAATTTTTGACTAGATGACAATGCAATCAAATTTTGAACAAACATATTGACAAAGATGTTGATGTTATCAATGACATGGCGAGCTCAATGATCGAGTGATTAGATTGTGACACACGGATGATCTTGTGGTTTTCACTGTATCACCAAGTGAAGTTACTTATGTGATAACTGTAGTGACATAGCAAGTACCTAGGTGGCATAGTGATGTGGTGATGAGTAGGTGCAGAGGTGGCAATGACATGGCAGTCACAGATGAAGTTGCTAGAACAAAGTTGCCAGAATCTGGTGGTCAACATGTCACCACCAAAAAAATGAGAGATTTTTTTGGCAAGTGACATGGCGACTTGCTAGAAAATTCAAAAATCCAGTGACAGTTGATGAGGAAATGTGGGGCCTACCCAAGATAAGAGCCAATATGAATGTGACATGTGGTGTTGTTGTACAGAATAGGACCAATGACATGGCAACACATGGCACCATAGGAGAGGTTGAGGGGATATAAAGGAGTTTTAATTTTAAAATAATATCCCCTATTTTCATGTTGAAAGATTTGGTTTCAAAATAATAAATTTCTATAGTTTAAACTATGAAATATTTTAAATTTTTCAATTTCATTCCTTTTAATGTGTGAGGCCATAACAGAAGCCTAATTTTTAGAGGCGCATAACTTGGGCATTCTTTCACCAAAATGGGCACTCCAATATACTATTGAAACCATGAAGAGATGAGCTATCCATTTTTGAGGTCAGTTTTTGTACAAGTGTTCACCTGTTCGAGTTATAAGCAAATTTGTGATTTCCAAGACATTCTCAATAGAACAAGCAATTTTCATTATGTAGCATCAAGTTTGGTTAAGAGGTAGATATAAAAGACCATTGAAGCCTAAATGTGAAGAAAATCAGTTCTAAAAGGTTTTCTTGGCTTTTTGAGGTCATTTAACTATTTTTATCTTTGGCTTTTAGTTTCAAATTGGGCATCAAAATTAGTTATCTTTTTAAGAAAAACTCTGAAATATTTTGTTATTTTTGGAGGCCAAATGATGAGGATTTGATTTATCAGTTGTAGAGAGAGATTAGAGTGATTCTTTTCACTACTAAGAAAGGGAGTTTTGAGTGGACACATGTCATCTTCACAACAAATTTGGGAATTCACCTTCTCCTATATCATTCTCTTTCTTTCTCATTGTAAGGGTTGGTTCCAATTTTGAGGAGAAAATTGACTCACTACTGAGACACCATTCTTTGAGCATCTTGTATGAATAGTAGTAGTAGAGATAATATAGAAAATTCAGATCTATTAGGTGTTTTTCATGTTTTAATTTTAGGCATATGAACGTATTATTTCAAGGAAATCAATACAAAGAACGACAAGGTTTGAAGTTTCATCTTAAATCTTGTCTCTTTTTTCAGTAATCTTCAATGTTTTATGATCTTTGAAGAAAGAGCCTGGGTCATAGTTGCAATCACTTAAGGATGTATGTTGTTTCATTTTTGCTTATAATTCAAGGAGTTATGTAAATGCTTCAGGGAAATCAACAGGGTTCCAAGTTTATTGATGAGTATATCAGGTAAGAATGAGATTTAGATTGAACATATATGTCTATTTACAAGGTGAATGGATGGATCAAATATCTAAAGATACAAATATGTCTCAGGTATCCATATATATGTGATTGATTCATGTAATTTCCCAATAGATAAGGCACTAATCAACTACAAGATCATTAGTTCTTACTGCTGCATATTAGGGGTTTCGCTAAATTCAACATTATTAATCAAATGTTTTTTCCCCTTTCATGTTGAAGAGCTGAAAAGTCTAACCTGCACTCAAATTGTGAATTTCATAGATTTGAATTTAGCTATTGTAGATCTGTGTTATTGCAAAATTATTAGGAGATATAAGGGTTTTTATCTACATTGTTAGATTCAGGGATATGTTTTGCACTGGTACTATATTAATTGGATTTGAGGTTCATCTACCTAGGTTTTGTAGAGCCTGAAGTGAAGGAGTTATGCCTTATAGTTGGCCAAAGATTACAGTCAAGTGTATCCATCATAGGAATTTGCTAGCCTTAGATGCATTGGTTTTTTTGAAAACTGTTAAATCAGGAGCCAACACAATTGACCAGGAATTGTTCTATGTACTTGGTATAAAGGAAGGACATTTTCCTTTATCATATAGTATGGTATTGTATGGGATTTTGTTGATATGAAGTGATTGTAAGTAGTAGAGAGAACAAAATGCAAAGTTGAGCAGAGCAGAGTAGAAGTGAACTTCATTGCCAAGGTTTTGGTGAGTGATATGAGGTTTGATATTTGGATCTAAGGTTCATGACATAGTCTACAAGGTTTGATAGTGATTCATTTGGCTGATAGAAAAAAGGAAATAAGAACATAATAGTAAATTTCATGTTTGAGTAGTGAGCTCTTCTTGTAGTTTAAATTGCAAGTTTGGGTACTGGGCTCATCTTGCATACATTATACTACAACTCCTAACAGGGTTGGCACAACTCCTAATAGTATTGGATTTTCCTAATAGGGATTCAAAGTCTCCTAATAGGGACTCATATATACTAAATGTTGTAATAGACTCCTAACAGGGTCCATCCTCTAACAAGGAATATTTATATTAGTACATCATCTTATGGGCATCATTCCCATTGGGGTTTTCCCTTTGATCAAGGGTTTCCCCAGTCAACATATTTGGTGTAATTTTCTATGTGCATCTTATTATGGTTCTTATTTACTTTGGTTGAATGGTTAAGTTTGTTTAAATAAGATAATTTTTTTAATTGTTAGATAATTAATTCACCCCTCCTCTTAGTTATATTGGTAGACTATTGTTTCTAACAATTTGTGTCAGAGCATCAAGTCCTTGAAGATAAAGTTTAACAACTTTGGGAGATCCATGGCAATCTTTTTTAGGAAAGATAGTCTAAATTTCAATAGAACAAATTATGATAGCTAAAAAGAAAAGATGAAGACACATCTTTTGTGTATGGGTTTGGGATATTGGACATTAACAAAATTAGGGAAGATGATGATTGTTGAAAAGGATTTGGAAACTTATACTGAAGTAGAAAGAGATCATTTATGTGCAACATGAGAGCTAGGGAAACATTATTGACTATACTTCCTAAAATTGAATACAATTAGGTAAAGTCACTTACTACTTCTCATTTGATTTGGAAAGCTTTGGAAGATAGTTTTGAAGGTGATGAACATTCTAAGAATTTGAGGCTACAAAGTTGGATTTGTGCATTTCAAGATGCTAAAATAATGGAAGATGAATCTATAAAGAAAATTTTCAAGTAAAATATTAGAGATTATTACAGTCATTAGATCTCAAGCAGGAACCAAAGAAGTTGATAAGGTTATATGGAAGATATTAAAAGAGCTTGACACCATCATTTAAGCTAGTAGTTCAAATGATTTAGTGGTTGATATCTTGTACCAAATATTTCACAAAGGAAACATTGCTTGGAAGACTTGAATCAGTTGAGAATGAGCTTAGACAGTCTAGAGATTTGACTAAAATTGAAACAACTTTTAGTGCCATGAATATTCAACCTAGTTTATAAGAAGCACAAGTGCTAGAGGAGATTTTATTAGAAGTAGCAGATCTAAGGAGGATAGGAAGATTGAAGGAGTAGCCCTTTTGGTAAGAAGAGAAAAAAGGAGGTAAGAAAATCTTTAAATATTTGACTTGTGATGAATATGGTCATTATGCATCTAAGTGTCCTTAAAGAGAGAAAAATTATAAAGGAAATTACAAACCTAGAAAACATAGAGAGTGTTTGCATGCAAATGAAGAAAATGATTATGATGTACAAGTAGTGAGTGCTAGTGATGATGAAATAGGATTTGTGGCAATTAAAAAAGAAAGTCCAAAAAAAGTAGCATTGGTGTAATAGTTTGAAAAGAAATCTGATTGGATAATTGACACTGGTTGTTCACATCATATGACTAGAGATATGAATAAGTTTTTTAATTTCAAAAGGCAAGATGTGCATTGTTAGAGTTGGAAACAATGCATCATGCCAAGTTAAATATATTTGATTTATAACTCTTGATGGTAAAAATAAGACTAGAGATGTATATTTTGTTGATGGTTTGAAGCATAATCTTTTGAGTGTTGGGCAACTAGTGGACAAAGGTTATCAATTGTAGTTCATAGAGAAGACATGCATGATCAAAGACAAAGATGGAAAGGTAATTGGAAGAGGAACTAGATATAGAGGTAATATATTTCGGTTGAATCCTACTAAAATGACATGTTTGGTTGCAAAGGTGCATGATAGTTGGTTATGGCACAAGAGATTTTGTCATATAAACTTTAATAGTATTGTGAAGACTAGTAGTATGTTTGTAGTTAGATATTTGCCTAAGATTGTAAAGCCTACTAACATAATTTGCAAGGAATGTGTCTTAGCAAAGCATAAAAAAACTTCTTTTCCTTGTAAGAAGTTTACTACTATAGAAAAATTTGAGATTTTACACATAAATCTGAATGGTCCTACAAAGACTGTATGATTCTATGGTGAAGTTATTTTATAATTCTAGCTCATGACTTTTCTAGAATGATGTGGATTGCATTTCTTAAAGAGAAATATAAGGCATTTGATAAGTTTAAGATATTCAAGAATAGAGTTGAGAATGAATCTGGCATGAAGATTAAATTTTTAAGATTAGATAGAGGAGGAGAATTTACTTTAAATGAGTTTAACATGTTTTGTGATGAAAATAGAATCAAAAGATAGTTATTAGATCTAAGATCCCCTAAAAAAAATGGCATTGCAAAGAGAAGGAATAGATTAGTTACAAAAGCAACAAGAACTATGTTAGCTAAGAATGATGTATCTAAGATGTTTTGTAGAGAGGTTGTGAATACAACAATCTATAGTATGAACAGAGTACAAATCAGAAAAGACACAAACAAGACTACTTATGAATTATGGTTTGGTCACTCACCTACAATCAAGTATTTCATAATTTTTTGTAATAAGTCTTATATCAAAAGAGATGATGATATTGTTAAGTTTGATGCTAGAAGTGATGAAGGTATTTTTCTTGGTTATTCATTGAAAAGAAAGGCTTATAGGTGTTATAATTTGAGAGCTAAGACTATTATGGAAAATGAAAATGTAAGAATTGATGAGAAATTTAGGATGTAATAAATAATAATTGATTACAATTTAGATGATGACGTTATTACTAAACCAAGGAATGATGAGGTATTTCTTGAGACTAGCAATGATTTGCAAAATCAGGGAGAGTCGAGGAATGAACAAAGCTCATAACCTTCAGTAGAGCTAATAATTGAGATGGAAACTCCTACTTTAGGGAAGAATATGATAAAGAATCACCTATCCAAGAAGATCATTAGAAGCAGAGATAAAGGTGTGATGACAAGAAATAGAGTCAATGAAGAACTATGTTTGATATCTCAAGTTGAACCTAAGAATGTAGATGAAGCATGTAAAGATGATTATTAGAAACAAGCTATGAAAGAGGAATTGGATCAGATTATAAAGAATGAGCCATGAGAATTGGTCCGTAGACTAGCAAACAAGAATTTGATAGGAAATAAATGGGTATTCAAGAACAAGATGAATGAGCAAGGTGAAGTTATAAGGAACAAGGCAATATTGGTATGTAAAGGTTACTCATAGCAAGAAGGTATAGATTATGATGAGACCTATGCTCCAATGGCTAGTATTGTATGGCTTAAAGAAAGCACCCAAAACCTGGTATACAAGGTTGGACAAGCATTTGACAAAGCTTGGATATAGCAAAGCTATGGCAGATAGTAATCTATATTGGAAAGAAATTGATGATGGTTTGATGATTTTGGTAATATTTGTTGATGTTATTATATTTAGAGGAAATGATGATGAAAGTGATAAATTTTCCAAAGAGATGAAGAAATAATTTGAAATGAAAATGATAGGAGAAATAAAATATTTTATAGGATTACCAATTGTATAGAATAAAGAAGGAATCTTTATTTTTAGACCAAATATTTGAAGGATTTACTGAAAAGGTTTGGTTTGGAAACATGAAAACTTGTTGGAACACCTATGGTAACTAGATACAAGTTATCTACAAAGGATGAGACACCTACTATTGAGTAGAAGAACTACAGATCTATGATTAGAGGATTGCAATATCTGACTCACACAAGTGTGGATATAGAAAATGTAGTTGAAATTGTTGCAAGATTCCAACCTGGTCCTAGAGAAGCACATTATGCAGTAGTCAAAAGGATATTTAGAAATCTAAAAGGAACATCAAAATTGGGATTGTTGTAGGATAGATCTAATGATTTTATCCTAAGTTCTTATACTGATGCTAATTAGGTAGGTAGAATGGATGAAAAAAAGAGCTCTAGAGGTGGAGCCTTCTTTCTTGGAGGAATATTGGTTTCTAGGCTAAGCAAGAAATACGATTGTACATCACAAAGTAAAATACAAGTAGAGTATGTTGCAAGAACAAAAAATTGTAATCAATTTATTTGGATGAAGAAGATGTTGAAGGATATAAGCATAGAAATCAATGAACCTACTACCATACATTGTGACAACACAAGCATGGTAAATATGTCTAAGAATCTAGTTTTGCACTTGAAGATCAAGCATATTTCTATTAAATATCACATATTGAGAGAGAAAGTTGTAAAAAAGGAAATTAGATTGGAGTATGTTAGCACTAAAAAGAAAATTGCAGATATATTCATTAAGCCTTTTCCCAAAGAGACTTTTTTAGTATTTGCAAGGTATGCTAGGGGTTATGCCCCTTCCTACATCATAGTAGATGATGCAAGACTGCATCATTCTTGTATAATAGAGCACCATTGCTTATCAAAACTAAATGATGATACTTCCTGTATGAGGGAGTATCCATGATAGACAAAGTCATCTAGGACTTGTTGGATGTTGTGTTGAATAGTGTCTTTGAAAACTTGAGCTAGTAAGAATTAGTTGTTCCAGAGTTTGATGGTTGCTAAAACCTTTGACATTGATGTCAATGGGGGAGAAGTTTGGCATGAAAACATCACAAGGAAAAAATCATGAGAAGATCATGAGGAAGTACAACATTTTTAGAAGATGTATAGCATGGAATAATAGTCTAACAGAAAGCACATTGAGGTATATCAATGGGAGAGAATGATTGAAGAGGATTTGAAAAGAAAAATGATAGTCTTTTGTTGGTATTCTTGGAACTAGATTTTTTTCAACTATGTTTCCATCAATTCCAAAGGAGGAGATTGTTGAGAGATTATTAGAAGCATGAATGCCAATGATGTTCCTATGGTTGATTATTGTAGATATGTTACTATGATGATATATTGCATTCATGATTGAGTTTATCATTGATGTCAACATAGTAGTTCTCTATGGTATATGATAGAAGAACAACTGAAAGATCAATTTGGTATAGATGGCTAGTTGAGTATTCTAACTATATGAGGTTATTGTTAGGATTAAACTATAGAAAAAAATAAAAATTACATGTAAATATAACTAATAATAGAAAATAATAGATCATATAGAAAAGAACACAAGGCACCAAGATTTAATGTGGTTCACCCAATCCGTGGGCTACATCCACCAAACAACAAGTCTGATATTATTACGATCTAGTGATTACAACTTGATTACAATATGTAATCCCTTATATCTCAATAGTACAATACTGTTGTAAGAACCAATTTTCACATCAGCATAATGAAACAATCCCTAACCCTAAGCCCTTTTATACAAGTATTTTTATGCCATTTTAGGGTTACAACATGTCAGCCAAAGAATATATGAAGTATGTATAGTCCTTTCCTAATCAGTCACCACAAAATAACAATCTCCCACTTGGGGACTGATCAGATGCCACACTAGACAACAATCTCCCACTTGGAAACTGATCTAGTAGCAATACTGCTACCACATGGGGCTCCCACTAGATCAAACCACCCTGGACTCTGTTGTTCTTTTATTTAGGTTCAGTCTAGAAGACCAACCAAAGCTAAAGATGATTTTAGCTTCTCCCTTGTCACTACCTTTGTAAACATATCTGTTGGATTGTCATTCATATGTAGCTTGTCCAACTTTAACTATCCTTCCTCCAAAACTAACCAAATGAAATGGTAACACAACTATAAGTGTTTGGTCTTTGAGTGTAGAGCCAAATTATTTGCAAGATGAATGGCACTCTGATTATCTATAAACAAATAATTATCCTTTTGAGGGTGTCCCAATTTGTCCAAGAAGAACTAAAGCAATATCATCTCCCTAGCTACTTCTATAGTAGCAACATACTCTACCTCTATAGTGGATAAAGCATTAACCTTTTGTAACCTAGAAACCTAGCTCATAGTCGCCCCACTAACAGTAAAGACTTAACTTGTAGTACTCCACCTGGTATCAATATCTCCAGCCAAATCTAAGTCAACATAGCCTTATAAATTAGTAGTAGAGCCCCCAAAGTGTAAACACTTATTGGATGTTCCTCTCAAATATTTGAGAATTCATTTGACTGTATCCAATGCTTAATTCTTGGATGACTCATATACCTGCTAACGACTCCCACTGCATGTGCAATATCTGGCCTAGTATATACCATAGCATACATTAAGCTTCTTGTAGTTAAAGCATAGGGTACCTTAGACATCTTATCCTCCTCTTATAGTGTCTTAGGAAACATATCCTTAGTCAACTTCAAATGACTAGGTAAAGGTGTGCTGATAGCTTTAACATTCTCCATAGAGAAATGTTGCAACACCTTCTCAACATAATCAGCCTAAGATAGCATTAATTTTTTGTTTTTCCTATCTCTTCATATCTTCATACCAAGGATTTTTTTTGCTGCCCCCAAATCCTTCATAGAAAATGCATGTGCTAACTGGCATTTCAACCCTTTAATGTGATCCATTTTAGACCCAACTACAGGCATATCATCAACATATAAATATAAAATAATGTAGTTCTTATCATCCAACCTCTTAAAATAAACAAAATGATCTAAAAAAAACCTATTGTATCCATGCTCATGCATAAAACTATCAAATTTTAGATACCATTGTCGAGGTGCTTGCTTCAAGCCATATAAACTTTTCTTCAATTTTCACACTAAGTTCTCCTTACCTTTGACCACAAATCCCTATGGTTGAGCCATATATCTCTTCATCCAAATCACCATGAAGGAAGGCTGTTTTAAAATAAAGTTTCTCTAAATGAAAATCTTTAGTAGCCATAAGACTTAAAACAATATGGATAGAAGTCATTTTAACAACAGGAGAAAATATCTCATCAAAATCAATTCCCTTTTTCTGTGCAAATCCTTTTACAACTAACCTAGCTTTAAATATTTTGTTACTTCCTTCCTCTTCTTTCAACTTGTATATCCATTTATTTTGTAAAGCTCTTTTACATGTAGGAAAATTGCATAAATCTCATGTCTTATTCTTTAGCAAGTTGTCCATTTCATCTTTCATTGCATACTCCCACTAAATCATAGTATTCACCTGCACTACTTCATCATAACATTCATGATCACCACCATCAGTAAGTAAAATTGAATACAAAGAGTGAGAAAATCTTTTTAGAGGTCTAATTTTTCTTGTTGACTATCTAACATTTACTAGTGTGTGTGGCATTTGTTCTTGAATTTGTTGCACATCATGAGGAATGGCTGGAACATTAGCTTTTGGAGTATCATCTAGTCTATATAATCATCTTCTTTCTTCTTATATTGCTGCAACAGATCTTTGTACAACACTTTCTCATTGATTATAACATCCTTACTTCTTAAGAATTTATGATTTTCAAAATCCCAAAGCCTATAACCAATTTATTAATGCCATATCCAAAAAATACACATTTCTTTGACTTAGCTTCCAGCTTGGTTCTATTTTTAGAATCTATGTGAGGAAATGCTTCACAATTGAAGGTTTTGACAAAATAATAACTCACCTTCTTACCAGTCCATGCTTCCTCTAGAATACCATAGCCCAAAGGAGTAGAGGGACCTCTATTAGTCAAATATACAATAATACTGATAGCCTCCACCCACATGTGTAAGGGCAACCTAGCATGCAACCTCATGCTCCTTGTGTGTTCCATTATAGTCTTGTTCATGTGTTTAGCCACTCCATTTTCCTATGGAGTCCTTAGAATAGTTTTTTATCTACAAATACCATTAGTGGAACAATAATCTTCAAATTCATGACTACAATACTCACCACCACTATTAGATCTAAGACATTTTAATTTCTTACCAGTTCCATTTTTAACCAATCATTTTTATTTCTTAAAAGTTTGAAATACATCAATTTTTTGTCTAAGGAAATAAACCCATACTTTTCTAGTTGCATCATCAATAAATGTAACATAATAAGGATGACCACCAAGGGAACATACTTGAGCCAGTCCCCATACATTTGTATGCACAAGCTCTACTTTCTCCTTTTTGTTTTTCTTCCTAGTCTTTACAAAAATCACTCTCTTTTGTTTTCCATACACACAACTTTCACAAAAATCCATATTATCACATTTTAGACCTGGTAAAATTTTCTTTGAATGAAGTACTTTCATACTTTCTCAATCATGTGCCCAAGTTTGTTGTGCCACAATGTTGTATTAGAATCTACAATAGCTATTTGTTCTCCCTACTCAACTACAACAATTGTTCTTGAACATTCATTTTTCTCTGAAATAATTAAAGTAGAAGGAACAATATGACTTGTGCAAAGATATAAGGTGCCTATTTTCATACCTTTTGCTACTACAAGGGAACCTTTCAAAACCTTCCAATTTTTATCATAAAAATTAACTACATAACCCTATTCACCAAGTTGCCCTACTAAAATTAAATTTTTACTCAGCTTTGGAACATGTCTTACCTCATGTAGTAGCCAATGATTCCCATTCTGCAACTTAATCTTAATCTTTCCCTTTTCAACAATCTGACTGGGTTCACTATCCCTGAATAAGAAGGCTCAAAATTCCCTTGGACATAATCAATGAAATAACCTCTTTGAGGTGTAGCATGAAATGAAGCACCAAAATCTAAAACCCATGAATCATCAACACTTTCTAATGACAAAAGCAAAGCATCCTCTTTGAATTTGTTACTTACCACATTTTCCTCCTTGTCTCCATCTACTTTATCTCCTTCATTTTTCTTTCAATTCTAGCAATCTTTCTTTTTATGACTTGGTTTCCCACAGTACCAGTAGTCATTCAGTCCTCTTGATTGAGACCTTCTCCCATTTGAATTTCCTCTTGATTTCCCATGATTTCTAGAATTACTTCCTCTCTTACTCATTCTACCCCTACTTTGTGCATTCAAAGCACTTCTTGATGTAGATCTACCTGAGGATTTCCTACAAGTTTCTTCACTCAAAATAACATTGATCACATCATCATATTTTAGGGTACTAGATCTAGAAATAGAATTACTCACAACCATTACCAAGCCATTCCAACTTTCAGGAAAAGAACACAAAATCAAGAGAGCCTAATTTCTTCTTCAAAATTGATACCCACAGAAGATAACTGACTAGTAATAGTATTAAACTCATTTAAACGATCTGCAGTAGATCCACCTTCTAGCATTTTCATATTAAATAAACACTTCATGAGAAATACCTTGTTTGAAGTGGGGGGCTTTTCATATAGTATTGCTAGGGTTTTCATCAACTCTTCTATTGTATTTTCTTTTGTAATATTAAATGCCACTAATGGTGCTAGGCATAATCAAATGCTTTCAAGTGCCTTTCTATCTAAAAGATCCCATTTGTCATTTGACATAGATCCCTGATTCTTGGTTTTTCCTTCCAATGGCTTTCATAAGTCCTTCTTATAAAGATAGTCTTCCATTTGCATCTTTCATAACTAAAAGTTCTACACATTAAACTTGTCAACCCTTAGCTTACCCTCGTCTGCCATTGCTCCCACTCAAGCATGAGACTTTCCTATCAAGAATAACTAAAAAAAATCCTCATTCTGATGCCACTTGTTAGGATTAAACCAGAGAGAGAAATAACAATTACATGCAAATATAACCAATAAAAAATAAAATAGATCACACAAAAAGGAACACAAGGCACCAAGATGTAACATGGTTCACCCAATCCCTGGGCTATGTCCACGAAACAACAAGTCTAATATTATTACGATCTGGTGATTACAATCTGATTACAATCTGTAGTCCCTTATAGCTCAATATTGCTACAAGAACCAATTTTTACGTCACCATAATAAAACAATCCCTAACCCTAAGCCCTTTTATACAAGTATTTTTATGCATTTTTAGGGTTACAACATGCTAGGCATATGTTGGCCACATGTCGGCCATGGCCCAAATTTTTTTTTTGAGGCACTACCCCGAACCCCAAAGAATTTATGATGTACAATACTTTCTTGATTAGTCACCACAAACTAACAATTATGGGAGATACTTCAGAGTATTTAGTATATGTAGTTAATGTCAGATGAAGAAATGATAAGTCTAGAAGAAGTTATGTAAGTTTTGGTGATGTCTATTCTGAGATAGAGTTTATAGAGGAATGTTTTGGTAAACATGTTATATCTCTTAGCAAAATTATTATTCTAAGAATCAAGATTGAGGATATGAAGAAGAAATATTGGTGATGACATGGCTAAGTTCACTCATCATAATATTATGTGTATGCAAAGATATTCAAAATACAAGGTAGAAGATTAATGTTATTGCTAAGTGTAATGTGTTCTTAGCGTGGTCCTATAATGATTAATTGAGAAGGTCTAACAACTGACTTAGGAATTGTTTTATGGACTGCATATAAAGGAATGAAATTTTCCTTTATCATTTAGTATGGTATTATATGGAATTGTATTGATGCAAAGCGATTGTAAGCAATAGAGAGAGTGGAATGTGAAGTTGAGTGGAGCAGAGTGGAATTGAAGGAAACTTCATTTTGAATGTTTTGCTAAGTGATCTGAGGTTTGATATTTGAATCTAAGGTTTGTGATCTAGTCTACAAGGTCTAACAATGATTGATTTGGTTGACAAAACAAATGAAATAAGAAAATAATATAAAATTGCATATTTGAGCAGTGAGCTCTTGTTGTAGTTGAAATTGCATGTTTGGGTAGTGGGCTCATCTTGCATACATTGTACTACAACTCCTAATAGGGTTGGCACAACTCCTGATTAGGTTGGAATCTCCTAACATGGATTCAAGGTGTGAAAACTCTAAAGGTGTAGCTCTTCAACTAGAAGCTAGAAGGCGTGAAGACTTCAAGGTGTGAAAAATCTAAAGGTGTAGCTCTTCAAGTAGAAGTTATTGGTGAAGCTCTTGGTGTGAAGACTCTTATTTAGGATTTCTCTTATGTTGAAGAAGTCATATCATCTTGTGGGTGTTGTAAGGATTTTTCAAGTATAATAAAATTATTTGTGAAGCATTTTTTTTCTTGGTCTCTATATTGTTGCTTTCTTGATTGTGAGTGGGTAAGGGTGGTGTGGCCCTCTATCAAGTGGTATCAGAGCAGGAGATCCTGAGTGTACAAGCAGATCGCTGAAGTGTGAGGTAGTTTGTACTAGGACCTTAGTTGGGCAAAGTTTATTAGAGCTTGTGGATTGCAAATCCATTGTCCTAGACTTGTGATGTGGTTCCTGATTGTTCGTGTGAGGTGGCAGGTTGCGATCTGACTTGCAAACAATTCAAGGTTGTCACAAGGAGCGTAGGAAGGATTTGTTGCAGAGGGTTTATGAAGATCTTGGGAGATGGCTCCAAGAGGATTGGACCCTAAGATGATTGGAAAAATCCATGATATAGTGGAGAGGAATTTTTCTAAGATGTTTGCTCGGTTGGATGCTAAAGCTAAGAAGGTCAAGGTGGAAGAGGATGGTTTTGCTGATCAGTTTGTGGAGCCCAATGCAGAACCTGCAGAGAAACTAGAGGTTGTTGCTAAAGATATTCCTAATGTTGTTGATGTTGGGATAGATGTTGGTTTTCATGATCAATTGGTTGATTCTGACATGGATATTGTGGAGCACTCAGTTGTAGATGATCTAGTTGATGTTGGTGGTGACTTGTATGTTGCAGAGCACTTGGTCGTGGATGATCTAGTTGGTGTTGGAGGTGAGTTATTTATTGTAGAGCATCTTGTTGTGAGCAATGAGGTTGCTGGTGTTGAGAGTTTGGCATGTGGTGATGGAGATCTACATGTGGCTGTTGATGTGGGGTTTGTTGCTATGGGTGTGAATTCACTAGTTGCTGATGTGAATGGGAGTTTGGTAATGAAGCATTACATTCAGTTTATTCTTGTGCATGAGCTTGTTGATTGGATGGTTGAGATGTTGGTGTGGAGGATTTTCATGGTGGTTTTGTTGTCCCTATTGAGGTGGAAACCTTTGGTGAAGATGAAGATGGTGGTAGATCTTTCTTTTGGCATCAAAGTGTGGGACACACTTTTCTATTTACCAGGGGAGTTTGATGCAGGAGCATCTTGCATGGAAAAAAAAAAAATTTGAAAAAAAAAAAAAAAAAATTGTCGAGGAGAGAGAAAGTGACGAAAATAGGAAGAAAAATTATTAAAAATAGAAAACAGGAAAAAAGGGAAAAAGTGATTTCTATTTTCGAGGTGCATAGGTGGCATAAATAGAAAAATAAGAAAAATAGTTGTCATTACATTAATCGAGGTGTGTAGGTGGCATCTTAGAAGCTTGTGAAAAGTTTATTAAATCTTGCATTTAATATTTGTTGTGATCCATAAAGGAAATGTAATTTTCTAATTGGGCCACATGGTGTTGCTTAGTTGTAATTCTAGAAGGTTATGGATGTTGTAGAAGGTTGTGGAGGAATTCTAGAAGGTTGTGGATAATTCATGCATGAGGTGGTAAGTGCCTATTTAAGCAAGGCATATGAACATTTCTAATCAAGCTTGGAGAAGCTCAAGGAGTAGCTTGAGGAATGGAAGCTCAAGGAGTAGCTTGAGAAGTGGAAGCTTGAGGAGGAGTAGCTTGAGAAGGAGGAGCTTGGGAAGTAGAAGCTTTGGAAAGAAAGCTTGGAAAGGTAAAAGTTGTGGAAGGTGTGAAGCTGGAATGTGTGAAAGAGAAGGAGGAAGTGAAGAGTGAGTTTTCTTAAGTTTTGTGGACAGAGCGCCGAATGTGAGGCAGTTTACAACAGGATTGTGATGGACTTGTGAGTGTGTAGACAGAGCACTGAATGTGAGGCAGTTTACACTTGGATCTTGGATAAGGTTGGAGAAGAGCTAGTGACTACGGTTTAGAAACAAGGAGGTTGCTTGGTGGCTTGCGAGCACAAGTTGAGAACTTAGAGGTTTCTACCAGAGTGTGGATCTGGGCTAGCTTGGTTGGATCTTGAGAGATCTTAAAAAAATGTTATTGTAATTTCTATTGGATTTTTGAGTATAATAAAATTGTCTTCATATTGTTGCATTCTTGGTTATGAGTTGTTAGAGTGGTGTGGCCCTCTATCATCATATGTACTAAATGTTGTAATAGAATCCTAACAGGGTCCATACTCTAACAAGAAATATTTGTAGTAGTACATCATCTTATGGGCACCATTCCCATTGGGGCATTCCCTCTAATCAAGGGTTTCCCTAGTCAACATATCTAGTGTAATTGTCTATGTGCATCTCATTATGGTTGTTTTTTTTCTTTGGTTATATGGTTAAGTTTGTTTAAAGAAGATAAATGTTTTAATTGTTGGATAACTAATTAAATCCTCCCCCCCTCTCAGTTATCTTGGTGGACTATTGTTTCTCACATGCATACCACTTCTGCCTTTGCAAATGTTTGTAGCATCTTCAAGTTTACCACAATGATAACATGTAGGTTTTCCTTTTTTATTTTACATTCCTTAGCTCTTTGCTATTGTATGATTCTCCTCTTTCAATAGATGAATATTTCTTTACATATCCTAAACCAAAGGTACTACTAGATGACCTAGGTGATCTTAGAGTTCTTTAAAATATCTTGTTTTAGTAGGCTTGTTCATACTTTCCACAAGTTCTTTCTCAGATCTTAACTCATTCCTCAATAGGTCACTTTTTGATATTAGATTTTATATCTCCATGTCTTTCATGTTCAATTCCTAATTTGCAAGAATCAGTTGATTTATCATGTCTAGCTAAGTGTTTGTAATATTTTGCACATCAAATGAGCTCTCTGCAAGTCTGATAGCCATTTGTATTTTTCCTTCCTCAGCCAAAACTTTCTTCTTCATCTTTCTTCTATTGTTAGGTCACTTCACATAGCCTTACTAATTGGGTATCATGTTCTCTTTTCAATCGTCTGACTTCTTCATTTAGAATATTATTCTTTTCCAATAGATCTACAATAGGTTCATCACTTTCATTATAATTTCTAGTTTCAAGAAATCCTTTAGTATCAACTTCTTGATAAAGTGTTTCATTCTTTCGAATTGCCACATCCTTTCTCTTTCTTAAGGATTTTCTTAGTTCCTCTCTTGCTAGTTCAAGTTTTTGTAGTATGAGATAGTTGTCAACCACTTGATTGTCAATAACCTTTCCCAATTTGTACCCCTCCATCTCTAAGATCTAAACTCACAAGCTATGAGACTTCTTTCAAGAGAACCAATGCTCTAATACTAATTTTATTCAGAAATTGAGATACTAATAGGGTGGGGTAAATCAAGATCTATAAAAACTTATCATTCAATAAAACTTAACTATATTAACCATGTTAACCATCTCATATCTAGTTTATCCATAACATAACTTGGAAAATCAAATGCTAAAATAAATCTAGCTAGGTATCACATCTATGAAATGTAAAAACATAACACAAAAGATTTTGGTAACCTAGAAACCCTCCAAGGTGAACATAAAACTCAAGTGGGTTTGACACCACAAATATTCACTACTATAGTAAAAAAGATAGCCTCTTAGAAGTACAAATTTGAACACTTCCAATGATCTACCTTGTGAGGGATTTGCTCTATTGAAATATTGATTAAAGGAATTACCACTTACAATGAAGTAAGAATTCTATTAGGAGATTTACAAAAGTTTGTTAAAACCACTCTATTAAGATATTTTCCCTAATTCAATTTGTTGAAATTGATTCAGTACCTCATCTTTTAGTCTACACTTACAATTGATAATTGTATATCTCCTCCTTCCAATCTATAATCTAATCTCTTATTTGATATATCTTTACTTTGTCCTTCACTATTTGATTAGGTCACTAACTCTATTGCTTCACAACTTTTGCATGTAGCCTCCAAAAATCCTTTACATAATACTCTACTTTCTTGTCATACTTTGCATTCTCATCCATGCTATATCAAAATAGGGTTTGGATCTTCTCTTTTTAAAGACATCTATAGAGTATTCTAGAATAAGATCAACAATATATATCTTTCCCATTTTGGTCTCTTCATCTAATTGGTTGTTCATAACTCATAGGGATCGATGATCCATGTCAAAATGCATCATTACATTTATGAAAAACTTTACAATCATTAAATATTATTTGCATGTCAGCTCAAAGTAGTTTACCTCAAATTTTGTACCATTTTAGACATTTTTGTTAACTCTATGTTACTCGGTACACACTATCTTTGATGTTTGGTCATAAATTTTCTTCCTATTATACTTTTTCAACCATAACTTACTCAACTCTTTCTATATGACTTGACATCTATGTGTACTTTCTTCTCAACATTCACTGAACTTAGCTTATACTAAAAGTATTTTTTGATCAAAGGCATGCTTGACTCATTTATAAGTCTTTACATGACTCAACCTATATAAAGTAACTTGATCCTAGTGATGAAAAAATTACTTTGCCTTATATATGACTATTTGACACTAATAAACAATAAAAAGGTTAGAGATACCAACAATTTTAAGCTAAAAAGATAGATATTTCTCTTACTTCAGTGAGAAATTAAATGATTCCAAGAGAAAATATTATTTTTATGATCATGAATTTTATGCTATAGTTTATGCCTTGAAGAAGTAGAGACATTATCTTCTTTCTAAGGAGTCTTTTACTATACTGATCATCAAGCTTTACAATATTTCAATAGTTGAGGAAAGTTAAATTGGAAGTATTTTAAAGTATGGTTCATGACTTGATATTCAACAACTCTTAAATGATCCATTTCCTCCAGCATCTCCCTCAAAAATATCTCACTCTCCTATACATAGATCTCATTCCATTCCTTCTTACACTACATATGCCTATCACCCTTAAGACAACCCATTTTAAATATCTTCCCTTTGCACAACTTATACCATAGGGTATAATGTAATCATGAACAAGGTTATAAGTATTCAAATCTTGGTATCAGTGAGAATGGTATCAAGCTTCCCATTCATCTTTGTTAGTGATAACCTAATAGAGGCCTTGGTTATTTTTTCCCTTCTAATATTCCTCCTCCATGACCTCCATTTTACCTTCCTTTTCAAATTCCATCCTTACCTACTATTGGCACTCAAAAAACCTTAGTATTAAGAGTCTACCACTATCTTTTGATTGTTCGTAATCTAAGATACCAACCTAATGAAAATAATTGTTTTACTACATTTTCATGTCCCTTTTTCTACATTAATGAACACTTACTTTTTGATTGTGTTGAATTTTCTTTATATGCTCATGAAAAAGTTACAAATGGTAATATTTCATGCACACAAGATACATTATTTCTTCTTCATAAAATTACTAAGTATTTATATTCCCTATTGGGACCAAGAGTGATAGAATAGGTCTTTCTCATTTTTTCTTCTAACTATGGGATGAGGTGGGGAGAGTTCATCTCTTAGTAGGACCTATTTTTGATCCTTGATGCATGGCTATCTATACTTTAATATCCTTTCTAGAAAATGCATATTTGGTTTATGGGAGGCACATTTTTTAGGATGAATAATATGGTATCCCTCTTTTTCCTTTATTCTATTCCTTGTGGATGTGTATTCTTTGGAATATGTTTAGATTGATTTGTTGTGTAATGTTTCTATGTGAAGCTTTATCTTCATATCATATATGGGGTTCTCTCTTTTCTCTTCTAAGGATCTATTATCTATTTATTGCTCCTCTCATATTAACTAAAGTAGGAATAACATGGCATTGTTTCATATCTTTCATTTGTTTCTCTATAGATTTAAATTATTTATGATTCATTATTATCTATGCATATGTAATATTTAATTTCATGTAAGACATGATTGTCTCTTCCTAATAATAATTTTCCATGCCTTGGATTTCAATGTTTATTATAAACTAGCCATCTATATTTTACTTCATATTTGATATTGTTTCTAACATATATTTTACACATTATATTGTTTGAAAATGTCTATCTTATGATGTTTATGTTGGAATTACAATAGGAAAGGTAAAATTATGTGGGGGGGGGGGGAGGGGGGGGGGGTGAATCAGTAGCTTAAACTTCTACCCATAAAAACTTTCATCACACATTTATCTCACACTTTTACTAAGTAAACTAAAATATCATGTAAAGTATGTATATCTAAAATATAAAAGTATGTAAATATTTACACATGTATGACACTAGATATGATTACCCAAAAATGCTCCAATGAGAAGGTAAAATTGGGGTGGGGATGACACCCACAAATCTTTACTACTGTAGTAATAAAGTGTATCTAAAAAAGGTTACAATGTTTGATCATGAGACATGATCTACCCTATGAAAGGTCTGCCCTGCTAAAGGCTTAAATAGGCTATTAGGTCTCGCCCTGTCATAGGATTTCAACACCCTATTAAAAGTGTTCCTTGTTAAAGGACTTTAACTTACAATTAAGTAAGCAACCTACTAAAGGATTTCAATACATCCTATTAGGACTATTCCATTAAGAGATTTAATTGATTCACCTTCTAAAATGACTTAGCATTGATCTTGTGGTTAGCATTTTATTGCCTGGTGATAGATCACCTCTAAACTGATGTATTATCAATCCTTCTTGATTAGATGTCTCATTTTTGTATACTATTTCTTTCCTTTGTTCTCTTTTAATTGATTATGCAATGTAATCTTAGTTCGTAACTCTTTAGCCACCGTGAATGCTCTATTGGGTATGTACGAGATCATTGTGTGCCAAAAAGTGGTGATCTGAATAATCTATAGTTCTAAAATATCTCAAACCATTCCAAAATCTATTCCAACTTTTTTTCCACCCACCCTGATACTAAATGAAAACAATTGATATCTTTATATGGTCTACTATATCTTTTGGTACCAAACCTATATTCTCAACTTTAAATGTTGGAATTATGATATATTTGTCATTAGTTACAACACTTATTCAATTCTAAATGATTACTGAGCTCATCACTCAATCTACAGTTGATAATGAGCATTCCTTTGGAAATCGAGCATATGGGCAGTTCAATAATATTTACCGAGTTCATAATGGTTACCGAGCAGAACAGTGTTCTCCAAGCAGTTAGTGGTTACCGAGCTTCACAGTGTTTACCAAGCAGTCAGTGCTCATCGAGTCATTAGTAGAACTTAGTGTTTACCAAGTGATCAAGGTAAACAAAGAACTTAGTGTTTACCGAGTGATCAAGGTAAACAAAGTACTTAGTGTTTACCGAGTGATCAAGGCAATCAAAGAAATCAATGTTTACTGTGTAAACAAGGTAAATGAAGGAATCAATGTTTATTGAGTAAACAAGGTAAATGAAAAAATTAGTGTTTATTGAATAAACAAGGTAAATGAAGGAATCAGTGTTTACCAAGTGAAGAAGGTTATCAATGGATTCAATTTTTACCAAGTGACACAATATTCACCGAATCACCAATGGTTACCAAGTTCCAAGCTACTTAGAATGATTAGTATGAACCGTACCTCTACTCTTACTGAGTGCATGACAATGTAGTGTATTGTAGTGGATGTCAAGTATCAGAAGGTCACTAAGTTAGTTTGAGGAACTCGAGCTTTCTACTATCTGGCCGATTTAGTAATGTTTGTTCACTTGTGATTGGTCGACCTTACCAGTGTAAATATTGGAATGATATATATCATTTGAAATAATGAAATATTGATCATTGTTGGTGTTATATTACAATATTTTGAGAAGAGAAAAAGTGAATCACCAGTAGAACAGAGGAATACAGTAAGGTCAACAATTGATGCAAAAAAGCTATATCCTTCACATCAGGTGATCAGAGCAAAAGGGATCTTATTAGCCATCAGTTGTAACCAAATCCACTACTTCATCCTAATAGGTGAACTAGTTTGTAAATCTTTTAATAGGGTAGACTTAGCAGTCTTTGTAAATCTCCTAATAGAGTGCATACTTCATTGTATGTTTGTAAATCCTCTAACAAGGTGGATCTAGCAATCCTACTTGCACCTAATAGGGAAAATCATCAGAAGTGATCATTATAAGCCTTAACTAGCCAACTTTATACTGCAGTATTGAAGTTTTGTGGGCATCATCCCCACCCTAGTTTTACTTTCTAATTTGAAGGTTTCTAGGTCACCAAATTAGTGTGTTCATGTGTTATAAATTTTTTCATGCATACAATAGATTAGATGAATGAATGGTGAATGTGTTATTATACAGAATTGAATTAAAGTTTTAGGGTTACTGATTCACCCCTCCCCTCTGAGTAACCTTGTTAGTCTGGATTATTTCCAACAATTGGTATCAGAACCTTGTGGTTCTTAGGATAAAGTTTGACAGCTTGAGAAAAGATCAAGGACAATAGAGATATTCAGACCTAACAAATCTATTGAGAATGAAAAGCTAGATCTGGAAATGGCCATGACTCAACTCAATGAAGCAAAGGAGCATCTTTCTCAATCTCTGAAAAGAAGGAAGGAACTTGCAAGACAAATGAATGATCATCAGTATATTGAAGAAAGGATTGAAGACCTTTTACCATCAAGTGGTTCAAATGAAGCTAATGAAACAATCAAGGAACTCCTAGCAAAGAATGGTCCTCTGCAGGAAGAAGTAAGAAATTTCAAAAGAGAACAATAAATCCAATCCATCAAGCTATGTGAAATTTTGGAACAAAGAAACAAGGAAAATGAAGACTTAGAGGTAAGAAATAATCAATCCCTTCATCATGAAGATCTTGTAGGGAAACTATCTGATGCAAATGAGGAAATTATGAATCTAAGATTTGAGAATGAAAGTTTGAAAAATGATTTAATCACTGAAAGACAAATCAATGCAAGCTTACAAAGTGATCTGAGATCTGAAAGACAAATCAATGAAAGTTTGAAAAATGTCTTAAATGTTGAAAAACAAGTCAATGTAAGGATGATAAAATCTCAAGCAAATATGGATCAATTGAATCTGCAAAATGAGCAAAATTTTCATAGACAAAAAGGTAAAGCAAGCCTTGGATACAATGAAGAAGGTGAATCTTCCAAACAGGGTACCCAAAAGAATCAAAGACCTACTTGCAATCACTATGGTAAGTTAGGTCATACATCTAATAGATGTTGGAGCAATGGTAAAAGAAAATTCAATGGTAAATGCTACAATTGCAATCAACATGGTCACAAAGCAAATGAATGCAAAGAGAAACCAAAGTTTGAGGGCAAATGTCACAAATGCAAGAAACAAGGTCACAAGGCATCTGAATGTAGATCCAAAGCATTTAATCCAGCATAATAGGTTATCAAAGCAATATTTGGTTGGGACTACAATACTTGGTGCAAATGTCACTATTGTGGAGAATATGGACACATTGGAATAAACTGTGCAAGGCATCACCTAAGAAAAAAGGATACAACTATAAGATGTTATACATGTATCGAACTTGGTCATATATCCAAGAATTGCATGAATATAGGAAGAATTGAAGATGGAAAGAAAGCTAGAGCTGACAACATTCGAAAATAGATGAGACAATAGTAGATTCCAAAATCTACCGAGCCAAAAAATTCAGATGATGGCTATGTCACTCAAGAAGTGGGTGACTCCACTTCTAATTAGACTCATCAAAAGGGGATCAGGGACTACATCTTCAAGCAATATCCTAAGCAGTTCCAGAATAAAGGAGTGCAAAAGACAAATCAGTATTTCAGATATAAGACATAGTTCATTGTGGTGCATCTACCAAGCAAGGTTGGTTTTAGACTTAACCGAGCTAGGTCGGGAATATGAAAAGTTTTGCTTGTTCACCGAGTTGCAAGGTTTACCGAGTAAGTCGGTGACCATCTGAAAAACCTTAGGTCATCTCAGCTACCTTTGTACCCAAGCATTAATGGCAGAATTTGATTTCATTTTTCACCACAAATTTAGAATATACAGAGCGAAGAGATCTCCAAGAGCACGAAAGTGAGTTCAAGCAATTTGAAGTGATTTTCTAGCGAAGAATTTGTTTAACAAAATCATTCACTCACCGAGCAGCAATGGCATCCGCAAGCACCAGCAACAACAAGGAAAAGAGAGGCTCTGAAATGCTTGTGAAGGGAGTAGAATGGAAAGCACCTAGCTTCAAGCTCGTTCTCGCTATAGCTGAATCGCTCGACCCACATGGAGCCCAATAAAAAATTCCACCAAAGGTACTACTTATAAACAACATTCGTACTCATTTCAAATGCACTGTTCAATAATAGAGACACTAGATATGGATAATGCCCTAGCCGAGTTATGTGTGGATGGAACCCTCAAACTCGATTTCAAACATCTGGAAACCAAAGGTTTGACCCATATCCTGCACTTGCCAAGGAACTTTCAAATGAAATGGATAAGATACATTTTAATCCGTGTGCATAATGATCAAATGTGGTTAGAGAAACCCATCTTAATAACAAAGAAGATGATTCATAAGATCATAGGTTTACCTATGTTAAGCAAATCCAAAACCACTAAAACCCTATGTCGGGATGAACTTCAAAAGTTAACTCTAGCTAAATGGGATGGTAGAGGATTCAAACCTAACAATGTATCTAATGCAGAGCTAAGATTTGGAATTTATTTAATTGCATATAAGATGTATAGTTCCAGTAGATTGAATAGCGGGCCGTGTGAGGCTGTAGATTTAGCCTATAAGGTCGTAAAGAAAAACATGGAATTTGACCTAGCAGATGTGCTATTGAAACAACTTAATAAGAACATGGATAGTATAAGGACCTCAAAAACCAACTCTTGTAAATTTGGTTCTTTGTTAGTTTGTTTATTTTTCTATGTACAAAATTTTTTCCCTTCAAAAGGTATGGTTGTATGGAGAAAAGATATTCCAGTTTTGAATCAAATAAATAAATTTGTAGCAGAAATGGGTGAAAATTTTGATAGTATTATGGATAATTATTTTGAAGATTTGAAGGAAAGAATGAATAACATATTCAAAATTCCTCCAAATCTTGTTGAAGATTATAAAGATGATGTATGCTTCATGGTTGACTATGACAAGGTATACATTCAAGCAGTCAGACCCTGAGTTGCATGGGTGAAACCTCTGCCCTATGAGGTAAATATTGATGAAACTAGAGATATCATAGAAGCACTGGTAAATGAGCCAGTAGACCCAAGGCAACAAATTTTTGGAACCTATGATGAAGCTAAGGCCAAAATTGAGCTTGAAATCAAGCTACCACAGGCCATAAGCAAGGGCAAGAGGAAAATAGCCAAATTAAAAACTTCTACCGGTCCTCTTATGCTCACCGAGGGAAAAGGTGAAGATGAAGAAGGTGAAGAAAAAGAAGGAGGAGAAGAAGGAGGAGGAGAAGAAGAAGGAGAAGAAGAATCTACAGAAGAACAACCAAAGAAGAAAGGTAAGGTAATCATTACCAAACCTAAGAAGAAGCCTACTACAGTGTTTTCCAGAAGAACCAGGAAAGGTAAACAGGAACCTATACTAGTTAGGCCTACACCCTCATTTGAGAAAAGGCTCAAACAATTGGAGGAAGGAGCTGGCATCACAAATTTCAAAGCATTGAAATTTGAAACTAGAACTGATGCTGAGAAAATGCAGATTAAGGAGCTGGTACTCAGTAAGATGGGTAAATGGAAATACTCCCCAGACCAGATTGCCCCTCAAATCTCAAAAGAACTACTGGAGAGATTGCAACCAAGATGAGAGTTAGCCACCCAAACGGTAAAAGATATTTATGAGAAATCCCTGAAGAATCTCCGACCAAGTCTCACTGGAGCAGAAGTAAAAACTGAAATGAAAAGCCATGAAGGTAAAATTATGATCAGATTCCACACCTATTTGATTTTGATTAAAGACATTGAACATGTTGTAAATGATGCTACAAACATGTGAAAAAATATCTATCATCTACATAAGCCCAGTGAAGACCCAATAGAAATTAAAGATGATGACAACAACAATGATGATGAGCTTGATATCACTCCATCCATCACAGTCTCACCAGAGAACTACATGCACTGATCAAAAATAAAGAGGAAGAAGACAAGGAGAAAGAAGATGAAGAGGCAGATAAGGAGGAAGATGATCCGGTGAAAATTGTAGCAGTAGTTATTGCATCCCTTCCTCACTCTCCACCAAAATCTGTTACTATAGAGACAACTTCCACTAGTGAGATTGTGAGCACTATTGCCACATCAATTGCTCAATCTTCACCAATCTCCTCCTAGCTCTAGGTATTCCCAATGCAAGTGCTAAGCACTTCATCTACTGAGCTGCAAGAAACTTCTTTAGTTACCGAGTCATCCACTACAGTAGTCACTACATCAGAAGTATCAATTCCTCCTACAGTATGTACAGTAAGTTTTCCAATTTGCTCTCCAATTTTGTCAACTTCAGCTACATTAGCAACAATTTTTGCACCAGTAAGCTCTTCAATTATAAATATTCTGGTATGCACATCAATTCTAGGAAGTATATCAATTTTGGATACATTTAGCCCATCACTCAATCTTCCTTTAGTTGGTCCTATTCTAGATTTGACAGCCAGTCCAACCTCATCAACCATTGTCTTTGTTTTCGAAGACAAAGATGTTAGTACAACAGAAAAACCAAAGACTCCATTAAAACTTCTACTTAAAAGCAAGACAATTGATTAGGATGTAGACCTGGATACTGAAATTGTCATTTCTAAGATAGATACGGATACTGCTTTAGTTGATGAACTAAAACTGCTCAGTCAGCGCATAGAACTGAAGGCAAAGTAGAAACAACTAAGGAATGAGAGAGATAGAGAGTTTAAAATTATTGTTGAAGTGAAAAATATAATTACTGAGGCTATAGGTGTTGATGTTGATACTTCTCGATACATTTTGCTACAATTAGAAGAGGCAGTCAATAAATTCAATGAGGATACCTCCGGTCAAGAAAAGTTGATAGAGAAGACAGAAAAGAAGTTTGATAATAAGGTGCTTGAGCACATTGCTTAGCATATAGCAATAAAACAGGTTGGATTAACCACAGTTTTGGCCAACATTGAATTTTTTTTTAATAATGTAACATCTCTTTTTGCTAAGCTTTGTGATGTTACCGAGTATACTAAGGAAATAAGAGAGAAATTGAATAAGATAGATGATGATCTGAAGGCAAGTGCACAACACCTGAAGCTTGACCCTAGTTCAACCTCATCTCATCACCTCAGGATCAAATTTTTGTCAGAGAAGCAAGTAGAATTGCTAAGAGAAGAGTCAAGGATCTGATCTACATTGTTAGATATTCAGAATATGATCCTTCCCATCATGGACACAATGCAGAAGCACATTGCCCATTCAAAAACATTGATCCATGAAAACAATTTCTCCATTGCAGACCATGTGATTGAACTCTCTGAAAAAGTTCAAATAGCTCTATCCACATGTAAAATCTTGCAAGAGAACTGGGATAAGACTCTGCAACTCATTCTCCAGGTACATTCAGAGTTTATCTCACATTTTGGAGTCTCTATGTAAATACATTATTTTATTCTTTGGCATTATTGTCAAAAAGGGGGAGAAAGAGATACTCATGAAGAAATATTGGTGAGATAAATGTACAAAGGGACAAAGAGATACTGTGAATAAAAGTCATATAACTCATGTAAATACCTTGTGTATATTGTATGGGGGAGTTATATGTAAGGAAGTCATGTATATTCAGTAGAATCAATCATTAGTATGTCAGATATTTTATATAAGTTTTGGCTCATAAGTGTTTTTTTCACTAATGCTAAAGGGGGAGATTGTTGGAATTATGATATATTTGTCATTAGTTACAACACTTATTTGATTCTGAATGATTACTGAGCTCAACACTCAGTCTACAATTGATACCGAGCATTCCTTTGGAAATCGAGCATATGGGTAGTTCAACAGTATTTATCGAGTTCATAATGGTTACCGAGCAGAATAGTGTTCTCCAAGTAGTTAGTGGTTACCGAGCTTCATAGTGTTTACCAAGAAGTTAGTGCTCACCGAGTCATTAGTAGAACTTAGTGTTTACCAAGTGATCAAGGTAAAAAAAGAACTTAGTGTTTATTGAGTGATCAAGGTAAACCAAGAACTTAGTGTTTACCGAGTGATCAAGGTAAACAAAGAACTTAGTGTTTACCGAGTGATCAAGGCAATCAAAGAAATCAGTGTTTACCATGTAAAAAAGGTAAATGAAGGAATCAATTTTTACTGAGTAAACAAGGTAAATGAAGGAATCAATGTTTACCAAGTAAACAAGGTAAATGAAGGAATCAATGTTTACCAAGTGAAGAAGGTTATCAATGGATTCAATTTTTACCAAGTGACACAATATTCATCGAGTCACCAATGGTTACCGAGTTCCAAGCTACTTAGAATAATTAGTATGGATCATGCCTCTACTCTTACCGAGTGCATGACAATGCAGTGTATTGTAGTGGATGCCGAGTATTAGAAGGTCACTGAGTCAGTTTTAAGAACTCGAGTTTTCTACTATCTGGCCGACTCAGTAATGTTTTTTCACTTGTGATTGGCCGACCTTGCCAGTGTAAATATTGGAATGATATATATCATTTGAAATAATGAAATATTGATCATCGTTGGTGTTATATTATAATATTTTGAGAAGAGAAAAAGCGAATCACCAGCAGAAAAGAGGAATACAGTAAGGTCAACAGTTGATGCAGAAAAGCTATATCCATCAGATCAGGTGATTAGGGCACAAGGAATCTTATCAGCAATCAGTTGTAACCAAATCCACTACTTCATCCTAATAGGTGAACCAGTTTGTAAATCCTTTAATAGGGTAGACTTAGTAGTCTTTTGTAAATCTCCTAACAGAGTGCATACTTCATTGTATGTTTGTAAATCCTCTAACAAGGTGGATCTAGCAATCCTACTTGCTCCTAACAGGGCAGATCATTAGAAATGATCATTGTAAGCCTTAACCGGCTAACTTTATACTGCAGTATTGAATTTTTGTGGGCATCATACCCACCCTAGTTTTACTTTCTAATTGGAAGGTTTCTGGGTCACCAAATCAGTGTGTTCATGTGTTATAAATGTTTTCATGCATATAGTAGATTAGATGGATGAATGGTGAATGTGTTATTATACAGAATTGAATTAAAGTTTTAGGGTTACTGATTCACCCCTCCCCTCTTAGTAACCTTGTTGGTCTGGATTATTTCCAACATTAAAAACATTCTAAAAATGTGCTTTTGGCCTATTTTTATGTATTTTTACTTCAAACATGTAGCTGATGACTTTTTTTTTCACCAAAATTTGATGAAATGAAAAGGGTTTCTTAAGAATGTTCCTAATGTTTCCATAAATGTAAGGTTTGTAAAATTATGATTTTAGTTAGTAACTATTACTTATTTTCTAATGGAGTTACATATATAGTGTTGATTGACACACTACTTGAAAAACAACTATAACTTTCAAATTGTACAACATTTTTTAAATCTGAAAGATGCATCACATTCTATGTTTCTTCTACTATATGGAAAAAAATGAAAAATTGAATTTCATAGAGCTTTGAATTAGTTAAGGTGGTCAAACACGAGAGTTTTTTATTCCAAAAATACTGAAGTCAAAAATTAATTATTAATTATTTATTTAGAATAAAAATACCCATAAATATGTGTCTCATCTAGGCATGAGTCTACTACTTATATCTAGAATATTATTAAGATATATTATCATTTGATTTTGATTAAGGTGGTCAGACATACATCTACTTCTTATTTTTGTTTTGAAATTTTTGTAATATTGCATTAAAATTCAAAATGTTGACCAATCAATTTTTATTTTTTTGAGATAAGTCCTAGTAGTTTAGAAAGTAGATTCAATTTGCTAGAGATTCTTTTCTCTAAACTTTTTGATATAAAGTTAATAACAAGTAGAAAATTGCACGTCAAGTAGAATATCATAATTCAATCCTTAAATTGGCTCAAAAATGGCTTACATAGTTGTTTGTAACATTACAAAAAACTATAGCAAAACTATCTTACTTGGCATCTAAAGTCTTTGATGCTTGGCATAACATTGTTCTCTATACTTTGACCTAACATATGTATCACTCGACATGCACTTCTTACTTAGCTCCTAAATTACTCGACATACACTATCTACTTGGCACTTGAGTAACTCGTCACATGAGTGGCTCGACACTCAATGTGGAATCAATGTGCTCTATTGATGGAGTCAAGCCAAATAACACAACAAGAAAGGGGAAAATTTTATTAACTATGTAAATATGCTATTACATTTAGTACAGAGAAAATAGACTTCAAAACATGCCTGATGGGCTTACAATAGCATAAATCTGGAGATAAATTCTTCTCGCAGTACCTTCTCTCAAACTCCACTCTGAACTGCCTTTTACAATGCCAAAAATGTTCTTAAATAGACCCCAAAGGGTTAAGGATTAGGAATACATTATAGAAAGTGCTAGTTGGCATCCACCGACCAAGTATAAGGCTCCAAAAGTCGCGTTAGAAGTCGGCACAAAATTAGAAGAATCCAAAAATGATAACCGAACTTCTAGGAGGCATAACTTTTGAACCGTGGCTCCGATTGATGAACTGTTTACATTTCTGGAAAGCTCTCGAAGCAGTCGTCCCCAATTTTCAGCCTTGTTTGAGGTCATTTAATGCCCCTAACCTAACTTTGAAGCATTCTTAAGAATTCTCTAGAAATAAAAAAAACTGCGATAACTTTCAAACAATGGGGCCTTTTGACCTGATTCTTTTTCTCGAATGCTCTAAATTACAATGACAATCATCCTACTAATTTACACCTTCTTGTTCACCAAAATGATGGCTTAATTACATAGTCCTATTTTTTTGACATTTACATGTATCCCAAGGTGATTAAAAACTCTAACCCAGAACACTAATAATGAAACTGTGAGAGTTGGAACTTTTATTTGACCCAAATGGGTATCCAGAAATGAAAACACATGAAACATAAACTAAGTCTAATTACATTTTTTTGGGTGACACAGGATTGCCCTTATACCTCTGGATGCTCCTCATCTATTATATACATGTTATGCTTGGCATGTACTACTTATTCGACATGAACTAAGTAAATGACTAAAGTGTGTAGACTCTCATCAAAATTAATCTGAGATCAATAATTTCTTGTCTTCTCTTTCTTTAGGATGTTTCCATATTTTATGACACATCTTATTTAGTATATGATTCTATTTTGTGCATAAGTATATTATTATTGCTTCTTATAGTTCATATTTATATATTACAATATGTTTTTTTATAATTCACCATGGACTTCTCATTCATTCCTCATGCTAGGGGGAAAGGTTATTTGTAAATTCTTTATCTTCTTTTTCTCTAAGGATGAACTTTCCTTTATACAGTGACATTGTTTTCCTCTAAGGAATTTTTGTCTTAATCACAACTCTTTCTTATATAAAAAAGCATCATTTCCTTGATCATAACATCTTTCCTAGTTGCATAAACATGTTTATTCTAAATCTCTTCCCTTATTTTCTATTTCAATGTTTATCATCCTTCATGTCCAAGGATCCCTATTCTACCTAGACATAGGGGGTTGAATAAGTGAAATTTTGTTCTCCTTCCCCTTTTTATTTCTTGAAGATTATATCTTTGTTTAGTTACTCCTCCTCAAGGTATATGGATTGGTAAAAATATATCTTCCTTTCAAGGGTCTCTTCTTATAAGTGACATACAATTTCATAATTTATCTATTTTCTTAGCTTACAAGAGTTGATTCTCATTTCTATGTTTGTGACATACATTATTATTAAAGGATATCTCCTTATTGCTAGAATTAGTTATCCTTGATTATCATCCTTATGATGTATGTATCTATATAGCCATCGTCATGATTGGGGCATACATGTGTCTTCCTTGTACTATAGTTTACCTTTTTATGCACTTTTACTTTTACATTAAAACATGTCACTCCCTAATGTTTATCAGTGGTACTTCTAAATTTTTTTAAAACACAAGCATATTTAACTCTAAGAATATTAGACCCTTTTCCATCCATAGAGAATAAAGACATATTTTCATTCCATGGTCATACCATGAAATTTATCAATAGGTTTATACACATATATACACATGCATTCAATAGCCACCAATGTACGCACATGATTGATTATCAAGTACCTGTAATGCCCCACCCAAAGATCCTTGGAACAAGGATAAATAAAATCCAATATAGTTCTTTTTGGTATTAATCATGGATTATAACAACATTAACATGAAACCAATCAAAATATCATGAGAGAAGACTTAACCAAACAATCCAAGAAATCAACAATCTCCAAGTGTCACTACTCACCAACTATTAAAGTTAAACATATAATGATATACTTTATATCTGAACTATCAAGATCTAGGAAGGTGTGCAACCCAATAGGGTATCCAAGACTCCAAATCTTATTTCTTGAAGGTGTACAAAAAGGCTTCCTATTTACTGTGCAAAGAAATAAAAAATGCAAGACTCACACAAGTGAACACATAATCACATGAGAAAGTATCACACCTCACACAAGGGAATGCTCTACCACACAAGAGAGTGCTTGGTCATGCAAGTAAATGCTAAGACACATGAGAGTACACACACTCATAGAAGAATTCACCACACCACGCATGAGATAATGGTTTCCTCATGTGAGAAAATGCATTTGTGGTGGGAAATCAGCTAACAACAAAGATAAAATGCATAAATGAAAGTATGGTAAGAATAAATCCTCCACACTATGGAGTACTAGTAATACATAATTTGAGGCTCAAACACTTGAGAACATGGAATAAAAATGATGTGAAAATAAAGGAGAATAAAACATCTAACCATCTAATCCATAACATTTACTGTAATGTAATCATGTGGAAAAGCACATCACAATGAACATAAATGAACATAAATGAACTATCTCAATAAACTAAAATAACATAAAGCACATGGGAAACATACTCTAAAAAGACACAAAAAAACATCTCAACATATAGCTCTAGAACTAAACATGGAGGAAGGAATACTCTATATATCAATCCCCAACAATCGTATAGGTGGCTATGCCTCCAAATCACATAGAACTCATAGCCCACTCCCACTATGCTAATGGAGATAATGATCCAACCATAAACACATACAATAAAATCATCCATGGATAACACAAACACCAACTAGTATAGAGAACTAAAACCAAGATCATGGAACAATGTAACACAAAAGGTCCTAGTCAAACACTCTATGAATCTACAATGTAGGGACTATAGTGGATAGTAGGTTGCTTTCCATTGTGGAGCCCAAACTAAATATCATGCAAAAATTCTCCCTTGGGACTCCCTTAAGAAGCCATTACACTGTGTCCTTGAATGAATCATACAAATTCCTACCTTAGATAGACCATACAAGAATATACACATATAAATCATATAGATATTTTACATTTTATTATCTTAGTTTTATTACCCATTAATTCATTTAGTTATTGCTTATTAGAAACCTCTTCATGGTTACTTTTTAGGAACATGACCTAGGGTCATGTGAGAAGCCCCTCTATTTTTTGACCCTATATAGCAATGCTTATCATGTGATGAGTGCCCATAAGAAATGTAGTTTCCCAACCCAACCCCATTATACAATACTCAACTAAAAGAAACTAGGATTTTGGGTCTCACAAGAACTTGACACATACATGCATGCTCGCATGCTTGTATGTGGGCACACCAACTACACAAAGATCATAAACAACAAGGACTAGATGAGAAAGAATAAAAATACCAAGTATATAAAATCACTCAACCAAGAGCATAGCCATGAGTATGGATTCAATATGAATCCCAATTCAAGAAGAATAGATCTAGGGTTGGATTGGATTCCTCATAGAAAATCCAATTCCATGACCATCATCAATTCCAAGAAACACCCAAGAAAATAGGTGGCATGCAAATTGAGGTGAAGTAAAAAATGCTAAAAACCCAACATTGACAACAATCAATAGAATTCAAACCCTTTTTCAAAATTGGGCATAAAATCCCCAAATATGAAATAAAATTTTGGTTTACTATTTGTATTAAAAATTCACTAGCATAATAGTTTGAAACCCCCAAGACCCACACCAAAAGGAAAACAAATTCTCATATCTACCCAACTAGGTAGAGTTGTCATACATGAATGGAAGGGAACACTAGTTTTTTGCCTCCTAACAAACTAGTACCAAAAAGAGTCTCAAAAATGGAGTTGAGGCATAAAAATGGAAGATCCTACCTGTTAGCCAAAAGGGAAAAAATAAAAATGATTGTGGTAAAATAAATGTTGTACTAAAATTTCCAAAAGTCTTGGCAACCCAAGGTCTCCTCAAGTTGGATCCAACAAGATCAATCCCACATCAACCCCATGCTAGTAGCTCCCACAATGAGTAAAATAACAATCCTCCTTAAGAGGGTTTTTGGATTTTTCTTTGAAATTCCAATATAAAAGTGAGAGGTGAGAAATAACTCACTTTTGGAATATATATTCATTTTAAAAGTCTAATATAAAATAATAAAAATAATTCTTACTAGATTAAACCCCTACTCAACCTATACAAAATCAAGCAATTCTAATTAAATGGGATTCAACCACAACAAAGTTGCTGATAATTAAAATAACAAGATCAAATAGAAAAATACCCTTAAAATATTAAATCACAATATTCCTTAATAATTTTTTTGACATGTGCAAACATAATATTGGTCTATTCACAAATACAAAAGAATCTAAATTTATTAAATCACTAAAGGGTTTCATTAACAATCGAACAAGATAAGCACTTGTCCATACAAGGACAACATTTGCTGGATATAAATAACCAAATCATTAACTCTATGTGACACTATTGGGGATATACATCTCAGACATTAAACAATATGACAAAGTGCAATTAAATATAATAATATAACTAAAGTGATAAATGTATTAAATCATGTAATCAACCATTTATTTAATTACATTAAAATAATCTATTTATATCACTCATTGCATCATAGAACATCTCAAGGAAAGGATGGAGTAAATATACATAACATCAAATCATAGTACCCAGAATCCAATAAGTCCACCATATAATCATAGATAGAGTATTTGTTCAAACTCAAAATAACTAGATATCATCATAAAAGCATCATGTCACATCAATAAGCATCATCATGCAAATATGATCAAAGTGAACAACATATTATCTAGCATCTATTATAGTAGCAATTAAAATATAGTGTTTGACCAACAACTCATCTCAAATATCATCCAACATGAGTATCAATATATAAAAATGTACAAAATGCAAACACGAGAGGCACTACATCCTCACTAGGCATAGGTATACTCCTCAAAGCTTGCAAAATGATAAGGGTACAAATCTCTCAATCATGTAGCATCCTCCCAAGTAGTAGATGTCTCATCATTTGGGTCCCACTAGACCCTTACCTTCTCTATATCCTAACCTCTCTTGGTTAGCCTTTGATACTGAAGGATATGAATGGGCTCCAAAGAAATATTCCTATCCTCCACTACATGGGTCACATCAAGAATATACTACCTCCAAATAGAAACATAGAAAACATCATGGATGTATAATAGGCTATGTGTAAATGCTAGTCAATAAGAAATAGGACTTATCCTCCCTAGGATCTCAAATGGTCTGACAAAACATGGTGCCAACCTAGAGCCTTTCCCATAATGGATGGGGCTCTTCCATGGACACACTCTCAAAAATGCTCTATCATTAACTAAAAGTAATGATCCAACCTATGGGAATCTACATACTTCTTCTTCATATCTTGAGAAGTAAGAAAATGCTCTCTAATATGAAAGATCTACTAATCGATATCTTGAAGCATCTTTGGACCTAGAATTACTTAGTCCTCTAGAAGATCTAAACTCAAAGGGGTATGACATGGTTTATTGTAGAAGTCCTGAAAAGGTGATATGCGAAGAGAGCTATGATTTCCATTGTTATAAGGAAACCCAACAAGGTATAAGTAGTCCTCCCACTTCACTTGTGTGTCCAGCATGTACATGTGAAGCATGTCTTCTAGAACCTAGTTCACTCTCTATGTCTAACCATCGGTCTTTGTGTGGTATGGCAAACTAAAATTGAGTTGTGTATCCAAAGCATGTTGGAGAGACATCCATAATGATTAAGTAAACAATAGATCTCTATTCGCTATAATTTGATGATGAAATCCATACAATCAAACAATGTCCTTCAAGAAAACATGTGCTATAGGAAAAGCTATGTAGGATGCTTTCATGGGCAAAAATTGTGCTACCTTGGACAACTTGTCCACTATCACCATGATACAATCATGATGTCATGATGAAATGGGAAACCCAGTGATAAAATTAATAGATATAGTATCCCACTTCCACTTTGGAATAGTATGCAATTACAAAAGACCCATAGTATTCTAATGCTCTTCCTTCACTCTTTGACACAAAAGACATTGAGAAAAAAAATCAATAATTTTCTGAGATTGGCATGTATCTTATTGACACTAGGAGATGTGAAATGTGGTGCATGATGTGCTTTTGACAAAACCAAGGTATGAAGATCACTAGATGTCAGTATATAAATTCACCCCAAGTATTGCAACAATCTATCATACTGTAGGGAATAACCTAAAAACCTCCCCTCAAGGGTATGTCCAAACTCAATCTCCACTGTCACCTCCTAATACCATCTATCACTAGTTAATACTTCTAAGATACAACCTTATAAATCCACTCCCAATCAAAAAATGGATATCTCATGTTGTCTCCAACTTAAGGCATCTACAACAATAGTATCTTCCCCTTTGATGTAGTGAACTTCAAAATCATATTCACGCAAAACCTCCATCTAGTGATGTAGTCATACATTCAAGTTTTACTAAATAAAGATATATTGTAAGATACAATGATTGCTATGTAGATCAAACCTGTATCTAAAAAGGAAATGTCTCTAGCACATAAGTGCATGTACATTTTCCATAAGCTCCAAATCATGAGTGGGGTAGTTAAGCTCATGTTCTTTGATTTTTATGGACTAATATGAAATCACATGGCCATCTTGCATCAACACTACACCCAGATAATCCATTAATGCATCTATGCAAACCATATAGGGTTAGGCACAACAAGGACTAGTGCACTAGTCAATCACTCCTTTAGAGCCTCAAATGCTGACTCACACTAATCTATAAAAAAAAAATTCTTCTCTTTCCACTGAGGAGAAGTGGTGGGATGAGCTATTCATGAAAAATCATTCACAAATCAACAATAGTAACCTGCCAATCCCATGAAACTACAAACCTCATAAATACTAGTGGCTACCAACCAATCCATGATAGCCAAATTTTTTTTGAGATCCACTATAATACCATCACCTATAATGATGTTCACCAAATACTTGACCCTATACTAGAATAATCCATATTTACCTAGGTTCCATACAACTAATGATCACCTAAGCATTGCAACACATGGTGTAATTGGACCTCGTGCTCTTCAACAGTCCTTGAATGGATCAATATGCTATCTAAGAAAACAAGGAAATATTGATTGAGGTTCATGTGAAGTACTTCATAAATCAAACTCATAAAAACCAATGATGCATTGGTTAATCCATAGGGTACAACTCATAATGCCCATAGCATGTACAAAAGGTTGCCTGATGAATGTCAGCCTCATAAATCTGAAGTTGATGGTATCCTAACTTAAGATTGATCTTTGAGAACACTCTTTCTCCCTTCATCTAATCAAACAAGTCATCTATCCTTGACAAGGGATACAAGTTCCTCATTTTCACTTTATTCAATTGTTGATAGTCAATGCATAAATGCAATGACCCATCTTTCTTCTTCACAAAGATGACTAGTGCACCCCATGGCTATATGCTAGGAAGAATATGGCCCTTGGCCAACAATTCCTCCAACTACAATATGATCTCACTCAACTTACAAGTAGTCATATAGTAAGGAGCTCACAAAATAGGGTTTACTCCTAGAACTAGATCAATGAAAAAATCAATGTCATATTTTGGCATCATACCTAGTATCTCATAAGGAAACATGTCAGCATACTCATGAAGGAGTGGGTGATTGTCCAACATCACCTTATGACTCTTAGCCTCCTTAAAGTAATTGATACTAACCAAAAATATCTGACATCCATGTTGTACACTCTAGTTTAGCTATATACTTAGCTGAGATCATCCTAAATGAGGCTAGCATCTAGACCCCTACAAGCTCTACCTATCCACTAGTGTCATCAACACATTGTATCAACTTGCATCAACAATCTATATTCACCTAATAGGTAGCTAACCAATCCATACCCAAAATTATTTCATAAGATCCTAAGGGTAGGATACAAAGATCAACTATGGTGGTGAAGGTTCCCAAGTCCAACACACAACCACTAACTATGGAATCCACAATCACCTTGGAACCTATGGCTAACTCAACTTTCCACCTATTAACCTATCATGAAGTCACTAGCCCACATTGCTAAATAAGGGATGGTGAAATAAAATAATCTAAAGTAGCTAGATCAAATAATACTATAGTAGAAATAATATGTAACATACCTGTAGCCTCAACTATGGTACCTTGGTGCTTAGCTTGATGATTTTTAACCATCACAAAAACCCTATGGGATCTACCTACATCCCTCAAAATAGGCTTAGATGTGGTTGCACCTCTATTAGGTCCTGAAGATGTCTTTAGAGGACACTCTAGTAATCTATGGCTAAGATAACCACATGAAAAAATGCTCCATTGGAATTGGAACCAAATCTATGTCCACCTTAGGGAGCACTATAATATGGTGCACTCCCTCTACTAGAGTCTTATTGATTACCCTAAGATGGATGGCTCTATTGGGACTTCTAACCTTGACTCTAGTCACATCCCATTCCTCTCATGGTACCTAAATTCTATCCACCCTTAGGCTAATACTAACAATGTTTTTTACTCTAGCGAGTATGACCACCTTGTGAGGGTATTGACTAGGCTTGGCCCTTCCCTACAAATTGTGTTTGAGGGGGTTGTACACTATGTCCTATAGGCTATGTATTATGGCTCTAGGAGCTTGATCTAACACTGAACTCCCTAGCCATATTTCTCTTAGTAATTATTTCCTTCTCTGTGGTGAATGCAAGTGTCCTAGACTGGTGAAGATGAGCATCCCCAATGATAGAGTCTTTAAGACCCCTTAAAAAATGTTGTATGAGGAGTACTTCATCATAATAGTAGTTGGGGTACTATCTCAACCTAGATAACTACCTTTCAGAATGATCCACCAACATGTTTCCTTGTTTAAGCTCATGGAACTCATCAACATGAGCCTCTCAATATTGTTGAGATAGATCTCCCAAGTGAGATCTACTAAATTGATCTTGAACTTATCACTCTCCATATCCACCATACAAATCCATGATCTCTCAACTATGTAATAACACAATGGGCCTTAAAGTTTCTTTCATACAGAAATAGCAATGCTCCATATCTAGCAACCATTTCTCGGTCTTGAGACCAACTCCTAGGCCATCAAATAGTAGTGGTTTAGACATCTGAAGGTCTCCCATCCTATCCACTAGGATGGAATCTCCATCATCCTAACCATGACCTCTCCTACAATAATCTCCACCACTAAGTAGTTTGAGAGAACACTCACATCCATGCCCACACTCTTCTTTTCCTTCATATTCTTTGACATGTGGTAGTCTCCATGTCAGAATACCTCTTCCTTGCCATGGTCATGTTAGTTTTCATCAACCTAAGGTCCTAACTAAGCTATAATAATCTTGTAATAAAGGAACCAATGCCTTAATAAAAACTTTATTGTTATTATCTTATGCTCCCCCACCTTCTTGACACTCCTCCTCATGGTGTTCTTCTTCATTGTTATTATGTTAGTTATTCCTCTAACCACTATATTTACGTACAAGATGCATCAACAAGGGAGAAAAAAGACAAGAGTTAGAGTCATACACAAAAAATATGAGTATTATAAGCCTAACTCAAAATAAGATACCATTATGCATAAAAAACTATATCATAGTGAGAGCATAACATAGAGATCCCCATGTTGCAACATGGGCTCTGATGCTAGATGTAATGCCATACCTAAAGATAGAGATCCTCAAGTAAAAGCCAATACATTAATTGTTTAAGGTACTAAGAATGGATTCTAACAACATCAACATACAATTGATCAAAAGATCACAATAGAAGAATTAACCAAACAATCCAAGAAAGATATGATCTCCAAGTGTCAAGTTACTTACCAATGCATTCAATAACCAAATTTTAAAGTTCAACATACAATGATATACTCTATACCCAAACTATCAAGCTCTAGGAATTTTTTCAAGCCACTAGGGTATTCAAGAATCCAAATCTCATTTCCCAAAGGTGTACGAAAATGCTCATTTTTTACTGTATGAAGAAGTACATCATACCAGACTCACATAAGTGAACACATTCTCATGCAAGCATCATGCCTCATGTGAGGGAATGTTCAGACACACAAAATAACACCTTAGTTTGGAACTATTATTAGCACATGTGAGTAAATTATTGGCCATAGGAGAGGATGCACACTCTGACGAGCATTTACCATAGCCCATGCAAAAGAATGCTTTCTTCACACAAGGAAACACATCTTTAGCATGAACCTGGCTAAAAACAAAGAGAAAATTTATAAATGGAATTATGCCAAAAATAAATCATCCACACTAGGGGGTACTAGAAATGCATAAGTTGAGGCTCAAACACTTGAGAACATTGAATAAAAATGATGTGCAAATAAAGGAAAATCAAACATATAACCATCTACTCTATAACATCTAATCTAATATGATAATGTAGAAAAGAAACATAGTAGTGAACAAACATGTGCACAAATCAACTATCTAAATAAACTAAAATAACATAAATCAAATGGGAAACATAATCTAAAAAGGCACATAGAACCATGTGAAGATCCAACTCTAGAATTGAACATGGAGGAAGGCCAACTCTATATAGAAATTCCCAATAGTGATATAGGTAGCTATACCTCCCAACAGTGTTTAACCTGTAGGTCCACTCCCACCATACTGATGGATATAGTGATGTAACCAGAAACACACAATACAATCATCCATGGCTAACACTCATGCCAAGAAATGTAGAGAAATGAAACCAAGATCATGTAGCAATGCAACACAACTAGTCTTGGCTAGATGTTATATGGGTCTACTATGTAGGGACTCTAGTGGAGAGTAGGTTTCTTAACATTGTGGAGCCCAAGCTAAATATCATGGGGAAACTCTCCCTCGAGAGGCCATCACACTATGTAGTTAGATGAATTGTATAAACACTTACTCTTAGATAGATTGTATAGGCATATACCCTCGGGTAAATCATATAGGTATTTAACATTTTATTATCCTAGTTTTATTAACCATCATTTTATTTAGTTATCACTTATTAGAAAATTCTTCATGTTTACCTTATTGGAAAGACAACCCAGGATCTCATGATAAGCCCCTCCACTTGTCTACCCTACAAACCCATGCTCATCAAGATGAGTACCTATAGGAAATATAGTTTCCCAACCCAAGCCCAATGGACATAACTCAACCAAAAGCAACCAAAAGTTTTGGTTTTGCAAGAACTTGACAAGTACATGCTCATGTGCTCATGTGTGGGCATACAAACTACATGAAGATCATAAATAACAAGGGTTGGATAAGAAACAATTAGAATACCAAGTATATAAAATTACTTAATCGAGGGCATAGTCAATAGTACTGATTCAACATGAATCCCAATGCAAGAAGAATTCATCTAGGGTTAGATTGGATTCCTCATAGAAAATTTGAGTGTATGATAATCATTAGTGCCAAGAAACAACAAAGAAAATTAGGTGTCATGCAAATCAAGGTGAAGTTAAAAATGCCAACAAAAAAACATTGAGAAAAAATAATAAAATTAAAACTCTTTTCTAAATCACGTATAAAAACCCCATATATCAAATTAAATTTGGGTATAGAATTTGTATACAAAAATGACCAGCTTAGCAATCTGAAACCCCCAAACCCCACACTAAAAGGTAACAAATGCTCATACCCATCCAATTGGGTAGAGCCAACATACATGAATGGAGGGAAACACTAGTTCTCTACCTCGTAACAAACTAGTACCAAAAGTAGCCTCAGAAATGAAGCCGAGGCATAAAAATGGAAGATCCCTATCTAGCATCCAAAGGGGTAAAAATAGAAATGCTTGCACTAAAATAAACACTTTGCTAAAACTACTAAAATTATTGGCAACACAAGGTCTCCCTGAGCTAAATCTAATGAGATCAATCTGGCATCAATTCCACACCCATAGCTCCCATAGTGACTAATAAGATAATCCTCCCTAAGAGGGTTTTTGTATTTTTGATCTCAAATTCCAATTTAAGAGTGAGAAGTGAGAAATAACTCAGTTTTTGGAATAAAAGTGAAATATAAAATAAGAAAAATAATTGTATTACTAGATTAAACCCCTACTCAACCCACACAAAAATTGACAATTCCAATTAAATTGAATTCAACTATGGAAAAGCTATGGTAATTAAAATAATAAGACCAAATGCCAAAATTCCCTTAAATAACAATATTCCTTAATGATTTGTATGACATCTATGAACATCTAAAAGTATAGACATAATACTGGTTTATTTACAAACACAAATGAATTCAGATCTATTAAACCACCATAGGGTTTAATTAACAATTAAATTAGATAGGTCACCCATACAGGGACAACATTTGCTAGGCATAAATAGCCAAATCATTAACTCCATGTGCCACTATTGGGGATATAAATCATGCACACTAAACAACATGATCAAGTGGAATTGCATAAAATAATATAGCCAAAGTGATAAATGCATTAAATCATATAATCAACCATTTATTTAATTACATTAAAATAATCTATTTACATTATTCACTACATCATAAAATATCTCAAGGAACGAATGAAAAAAATATATGTAGCATTGAATCATAGTATCTAGAATCCAATATGTCCACCATATAACCATATATTAGCATAAACCATCATATCACATCAATCAAAATAATCATGTAGATATGATCAAACTAAACAACATAGTATCTATCATCAATGATATTGGTAATCAAAATATAGTATATGAAAATTAGGTCATCTCAAATATCATCCAACATGAGTATAAATTTTTTCTCTCAAATTAGAATATATTAATGTACAAAATGCAAACATGATAGGTACTACAATACCAATTCAACTTTTATTAACTTTAAAAAACTTAATCAATCTCAGATACCTACTCATTATATATAGTATATTATTATAAATTTAACATTTTATGCAATAGCTTAAATAATTGTCTCTATACATGTTGACTTCCAGTAAAAAAAGTATTATAAAATATAGCATGCATAACAATAACATCCACACATTAAAATAATACTTTGACACCAAGATTTAATGTGAAAATTACCCAATTTGGGAAAAACCACCAAGTAACATGCTACCAACTTTTCACTCTTCTAAAGTGAGCTTGGTTAGGAGCTCACCCTATTAAAGGTTATAAACCACATTGTATCAACCTCAAAATCAATTCTTTCTCAAACTATAACTTTTATGATCACTTTTGAATCATTGTACCACCATGTAGCTCAGAACATACTATATTATCTTACTTGACATTAACTATCTCATTGGATCATTATTAAGCTTGATCTCTACTAACACTTCTTCATACATTTTCTTGGCAATAAATAACACCCATCTTGAACTATTTAGTTTTCCTTGTACATAAGTTCCTTAACCTTCTACTTTACCTCCTCACTAACCAATCAACACTGATACGCAATCAAACTTATCCTTATGATTGTTTCAACTTTGTGCTTTATCTAACTATCTTCGTCACTTCTTGTATCAATTGAATAGAAAATTATCTTACCAATGACTAACTTATCAAGTGACCATTGTATTTCTATGATACTTATCACATCTTAACTCAACCTTTCACTAGGTCATTTAGTGATCTCTTTTCTTCAAATTCTCTTTATCAATCAAATGATATGGCACTCTACACTACTAATAAATGTCTCTATAGTAGATTTGATACTCTATCTTACCAATTATAGGTTTGAAATTAATGGCAATATAACAATTGCACCAATTTTAGTTTCCAACAATATCCCTCTTTGGTACTGATGGCAACACCTAGCATACTTCACTAGTTACCATGCAATCCAAAATATTCAATACTATATACTATCATCTTCCTCTATTTTTGTGTTCTTTCCTTTTTAGTTTTATTTTGATTCCCATCTAATGCATTCTCAGGATGCTCCCTCTATCAGTTTAGTACTTATGCTTTCATGGTAGCAACACCTCAACAAGTTCAACAATAACATATATCTTCCATTTGAAAATAATCATTCTCTTTGCATAAATTCTCACCGGTCTTACTCTCCCTCTTTAATTGATCATGCTAATCTCTCCCACTTTAGGTATACTTGTATGATAACTCACGCATTCTCTCCCTCTTAATCTAATAACTTGTATGGTAACTCATTAATTTTTATGGTAATTTAATCTTACTAATCATTTCCTTTTTCACACAAATACCAAAGACATACCATACACACACACATCTTCATGTTACTACTCTACCTAATATAGAAATGTCATTTCAATATTAAATCTTTTTAGATTGATCAAATCATTGTTTAGTGTCTTCCTTTTTAAACCTTTAGCAATCTCCTAAAGTGTGATCTCCTACATCAATGTTTATGATATTTTGATTAAAACATTTGATGCAATGAAAGGTCTCTTCTAATTTTTCCTCAGGTAGGGGGATGATCCCTAACCTACCTCTCAGATACTCATAAGATTCCTTAAGTAGTGCCTTTGTGAATATGTCAACTACCTATCCTTTTGTATTCAAATATTCTAATCTCACTTCTTTGTGTTGTATTAGATCTATCAAGTAATGATACTTGATGTCAATAAGCTTAGTCTTTTTTTATATCATAGGGTTCATTGATATGTTTATAGCACTTGTGTTAACACAATATATTACAATAGGTTCAGTGATCTCTTCTTTTATTCCTTTCAACAATTGTTTGATCCATACAATGTTTGAATAATTCACTTCTGTGACACCATATTAAACCTCTATTGTAGATTGTGAAATACAATTCCATTTCTTTCTTATCAAAGAAATCAATCTTCTTCCTTGAAAGAAAGATGATCCACTTGTGCTCTTTATGTGATCAAGATTTCTTGCCCAATCAACATCTATATAAACCATTAGTTCAAAATCATTAGTTCTCTTGTAGCATAGTCCATACTCTTCCGTTCTTATTAGGTATCTTGGTATCCTCTTTACTACCATCATATAATTTTATCTAATATTAGTAGATAATCTAGCAAAAATCCCAACATCTAATGCAATGTTAGGTCTTCTATTTGTGACATATTATAGTTATCTAATCATTGACCTATATAATGTTTGATTCACCTTAGAAGAAACATCATTCTTTAATAATTTGTTTCCATTCACCATAGGTATTCCAACTAGTCTAGAGTCTTCCATTCCAAAAGTCTTCAAAATTTCTTTGATATACTTTGATTAAGTAATGAAAATACCTTTATTCATATGATATACTTTCAATCCCACAAAGAACTTAATCTCTTCAAACATTGACATTTCAGACTCCTTTTTCATCTGATCAACAAATAATTTTCTCAATGAACCCTCTCCTCCAAATATGATGTCATCAACAATTTTTTTAGGTAGCAATATCTTATTTTTCAGTTTCAAATTTTAGATATAGATTGATATTGTCATTAGTTTTTGCAAAACTATTTTTCACCAAATAATTGTGTAACCTTTGATACCATTCTCTAGGGGCTTCCTTCAAACCATATAAATCTTTGTGTAACTCACGTACCATATCCTTTTTGTTTGGATCCAAAAAAAATTTAGGATTCCTAAATATAGATTTCTTCCTCTAGAATTCTATTTAGAAATGTAGATTTTATATCCATTTGGTATACTTTAAATTATTTGCAAGCAACATATGCAAGAAAATTTATCACTCTTTCCAACCTTACAACTAGGGAATTATTTTTTTACAATAGTGAACTCCTTCCTCTTGTGCATATCCCTTACAAACTAGTCTTACCTTATTCCTTGTGATTTCACCTTTCTCATTTGACTTGTTTCTAAAAAACCACATAGTTGCAATCACATTTTTATCCTTTGGTTTGGTTACCAATGGCAATGTATTATTTTTCTCTATTTGTTAAATCTCTTAATTCATTTCCTTTATTTAATCTTCATTCTCCAAAGAATCTTCAATAGTAAATTTAGGCTCAAACTTACATAAAAAGCATGTATCATTCTTTAGTCTTCTTTTCATAACTCCTAAATTTTTATCTCCAACAATCTTGTCTGGTGCATGATGTCTTCTCACATACTTTTAAAATACATGTTTAGGTCTTGGTTCTTCTTGTTGTTGTTCACTAGATTCTGCATGTTCGACCTCTTTAGTTATCTAATCTCCATTTTCCAAAGAATCTTTGACAATAAATTTAGGCTCAAACTTACATAATAAGCATGTATCATTCTTTAGTCTTCTTGTCATGACTCCTAAATCATTATCTCCAATGATCTTCTCTGATGCATGATGTTTTCTCACATGCTTTTCCAATATAGGTTCAGGTCTTAGTTTTCCTTCTTGTTGTTCATTGGATTCTACATTTTCAACCTCTTTAGTTATCTATGACTATAACTTTTCTTCTATTGTCTAATGGTTGACAATGCCTATCTATGGATCGACTCCTATAGCTTGATGCTTGGTAGTCTATTGATGCTCGACATAACTCTTCTATAGAACCTCAATAGTGCTAGGCTATTAAATCATGACAACCACCTTTTCTAGTTCAAGTAAGGTGCTAGGTTCACCTTCATATATTAGACAATTTTTCTATAGCATTTTGGTTCTTTCTTGCATTATTTATCATTTTCTCTACAAATTCATCAACTCTAACATTTGCAATTCCCAAAAAAAATTTAGTGTTATAATTCAAGCACTTATAATATTTTCTCTTAGTGGAATAACCTAGGAGTATTCCTTCATCACTTTTTTCATCAAGTTTACCTTTTCTTTCATCTTTCAATATGTAACACTTGCTTCCAAAAAAAATAAAATAATTCACATTTGGTGCATATTTGTACCAGAGTTAAAAAGGTTTTTTGTTTGTTGCTTTCATCACTTGAACTTAGTTTAATGTGTTGACTGTAGTACTTACAACCTCTCTTGAGTACTTATGTGAAATGCCCTTCTCCATCATTAGTGTTCTTTCACAATGCATAATTGATTTATTACCTCACTTTGCTATACCATTATGTGGTAGAGTCCTTGATGCACTCATTTGTCTCTTGATTGCTTTTTCATTGCAAAATATGTTAAACTCATTTGAGATGAATTCAATACATCTATCTCTATTTATATATATTTTGGGCCTCATATTTTTCAAGGTAAACCCCAATTAAAGATTTAAAAGATATAGCCCAACATAAGGGTAAAGGATAACTTTGACACAATTCTCTATAAAAAAATGTTAACATGATCGACCTATCCTAGAAATAGGTTGCCTTAGTCAACCTAGTCCTAACTTTATTTTTGATACTTATCTTGAGATCTTGAAGAGTGTGTTAAAAAGGGGTAATAATATTCCTAGTCCTCCAATAAGTTAGGGAAAATCCCAAAACCTAAAATTACATGTGAAGGACATAGGTAGAAGATGGGTTATGTAATAGGATGAAAAATAGGAAATTATGCAAAGAAGTTAGAGCCATTCTTGATTTTTAAAAAGATAATATTGATTTGAAGGTTGCAAAAGAGATAGAAGGATGTGAAAACAAAGTATGAACCTATATACTATATACTAAAATTTTGCCAAAAATGGAGCAACTAATAAGAGTGCTTAATTTTTAGGATGGTACAAATATTTCTTAGTCTTTTGTTTGAATTCATATTAGCTCTTAGATAGTTGAACATGGAATATATTTGAAGACATATTCAAATTATTATCCATGGAGAATGGTCTATTTGAATCCTCAAACAAGAATCTCATAAGGATAATCAAGTAGGAAATTGATGATAATTAGATACTAAATTAAAGGAAATCTTATGGACTTACATAATTACACCTAAGAGAACCATTGAAAACTCACCTTTCATGCTAGTATCTAGAAGAGAAGAAAGGCTTCCCTTATCACTTGATTTTCCCTCTCTTGAATTAGCTCATAAATTATGATTGATTCCAACACATTATTTATCCTCAACATAATCACTTATATCATAATGCACCATTGAGTCCAAAATCATGAATTTTTTTATAATAATTGAGAGTAATTAAGAAGGGGTGGAGTGAATTAATTATTCTCATGTCCAAATTCACCAAATTCAGATTTTGATCACTTGAAACAAATTAATCAATCTCGAATACCCACTCAGTCTCTATAGCATATCATTAGTAATTGAACATTTCATGGAATATCACAACTCTCTGTCTCTATAAGTGTCAAATTCTAGTAAATAAACTACTATAAAATATAACATGCATAACAATAATGTCCACCCATGAAAATAATACTTTTAACACTAGGGTTTATTGTGGAAATCTAATTTGGAAAAAATCACCAAGTAACATGCTCTCAATTTCTCATTCTTCTCAAATAAGCTTAGTTAAGAGCCAACCCTATTAAAGGCTACAAAACACACTATCAAATGCAATCCTATTGAAGGATTTAATCACCTTATTAGGAGTGGCCTTGTTAGAGGACTTTAGCACATTTCTTTTGAATATCACCTTGATTAAAAGATTTATGAAATGATTGTTAGGTCAACCTTGATTAGAGGATTTTGGATTGATACAATGTTTATAATATAAGACTAGGTTTGATCTATAAAGTAAAAATCACTTTTGGAAATTTAGATCTCCTTTTTCTTATCTATTGGTTCATTGACTAGCCTCCATTGGCATTTCCATTATTGATCTACTTGGTATCTCCTCAAGCAATCACTTTTTCTCCTTAAGATAGCCGATCAACCACAAACTAACTATAAAATTCATTCCTTATGCCTCCTTAAATAAGCAATCTCAATCATTTTCCATTTAAACATCACTATTGATCTTAGGGTTAGGTCAAATTCATCTAATCCTTCCATCTTTTTGTTCTCCTTATTCTTCTAGAAACTTTTGATCAAATTATTTCCTTTGATCATGTAAAAAATTCTCCTCATGCACTAAATATGCCAACCAATCAATTCTTATCTTCCATGCATTTGATTAATTCAAAATACAAAGTTTGTCAACCTCAAAATCAAATATTTCTCAAATTGTAACTTTTGTTATCACTCCATAATCACTGTGTTCTTGTGTTTCATCATCATTGTATAGCTCAGTATACACTATAATGTCTCACTCAAAATTAACAAGCTCACTTAACCATTACTATGGTCAATCTCCACTAATAATTCTTCATACATTTGTTGGGTAATAACTAACACTCAACTTGAATCATTTTTTTGACTTCTACATAAGTTTCTTAATCTTCTACTTTAGCTCCTACATTGACTGATCAACAGTGATACTCAATCAAGCTTATCCTTATGACTTCTTTCAAATTTGAGCTTCATATAACTATCTTCTTCACTTCATGTATTTATTGACCAACAAATTATATTATCAAGGACTCACTTATTAAGTTCCCATTGTATTTATATGATAGTTATCATATCTCAACTCAACCTTTCACTAGGTCATCTCATGATCTCTTCTTTTCAAATCCTCTTCATCAATCAAATGATATGGAAGTCTACACTATAAGTAAAAGTCTCTCTAGTAGGTTTGATACTCTATTTTACCAATAATTTTGACATCAATGACAACATAATAATTACTCCAATTGTATTTTCTCACATATGATTCATATTATAGAACACAAACCTTACTAGGAAAGACTCTCTCTCTCTCTCTCTCTCTCTCTCTCTCTCTCTCTCTCTCTCTCTCTCTCTCTCTCTCTCTCTCTCTCTCTCTCTCTCTCTCTATAAGATAGAATCATGAGGGATGTAACCTTTCTGGTTCTCTTGTCTTTCCTATGTGATCTCTAAGACTTTGTAATAGCCTTCTAAATATAATGTTGGTAGGTGAGGCATTTCTTCAACTAAGGTTTCATTCACTATTTTATTTGGTTTTTAGTGCTTACCCCCATTTTTTGTCATTTGGTTTTGTTTTGTTTTGTTTTTTTCTTTTTTATTGTGCTCTTATGCATGATAATGGAGTTAGGATCCTATGTTTGGGAAATATTGTCTTTAATATTGTTGATGTTCTATCTTGTGACTTGTCTCTTTATTTCTTCTCCTTCTTCTCTATCAAGAGTATTGATTTCCTCATACACCTGCTAATGTGGTGGATAAATATATACCATCTTAAAAATGAAACACTTTATTTTGAGAACTTTTATCCATCCTTAGTATGATTTTGGTCCCTTTCTCTTCTCCTAATATTAATAAAATTTATAGGTCATATCTAGTTTTATGGTATGGACCTTAAGTGTTATTTTTGTAACCTTTTTGTTCACATCTAATAATTTTAATATTTTTGACATCTATATATACTTCTTCTTAGACCTTAAGGACCCTAGGAATATGTTATCTTATTCTAGAATAGATCAACCTAGGTTGACCTATTCCTTCATGGATGTGAATCTTAGTGCTTGAAGTGTCATGGGTCTCTTAATTTTTTAATTTAGTTCTTAGGTTAACCTACTTTATGTTTTTATCCTAAAAACTAATTTATAAGGAGGCTTAGGGTCTTTATTTGATCATCGTCAGCACACAAGAAACCAAGAGAAATCATACACATGAACATCAGACTATAAGAAAACATTCTTCAATAATTTTAAGTCATTCATCAAGATAAAGTGTTTCCTTTTTGCATTGAGCTTCTTCCTTCAAGGTGATAATGGAATTTAGATACTAAGGTGGAGATATATTATTCAAAATCATTCATGTTCTATTTTTCATCAAGGAAAATCACATAAATTTTCATAGATGAGGTTTTGACTTCTATGATTTCCTTTTGGATTTTTTAAGGCAAGGATATTACATTTTTATACTTGATTACATATCAAAATCAATTGCATATAAAAGAGTAATTGTATTTCCTAATTGCACTCTACTTTGTAACAAGTAGAATTAGAGTTTGGTCATAGATGTTGGCATTAAGTCATTATTGCCATTAGTGACAACAATTATCTATATCAGTATAGTTACCGAGCTCATCACTCAGTCTACAATGTACACTGAGTATTCATTGGTTACCTTGTACACTCATCACTGAAGCAGTTTACACCGAGTCTTATAGTTCACATTGAGAATTCAAGTGCTAACCGAGCTGAGTATAGCTACTAAGTTTAATGTGCTCACCTAGCTTTACAGTGCCTACCGAGTGATGGAAACATAGTGCCTACTGAATGATGAAAGTACAATGCCTATTGAGTGATGCAAGCATAGTGCGTACTGAGTGATGAAAGCACAATGCCTACCGAGTAATGCAAGCACAGTGTTCACCAACTAAAAGCAAGGTAAACAAAAGATTCAGTTCTTACCGAGTGATACTATGTCTATCAAGTCTCCAATGGTTACCAAGTTTAGAACTACGTCAGGTGATTAGTATGGACTGAGCCTTCACTTCTATCGAGTGCATGATGATGTCAAGTAATGCAATGGATGCCAAGTATCAGAAGGTCACCAAGTCAGTTCAGTGAACCTGAGTTATTTACTATTTGGCTGACTCAGTAATATTTTGTTCACTTGTGTTTTAGCCAACCTTGCAATTGTAATTATTGGAATGGTATATATATGTAATGTATTATATCATTTGTAAGATATGTAATGTGAAGAGTATCAAGAGAGACATGTAATGTTTTGAGAAGTATAAATGTGAATTAGCAGAAGAGCAGAGTATTCAGCAAGGTCTACAAGGAGCAGAAAAGATTTATTAGTCACAAGAGGTGATATACTTCAAGGATCTAATCAAAAAATCAAGTTTGTAAGTAGATCCACTATTTCATCCTAATAGGTGAATCAGTTTTGTAAATCCTTTAATAGTGTAGACTTAACAATCTTTGTATAAATCTCCTAACAGAATGCATACTTAAGTGTATGTTTGTAAATCCTCTAACAAGGTGGACCTAGCAGTCCTTTGTGCTCCTAACAATGCAGATTACCAAAAGTGGTCAATGTAAGCCTTAATAGGACAACTTCATACTATAGTAATGAAGTTTTGTGGTTATCATCCCCACTCCAATTTTACTTTCTATTTGGAAGGTTTCTAGGTCACTAAATCACTATGTACATATGTTATGGATGTTTGATTTCTCATTTATGTAGTAGATTAGATGAATGAATGATGAATGGTTAAAGTGCTAAATTGTTCAAAGTTTTGAAGTTACTAATTCACCCCTCCCCTCTCAGTAACCTATCATATCTTGAATATTTCCAACAATTGGTATCAGAGCTTTTTTGGTTCTTAGGACAAAGCTTGATAGCTTGAGCAAAGATCAAGGACAATGGAGATATTCAGACTTGACAAAGCTATTGAAAATAAAAAGCTAGATCTGGAAATGGCCATGGCTCAACTCAAATAAGCTAAGGAGCATCTTTCTCAATCCCTAAAGAGAAGGAAGGAACTTGCAAGACAAATGAATGATCATCAGTATGTTGAAGAAAATATTGAAGACCTTTTACCATCAAGCAGTTCAAATGAAGCTATCAAGGAACTCCTAGCAAAGAATGGTTACCTGCAGGAAGAAGTAAGGAAGCTTAAAAGAGAACAAGGAATCCAATCAATCAGGCTATGTGAAGTTTTGGAACAAAGAAACAAGACAAATGAAGACTTAGAGGTAATAAATAATCAATCCCTTCAGCATGAAGATCTTGTAAATCAACCATCTAATGCAAATGAAGAAATTATGAATCTGAGATCTGAAAATGAAAACCTAAGGAATGATCTAATCACTGAAAGACAAATCAATGAAAGCTTAAAAAGTGACTTGAGATCTGAAAGACAAATCAATGAAATTTTGGAAAATGAATTGATCACTGAAAAAAAAATCAATGAGAGAATGATGAAATCTCAAGCAAACATGACTCAATTAAATCAGCTAAGTGAGAAAAATTTTCATAGACAAAAATGCAAAGCTGGACTTGGTTACAAGGAAGAAGGTGAAACCTCCAAACAAGGTGCCCAAAGGAATCAAAGACCTACTTGCAATCACTGTGGTAAGCTAGGTCACACATCAAAAAAGTGTTGGAGCAATGGAAAAGGTAAATTCAATGTTAAATGCTACAATTACAGTCAGCATGGTCATAAAGCTAATGAATGCAAGGAGAAACCAAAATTTGAAGGCAATTGTCACAAGTGCAAGAAGCATGGTCACAAGGCATTCCAATGCAGATCTAAATCATTTAATCTAGCTAAACAACTTGTTAAAGCAATCTTTGGATGGGATTACAATACTTGGTGCATATGTCAATATTATGGAGAATATGGACACATTGGCAAAGACTTCTAAGGGCATCACTTGAGGAAAAGAGACACAATAGTAAGATGCTATACGTGCACTGAGCTCAGTCATATAGCTAAAAATTGCATGAATTTAGGAAGAGTTGAAGATGAAAAGAAAGCTAAAGCTAAAAACATTTAGAAGCAAATGAGGCAACAGTGGATTCCAAAATCTACTGAGCAAGATAGTTCAAGTGATGGCAATATCACTCAAGAAGTGGGTGACTCCATCATTTCCAATTAGATTCATAAAGGATTTGGAACTATATCATCAAGCTATATCTAGAGAAGTTCCATATGCAAGAAAGTAAAATGATCAAATCAGTATTTTTGATACAAATAAAACAAAGCATATCTTTTTCCAAGTTGCATCTACTGAGGAAAGTCAGTTATAGACCCTACCGAGCTAGGTCGGAGCAACAAAAGTTTTATTTAATCAATGAGTTGCAAGCTTCTACTAAGAAAATGAATGACAGCCTGTCAAACACTATGTCATCTCATCTACCTTCGTACCAAGCATTTATGGAAAAATTTTGTCAAAAGGGCAGCATTCGATTTCATTCTTCATCGCAATTTTAGAGCTAAGAAACTTCCAGTGATTCCCAAGCAAATTCCAAGTGACTCCAAGTGATTTTAAGCAATTCTTAAAGTGGAGAATCTGTTCAGAATTTTCTTACACTTATTAAGCAACAATGGCATCTGGGAGTAGCAATGGCACCAAGGTGAAAAGAGGTTCAAAAATGCTGATAAAGGGCATAGAATGGAAAGCACCCAACTTCAAGATTATTTTGGCTATTGCAAAATCACTCGACTTGAATGGAGCTCAATTGAAAATTCCACCTAAGGTACTTCTTATCAATGATATTTGTACTCATTTCAAATGTTCTGTTCAAGAAATTGGAAACCTAGAGATGGACAATGCCCTAGGAGAAATGAGTGTAGATGGCTCTCTGAAACCTGAATACAGGCATCTTGAAACCAAAGGTTTGACTCATATCTCACATATGCCTAGAAGCTTCCAAACCAAATAGATTAGGTATATTTTGAGTTGGATGCATAATGGGAAACTATGGTTAGAGTAGTCAGTTTTAATTACAAAGAAGATGATTCACAAAATCACGGGTCTCCCTATGCTTAGCAAAGTGAAAACCACCAAAACCCTAGGCCAGGAAGAGCTACAGAAGAAAACCCTAGCCGAGTGGGATGGTAGAGGTTTAAAGGTCACCACTATATTAGATGTCAAACTAAGATTTGGCATTCATGTCATTGCCCACAAAATCTATAGCTCTAGTTGACTAAACAGTGTATCTTGTGAAGCTGTGGATTTGGCCTTCAAAATTGTGAAGAAGAACCTTGAATTTGATTTGTCAGAATTACTGTTGAGACAATTGACTAAAAATATGGATAGCATAAGGACTTCAAAGAATAATCCTTGTAAATTTGGCTCTCTATTGATCTATTTATTTTTCTATGTTCAAAAATTCTTTCCATCAAAAGGAACAATTGTGTGGAGAAAAGACGTTCCCATTCTTTATCAGATTAATGAGTTTGTAGCAGAAATGGGTGAAATTTTTGATAGCATCATGGACAATTATTTTGAGGATTTCAAGGAGAGAATGAATAATAGGTTTTGAATTCCACCAAAACTAGTTGAAGACTACAGAGATGATGTATGTTTTATGGTTGACTGTGATAAGGTATATATTCAGGTAGACAGACCCCGAGTTGCATGGGTAAAACGTCTTCCTTATGAGGTAAATATTGATGAGACTAGGGATATCATTGAAGCACTAGTCAATGAGCCAGTAGACCCAAGGAAACCAATCCTCAGAGCATATGATGAGGCAAAGGCTAGAATTGAGCTTGAAATCAAACTACCCTAGGCCATAAGCAAAGGCAAGAGGAAGATAGCCAAATTGAAAACTACATCAAGTCCTCTTATGCTTAGCAAGGGAAAAGGTGAAGATGAAGAAGATGATGAAGAAGAAGAAGGAGAAGAAGAAAAAGAAGAACAAGAATCTAAAGAGTAACAACCAAAGAAGAAAGGTAAGGTAACTATTACCAAACCTAAGAAAAAGCCTACTGTAGTATTCTCTAGAAGAACCAGAAAAGGCAAGTAGGAACCTATACTGGTTAGGCCTCCACCCACATTCAAGGAAAGGATTAAACAATTGGAAGAGGGAGTTGGCATCAAAAATTTCAAGGCATTGAAATTTGAAAAAAGAACTGATGCTAAGAAAATGTAGATTGAGGAACTAGTACTCAATAAGATGGGTAAATGGAAATACTCCCTGGACCAGCTTGCCTCTCAAATCTCCAAAGAACTATTGGAGAGATTACAACTGAGATGGGATTTAGCCACCCAAACAGTTAAATACATATATGAGCAATCTCTGAAGAATCTTCTAACGAGTCTCACTAGAGCAAAAATAAAGGCAGTAATGAAAAACCATGAAGGTAAAATGATGATTAGATTTCACACATGTTTGATCTTAATTAAAGACATTGAGCATGTTGTAAATGATGCAAAAAACATGTGGAAGAACATCTATCATCTACAAAAGCCAAGTGAAGATCCAATGGAGATCAAGGATGATGATAGCAGTGACAATGATGATTTTGATAGCACTCTATCCATCACAATTACTCCAGGGGAGCTGCATACACTTATGGAATGAAAAGAGGAAGAAGAGAAGGAGGAAGAAGATAAGGAGGAAGAAGCAAATGAGGAAGAAGAAGATCTAGTTATAATAGCATCAGAAGTGGTTGCATCCCTTCCTCACTCTCCACTGAAAACTATTACAACCACTATGGAGATAGCTTCTGCAAGTGAGATTGTGAGCACAATTGCCACATCAATTGCTCAATCTTCACCAACAACCTCCCAGCTGCAGGTATCTAAAACAAAGGTGCCAAGCACTTCATCTACTGAGCTATCTGTCACTTCTTCAACTACCGAGCCAGCCTTCTCAACTCCTTCATCAACAATAAGTGCACCAGTAAGTTCCACAATTTTGTTTTCATTAGTTCCAACAAGTTCTACAGTTTTGTCAGCATTATCTGCATCTACTTTAAATCCAATTAGTTCAGATACTGCTATAACAAGTGTATCATCATTTTTGGAAAGTATTCCAATTTTTGATCTAGTTAATACTTCTATTGGAATTCAATCCTCAAGTCTTATGCTAGTTTTTACTACTAGCCCTTCCATCTCCACTATTGTGTCTATTCCTAAGGTCAAACCAGTCATCACACAAGTCAAACAAAAGCATCCATTAAGACTTTTGATCACTAGAAAGGAAATTCTAGAAGATATTGACTTAGACACAGAGATAGTAATTAAAAAGATTGACTATGAAAATGCTACCATTGAAGAGATGAGGTTTGCTAGTCAACTAATAGAGATGAAAGCTATGCATAAGTAGTTAAGGTATGAAAGGGATAAGGAATACAGAATACTTGATAATGCCAAGAATATAATTATAGATGCTATAGGTGTTGAAGTAGATTCTACTGAAAACATTTTGATCTAGTTAGAAGAGGTTGTACAAAAATTCAATGAGGATTCCTCTGAACAAGAAAAACTTATTGAGAAAGCTGAAAGGAAATTTGCTAATAAGGTGCTAGAGAACATTGCTCAAAAGATAGCAATAAAGCAAGTTGAATTGTCAACATTTTTGGGAAATTTTGAAAATTCTTTTATTAATGTAGCATCACTTTTTGCTAACCTTTGTGATGTTTCTCGCTTCACCAAAGAAATAAAGGATAACTTAAACAAGATTGGCATTGATATGCAAACAAGTGCCTCCAAGCTAAAGGTGGACTCCTCCTCCACAACCTCCCACCACACCAAGATCAGATATTTGGCTGATGTTTAGGCAGAATTGTTGAGAGAAGAAGCAAGGATCCAGTCTACACTCATAGACATCCAGAACATGATCCTTCCTATCATGGACACAATGCAAAAACATCTTGTACATTGCAAAACATTGGTCCAAGATCAGAACTTCTCAGTGGTTGATCACTTGATCCAATTATCAGTAGAAGTTCAAATTTCCCTCTCCACCTATCAAATTTTGCAGCAAACTTGGGATAATACTTTTACAACCATTCTTAAGGTACATAAATAATTTCTATCTCATTTTGGTGTAGCCATATAAATTGTATATATGGAGTCCTTTGGCATTATTGTCAAAAAGAGGGAGAAATTCAGAGGAAATTCATCACTATAAGTAATAGGGGGAGTTAGCACTCAATAAAAGTTTTCATGTGTACATAAGTATATTTGTATATACAGTAGTTCTACAAAGATGAATTTTGAAAAACCTAAATTCATTCAATCAGGCTGTGTACATATGTTTTGGCTTATAAGTGTTTTTGTCACTAATGCCAAAGGGGGATATTGTTGGCATTAAGTTATTATTTCCATTAGTGACAACACTTATCTATATTAGTATAGCTACTAAGCTCGTCACTTAGTCTAAAATGTACACTGAGTATTCAGTGGTTACCTTGTACACTCATCACTAAAGCAGTTTACACCGAGTCTCACAGTTCACACTGAGCATTCAAGTGTTAACCGAGCTGAGTATAGCTACTAAGTTTACAGTGTTCACCTAGCTTTGTAGTTCCTACCAAGTGATGGAAACACGATGCCTACCGAGTGATGAAAGCATCGTGCCTATTGAGTGATGCAAGCATAGTGTCTACCGAGTGAGGAAAGCATAGTGCCTACTGAGTAATGCAAGCACAAAGTTTACTGACTAAAAGAAAGGTAAATGAAGGATTCAGTTCTTACTAAGTGATACTATATCTACCGAGTCTCCAATAGTTACCAAGTTTAGAACTTTATCAGGTGATTAGTATGGACCGAACCTTCACTTCTACCGAGTGCATGGTGATGCCGAGTAATGCAATGGATGCCGAGTATCAGAAGGTCACCGAGTCAGTTCAGTGAACCTGAGTTATTTACTATTTGGCTAACTCAGTAATATTTTGTTCACTTGTGTTTTAGCCAACCTTACAATTCTAATTATTGGAATGGTATATATATGTAATGTATTATATCATTTGTAAGATATGTAATGTGAAGAGCATCAAGAGAGACATGTAATGTTTTGAGAAGTATAACTGCGAATCAATAGAAGAGTATAGTATTCAGCAAGGTCTACAAGGAGCAGTAAATATTTATTAGCCACAAGAGGTGATATACTTCAAGGATCTAATAAAAAAATCAAGTTTGTAAGTAGATCCACTATTTCATCCTAATAGGTGAATCAGTTTTGTAAATCCTTTAATAGGGTAGACTTAACAATCTTTGTATAAATATCCTAACAGAGTGCATACTTAAGTGTATGTTTGTAAATCCTCTAACAAGGTGGACCTAGTAGTCCTTTGTGCTCCTAACAGGGAAGATCACCAGAAGTGTTCAATGTAAGCCTTAACAGGCCAACTTCATACTACAGTAATGAAGTTTTGTGGGTATCATTCCCACCCCAATTTTACTTTCTATTTGGAAGGTTTCTGGGTCACCAAATCACTGTGTACATATGTTATGGATGTTTGATTTCTCAATTATGCAGTAGATTAGATGAATGAATGATGAATGGTTAAAGTGTTGAATTGTTTAAAGTTTTTAAGTTACTGATTCACCCCTCCCCTCTTAGTAACCGATCATATCTTGAATATTTCCAACAATAGGTTTGACTCTACTTGGGTAATGTTGAAGGGGGGAGGGGGAAATTTTGAACTAACTATTGATGTTCCTTTTTGCGATTTGTGACATGGCTTGACTACCTCATGTGTTCTATAATTCTAAGGCTTGTATGGGCATTCATGGATCAATCTTTTGGTACAACAACAACTATATCTTGTAACAAGAAAGGTATATTTTGTTTAAGTCCATGCTAGCTTTTACTTTATCAATATTTTAAATCTCAATTTCAAGGTTAATTCCTAAATCTAAGGCTTGACAAAAGTGAGCCATCATAAAACCCAAAATAAAACCAACTTTTTGTATGTGTAAGAGTAGGATATCCAAATTGTAACCACAAATATGGAAACTACTTACTGAAACCTTTCTAGAGAACTTGAGTTGATTTTTCTATAGTATACTAGGAACATATCCATCACCATATAAAGTTTCTAGAGAAATTTCCACCAAGTCAACGTATTCCAAGAGGTTCAATAAAAATAATGTTTTCTTTGTTTTTTTTCATGATCATGGATCCATAGTTAGAATTAAAGTCACAATTTTAGATATGTGATTTTTAGATTAAAAATAAATATTCTCTATTGTATTTCAAGGTGAGTCCTTTATCTATTTCATCTCTTATCATATACTTATTTTCATATTTTAATTGGCCTAATGGGTGGGTGCACTTAGATGGTGTGAAAAAAGTGGACAACATCGAAAAAGTCAAAATTATACTTAACATGATCATGTTATGCCTACTATTCATCAAATTTCATATTGGGGCTTAGATCATTACCAAGCCAAGAAAATAATATTTAAAAACTCTTAATTATCCATAGTGCAGCCATGTTTTAAGTTGCTAGTAAGGTAATACATTTTTATTAGGGGGGAGAGAGAGAGAGAGAGAGAGAGAGAGAGAGAGAGAGAGAGAGAGAGAGAGAGAGAGAGAGAGGTATGGGCGAGAATGTTATGGCTAGTACAACAATTGATTTTTAATATATATATATATATATAACATGATAATATGTTGTTAAATATAAAGTGTGATCATGTTTAGGCTTGGTAATATGTCTCTTAAAGTACCCAAAGGTTTGAAATTGATGTTTTCCCTCCACTTTCATTTCTTTAGACATTTTTTCATCTTCTATTAAGATCAATTCTTGCCATTGACTTCATTATGTTTGAAAATGATGAAGTCAGTATTTCTAAAATTATCACGATAATATATCACATGTTTTATTACCTTTCTAATCATATTTCATTTTTACTTTTGGATAACATTAACATTGTGAAGTTAATTTTTATTTTAATACATTAGTGTGTTGACATTGGTCGCAAACATATATCTGCCATTTTTCCAATAATTTTTGATCTAGTTAATCAAATGAAAAATAAATTATATATTATTTTTCTATGCTCAATTCTACACACTTAAAAAAAAAAGGTGTCGATTTTATATTATTTTGATGCAAGTTATGCCCAACACACAAAGAGGTACCAAAATTTTAGGATGAGGTTACTTTGAAAAATCATAGAAAATAACCCACTAGTCAAAAAATTATGAAAAAAATACACAGCTTCTAAATCTCTGTTATCATTTTGCTAAAGGGTTTTCAAAATACTGAACATAACTATATATTTTATGCAACACATGAAAACAACTATGTTATGTTTTTTAGCATAAGATAAGAAGAATTTTCCATAGGAATGCAATTTTACCATCTTAATCTTATCTATTTTTAAAAAATATTGGTAATTTAGAAACTAGATTTAGAGTAATAATATTTTTGGGTGCTACACATTTTCTCATTTTGAGTGCATGACCTAGAAATGGCTCTTTTAAGATAAGGTTTACTTTATTTTAGAAAAAAAAAGGGTGTCCACTTATATCACCCTTTTTGTACACCATCTTGGCGCACTTACCTTTGTTGAATAAAACTAGCACTTAGATCTATCTTACTCTTGTTATTATATAAATTGGTTAAATTCACACCCACTTTGCATATCTTATATCGATTTATATTGGGTTCATGAGGACTTTCTTGCATACTTTCTTGATATGATTTGGGTTCAGTATTGGAATCCCTTCATCCATTTGGATTATATTGAGAGCTATGTCTACATGCTCATTTTTATTTAATTTAATGCTTTGTATAAGTGAAAGTGAATCATTAATGAATTTTCCTTGCATAGTTCACTAACCCTTCTATTTTTGCCATAAACAATATAAGAGAAATGGTTTCTAGGAATGAAACACGTTTATTACATGAGATTGAACTTAATTATCTTAATGAAGCATGTAATGATGAGAGTTGGGTAAAATATATGTAAGAATAATTGGATCAGATTTAGAAGAACAATACTTGGATTCTTGTTTATAGACTATTGAACAAGAAGGTGAACGAAGGTAAGTGGATATTTAGGTGATAAAAAATGAATAAGGTAAAGTGTGGTCCATTAAAGAAATACTAGTATATAAATTTTATCAACAAATTGAAGATATTAACTTCAATGATTTTTTTTCTTCTGTTGTAAGAATTATATCACTTATATTATTGCTTTCATATGCTACTTACATAAATTTAAAACTTTATCAAAAGGATGTTAAGTTAACATCTCTTAATGATGAGTTAGAGGAATATGTTTCTAGCCAATAGGTTAATGGATTTACTCTATCTAATGAAGGAGACATATGGTTTGTAAGTTCCAAAAGTGTTTTTATGATTGAATAAATATATAATAGCCTAGTATGATATATTAGATAGGTATTTTCTAAAAATTAGTTTTAGTGGAGGGATCACATATACTAATTTGTATTTGAAAATAATTAATAATGATATTTTGATTAGCAAAGTATTTGTTCATGATGTTATATTTAGAGGTGATGACATAAGCTGAGTAAAGAATTTGTTGATGAAATGAAAAAATAATGTGATATGTCTATGATAGGTGAGACGAAATTATATATTGGATTTAAATTTAAAAATTGAAAAAAGGAATCTTTGTTACATAGTCTAAATATATCAAGGAGATTTTGAAGAAGTTTGGAATGGAAGACTCCAAACCAGTTGGTAATTCTTGTTGGATATAATCATTCAATTGTATGTTGTCTTTGATGTTACACAAATGTCAAGTATATGTCAAGAAATTAATGTATGTTGATCTCAATCAAGAGTCAAAGAAAGTTCCAATGTTAACCAAGTTCAGAGTTAATGTCTACCAAGCTCACTCGGATGCCAAAGGGAAGTCTAAATGGAACTATTGTTAACTGCACTCACTTAGTTACCAAAGGGAGTTTGTAGAAAGATAGTGTCTATTGAGTTCACTCAGTCACCAAAGAAAACTTGGCATGGAACCAATGTTAATTGAGATCATTTAGTTACCAAAGGAAATCTGTAGGAAAGTATTTTTTGTGTTAGTGTTGACCAATTTGGATCAACTAACAAAGGATTTTCTTGTAGCTACATATTGAGTTTAGTGAATTTATTTTTTAAGTCTAGCTAACTTAAGGGATGAATATTGATTATTTGAAAGTGTATTTAAGCTAACATGACAAAGTAAATGATATAAGTATAACATCAAGTTGAATATTGAATGAGCAAGAAAAGAACAAAAGATGACGAAGAAAGGAAGTGAACTTGAAGGATAGCAGAATATCCTAAGTTGGCTAAGATACAAAGATTAATCTGATCAAGGAGGATCAAGTATTCAAGGTAGAATTAAGATCTGAAATTACAAAAGATAGTTGCATCAGCAATTAGCTCATAATAATGTCACTCTCTAACAATTGTAGCAAGGAACCAAAACAAAGTTAGCTTAATGAAGATATCCCAAAAGGATCGAACATTTGGAATGGGATCATGAAAGCCAGGGACCTGGATAAGGCCAGGATATCATGGAAATTAGGAAATGGGAAGGACATCTAGTTCTGGTCGGATAGTTGGCTTTCCCAAGATCCACTTATCAATAACCCTGTTTTTGAGAGATGGATGCAAGCTTGTACTGATCAAATTGGGTCCAAAGTTTGTGATTATTGGAATGGCCAGGAATGGAGTGACCTATCCCTCATCTCTGAGGACTTGACTCCTATAATGCTTATGCTCAATTCCATGATTCCTATCAATTTGGGGGATGAGCTGGTCTGGAGGGATAATCCCAATGGAAGATACTCTGTTGCCTCAGGCTATAATTCCCTTTGGAGCTTAAAAGAGAAGGCCCCTTGGGCGGAGGCTTGGATTCCGGGTCTCACTCCAAAGATCAACATTTTTTACTGGCTGGCTCTTCAGAACAAAATCCTTACTCATGACAATCTCATGAAGTGAGGACATGTTATGCCCAGTAGATGTCCCTTGTGTAAGAATCAGGCTGAGACCGGAAATCACATTTTCATCTTATGTGACTATGCCAGGGAGGTGTGGAATGTCATCACACATGATAATGAAACCCTCTGGTGCAAACCGGATAATCTCATGGATTTTTTCCATCAGTGTAAAGGTCTTTGTAAGATTGCTGGTCGGCAGGATCACTCGGACTGGATTTTACCCCATTTTTGCTAGGGAATTTGGAAGGAAAGGAATAATAGAATATTTAGAGACATAGAGGAGCCAGCTATAATCCTTGGCAGGAAGGTCTCGAAGAATATAAAGGAAAATCTCCAAGTGCTAAAGGAGGAAGAAGAAGAAGAAGGCGACAGAAAGATAGCTAAAGAAAAAGACAGGAACCTCAAAAGGCAGGATGCTAGCTGACTTCTCCCCCCAGATGGTTGGTCAAAAGCCAACTTTGATGGGGCTTCTAAGGGTAACCCAGGCCCTTCAGGTTGCGGTGGAATCATAAGAAATAGCTATGCGGAGGGAATAGCTACCTTTGCTTCCCCGCTGGGAATCCAGACTATTCATCTGGCTGAAGCAAGAGCTGCGAGTAAGGTGGTCAAGTTGGCTTTTGAAGTCAGGATTACTAAACTCTAGCTTGAGGGGGACTCCAAAAACATTATTAATACCATTAATGGTATTTCCCCTCCCTCGTGGATGATTGCAAACATAATTGATGAGACTCGCGCCACTCTCACAAAGTTCGATAAGGTCCACGTCACTCATGTTTACAGAGAGGCAAACCCAGTCGCTGATTGGTTTGCTAATAAAGGGGTTAACGCCACCAATAATTTGACTTGGCATGCCGGAAAAGATTTTTCGGTGGAGGCAAAGTTGCTTATCGACCAAGAAAAAATCTTGGGAAGGACGGCTCAAATCCAATGCAATTATGGATAATAAAGATTGCTTAATAAATGGTAAGTGCCATTATTGGCATCGTGATTTTCACTAGCAAAAGGGGTTTCCTCTGACATTTCGACACGTTCGAAAGGACGATACCATTATTTTTAGAAAGGGGTATATTCACGGGTATCATAAAAGAAACATCACCATTTTTTCGAATGCAAATAACTTGCACAGTTCAGAATTCATGAGAATTGTGGAAGTTGATCAGGTAAACATGACAAGTGAGAGGAGCAGAAAGGAGCTGGTGGGGGAAGTTCAGAAGTGGAAGAACAAGGCCAAAGTTTGGAGAGAGCTGGAAAAGGGTGGGGTTACTAATTTCTTCGAGAAACTTCATGGCTCGGATCCTGAGATCACTAACAGCATGGTGAATTCGTGGAATAATGGTAAGGTTAAGGTGAACGGGGTCTACTTTCAAATTACTGAGGATGTGGTTGCTGAAGTCACGGGGATTCTGATGGAGGGGCATAAATTCTTCAGAGACAAGAAGATGTCTTCTAATGCAATCAAGGATTTTTTGAAAAACACTGAAGAGCTGAACAAGCTGGGCAAGAAAGAGACGTTTTTTTGTAATGGATACTATAAAGAAGCTCTGGAGGTATGTTCTCTACGCTGTCATTGAATATATAACCCTAGACCCCAGGTTTGATAGGGTTAGGACTCACCATTTTGTGATTCTGAATCATTTTCGCCATGGTAGTAAGATCTCCTTCCCGTATTATCTTTTTAACTCGATGAACAAGGCCATTTCTAGTTTTAAAAAGAAAGCTACCGTCAACCCGGCCCTACATGAGGGTCTTCTGCTTCTGATTCATGAGCATTTCCACGCTCAAACCATTAGCAAAAACCCTATCCAGGGGGCGGATGTTGACAAGAGCAGCTCCAATTTTTCCTCAGATTCTGATGATGTCGAGAGCATCAGCTCTGATGAGGTTTTTGAGCATTCAGGTAAGAGGACTAAAAGCCATAAGAAGGATTACCCCTCTATCAAATTACCCAGCAGAAAGAGCCCTAGAGGTCATACCCCAGCTAAAACTAGCTCTGCTGAGGTGGAGGAGGAAATGGATACTGATGATTCTGACAAGGTTTCGAAGGAGGAGCTGGATGAGGAGAAATTGAGAAAAAGACAGAAGAGGGAGGGAGAGAGCATGGAGTGCTCCAGTAGTTAGGGAAAGGATTCTCTACCCATTCCCCTCTCCCCTATACATCCTCAGCCTCCTTTGGAGGAAAATGAGAACTCTGGACAGATTGAGGGGGAAGTGCAAATTAATAACAGAAGGAAGGCTTGGAAGAACTTCAATGTGAGAACGGCCACTATGGGAATCTACAGAGAGGCGATGAACCCCCAACTCCTGGTGGACGACCTCGAGAAGCCTAGACTCAATGAGATAATTGACCCAGCTATGGTGGCTATTTCTGATAATGCAAGAGAAACGGGCATGAATCTGTTGAACAATGCCCGCAATAGCATGATCGACAACTTCAGATCAATTAAATGGCTTTTCCATGAGCTTGAGGATGTCAGAGATAGGGTTTCCCAAATGGAAAAAATCAAGAGCAAGACAGGTGCAGAAAGCCAAGGCGACCAAAACAGCTGGGAGACTCTGATGGAGAGGAGAGTAAAAAATATTGAGAACTACAATCACAAACAGGCAAGTCAAATGATCTCCCTCCTCGCTTCGATCAATGACAACATCCTCTCTCTCTTGGAAAATCTCAAAGACAGGAACCAGATGGAGGAAGATGATAAACAGAACAGAGACAAAGATAGGCTGGATGTGGATAAAGCCAAGGACAGCACTATGGAGTAGGATTTGATGAACGCCCAGGATCATAAGGCAGAAGAGCAACAAGAGTGCGATGAAGCTGCCCAGACCATGCTTGAGATGGAGAAGTAGTCTGCTAGGTTGGGTCTCTGTCCTTTGGTTTTTGTTTCTCCTTGCTTTGGCTTTTTGTCTGGTCTCTATTTTTCTGGTTGGTTCTCTTTTTAGTGGGCAGCTGTTTCGGGCTGGGCCTTTGGGCTTATTTTCAGCCGTAAGGCTTATGTTTTGGCTGGGCATTTTTTCACTTATTTTCAGCCTTTCTTGTTGTTAAACTTATGGGTTTCAGGACCCCTTAAAACCTGTTTACCTTATCAAAAACATATATTTTTTAAATCCTCTAACAAGGTGGCATTTATAGGTTAAAGTGTGAAAAGACCTCTAACAAGGTCACGCCTAATAGTGTGTTTTGTAACTTTTAATGGGGTTGTCTCCTAACAAGGCTCACTTCACAAGAGTTAAAAATAGTAACTAGTTGCAATTGGTGGTTTTTCCAAATCGGGTTTCTACATTAAATCTTGGTTTCTCTTGTGTTCATGTTATTTTCTTTTTGTTTCTCTAACTAAGTTAATTATGGCTAATAACACTAAAAATATAAAGAAATAATTATTTTAGTGCTTTCTAAGTGACAATAATTCTTAGTGTTAACCGAGTGGTTCCTATGCTAATCAAGTTACAATAGTATTTTAGTTTTAGGAGAGTTTGGTTTTGATTTGTATTGACATCTAAGGGGTATGGGATCTTTTTTTGTAGTAACTGATTCACCCCTCCCCTCTTAGTTACTCCTCTCATATTTTTGACACTTGGTATTAGAGCTTTTGGTGCTTATAGAGAAGGTTTCAAGGACATTAGCTAAAGATCAAAATGTCTTACATAAGAGAGATTCCCAAGTTAAACAGAGATAACTTCAAGCATGGTAGGAACTCATGAAGCTATATTTGGAAACTATTGGAGACTCAAGCATAAAGTATCTAGAGGCTCCTACAAGACCTTTAACTATGGATGAGATTGTTGAAAATAAGAATCATAACATAATGATGATTTCCATTTCTTCTACTCTCAATTATGTTGAATTTGATGAAGTCAAAGATTGTGCTATTTCTCATGAAATGCGGATCAAGCTAAAAGATATCTATAGAGGTGATGAAAATTTGAGGAGAGCCAAGGACTAAAGTATTAGAGGTCAATTTTATCAAATGAAGATGAGAGAAGATGACAACATTACACATTATAGTGAAAGAGTAAAAGCCAATGTAAGTGCAATCAAAGGTTTTGGAGAAAAGATAGATGATGTGATAATGGTCAGCAAGGTACTTAGAACTCTTCTTCCTATCTATGCAATTAGAGTTGCAACTATTCAAGAAATGAAATGAAATCCCAAGAAGGATATAACTTTGGATGCACTTGTGGGGAGGTTAATAACCTTTGAGTTAGATAAATATCATAACTATGTTCCTAACTCTAGTAACATTCAGTTTGCATTTAAAGCTAAGTTATCACTCAAAAAGAAAGTTGGAAAGTCTAAAAGCAAAAGATCTGGTAGTGAAGATGAAGATGGTTTTGATGATGATCTTGAAGTCATTAAAGCATTACTTGTAAGAATATCCCCTAGAGGCAAAGGAAAGCACCAAGGAAAAATACTTTTGATCTATTCTTCTTATGAAGAAATTGGTCACATTGTTGCAAGATGTCCAAACACAAAAGGAAAAGAAGAAAGAAGAATGAAAGATATAAAGGAAAAAAATATTTCAAAAGGTACAAATATTAAAAGAGTATAGTTAAGAAATATTTATATATAGCTAAAGATTCTTATAGTAATTAATGATGAAGATGGAATGGTTTACTTTTTTGTTAAGGATGAATCAAATGAATCAAATGATAAGATGGCCCTTATTTCTCATGTTAGTAAGAATGATAAATGGATCATAGATAATGGTTGTTGTTACCATGTGACTAGTGTTAAATCTAAATTTGAGCACTTGGAACAATATGATGGTAGGAGGGTTAGATTTGGAAATGATAAACCTTGTTATGAAAATGGAAAATGATATATTGCTTTAACTAATGAGCTCAAATGTTGTTGTGCTTTGGAGCCTAATCAGACTTAGAGGTTTATTCAGTGTGGTTTACTCCCCATATTATTTCTACGAGGTTTTACGTTTAGCACCCCCAAGACAGGGTCAAGGGGTAGTGCCCCAAGTACACTCCCTGTCATAGCACAGGGTGGGGTCGAGGGGCAACACCCCTGTGAGGGTTTTGGGGGTAGCACTCTCGAAGCCTAAAATGACCTTATATTGTAAAAGGTGTCAACTACTATTTTTATATTATTCTAGCATAATTGTGTAAGTGGCAAAAAACTTGTATAAAATAGCTTAGGGTTAGGGATTTTTATAAGGTGTGATGTGAAAATGGGTTCTTGCAGTGTTATTGAGCTATAAGTGATTACAGATTGTAATCAGGTTGTAATCCCTAGATAATAATCATATTGGACTAGTTTTAGATTAGGGTAAAAAAAAATTGAAGGGACTTGAAACCCTTTACAAAATACTAAAGATAAGCAATAAAGTACTACCAAGACCTAAAAAATAAAGTTTAAAACACATCCAAACTAGGTTTTATAGGGACCTAAAACCAAAATTTAAAAACAAACTAAATAAATAGGTTTTACGAGGACCTGGAACCTAGATTTTTAAACAAACTAGAAAGAAAAAGTAAAACACTAGAAACTAGCACACCCAATCCTTAGCCAATGCCTATAGTAGCTCCTTGATAATGTTCACCACCTCTTTACCTGCTTCAACAATAATTTGGATGATGTCAATTGGAAAAATAATAGGAGCCCCAAGAACCTTAATAACCTTTTTCCTTGTGCTCTGCCTAGTTCTCTTACTAGGCCCACCAGGACTTTCCGCGCCAATATTAGCAAGAGACATAATCTCTCCATTAATTATATTTCTGAGACTAGATGCCGCTGCACAAAGACTAGAAGTGACTTGTTCCATTTTAAGTCTACTTTCCTATATAAGGTGATGAAGCTCCTATTCATACTCTTTAATCTTATCAGATATGTTACCAATTTACACTTCTAGTTGGGTTATCTTAGCGTGTTTAGCATCCAAATCTCTCTACATTAGCCCCATTTTCTTCTTGCAAACCATTAATTCATTATACAACCACAAATCACCTTGAAGAGAAGTCTTCACCTTAAGCTTGGTAGTGTGGAGAAAGGAGAGCTTAGCATCATCCCTCTCGTCAACCACATTCCTAGGCTCAAAGAAAGTCATAGTATTAATCTGGGTATCAGTATTAGTGTCCATATTCTCTGTCCTTTCCTCATCCGCACCTTTACTCTAGCTATTTTCCTTACCAAAAGGGTCTTTATCTTCATTCTCCTTTCCTATTTCCTTCTCCATTTTATCCTCACTAGCATTATGTGAGGGGTGATCACTCTATTTTTCATCCTCTTCCCCAAGGGCCTCTAACCCCACATTTGTGTTTGTATTTCTATCATGAATTCCCTCCACATTTTCTTTACTAGTAGATACCCCTTTACTCCTAGAGTACACATCCAAGTTAGAGCTAAAATGCTCCATTTTCATTTTCTCATTAGTGTCCAGTTAGATCTTCTCATTATTGTCTGAATTCTCAAACTTTTTAATTTCCTCGACATGTTTCTTAGTCCTTTCCTATTTTAAAATATTCTTGTTAAAACTAGCCCCTTCTTCCACCTTAATTCTCTTAGAGTGGGTATCACTTCCAATTCCTTTCCTTTTTACATGAACCAAAGGGGAATGTATAGCCTTACTTTTATAGTAATCATCAATAAGTAAAATTAAACCTTCATGAAGCATAGGATGGGACTCTTTCTTTCTATGTGCATAAAGGATAAGAAGTAGAGAGTATTTCAAGAAAAATGGGAAGGAAATCCTATCTTGGTGACTAAAATGATTTAGGAAAAAAAAGTGAAATTTATGGACCCTTTTAGCCCTACCAGCAAGAATAAAATACTCATGGATGCAAGATATCACATCCCTATAGATAACTTTGATTTGATTCAGTTTGTAGAAATCCCCATTTTTCTCTAGTTTTTTCTCTTCAACTTTAGTCTCTAGAAGTTTATTGAAGGCCACATTGGATATGCTAGTCTCCTTACTAAATTTTATCCCTTATTTTAGAAGCCCCATAACATCAACAATAAAATCTTCAATCAAATTCACCATGACCCCATGCAAAGTAACCATATCTTCAAACTATTTTTTGAGGAATGCTTCCATAATGTGAGGTTTATACCCATGAAGATGCTCCAAATAGGTCATCACTTTAACCTTTTGTAAAATTTTCCACATAAAGGCCTTAGCCTTCCATGCCCTACAATTGCTCCACTTTTGCTTTCTAGGTTCCCAACCCATCCCAAAAAATTGAAAATCTTCGTAGACCACTAGTGTAGCACAACCCAAAAAATGTAATGAAGTTTTGAAGATTAATGATGAACAAATAACTATACTTACATGCCAAATGCAATTCATAATTGTGCAAAGGTACTTCCTAGGGAATATCGATCTATCCTCCATAAATTGACCACTCTTTTTCATAAATTTTCCAACCTTAGGTAAATTTTCCTTCTCTAGCAAGTGTCCTATCATTATCATGTAGCCCAGGGATTGGGTAAACCATGTTAAATCTTGGTTTATTTTGTTCTCTTATATGGAATCGATTATTTTTTGATATTGGTTATATTTGCACATAACTATTATTTCTGTTTCAGGTTAATCCTAACAAGTGTGACAATGCTTATTGAGTTGAAAGACAAAAACATAATATACTTAGTTTGGCATAGTTGAATAACATTGGATTCAAGGTAGAATTCATGAATAGGAAGTCCAAGTTGCTGGATGGAAAAGAAAATCTAGTTAGGACTAACAATCAAACAATATGTAATCTATTCTACTTAGATCTAACTAAAAATTGATGTTTCCTAGCTCAAGAAGAGGAAATTTGGTTGTAGCATAAAAGTTATGTCATGTGACATTTGGTAACCTTGTGAACATAACCAGGAACAAAAGAGTGAGAGGCATTCCAAGCCTAAAGAAACCAGATATGGAAACATGCAAAAATTGTAAAATTGGAAAGATGGGAAAGACAAGTTTCAAAAGAAAAAAATATCATTTAGAAGAAGTCATGGAGGTCGTTCATATAGATCTTTGTGATTGGTATAGAAACTTACTCTTTAGATAAGTATTTCATTTTGTCTATTAATGATTATTCTAGGATGACGACTATTATATGCTAAAAGGATAAATCTAAAGATTTTTAAAAGTTCAAGTGATATTTGTCTAGAGTTGATAAAAACATAGGAAAGAAATTAAAATGTTTAAGATTAGATAGAGGAGGTGAATTCATCTGAAATGAATTCAATGAATTCTACAATGAAAGAGGAATCAAAAAATAGGTATTTGCACCTAGTACACCACAATAGAATGACATAGTAGAAAGAATAAATACATCAACCATGGATTGTGTAAGAACCTTGATGATAGAGAATGATGTTGCAATAAAATACTAGAAGGAAGGAATTAGTATTGTTGTTCATACATTGAACAAATTTTAGCTGAAGAAGGATTCAAATAAAATACCTTATGAACTATGGTATGGCTATAAACCTAATATTTTCTATTTAAAAGTATTTGAAAGCAATTGTTATATCTTGAAGGAGTCAAGGAAAAGAAAATTTGATGTGAAAAGTGATGAAGGCATATTCCTAAGGTATTCCAATAGGATCAAAGCATTCAAATGTTTAAATTTATGTACTCATAAAGTTGTAGAAAGTGTACATGTAAAGATTGATGAGTTTTCATACAAAAGTGAAGAAGAAAGTAGAAAAGAAACTAAAAATTACAAAAAAATTTATCTATTTTCAATCTAATACTTTACCAGATGTTCAAGCAATCATAACTAGAAATTAGTAGTATTCATTGAGTCACCAAAATCTCCAGTTCAACCTGAGTTGTAGCTAGTGAACATCAAGTCATCTAAAGGACCCAAGTTATAGACAATTGAACTTGAGCATGAATATCATTTTGAGGATGGTGAACTAAGTTTATCAAGTCTTGAATCCAAAAAGATGGAACCTAGACTTTCTAGATATATCAAAAGGCATCATGCACCTATGAAAATCATTGGGGATTAGTCAAAAGGTGCAATGAAAAGGAAGAAATCAAAAGGTAAATATTTTCTTACTGAATTTGAACCTAGAACCATTAAAGATGCATTAGATAATGAAAGTTGGATTAAGTAAAAGAATGAAGAGATTGAGAAAATTAAAAGGAACAAAACTTGGACTCTTGTTCCTAGACTTAAGGGCAAAAGTGTAATTGGCACAAAATGGGTATTCAAAAACAAGTTGAATGAAAATGGAGAAGTTTCAAAAAATAAGGGAAGGTTATGCTCAAGAAAAAGGAATTAATTATGGAGAGGTTTTTTCTCCTATTGCAAGATGTGAAGGTGTTAGAATACTTCTTTCATACTCTACACATAAAGGATTCAAATTTTATCAGATGGATGTGCAATCAACATTTTTGAATGGAATCTTAGAAGAGGAAATATATTTTGTGCAACCATGAGGTTTCATAGATCCTAGAAAAAGGGATATGATTTATAGATTACATAAAGCTTTGTATGGTCTCAAAGAATCCCCTAGAGTATGCTATGAAATATTGCATAATTATTTGATAAAGATTGGTTTTCAAAGAACTAATGATAATAGTAGCCTATACATCAAAGAAGGACCAGAAAAGAAGATTGTGTTGGTAATTTTTTTGTGCATGATACATTATTTACTAGAAATGATGACTCATGTAAATATTTTTCTATGGAAATGAGTAAGAATTTGAAATTTTAATTTTTAGAGAGATTAAATTCTTTTTTGGCTTACAAATTCAATAAATGAAAGATGGTATCTACATTACTCTATCAAAATACATAAAGGGGATACTGAAGAAATTTGGAATGGAAGATTCTAGACTAGTTGGAAAACCTATGTCTACTAGACATAAGCTCTCCACAAATGACGATTCCAAAGAGGTATACCAGACTCCATATAGATCAATGATTGGAAAATTTCAATATTTAGCACATAGCAGACATGATATTGCATTAGTAGTTGGTATGGTGACAAGATTCTCTACTAATCTAAAAGAAAATCATGTGATGGAAATAAAAAGAATCATGAGATATCTAAAAGGTACTAAAGATTATGGTTTTTTGTATAAGAAAAGAGGCAAATTTGAGTTGAAAACATTTACTGACGTTGATTGGGTAGGAAGTGCTGATAACAACAAGAGCATTAGTAGTGGAGCATTCTTTCTTGGAAAGAGGCTAGTGTCTTGGACAATAAAGAAGTAGAATTTGATCTCTCAGACTACAACATAATAGAATATGTTACAATAATATTTAATTGCTCCAATATTATTTGGCTCAAACAACTGTTGTTAGGCATGAGGATGGAGATCAAGAATCTAGTTGTTATCTTATGTGATAACTCCAGTGCAATCAACATATATAAAAATATAGTGATGCATACCAAGACAAAATACATTGTAATAAAATATCATTTCTTGAGAGAATTGGTGCAAGATAAGGAGGTAAGTTTGGAATATGTAAATACAAAACAACAGATTGTAGACACATTCACCAAGCCATTGCCTAAGAATGCATTTTTTTTTGTCTGAGAGGTAAGCTATGGGTCATTCCCTTATCTTAAGCTCACTAAATAATGTTTAGTGATGCATCAACCGAGAATTTTGAAGATAAGTCAAGTTGATGCAGTATTGTCAGAGTAGATTGCATATGAATCGATACATCGAGTACATGGACACTACATTGATTGTTGTCTTTAGCATGAGATGTCAAAGAGGGAGAATTCATTCAGAAATTTTGAGTGAGATGTCAAAGAGAGAGAGTTTAATGTCAGAAGGAGAAATTGTAGTTAGTGTAATTAGAAGAAATCAAATATTAATGTCAGAGGGAGTTCACACTAATAGAGGGAGTTCCCATGGATGAGAATCAAAATGAAACTAAGGATATTATCTTTACTTTTATTATTACTCTAAAATTTCTTTGTATCATGACATGTGTGTCACCATCAATGCCAAAGAGGGAGATTTTTGGATACAATCATTCAATTGTATGTTTTCTTTGATGTTACACAAATGTCAAGTATATGTTGAGACATTAATGTATGTCAAGCTCACTTAGGAGTCAAAGGAAGTTCAAATGTTAATTAAGTTTAGAGCTTGTGTCTACAAAGCTCACTCGAGTGAAAAAGAAAAGTTTGAATGGAACCAATGTTAATCAAGCTCACTCAGTTACCAAACAAAGTTTGTAGGAAGATAGTCTCTACTAAGCTCACTTTGTCACCAAAGAAAATTTGGTTTGGAATCATTATTAACCAAGCTCACTTGAATACCAAAGGAAGTCTATAGGAGAGTCTTTTCTATGTTAGTGTTGAAAGAGTTGGGTTGGCTAACAAAGGATTTTCTTGTAGAAACATATTAAGTTTCATGATTTATTTTTTAAGTCTAATTGACTTAAGGGATGAATATTGATTATTTGAAAGTGTATTCAAGCTAACTTGACAAGGTAAATGATATAATGTCAAGTTGTGGATTAAATAAGTAAGCAAGCAAGAGAAGAAGATGAATAAAGGAAGTGAATTTGAAGGATTGTAGTATATCTTAAGTTGATTGAGCTGCAAAGACTAATCTAATAAAGAAGGATCAAGTATTCAAGCTAGAATTCATATCTAAAATCAGAAAAGATAGTTGCATCAATAATCAAGTCATATCATTATTACTCTCTAACAATTGTAGCAGTGAATCAAATCTCTCAATAGATTTAGCTTAACAACTACTTTATAAATCCTCTAAAAAGGTGGCATTTCTAGATTGAAGTTTCTAAAGACCTTTAACAAGGTCACAGCTAATAGTGTGTTTTGTAACCTTTAATAGGGTTAGCTCTTAACAAGGCTCACTTCAAAAGACTAAAAAATAGTAACTAGTTACAATTGGTGGTTTTCCCAAATTGGGTTTCCATGTTAATTCTTTGTGTTTCATGTGTTCATGTTATTTTCTTTCTATTTCTATAACTAAGTTAATTAAAGTTAATAACAATAAATAGCTAAAGAAGTAATTATTTTAGTGCTTGTTGAGTGACAAAAATTCTTAGTGTTAATTGAGTGATTCCTGTACTAACTGAGTTACACTAGTATTTCAATTTCAATAGAGTTTGGGTTTGATTTGTATTGACATCTAAGGGATCTGGGATTTATTTTTGTAGTAACTAATTTCACCCATCTCCCCTTAGTTACTCTTCTCATATTTCCAACAATTCTATGGTAACTAGTTCAAAACTACCTAAATATGATGAACCCCCTTGTACAAATAAGATAGATACATGTCTATGATCATGGGACTTTATTTGACATGATCTAGAACCAATATTGTAAATTGTGTTGGTATTGTTACTAGAAAATAAATTAATCTAAAAGAATCATGTGTTGCTTCTATAAAATACCACTCTTTAGATATTTGAAAGAAATTGTTGATTATGGATTATGGTTTGACAAAGAGAGATATTTCACAGTTTGTGCATATATTGATGATGATTGGGCAGGAAATGTGGATGATAGAAAGGGTACTAGTGGAGGTACATTATTCTTGGGAAAAAGACTAATAGTCTAGGCTAGTAAGTTGCAATATTGTGTCTCACATTCTACTATTGATGATTAATATGTTGTTAATGAAAATAGTTATATACACAATTCATTTGTATGAAGTGGATATTAAAATATTTATTGGTATGCATTGATGAACCTATAACTTGGTATATTACAATAATTAACATGTTATTTATATTGTAAACAATTTTGTACAATGTTTAAGAATTTTTTTTATATTAAATATAATTTCTTGAGAGGAAAAAGGAATGAAAAGGAAGTTGGATTGGATTGTGTACCTACTAAAGGGAAGATTGCAAATATTTTCATACAACCCTTACCAAAGGATATGTTAAGTACTTTTGAGGTGAACTTGGAGACATAGTGCCCATTAGTTTAAAAAATATGCTTTGAATGACACTTATCTAGTGCATTCTTATAACCTTATTTTTGGATTGGTGTATTGGGCAATTTTTCTTAGGGGGAGAAAGTTCTTTTTTGTTTGATACTATAGATTATGAAAATTGATGATCTATTCCATTTTCTAATAAGAAGAATCTTAGAGATTACATAACACTTACTCTTAAGTTGTTCATTTAAAATAGTTATTTTTTTGTTTCTCTCTTTATATTTGGATTCCTATCAACAAACTATACCTAGTGGGATTGTAGTTAAATTAGTTAGAGTACCACCCTATCAACACGAAAGTTGTAGGTTTGAGCCTTATTAGTTCTAATTCAATTAATTGAATAATTGTTTAAGTGATTCCTACCCCAAACAAGAGAAAAAAAGAAAAATGGAGTAGACTAGAATAGATTTGATAATTTTCTTACATTTTGTGCATGGATTTGCCAAATTATCTATCTTACTACGATACCCTTTTTTATTTCTCAAGGATTAAAAAAAGATTTACATAAATGTAAAATACAAGTGGGGATAAAGTAGAGGGAAGGAATGGTAATAAATGTATTATTTCAAAATTATTGCCCAGGAAAGATATTCCTTATTTACAAAATGGAACACCAGTGGACATATTTAGACTAATAGGGTGGATATATTTTTGACTTTGTCCATTGATCATTTTTTCACATCATATGTTGCCATCAATGCCAAAGACAAGAATTTTAGATGTTTATGCTACATGATGATGAAATTATTAAATGTGTATGTTACATATTGAATGAGCATGTCAGATGTTATTCTGGTATATGCTAGAATTAATGTTTTTTCATTGATGTCAAAAATTATTTTTCATCAAAAACAACATATTATGTAGTGTTCTATTTAGGTAATTTGGATGATTCAATTATTGCAATGAATATCTAAAGATTATCCTCATATTAGAGACTCTAATATGTTTTGAGTTTATGATTTTCAACCTATAGAGGTTCATATAATTATGTGAATGAGTTTTGAATATTATGTTTTTTTATTACTAGTGTTATAGTCTTCCTATGTGGATATGATTAGTATTTGGTTTAGTATAAAATGGATTTAATGATTCATAAGTTGTGATGTTGCTATTATCATTTTATCCAAGAAATTGCAATTATGTTGATTATGATTATAATAATCTATCTTTCAATTTGTTTGAGTTTGAAAGTTTATTATTATTGATGATTGATGCTAAATATGAGTTTGGATTTCATAAGGTAGATGTTATAAAGAATTTGGAAGGTATTCATGTTTCTATTTGGTATTCTTGGATTGTGGTGTTTGTGAATATTGATTAAGGAGATCAAAATTGCTATTTTTGTAGCATGTGGGTGTTTCTTCATTTAGGTCCTAACCAATTTGATGAAGTAGCACATTGTGATTCTTTATGCTAAATTGGTGACAATGTAGTGTGTTTATGGTATTTCTCATTACAAATTGTGAATATTGGTTATATCTTTTACTATGTGAGGTTGACTATTACACCTAGTGGATTTTTATTTTTTATAATCGATATAAATAAGAGATAGTTTTGTACTTGTGAGTATTAGAGAGATTTGGAAATGTGTGAGTATGTGAGGATGATAAGTAAAGAGATCTATACTTAATTATAACTGTATAAGCATAATTTTTTTTTTTTTTTCATTTTGGTTATAATGGACTATTTTTCTATCTTGATGTAACTATAATAATATTTGTCAACCCAACTGAGGGAAAGATCTATGTGATAAGTGTGCTCTAGGAAAAGACCCTTGGTAATTTGATTGTAAGCATTTAAATGTATGTGCACCCTTTTTCTATGCTCTTAACCAAGCAATACTTTAAGAAGAGTACAACATCTTATGGATTAGATTTGCATTCAGATTTTCACTAATGGGTTTATGTTGGAATTCTTTAGAATAATTGGGGAGGGTCAATTAGTTATCTAAGGTCTAGATGTATAAATAAAACCTTTCAATGCATAGTAGACCCATATCCATAAAACCTTATTTTTCATGCATCCATTAGATCATACAAATCTTAAACTTTGTAGGTAACTATCCTAGGTCAATTTTTTTTTGCACAAATGTAAACATGAAACATAATAGATTTTATAACACATTTAACACAAGGATTTTATGTGGAAATCCAATTTGGAAAAAACCACCAGTAACATGCTACTGATTCTCACTCTTTTGAAATGATGCCCTGTGAAAGGCCAACCCTATTAAAGGTTACAATACATATTGTTAATTGTGACCTAGTTAGAGGATTTCAATCACCCTATTAGGAGTGACCCTTGTTAGATGACTTTATATCATTCACTTGGAATGTCACCTAGTTAAAGGATTTACAAATGAATATAAGGTCAACCTTAATCGAAAGGATTTACCCTATATTGATACAATGATTAGAAGGTAACAATAAGGCTTGATTTGATAATGAATTATAAGTCACTTGTACATTACAAATCTTTATTCTAGTCCTCCAATTTTCTTGGCTTTGACACACTTCATCTTTGATAGATTGTTCACCCTTCAAGAATTCATATTCTCAAGCCTTCTTTCTTTGCATGCCAATTGGAATCTCTTTTGTTTGGCCATTGAATGAATTAATACCCTAGACTTCTTATCTTCCTTAGGTTCTCACAGATGAAAACCTTTTCTTCTGACCAGCTATCACAATAAATAGAGATCTAAGATCATTTTTTCTTTAACCATAATCATCCATTTTAGGGTTAGGTAAGATACAATAAATATAGCCACTTTTCCATTTGGTTCCTCTAGAAATTTCTTGTACAATCTTCCTTGAATTCTATGCCACCAACTCATCATAGTTATCTTCCATAGGCTTTACATAATTCAAGAAAAAAAAAGTCAACTCAAATTTGTCAAATCTTTAATTTAACATGAATATTCACACTCAACACCAATATGTTGTCACTCGGCTTCCATACTGTTCTTCCACTCATTCAACACTATTTTACTTGGTGAACACTAAAGTTTACTGATGCTCTATAAAAACTAAAGTTTTCTCGACATATTCTGATAATCACTCGACTTGAAGTAATTTTCATCTTTTCTTAGCAAGGCTTGTTTTTCACTTGGCATCTACTAATTTCTAGTTGGCTTGAATTGACTACTTGGCAAGGCTCAACTTGGAAATTTTTCATACTTGATCTTCTTTCAATCTTAACTTGAGTAATCTTTTCACTCTAGACTTTAGGTAGCTAAAAAATTCTCTATATTATCAATGTCTTACTTGGTCTTAGTCCTTCTTTTACATACCAAATAACTCAACCTTTCTCTATGTGCTATTGTTATCTCCTCTTCTCAAATCCTCTTCATTAATCAACTAAATGATACCTTCTAAACCAAGTTTTTTTTTTGTCTCACCAGCAAGTAGCAAGTTTGACATCATTGAAAAAAAAATGATTGTTCCATTATAGGTTCTTCACATCAAAATAATCCTATATCAACAATATCCCTCTTTGGAAATGATGGAAAACCAATACCAACAATAATATTGTTAGTTATTTTTGCCTTCTCACCAAAATTGATAGATTTTCGTTTTAAAACATATAAAATTCATATATTTGAATAATTTAAATATTAGGACACACAAAATAAATCTTTAAAACCTTACATTCTTATTACCTAATTGACTACATGTTTTAATATTTTTGTGGGCTTAGATTTTATTTATTGTTAGATACAAAAGGATTGATGATTATTGCTTTGTTGCTATTAGAAACTATAGACCCTTTTCATCATAGTGACAAAGCAACAACATACCATGTGTACTAGGTGGACCTCCCTCTATTTGCAACTAGTCAAGTTGTTAGAACAAGGTCTAGCTAGTAGGTTCATATTTGTGCCTTATGAGGGTGGGCCATTTTCTTCAGTATATTTTACTTACTATTAGATCGAAGATCATCCATGATTGTCATTTTTTCACTTTGTGAAGATGCATAGATTTTTTTTCATATGAGATAGCAATGATAATGTGGATGTGGGTCTTGTTTTATTTTGTAGGCCGCAAGTGAGGTGGACAAGGGTGTTAGGTGAACTGGTAGAAAGTAGTGTTCTGATTAATATATCTTCAGGCCATTAGATGAAATAAGATCCACAACCATCACTTTTTTTGCTATGTAGTATTTCTTGAACCTTATTTCATACAAAAAAGTGATAGATTGACATATGTCCTAGTGGGGCCAGTTTGAAAGACAACAAAAATATTTAACGACGGTTATGTTAGCAGTTTCATGAGGTAGTTGCATTAAATTTTTAAAAGGTGGTGTGGTTAGGGTGATAAGGTAGTCAAACTTGTGAATACCTTGCAAGTTGGAAAATGGAAATAACCTCATTGGTCCACATGGGTCATTCTAGTTGTTGGATCCATTTGACTACTAATTTTGATGATTTTTCAAGCCAAGAATGAAACAAGTTGGTTTTCCTATGCGATCTGTTCTTCATGATCAATCTCAATGACTCTGAATAAATGTAGGGGCTAGAAACAACACAAAGTAAATTTGATCACCGCCTGATAATCCATCTAACTATTCAAAGTGTTAATGGTGCCATTTATATCACTTTAGAGTTTCTTTTAGGTCAGGGTTTTGATGATTTTCTCACCTCCAAAGACATACCAAATCAAACATATCATCTAGATCATATCCAATCGCCCTCTAATAGTCTCAAATACATTGGTTAAGTTGTGAAGCAATCCAAGAGTTATGCTTGAGCTATAAAGATATGTTTCAAAACCCTTGTAACAATTGACTCTTCTCTATTTCTTTGGCATTGCAGTAGCATGCTTATTGTAAATTCCCTCTGCCTTTGAACTTCATGATATTCTACCTTATACCTTTCAGCCATTGATGTACCATGTAAGATTTACTTACCTCTTATCATTGTATTATCCAAATGTCTATTGTTTGCATGACTTTATGTCCTTTTGACCAATGAATGATATAATGTGAATTCTATTTCCTTGTGTCATCCATTTGGTTATCTAATTTGCATGTGGTTATTGGATTAAAACAAGTCTAAAAATATATATTTTTTGATGTCATAATAGTTTAACTATGCATGTACAAGTAGAGATTGGTTTGAACAAACTATTTTTGTACCTCACCTCCTTAGGATAGATTAAGTTGATGTTTCATGCATGCTTTCTCCCATTTTCCTCTCCAAGCATAGTTAGGTGCATCTTGATAGCAAAGGAAGTCAACCTTCTCGAGAGACTCAACCTCATTATTCAAGTCCCACAACTTGGAGGTTGTTTCCATGTTTCACAAGGTTTCCTTTAGGTAGAAACTTCAGGCAAGGGTGCAAATGTTTGTGACAACAAATACCAAAAATGATGCAGGGAGTTTGGAGAGTCATAACTTTTGACTCGAATTTGGGTTTTCTTAGATTTTTTTGGGTTTTTTTCAAAATCTATAGTTGAGGTGGATTCCAATTCAAATAGCTCTATTGGGGCCATTTCAATTTTTTTTTTGAGAGCCAAAAATTCCACCTAGACCTCTGAATTTCACTTTTAAAATATCTTAGGTGTGTTTTTGATTTTCTACTTTGTAATAACTTTGAAATTTCTTTCTAAATTTTGGAGATTAGTTGAAAAATAACCTTTCTAGATTAAAGGGTAGATTTAGAAAACATAAGATTTTATTTTTGAGGTTTTTTAGAAGTTACCAAAAATGGCATATTTTTACTATGGTCAAAATCTACCAAATTTGGAAATTTCCAATTTTTTTTGCAGTAGTTGTTATTTATTGGAGTTAGAGATCCATATAGAAGGAGCTTTTTTGAAGAATGAAGAAATAAAAGTTTGAATCTGTATCTGTGTTTATGATGAATTAATTAATTTCTGTGTGTTGAGATTGGCCTTCTACATCAAAAAAAAAATAAATCTTTGAAACTTTCTCTCTCTATTAGTATAGTATATGTCCTTCCTCTATGTAAGGTAATGTGAGCTTTCTCAAGTTCCTTTTACTATTTACTGAATCTCTCCTTCTAACTTATATCTCCCTCTTTCTAATTTTTTAGGTATATATCTTTGTCTTATTTGTTCTTATATCTTCCTCAATACTTTCTCCATCTTGCTAGGTAGGTGTATTTGTTTTAGTAATTTCTCCCTTAATAGGGCATATATCTCCCTCTTTGAAAAAAAAATACCCAAGAATTTTCATCTCTATATATAGATATAATCAATTTCAAAGTCTCCCTCTATCACCTTTCATTATGACTAGAAATATTCCAATTCAACTCCTTCATTACTTTATGTAGCTCTTAAAGTAATATCCACTACATCAAGTTGTAGGATACAAAATTCAGCTTGATTGATGCAAGGAAGTACTCATACTTCTTAAGTAGCTTTGGATAGGGGTATCAACCCTAGTTTACCTCTTAGATACTCATGATCATCCTTAGGTAAAGCTTTTGTAAAGATATTAGCTATCTACTCTTTTTTAACTCACATATTCCATCATCACTTCTTTATCTTGAACCAACTCTTGTTGGAAGTACGAATGTTGATGATACTTCTATGGGGGAGTATTGTAGAAACATGATTATATCATTATCATGATGATATATTACATTCATGACTATGTTTTTCATTGATGTCAACATAGCAATTTTATGTGGTATCTGACAAAAGAATAGCAGAAAGATCAAGTTGGCACAGATAGATCATTGAGCATTTTTACTAAGAAAGGTTAAAGGGAGACATACTAAGTGTCCAATATATGTAACTAACCTTGAAAGCATAAGACATTAAGTCTGAAATAATTTATGCAAGTTTTGTTGATGATTGTTCTAAGATAGAGTTTATAGAAGCATGTTCCAGTAAACTTGGTATATATCTTAGCAAATTTTTTATTCTAAGAAGAAAGGTTAAAGATGTATAGAAGACATGTTGGAGATGACATGGCTAAGCATGTTCACAAAAATATTACATGTACAAAAAGTTATTCAAGTTACTAGGTGACTGATGATGTTATCACTAAGTGTAACATGTTCTTAATGAGGTCCTATAAGAATTAATTGAGAAGGTGTAATAACTAACTCAAGGAATTGTTTTATGGATTTGGTATAAAGGAAGGACATTTTCCATTGTTATGTATGGATGTATGAATGATTACAAGAAGAATAAAGAGAAAAATGCAAAGATAAGAAAAGCAGAGTGAAGTTAGAGAGAACTTCATTGCTGAGGTTTTATTTAGAGATCTAAGGTTTGATATTTGGATCTAAGGTTCATGACCTAGTCTATAAGGTCTGACAATGATTGGTCCAATTGAGAAGACATATGAAAGGGGATAAAGAATAGTACAAATAATTATTTTGCAAGGAATAGTTGAGAGATTAGTTGGATAGTGAGTTTAGTGGTCTTTCCCCAAAAGCTATTTAGATAGTGGGTCCTTCTATCTTCTACAACTTCTAATAGGGTTGGAATCTCTATGTATTGAATGTGTTTATATACTTCTAATAGGTTCCATCCTCTAACAAGGAATATATATATATATATATATATATATATATATATATATATATATATATATATATATATATATATATATATCTTTATGGGCATCATTCCCATTAGGTTTTCCCCTCTGATCAAGGGTTTCCCTAGTTGGTGTAAGTGTGTATGTGCATCTTTTAATGGTTGTTGTTTACTTTGATTGAAAGGTTAAGATTAACTAAGGATGATAAATGTTTTAATTGGATAATTGATTCACCCCCAAACTCTTAGTTATCTTGGTGGACTATTGTTTCTAACAACTCTTTCAAGTAATGATACTTGATTGTAATGTTCTTAGTCTTTGTGTGCATCACAGGGTTCTTTAATATATTTATAGCACTTGTATTATCATAATAAAGTACCACAAGTTCAGTGAGTTCCTTCTTCATAAATTTGAGTAGATATTTCTTCCATACAATGTTTGTACAATTTACTATAGCAGACACATATTCAACTTCAGCAGTAGATTGAGATATGCAATTTTGTTTCTTGCTAGTCCAAGTGATCAACCTCTTTCCTAAGAAAAATGCTCCTCCACTTGTGCTCTTTTGGTCATTAATGTTTCTAATTCAATCACCATAGTTGTAGGCTCTCAATTCAAATTTCTCATTTTTCTTGTAGTATAGACCATAGTCTTTTGTTCCTTTCAAATATCTCTTAGTTCTCTTAATATCCATCAAATGATTCTCCTTAGGAATAGTAAAGAATCTTACAAATATCCAAATAGGTAATGCAATGTCAAGTCTTCTATGTACTATTTATCACAATTTTCCAATCAGAGACATATACAATGTTTGATTCACATCAATTAAACCATCATTCTTTGATAACTTGTGTCCTATCACCATAGGTGTACTAACTAGTTTTGAATCTTCCAATCCAATGATTTTCAATATTTCCTTCACATACTTAGACTGAATGATGTATATACCATATTTGATTTGATATACTTGCAAACAAACAAAGAACTTGATTTCTCCAAACATAGACATCTAAAATTATTTTCTCATTTCATTTACAAATGTCTTAGATAATCCATCTTGACCTCCAAATATGATATCATCAATAAAAATTTTAGCTAGTAAAATACCTTTACCTCCTTCTATTTTCATGTCCATGTTGATGTTATCATCAGTCCTCTCAAATCCAAACTTCACAAGATAGTTGTGAATCCTTTCATACCATGCTCTTGGGGCTTTCTTTAAACCATATAAAGTTTTGTGTAGTCTACATACCATGTTCTTTTTGTTAACATCAACAAATCCTTCTGGGTGTTCTATGTAAACATCTTCTTCTAATATAGCATTAAAAAATGCTCACTTCACATCTTTGATAAAATTTGAAACCTTTGTATGTAGAGTAATCAAGTAGAGTTCTTACTCCTTCCAATCTTACAATAGGAAATTTTTTCTCCTTATTCTATTTCTTCTTCTTATGCATACTCCTTGCAAACTAATCTTGTCTTACTCCTTGTGGCTTTTCCATTTTCATCTAACTTGTTTCTATACACCCACTTGGTTCCAATCACATTTGTGTCCTCTAGTGTGAGAACTAGAGTACATGTCTTGTTCTTCTCAATCTATTTATTCTCTTCTTTCATGGTTTTACTTCAATCCACATTTTCTAAGGCATCTTTCACTATCTTAGGTTCATGCAAGATTAGAAAACATGTATCACTTCTCAACATGTTCCTTATAATTGGTCTAGCATCTTTATCTGTAGTAATTTGTTTAGTAGGGTGATGTCTTTTGACATACTTTGAAATCTTGGTTCTACACTAATTTCCTCATTAGGCTTATCAACTTTTGAATCAGTATGTACTTCTCTATTAGGAAATTCAACATTTCTTTCATGTACACTTATCTTAGAATAAGAATCTACCTTAAATTTAGTCAGCAACTCATTTCCTAACTATAGCTCAATTTATAAATGCAACTTCACATTCATTGTATGTGATTCATTAGTCATTGAAACTTGCTATTGATTTGCAACGTGGTTTACAACATATTCATCAGTAGGCATACCTTCATAAAAGTATACAAAATATTTGTATTCGTCTAGTTCCTTCATAGGTTCAGCCTCATGTACCTCTATATATTGATCAAACATTATATTTTCACTTTCTACAACTTTGTTAGTGTTAGTATTTAAACAAGTCTTGGTATGGCCATGGTAATGGTTCCCACTTTTTAGCCAAGTTTGATACTAAAGTAGACATTTTAACAAAAAATATGATTTCCAAATGCATAATGCTACAAAACCATAACAAATTTGACGATGTATCAGAGCCTGAGTTTCTACATCGGGAGCTCTGGGTATATTGGAATGCCACTAGTGTTAACTAGTTGAACAAAAATGCAAACCTTAAACTGGAACTTGAAACTAGTTGAACTGAAACATTATGTAAACTATTAGTTACCTATTTTTCATACTTCAACACTTAGGCTTCAAAAGTGAAATCATACTTAAACTGAAATTATAGGTAAATTGAAAATTGAAAATATCTTGTTTGCAAAACATGTGTCTTTTATCTATGTGTTTCAGTAGTATGTTTCATGGTTATTTTAGCATCTTGTGTCTTGGATATTATTGTAGGATGGTATCTGGGACGAGATCTTCCATTAGAGGCCGTAGCCTTGGTCATGGCAGAGGTCGTGGACAAGGCAAAGGTATTAGTGTTCATGAGTCTATCCACGAGAGCCCCATTCAGGAAGAGAATAGGGAAGAACATGTCAGTGAGCATTAGGAAGAGAACCATAGAGAGGAGCATGCTGACTCGGAGGAGGTTGACATGAGGCAATTGATGTGAACCATCATTGATCACCTACCTCCTGTTCTTGAGCAGGATAGAGCACATTGGGCAGGACATGAGCATAGACCTAGGTCTAGGAGCTTTCTAAGGGATCGACATAGATCCATTGTATCTTCACAGATGAAGGACCTTTAGAGGTCCAGGGTCAAGCCCTTTAATGGGCAGGGTTCTGGATATGTAGCTGAGCAGTGGCTTATTGCCCTTGATAGGATTTTTGCTATGCAGGACTTTGACAGTAATGTCAAAGCGAGGTTTGCTATCACCAACCTAGAGTTCTTTGGGGCCACCTGGTGGACTATTGAGGAAAAGAAGTTGGGCATTAACATGGACAGTGTCACATGGGAGTTATTCTTAGAGAGCTTCCGTGAGCGATTCCTACCAGAGGAATGGAAGCAGCATAGAGCAGATGAGTTCCATAACCTAAGACAGTACACTATGACTGTTATAGAGTATGAGCGCAAGTTCTTTGAGCTCATGCCCTTTTCAAGATTTAGTGACAACCCAATGCAGTTGGCACAACATTTCATTAGAGGTTTGAACAACCGTTTAATTGGGGGTGTTAAGGTGTTTGAACCTAAAACTCTCAAGGATGCGGTACATCGAGCCGTCCTTGTAGAGCAGAGTGTGAACTTAGGACATGGGGGTTTTGTAGGAGCACCTTCAGCATCAAGATCGAAGGGTGGTCAGGGAACAGGTGGCAATAGGAAACCTCCTACTGGGGGTAATCAGCGGCAGGAGGGTACTTATCCTCCAGCACAGAGTGGTGGCGGTGGTTCCAATACTAGGAACTATCACAACGCTCAGCGCAACAAGCACATCCAGTATGACCAACCATCTCAGAGTGTTCAGTCTTATCCTAGTGGGGGTAGTTTCCAATAGTCTAGTGCACCTAGAGTTCAGAGGAGCTTCAATGGAGAGTGTTTCTCATGTGGACAACGCGGACACAAGTCGTCTTGTTGCCCTCAAGGGAAACCACAATTCTCAGGCTAGAGACCTGCAGCTTCAGAACCCACAGTTGGTGGCATGGATAGAGCCCAGAGAGTGTACTCAGTGGAGTCTTATCCTCCTACGGGGGGAAAGGGTCCAATGGGACCCGCACAGTGAGTCCTTAGCTGTTCTTTTCTTGTAGGCTTCCAGGAGTAAGCCTAAGTCTAGGGGGGGTGGATGATGTAGTGCCTGCCCCTAAGTCGCATTTTTGTCATCCTTGCCAAACTCTTTTAGGCCAATTTATGTTTGATGATTAGTATTATTATTTTAGAGATTATCAGATGTTGTTGTACACTCAGTTTATTATATGATGAGATTACTTGGTACTCTATATTTCATGCATGTATGATGATTATTCAATATTTTCAGTTATCGATGATGATTAGTTAGATGGTTTATTATCACACGTGCTTTCTTATGGATACTTACCCCATACTGCATGTGTATGGTGTGCGTGTTTGTTTTCTTTATGTATGGTGTTTCTGATGTGGTTAAGGAAGGGAGTCGTAGTCACCTGCTAGTCGGGATCTACATGATACACCACTTCCTGCCATTGTCTGTTTAGCTTAGAATATTGTGTCTGTACATGCATGAATTTTATGCAAGTTGCAGGTACCGGGTATCGACTTCCCTGAATTGCCAGGATGAGCATACCCTATCGCATTATCTCAATGGTAAGAGAGGGGAGATAAACTCTTAAGTCCAAATCCTAAACCCTTTAGCCAATTGTCCTAATTGATAATTAGGACAAGTATCTGAGTTAAGTACCCTCCGAATGCATCAAATGATGTTATTTCGTGATTATAACCCTTTTTGTTTGATTTAGTATGGTTCTTCTATGATGGGTTTTTATATGTTGCTTTATGAGTCCTTGATGTATTTTCTATTAATTAAGTTTAATTAAAAGGATTAATTAATGATTTAATTTAATAGAAAATTATTATGATATTTTAATATTTAATTATATTTAATTAATTGAGAAATTAATTAAATAAAAAGAATTAGATTTGGAGATAAAAGTTTAAGGATAATTTAGAACATTATAATATTTATTTAATTTAATAATAATATATTTAGAGTTCATTTTTAAATAAATGCTAAATATTATTATTAATTGAATTAATAAATATTTTATTAATTAAGTTATTAAAATGAATTAAGAAGTGGAAAAGATATTAAATTATTAAAAAGATTCCACATTGCATGATGCGTGCATAAGTTTAAAATAAAAGAAATTTATTAAAAAGATTAATTAATGATTTAATTTAATAGAGAATTATTTTGATATCTTTAATATTTAATTAATTGAGAAATTAATTAAATAAAAGAACTAAATTTGGAGATTAAAGTTCAAAGATAAATTTAGAACAGGATAATATTTATTTAATTTAATAATAATATATTTAGAGTTCATTTTTAAATAAATGCTAAATATTATTGTTAATTAAATTAATTAAATATGTTATCAATTAAGTTCTAAAATAAATTAAAAGTTGAAAGATATTAAATTATTAAGAATTCTAGATCGCATGATCTAAGCATGAGTTTAAATATGAGAATTAAATTAAAAGATTAAATGATAGAAATTAATAATGTTATTTTAATTTCATGAAGTGCACATGAGATTAAAGTAATAAATTAATCTAAAATAGAAGTCAAGTAGAATATTAAATAAAGTTATTTAATAAATCAACTTAATGCGCATGAAAGATGAATGCAAAATAAAATAAAAGATAAGAAAGGTTAATTGGAGTTAACTCAGTTGTGCAAAGAGTCTTCTCGGGTGAACGCACAATTAAGTGCCCCGGTTTGAGGAGAAAATTTGCTAATCACAAACGTTGGGGGTTCATTCTTAAAAAGGGGGAATTGGAGACAACATTTTTAGAGACGAATTTGGACACGGATTTTGGGAGGCAAATCTTCTCACAATTCTTGGGTGTTTGTGTGTTAGCATCAGATTCAGGTAGGGTCTTGTGTTTTGATCATTGCTTGAATTATGCAATTTGATATTTTTGTCTACTTCGTGATTGTAAGAACTTGTCTTCTCAAATTTCATTGTATGAATGTGTCAATTCTTCATTCTGGACCTTTTTGCTATTCGATTTCATCTATAAATCTAGATTGGAGAACCATTTTAGAAAACCTCGTTCGTAGGTAAAAAGGGAAATTGGGATCAAATTGGGATCTGTGTTTAATTAATAGACTTAAAGAATTTAAATTTGGCAGGAGTTTGAATCTTTGGAAATGAAAATTGTAGTTGAAAATTCGAATGGTTAATATTATTTTCTCTATCAGATTATATTTGTGAATGTTTATAAAAAAAAAAAATTTAAAAATTTAGAATTAATTAATTATAAAATATATGTAATAATAAAACATATATTATTGAACTTAAATGAGAAGGGTTGTCTTTTAATAAACATTAAATTATTTTATATATATTGTTAAATAAATCTAATTTAAAATAAACTTAATTTTATACATTTATAAAATAAAATAAAAAAATAAAAAAATAAAAAAATAAAAAAAAAATTATTAATTAAATATTTTGGTTGGGGCAGGGCCACCACTTCCCACGCCCCACACGCTCCCCCACGACTGCCGCAACAGGTGGTACTGCTGCCTGCGGCAGCAGTAACACCTGCGGCCGCAGGTGGACGGCAGGCCGGCGGGCCTTTAAAAACGCCAGTGTTTTATTTTAAAAAAAAAATATTACGATTTAAAAATTTTATAAATCGTTTTTTAAAAAAAAAAAAAACGTTTTAAATAGAATTACTTTATTTAATATTGTTATTAGATAATTTAAAATTATTAAATTTTAAATTATATTGAAATTTTATTATTATTTATTAATAATTTTATAAATAAATAAATTATTAATAAATATAATATGATTTCTTATGTATCATTAATTAATCTTAGTTATAGTTTGACTTAATTAAGATTAATTAAATCGAATATTTGTGTAAGCAAGTTTAATATTATAACATCGATTTTAATGGAAGCTCAGATTATTATAATCAACAAGGATTATTAATAATTTAATTATTACCTTGGATTGTTTTAGGACTTTGACTTAAGATCAATTAAGGGTAATTAGGTGTTTCATTTGGAGTTAGGAACGGGTTAATTTGTAAAGGTGAACTATGGGTTCTATCTGTTTAAAACATACGTTCAACTGAAAATGGAAACCTCACATTTACTCAATAGTATATTATCAATCAAATTGAACTATAAAACTTTTTATTTGAAAATAAACACTGAAAACTGAAACCTTATTGTTTAACTCAACTGTATATTTCAAATCAAAACCAATTGTGAGACTATGATGTTTTCTATATATTGTTTATGTTTGAGTGTTATGGGGTTGGTTTAGCGTTGACCAGTTTAGGTTGTCCCCAGAGGCTCGGGGTTGTGAATGTGATGTTATGATGATTTGTTCTCGATCTTTTCAAACCAACCAAGGTAATGTGATAGTATGCTCTATGATGAATGTATTTACTGTTTGTTATTGCTTTCCAATTTCCTTGTGTGAAGCTGAGGTGTATGTATTTGAGATACTTGACTTAACCATTTTTGAGTCTCGATCAATTATACTTGGTTTGCTTTTCGGTCGCTTGAGAGGACTGAAGTGTTTGTTATGTTCTTGATGATGTCATGTTTTGACTTGACCATTTTGGAGTCTTCGATCAATATTGTAATTTACTATTGGGATACTTTCTGGTTGCTCATTGGAGAACCATTGGATTTTGTGATTTATCATTGATGCCTTCAGTTGCTGATAGAGAACTGTCGTGATCATATGATTATTATTGGATGCTTATCTGTTGCTCATGAAAAACTGATGTAATTTTGTGGCTTATCTTTTATGATGTTTTTCAGTTGCTTGTATAGGACTGAGGTGATTTTATTATGATTCATGATTTGTGATTTCATGAGCCTAGGGTAGGTTATCTATGTGTAGAGTCAGGAAGTGGCTTGCAATGGGGATCGGGGCCCTAAGAGGCTGCCTGGAGTAACCCATTGTAAGTTGTTTTAATAAGTGAAAACATTTACACTAAATAAGGGAAAATGAACCTAATAAGATAATTGTATGTTCTCTCCCATGCCTTGAGTGCTAGTACAGACTAGGATGGGGTAGAGAGAACGCTTGGTTACGACCTTGCATTCCATAGTATGCCTCGTCAGTACGAGAGGATACTAATGGCCGCAGGGATCAGTAGGGACTCGGGATTCCTAAGGGATTGCTCAGGTAACTTCTACGTGACTTTTGCGATGACACTTTCTCGCTTGCATATTAGGTTTCCTACGTGTCTTTGTGGTGCCTCTGGGTCTAGATGTCTATCTATGTTGGAACCCTTGAGTTAGTATACTTTTAGGATTTCCCAGACTTAGAGAGTACTTGTGTTTTGTGTTTTGATACCTTGTTTGGGACTTGAGACTATCTCCTCAGCGCGGTGGGAGTGGACCATTTAGGTTCCACGCGGTCGGGTGGTAGTGCTTTTACTCTTACCATTGAGATCCATTCCGTGGTCACCGTGGCTGGAGATTTCATGATTGGCTTTTACCTTCACTATGTTCTTGGATTATTATGATGGATGGTTAGATTTTATGATAGATGTTTTATCATTATGGATGTATGGATGTATCAAGTATGGTGAATAGTTTCATATATTTTTACTGTACCTTGTATCATGGATTTGAGGATGTTGTATCTTGATCTTTACATATGTATATTCTTTTAAACCTTTCATACCCTGTGACATGTACAGTGGATGATGGAGCATTCTGAATTAATTTGCCAAGGAGCATTCGGAACAAATGTATATTATGGACATTGGAGTTTCTGATTATTCTTTATTATGTATGTATTAGTTGTTAGACTTAGAATTTAATTAAATTTAAATGTGACTCAACGTCTTGGGATCTTTAAGAATTGTAACTTGCAATGTATGGTTGTCGATGATTACACGTTATTGCTTCCGCTACTATGTGTTTGATGTGTATGCTATTCATTCTTACTTTAAAAAAAAAAAAAAAAAAGTTTAGCAAACTTAGTGAAACTTTAGGTTAATTCTTTTGGATCCCTTGGCGGGGCATTACACGATGATGTAAACTAGTGATTTTTATCATTTTCTATGTAGTTTCTACAAGTATTATTATAATTTATTTTAGAAATTTAGTTGAATTCCATTTTTTCCATCTCCTTTGAGAAGTGGTTTATATGAAACTCAAAATTTTCAAAGGGTGACAAGTCATTTGATCAAGATAACTTTTTTTTAAAAAAATGATAATGATAAAATTCTTTCAAGGACAGAATAGTAACATCAATATCTAGCAAGTCTAGTAGGTTTTATTCAATTTCATTAAAAAATATAGACTTTTATTTAGTGGCAAACTGACGCTAATGATAACTTAGACATGGCTTTTTTTCTATCAATATAATTTGAGTTGTATTTATCGAATGGATTTTTTCTTGATTTTCTAGAAAGATAACACACATACCTTTGATGGACATTTTTAAAATTTTTTTATTTTCTCATTATCTATTTTTCTCAAAGCTTCAAATCTAGATTTGTGAAATGGATAGACAACCTATATTTAAGAAAACAAAAAAATAAACATCACGATAAACATAATATATACTAAAAATAAAGTCATTGAAAAGATCATTCAAAGTACAAAAAATTTCAATATTTAGTTTTAGAATATGGACCTGTTTAGCCCTTGTTTAATTCCTCAAAAGGAAAAAAAAAGATAGAAATTTGAGTAAGTTCATAAAATTTTCAATTTTAGGACATTTAAATGAAACCCTTGGAGAGGCTTTAAATGAAGGGGCTTCATTTGAAACCCCCTAAGGGGATATTTGGGTGGCCCCAAGGGGGTTTAAATGAAGTACCCTGACCCACTTTTCAGCCACCTAATAGCTCTAGGGGGGTTCAAATGAAGCCTCTTGGCCCACTATTCAACCAACTATTGGCCCTAGGAGGGTTTGAACAAAGCCCCTTAGCCCACTTTTTGGCCACCTATTGGCCCTAGGGACTTTGCTTCAAGCTCTAAAGATTTTTTTGAAGCCCCTGCACTACTACATTTAACATCATTTTTTGACCAAAAATTTTGACCATCAACTAAATAAATTTAGGGTGGTCGAAATGTAAAGGCAAAAATTTCATTTTTTTTACATATAAGACCCATGTTGGTCAAAATTTTGACCAACACAGGGCTTATACATTGACAAAGTTAAAAAAACATTTTCTCTATTATGTCTTTCATGCTTGGTTTCATTTGACATTTTTGGAGCATTTTCGCATGGTTATCTCTGCATTTTTGCATGGTTATCTTTGAGCCTAGTTTTGTTTCAGGTTTTCTCCACCCACTTGATTAATGATGCCTACTAGCCCTGGGAATAATATGAAAGGGGGCCCTGCATTTGCATCAATATAGGGGGGGCAGAATAGTAGTTTGAAACTCTCAATATTGTCTTTCTTGCATTCTTCCTAATGTGCTCGACTCCAAAAGCTCTTCCATTCATGACCTCCTATCACACCTACATCTCCGGTGGTCGAGGAGAGGGATTTCTCTTCGAGCATATTTCCATAGGTACATGTGTATTTTTGTTGTAGGTTTTTATGATAATATTGAAGATGGAAGTGAATACTATTACGATCATTATTATTTTTTATGCTAAAGTTCAGCCATTTTTGTGTAATATAAATGGGAGAGTCTCCGCTCAAGTGTTTTTTCTTAGTGATGTTTTGATGATAAATATTAAAAAGAGTATAGTTTCAAAAAGAATGTAATGTACTTGTTGTTTCATTTTATTGAAAGTGTGTAGATGCAGATTTATCATTTGGAATGTTGGTCTATTGTAACAACTATTATACTTTTTGTTATAGTAATGAAAGAAAAGAAAGGAAATGTATATGCAGAAGCTGTAGTTGTAAAAGCTTAGAAGAAATAATAATGAATTTTTTTTTGTTTTATAAATATAGTTGTGTTGGTATCATATTTTTCTTGTATTTTTTTTTAATAATACATAATTATATTGTATCATTTAGACAATAGTTTCATATTCAAAAAAAGAACAAAAAGAAAAAAAAATTGAGTGTGTTTCTCTCTTCAACTCTAGAACAGTCAACTTAAACATCAACACATAAAGATAATAATTTGAAATATGGTGTGTTTAGTGCTTGGAGTTGTACCCTCAATACCTAGGCAATGTGGGCTATAAAACATGATATTCATGTGATTCTATGTTAGATGATGATGATGATAATGAATAATCACCATCTACTACTAGCTCATGTAGTGATAAAAGGTCTTCAATGCACCTCTAACTACAAGTAAGCCATGGAAAACTTGTGATGGAGATGACTCCTCAAACTAATAGACTATCATGGAAATTTTTTGATGAAGATGACACCTACAAATACTGGACTATCTTCAAAAACTTATGATGAAGATGCCACCTAAATTTACTAGACTATAATCGAATTAATGTACTTTGGATTCTTCACTGAAAGTCTTTGTCATTTTGTTAGAAGATGATTTATCTTCTAGTTCAACCAAAAGAATCTCTCTCCTATATTTCAACATTAAATTTAATTGTTGCATTACAATTAGGTGTTCCCTACAAGGGTTTCCATTTGGATGAATAACAAACTTGTTGGTGTTTTAAAATTACTAAGCAACAAAATCTTAATACCAAGATGACAATACTCACACAGTCTAAAGACTAGCCAATTCTTATTATCAATTGTATGTGCACACCATTTAGGCCCAACTTCTACAAAACCAAGGTGGGTATACCCAGGGATGATACACGACTGAGAAAACTGTATGAGAATTATCTTAGTTTCATTTTGATTCTCATCTCAAATTCTCCAATACATGTACAATTCTTGATACTTTAATAAACACATCCCATATAACAAATATGGCCAAAAATCTTCTATAGGTCTGCAGATGTTCTCAGCAATAATGGCTAACTAAAGCTAAAAAATTCCATGCAAACAAGTAGAGGCCAACTTTGAAGATCTACAAGAAATAAAAGTAAAGTTGATTATAATTCTACATTTTGACAATCATGTGTGACACATTTCTCTTTCAGCTGGATTAAATTTGATCAGTGCCTAATCCATTGGGGTTCAGAGTCTACTACAAATCTCTAGATCTAATTTGTTGCTTACAACAAATTTTATCAACAATTCTTATCAGAAATTGTCATTCAAAATCCTTTCCACTACTGCAGAAATCTTATAAAATTCATCAAAGCTTTTACTTAATCCATTGAATTAATAGCCATGATAAACAGATATACAACCTAATTGAACTGCATTCAATTTCACAAGCCTTTACTTATACAACATCAAGATAAACAAGTAATCAAAAGGAGACAAAGTTCAGAAAGAACTGATATGGGGACAATTCATAATTTGTATTCATTTTCCTTGAAAATTGTATACAATTTACAATAGACTCATAATGACCTTGAGAAAGAAACATAGATCATTCTATATTCATGTATTCTCAAGATCTAATAGAGAAAATACATCATGAATTTTTTCTCAAAAATGGTGGACCAAAAATAGATGAAGTGTATCACTTAGAAAATAGAATTTTCACCTTTTCTCTTGCCCTGGAATTTCACTTATATAGTGTAAAATGCAACAAGCTTCAGGCTAAGAGAAACTGACAGGTGTATTTTTGATGGGGACACAACCCAAGCATAGAATGGACACAATAGGAAAGGAAAAAATTTATTAACTATAAAAATATGCTAATACACTTAGTGTAGAGAAACAGACTCCAAAACATGCACTATGGGCTTACAATAGCATAAGTCTGGAGATAAATTCTTCTCACAGTACCTTCTCTCAAACTCCACTTCGAACTTCTTTTTACAATGTCAGAAATGTTCTTAAATAGACCCTAGAGGGTTAAGGATTAGAAATACATTCTAGAAAGTGGTAGTTGGCATCCACTGACCAAATAGAAGGCTCTAGAAGTTGCATTAGCAGTCGGCACAAAATTAGAAGAATCCAAAAATGGTAACCGAACTTCCGAGAGGCATAACTTTTGAACTGTAGCTCTGATTGACAAATCATTTACATTTTTAGAAAGCTCTCAAATTTCTCTATAGCCGTATGGATGAGCCTTGCTCGTCCCCCATTTTTGGCCCTATTTGAGGTCATTTAATGCCCCTAACTTGACTTTGAAGCATTCTTAGGATGTCTCCAAAAACTAAAAAACTATGATAATTTTCAAATCGTAAGGCCTTTTGATCTGATTCTTTTTATGGAATGCTATAAATTACAATGACAATCATGCAACCAATTTGCACCTTCTAGTTCACCAAAATGATGGCTCAATTACATAGTCCTATTTTTTTGGCATTTATATGTATCCCAAGGTGATTAAAAACTCTAACCCAGAACATTACTAGTAGAAATGTGAGAGTTGGAACCTTTATTTGACCCAAATGGGTATCCAGAAATGAAAGCACATGAAACAAAAACTAAGTCTAAGTAAATTTTTTTGGGTGACACAAGATTACCCTTATACCTCTGGATGCTCTTGCATCACTTTTACAAGGAATATCTAGATACACCTATCACAAAATGACAAAACTATGGGTAATAGAAGATATTGAAATCAAATCATTCCTTTTGGTGGGTTAGCTTCTGTTACATGTTCTAATGTTGCTAAGTTGGCTATCGATCTAATTTATCTTCATATGTACCTACTAAATTAGCCAACGATGAATCTTGTTCTGATGAGGGCACATTAACCTCCACTTGTAGGCTTCCACCACCTTCACTCTACATGGTAAGTACAACTTCTATCTTTTCCTTTTATTTAATTGTATTCGCATCATCTAGTCCTGGTTCTGCAACTGAAAGTGACAGGTTTTTCTTGTCTTCTTCTTCTAATTGGGTTTGAGTAGTGATGGTATCAATGATTTGGACTTCCTCACCCTACACCTCATCACTGTCAGTTTCATCTACATCAAACTATTCACTAGAAGCCATTTCTGCCATCCACCTGTCAAATAATGTGCCATCTAGCCAATTGAATTGCAAAATATCCTTCTATTTCTTTATTATATAATCAGCCTCATTATCAATATCAACAAATTCCTATTTTAAATAATCAAAGAATATTTTGGCTTTCACCATTTCTTTTGTTGTGGTGGCCCACTGTGCATGCCCTATTTCATTTATGACTTGATTCATTCTTAAACAAAATAAATCATCAAGTTCCTTCACCCATTCCTCTTTTCTTTTCAAACTATTTTTCTTATCTAGGGCATGAGGAAATAAATTGAATTTTTGGCTCTTATATTTGTCTAAGTAGCCTATTATTATCTTCTGTAAATGTATCCTTTTGCTATCAAAATCAGCAAGATCAGAAACAATGTCAAAGGTTTTTTCAATCTGATCATGAGAATTATTTATAACAGATAGACACAAGAAGGTTATTGTTTTCTCCCTTCTCACCCATTTGTTCACAATAGGCCAATTGATCATGGGTTAGTGGCCATTCAACCTTGTCTCCTAGATATGTAAGAGTTGTTCTTAGTTTATCTTCATATTTAGATTTCAGCTCTACATGTAAGGCCCATAGTTTACTCTTTTCTTCTTCAAAATCCTTACCAGTGTAATATTGTGGCCCTTGGGGTGTGTCTGGTATTTCAATGAGGGAGGTAGATTTGAAAGGTTCAATAGGGGGTTGAGGGTATGTTATTTTAGGCTTAGTGGATTTTCCCAGTAGCTTGTTTTCAAGCTCAACTCTCCTTTTTACCTCTTTATTATAGGCATCGAAAACTGCCTCATATTTACTTTGTAATTCAAACATTTCATTTTCCTCTCTTTTAGCAGTAGCCAAGGCAAACTGAGAATAATCCACATTCATGTGGGCTGCCCGTACATGTGAGGTATCAGCAACTCTCCTCACAATAATATTCCCTATCAGTCCTGAACCATCAGGCTATGCTGATACAATCCTGGATCCTCTTCTTAATGACCACATAACAAGAGTAGCTTGATCATCACTAAAAGCAATCCCTAGAAATTCCTTTTTATTTGGGTCTTGTAACTCCAGTCTATTAGAAACAAAGTTGAAAATCAATGCATCTGCAATATCCCAATTAGGCAACAATAGTGTGTTAGAAGTTTTTACCATTTGCCTTCCCTCCTCAGGGGTAATGTTTTGGAATTCTTACATCATTTGCTCCTTTATTTGGTTTTGGATGGAGGCTTCATCCATTTCTAGATGCTCTATTTTCATGTTCTTACATCTTTCCTCAAAATTGTGGATGTTTTCCCTCTAAGCAAATTGATGGAAAGCCCTAGACCTTACAGAACTGTCATCTAACAAAAATTGCTAGCTAGCTTGTTCCAAAAAAGGGTCCAATTCCATTCCCTTAAAATCAACTACAGTCAGCTCGAGGCTTAGCGCAGGAGGTTCCTGGGGGTTCCCTTCATCGATCTCTACTTTAGTGACAAGAACTCCCCCTTGTGATCCAATTTTTTCAATTTCCTCAATAGTGAGTTGCTCCTCCCCGGTTCTCAAAGCGGTATGTGAAAGTGAATACTCCTCAACATGAGAATCCTCTTCTCTTATTATTTTCCTCCTCTTAGGGGAGGGCTCAGTAGGCCTCTCTTCCAAAACCCTACTAGTGGACTCAATTATTTGTATGCCTTTGTCCACTGTATTCCTTTTATTTTGAAAAATAGTATATCCTGGTCTTTTTTGGACAGTTAATTGACCTGCCCTTATATTGGGAGTAAAACCCAATCTTCTTATTACTTCCCTAGCCTTATTCGGTTAGAGCCTAATAAAGAATTACTTCTTTTCATTCATTGCCTCTATTATTTTAGGAAAATTATTCATAAGTTTTCTCATCTTATCTACATTTGTAACTACATCGTCCAAAGGACTATAATCTAGATCAAAACAATGAATGAAATCCAAAATTTTAGAAAAGACTTTCCACTTTTCTTTCCTAGTCTCTTGCTCCTACAAGGAGTACTCATTCCTTATTAAGTCTTTAGGAAAATAAAAATCATACTCAATTTTACCAAGCTTAATTTTGTGTGATAGAGCCAAATGATAAAATCCTTTAGAATCACAAAAATGAGGATGGGAAGTGGCCATCTTATAAGGATTCAAAATCTTGTGCAGAGAAACCCAACCTCCTTTTGTGATTACAAAATGATGAGCCACTATGCAAGTAGGAAAAATTGACCCCTTTTGTCTTTTCAATAGAAGGGTTTCCTCCACTCCTCCTAGCTGCCACAATATCTCAGCAACTCCTACCTTCAAAGGCACTTGGTAGGGTAGTACATGAGGGCTTCCTTTAAAACCATATATTCTAAATATAGTAGAAATAGAATATGGAATGACATCTCCCCAATTATGTGAAACTTTCAAACCACTTGGGTTGTCTATAGGCCTAATGAGATTCATTAATGCTTTGGGGATTCTGGGATTGTCCCTTAATAGGAGGCATCTCAGCTTTGAAGTGAAATACCTATCAAACCTTACAAAACTGGCATTCTCAGCATCCTAAGTCACATCTGCACTCCACAATTGAACTGGTAATGCTTCCCCACTCTCCTCTCTGTCTAATTCCATTTCTTTACTAAAATATGTTACTCCCTTGAATAAGAACATGTGCATTAACAGAGAATAATGGTCAAAAGTTCGTTCCACCTTATCCTTAGCAATTCCAATCAGTCCAATGTGAATCTCCTCAGCTAAGTAAGAAATAAAATCACAAATTATATCCACACCAAAAGAGGAAATCTGAGTAATCATATACATAAAATCCATAGGCATGAACTCTTCTTCATCTCTCCCAAAAACTTTACACAAGGACCTATATATTTCTATAGCCCTAGAATTGAAGTATGCCCTTTTGAAAGGCTCCCTGGAGGATGTTGTTATTGTTGGTAGTGTTCCAATTCTACCTATGTGTGCGCTCAATGCTCCTTTCCTAACTGCATCTCTCTTAGACATATACTCATTTTCTAACCCTTTCAAATCAATGGGCACATGATAATTAGTGACAGGCCCTAAACTAAAAAACTTCCCTAATCTCCTCTGTGCTGATTGTAATCAAGATTTCACCATCAGTTCTCCTCACTACCCTAATGGATTGGTTGTAATTCTTAGCTACAGCTTCCAAAAGATCATAATTCATGAAAAGACTGGGAACCACCAATTTCCCTAGACCAAAATTCTAGATGTTGGCATGCGGGGCAAAAAGGTTCCTCTTTGAAAACCATTTTTTGAATAAAACAAGACCAATCTATGAAGTTGTTGCATCCCTTACCCAATTTCCTTTTTCATACATCCCATCTACTATTTTCAGCCTAGGGTTTAATGAACTTAGCCTCTTAACTTCTACAGTTTCAACAGTGGAAGAAGGGAGCAGTTCAAGAAAATCATCGTGGACATTCCTATCCAAATAGTTCTCTTGACCATAAAATGCTTTCTATTTTGAAGCCATTTAATTAATTTTTGAAGGAATTGAACAGCTCAAGGATTATAATGCAAGTACTTACTTTGAATTTCACTCTAGTTCTTCTCAATGTTACTGTAATCTTTCTGCAAACAAACTGCTTCACAATCTTACCGAATCTAGCACGGTCTTCTCAACAACTGTTTCTACTTAGAAATGCTCTGAATCTTTGTTCGACTATGGTGGAATTAAGAAAATCTTCTGTGTTATACTCTATTTTTCTTTACATGTGAAGCTTTCATCTCTGATAAATGCACAGGGTGGCATCACCTTCTATATTCAAATTTACACTATGGATTTATGAAAAATCCTACGATCTAGGGATTCAAGCAAAGATGATTCATGTTCCTCTTGACAAGCTAGCAGTCAACCCAATGAAAATTTGCCATGTGTACCTTTCCTTCATTATTGGCACCTCTAAACTAGACCCACAAAACTCTGAGGACACGTGTCACTTAGGTGCTATCTCACTATACATAAAGAGTGAGCAGCTTGCCATAGCGAGATAGCTCCCATCATTGATCTTGATTTGATCATGTGGATGACATTCGATGCATTGCTCAAAATAAATATGGTGGGCCCCTTGTCGCCATGTGGCTATTTGTAACCTTCATGCAACTTGCCATAGCGAGATAGCGACGATCATAGATTTGAGATAGATCTGATGATTAGAATCTTTCATATATTTTATGAATAGGGTGTGGGTCCAATCATTGATGACATGATGAAATCCTGCCCCGCTAGCATTTGGATTCAAATTTGTGAAGACCTAGCTATAATACCATGCTTCTTGGGGCCCATATTTGTTTATTTCTCGGCTAGGCGCTATTTCACTAATGACAAGAAGAACAAGTTCCCTATAGCAACATAGCAAATCCTGATGTCTTTGCTTTTCTCGGTGTATACGTATAGCCCATTAGATGCCAGTATGTTCCAAAGCTTTATAATTGATATCCGATGGAGTACTTTTTGGGACCCACTTACTCTGAAATTTTTTTGCAATACTACTTTCTATCTTGGTGCTATGTTGCTAATGGCGAGAGACACCAATTCTTCGATAGTGACATAGCGATTTCTGGTGACTCATCAAAATTTAGGGTCAAAAAGATAAAGGCAAGTGAAGTCATAACTACCCTCCTTAATGCATCTGACACATAATAAAATAGCATGTGCACCATGCAGCCTAAAAAAACTTACGATCATCAAAAAATTTAAAAGTGACTGCCAGCCATTATTTTTGGTGAAGGCGTCATGTCGCTAACAGCGAAGTGCCCAATTTCTCTAATAGCGACAAAGTGACTAATTGAAAAAGCTAAGATTTCTGTTGATGCCTTTTGTGCCTCAATGTTGTAATTCCTTTTCAGGTTCTGACATGTCTATTATAAACATGATGAAATATCTCTAAAACAATACAATCTTCGGTCACCGTATTTCCACTTGACGGTACCACTTTTCAACTTAGTGGTGGTCGCTATGTCACTTTAAGGGTAAAATACTTGTATCTTTTCACAGCAAGATAGTGATTGCCATAGATCTTTTAGGGATTGGGCAGTCAGAAACACAAAAGAAAAGATGTGACTCAGGGTGCAGAAAGTTTGAAAAGGATGGGAATCTTTGCATATTTTTAGTTTCGTGCCTGAAAATTTTAAAAGACAACAAGACCTACGGTTTCAACAAAAATTTTCTTCAAAGACCTACAAAATATGACTTGGCTAGAAACCCTATTCGCCATCGGTGGATCCCAATCTGAATTCTTCTATACCTTGGACAAAGGAATTTGATTATGCAAAAATTCAGACAAACAAAACTATCATGGAAAAATTGTGATGAAGATGCCACCTGCAACTATTAGACTATCATAGAAAAATTGTGATGAAGATGACACTAAAAACTATTGGACTATCATGTGTACAAGTCACAAAATGATTCCAACATATGAAATTAAGTGTAGTATAGAGGATAGTGATGATTGAATTTCCATGCCCTTCAAATTTGGTGGTTGTAACATTTATACCAATTTCATTTGTGTGATACACACTCTTGATAAGTTAGTTAGCCTTGCGACTAAGGTTGATGGGGAATGTTGACACATGCAACCTGAGCATGAGTTTGAATTTGGTATTTCCTTGGAGATATTTACTTATTTTCCAAATAGAAGGTATCATCTCCATTTTGTCTGTCATGATAAGTTGTCACAGGTTTTTTGAATGAATTTGTTTTCTTATGTGTATTTATTCTCATAGAATGAACTTAGCCAAATGAAGCTGAACATGTGAATGCTTGATGACTTAATTCAAGAATATTGTGTATATAGAGGCCTTGTACATTCTAGTATAATTTCTCCCTCATATAAGGTCACTTATAGATTCAGGAAAATGCAAGATGCATTTTCAAAGGGTGTCTTTTGTTAGTTTTGAGACACCAATAATTATTGAAATAAATAATTTATCCTCAGCAAGATATTACTTCAAATTTTCATAATCTGTGACTTTTTTTGATAGGTTTAGACATCTCTCTCACAAGTAGATCATTGAAGCTAATTATAGATGATACCAATCTAGATAATACATCCTCAAAGGAATTTCCTGCTATTAACATTAGGAGTGGATAAGAGTAGATAGTTATTAAAACTATTTCAAATGACATGGTGTTGTATGAACTCCAATTAAATTTCTCACATAAGCATGATTAAGATGTTGAATTGAGATCTCCAATCAAACATGTTCATGGTAGTGAAGCTTGCAGCTCCAACAAGACTTGTCATACTGATAAATTAGGAGTACATTTAGAAAATCATCCTAGGTGGAAAGGGAGAAATAATGAGAGTGAATCACAAGGGAATTTAATGGTGGATTCTACCAAACACATAGAGATCATAATCAACTTCTTTCTGGAATCAGCAGTAAGAGTCTTGATCATGTACACGCGAGCAAAAAAAGATCAATTTTCCCTTAAGGAGATCATTTTTTCTTAGATACTTACCCTTAATTCTTTTTTATCTTTTATTTAGGGTATTTTGAATTACAATTATGCTGATAACATTGAATTTCTATTGGAGATGCAAGAATTGGTAAATAAAGGCATATTTGTTATGGTTGTTAAAAATATCAAGTAGTGGAATTCAAACTTCTTTGAGGAAAATCTTGTGTTTCTATTTCAACTAAAGAAAATATTGAGATGTTCTCATTGATTATAATTTTTAGTATATTTGATATAAAAGGATGGTCAATTATTTCTATGTTCGCAATCATGATTATTTTAGACTACTAGATATGATATACAGGTTGAGTTTCTTAAACTTGTAAGAGACAGGGATTATACAGGAACTCTTAGAGTTTTACAATCTGGCATGGGTCCTTTTTCTTAAAGATATTCAAAAATTTTGAAACCTTTCAAAGAGATAATACTGACATTGACAAAGCTAGATTATAGTGCATCAATAAATTAGTGCATTTTGTTAATTTTTCTTGCAACTTCGCTTCAAGTATGATCTAGAATTTTAATGACACAACTATTAGTGATGTTATGACATGAAGGACTTGCTATTTTTGTGCATCATTTTCTTATTAATAAACTTGTGCTATATCAGAAATGCTATCATAGTACATCATGATTATTTTATCTCTAGCTTAACAATTTGTCTTATTTTATCACCACATATTTCATCTCTAATAGTGGACCCTATTTTTCAATCCATGTCATTTCTTAGATTACATACCATCTTATATCTATGTTGTATATTTATATTTGATGTCTTCATTGCTGTGTAGAATCTTTACTCCTCTTCCACGTGAATGTGGCAAGCAGATTCCATTCATCCATATCTAATGCACCACATATTGCCTTCAACATAAGACTCATTTCACACATGGAGATATTTCTCTATCATAATCATCTTTACCATAATCTTCATGTTGCAGATGTGCTTTAAACTCCATGACATTAAAGACTTCTTTTACTACAAAATTTTAGTAGAATATAATCATATCTTTCTGACATGCCCTGTGTAGGGCCATGTCCCTACATGGCTTCACCCACATAGCAGCTTATATATACTATCAAGGTTGCTGCCAATTGGAAAATGCAGAAAACAATATTAAAAGTGATTTCAAGAAGATACTTACAGTTCTAGCAATCAAACTATATATTCAAAACCTGCAAGAAAAAATGATTAATCACATCATCAAGAATATACAAGTTAGTGGATCCATCGCATTAAGGGTATTCATATAATTTAAGAAGGTATTAAATTTGATCCTAATTTCCTTAAAAAATTCAAGCCAGGGACAACACACATTGGTAATAGAGGAAACTATTCATTAAGCATCTTTCCACATTTCTATATTTTCTACTAACATTATGAACACCCACACAATGCATAAAGAAGCAGGCATTGTATTAGATTTACACATATAATATGAGATCAAGTCTTGTAAATATCTTGGTTGGTACAACTACAAATTTCTTATTGGCTTTATACTAGTACCCAAGACTAACATTGATGACATTAGTAGAATTTCAAGTTTTTCTCTTGTATTCCTATTAATTGTACTTGATTGTCGAATATGTTAAAGAAGAAACAAATGCTAGTTAATTTATAGACTGTAACTAATCTAAATTGCTTGATGTATTTTTCAAATGTTGAGATGCATATACTAAGAATTTTTTGTTGCTGCAGGCCAAGCCATAGCTGACAGACAAGTCAAAGCTTCCAACTATTGTGGATCTTGTGATTAAAGAGTTTCTAAACTTGAAATATCTTCAGCAAGTAAGTTGCATGCAAAATATTTCTTTTGAAGGGAATTGACATTATTTTTAAAAATACATTCAATTTATACAATTTTACTCATGTTTTGGTGGATAAAAACTTAGCATTCTTCCACATTTCTTGCCCATTTTATTGCATATCTGAAATAAGACATAATCTTGCCATTTTCCAATAGCTAAATGTCTTTAACTGTGATTGGAATTTGGCATAAAATATATTTTTAAGGTTAGCTTGCCAGCTAGTTCTAGCTGATCGCCATTTGAAAATTAGAGGTGCTAATCCTTTCATTGAAGATAAAATTTATAGTGCACTACATATCATCACACTTACCCAAAAAAGTTGAGCCAATCATTTGATTATCTAGATTGAAAGTCATTGTCCACTTCATAATCTTAGCAAGAAGAACACCATAAGTGCTTGTGAACCAAGTATTTATGATGAAGCAAGAAGGAAAGAAAAATGAAAAAATGTGTTGAGTCGAGAGATAGACATCAAAAAGAAAGCCATTGATTATAAAAAGTATTAAGATCAAGTTTAAAAATAATGTTTTAATTGACAAGCACAAAGCAAGATTAGTAGCTAAAGAGCAACAAATTTTCCTTGTACATCTGTGCACTATCTCCATGATTCCATGTTTGCACATGATCGATGATTACCAAATAGTGCCAACATACTATGTGGAAAGGCCCTTTCTAGATCATATTTCAATGCAACAATTTATCAAATGATGGCACTTTGAGGGGACAATGATCATCTTCAACCATGTGACTTTGGCTCATTGCTTCAAATTTCTTAGAGGATATAGAAACTTATTGACTATAAACAACAGGTATGTTCTTAGAAAAAAAACCCCTACTCATTGTAAACAATAGGTATGGACTTAATACATATTTCATGAGTTGTGGTTCATAAAAACCCATACTCATCAGCTTGAATTGTTTGTTTAATACCCAATGCATTGAGATGATGCTTACAATTTGAATTCATAAAACCCATTTCTCATCAACTTAAATTGTTTGTTTAGTACCCATTGCATTGACGTGACACTTACAAGGTTGAAGTATTGCAACTTCTTAGAAGTCTGCCTACTCAATTCCATGATGATCCAACTTTCCTTGATCCTTGGGAGAATGATGCAGGAGCATCAAGGTCAAGGTTGAGGGCATGAGAAGACATTAAGGTCTCAAGATAACCAACATGACCATGTTAGAATAGTTGATGTAATAAGACCCTGTGCAGGTCCTTTTTGATATGTTTGTAATCATTTTAGTTGCATTTGAAAACATTAATCACAACATGTCCAATTTATTTGTAGGTATATTTTCCTATGAAGAAAGACCATGCCTGACAATATGAATCCAGAAGAAAATAATGAGACAATGGCTGCATTGTGGGCTCAGTTCAGAAGAAAACCTAATAAATGTTATTGTCCTTGCAAAAAGTGTAAGGGTTTAAAGAATTGAAGAATTCTAATCACAACAGCCTAGAGTCATTGTAGGCAATATGGTCATGTTGAAGAGGGCCACGATTTTTGTCCATTGTTGAATGGGGATTTCCTACTAGAGGAATATGGAGGTGTGAATATACAAGCTAAGGATAACACTCCCATGGAGGAAGATGATAATGTGCCAAAGGACATGATTGAAGAAGATGGTATTGGGGCAAGTGATGTAGAGGCTCACAATGATGGTACTAGCGAATTTGATAATAATGATGAAGATGGTCTTGATATACCTTTAATTGAGAAGGCACATGAGCCCTTATACCCAGGCTCCCAAACAACTCTACTATCAGCTATAGTGTTGTTGGTGAACTTAAAGGTTATGAATAGTATATCCAATATAGCAATGTCACGTATGCTAAGGTATGTCAATTTTTTCATCTTCAATGTTAGCATAAAATTACTATTCATTATATTAACAATGCATATTTGTTGTTGTAGGTTGATTAGTGAATTTTTATTACCACCATCAAACATTATGGATTAGATTGGAATGAAGTATCAGATAATACATGCATGTCCCAATGATCACATTCTATATCATAAACAATATGAATTTGCAACAGAATGTCCTAATTGTCATGTTAGTAGATATCAGTTAGATCAAATAACAAAAAAAGTTCCTCACAAGGTTCTTCGCTACATTCCCATTATTCTACATCTTGAACGGTTATTTAGGTGCACTAGCTTAGCACAATTTATGGATTACAATGCATGCAATAGAAGTCAGGATGACATTATGCAAATTCCTGTCAATGTTTCAGCATTTAAAGAGATAGAAAAAACATGATCACACTTTAAAGAAGAACCTCATAATTTGAAACTTTCATTGGTGGCAGATGGTGTCAATCCATATGGAGATATGAGATCTGTTTACTTAGTATGGCCTATTTTTGTTATTAACAATAACATTCCTCCTTGGATGTTCATAAAGAGGGAGCACATAATGTTGCCAATGATTGTGCCAAGTATTTTTTTATTTTATAGTTATCTAAATTAATTTATAAATAGTGCATGAAAATGGTTAAAATAATTACATAATGTTTATGTTCATTCAATTGCTAGGTAAATACCAAGTTAAAGATATGAAGGTGTATATTGAGCCCCTAATTGACAAGTTGTTGAAGTTATGGAATGGCATCACTATGTATGACATCTCTAGACTGATAGGACATCAACAATTTCAATTCCATGCAATGCTTGTATGGACAATACATGATGCCCCTGGGCTAACTCATTTTTGCAGTATTTTATATTGTTAAGATCACATATTTTTTTTCTATTATAGTGCTTACACATTACTATCGAATGCTTAAGTTGTGCATGATAATTGTACATGATCCAATTATACATGATCTTTTAGGTCTTTAGACAAAGGGAAAATTTGCATGTGTAGTTTGTGGTCCGAAGATGAAATGCTGTTATTCAAGAAGTTTAGGAAAGTAGGTGTTTGATGAGTTTAGACACTTTCTCCACAATAATCATAGGTATCGAATTGACAAAACCATCTTTTCAATGGGAAATAAGAGACATCATCTAGGCCATGAAGAATGATACCTCATTTATAAAAGTTGGAATACGATCGACTAAATTGTTGAGGTAATGTCCAATTTGTCATCCGAAGTTTACAATTTGTATTTCAATATAGTCTTATATTTACTAATGTTGTAACTAATGCTCACAAAGGTCATCAAGGCATCAATGACCAAATTCCTAGAGGAATGAAAAGTTATCCTGCTCAATTTAGTGGATTAGCATACTACAAGGATCTCCCAATCGTGCATTTGTTTGATGCTATGCATATTGGAAAAAATATAACAGACACACTATGGAAAATGTTGGATAGAAGCCATGCTAGAGAACAAATTGCTAAAATTTGTATTGACATTCATGAATCTAATCATGCACTAAAAGGTTTCATTGAATCAAATAGGAATGGAGATCGCATAAATACAAGTGCCCTTCCTTGGTTATTAACAAAGCAATAAAGTGATGCATTAAAAAAAGTTATCAAAAAAAAAACAAAATTTCCAATAGGATTTTGCTGCAAATATAAGCACTCTTCTATCAAAGAAAGGTGATTTTGGGCTAGGGTTGAAGACACATGATTGGCATACCATCTTCAAGGTAAGTCATGTTTTCTATTTACAGTATATTTGTAAGATTGAATGTAGTAATAGTTGCATTATTTAATAATATACTGAAATGATCATTTTTTAATGATTGCAGTTTGTCCTACCTCTATCCCTTCCACAACAGTTTGACAACAATATTAAACAAGCTATATATGATATTGGAAAATACATGAGGTTAGAAGAGTTTTTTTTCTTAGATTTGTAGCTTTTTATCTGAAATCTATTGTATAATTTTATTTGAAATCTCCTTTATGTGTTTTTGCGTGTTGAATCTCATTTAGGTGTTTATCATCTAAAGAAATTGATAAAAAAGATATAAAATATTGGAAGAGAAAAATTCCACAACTTATGTGTGAAATGCAAAAGTGTTTACCTCTAACATTTTTCAATGCTCAAGAACACTACCTCATACATCAAGTTGAGGAGATTGAATTGTGTGGACCTGTACAAGCTAGATCAATGTGGATGGTTGAGAGGCATTTGACATTTATGAAGGGCTTGGTTCAACAAAGAGCATGTCCCGAGGGCTCTATGATAGAGGGATATATGATATACTAGACCATGGTGTATATCAGTGAATATCTTCCAAAGTTTGCAGTAGGTATCCATCTAGATCGCATTTGGGATCCCAACTGTAATGAAAAATTCAAAGGGGAGTACCTGATGGGGAAAGGTAGATTAAGGAGGGTGAGAGGTAATCATAAGTTCTTTTTGTAATTTATCAATTCTTATCCATCATCAATATATATAAGTTTTTTCTAACTAGTTTAATTGTCTTCTTTATAGTTGGTCATGAGTGGGATGCACTACACTTGTATATTGCAAACAATCTTGATTGGATGATAGTGTGGATTGAACAGTCTCAAGAAAATGGTTGCTCATTAACATGGGATGTTGTTGCATCATTTTTTAAAGAAGCTCATCATAATGGAGATCCTAATGTTATGCCAATGGTACTTGATCTAATATATGGCTTAAGAGATACAAAGGTATGCATAAGATTACTAATCATGAGACATAAGTTTAATATCAACTCATAGATCAATGAGAAGATTCTTGACATGTTTGAATAATTGCAGGTCAAACACCACAAAGCTATGTACTACCATGGCTATAAATTCCACACAAAAAAGTTAGATGAAACGAAGAAAACTTGTGATTCCAGGATAAGTGTTGTCTTCGTGGTCATGAATATTTCATCTAGAACTGACATACATCCTCAACAATCTAAAAATTGATACTATGGCATTTTGGATGATATACTTGAGTGCAACTTTAATTCATTCAAAATAGTTCTATTTGTAATCAAATGAATTAGGTTATGACTGAATTGAAATGATCCCGATAGGACTATTATTGAACATGACAGTGGATTTACTATGATTAATACAATGTCATTTGAGCGAGTCAGAGATGAGCCCTATGTTCTTCCAAGTCAATGCAAGCAAGTGTTTTACTTTGGTGTTCCAGACAAACTAGGTTGGTCATTTGTTTTTAGACTTGACCCAAGAGGAAGGCCAGTAAAGTATAATGTGATCAAAGAAGAAGATATTGAAGAAGCACAAGAGGAAGGAAATGATAATCAGGAACGACAGTTACCCAGTGATGAAGAAGAAGAAGATGGTGATGATTTTGGTCATGCTAACAATAATGGTGATAATGATGATGATGATGCTGATGACGATCATGATCATGGTGATGAAGATGGTGATGATCATGGCGATGATGGTCATGATGATGATAGTGATCAAGAGGATGATGATGGTGATGAAGATGGTGGTGGTGATGACAATGATCAATCAAATCTTCAAGTACGATCAATGTCAACTATGATGGGTTCTTGTATGACCAAATATTTCTTTCCAAACCATATGTGCACATATAAACATTAAGTAGAACATGTCAAATATTTTTTTAGATATAAACATTAGTTACACTAAATTTTTAACTTAAGACAAATGATTTACATATACAATCTACTTTATTATTAATATTTTTTTTGGTAAGTCTATTACTTTAATTTCGCTGCTGATTTCTAAGACTTACTAATTTTTTTCACAAGGCGATATGGATGCACCATGTTAGACACCTTCAGTAGAGGTAAATATTAATTATTGTAAATTTTAATGTTAATATAGAAACAAATATCCTATTATTATGTTCTTTTCTTTATGGTTTTGGAGTTATTTTGATGAAAGTATATGAATATTTGATGTCACAAATGATACGAAAAAGCTACAACGATCGCTGATCAAATGCAATTTGAAATACGGGCATCATATCTACATGACATTGGCCTTAGTATTGACCCTCTATTCATCACCCAAAAAATTACACAAAGATACACTGATGAGCTTGTTCAAATTATCATCAAGGGTGATAAAAGTGAGGAGAAAGAGGCATTGAGAATAGAATTGGACCATAGAATCCAATCTTTGAAAGTAAATAGTAATTCAACTAAAGTAGTAATAGAAGTTCAATAGATATTAATATTTTATAGTATCTTATGGATCATGATCTCTAATTTTATGTGTTCTTGTATAGACATATGTGCCAGTTACGACATTACATGCTGAACATGGTCAGGGTTGTTTCACAGTACCTTCGTGCAAGTAACACTTTGTTTGTTTTGATCAACATTATAAAACTTACCTTTTTTTTTGTCAACATTTCTCACTAGTATCCCTTTTGATCTTTATCCATTGAAAATGTATTTACTAACAATATTATGTTCTTCAGCTCATGATGAAGTGCAGACTCCTCCTTCAGTTGGCGGTCCATTATTGTTTGTTGCATTGTCGGCAACAAGGACCATGCAAACATCATCGTCTATGCCTAGTAGAACTGGTAAAACCTTATTTTGCTATATTTTGTAATGTCTTTCTACAAGTTGATGAACAATGAAGTAGCATATTAGTGCTTAAATGATGTCTACAGAAGTTGGCATACCCACAAACACATGCATACACGCACCACACATACATACATATATATATATATATATATAGATATATATATATATATATATATATATATATATATATATATATAGCCACACATAGAGAGACATGGACATAGGCAGGGAGGTAGACCAATAAAGAGCAGTACTACTAAAGCTGATCCATTTCCTGAAGTAGTTCGTGTGATTAGTACTGGTTCATATGAAGGGACATTATTTCTGAATAAGAAAACTATATTTCCATTAAGAGAATGAAAGCTTCCAGGTTCTTTAAAATTGATATTATTTAAAGTGTAAATTTAGTTTACTTTTACATTACTCATTTTGGACTGATAAATCCTTTATGTTTTTGTAGGTAATAATCCTTCTTTTGAACATCCTTTTCATATGACATTAAGACTGTTTGGACCCACCATACGTAAAAGTTACATAGTTTCATATCATTGCTACATAATTTTTCTTTTCTTCTATTTATTGTAATATATTAAAGTTATTGATCTAACAATCTATTTGTTTTTAAAAAGGTGGAATTTACAAGTTGGGGAATTAAAAAAATAAGCTAATTGCATCCATTGAGGAGAAATTTGGGAAAAACATTTTTGACACTGGCCTACTTCTGAAAAGAGCAGCAAAGCATATAAAGACTATGAGGGATCAATATAGAAGGGGTCTTAAGGATAACCCAAAGTACGACCGTCCTCCTATGATTCCACCAATGGAGTGGAATGAAATAATAGAAGATGCAAAGGAGAAAAGACTATGTGAAGATAGAGATAATGAAATAGCATAGGGAAAAAAGAGGTATGTCATTATTGTATTAAGTACATTGTAATCATGCACTAATTATTGATATTTGTAAATATATAATCTAAGATGTTTCAAATTGTTCATAGATTGCAGGACACATCCGTGGCTACAAAAGTGAGAATAGAAAAGGTTGGCCAACACAAACTTGGCTCTGGTGGTTATATGAATCTGTAGTCTCGACTTCTAAGTAGAGCAATGAATTTTGTTTTTTTTTTTAAATATAATGTTGCAAACAATTTTTTTTAATGAAACCATACATGGAAAACTGACGTTATCAAGCAAAAAACACAGGGCACAGATTTCAATGTGGAGGTAACAGATGAAGATAGAAAAATTGCCTTGAAGGAAGGCTATAAAGTTGTGGTTGCACGCCTACGTGAAGAATTTGTAAGCCTTGCCCAAGAATCTAGGGCACCAAATGATATCTCACAGGTAAATTGATTAGATAAAAATTAAATGAAATTAAATAGTTGAGAAGATTCTTTTTTGGTATTAGTTTTAAATGTAAATTGACTAAATAACAATGTGCATAACATTTTACTACAACCTTCATATCCTACCATAGAACCTGTTCCTGACAAAGGCCATGATGTGCATTATAGTGGTGGAGGTATTAATTTGCTATTGGAAATTAATTATGCAATTATGAATACAATTTAACATCTTCAATTGGAATTTGACGAGTATATTTTTTTGAATATTTTAGAGCATGTTGAACATCATGCTAAAGGATTGGACCATGTTCCAAGTGTTCAACATGTTGAGATGGTGACAAATCAAAATGTTAATGTACATGATGTGGAATTTTCAGGTAAGAAAAATGCATTTTATGTTGTACTCATACTTAATTACAAACTTGTAATAGTTAGAAAAAGAAAAAGAGTATGCCAATTTATCGCATTCACTTGTTCTTACAACAGAGCCCCCTATAGTGCAGCAACCTCCTGCTCCTCCAAAGAGTAGGAGCCATCGTAATTTGACATTAAACATGCCAGAAGAGGAGGAGAATGAAGCAGATATGGATGTCCCTATGAGCGCTTTTCTTAAGAGAGCTCAGAAAAACAAAAAAAAGAAATGATGTTTTAAAAATCTTCTTTGATAAACCTTGTTGGATAATGAAAGAACTTTGTTTTAAGTAATTATGTATGAATGATGCATATTAATACAAATTTTTATTTTATGTTAATGAATATTGTTATGTGTTAATGAAGTTTTGATTAGTATTGTGTATTAATGAATGTTATGTGATTGTATTGATTGAATGTTATAGTTCATAAATGGATGAATGAATGAATGAATGAAGTATGCAATTAGATTATAATGGGTACTTTAGATTGATGTTAGGGGGAGGGGGGTGAGGCTAGATGAGCTTCCACCTACACATGGTTGGCCTTGTTAAGTAGAGAATATTATAGTATTCCCTAAACCAAGTGAAGCTCAAATTTGTTAAGTCTTCAAACACACATCCCAATTCTCTTTAACGAGACTAAAGTTTTTTTTCTTGTAATAGTCTCATTGTAGTCATCTTTTGGTTCCTTGAACATATAGTTCTTGCTTGGTTTAAATCCCAATTATTAGATATTTGTCCACATTGGAGTTAGTTTGGCATAGAAACTTGCATATTTTATTATATATATTTAGTCAACTAAAAGCAATGTAGAAAGCATTCACATAGTTGATGTCTAACAAAAGAAGACAAGATGCATATACTATTTAGCATGAAAATCCTTGTAGGTGAATTGTGTGTGTATGTACACACACACACACACATATATGTATGTATGTATATAACTTCAAACAAATTTGTAGGCTGAATTAACAAGAGACACCAACCTCAAATCCTACAATGCAGAAGGAATTGACCTTTGAAATGCAAAGTGTTTATCATGTAGGTAGATTTGCCTTAGATCTCCTTCAAGGTCTTCAACAAATCTTCCTTGTACTTATGAATAATCCACTAAGATTTGAAATAGTGTTTTTCAATAAATGCTTTAAACTTGGAATATACCTTCATAAAAATTCTACCTTAGATCTGCTCGTCATATTCAAAATAAGCCTTCACATGTCTGTTCACTTAGGTCTGATTTAGGTCTTCCACAAATTTGGCTTATAATTATGCTCTTGAATCAATTAAAATCTTCTTTGTATTCAAATGATAGTTAATGAATTGATTGATACAAATTTCCTCATACTTGAATCCAAGTGTCATTATCATTGTCAAACATAACATAGACATAAAATTATTTTGGTTATTTGCTTGTTATACAAGTTAGTCTTATCTTTTTGGTTCTCACAAGTCATGCACTTATGCATCTTTGGGATATCTACAAGCTATTAGAGATGTTTGGATGGTTCATGTCCTTATTTTTTTTGTGTCATTTGTAGGGTTTTTGCCATGAAGTCTAAGGACAGACATGTTGGATGTTTGTGATAGACATGTCCACCTATAAGAAAAGTATCAAATGTAGGAAAAATGCAAAGAAAAAGAAATGTTCATGACTACCACTACACATATCCCAATCCTTAATATCCATATGCTTAGATGGATTGGCTAACATTCCTAGTATTTTATATGTTTAGAACTCCGTCTTAGAAGCTTCAAAATTATATGGGCTTTGTTCAATCCTCTAATAATTTAGAGATATAAATGCTTCTTTTTCTATTTTTAAGTCCAATCCCTCTTATTACAGTCTTTGTTGTTAATCCCTCTCTATACAATTTTTGTTAAACCCTCACAGGTAGCTTCAGGACCTCCTTATTACTGTCTTTAAAAACTATTATTATGTGCAGGATAGAATTTATGGGAAACATGGAATTAGTGCACAATTATGTATTATATTAAATCCTCTTTTCACAAACAACATCCAAATTTACAAGTAATTAAATAGTTATGGTCCATATAAATTTTGATACAAGATATAATATTCATATGTGGAAACTTAGAAATAAAGTGGATTCAGTAGGTTTGTGCTTTTTGGCAAATTACATGTAGCAATCCACTAGCTCTCTTTGCATTATCCTATTTGCCCTTATGGGTAAGTATTATATGGTGAAGTATTGTAGGCATTATTACATCATCAATTGGAAAAATCTGTAGAAACACATGGTGATATTCATGAAATATTATCTTTGTTCAGAGTCTTCTTACAATGTCATGTTCATTGGCAGTAGGTAAGAAGATATCACACACAAAGAGTTATCGGTTAAGAAGAGGAGTTTTTTTATCTGAAGCCTTTGAAGTTAACATCACCATTCTCAAGAGCAAAACCAGATCTTGGGTATGTTCTCTTCTTCTTTCTCTATAAACACTTTTTTATTAGGGAAGCACTAATTTTAGTCTCTTTTCCTTTCTCATTATGCATGATAATGAATTCGTTACCTCTTTGAGCTTCTTGAAGACCTTTTGGGAAATGTCACTCCCATGAGAATTTTAACTTTGTAATCATATTAGTTATGGGAGTTTTTGGTTGAGAGTAAAATCCTAACAAACCTCCTACATTAACTATTAACTATTGTTACAATGATCATGAAGTTTGACAAAGGGTTTGGGGGTATACACGATAAATTTGAGGCATTCCTAAATTATTTGATTCCCAAAAATGAAGAGAGGCACATCTATGCTGATCTATTTGTAATCAAGCATATGGAAGGTTTGGTAAGTGAAATGAACTAGAAGGATATATACTTAGCTATACAAAAGAATGTAATCACAAATGCAGATGATACAGTGGAATGTCTTAGGGTGGATCCAAATAAGCTTGATGTGCTTAAATATTGTTTGGGTCATGCTAGGGAATCAAATATGTTGAACGAGTTGAAGTTAAGAATTTTTCTGGGAGAACATGGCAACCTTTTAGCTCTTGTTGATTCTTTGGATGGATGCCATAGTGAATTAGTAAATGTAAAGGTGTTGCACCTTTTCGTCAACTTTTTGACTGACGATCCTAGTTATTTCAACATAAAGAAAGATTTGCAATGAAAATTTTTATTGATGGATTTTCCTACTTTGGCTGGATGGTTGGAGAAAAGGTTGTTAGGATATACCATTATATCATCATCAGGTATTGCATCAACACATGAAATTGCCAATTCAGTAAGGGAATCAGCAATTTCTTTCATAAATGCTATTTTGTTACCATCATCTCATTTAAAATCTAGAGAGCTTCTTGATCATTTTCTAGATGCAATGCTTATCAGTCTAGAGAAAGCATTTGTGTCATTTGATATTTTGAGTGTGAAAGCCTACTTCAATTTCTTAGTTCAACTAGCAAATGGTGAGGCTACCATAAAGCATGTTGTCAAGGGTGCAATTAATATAATGGTCAAGCTATCTGCTTGCAAAATTCAACTTGAAGGATTGAAGTTTTTTTTTGGCTTCCTAATATTTGTGTTGGTTGCATGTGGTGCTAACAAACATGTTTTGGAAAAGTCCATAGAAAAACCATGGTCAAATACTAGTTGTAGCAGTGGATCTACTATCTATAAGTTGAATTCAAATGTTACTAAAAAGAAAACAAATGCACTAGTTAATCGAATCAATTAGGGAGCTCAATCTGCCACAATGGAGTGTGATGCCACACCAGAAGATGAAGATGAAGATGATGGTACATCAGATGGTGAACTGGCTAGTATGGACAAAGAAGATGATGATGATAGTAATAGTGAATACTCACATGCTCTACTGTTGCAGCTACTATTGCATTACTAAAAGGGCTTCTATTTGCTCCTTATGAGGTAGTTTAGACATCCTACAGGTTTTTTCATTGATATTCAAATATGCTTAGTTGGTATTTTCTTTAGGGAAAACTGACTCTTTTGGGATAATTGCATTCACAAATGCCTAAAATTCTTTATTTTTTGTTCTCTTCCAGCTTGGCCATGTCTTCCAGGTTGCTTCAGGTTCCCTTCCTAAAGAAAAAAATGTTGGCAACAGATGATGTCATAGAGAATAACAGATCTTTTCTAGTTCCTTTAGACACAAGTGTTGCCACTGGAGGAAGTGGCCAGGGGATTATTGAAGAAGATACCAATACTTCATCTGTTCAGTATTGCTATGATGGTTGCTCAACTATTCCCATTCTTAGGTAGCATTGGCATTGTAATGTTTGTCCAGATTTTTATATATGTGAAGCCTGTTATGAGGTGATGGATTCAGATAGCCTTCCATAGCCTCACTCGAGAGATCATCCAATGTCCACTATTCCAATTGAAGTTGATTCAGTTGTAGCTGATTGGAGTGAGATCCAGTTTTCCATGGATGAAATGAGTGAGGAAAGTTTATTGCAAGTGGCAACTGAAATCAATTTACACAATTCACCTCCATTGGATCCCCCAATGGAAACAAATGAAACCAGAGATTTTCTTGTTACTGCAAATGATACAAAAGTAGTTCACAAGGCTTGAAATGTGACAAAACTAAAGTTTCAAATGTCTACTTATTCATGCATCATAGTGAAAACTTAAGTAGGTAATCTGCCAAAAATGCAAAACGGTAAGTAATTAAATATAGTAGAGATTTTTAGAAGTAAAAATTATCATTTTGAATTGATAAAGACTCTTTATAATTCTATAATTAAGATTATTTAAATAATTTGAATAGCTAAACTCTGAACTATAAATTTTAAAAATACAATTAAAATAGTTGCTCAAAATTGTTGTAAAAGAAGTTGAATGAAATTATTAATATCAAGTTGTCAAAATTGGAGACTTCCCACATGCTAGCTTCTATGCACAATTCTGAAAACTCAAGCCTATTAATGACCAAACACATTCCAAATTTTCCTTGTATTATCAATAGATGGGTTTATCATAACCAAAATCCTATCTTTACCTTACTGTCAAATCTAGACAATGACACTATGCATAAATCTTTGTTGCAAAACTTTACTTTGCACATTCTGATATATTAAAATTCAATAGCAACTTTATAAACTTACCATGGAGATTCCTATACTTCTTCAATTTCATTCCCTATTCATTCTTGGAGGACCTTCACGACAACTTCTATATTGGGGAGAAACTCAACATGTAGAAAATTTAAGGCAATTAAAAATAACTCATTCCTCTTGTACTTTGGCAAATAGTTTGTCATCGAGCTCCTGCATCCCATTCAAAGATACATCAATCTACATGCTCAAAAAAAAATATTTTTCATCAAACCCTCAAACAATGTCTTTCAGTTCCTTGTAGAAAGATCTAACCATTATCCATTTGGTCAATTTGCACAAACTCAACACTAATGATATCTAGCCCCAAAACTTGGATTATCTTTTCCAATATTGAAATCTAAGGCAATTAGTTATCTTGACCCTTGATTGAACTTTGGAGTACAATCTCCTTCAACATGAATTTTTGTTTGTAATGACACTATGATTCGACTACATTTAACTATGTATTTTTGATCTTGAAATGAGATGAACATGATTGTGTAGATGACTTGATTATTTATAAATTTGCTAGATTTGATACACACTCTTTGTTGGATTGCAGGAGGAGGCAAAACAATTTTGAGTAATCTAAGATTGGTCCAATGGAAAGTCAATTGAAGAAAGAAAAATAAACTAGAATTCCTTGTGCCATGGTGGGATCTACGGCTCGGACTCTTAGATAATCAATTTTTGTTGATTTTCCTATCAAAAAATTCAGATTTCAGGTAGAGAATCTATAATCTCAAACATAAATTTGAGTGTTATAAAAAATAATTGTACTATGTACTATGATAAAGAATGTATTCATGACACTCAATTGCTTAAGCTCGGTGGGGTTGGCTATATACTAGTTGAAACATTTAGTTGTATTGCATATAAATCTTAGTCTGTAAATTTAAAACAATAGATATATATTTGAATAAATTAAGTTTGCATCAGTACTGTAGAAGGAATTTGCATTAGTACTGCATCTGAGTAATTTCAAACAATCCCTATTCTTTCCTGAATTCTTTGGCTTGAAACTTACTGTGGGTAGCATTTATTAGAGATTATCGTTGCAATGTATCATGGTCATGATTGGTAGACTCTTATAAAGCTTTTGAATTCACCTCTATAATATCTTGTACATTGCAATTCCCTTTGATTCATAAATTTTGAATAATGACTTCCCAATTTGATAATGATTCTTCGTCGTCTTTTTTTTCGGTCCCTTTTCCTTATAAGTGCTTCAAGTCTATAATAACAATGTTCTACATCTTGAAAACTTCTTATGATCATATCTAGAGAAATAGCTAATAGCTATGTGTTTTCACATCTTGTTGTTGCTTCATAGTAGAGCATATGATGCATTGTGCCAAGTAAATTCATCTACATTCTGTACCTTTTTTGTTTCTCCCTTGTAGCTATTCATAGCAAACCAAGTCTTCACAGCACCATGATTGACATCATTGGTGTGTATGGAAGACAAGCTACTGCTGATATTCAACATTCTCAATTATTGAAGTCACCACCATAGAATCATCACTGCACCAAGATTAGATTCTAATTTTTCCTCTTTATATTTAATTTAAAATATAGATTAAAATAAATTGCTCTTTTTATATTTGATTCTCTTTATATTTAGGTAACCATGTGAAACTAGAGGGAGAGGAAAAATGCCATTGTGAACATTAAAATGAACTTTTTCCATTATGTTGGTTGAAAAAAAAATACCTTTATAATTACAATTACTTTTTCCTTACTCCAAAACTTGATAGAACAAAACACCAATGATTCTCATAATTTATAATTATCATCCTCTTATCTAAGCAAGAATTATAAGATATCCATCATTACCTTGGTGATTGTCTTTGTCACAGATAGTACACCCAGGCTTTGGATTCCTCCAATTTTTTGGATTTTTTTACAAGAGAAAGTACCCATCGATGTACTACAGAGCATGAAGCTCAGGGCATATTAAAATAGATTGCCACAACACATTGACCATAGTCTTATCAGATGCTTCATTACTAATTATTATAGGGGCCATATCATCCTCAAAACTCATTTTGGTCCTCTTCACATTGTCCTCATGAATTGTAACAAACCCCTCACTCACAAGGTTTCCAATTGCATTACGAATCTGAAATTGAACAACATAACTCATAATGTATTCATTTCCCCCAAGAAAATGAAGCTAGAAATAGCTTGAAATTTACCCACAACAAAGAATTACTTACATCTTTCAAGATGACTTCCTTGGATCCCTATTTGTGCATTTCCTCCAACTGTGATTGCATTCATTCATATCTGGTTAGGTGCCATACCAACAATTTTCTCAACACTATTTAGGGCAGTATAAAGAATGTTACCTTGGTAATACGGGTTGATGGTCCCCCTGCCTACATCCTTTCCATAATGAGAATCCTCAGTGATGAAATAAGATTGGCTCGTCTCATTCTTTCACTGGCTGAGACTCCCATGTTTATGAGATCCATGTCAATGGTCCCTATAACCATGACACTCAAATGCATTTAGTGGCTTCCAATTAACAAAGTTCTTTTAGAGTTGACTAACTTTGTGATGATAATGCATTCAATATACAACTAAATGAACTGACAATCCTCATTGCAAAAGATGCACAATGGTTACCAATTGAATGATCGGTGGCAGATTGTTGAAGTGCAACTTCAAGAAGTCAAAATGATTCTGCCACATCACACCTTTCAACCTACAGAATTGGAATGTAAGATATATTTTTATTGCCTCAATCTGGCTTTAAAATATTCAGGAATGTAACCCACTTTTGTCTACATAGGATTTTCTTACCCACTCAAAGAATCTGATGCAGGCAAGGGTTTCACTTATTCTTATTAAGCTTTCAATTTGGCATGGAGTCATTGTGATAACCTATACAATTCATTCAGGAGAACAAGTTAACATAACATGAGAATTGCCCTGCATCTAGATGCATTCTTTAGTAGAAGTATGAGATATACTATTACTTTTTTCATGTGTGTAACTTGTAAGCATACTATACAAAAATTGAATTTGAGAATATATTGAGCTAACCTTCTTGCTACTGCCAGGGAAGTTTCCCTTCCTATGCATTTCAACATAACCATGAATCAGATCTTTTGCTGCCTCATCAAATATCTTAGGATGTATATTTTGTCTTGCATAAGTGATATACGAAGTGAGAGTTGGGAGGTTGAATGCATCCAATGTTTGGTCCTAGAATCATAATGTAGTTCACATCAAAAATATCAAGTTATTGGACCCCCCATTAATTACTACATAGTATTGACCAAATAAGAACTTACCTCTGGCTCGTCATAATGTAATGCAAAAAGATGCCTTGCAAGGCGCATGTCTATTTGTTCATCAGCTTTATCAAGCACTAGGTGTAGACACCTAAAAATTCCTTAAGAAAATAAAATATTTTTATTTTCTGAAAAAAGTCCCTGATGACATCATCATTTATTAATTATTTAATTAATTAATTAATTAATTAACTTTATATTTCATTAAATCCCTTTAACTTAATTAAAAATATTTAATTATCCCAAAATGGTTTAAATCTTATTTAAACATTATTTTTTTATTTATTAATTATTTAATTAATAAATTGACAAAAAATCCCAAAATAAATAAATAATTTTTTTTTTGCCCAAAACTTGGCCAATTTCCTTAAGACCACTAACCTCTTCCAAAATCTTTTAGTCCTTCTTTAATTTCAATTAAAGGCTAATCCCATCATTTCCTATCCCTAATCCCAACTCAAAATATTTAATTAAGATTCAATATTAATCCTCATGTTTATTAAAAATGTTTTAATAAATATCTCCTCAACCCAAACTGTTGAAATAAATAAAACTTTATTTATTTTCTAAAAAACCTTTTTTATCCTCATCCTAGGAAGTTCTAGACTCTTCTAGAAAGTCTTCATCCTCATCCAAAGCCTAGACTCTTCTAGAAGATGTCAATCCTTATCTTTAATCCTAATCCTAATCCCCTCTTAACCTTGTCACATTCCCTAAACATGGGTTAAGACTTGCTAACCCAAGCCAAAGTTAACAAATATCTCCTCCTTCACCCACCCTCATTTATTGCCATCCACTTGCCTATCCCTAAGCTAATCCTAAACCATCCTAATCCATCCTCTAATCATTTGCACAATCCTAAGCAAGCTTAAAACCTTCCTAATCCAACCCAAGTCGAAATTCCTCACCCTCCAACATAAATGACCCTCAAATATCTCTTACACTCTCCTTCAACGCTCTTACAAAGCACTTATGAAGGGTCTTTATGAAGATATTATCCCTTGAGCCTCCTTTGTTGACTCATCCTTGCCCTTTCCTCCATCCTCTCACCTTGTGACATGTGTCACTCCCTGATTGGCTGTAAGGAAGCACAATCCATGTGCTCTCCTCTCATTCAATCTGAGCCCTCCATAAGCTTTCTTCTTTCCTTCCATCTTAGCCCTCCATCCCTCAAGCTTCTTGCCTATAAATTGGATCCTTCCCCTTTGCAAAAACAACACAATCTAGAAAGTAAAGCCATAATGCCATTTTGGGAAGCCATTTTTTTACATCAAATCCATTCACCAAAATCTATCAAAAATTCTCCATTGAAGCCCATTTGAGCATTTGAGCATACATACATAATCAAGCCATCTAAGCTATTAGACACACCTCTACATCAAGTGATCATTCTCATTGAGAGAGCCTATCCATGGCTCATATTTTAATTTGAGGACTTCACTTTTTCTCTCATGAAGCTATGTTAAATTAGTATGAAAATGCTTTTTGATTATTTTAATTTAGAATTTTTAACATACTAAAGTAGCATATACATTTTGGCACACCCGGTGGGACCCTGCATGGGTCATCTTCATTAGCTTTTTTAGTCAAGTTTTGTATGTCATTTGCTAATTTTGGCTAATTTTGCTTGTTTTTGTGATTGGTAGGATTGTATAAATTGGTTTTGCAGGTCCACATGAGCATGAAGAAGACAAAGGAACTCATAGTCTATCTCATAGTGTTTATAGATTATTCAAGCTTATAGGTGGATGGAGCACTTGGAATTCTTCTTCCTTTTCTTGTCTATATTCTTGTTCTTCTTCTTGAGGGATCTTGGACTTTTTTTTTTTAAGGAAACAAAATCATACACACTTTTTTTTAAGTACTTAAAATGAACCCCAAAATCATACTTAAATCCATTAAAAACTAAAAATTTGCAAAAGAAAAAAAAATCTTTTAACAAGTGAAACTAAACCAATCCAATCATTTGCATCGTTGAAAAATCAAAGTTTTACATGCATTCATGCAAAGTTAGGAACACTTCATTTTTGGAAATTTAAAAAGAATTTCAAGTTTCCATTTCAAAAGGTTCAAAATCAACACTAAGTGCACACTAAAATCTAAATCAAACTCAAAGCATCAATCAACGATAAAATAAACCTCATTTGCAAATATTTTAAAGTTCTTTTAAAAATCTCATGAAAACTAAGAGTCCTTAATGGTTGCCAAAATTGTCCTAAAAGCTTTGTTATTTGTTCCAAACAAATGCCTTGTTGCAAAATCTTGAATGTTTCCTAGGTTTTTCATGCATCAAAACAATCTAGGAATATCATTTTTTTAGGCTTAAAACATGCAAACTAGAACACAAAATCTTGAATGAAAACCAAATTCCAAAGAGTCATTTTAACTTTTGAGTCCAAAACAATCTTGAATGATCTATGGTTAAAACAAAGCACTTCAAAGTTCTTAAAACAACACGCAAAATCTCAATCTTGACTGCTCAAAGAAAAAAACTTGAATGTTTAATCACTTGTCTTTGAATGCATGTTGCTAAAATCACTCTTGAGTGCCATGGATTAAAATCAAGTTTTTATTTTATTTTTATGAATGCATGATTAAAACAAAAAATCCAATCTTTAATGGCATAGATCAAATAATCATCTTTTGGGGCATAAAAAGAATTCACATTTAAGAAACTTTCTAAGTTATAAAAGCAAATAAAGATAGTTTGAGTGAATTTGTTGTTGGACTCACCCTCTTTAATCACTCATCATTCTAACCATTGGTTGCAATATCAATAGCATATATGGGGATGGGTCTACCTAAGAAGGTGTTAAGTGCTCCACAAGAATCAAATTCCACTCACTTGAGTTTTTATTGGTTTTTCTAAGATAGAAAATTTCTTGAATGCACATTAGTCTTGCTAACACTTCATTTGGGCATAAAAATTGAACAAATCTTAATGTGGAGGGCCTCTAAGCACGTGCTTGAAATTGAGCTTTACACACATCTTTGTTTTGGGCTTAAAACAATCTCACACTCAATCTTGAATGCCTTAAAGAAAATCAATTGATACTTGACATGGAGGACCTCCGGGCAGTGAGTTTACTTTTTGTTGACCCTAAATCTTCTTGGTGTATTCATTTTTTGATCACTTCTCTTTTGTTGGCACATTTTAAATTGGAATTGAACCTTTGCATCTTAAATCACCTATGTTTTCAAAAGGTCTAGATCAGAAAACTTAAAATGTTAGTTGGAAAAGAACTCTGTCTTTTAGCCCAAGATCATCCAAGTCTTCTCTCCCCTTGTCAAATTTTGAGGCCATCTTGGGTGCATAAGATTAGGATCCAAAATCTTGTCTTAGCTTTTAGGAGGCCTGCTTGGGGATTTCATCACCCCTTGGGATGACCTCAACTCCAGCATTCTGACAGAGTATAAAGATCGGGAGGTGAACCCAAAGACACCTCTCTTGGGATCAAAAATTTGTCACTCAGGCTAAGCCTTAAGGAACTTTATACCCTTGAGAAGTGAAAGAGGAGAAGTGAGTTACTGCTCCTCTTGGCTGTGTGACATTGATTTGGTTTCATCTATGGATTTGGGCCTCATGTACATTGGGTATATCAAGGACTTGCTAGCTAAACAAATTGTCAGCCTTGTAGACAACCATCTAGGATGTTAATGTGTTTCAAGTGATTGATCAAAACATTTGTAGAATATACACACTCCATGGTGCAGTTACTATTTTTTTGAGAATCAAAACTTCTATCTGGTTGTTCCTATCTATTGCTTGATCTTTTACTTGTTGAATGAATGTTTGCCAAAGTAGGTCAATCCTAGCTTAGGGAACACTTAGCGTAGCCACTGTCTATTTCAAAAGTTGAACAAAGTTGAAGCAAAACAACCACAATCTCTCAAAGCCAAATAGATTCAAGAATTTATGTCAGAATAACCCAAACCCAAATAGAAGTTTCACAAAGAAAAACTCAAGGCATCTTAGGTATACCAAGAAATTTCAGCTAAGAGAAAGGAAGTAACACCAAGCCCTCGAATTACCAAACACCACAAAGTAGAAGCCAAAAATGGCGACAAAGCCCTTCAAGATGCATGGTTAGATCGAACTATCAAATTTAGGAAACATCTAGGAGTTAACCCTGCTTCTGTCTTACCAACTACTCATGATTTCTATGATTAGGACCCCTTGTTTCTCCACATATTCTTGCATAAGTTTCACTTTAGAGTCATCTTTGTAGGAAAGCTAGCCATTCTAGGCTATCCCTTTAAGCATTTTAGCTCATCCATCTCATCTAGTTCCTTGCCTTAGAACCAAACCATCTAGCCAGCAATCAAAAAGTTTACATCCAAGCCTTCAAAATTGTTGTCACATTGCTAGAACTTTCTTTTCCTATCATTTTGCAAATCCACTAGTCTCACCAAGGTTATCCCTCTAACAAAGATTTTTCTAGGGTAATCTAGCCTTGTCACTTGTCATCCCTCATCACCTCAAGCTAAAGGTTGGGATCCACAAGTGGTCAATCTCATGTTTTTCCTAAGGGATTGTTAGTCTATCCTTAAGTTGACACAATCACCACCAAGCTTGCACATAGGAAAGCAGACCTTTCATGCTTTGGCAACATATCTTTGAAGTTAGAATCCCCAACCCAATCTTCCTTAGGTTTGTCATATAGCTTTGCCTCAGCTTAGGAAATCATTTGCATAGAAAAGCCTCCCCTCTTTGCATCCATCAACATTGTTGCACCTCATCCCTAGGAAAATTTTCACGCCACCCATCACTCGCTTAGCCAAGAAGAAGAAGGAAACAATGGAGCCTTATCATTTGGATCAGACAGCATCGCTCCCCTTGAGCACTCAACCATCCTTCAGCCTAGAGAATGCTATACCATCACCTACTAACATTGAACCTTTCATGAGCCAACTAGGAAATGCAGTATTGGTGAATGCCATTATAGACAAGTACAAAGAAATGATCATGCCAAAATTTTAGAGGGACAATGTAGGAGCCTTAAATTTTGGAAGACCTCCTCCCTTATTAGATCCTTCTCACCCTCTATTTGGGAAGCTGCCACCACCCATAGGCTATTACAGTCCAAATCATCCTTTTTATATATGAAAGGAAGAGCCTCAACCCACCTCATTTGATCCAACAGACCCAAACATACCAACCTCCACTCAAGTTGAAATCTCCATTTTGCAAGCCAATCCAGCTACCACCACTCCACCATTGGTCCATACCACTACATCCCAAACCCCCTTCCCCCAAAAAACCTCATCATTCACTCCCTTCACTATTGCTACTGCTACTCTCCAACCCACCCTTCCAAACCCACCTATCTCCCAAATTAGTGCTAGCATCTTTGGCCAACCTCAGCAATATACAATTGAGATGCCACCCATGGGGCCAAGTAATCAACCATTCATCACCCCTAGCTTGTTTACCTTAGCTCAAAGCACAATTCCATCATTTCCACTTGGTCCTTGGAGCTTAGTGCCATTAGCCACAAATCCACAAGCTACTGCCCTCACTCCACAAAGCTATAAAACCCCACAAGCTACTACCAATTTTCTTCCAAGCTCTCAAGTGACCCAAGCTCCTGCCACCACTCTACCAAGCTTTCAAATCCAACCACCAAGCTATCAAACCCCATTAGTTCCATTTCCAAGCTTTCAATTCCCACCACCTCCAACACCAACTAATCCATTACCTCCTATTACTAACTATTTTTCTATGCCACTTCTAGGAGGAAATCCATCACCACCAACCACCAATTACTTGACCTCGTTTTCCATGCAGATACCCTCCCAAATGGGGGCACAACCCACATATATTGGTCAAACTCCTCAAATCCAAAAGTCAAGTTCCACAAGCTCCCCGATCCTTTCCCCAAGCTTCACAACCATCTTATACCTTATCTCCACAATGCACTCCATTTATCCCATAGCTAGCATATGTTCCTCAATCCCAACCTCAAATTCAATATCAAAAGCAAGCCTCGCAACACATGCATCAATATGTGCCACCTCCACCTCAGCAACCCATCATCCACCATTTAGTTGCCCAAGCCATGTACAATCCCTACCAGCCCATACGTCAAAGCCATCCATATTCAATTGCACCATTCAGTGCATATCTCCCTTGGAGTGCTCCTACAGTGGAGGCACCACAACCATCACCCATTAATTCAAAATGGGAAGCCATGAAGACAGCTTTGAAGAACATCCAGGAGGGAAATGACACAAAAACCTTCAAGTTTGAGAATGTGTGTCCTTACCCATTTGACAAAGCCATTACCATGACACCATTCCTCAAATACTTTGAGATACCCAAGTTTGACAAATTTAGAGGAAAAGGAGACCCTGTCACACATATCAAAAAATTTTACATGCACTGCCAAGAAGTGGCATATAGTGATGTCTTCCTTTTGTGCCTCTTCCCCAAAAGTTTGGCCAGACTAGGTCTTGAATGGTTTTATAGAATACCATATGGCACAATCAAAAACTATGTTGAATTGTCTGAGGAATTTTTAGCCCAATATGCCCATCTTGTTGAGATAGAGTTATCAGTGGTTGATCTTGTCCACACCAAGCAAAAAGGTGGAGAAAGTCTTGGTGAATATTTGCAAAGATGGCAAACCCTTACCACCCACATATCTTGCACCCTGCCAGAGCGCCATTTGGTGAAAATGTTTATTGATAATGCCCATCCCTGCTTAGCTCACCACATGACCATGAACTATTTGTAAACCTTCAAAGATATCAAAGAAAAAGTAATGATCCTTGAGCAAGGACTCATTAAAGATGGTGTGGTCAGGATTTACAAGGAAGCCAACCAAAATCAAACACATTCAAATGAAAAGTCTAGGTATTGGAACAAAAATAAGCACGTTGCAATAGATGGGGTCATTGACACCAGACATGTGAATATTGTCGGTCCTTCCCAAAATTAGTCCAACCCACCTTATCAACCAAACAATCAACAAGCTATCAACAACCAATAGCAAAATCAACAAAGCTTTCAAAGTCACAATCCAAAGCCCAACTTTCAAGGGTCTAACCATGAAGCTAATGCCATAAATGTAGCTGTAGGACCAAAGCCCAAGTTCCAACTTGCACCTCAAAACTATACACCCCTTGGTGAGCCCTTGGATGTCATTTTTGAGAAATTAGTCAAGTAAAACCTCATCAAATTTCCTCCTACCTAGAAAATCGACCTAGGCCAATCCAAAGCTCCATGGTATAGAGACAATGAGTATTGCAAGTTTCATAGGGTGAAAGGGCACACCATCCTCAGATGCATGAAGCTGGAAGATTATGTGTAGGACCTCATTGATCAGAAAGAAATCATAGTTGGAGCACAATCCTCTCCTAATGCAGGCTTGCAGATCTATCAAAATGCTTTTCCTCCTCACAACAACCAAAATCTTGGAAATGTACCCATCCAAACGAACAACAACAACACCAACAACCACTAGGAAAAAAAATAGCATGGGAAGAACAATGACCATACTTCATCCTATATAGACTATGGTAGCCTCATAGGTTCTATACCTGAGAAAGAGCTTTCTGTCAATATTATCAATAGCCAAGGCCCAAAAAATGAATGTGCAGTCACCACTCGAAGTGCGCAATTGAACATCGCAGCCCCATTAGTCCCATCAGCACCATCAACCCTAGCAACATTATTAGCTCCATCAAAAAGTTAGTACAATATCTCGGAACACCTTTGGAATATGCCAGCCCAAATCTTCATTTTAGACCTTCTCTGCACTAGTCCTGTGTACAAAGGCATCCTTGATAGTGCTCTCATAGAATCCTGTGTCCCTTCAGATATCAATGCAACTAATTTTTATAATCTTGTTGGACACCTTTCATCCTCATGTGCCTTATCATTCAAGCCCACTGACATGCCCGTTGTAGAGCAAAATCACACCCTTCCACTTCGCATAGCCATTATGGTATCCAATTTTTCCATAAAAAGAGTAATGATAGATAATGGATCAGCCTCAACAATATTTGCACCCTAAAATTCATAAAACAAGCTGGGTATACTGAGGCTGATATCATCAATGAGGTTATCACCATTAAAGCTTATGATAATCTGGAGAGAACCATAGAGGGAACAGTTTTGCTACCCATCAAGGTTGGGCAGATCATCCAGGAAACAATTTTCCATGTTGTTGATCTAAACCTACCATTTAACATCCACCTTGGATGCCCATAGATCCATGCCATGAAGGTCGTTCCATCCACATATCACCAGTGCCTCAAATTTCCACATCAAGGCACTGGAGTGACCATCCATGCCAATCTAGAACCCTTTGCTTATTGCAATGCAATTGAAGCCTCATATACAAACCATTGCCCTAGCATCGAAATCAGCCAATCCATCGCCAGTTCATCCAACACCTGTAATGACCAAAAAATCATCCTTGCCTCCACCCTATCTACCCTAAAGATCAACAACAAAGGTTGTGGAGAGTATAGCCTGTCCAATACATTTGCAGTTAGTGCATTGCCACTTGATCCACACACCCATGGATGGCCCACATATCATAGAGCCAAGGAGACTCCACCTCCTTCATACACATGGCTTGGCCCAACAACCTTTGTATCCCCGAGAATCCCTCTTTATGAGCAACTCACTCTGGATATCAACAATTGGTTACATAAGAATGCACCTCTAACAAATCAACCACGTCTTGATCACTTTAGCTAGAAGTATCCCCAAGCACATAAGCTCATCACTAAAAAATGGAACTATCAAGGTGGTGGTCTAGGACCAAAGGAAAGAGGCATGCAGTGTCTCATCGAAGCACACAAACGAGAAAAGAAGTTAGGTCTAGGCTTTGGCATACCCACAAATGGGGGCACCAATACGGATGGTCATGCCTTTTTGAACATCCATCGTGACCTTGTAGAAATTGAAGACATTCTAGAGGAAGTTGAAAAGAGAGCCTACGATGATATCCTAGACCAAATCTCCCTGGGACACTCTGTTCTCCAAGAACTATCCATCCATTTCATCGACCTACCACTCGCTCACCCTGAACTGATAGATTGGGACCAACCAAGTATCATACACATTAATGAGTTCACATCAGAGGAAGCACTTCTAAGATTTATGGGAGCCGAAACTCCTCACAAGCAAAAAAATCAAGATTCTACATATATCTATAAGATAGATCCCAAGGGGTATTTTGGAGAAAATCCCTAACCTAGTTCCAATACACCCAAAACTAGAACTAAGCCAAATCTGAGACTAGCTCAGGCAGTGAAGAGAGCTCCTCAGTGAGAAAATCTAGAATCATAAGCAGAACATGAGGATTTAGCATTGCCTCCTCAAGATAATTGACCAAAGGTGTCTTATATTCTAATTAAGGATACTAGAGAAGTCAACATCGGTTCTTTAGAGATCCCTAGACTTTTTCACATTGTTGCATCCCTATTGCAAGACCAAGTTGATCTCCTCTTTAAGGTCTTAAGAGAGAACATTTTTCCAATTTGCATGGTCATATCAGGACATGCTAGGACTTGATCCAAAGCTTTTAGTTCATCATCTTGTAGTCGATCCAAAGATCAAGCCCGTTAGACAAAAGCTTAGAAAAATGCACCCCAAGGTGGCATTACAAGTCAAAACTAAATTAGAAAGAATGTTAGCTGCTAAGGTTATCTGACCTATCAACTACTCAGAGTGGATCTCCAACATGGTCCCCATCACTAAGCCTTCTGGTGACATCAGAATCTATACTGATTTTAGAGATCTTAACAAAGCTTGTCCAAAAGATGATTTTCCCTTACCGAACATAGATATGATTGTAGACCTTACAGTTAGACATGAAATTTTGTCCCTCATGGATGGATTTTTTGGGTATAATCAAATCAAGATTGCAGAAGAGGATCAACATAAGACAACATTCACTACCCTTTGGGGAACCTTTTGCTACAACATGATGCCTTTTGGCCTAAAGAATGCTAGGGCTACCTATCAAAGAGCTATGACAGCCATTTTTCATGATCTTATCCATAGCATTTTGGAGGATTATGTGGATGATATCTTGGTTAAATCTCACACCTTAATGGATCATCTTGCTGACCTAGAGAAATTCTTTGATAGGTTAGCCAAATATCATCTCATGCTGAATCCCAAGAAATGTGTCTTTGGGGTCACATCTGGCAAGCTTCTAGGCTTTATAGTTTCTAAATGAGGTATTGAGATCGACCCCAAGAAGTTCAAGGCTATCTTAGACATGCCTCCTCCCCAGACACTGCGACAACTTCGTACTCTTCAGGGAAAGCTTCAATCCTTCTAGCACTTCATCTCCAAGCTTGCAGATAAGTGTATGCCATTTGCACATCTACTAAAGAAAGATGAGAACTTCAAGTGGGATTCTTTATCTCAACGCAACTTTGATCAGCTCAAGTAGTATCCTGCCAATCCCCCTATCTTGGTTCTATGAGTTCCTGGTTCTCCCTTCATCTTGTACATATTAGCAATGCCTATTTCTCTAGGAGCACTTCTAGCATAGCACGATGACTACGACAAAGAAAGAGCCATCTACTATATCAGTAGAACCGTAGTTGGTTATGAACTCAATTACACTCCTATGGAAAAATCTTGTTTGGTAGTTGTTTTCTCAACTCAAAAGCTTCACCACTACATGCTAAGTCATACCATCTAGCTAGTATCCAAAATTGATCCTCTCAAGTATATGCTCTCTAAAACAACACTTGTAGGCCGTTTAGCCAAATGGGTTATGCTCCTTAGCGAATTTGACATCCAGTATGTGGATAGAAAGGCAATCAAAGGGCAAGCTATAGTAGATCACCTAACTGATGCACCTCTAATAGATACATATCCTTTGATCACAGAATTTCCAAATGAACATATCTATCTAATTGAAGAAAAACCCCCATGGAAACTTTATTTTGATGGCTCATACACATCTCATGGATCAGGGGTAGGAATATTGTTGGTCACACCTTAAGGAGATTACATTCCAAAAGCCTTTAAACTACAATTCCCTAGCACCAACAATATAGTTGAATATGAGGCTCTCATAGCAAGAATAAAGATAGCCATAGAATGAAACATCACTGAGTTACAAATCTTTGGCAATTCTTAGCTCATCATCAAGCAAGTCCTAAATGAATATCAAACCAAAGATGAAAAGCAATTACCCTACAAAGAGCTAATTGATCAGCTAACCCAGCATTTTACAAAGCTTTAGTTTATACAAGTTCCTCGAATGTAGAACAAAGTAGTAGATGTTATGGCTACTATCAACTCACTCTTGGAAATTCCCCAAGTGGCTACGCAGTATGAGTTTTTAGTCAAGCAGCTCTTCACACCCACCTATGCGAATGAGGATTCAAATCATGTTTGCATCTTGGTTGGTCCTCAATCCGCTTGGTACCATGAAATCCACACTTAGCTTAAAAATGGTATCATATCCCCTCACCTCACATGAACCCAATGCCAAAACCTCATGTAAAAATCATCCTGCTATGTCATCATAGCCAATACCCTATATCGTCAGGGTTATCACGATACTCTCTAGGTGTTTAGACCAAAACAAGGCCGTGATGGTGTTAAAAGAAGTACATTTTAGACTTTGCAGTGCCCACATGAGTGGTATTGTCCTAGTGCAACAAATCCTTAGAGTAGGCTACTATTGGCCTACCATCAAAGAAGACTCTTGTGACTTTTTCAGAAAATGTCTCCCATGTCAGTAGCATGCCAATCTTGTGCACTCTCCAGCACAAGATCTATAGCCTATTGCACCACCTTGGCCCTTTGCATGTTGGGGCCTTGATCTAGTTGGAACTATCACACCTCTCTCATCTGATGGAAATAAATGAATAATAATAGCTACAAACTATTTCACTAAATGGGTGGAAAAAGTCCCCCTAGTCTCAACTACAGGAGTTCAGGTCTCCAAGTTAATCTTGTACCACAATTTTTGCCACTTCAGCATCACATCCACCATCTTCACCGATCACGAAGGTAACTTTGAAAATCTCAACATGGAAGAATTATGCACTTCCCTCTACTTCCATCACCACTTTTCTAGCCCATATTTCCCACAAGGTAATGGCCAAGTAGAGGTAACTAACAAAACCCTCCTCAAAATCCTAAAGAAAGTTGTCAATGATTTTGGCTGTGATTGGCACCTACAAATAAATCTAGCCCTATGGGCCTATCGAACCTCCTTCTATACATCCATAAGAACAACTCTATACTCCCTAGTCTATGGTGCCAAAGTGGTACTACCCATAGAGGTTTAACTTCCCTCCTTGTGCATATCTTTGCGAGTGCAAATATCAGATGAAGAATACAGAGTAGCTTGGCTCACCCAGCTAGATCTCCTAGACGAGAAGCGAAAAAATTCCTATGATCACCTCATAGTCTATCAATCTCATCTCACAAGGAACTTCAATAAGAAGGTGCTTCCTTGACTCTTTCAGCTGGGTGACATGGTCCTCAAAGAAAATATGAAAGTCCAAGCTGATCGAGAAAAGAAAGGCAAGTTTGAACCTACATGGCTTGGTCCTGATGTTGTCACTGCCTCCTTTGGCTTCGGAGCCTATTAGCTATCTACATTGGAAGGAGAAATCTTGAATGATCCTACTAACATCATTCATCTCAAGATGTTCTATGCTTGAAGATCTTTGGTACACCCAGCTTTTGAAAAATACAAAAAAAATAGTAAAGAGAAATAACCATCCAATGGTGAAAACTTGGCAATTCAAGTGCCTTGGATAGGTACCTTGGTGAAAACTTGGTAATTTAGGTGCCTTATGTACTAAGACTAATCCATTATCTATCACTATCCTACCCCTCATCCATCCACTCACAATCCCATAAAATACTTGCTTGTTCCCTTGGTGTTCCAACCAAATATCCAACATCTAATGAAGCTTGTAAATACCTCTTGTACATCTTGTAAATCTTGTACCTTAGCTTGTAAATCTTGTACCAAAGCTTGTGTCATACCTTGTAAATCTTGTATCATCCCTTGTATCATAGCTTGTATATCCAAATCTTGTCCAAAACTTTTACCATATTTCAGCTTGTAAATAATCTTGTATCCTAATTTGTATCCTATCACATGCACAAAAAAATCCCATTTTCCTTAAGATTTTCACAAAACCATCAAATTATCCAACTATCCATCCAACACACTCTAAAAAATTTCCATCTCACAAAACCCAAACATGAACAACCTTGTACATTTGTAACATATCTTGGTTATCAACTTGTACATCCTCTTTAGCTTAGTACCATTGTATCTATCCAACTTTCGTGTTAGTTCATCCTTGATCAGCATCTTGCACACAACACACAACCCTTGGTTAGTTATTCCAATGTATCCTTTAGCTAGATCTCCTATCACCAACTTTTTATCCTTCTTAGTTCAGCTTGCCAGACACATCACTCATCCAGATCCATCAGCTTAGGTGCTCTCTGATAGATCCTTGTAGGATATAGCTTTTCTCATGTCTGATCTTGGTCTGTTAGTACCTCGTCCTACCCATCTCATTGGAAAACAGTTCTCTTTTTAATTTTCACTTTCTTTTGATTTAAAATCTTCCCTTTGGGTCTTGAAGTATCTTTTCCAAACATTCTTTTTGTTCCCTCCTCAAGGTTGCCATGATCTTCCATATCATGGTATACTACGAATGGGGTAATCTGAGTGTAAGGTTTTGATTAGGTCTTTTGTTTGTTCCATGCTGCTTCCTTTAGGATTCATGTGTGCTACTGGGGAAATCATTGCGTGTTTTTTTTTAGTCAAGTCTGTCAGTCCTCTAGATAGTTGGTGAAAAGGCCTTGATGTTCTTGGTAACCTTGGCAATTAACCAACAGTCTTATAGAAAATCTAATGCTCAACTACATGGTGGTACTTCTCTTTGAAGTATCCCCCTTCTCAAAAAGATTTAATGGAATCCCTTCATCTCCATTATTCCCCATCCATATCCAACATCTGTCTCTCCTACCCTAGCTTATGCATCAGTATCTCTTTGAATCAATCATCACTCTTAGCTTTAGGGATCCACAATTCTAGTCTTAAGATCCACCAATCAAATCAATCCACCAAGCCTCATCTTTCGAGATCCACAATCCTAGTCCTAGGGATCTCTAAAACCCATCTCTTGCTAATCTAGCTCTTTGAAATCCTATTGCATCATCTTTATTATCCCATCATCCATCTCCCTATCCTGGATTTCTTTTTATAGTGCTCTGCTCCTTCATCCTCCCCCCAATCCTGAAAGTCTTAAGCTTATTTACTCTTGTGCCACTGATTTTCCCCTTTATCATTCTCCCATAGTGAGAGTTTGAGCTAACTGAACCTCTTCTCTTAAGCCACTCTTTGTCCTCCCACTCGCCAAGATTCTTGTACTTTTCAAGAAGCCATCAAGCCTCACTTTCTCTCCCCACCACCTTCTTGAGGGGGCATCTTGCAGTCCATTCTCTCCTCTTCTGCTCTAGCCTTGGGCATCTTATTTTCTTATCTTTGATGTCATGCCACTTGTGGCATCACATCAAAGAGAGGCAAAATGTAGACACCTAAAAATCCTTTAGAAAATAAAATATTTTTATTTTTTGAAAAAAGTCTTTGATGACAGCATCATTTATTAATTAATTAATTAATTAATTTTGTATGCCATTAAATCCCTTTATCTTAATTAAAAATTTTTAATTAAGGAATCCCTCCCAAAAATGTTTAAATCTTATTTAAACATTATTTCCTTATTTATTAATTATTTAATTAATAAATTGACCAAAAATTCCAAAATAACTAAATAAATTATTTTTTGTTCAAAACTTGGCCAATTTGCTTAAGACCACTAACCTCTTCCAAAATCTTCTAATCCTTCTTTAATTTTGATTAAAGGCTAATCCCATCATTTCCTATCCCTAATCCCAACTAAAAATATTTAATTAAGATTAAATATTAATCCTCATTTTTATTAAATTTTTTTTAATAAATATATCCTCAACCCAAACACTTGAAATAAATAGAACTTTATTTATTTTCTAAATTTTTTTTTAATCCTCATCCTAGGAAGTTCTAAACTCTTCTAGAAAGTCTTCATCCTCATCCAAAGCCTAGACTCTTCTAGAAGATGTCAATCCTTATCTTTAATCCTAATCCTAATCCCCTCCTAACCTTATCACAATCTCTAAACATGGGTTAAGACTTGCTAACCCAAGCCAAAGTTAACAAATATCTCCTCCTTCACCCACCCTCATTTATTGCCATCCACTTGCCTATCCCTAAGCTAATCCTAAACCATCCTAATCCATCCTCTAATCATTCGCACAATCCTAAGCAAGCTTAAAACCTTCCTAATCCAACCCAAGTCAAAATTCCTTACCCTTCAACATAAATGACACTCAAATATCTCTTACACTCTCCTTCAACGCTCTTACAAAGCACTTATGGAGGGTCTTTATGAAGATATTATCCCTTGAGCCTCCTTTGTTGCCTCATCCTTGCCCTTTCCTCCATACTCTCACCCTGTGACATGTGTCACTCCCTGATTGGCTGTAAGGAAGCACAATCCATGTGCTCTCCTCTCATTCAATCTGAGCCCTCTATAAGCTTTCTCCTTTCCTTCCATCTTAGCACTCCATCCCTCAAGCTTCTTGCCTATAAATTGGATCCTTCCCCTTTGCAAAAACAACACAATCTAGAAAGTAAAGACATAATGCCATTTGAGAAGCCATTTTTTTACATCAAATCCATTCACCAAAATCTATCAAAAATCCTCCACTGAAGCCCATTTGAGCATTTGAGCATACATACATAATCAAGCCATCTTAGCTATTAGACACACCTCTACATCAAGTGATCATCCTCATTGAGAGAGCCTATCCATGGCTCACATTCTCATTTGAGGACTTCTCTTTTTCTCTCATGAAGTTATCTTAAATTAGTATGTAAATTTTTTTTGATTGTTTTAATTTAGTGTTTCTAACATACTAAAGTAGCATATACATTTTGGCACACCCGGTGGGACCCCGCATGGGTCATCTTCATTAGCTTTTTTAGTCAAGTTTTGTATGTCATTTGCTAATTTTGGCTAATTTTTCTTGTTTTTGTGATTGGTAGGATTTTACAAATTGGTTTTGCAGGTCCACATGAGCATGAAGAAGACAAAGAAACTCATAGTCTAACTCATAGTCTATCTCATAGTGTTTGCATATTTTTTAAGCTTATAGGTGGATGGAGCACTTGGAATTCTTCTTCCTCTTCTTGTCTATATTCTTCTTCTATTCCATCTACTTCTTCTTCTCCTTCTTGAAGGATCTTGGCCTTTCTTTTTAAGGAAGCAAAATCATACACACTTTTTTTTTAAGTGCTTAAAATGAACCCCTGAATCATACTTAAATCCATTAAAATCTAAAAATTTTCCAAAAAAAATCTTTTGACAAGTGAAACTAAACCAATCCAATCATTTGCATCCTTGCAACATCGAGGTTTTAGATGCATTCATGCAAAGTTAGGAACACTTCATTTTTGAAAATTTAAAAAGAACTTCAAGTTTCCATTTCAAAAGGTTCAAAATCAACACTAAGTACACACTAAAATCTAAATCGAACTCAAAGCATCAATCAAGGATAAAATGAACCACATTTGCAAATATTTTAAAGTTCTTTTAAAAATCTCATGAAAACTAAGACTCTTAAATGGTTGCCAAAATTGTCCTAAAAGCTTTGTTATTTGTTCCAAACAAATGTCTTGTTGCAAAATCTTGAATGTTTCCTAGGTTTTTCATGCATCAAAACAATCTAGGATTATCATTTTTTTAGGCTTAAAACATGCAAACTAGAACACAAAATCTTGAATGAAAACCAAAGTCCAAAGAGTCATTTTCACTTTTGAGTCCAAAACAATCTTGAATGATCTAAGGTTAAAACAAAGCACTTCAAAGTTCTTAAAACAACACGCAAAATCTCAATCTTGAATGCTCAAAAGAAAAAACTTGAATGTTTAATCACTTGTCTTTGAATGCATGTCGCTAAAATCACTCTTGAGTGCCATGGATTGAAATCAAGTTTATTTTTTATTTTTTATGAATGCATGATTAAAACAAAAAATCCAATCTTGAATTCCATAGATCAAATAATCATATTTTGGGGCATAAAAAGAATCCACATTTTAGAAACTTTCTAAGTTATAAAAACAAATAAAGACACTTTGAGTGAATTTGTTGTTGGACTCACCCTCTTTAATCACCCATCATTCTAACCATTGGTTGCAATATCAACACCATATATGGGGATGGGTCTACCTAAGAAGGTGTTAAGTGCTCCACAAAAATCAAATTCCACTCACTTGAGTTTTTATTAGTTTTTCTAAGATACAAAATTTATTGAATGCACATTAGTCTCACTAACACTTCATTTGGGCATAAAAATTGAACAAATCTTGATGTGAAGGGCCTCTGGGTGCGCACTTGAAATTGAGCTATACACACATCTTTGTTTTGGGCTTAAAACAAACTCACACTCAATCTTAAATGCCTTAAAGAAAATCAATCGATATTTGATGTGGAGGGTCTCCGGGCACACGAGTTTACTTTTTGTTGACCCTAAATCTTATTGGTGTATTAATTCTTTGATCACTTCTCTTTTGTTGGCACATTTCAAATTGGAATTGAACCTTTGCATCTTAAATCTTGTGTGTTTTCAAAAGGTCTAGATCATAAAACTTAAAGTGTCAGTTGGAAAAGAACTCTGTCTTTTAGCCCAAGATCATCCAAGTCTTCTCTTCCCTTGTTGTCTTTCGAGGCCATCTTGGGTGCATAAGATTAGGATCCAAAATCTTGTCTTAGCTTTTAGGAGGCTTGCTTGGAGATTTCATCACCACTTGGGATGACCTCAACTCTAGCATTCTAATGGAGTATAAAGATCGGGAGGTGAATCCAGAGACACCTCTCTTGGGATCAAAATTCTATCACTCGGGCTAAGTCATAACGAACTTTATACCCTCTAGAAGTGAAAGAGGAGAAGTGGGTTACCATTCCTCTCGGCTATGTGACATTGTTTTGGTTTCATCTATGGATTTGGGCCTCACGTACCTTTGATATATCGAGGACTCCCTAGCTAAACCAACTGTCAACCTTGTAGACAACCATCTAGGATGTTAATGTGTTTGAAGTGACTGATCGAAACATTTGTAGAATATACACACTCCACGGCACAATTACTCTCGTCTAAGAATCAATACTTCTATCTGATTGTTCCTATTTATTGCTTGATCTTTTACTTGTTGAATGAATGTTTGCCAAACTAGGTCAATCCTAGCTTAGGGTACACTTAGCGTAGTCATTGCCTATTTTACAAGTTGAACAAAGTTGAACCAAAACAACCACGATCTCTCAAAGCCAAACAGATTCAAGAATTTATGTCAGAACAACCCAAACCCAAACAAAAGTTTCACAAAGACAAACTCAAGCCATCTCCAGTATACCAAGAAATTTTAGCCAAGAGAAAGGAAGTAACACCAAGCCCTTGAATTACCAAACTCCACAAACCAGAAGACAAAAATGCCGACGAAGCCCTTCAAGATGCCTGGTTAGATCACACTATCAGATTTAGCAAACATTCAAAAGTTAACCCTGCTTATGTCTTACCAACTAGGCATGATTTCTATGATTAGGACCCCTTGTTTCTCCACATATTCTTGCATAAGTTTCACTTTAGATTCATCTTTGTAGGAAAGCCAGCCATTCTAGGCTATCCCTTTAAGCATTTTAGCTCATCCATGTAGGGCCTGCCCCTAGTTCACATTTTGTTGTCGTTGCTGAACTCTTTTAGAGCTTGTTTTATGTTGTTGGTTAGCAGAATTCTTTTGAGATTAATAGATATTGTGCTATGGATTCAGTTTATTATGTGATGAGATTACTTAGACTTTACATTTCATGTATGCATGATGATTATTTTCAGTGTTTGCAGTTATTAATGATGATTAGTAAGATGATTTATTATCATATGTGTTTTATTATGGATACTTACCCCATACTTGCATGTGTATGGTGTGTGTGTTTTCTCTACGTGTTTGCTTTTGTATGGCGTGTCTGATGTGGTTAACGAAGGGAGTCATAGTCACCTGCTAGTCGGGATCTACACGATGCACCACTTCCTACCATTACCTATTTAGTTTAGTATATATTGTGCTTGTACATGCATGGATTTTATGTAGGTTGCAGGTACTAGGTATCGACTTCCTTGAATTGCTAGGATGAGCGTACCCTATCATATTATCTCAATGATAAGAGAGGGGAGATAAATTCTCAAGTCCAAATTCCAACCCTTTAAGCCATTTGTTCTAATTGAAAAATTAGGACAAGTATCTGAGTTGAGTACCCTCCGAATACATTGGATAACGTAATTCGTGATATTAACCCTTGGCTTGATTTTGTATGTATTTTGGCTATGATGGGTTTTCATATTTTTACCTTATGAGTCTTTGATTTATTTTCTATTAATTAAGCCTAATTAAAAGATTTAATTAATGGTTTAATTAAATGGAAAACTTAATATGATATTTTAATATTTATTTTATTTAATTAATTGGGAAATTAATTAAATAAAATAATTAAATTGAAAAATAAAAGTTTAAAGTTTAAATTTGGAATGTGACAACATTTATTTTAATAATAATATATTTGGAGCTCATTTTTAAATAAATGACTAAATAATATTATTATTAAAGCTAATAAATATTTTAGCAATTAAGTTTTGGAAAATGAAATTTAAAAGTGGAAGATATATTTAAAGTAATAAAAGATTCTAAATCTCATGTGATTAAAATATAAATATATTAAGATTGAAAAGTGGAATTATTAAAGTTAGTGCATGAGATTTAATAAATAAATAAATTAAATATTATATTAATATTTTCTCACATAGGAGTTTGCAAATTCTTGGGAGTTGTCATGTAGACAACACTGGAGTTTGCACTCTATGAATGCACAAGTTGTCTACACTTAGAAGTTAGCATTTTATTTGAGCACATGGTGTCTACAACCTTAAGACTTATCTAGAAGCTTGGAGAAGACCCATGCTTGGTTGTCATGCTTATCTTCTAGCTGTTTCTAGAGACACTCTAGATGCATCTTAGAGGCCTTTAAATTGAGGCTCTCCTAGTGTGTTTTGACAAGCTTAAGGGAAGCCTTATGGAAGCTTAATGGAAACTACAAGCTTCAAGCTAAAATGGAAGCTTCAAAGCTTACATGCATTGGAGAAGATTCATATGCTCGTATATTTTCTATTTGCTTCTATGCTCCTTCTAGCATTTTTAGTTACTTGGAGATTCTCGGTTGGCTTGGATCTTGGAAGGATTGTGAATGATGGAGAAGGAAAGGATTTTCTATGGACTTCTAAGGCATGACGAGTTAGCATCAGTGTCCAGGTGCACTCGTGATATTCGCATATTCTCCTTGCACCATTTCTCTTCCTGTCTTCATCATGTTTGTTATAAGTGTCTGATTATATTCCATAAATGAATTTTCAATTTGAATCGAAATCTAGATATGTATTTATTTGTTTGAAGAAGAAAACATTAGAAAACCCTAGATCCAATTAAAGAGACATTAGATCTAAATGGGTTTGGGTTCGAATTAGAATTAAATTGAGAAAGGTGATTTCAAATTTATAGTTAAACCCATTGGATGAATTAATGGATATGTTTAGAAAACAATTATTTAAAGGGAAGAATTCTTGCTTAAGCCTCTAAATTTTAGTATATATTTTCCTTTATAAATCTGCATATAAATAATGCTGTAATAATTGATAGCAAATTGTGTGTATATATATATATATATATATATATATATATATATATATATATATATATATATATATATATATATATATATATATATATATATATATATATATATATATATATATATATATATATATATATATATATATATATATATATATATATATATACATATATATATATACGTACATGTACGTATATACATATATATATATACATATATACATATATGTATATATATTTGTGTAAAGTCAAAATGGAAAACTTTATTTAATAAATTCGAATCGCATGTCTTAGCGCACAATAGTAAACGTTACTACAAACGTTTTATAAAATGAAATTATATATATATGGGTGGGCGGGGTTTTAACCACCGCACCCCCCCCCCCTCCATCTCTTTACGGGCGGCGGCATCGGATGTAGGCTCTGCGTGATCGCAGAGTACCTGCATCATCGCAGGGTACTTGTGATCAGCAGGCCTCATTCATTTAAAGGCCAACAATGTATATACGATTGGCTGCGGCTTTAAAGCCTACGCCATGCCTTTAAAAATGTGGAGTCGGTACTTTCATACATCCGTTTGTTATGTGATGCAATTCGATTTTTATTAATTGTAATGTGTTGTTGTAAATGTATATATATATATATATATATATATATATATATATAATATTAGTTGTTATATATATGTATATATATGTATATACATAATATAATATTAATGAGATTTGAATACTCAAGCTAATTAAATTTTCAGATAATTAATACAGTTATAGTTGATTATTGATTAATAATAATTTGTTGATGTAGATCACATAGAAAGAGATATTGATATGGAGGATTTGATATTCTTTGACTGGTTGATTAAATGAACGAAGATATGATTCAAATATTAATCACTATAATATTGGAATGATCATTTATTAATAATTGTTAAGATTAACAAACTATTAATAAATGATAAGTATAGTTAGTTTTTCTATAATTATTAATTAATTCAATTAAATTTAATTGAGATTGATTAATAATTAGAGTATAGTAATAAGCCTTAGATCAATTTTAATAATGGAATGGTTATCGATAATTCCATTAAGTGCTTCAAATTTTGATAATATTCCATCAAGTCCTAATTGAGTTATTAATATAATAATCTGATCGTAAATGGTGAGCTACATGTTTATTAATTAACTTAAATATGAATTAACTTAGGTATATCAATAAAGGGAGTCATTGTTATATCATAACAATGCTATGGATTGAATTAATATGTTATTCTTAATTCATTATGTAAATTATTGATACACCTTAATGGTGTTAAGAGTTAGTTAGATATTAACTGATGAAGTTTATGCAAGGTTTCTCCAGATCGATTAATTATAGTTATCATTTATTAATGTTTTTTGGGTCTACAAACTATTAATAAAAATGGCTAATTCAATTAGAATTAATCTAGAAGAGATTATTTAACGATTCAAGTCTTGTAAAGACATTAGTTTTTGGATTTGGATTATAATTGATTTTAATCAATTAATGAGTTGTCAATATAATTAATATGTTATTCTTAATTCATTATGTAAATTATTGATACACCTTAATGGTGTTAAGAGTTAGTTAGATATTAACTGATGAAGTTTATGCAAGGTTTCTCCAGATCGATTAATTATAGTTATCATTTATTAATGTTTTTTGGGTCTACAAACTATTAATAAAAATGGCTAATTCAATTAGAATTAATCTAGAAGAGATTATTTAACGATTCAAGTCTTGTAAAGACATTAGTTTTTGGATTTGGATTATAATTGATTTTAATCAATTAATGAGTTGTCAATATAATTAAATGCGATAGTTAGATGAATGTAGTTATTATGGATAAGATTTCCAAAATAACTTGTTAATATTAAAATATTAATATTTGTGTATTGGATTGAAGTTGACTTTGACGTACAAACTATTGTTAGTCAACTAATACTCATTGGGTTGATGGTATGGTTGTATAATTATTAATTAACTAGAGCTAACTAGATTTAATTAATAATTAAGTTATGTAATGGAGATTTAATTGATATAATTTTTTTAATGAGATTGTAGAAATACTGATATCAAAGTTGATAAGTCTTATTCTTATGACTTGAATTATGACCTTAGATGTTGAGAACTATTAGAATGTTGATAGGTCATGGATGGTACATCTATGTTAATTGATTGGTTAAATTGATCATTTTAATAAAGTTATAATTCTCCTATTCGAAGAATGATAATTGGTTCTCTTATAATTTAATGAGTAATGATCCTTGAGTTATGTTAAAAGTTGAAGTGACCTTAAAGAAGAGTTAATCAATTAGTAATATGGATCTTAGCAAATAAAGCAATTGATTTAATGAGTAAATAATTATCCTTAAGTTATTCTTAGGATAATGCTATCGGGGAACAATTGGGTTGACTTGTAGGTCAAATGATGATAACTTTATACACTTGAAGTATACTTGAAAATGGAAACTGGAAACCCCTACACTTGATTCAACTACGTAATATAGCAAAACTAAAACATGTGTTTGCATTGTGTATTCTATATGCTTCTTGTTTTGGGTTTTGGGTTAACTAGTGATGACCAGTCCTAGGTTGTTACTAGAGGCTTGAGGGTTATGAGATGTGATGGCATGTTGATTTTATTTGGTCTTGATCTTTATAAACCCAACCATGGTAATGTGATCGTATGCTCTATGAAATGTTTGTAATTACTGATTGTTAATGTTCATCAGTCTTCATGTGTGAAGCTGAGATGTATGTGTATAAGACACTTGAGCTAATCATTTTTGAGTCATCAATCAGTTATCCTTGGATTGTTTTCTAGTCACTATGATGGGACTATGATGTGGATTTATTTCTTGATGATGTCATGTTGTGACATGTTTGACTCAACTATTTTGGAGTCTTCGATCAGTATGATTTTGAGATATATTTGGTTATTGAGAACCAATTGATACTTGTGATTATCAATGATGCCTTCAGTTGCCAATAGAGAACTGTTGTGGTCATGATTTTCTATGGATGTTTTTCCAGATGCTCATGGAGATTTTGATGATTCTTATCTTGGAGATTTGATGATTCTTATGGATATTTGATGCTTATATTGTGGATATTTGATGATTCTTTTTATGGATTATCTTTTGGATTTTATTTATAGTCGCTTGTACAGGACTGTGGTGATTTATGATTTCATGAGCATTAGGGTAGGTAATCTACTTGTAGTGTCAGGAAGTGGCTTGCAATGGGGGTCGGGGCCCTAAGTGGCTGCCAGGGTAACTCATTGTAAGTTTGGTTAATAAGTGATAACATTTACACACTAAATGGGGATTAAATGAACTTAAAAAGATAATTGTTTTGGTTCTCACCCATGCCTTGAGCACTTGTACAGGCTAGGATGGGAGTAGTGAGAACGCATGGTTGCGACCTTGCATTCCATAGTATGCCTCGTTAGTATGAGAGGATACTAGTGGCCGCATGAGATCAGTATGGACCTGTGAAGTTTAGTTAACTGCCAGGGTAACTTGTACAAGATAAATGCGATGACACTTTTCCGCTTGCAGAGTAGGTTCCTACATGTCATTGTGTGCCTCTAGGATTTAGATGTCAATTTTGTGTGTTTTGGAACCTTTGAGTTAGTATGCTTTTAGGATTCCTGGACTTATAGAGATATGTGCTATGAAAGCCTATTTGGGACTTGAGATTATCTCCTCAGCACGGTGGGAGTGGACCACTTAGGTACCACATGGTCGGGTGGTAGTGTTTTATCACTCTTTTCATTTGAGATTTGTCGGAGACACCGTGGCTAGAGTATTATTGGTTGGTATTTATCTTCATTCTATTCTTGGAGCATTATGATAGATGATATACCTTATGATGGATGTATTTGCTGGTATGTTCTTGTATTGATGATTTGCATATGTTAGATGATGCTTTACTTTGCATGTTAGTAGGATGTTTTTAGGAGTGACATTCCTACTATGTTTATAGCCGATGATCTCTTCGGTGCTTTGGAATGTTACGCACGGAGGGATGGCTAGGATCTATGATGGTCTAATGATGCTATTTACGGTTGGGAGGAACCGTGCACTTAGTTATTTATGTTTGTGATATATGGTTATCTTTCATGATGATGATGTATCATGTATGGTATGTGGTTTCATTATGTCATGGATTAATATTGGATGATGATGTACTTTATTTACATGGATGTTTATTCTTTTAATCCCTTCATACCTAGTGACATGTGCAATGGATGATTGAGCAAACTGAAATGTAGTTACAAAAAGGAAACTTGTATATGGTTTAAGAACATTGGATGTATCCTTGTTATTTCATTGTTAAGGATGTAATGTTAGATGAATAAGTTATGTTTAGAAGTAATTCAACATTAAGGGATCTTTAAAGAATGTAATCTGTTATGTTATGTTATGTTTACTTTCAGTTGGATGTTACTATTGCTTCCGCTATCATGTAAGTGTTGTGTATGGTTTTACTTTCATGTTTAAATTTTTTTTTTTTTGGTAAACTTAGTATAATTCTTTGGATCCCTTGGCGGGGCATTACAATCCATCTCATCTAGTTCCTTGCCTTAGAACATAACCATCTAGCCAACAATCAAAAAGTTCCCATCCAAGCCTTCAAAATTGTTGTCACACTACCAAAACTTTCTTTTCCTATCATCTTGCAAATCCACTAGTCTCACCAAGGTTATCCCTCAAATAGAGATTTGTCTAGGGTAATCTAGCCTTATCACTTGTAGTCCCTCATCACCTTGAGCTAAAGGTTAGGATCCAAAAGTGGTCAATCTCATGTTTTTCCTAAGAGATCATCAGTCTATCCTTAAGTTGACACAATCACCACCAAGCTTGCACATAGGAAAGCAAACCTTTCATGCTTTGGCAATTTATCTTTGAAGTTAGAATCCCCAACCCAATCTTCCTTAGGTTTTTCATATAGCTTTGCCTCGGCCTAGGAAATCATTTGCATAGAAAAGCCTCCCCCCTTTGCATCCATCAAAATTGTTGCACCTCATCCCTAGGAAAATTTTCGTGCCACCCGTCACTCGCTTAGCCTAGAAAAAGAAGGAAACAATGGAGCCCTATCATTTGGATCAGGCAGCATCCCTCCCCTTGAGCATTCAACCATCCTTCAGCCTAGAGAACACTATACCATCTCCTACTGACATTGAAGCTTTCATGAACCAACCAAGAAATGTAGTATTGGTGAACGCCATTATAGACAAGAACAAAGAAAAAATCATGGCAAACTTTTAGAGGGACAACGTAGGAGCCTTCGATTTCAGAAGATCTCCTCCCTTATTAGATCCTTCTCACCCTCTATTTGGGCAACTGTCACCACCCATAGGCTCTTAGGATCCAAATCATCCATTGTATATACCAAAAGAAGAGCCTCAACCCACCTCATATGATCCAATAGACCCAAACATACCAGCCTCCACTCAAGTTGAAATCTCCATTCCACAAACCAATCTAGCTACCACTACATCCCAAACCCCCTTCACCCAAAACACCTCATCATTCACTCCCTTCACTATTGCTACTATTGCTCTCCAACCTAGCCTTCCAAATCCACCCATCTCCCAAATCAATGCTAGCATCTTTGGCCAACCTCAACAATATACAATTGAGATGCCACCCATGGGCCCAAGTAATCAACCTTTCATCACCCCTAGCTTGTTTACCTCAGCTCAGAGCACAATTCCATCATTTCCACTAGGTCCTTGGAGCTCAGTACCATCAGCCACAAATCCACAAGCTACTGCCCTCACTCCACAAAGCTATCAAACCCCACAAGCTACTACCAATGTTCTGTCAAGCTCTTAAGTGACCCAAGCTCCTACCACCACTCTACCAAGATTTCAAATCTAGCCACCAAGCTATCAAACCCCATTAGTTCCATTTCTAAGCTTTCAATTCCCACTACCTCCACCACCAACTAATTCATTACCTCTTATTACTAACTATTTTTCTATGCCACTTCTAGGAGGAAATCCACCACCACCAACCACCAATTACTTGGCCTCTTTTGCGATGCAGATACCCTCCCAAATGGGGGCACAACCCACATATATTGGTCAAACTCCTCAAATCCAAATTCAAGTTCCACAAGCTCCCCAATCCTTTCCCCAAGCTTCACAACCATCTTATACCTTATCTCACTGCCTCCTGGATTCACGTTCCATCCCACTGATGAAGAGCTCATAACACATTATCTCATTAGAAAGGTCTTAGACGACAATTTCACAAGAAGGGCCATTGCTGAAGTGGATCTCAATAACTATGAACCGCAAAATTTTTTTGACTAAGCATTGGTCAAAATTTTGACCAATGCCATGTAGTTTTCTACCAAGCATTGGTCTAAATTTTGACCACTGCCTTGTAGTTTACTACCAAGAATTGGTCAAAATTTTGACCAATGAACTGGTGATTTCCACCAAGCATTGGTCGAAAGTTCAACCAATGAATGGCAAAAAAATGCCCTAAAAATCCCAACATTTTTTGACCACCATATTGGTCAAAAATTTGACTAACCTACTCATTGGTCAAATTTTTGACCAAAAAATTTTTGACCAGTACCCTGCACTTTTCCACCAAGCATTGGTCAAAATTTTGACCAATGCCCTACAGATTTCTATCAAGGATTGGTCGAAAGTTCGACCAATGAATGGCAGAAAATGTGGTCACAATTTCAACTTTTTCAACCAATGTATTGGTCAAAATTTTGACCAAAAAATTTTTGACCAATGTGTTGGTCAAATTTGGTCAAAGTTTGGTCAAAAATTGGGTCAAAATTTAGAACAATAAAGGTCAAAAAATGAGCCCAAGTGTACTAGTTCTATGGCATTTGGCACAAGGGGCTTCAAACAAAGCCTCTAGAGCCACAACTTTAGATGAAGCCCCTAGAAGATGATTTTCCCACTTTTCATCTGATTTCTTTGTGATGAAAAGTGGGAGCCATTATTGTGGCCTTACCCTACTTATAAGCTTTACTTCTTGTGGAATAGCCAAGGGATATATCTTCTTCACTTTTAGTATCTAATTTACCATTCTTGAAGTCCTTAAGAATGTAGCACTTGCTTCCAAATACCATAAAATATTTTACATTGGGTGATTATCCATACCATAAATCAAAAGGTGTTTAATGAGTACCTTTATTAAATTGCACACAGTTCATGGTATAGATAGTTGTACTTACAACCTCTCTCTAGTATTTCAAAGAAACATTCTTCTCCATCATAAGTATCCTAGCATAGTCCAATACATATATTTTCCTGCTCTTGGAAATTCTATTTTTTGGAAGAGTCCTTGGTGCAGATGTATGTCTTTTGATTCCTCTATCATTATAGAATAGTTTAAACTTATTTGATGTAAATTCTCCACCTCTATTAGATCTTAGACATTTCAGGCTTTTGCTTGTCTCCTTCTCAACTCTAGCTAAGTACCACTTAAACATTTGGAAAGCATCAAATTTCTATTCCAAAAACATAATTATCATCAACAAATAGGATAATGTACTTGTCACCCTTTTAGATTCTCATATTAATTGGTCCACACAAGTGACTATGAACAATCTCAAGAATTTCTTTAGATGCATGAGTCTTACTCGTAAAGCTTGATTTTTTCATCTTGCCTAACTGACATTGTTTTCAAATTATATTGTTAGGTTTCTTCAATTTAGGCAAACCTATAACTCTTTTCATGTTGTTGATACTCACTAATTTATTAATGTTAACATGACATAAGCTCTTGTGCCATAACTACACATCATCAAATTCTACAAAAAGACAAGAAGTATCATTCATATCAAGATAAAATATATCACCTCTAGTTTGATCACCTTTCCCAATTAGTTTCCTATCAATATCATATATCTTGGCTATCTTGTTGTCAAAATCAACTTTGCAACCTGAACTATTTAGTCGTGACACACTCAACAAATTGTAGTTAAGTCCTTCAAAATAATAATCATTGTTACACAAGATCTTTTTTTGTGAGTTTGATAGATCCCTTTCCTTTTATCAAACAGGTGGCATCATTACCAAACCTTACATTATTTTCATCATAATAATTCAAAGTAATGAACTTACTTTTATCTCTAGTCATGTGATGTGAACACCTGTTATCAATGATCCATCTATCACTCTTTTTCACATAAGACACTAGTGTAGTTGCCTCATACTCATTAGATTCATCCTTCATTGCAACATACACCACTTCATCATCATGGTGATCAGATCCATCTCTAGTTTCCTCTTTTACAATGCAGTGAGATTTCTTTCCTTTTTCTTTATAATATTTGTTGTCCTTGTCACTTTTACTTCTACATTTGTCTCCACTTCTATTGTTCTTCTTCTCTAGACATCTAGCAGCAATATGACTGACCTCATTGCAATTAGAACACATGATAGGTAACTTACCTTTTAATTTTCCTTTGCCTCTATGAAATCTCCTTGCTAATAGTGCTTTAAGCAGTTCTACATCCTCCTCATATGTGTCACTTTCGATGGAATCATATTTTACCTTTTTCTTCTTCTCTTTAGGTTCCTTTAGTGTTAGCTTAGATTTTAAAGTAGATTCAACATTGTCAGATTTGAAGTTATCAAAATTAGAGAGCTCAAAGGAAGCAAGCCTACCTACCAAACCTTCCAGAGTCATATTAGAACCTAGTATAAATCTTAAGTCTTGTACAAAAAACTCTAATAACATAGATGGGCATCAATGTTCTCAATACATTTCTTAATATACTATCATCATTTATTTTACCAGTAGATCCTCTTTTAGCATTAACAACACCTTTTATTCTAGAGAAATATTGAGCAACATTCTCACCTTCTTCCATCCTTATCTCATCAAACTTACATCTAATACTTTTAGATTTGGCTCTCAAAACACTTTTATCTCCTCCATAAATGGTGTGAAGAGAATCCCACATCTTCTTTGTAGAATCACAACCCTTGATGTCATTGAACTCATCATAACTTAGGGCATAGGCAATCTCCAACATTGTCTAATTGTGTTCTCTCTTCTTTTTAAGATCAACAACAGTTAGGGTTCCAACAAGATTGACATGCTTAGTGGAGATGGTAGATTATTTATGGTCTCCAAGACCTCCTAGGTGTAGCTTTATTATACTTCACCATGCAAGGAATTTCTCCTTGATAAACCTGGGTACCTCTCTTTTTGACATCTTGATCTTTTGCTTCTAGATCATTCAAACTAGTCCACTTAAGAACTATGGTGCTCTAATACAAAGTTTTGGAACTCTTTAGAATAAATAAGAGGTGGGGTGAATTAGTTATCCATGGTCTAGATGTACAAATAAAACCTTTCAATTCTTAGTAGACCCATATCCATAAAACCTTATTTTGCATGCATCAATTAGATCATACAGATCTTAAACTTTGTGCATTACTGTCTTAGTTCAAAAAAATTTTGTAGAAAGGTACACATGAAACATAACAGATTCAGTAACACATTTGTGAGGCAGGAGCATCCAAAGGTATAAGGGCAATCCTATGTCACCCAAAAAAAAAATGTACTTAGACTTAGTTTCTGTTTGATATGTTTTCATTTTTGGATACCCATTTGGGTCAAATAAAGGTTCCAACTCTCACAGTTCCACTATCAGTGCGTTTGAAAATCCCAAAAAAATAGGAGCATGTAATTGGGCCATCATTTTGGTAAACTAGAAGGTGTGAATTGGCTAGATGAATGTAATCATGATTTAGAGCATTCCAGAAAAAGAATCAGGTCAATAGGCTCCATGGTTTGAAAGTTATTGCAGTTTTTCGAGTTTTGGAGACCTCCTAAGAATGCTTCAAAGTTAGGTTTGGGGCATTAAATGACCTCGAAAAGGGTCAAAAAATGGGGGATGAGCAAAGCTTTTCCATAGGGCTATAGAGTGCTTTGAGAGCTTTTCGAAAATGTAAACGGTTCATCAATCAGAGCTACGGTTCAAAAGTTATGCCTCCTAGAAGTTCGATTATCATTTCTGGATTCTTCTAGATTTGCACTAACTTCTAACGCAGCTTTTGGAACCTTCTATTTTGTCGGTGGATGCCTACTAGCACTTTCTATAATGTACTCCTAGTCCTTAACCCTCCGAGGTCTATTTAAGGAGATTTCTAGCATTGTAAAAGGTAGTTCGAAGTGGAGTTTGAGAGGAGGTACTAAAAGGAGAAATTTTCTCTAGATTTATGCTATTGTAAGCCCTTAGCGCATGTTTTGAAGTTTATTCTCTTTGTACTATTTGTACTAGTTTATTTTCTCAGTTAATACAATTTCCCTTTTCTGTTGTGTCCATTCTGTTCTTGGGTTGTGTCCCCATCAATTTGACACAATAATTTTACATGGAAACCCAATTTGACAAAAGCCACTAGCAACATGCTACTAATTCTCACTCTCCTTGTTCTTAATGGAGGATCAGCAGTTTTTTAGAAGAATCACTATCAACATCCATAGTACTATCATATGGCACAAAGTCATCTGGGTCTACAAATAACTTTGCAAGATCTAAAGGAATTGGATAAGGAAAAGTTTCATCATCATCAAAGCTATCCTCATGACTATCTAACTTAGTTTGTGACTCATGTTTAGATGAACTTTTAGATTCTGGTATGAATTTATTAGTCCCTAGATGAAAGTTAATCTTATTGAAACTAAGAGTTATTTTATCTTGAGACCTTCTAGATATTTCTTTGATAGGATAAATCAACTCTTTGTTATTACATCCAATAGGACCATTTCCTTTGTAACCAAAGTGTTTCACAAGCTTAAGACCTAGATGATACTTTTTTGAAGTAATCTCACAAGGAGTTCTATCAAATCCACTGGAATTTCCTATTTATATATCCACATAGTGAGGGATCTATTTTAATCTTCCTCTACCAAAGGTATAGTAGTTTTAAAAAAGTACGATTGAACTTAGTCTGAGGTGATAACAAAAAAGGTCTGTTCACTTTAGATGGTCTCCCATAATGACAGGGAGACTCAAGAAGAGATGTCAAAGACATAACAGGCTCTATGTGGTTCTCACCCATCCTAATTTCTATCAACTTGAGTGACTTATCCATTTCTTTTAGCTTATTTGCATGATGATCTATATATTCTCTTTAGTAGGTACAAATTTTTTAATAGATTTTAGCATGTTGTAGCTGTAACTAGTATTAGCAAGTATAGTAACTTCAAAGCCTTGGAATGGAAACTTGATACATTGATAGTACATTGAAGGCACAACTTGCATCTCAACAAGATATTGTATGCTAATGGAATGCCAAGGACTTGAAAACTAACATCTCTTTCTACTAGACCAAATTGAAGAGGCAACACAACAAGACCTAAGGATTTATGCTTGAATTTGTCATATGCCTTGATGGTGATTTTGCAACTAGGATTAATAGACTCTTTAGAATAACCTAATTATTTGAGTAAAGTAGCAAAATAGATGTTTAGACTAGCTCCATTGTGAATGAGGACGTGATGAACATGTTTTTGATGTATGATAACTTCAATGTGAAATGGTTGGTTATGTGGATGACTCAATGAGTTATCATTCTCTTCAGAGAAGGACAAATAGTGAGGCCAAGTCAAGTGACCCACCATAGATTAAAACCTATCAAAATCAATATCTTGAGGTACATTTTCCTCATTGTGGGCTTTATCAAGAATCTTGCTATGATGAGGTGAGATTTTAAGTTATTCAAAGATTTGTATTTGAGTGTTTGTCCATTGTAATTGGTCAAGGGTACTATAGTTGGTAACCATAGAGGATGTTACAATTTTCTTACCTTTTCCAGATGGACCAACAATAGGTTTTTTTTTATGTTGATCTACCTCAGGAGTAGAAGGCGTATGGTGTTTAAGTACTATCATGACACGAGAACATATAATAGCATTGGCATAAGATTGTGACTATTCTTTATCAGTTGCAAGAGATGTAGCACCTCTTAAGACAACTAGTGTTTTTGGTATCGTATTGTCATGTTTTCTTTTAATCATGATAACATCATAATGTTCAAAGTCCATGGGTTCAATCATGTTGATCACATCATCATCATTGGTGTATGTATAATTGACCTTATTATTGATTTTGTTTTTAGAGTTTTCTCCTTTCTCATAATATGAAAATGGCTCCCTAAAAGCCTTGTGGTCTAAATTCTTATTATGTCCATCCACATCAATTTCACCATTATCAATTATGTCTCAAACTTTATGATGTAGGTTGATGCAATTACTTGTTTTATGACCCTTGTTCTAATGGTATTTGCAAAATGCATTCTCATTCCACCATGCAGGTTGTGGCTGTGGATCATAAGGATGAGAATTATCCAAAGGAGTAATGATCTTGTTTAAAAGCAAGGTCTTATAAACCACATCTAGAGCTTCACCAAGAGGAGTGTACTCTCATTTTTGTCATGTAACCCAAGACAAGTTCTTTTTTTTGTTCCCATCTATCTTTTTATTATGAGTATATTTGACATAATTTTTAGATGAATTGATATTTTCTATGAGATTGAAAGTCATTTTAGCAGGTTTAGGAGTAATTTTATCAACTACTCCATCATGTATTACTTCTCGATTCTTGTTCACATACTTGGATTTGTCCTTACTATAGATAGATCCTTTCTTAATGTCATTTTGAAGGGTTATTTCACCCTTTCTAACCATAAAATCATCTATTTAGATGGCTTGTGTAATCATATCTTCAAAGGTATGTGGACCTTGAAGTTGTATTTTATACCAAAAATCAGGAAAAAGATTATCCATGAAGATATTGAGTTTTTCAGTTTTAGGAAATTTTTGTGAATATTTGGTTTACAATTATCACTACCCTTGAAGAAACAAGAGGAAATGCTCTTAAATCTTTTGTTTGAGGTTACAAAAATTGCACATGTTGACTAGATGTTGTATTTTGTGTGAGTATTATTGAACAAACACATTACCAATCTCATCAAATGTTTGAATACCAGTAGGTAAACTTGAAAACCATTCCATTGTTTGACCACCTAGACTTTGTGGGAATAAATGCATAAGATACATTTGATTATACATGAGTTCCATAAACAAAGCACCAAATTCCCTCAAATGATCTTGGGGATCAGATGTTCTAAAGTATTTGCCATATTTGGGTAACACAACTTTTCTTGGAAAAGGAGACACATCCAAACCCTAGTCAAAAGGAAATGGATAGATGGTGTCTAATGTGTATGTTTTTGTAGGTTTATCCTTGTCACGTATCAATTGGGACATTTTTTCTTGCATGGCCTGAAGTTGTCTTTGTAACTTGGATGTTTTGATTTCTTCTTCTTGTGTGACAATTGTTTCAACATTGTAAATTTGAGGAAGTATTGCTCCTTCTTGAAAGAGCTTGAGAAAATATTTCTCTTTCTCATCATGGAGCAAGATCTCCACCATTTTATAGAAGTTTTTATCCTTTCAACACTTCACTATGTCTTTGAGGGGTATCTCTTCAGTATCCCCATACTCATTCATGTAGTTGTAAGGTTCATTCAATCTTTCATTTCTTTGGTAGTATTAATTATATTGTCTCCTACTGTGCTCTCCTATTTCTTGATCTTGATCAACCATCTTAGGAATGTAGAAGGTTTCAATATGTGTCAATTGAAAAGGTGTTTCGAACAAAAATTCAACTGATTCATTTAAAGATGTAGGTGTTCTATAAATTTTAGGATTCTCTTGATATAATGGATTCCTAGTTTGTCAAAAGTTTATGGAAAACATTCTTCAAGGACTAGGTGCACCAATAGGTAAAAGAGATCACGAGGATCCTTTACTAGAGTCAAACTATATGTAAACTTGAGAATGACCTCTTCTACAATTTCTACCTCTAGCTCTACCATGGCGTGGTCTATAGGGAGTAAAAAAGCTCCCAGTCCTTGTGGCAGCAACCATAGACAATGATTGAAAAAAATGTTTGAAAAAGGATCATACTAGAATGTTATCTCAAAGTGACTAAGTATGTTGTATATGTAGGTACGAATAGTCTAAGAAATGGCTAGAACAACCAAGATTTATGACTATCATGATGCAAGGTATAACAAACATAGGAGAACAAAATAGGACAACCAAGTAAGGAGGTTATTTCATGTGCAAATCACAATTGATCAACTAAGTAAGAAATAAGAGTTTTACATTGTTGTAGACAAAGAAATGACTAAATGTTTTCAAACACAAATCAGATTTGGATCAAGTTTTGACAAGGGAGCTTAGATTAGCTCACTTTTTTTGGAAAAAAATGGATAGACTCATACAAGGAAATGATTTCTACATGAGGAAATATAGACAACCTGATGAGAAAACACCTCTGGTAGAGCTACTTTGATAGTTTTGGGACAAAATCTTGTGCAAAGATTCATACTAGCCATGTGAGGAAGTACAATGAACTAGTCAAGAATGTAGATAGAGTTGTGAAAGGATTTGACAATTTGACAACAAAGACAAGTTTTGACACAAAATTTCATTGTTTTGGTAAACTTTCATGTGATGGTTCTCATCAAGTCATTTTAAGAAATATAGAATGCCATGCAAGGAAACACAAACAAAAAATTGTAAAGGTGTTTTCTTGTGTGAAGTTTTGCAAAATTGTAGGCAAGAAGAGGACAAAATTGACAAGTTTAGACTATACTTAAAGAGGTTTCTAATAATTTTGGTAATTTTTGAACATAGGACTAATACTAATTGTAAGTTTTACACATATGTGGAGATCATTTTTATATTTTGGACATCATGTTGGTGTTTAAATAAACAATTATTTTTCAAACAAGGGATACAAGAAGTAGTCATAAAAAATCCAACTGAGGACAAAGCAACTCAAAAGGAAAAAGGAGCCTTGACCTTTTGTTGTTTGGAAGACTTCGACAATATATAGAGTCAAAAAAGACACTTTTTATCCCTATGATAAAAAATTGTAGAGGAAGCAAAACCTTTGTCTCATAACTTATGTGCATGTATTCATCTTACACAACCATGACACCCCACTAGAGGGAACCTATCTTTTTTGGTGTATTCCAAGGACTTAATAACATATACACTCAATTTTCACCCTTGTGGTAGGGGTCAAGGGCATATGCCACCTTCTAGTGTCCAGGTATGTGTCTATGGTGAGTATCTACAAGAGAGATAATTCCCCCTCCTTGCACAAAGACTATGCCCCCTTTCAAAAGTGAATTGGGTAGAAACTATCTTAAAATTTTTACCTAGCTTCCATTCATATTAATCTTGAGTGGCTTCACAAATGAAGTTGAGGCTAGTAACCCACAACATCTATAAGTGCACACACTTAACTAGCAAGCTTGGGGGCAATGCCACTCAATGCAAAACAAAGCCTCTTCTTCATATGTGATGTTAAAAAGAAGAAGTGGAAATTAACATGACTTTGTAGTCTTTCTATCTAAAAAAAAAAGCTGATTTAGTATAGTGAGTTAGAATCACCTATGAAAGGTGTGTGCTTACTTGGGTAATTCCCAAAGGTTAGATTGCTTTGGCAGGCCCTCTAAAGGATGACTTGGACTATACCTCAGATTCAAGGGTCAAACTTTTTAACTTTCCCAAAACAAAAAGAGCATACTTATCTACCTCATCACCTTTCCCAAACACATAGAACATGTTCATACTTAGGTTACTTTATAATCCCAACATGTCTTTTTCCAATATTTTGGTTTTACTAAAAGTAAGCCATCATCTCTTCATTAAAGGATTTGTTTAGAAGATTTTCTAACTTTCTTTCCTCCCTTGGGTATCATCATCCAAAGGAGTTTAGGTTTCTAATTTACTCTTTGATGCAAGAGCATATTGGGTTTTCTTGCAATCATGTATGTTTGGAGGGATTTTGGTTAAGTGTTGTAGAGTTTGACAGATACTATTTCTTGGCATGGTCTTGGTTACTTGGCATGGTCTGGGGACTCTGCATGGTCTTTGGTTACTCAACATGTCTAGGGACTCAGCATGGTCTTTGGGTACTTGGAATAGTCTAGGGAATTGACATGGTATTTGATTTCTTGGCATGGTTTGGGACTCGACATGGTCTTTGATTGCTTGCCATGGTCTGGGAACTTGGCATGGACTTTTGTTGCTTGGCATGGTCTATGGAGCTTGGCCTTGCTTGGGAATTTGGTGCTTGTTGTAGGATGTGTAAATAATTTTCTAGAATGAGTTAGAGGGTGTAAATTTTATGGATTAAATCAGGCCTAGAGTAATAACAATAGTTCAAAGTGTAAGTTATAATTTAATTGAAGCTAGGAGATATCATGATTTTACTCAAATATTAATTTCTAGATATTTAATTGTTGTTGTAGGCTGACTTGTGGCATTTAATTTATGTATTTGTATTTAATTTGTGTTTTGGGCTGACTTGTGGCTTAGATTGGTACAAGTAGGGGTTGTGGGGAAGTCTCTAGTGATTATTCATCCACCATGGAGAACAGGAGGTGGTAGAGGAGTGAATTTTGAGAAGAGCTAGTAGCTGCAACTTGGAAAATGAGGAAATTACTTGGTGGGTTTGTGAGAACAAGTTGAGATCTTCCTTGGGGTTTCCTACTAGAGTGTGGATCTAGACTAGCTAGGGTTTTATTTGGATCTTGAGGGATCTTGCAGAACTATTACTTTCTTTGTATCTGGCCATAACTAGGAAGGCCTTACAACATGACACATTGCATCTAATTAGTTATCTATTATGAATATATTATTGTAATTTGGTATCGGATCTTGCATTATTGCTTCTTGTTGTTGTGTTTCCACTATGTGGTTGTATAGTTGGGGGCTAGGACATCTCCTCTGGGGATACTCCTTCCTTGCACTACATCACTCTTAGACATCATTTTCAAGTAGTAAAGAGCATACTCCCCTATTCCTTTATCTAGAGCCCTACAAAGTTCACAAGCCCTATTAAACTATGTGTGTAAGAAAGCATTAAAATAGACACATTTTTTTTATTGGGTTTAATTATATTCTTTGACAAGAAAATAATTTACTAAATGTCCTACAATCAAACCATCACTATTATTTGTATGTTCATGATAAGGTATCTTCAACAAACAATCTATACACTACTATTAGGCTGTTTCAAAAATTGGAAATAAAAAAGACAAATGCTTCAAAAAAAAGTGTTAGATCAACCAAAATTAGGAAAAATAGAATCCAAAAATTGCAATTTTCTTTTATTGTTGCCAAGTTTCACATAAGCTTCTGCACAGTCCCATGCAAAAATATGTTGTGTACTATGCGAGAAATAACTTTCTTGTGTGCAAGGATACACTTTTTTGTGTGAGAAAGTATAGAACTATAGGTGAGAATTTTATTTCTTTGCATGAGGATTGATATTATCATGCAAGAATTTGCTAAATCATACTAACAAAACTGTCAAAATATCATAATATCATAAAGTGATCAAAATTTGATGCTAGAAAATTGATTTTTCAACCCCACAGTGGACACCAAACATGTGTCTGCTAATTATAGGCCTGTAAACCCACACATACTTCAACATGATCTTTACATGTTAGAAACATCCCAAAATGGAAATGGGATTGTCCATTTGGTATGAACCAACAAGGCGATATGTTGCCTTCTAACTAGATAGGATTTTGCCATTTACTTTTAGAGTTGAGAATTCAACAACCAAATCAACTAGTAGGAAGGATTTCATCTATTTGAATACAAGATTAAGCTAATATGTATGAAAATTAATCTAATAATAAGATAACAAAATTAATCTAAATGGATGCGTTATAATCTCTATGAGAAAGCATGTGAAAAAAATGGAGTTGTGAATGCAAATGCTTGAGTAAAAAATTTGGCATTAATTTGATATTATTCATGTTCATCCTCTAAAATGAGAGGTTGACAATTTCTTATATAGAATCCTAGAATTTGATCAATGGTTGACATCTAAAGAAGATTCAGTCAGAATATAAAATTCCCTTATGAAATGTAAATTAACTGATCACTTTCGAGTGTAATAAGGAGTTAATTGATTTAATTTCTTTATTGAATTTAGTCCACTTAGCGTTTCTGATTTTGAACTAAAAAGAGAAAAAATAGAGGATATTCGAATTAAAAAGGTTAAATATGACCTCATAAATAAATAATATAATTAACTAGATAATTAAATTCAATAATTAGAATAAGGGCATTCAATTAAATCAAATGCATTTAATTCCTCATGTGTATTAGCTAAAGGGGTGAATTTGATTTAATGAATGTACTAGGACTTATAATAAAATTAATATATTTAACTCAGATAATTCAATTAATATTTATTTATTAAATAAAGTATGTGATTAGTACAAATTAGGGATTTTTTGCATTTGATAATTAGGTCGAGTAGAGATTATCAAAATCAAAATTGCCTAGTACAATAGGACTTTAAGTGAGATTGATAGATTGAAATTGGTTCAGAATACCAGTGTGCCAAATAAGGGGTATTACATTTTCCCTTCTTTGTATGAATGTGAGAGTAGCATGTTGATTCAAAGAAATCAAAAGTTTGAGAATGCAGACCAAGAAGTGAGATTGGTTTTGAGATTGATTACATGAAATCCAATTGATGAGATTTTCAAGGTTATCTCTAGAACAAATCTTAGCCTTAGGGAATCTAGATAGAACCCCTAGATATCAATATGAAAGAACACAGATTACCAAACTTCATCAAATTGGTCGTAGAATGAGACTCAATTCTCATTATTCAACGTCAGGTTACCTCAATACGTGTCCATTAGAAGGTGACAAGATTAATCATGATTCATAGAATTATCCCTAGAACAAGGCTTAATCCTTAGGATTTGGGGTTAGATTTCCCTAATAGCTATCTATTAAATAGTGATTGAAAGCAAGAATTTAGAATTATCTCTAGAATGGAGATTAATTCTTAGCAAGAATTAGAATTATCTCTAGAATGAAGCTTAATCCTCTAGAGTCTAGATAGAATACTTGAAGACTAGTCCATAAAAAGCTAACAATACCTAATCATGAGTCATCAAATTATCACCAAAATGAGGCTTAATCCTTAGGATTCAAGGATAGATTTCCCCAATACTTGTTCATCAAAATTATGACAAGGACTAGCATGAGATTGACTAATTGAATAACATATGATGCCAAATTGGGGGAACAAAGATGCCCCAACTGATGAGATACCCCTAACAAATAGGACATAATGTTTAAACTAAGTTGAAACGAGTTTTAAAAGATTCAATGATGTCATCATCCTATCCCCTCGTGAGTGAAATTGAAAGATGACCCACCAAAATAGTGATGTAGAGCCATAGATTGGAAGACACTAAGGTGATCTAAGATTTAGAAGAAAGTAGGATAGATTAGAAGAGCATGAAAAAATTTGGAGTTGATTCAGAGTGATTTTGAGATCCAAAAGACCAAGTTTGACCTTGGTTGACCAAAATTGACTAGAGTTAACCTTTTCACAAAAGTTGGAAACCTTTGAAGAAATATGATTTGAAAATATTCCAAGATTCACAAAGTATGATTTGAAAAATTTTATCTCAAGCCCAAAATTTTGAAGTGTTTTTTTGAGTTGTTTAAGTGTGTCAAATTTTGAATTTGAACCCAAAAATGGGTTCAAAACACCCAAATTAACCAAGGCGGTAACTTTCATGTCAATTGGAGAACTTTGAAAAATTAGGTCAAAACCTATATAAGGGCCCAAAAGGTCATTTTCAATTCATTTATGTATTTTTTCTTTTGAGAATAAAAGAGCTCTAAGGAGAAATCATGGTGGTTCCTTTGCATCTTTATTAATTCAAGTATTCGAGGTGACATAGCTAGCTAGCAGACTATGAAACTCCTACGAGTAGTTGATTAACCTCCTCTAGATAGAAAATTTTACACATTTTGGTCAATTTTTTCATCTTTTTGAACTTTTTTTTAGGTTTTCTACCATTGGGTCTAGCACGAGAACTTGTTTTTTCACATGACTCTATAGGAAAGCTCACATGAGGAAATACCATCAGGGTACTTTCTTGCCTATGGTGTAGGGTTTCCTCATGTGGGAGGTACCTATCTCTTGTATGAGAGACCCTAAATACCCTATATTTTTTGCTTTTTTTGTTGAGTTTCTTGCATGAGCATAATTTCTTGCTTGTCTTAGTGGGGTATCCAATACAAGGAAACTATACCATTGCATGAGAATGCGAAATCTCATACAAAATTTTGGTGTTATGTGCATGCCTAATTTGTCAAAAATATGTCATTTTTACCATTGTCTCACATTATCATTAGTTGTTATTTCATGTATGCTATATGTTTGAGAGCATTTAGGAATAGTATGATGTTTCATATAGTAGATACTAATCATGTTATTGTTAGTTTCATGTTTGCTAGTTAGCTTTCTAGATGTCACATTCACATCTCAATATCCCTCCATTGGGGTGGTAATTCATCAAGTAGATGCCATAGAGATGGCACATATTGAAACCCTTGATCTCTAACATCTTTGTGATATCCTTGACTTGTAGGTGAATCATGGCATATTGATAACATTAGTAGAGTGTTTCCACTTGAAGATGAAACACCTTCCATTTTCCTGTTGGAGAGATGACTATCACCCTTGAGGAAATACACAAGATTCTACAGATAAATTTCCATGGGCCATGGGTTGAGTATGACATACAATCATGGTTAGATATAATGGCATCGAGGGCCTCTTTTTAGGAGGACCTTATTATGGGTAGAGCTATCACCTGTGAGGAGTTAGTGCATACATATGGTCCTACTGACATATTGGTGGTGGTGTTAGGTGTATTCCTTCGCTACATGGGCTCAAGTGTGGATGGGGTGATGGGGACACTACCCAAGCACATAATGGACACAACAAAAAAGGGGAAATTATATTAACTGAGAAAATAAGCTAGTACAACAGTATAGGGAAAATAAATTTCAAAACATGCCCTAAAGGCTTACAATAGCATAAATCTAGAGATAATTTCTCCTTTTAGTACCTCCTCTCAAACTCCACTCCAAATTGCCTTTTACAATGCCAGGAATCTCCTTAAATAGACCTTGGAGGGTTAAGGACTAGGAATACATTCTAGAAAGTGCTAGTAGGCATCCACTGACCAAATAGAAGGCTCCAAAAGCTACATTAGAAGTCGGTGCAAATCTAGAAGAATCTAGAAACGGTAACCGATATTTTGGGAGGCATAACTTTTGAACCATAGCTTCGATTGACGAACCGTTTACATTTTTAAAAAGCTCTCGAAGTTCTCTATAGCCCTATGGACAAGCTTTTCTCATCCCCCACTTTTCAGCCCTTTTTGAGGTCATTTAATGCCCCTAACCTAACTTTGAAGCATTCTTAGGAGGTCTCCAAAACTCAAAAAACTGCAATAACTTTCAAATCGTGGGGCCTTTTGACCTAATTCTTTTTCTGGAATGCTCTAAATTACAATTACATTCATCTAGCCAATTTACACCTCCTAGTTCACCAAAATGATGGCTCAATTACATACTCCTATTTTTTTGAGATTTACACGAACACTGATAGTGGAACTGTGAGAATTGGAACCTTTATTTGACCCAAATGGGTATCCAAAAATGAAAACAAATGAAATAGAAACTAAGTCTAAGTATTTTTTTTGGGTGATACAAGATTGCCCTTATACCTCTGGATGCTCCTGCATCAGACACCCAGGGTAGATTGAAAAGTGACCCTGTCACTTTATGAATGGTAGAGGAAATCCCAAATGGGAAACCTCATCTGTTGAAATCCAAGTTGAGTCCTTGATTGGTCATCCTTTCCATTTGACCAAATACTCTTTGTACTATCTATTTCTAGTACTCCTACCCACACGATGATCTAGAATGTCTTCTATCTCCTCCTTCTTAGAAGCAGGAATCGGACATGGCTCTAACACCAGTTCCTCATCTGCACCATCATCATGATATTTTGTTAAATCTGCAATGTTGAAAATGGGAGAAATGTGAATACCATCTGGCATCTCCACCTCATATGCATTTCCTGAGTCATGTTTCTTCAAAATTTTGTAGGGGCCAAATTTTTTTCATTTTCAGCTTGTTGTAAATGCCGGCTGGAAATATTTCTTTTCATAAGTGCACCATGACTAGATCCCCTACTTGGAATTCCTTATGTATTCTCCTTTGATTACCCTAGCTTTATACTCTTGATTCATCTTGGTAATGTGTGCTTGAACCTCCTCATGTAGACGCTTGATATGTTCAGCAAATTCCTCAGCTTCAGCACTTGTCCTCTCCCCTTGTTCTATCTTCCTTAGCTCTGGTGCAGTCCTTGGGCTACTCCCATATACAATTTGGAATGGTGATTTTCTAGTACTCCTATTTGCAAAGTTATTATAAGCAAACTCTACCTGTGGTAGAATCAAATCCCATCCCTTGGGCTTATCCCCAACTAAACATCTCAGCAAATTGCCCAGACTTCTATTTACCACTTCTGTTTGGCCGTTAGTCTGCGGGTGATGTGTGGAACTGAATTTTAGGTCTGTTCTCAACTTCTTCCACAATGTCCTCCAGAAATACCCCACAAATTTAGTATCTTTGTCAAAAACTATACTCCTTGGGAGACCATGTAGTCTCACCACCTCTTTGAAGAACAAGTCTGCAATATGGACAGCATCATGAGTTTTTTGGCATGGAATAAAATGTGCCATTTTGGAGAACCTATCAACCACCACAAATACTGAGCCATTACCCCTTTGTGTCCTCGACAATCCAAGAAAAAAATCCATACTTATGTCCTCCCATGGCTTTGATGGAACAGGAAATGGCTGATATAGTCTAGTATTGTGGCTAAATCCCTTAGCAACTTGACAAACTTGACAACTCTATACAAACTTTTTTACATCCTGTGACATTTGAGGCCAAAAATAATGTTCTCTAAGAATGGAAATGCTCTTATCTCGACCAAAATTTCCTGCCATCCCTCCACTGTGTTTCTCCTTAAACAGATTTTCCCTCATGGAACTCCTTGGAATGCACAATTGACTACCCTTGAACAACATGCCATCCCGAATCAAATAGTCTAAACACTTGGTTCTATCTACAGCAACAGGTTCTTTACAAGCTTTCCATGCTTTAGAAAAATCAGGATCCTCGAGGTACAAATTCTTGAGTTCATCAAACCCAAATACTTCAACCTGCATTACTGTAAGCAATAACTATCTCCTACTTAGTGCATCTGCAACTCTGTTAGATTTTCCACTTCTATGCTTCAACACAAATGTATAACTCTACAAGAACTCTACCCACTTCAGATACCTTTGATTCAATTTACCTTGGCTATTTAGGTACTGTAATGCCTGATGATCAGTATACAAAACAAATTCCTTTGGCAATAAATAATGCCTCCATTTCTTTAAGGCCTAAACTATTGCATAGAACTCTTGATCATAAATAGAATACTTCTTCTTTGCATCATTCAATTTTTCACTAAAATATGCAATAGGCTTACCTTCTTGGCTTAATACAGCCCCAATAGTGCTGCCACTGGCATCACAATCCACCTAGAAAACCTTTCTAAAATCTAGAAGTGCCAACACAGGTTGTTCTGCTACCTTCTTCTTCAGCAACTCAAAACTTCTCGCAGCTACTGCAGTCCATTTGAACTCTTTTCTATCCCCTCTTATTGTATCAGTTAGGGGTGCACATATGCCATTGAAATTCTTAATAAACTTCTTGTAAAAACTAACCAGACCATGAAATGATCTTACCTCAGTAGCAAACCTTGGAGTAGGCCATTCCAAGATGGCTTTTACCTTCTTTGGATCCATTTTGAGACCTTCAGGTGATATAACAAACCTCAAATAGACTAACTCCCTTTTTGCAAAGATACACTTCTTCAGATTAATTAACAGTTTCTCTTCCCTTAGCCTTTCAAGGACACTATGAATATGTAATAAATGTTCTTCCAAAGTCTTTCTGAAAATTAAAATATCATCCAAATAAACAATAACAAAATTTCCCAAGAACTTCTTAATTACCTCATTCATGAGCTGCATGAAGGTGCTTGGGGCGTTCGTCAATCCAAAGGGCATGACTAACCACTCGTAAAGACCCTCCTTGGTCTTGAAGGCTATTTTCTACTCATCTCCTTCTCAAATCCATATCTGATGATAGCCACTCTTGAGATCTATCTTTTTGAAGTACTGAGCTCCACTCAAGCAGTCCATAAGATCATCCATCCTTGGCAAAGGAAACCGGTACTTGATGGTTATCCTATTTATAGCTTGAGAATCTGTACACATCCTCCACTCTCCATCCTTCTTTGGTGTGAGTACTACAGGTACTGCCCATGGACTCAGGCTCTCTCGAATCAAGCCCTTCCTCAACAGCTCCTGAACCTGTCTATTTAGCTCCTCTGTTTCAGTAGGAGTCATCCTGTGAGTAGCCTTGTTAGGCGAAATAGCTCCTGGAATCAGATCTATCTGATGACTGATTTGCCTTACTAGTGGCAATCCATCTGGGACATTATCAAAGATAATATCTCCAAACTCCCCTAGTAAATCTAAAACTTCAAGTGGTATTTCACTACTACCTTCTTTATCTTTCCTAGGAATCAAAGCATAGCACACATGCTAATGTTTCATGCCATCTAAAAACTTCCTTTCATCAACAAGACAAATCCTAACACTGCTACATACCTTTTGACCTTCCTTTTTCATGGGCTTCAATTTGTGGCAAACTCCATCCTTTGTTAGAGAGTATGTGTTTGCATGTCCATCATGTATTGCATGTCTATCAAACTGCCATGGTCTACCCAATAATAGATGGCAAACATCCATTGAAATAACATTACAGAGAACTTCATCATGGTAACTCCCAATTTTGAATTTCACTAAACATTGTTCACTTACCAAGACCTTATGATCATCTTTTACCCAAGCAATCCGATAGGGATGGGGATGTTTCTCCCTCTTGAGCTTCAGGTTAGAGACCATCTCTTCTGATACCAAGTTATCAGTGCTACCACCATCAATGATCACATCACAACATTTATCCTCACACTTGCATCTGGTACGGAACAGACTCCTCTATTGTCCTGGTTCAATTTGACCACTTAGTAGGACTCTTTCATTTACCAAGGTCTCTCCTCTTTTTGCATCCTCTAAATGTGATGATTGTGCATCTTCATCCACATGAGCAACCCTGGTTTGGCCCTCAACTCTCCTATCTGTCCTTCCTTGTCATCGAGGGCATTCAAAGGCATGATGACCTTCTTTATTGCAATGGAAATAGGTACCACAGAAGCCTCCTCTTCCTTGTCCACGTCCTCTACCTCTTCCTCTTTGATTTCCAAAGTCTTGATCATGGGAGTGGTTGAAACCCTCATTCCTCTGGTTCCTGCTAGTACCCACATCTTCATTTTTCTTTTGGGTTTCATTGCAGCCTCCAGATGATCTGCCGCTTCCCCTTCCTCCTTGACCGCACCCTCTTTGTCTTCCTTCAAGCCTTTTATTCAGCTTCTCTTCAACTCGTAGGGCAAACTGGTATGCCTCTTCAATGCTGGTCATTCTTACCAAACTTAATTCCTCCTAGATGCTAGGTCGCAACCCACTAATATAACGAGCAACCTTCTCCTTATTTGCTTCTGCATGCCCTGCTCTAATCAAGAGTCAGTAAAACTCCTCTATATATTCTTGGACTGATCTTCCTGCTTGCTTTAACCCATGCATCTTCTTAAACAAATCAAGCTCGTAGTCCATAGGAACGAACTGCTTCTTCAATTTGTCAACCATGCGATCCCACCTTGTGATCTTCTCCTTTCCTCTTTTGTTTATTTCCAATTGGACCTGTTGCCACCAAATTTTGACATGGCCTTTCAGTTTGGCCTTTGCAAACTTAAACCTATCTAGGTCCCTGATATCCTCATACTCAAAGTATTCTTCCAGTTCATTGATCCAATCGATCAACTCATCTGGTTTCAGATTTCCTGAAAATACACCCACTTCAATTGTAGGTCTTTTCCCAAACTTAGTAATGGCCCTAAAAGGCCTTTCCTTTGCATGATTTAGAACTTCCCCATCAAATTCCCCTTCTGGTCCAATTTTGTCTTCTTCATTGTCATCTTCACTTTCATCACCTACGGCCACAATTGTTCCTCTACGGAGCTCCTCCTACAATGCTTGTACCTGCCTTTGGAGGGATCTAACCTCCTCAAGATTAATAGCTCTGGCCCTTCTACCATGCTCTCTTTGTGGAGGCATCTTCTTAACTCAAACCCACAACCACACAATCCTGGTGCAAACTGCCTCACAGTCGGTGCTCTGTCTATACACTCAGGAAAACCGGCTCTGATACCACTTGATGAGGACACTACCCAAGCACAGAATGGACACAACAGAAAAGGGGAAATTATATTAACTGATAAAATAAGCTAGTACAACAGTACAGGGAAAATAAACTTCAAAACATGCCCTAAGGGCTTACAATAGCATAAATTTGGAGATAATTTCTCCTTTCAATACCTCCTCTCAAACTCCACTCTGAATTGCCTTTTACAATGCCAGGAATCTCCTTAAATAGACCCCGAAGGGTTAAGGACTAGGAATACATTTGAGAAAGTGCTAATAGGCATCCACCGACCAAATAGAAGGCTCCAGAAGTTGCATTAGAAGTCCGTACAAATCTAGAACAATCCAGAAACGGTAATCAAACTTTTGGGAGGCATAACTTTTGAATCGTAGCCTCGATTGACAAACCGTTTACATTTTCAAAAATCTCTCGAAGTGCTCTATAGCCCTATGGATGAGCTTTTCTTTTCCCCCACTTTTTGCCCCTTTTCGAGGTCATTTAATGCCCCTAACCTGACTTTGAAGCATTCTTAGGAGGTCTCCAAAACCCACAAAATTGGAATAACTTTCAAACCGTCAGGCCTTTTGACCTGATTCTTTTTCTAGAATGCTCTAAATTACAATTACATTCATCTAGCCAATTTACACCTCCTAGTTCACCAAAATGATGGCTCAATTACATACTCCTATTTTTTTGGGATTTACACGAACACTGATAGTGGAACTGTGAGAGTTGGAACCTTTATTTGACCCAAATGAGTATCCAAAAATGAAAACACATGAAACAGAAACTAAGTCTAAGTATATTTTTTTGGGTGACACAGGATTGCCCTTATACCTCTGGATGCTCCTGCATCATGGGGGTAGATGCTAAATAGATGCTAGAGGAGCTGACATGTTTTGGATGGGGTTAGTGTATGTTGGCCCACATGTATCATGAGATTTTGTATCATGAGGGGAAGAGCATGATAACACGAGTCTATATTCTATAGGTATGGGCATGGGACCACTTTCCCATTATAAGGCTAATTTGTGTTGATATGAAGCAAGATCATGAGCCTAATAACTATAGATACGTAGGGAATATGACCCAAACAGCTCTAGGTAAGACCAAGCAATTGTAGGGTTAGCTTGACGATCTACTTGTAGTAGTATGGTAGCCACGGAGAGAGACAAAGGGATGGGATGATGCACACATGGATCTTGGACACATGTTTTCCTCTTCACCACTAATTGGTCACTCGATCAAGGTGATCGAGATATTTTTCTTGACACAAGTGTGGTGGCATTAATATCGAACATAGAACATATCCTAGGAGTATTGCACCTATGCCTACCTCACCTTAGTAGTGGAGAAGGGGTGGTTTGTCATATTAGACATTGGAAGGTTGATGATGAATGTATGCTCCATTACCATGGTGCATTTGGATTACATGTTGATAGTTGCAGATGGGGGGATGACTTTGACATATAGGGAGAAATTTGTGTCATCCCTTTTCTAGATTTATAGACCCTGTGGGGATGTAAGTTCCTATACAACCCATCTAGGACCCTCAGTAGTAGCTATAGTAGTAGAGACCTAGGCAGTGTATACCATAGTTATAGATCCTTTCACATAATATTCAAGAGGATCCAAGTGCTAGTAGGAGTGGGATAGGGCATAGACATCCTTGGGGTGAGAAGGGTACCTTGGGTGCCATTGGCAGTGATGCACAGAGGCAATGGGTGGAGGACTAGCCTGCATAGTAGGTAGAGCATAGAGTAGGAAATGAAGAGATGTAGGATCGGCCTACTATTGAGCCATTATGTGGAGATATCCTAGCATAGATTGAGGATGCCCTTAGAAGAGCTTGGAAGAGATTAAGAGTAGTAGATTGATAGTTGAGTGAGATGTAGATTCAACTAATAGTTCATGATATGTGGCTAGGTGACTAAGAATGAGAGATTCATGATCTACATGAGAAGTTGGAGTAGTAGTGAGATGAGGCTTGATTATAGGGTGCCAGAGTAACCTATTATTACATCAGATATATCATAGCAGTGTTCGATGTTTTAGAGCAGATGCCTAGATTTTTTGAGTATGCTACAACATCAGATGGTTTATGTCGATTGGTTAGAGTAGATGCTCCGATTGGTTAGAGTAGATGCTCCTCCTTCACCCAAGGATGAGATAGAAGGAAATATTTAGCTTTCTCTCTTTTTTCTTTGCTCTATTTATGTATCGATTGGTGTGCCAGCACCATTTTTTGTCATTTTGATATTGATAGTGTTTGAGTAGCACTCATTTATGTATCGACATACACTTGAATCCATTGGAGATATTTATATATGAGATCTTTTGATTTGAGCATCTTTTCATGTTTCATCTTTTCTCTTATAGTTTATCATACATGAGATGTTAATGATATGATTATGATTAATGTAAATTGATATGATCTATGAATGTAGTGTAGATGAGATGAATATGAAAGTATGTATATGAAATGCAAAATGTGAATAAACTAACACCTCATATAGTTTCAAATTTTTTGGTAATAACATGTATCCTATGAGAGTCAAGAGGTTGAACCAAGGAGTTGAATGCTTGTGAAATCATGAAGAAACATGATACTTTGAAGAAAAAAACAACCTCTCATGCCGAAAGATGCAAGTAAAGTAGTGATCAAAATGTACTCTTAGGCAATCAAGGTATGAAATGCAACCCTATGCTAGATGCATCCCTAGGTCTAGTTACTGAATCATAAAAGTATCATCACCAAGTGTTTAGTTAGACCCACAAATGTCATACAATTCACATTGACATTGCAATCATGAGAATATGAATATGACATTTTTCTTAGTTTTGTTAGGATTAAATGTAAGCATTAAGGCACAAGAAACCAGAATGACTAGAACATTTGTCCCTTTTAATGTAACAAGTTAACATGAGCATTAGAGCATGAATGCTAGGATGACTAGAATTTTTTTGGCATGAAAACACACCAAAAACACAAGAGATCTTTCTTATGCTAAGCATTCATGAAATATTTTCTCTGCAATGACCCTTTCATTCATAACCTAAGATAGAACTATGCTAAGTATACTCGTAGTATATGGTCACTTAGTAGGACGAGTATTATTATTTACTATATCATAGAGAATTAACCCAAACAAAAAAGGAAACTACCCAACCTCACTAAAGTATCACTATAAAATGAGTCAAGGTACACATGGCCATTCAATACAAAATAGAGGCTCTTATAGTGGACACCCCTTTTATATGCATGTTTCACAAAATTAGAACTAAACCATCAAATAGAAAGCAAAGAAAAGATCATGTCCCTAATGCTCACTTCTCTAGTCAAAAGAGACATCCTCGAATCACTTAAAGGGAAATGATGAAGTAGAAATGAAAACAAGAAAAAAAATCTCAGCATAACACAAACCATGCCAATGTTATAGGATTTATGTGAAGTGTCAATGTTCAGAACATATATGAATGAAATCTCTTTAGTATGAGGATGACAATAGACATACTCGATTATGATAACTAGTGACTAACATCCAAGAGGAATTATTCATTGAGAATAACCTTAGTAGGAAACTAAGTGATAGTAGATAGATGTAGTTAGAATAACTAATGACTAAAGCTTAAGAGATCTTCTTTGAGAGGAATCTTTGTAGTGAAGCAAGTGATAAAGGGTAGACATAGTTAGAACAACTAGTGACTGAAGCTTAAGAGATCTTCTTTCAGAGGAATCTCTATAGTGAAGCAAGTGATAGTAGAACAACATAGTTAGAACAAATCATGAATGAAGTTTGAGATATCTTCTTTGAGAGGAATCTTTATCATGAAGCAAGTGATAGTAGGACGACACAGTTAGAACAACTAGTGACTAAACCTTAATAGATCTTCTTCAAGAGGAATATATGTATTGAAGTAAGAAATAGGAGATAGATGTAGTTAGAACAACTGGTGACTGAAGCTTGAGAAATCCTCTATGACACTATAGGATGTTTCCTGTAAGACTATGACAAGATTCAATCCATGGATGTATGAGCAAAATTAGAAAACTGAAGTAGGAAAGAAACTATACAAGAGCTAGATGATATGCTAGAAGATGTAGCATTTGAAACAAGAGGTGCCTATTTTATAAGGTTTTCACCTTCTTGGTAGAGATTCTATTTTTACTACCATGATTCCTATTTGCTAGGTTTTCATCAATGACACTTTTTCTTCTTGTTTAATTTTTCTTTTTTGATGTTAGCAAGGTGCCTATTGCTAGGTTTTCACCAAGATAATAATTTCTTTAAGACTTTTAAGTATGTTCAAAAGATCTTTTGAAAGCATGTTAGCTATATAACCACTTTAGATGGAGAGTGTTGATCAGATCCTTAAATGATTCTCCCTCAGTTGTTGAAAGTTGATAAGCACCAGATCCAAACATTGTAGTAACTATGCATGGACCATGTTAGTTAGGTTCAAACATCAATTTCCATATCTATTTTTTTTCATTCTTAGGGTTTTCCCTCAAAAGGAGGTCATCCAATTGGAAGTCACATGGCTTGACTTTCTTGTTGTAGCATTAAAACATACACTTTTGATAAGCTTGGAGATGAGCACATGTCACTTGTCAATGCTCATCTATAAATTCTATCTATTGAAGGTAATATATTCTATAATCATCATCATTAATGAGGCCTCTCATAGAGACTCTCAAAGTATGAATCTTGACCTCAATAGAAAGCACAACATCTGCTCCATATACCAAAGCAAAGGGCATTGTTCCCATCAAAGTTCTAATGTTAGTTCTGTAAGCCCATAAAGTTAGATTAATTTGAAGGTGTTAGTCCCTTCAAAATTTGTTGATTGTGTGATGTAAGATCTTAAGGATATCCTTTTTGGATGCTTCTTCTTTACCATTACCCTAGGGTTAATAAATAAAAGACCAATGCTGCTTGATTTTAAACTTTGAGCACAACCTTTTAAGATCCTTTTTTTTAAATTGTCTCCCATTGTTAGTAATGATAGAGGATGCTACACCATAACTACATATGATGTAGTTGGGAATGAATAGAGCTTTAGTTTTTCCATTTTCCTTAGAAAGAGGGACTGCTTCCATCCATTTTGTGAAGTAGTTTGTAGATATGATAATGAACCTGTGTCCATTTGAAGAAGATGGATGAATCTAACCCACTAGATCAAAGGTTCATTATTAAAATGGTGAAAGCGTAATAGATGGAGTTAGCTCCCTAGATGGATCATGAATCAAACTTCCATAGAGTTTCCATTATTTGTAGGACTTGGCATATTTTATTTCCTCTTGCTCCATTTTTGGCCAATAGTAACTAGCTTTGATAAGTGTATGAGCTAGTGTCAAGCAAGTAGAGTGAGATCTGCAAATTCCATCATGTACATCAATTAATGCATGTTCGGACTCATCAAATTCTTGAAACCTAAGGAGTGTTCCATCAAGACCTCTCCTAAATGAGTCATTAACAATAATAGCATATAGTGATGCACTGTGGATTAGGTGATATTTTTCATTTTGGGTTAGATTGTCTAGAATTATTTGGTCACATAGGTAAGAATAGATATAATGATAGTAGGATGAATTGTTTCCTACAACAAGATTTAGGTGAATTATAAGCAGGGTAGAGTAACACATCCACTAAGAATTTGTGTCAAAAAACATTCTTAGGCATTTGTAGCATGGAAGTGAGAGTAGCCATTGCATGGGCTATCTTATTGTCTTCTTGAGGAATTTTTTGAAAAGTGACATGAGAAAAGTATTTTTTAAAATCATCCACCATTCATTTATAAGGTATCAATTTCTCATCCTTTGTCTGATAAAAATCATTGACCTGGTTGATTGCCAACTATGAATAGCCAAAGATATTCAATTCATCTACTCTCCATTTGACTACAATCTTCATGTCATTGACTTAGGCCTCATATTCTGCAGTATCATTTGTACAAGGAAATAAGTTCTTGTACACCTTAGGTAATGAGTACTTCTATGGTATTTATATATAATAGCTTGACACCAGATCCTTGTTGTGTGAAAGAACCATCAAAGAAAAACACACATGTTTGATGTGTTATCATTAAAATAGATTCATCAGGGAATTCAATATTCAATGGTAGAAGACTTTGCATTAGTGCTTTTGCTAATTGATTAGCAATTTATTGTCCTTTGATATCCTTTCTTTCAACATATTTAATATAAAACTCACTTAGTATCATGACCCATTTGGCTAACCTCCCTATTAGAGTTGTCTTACTAAGTAAGTACTTTAGTGGATCAATTCTATCAACTAGATGCATAGTGTGAGCAAGCATGTAGTGTCTAAACTTCTTGAGAAGCAAGGATGAATGTCAAGAAAGCATTTTAAATGATGCTATAGTTCATTTCATAAAAAATCAATGTACAACTGAGATAATAGATAGCTCATTCCTTGTTATCATTATCCTCCTAAGCCAGCAAGATACCAAGAGATTACTCTATTGCTAAATATACAAAATATGAGGCTTCCCATAAATAGGAGGCACCAGGCTCAATGGATTACCAAGATATTGTTTTATGTGTGTTAAACTATGATCACAATCTTTGTTCGAGTCATTTTTTACACATTTATGCAAGGTCTTAGTAAAAGGATGTGACTTATCCACCAAATATGAAATGAATATGCGAATGGATTGAAGTCTTTTTTGTAACCCCCTCATTTGACTAATATTATGGGGTGGTGGCATTTCCATGATTGCTTGAAATTTTTCTAGGTCCACCTCAATTCTTTTTGTAGAGATAATATAGCCAAGTAACTTCCCAAAAGTTATACCAAATGCTTATTTCTTGGGATTTAATCTGAGATTGAACTTCTCCATACGATCTAGGATTGGTCCCAAATATTGAAGATGAGTTTTGTGTTGTGTACTCTTGACCAAGATGTCATTGACATAGTCCTTCATCATCTTATGCATCATATAATAGAAAATTATTGTAACTACCCTTTGATACATGACACAAGCATTTTTTAGACCAAATGACATCACATTTTAACAGAAAGTACCCCATGCACAAGTGAAAGTAGTTTCCTCCTAGTCTTCTAGTGCAATTTTAATTTGATTATAACTAGAAAAAATGTCCATGTGTGAGTACATTTCATATCATGCTATCATATCCACTATCATATCAATATTGGGAAGTGGAAAATCACCCTTTGGACATGCTAAGTTTAGGTGTCAAAAATTTGTACAAACTTAAATAGACTTATCATGCTTGGAAACTAGAACAATGTTTGAGATCTATTTAGTATGATCGATAGCACAAATGAAACTAGCTTTTAGAAGCTTTGCTATTTTAGCTTCAATAAGTAATGCCACATGAGGATGCATTTTTGTGAGCTTCTATTTTATTGGTTTTACTCCTAGTATAATAGATAAATGATGCATTATGAGGTCAGGATCTAAGCCTGGCATGTTTGAGTAGGCCCATGCAAAATTAATGTTTTTTTGTTGAAAGAAGGCAAGAATTTCCTCTTTTTCTTTTATAGATAAGGATTGTGCAATGTATATCATATAAAGATGTTCTCTTGTTCCTAAGTTGATTAGTTATGTTGGCTCTATCAACACTAATTATCTCTCCTAAAAATGACTAGGAAGTGTATCAAATATCCCATCCTTAGATGCCTAAGAGAGGTTTTCACCTTTGGATACATCTTTTGTTTTTACTATTTTGTGTTCCAACATTGCCACATTGTGGTTTTCACCATAATTGTGTGACTAGGATATTTGATATTAGCTTTAGTCATAGTGATACTCTATTCACTGATGGAGGATCTTACTGGTTCAATAGTTTTTAAATAGTAGGCAAGAGCATAGTCATTTTGGAATATAGGGACTTCATTAGATCTATTGGAATTCTAGTCTATGAGATAAGGATAATTGAGTGAGAGAGATGTGGTAGGTTAGATGGCATTCATGGTATAGTTAGAAAATGCTTGGACAAAAAATTTGAGAACTAAAGTGATTTTGTCCAAGGGTCTATTCAAATGCCTTTGAGTTCTAACAACATTAATTGAAGGCTTTTTGACACTTGTAGGATTAGATTCATCTAACGTAATCCTAAATTGTTCACCTATTTCAAGCTGATTTTCATATATATGAACTTGATCTACATCCTTGTCTGATGTTGCCTTTGAGAGAGAATCAAATTTGTACTCTCAAGAATCTGTGCTACATGGAGTCAAACTATATAATTCCCCAATAGTGATGGGAACCCATTCTTCACTTTCATTATCATCTTTATTTTTACAAAGTTATTCAATAACTATAGTATGAATGGAATCTCCTTGTTCTTGTTGAATATGGGGAGGATCAACAGTGTTTTTAGAAGAATTACTATCAACATCCATAGTACTAACATGTGGTACAAAATCATCTAGTTCTACAAAGAACATAGTAAGATCTAAAGGAATTGGATAAGGAAAAGTATCCTCATCATTAGAGCTATCCTCATGATTATTTAACTCAGTTTTTGACTCATGTTCAAACAAACTTTTAGATTCTGATATGAATTTATTAATCCCTAGATGAAAGGGAATCTTCGTGAAATTAAGACTTGGTGTATCCTGAGACCTTATAGATATTCCTTTGATAGGATTAATCAAGCCTTTTTAATTACTTGCAATTGGACCATTTCCTTTTCAATCAAAGTGTCATGAGATTAAGACCTAGACCATACTTTTCATAAGTAATTTCATGAGACTATTCTATAAGATCTGCTAGAATTTCCTCTTTATATATCCATGCAGTGATGGATCTATTTTCATCTTCCTCTTCTAGAGGTATAGTAGCTTTAAAAAAGGTACCATTGAACTTAGTTTGATATGATAACAAAAAATATCTATTCATTTCAATTGGTCTCCCATAATGATAGGGAGACTCAAGAAGAGATGTCAAAGACATAATAGGTTCTATGTAATACTCACCCATCCTAGTTTCTGTAAACTTGAGTGACTTCTCCATTTGTTTTAGCTTATCAAAATGATGATCTATAAATTCTCTATTAGCAGCTACAAAGGGTTCATTAGATTTTAACATGTTACAAGTGTAACTAGAATTAGCAGGTATAGTAACTTCAGAGCCTTGGAATGGAAACTTGATGCATTGATGGTATGTTGAAGACACAACTTGCATCTCATGTATCCATGGTTTCCCTAAAAAGATATTGTATGCTTATGGAATGCCAAGGACTTGAAAGTAACATTTCTTTCTACTGGACCAACTCAAAGAGGCAACACAAAAGGACCTAGGGATTTACACTCAACTTCATCATATACCTTGATGGTTATTTTGCAATGAGGATAAATTGACTCTTTAGATTAAGTTAATTATTTAAGAAAAGTAGCAGAACAAATGTTTAGACCAGCCCCATTGTCAATAAGCACATGATGAAAACATTTTTGATGTATCATAACTTTAATGTGCAATGGTTGGTTATGTGGATGACTCAATGAATTATTGTCCTCTTCAAAGAAGGAAAAATAGTAAGGTGAGGTCAATTGACCCACCATAGATTGAAACCTATCAAAATCAAGATCTTAATGTATGCTAGCCTCATCAAGAGCTTTATCAAGTATCTGCTTATGAGCAGGTGAGATTTTAAGCAATTTAAAGATTGTTATTTGAAAGTTCATTTGTTGCAATTGGTCAAGGATACTATAGTTGTTAACTATGGAGGATGTTGCAATTTTTGTACCTTTTCCAAATGGGCCAACAATAGGTTTGTCTTTATGTTGATCTACCTCGAGATAAGGCGGCATAGGGCCTTTAAGTACTATCTTGGCATGAGAATGCATAACAACATTGGCACAAGATTGTGACTATTCTTTATCAGTTGGAAGAGATGTAGCACCTCTTAAGACAAATGTTGTTTTTGGTTTCGTATTGACATTTTTTCCTTTAATTTTGATAACATCACAATGTTCAAAGTGCATGGATTCAATAATTTTGATCACATCATCATCATTGGTGTATGTATAATTGACCTTGTTATTGATTTTTTGTTTATATTTTTCTCGTTTCTCATAATGTGGAAATGACTCCTTCAAATCCTTTTGGTTCAAAGTCATATTATGTCCATCCATAATGATTTCATCACTATCAAATAAGTCTTGAACTTTATGACGTAGGTTGATGAATTTTTTTGTTTTGTGACCCTTTTTCTAATGGTATTTGTAAAATGCATTCTCATTACATCATGTGGGTCTTGGCTATGGATCATAAGGATGAGAATTATCCAATGGAGTAATAATCTTGTTTTGAAGAAAATTCTTACAGACCACATCTAGAGGTTCACCAAGAGGTGTGTACTCTCATTTTTCTCATGTAACCCAAGATGAGTTCTTTGTTTTGAACCCAAATGTCTTGTTATCAGGAGTAGATTTATCAACATTTTTAGTCACATTGATATTGTTTATGAGATTGAAAGTCATTTTAGCAGGTTTGGGAGTAATATTTTTAAATATTCCATCATGTACTACCTCTTGATTCTTGTTCATATTCTTGGATTTGTCCTTACTAGAGGTAGATTATTACTTAATGTCCTTTTGAAGGGTCATTCTACCCTACTTGATCATAAACTCCTCTATTTGGATGGCTTGTGTACAATCATAACTTCAAAGGTGTGTGGACCTTATATTTGTATTTTATACCCAAAATTGGGCAAAAGATTATCCATGAAGATATCAATTTTTTCTATTTCAAAAATATTTATGAATATTTGGTATAAAATTTTAACCACCTTTGAAGAAACATGGGGAAAGAATCTCCAATCTTTTGTTTGAGGTTACACAGATTGCATATGTTGACTGGATGTTGTATATTGTGTGATCATTGTTAGAAAAACATATTAGAAATCTCATCAAATGTTTTAATAGTAGTATGTAACCTTGAAAACCATTCCATGGCTTGACCACCTAGACTTTGTGGGAATAAACACATAAGATACATTTTATCGTGCATGAATTCCATAGATAAAGCACTGAATTCTCTTAAATGATCTTGGAGATAGGATGTTCTAAATTATTTATCGTATTTGGGTAACTTGACTCCTCTTGGAAAAGTAGGCATATCAAAACCCTTGTCGAAAGGAAAAGGAGAGATGGTATCTAACATGTATGTTTTCATTGGTATATCCTTGTCACACATCATTTGGGCCTAAAGATGTTTTTATAACTTGGATGCTTTAGATTCTTCTTCTTATGTGACAATTATTTTAACATTGAAATGCTGAGGCAATTTTTCTCTTCATGATCAAGCTTGAGAAAATATTTCTCTTTCTCATCATGGAGCAAGATCTCCTTCATTTTTTGAAATTTTTAATCGTTTCGACACTTCTCTATGTCTTTGGTATCTCTTTAGTATCCCCATAATAATTTGTGTAGTTGTAAGCTTCTTTTAGTCTTTCATTTCTTTGGTAGTATTATTATATTTTCTCCTACTAGAGTCTCCTATTTCTTGATCTTGATTAGCCATTTTAGGAGTGTATAAGGTTTCAATGTGTGTTAGTTAAAAAGGTGCTTTGAACAAGAATTCAATTGTTTCATTCAAAGGTGTAGGTGTTCTTTTAATTTTAGGATTCTCTTGATATAAAGGATTCCTAGTTTGTTGAAAGTTTATGGAAAATTTTCTTCGAGGACTAGGTGGACCAATAGGTGAAAGAGATCACGAGGATCCTTCACTAGATTCAGACTATATGTAAATTTGGGATGAACTCTATTGCAATTTCTACCACTAGCTCTACCATGTCACGGTCTAAAGGGAGTAACCAAGTTTCCACTCCTTATGACAATAGTCATAAACAATGACTAAAAACAAAGTTTGAACAAGGTTCAAACTAGAACATTATCTCAAAGTGAGTAAGTATGTTGTATATCTAGGTGTTGAAAGTCTAATAAATGGCTAGAACAACCAAGAGTTATGACTATTATGACACAAGGTATAAAAAACACAAGAGAACAAAATAGGACAACCAAGTAAGGAGACTAGTTCATTTGCAAATCACAAGTGATCAACTAAGCAAGAAATTAGAGTTTGATGTTGTTGCAAATAGAGAAATGACTGAATGATTTTAGACATAGATCAAATTTGGATCAAGTTTTGATGAGGGATATTATAATAGCTCACTATTTTTAGAAAAACATGGATAGACTCGTGCGAGGAAATAACTTCCAAGAAATGAAATACAAACAACCAGGTGAGAAATCACCTATAGCAGAGCAATTTTGATGATTTTAGGACAAAAGATCATGCAAAGATTGTAGTGCCTCTCCCATTTGATTTATGTAAGTCATCCTGATAGATGCAACCTTGCTAATCTCTCCCTCAGAAGGAATCATGATTGGGATCATGAGTGGTCTACACCCTTGAGGTGATTGGACTTATGTTACTAGATCAATTTCTTTGATTATGCTTATGGTTGATTTATGAGATTATGATGTGTTGGATGGTTCACTGAGCTTTGTGCTAGTGGTTACCAGGATCAATCTAGTATCATGATGTTGCTTCATGATTACCCTAAGATGTGTGCAGAGATTGCACTGTGTATTATTATCTTGCTACATTGGACTAGGTTCTTTTAGTAGTGGTAGTCATGTTTATGACTATGTTCACTTATGTGTTTTAAGTACCTTTTCATGTTGTTTAAAAAACTATTATTAAAGGATTAAATAGTTAGAAATGGGTTTTCCACATTGGATTCATTGGTTATGGGCTACATATATTTACCTTGTTATATTTTGAGCTAGGAGATACTTGTTACTCATGGTATGTTTTACATTTGAGATGATTTGAGGGTCAGATGTTATACTTTGATTTCAGTATCATAGGTGTTAGACTACTATGTTGTTTAGTTTATCATATTGCATGATGATGCCATTTTGAAATGATAGTGTGCTTTATGATGATATCTAGTTATTTGGTATTTGGACCTAACTCTAATTATGTTATATGATGGATTTAATGCTATGGTTATTTACTTCATTCTTTCTTTATTATACAATATGCAATTGTGATTAATTTAAATAGATTATTTATTATAACTAATTAAATAGTTAAATTAGGTGATTTAATGTATTTATGGCTTTGGCTAACTTATTATTTGCAATTCCACTTGATCATGTACTTTAGTGTGAAGAATTTATATCCCTGGCAGTGGCACATGGAGTTAGTGATTCAACTATTTATATTTTACCAATGTTGTCCCTATATAGTTGATGTATCTTATTTTAAATGTTTAAATTAAACATCTAGTGATTTGATAAATCTAGAATCATTTACATTATGTGACTAGACCTATGATCGTGTCGATGCATTCAGAGGTTTGCATGTGTCATAGAAGTTATTAGGAAATTCTATGATTTTTGGTTTAAGGGTTTTCAAGCTTTACTTTAATTAATTTTAATTTTTTGGTAGCTTTCTCATAGATGAATTTCAATTACTTAGAATAATCTATTTTCATTTGTGTTGTTTCAGAATTTAACTATCCCTCCTGGTTATTTTCCCTAACTGATTATTCATTAAAAAAGTGAATAAGTATCCAAAGAGGAATTTAATTCCTCACTCCTCACTTTTAAATTAGAAAGATTGAAAGTAAAACCTAAAATCCTCTTTGTGAGGATTTACTATTCTATTCATTGTGGGAGATATGGACATAGGATCATTGTGAGATTAGTCTTGTTGGATTCAGCTCCGGGAGACCTTGGATTGCTACGATTTTTGGCTACTTCGACAGGATTTTTATTTCATGGTTTACATTCCCATTTTTCCCTTTAAGGTAGGGCTCTCCCATTTTATTTTTTGGCTCTATTTTTGCTTCTATTTTTGGTATCTACTAGTTAGTATGCTGAGAACTAGTGTTCCCTCTATTTTTGTATGCTAGCTCTACTTGGTTGGGTGGGTATGAGCATTTCCCTATTTTTCCAAATGAGGGTTTGGGATTTTTCAATGTTATGTTAGTTGTTATTGCATGTAGACTCAAAATCTAGATTTCATTGAATATTTTTGGCTTTTTTGTCTTAAGATCAAATGGTTTTTAATTTTGAAGTTTTCCTATTTTTGGAGTTTTTACCTCATTTTGTGTGTTGCCTTGTTTCCTCAGGTTTTCTTCGCATGATGTTGGTCGTCGACCTGGATCATCCATTGAGATGCAAATTAGATAATTGTTGGACTTTTATGTTTCATTAGGATACATGTTACATTCATATTCCTAACTTTGTATTTGGTTGGGTGAGTTTATACCTAGTGCTATTGTTTCTTTTGGACCGTTGTTGTTATTTCATGGACACTGGGATTCCTATAAAATCCACCCTCATGGATTAAGGCCAATTGAATAAGTTCATGATGTTTGGTTTTATTGCATCATTTTGATTTGTGTAATATCCATACTACTAGACTAAGGCCAACTGAGTGAGTTTTATGATGCATGGTTTTATTGTTTCTTGAGATTCGTGTAGAATCCATCCTTCCAAGTTTGTTTTTTATTAGTTTTTTTTTTATTGAGTGATATTTTTCTTTTGTTCTCATCCAATCCTTGTGTTATGATCTTTGTGATGGTGGTGCACCACACATGAGGGCATGCACATCCATTTTCCAGGTGACTTGCAAGGCTCAATATTCTATGGACTTGCTAAAAGTTATAATCATTTGGGGTTGGGTTGGTAATGTGCTTGCCTATGGGCACTCATTATTGGATGAGCATGGGTAGGGTAGGGTAGCATATGGCGGGGGCTTCTATCTCCATAGCCTAGTGTTCATGCCTAGTGTGTTTTCGTGTAGAACCTTTAATCAAGTGATAACAAAATCAAATGTGTTTGGTAATAAAACTTAAGATAATAAAATTTGTGAGCACCCAATTAAGTTTGAGGACATAATGTGAGAGCCTTCCATTGAGGAGTTGAGCCGCACGATCCAAGCTTGGGCCTTATGATGCCAAGAGACTCTCCATGATGTCAGCCCCTACATAGTAACTCATTAAGTGTATGACTAGGACCTATTTCTCTTGCATTGTCTCATGATCTTGGTTTCAATCACCATTACTATCTGGCATAAGTGTAAACCATGATTTTTGTGCTCTATATGTTTTTCTGGTTAATCATTATCTCCATAAGCATGATGGGAGTAGATCTATAGGTTTCATATGGTTGTGAAGTATAGCTACCTATACCACTACTGGGGACTAGTGTATAGAGATGGTCTATTATCCCAGTGCAACCATTGTTGGATGTTTTCACTTGGTACTTTGGGTTCTGGAGTATGCTTTCTTGTGATTTATTCTTTCATTAGAATGCTTGGATATCATGTTAAGAGGATGATAGTTTTATTGACACATTCCCTTATTATGATGCTTAGAATATGATCTGATGATGTTATCTACTTAGTTAGAGTATCTATTGCTTTTGGTTTAACATGTTAGATTTCTTATTCTTATGATGTTATTATTCATTAGTAGTGACATCCTCATAAGATAATTCTAACTATCTAGTTGGTAGTTTGGGATGTTATGTGCGGGGAATGGCTAGGGCCTTCAAAGTCTCATGATGCTATTATGGTTGGGAGGAGCTGGACATAAGTTTTAGTTGTGTGGATGCCTTACTATTTATGTTTCCCTTCATATGATGTTTGGTTTATGAACCATGTATGTACATTGCGATGTTGCTTTCCACATGTTCTTTTTATGCTATTATGGATTAGATGGATAGTTGTATTCTACTCCATGTGGCACGATGTTTTGTATTTCATGTGCTCTAGTGTCCAAGCCTCTATTATAGTGGATTTGGTACTCCCTGGTGTGGAGGTTCTAACTCTTTTACTCTTCTAATTATTCATCAAATTATTTCTTTTCAATCCTGAGTGACAATGGTTCAACATTGGGCAATACTAGAAAATATCACACCATAGTAGTGTGAAATATTGTGCAATACTGGAGAATTATTGCATGGTCATACTAAGAACTATCACCTAGCCATACTAAGAAGTATCCCCTAGCTATAGTGCAAAGTATTGCCTTGGAAAATAGTATCACTTGGCTATAATGAGAAATGTCACCTGGTTGTATTAAAGTGTTGCCTGGTTTTCTTGCAAAAAATCCTACTTGGGCAAACAATAGGTATCTCTAAACTTTTTGTTAGAGATTTGATTGGTGTTTTGAGTACCCTTTAGGGTTCCTCTCCTTCCTAGTTCAATAGATATTTTTGTGGGGTTTAAAATATATCGTTTAAGTATAAGTTGATGTATGCTTAATTAAAATATATTTAATTTCGTATACTTTAGATATATTTTAATATATGCAACAATTCATTTGAGATAGATTCCACACCTTTCCAAGATATGATGTAGATTCTAGGAAATTTTAGGACTAACATTTCAAACAGAGCCAAATTTCAAGAATCAACATTTATCATTCAATGTGGTGTTTAGTAGATGAGTGGTTGTAACTTTGAGCCTCATCTTCTACTTGACTATTGTTGGTCTCTACTTGTGAATCATGATTATGATTTGATTTGTGGATGCAGACTTGTATGTCTAAGCATGCTAGGAGCTTTTACCTTGGGATTGAACAAGAATATCCCCTTGGTATATTCTCATGATTCATGTGGTCTTGGTTTGTGAGTTACAGTTTTGAGCTTGGAAATCTTTGGGAGTGGTTGTAAGACTTTCACTAGTGTAGGTGAACATGTGAGTATTTCCATATTCTCTCTTCTCATCACCTTGTCCTAGTGTTTCGTACTTGGCTACTTTTGTTCTGTTAAGTAACTTATCTTAAGGAAAAAATTATTTAGTGCATGTTTTATCCTTGCGTTCTAAGGATCTCTAAGTGGGGCATTACAAAGATTCACACCAAACTGCACGAGGAAGTATAATGAACTAGGCAAGAGTTCATAACAACTTTGAAATAGTTTTCTCATGTGAGAATGTCGATAGAGTTGTGTGAGCATTTCATAGTTTGATAGAAAATATAGGTTTTGGCTCAAAATTTCATTATTTTGGTAAACTTTCGTGCGATGGTTCTTATCAGATCACGTGAGGAAATACAAAAATCCACATGAGGAAACACAAATAGACAATTGTAAAGGTGTTTTCTTGTGTGAAGTTTTGCATAACTGCAAGCAATAAAAGGAAAAAACTGACAAGTTTGCACTCTGCTTGAAGATATTTCAGATGATTTTGGTAATTTATGAATATAGGACTCGTAGTATTTGTAAGTTTCAAGTAGATATGAGCAACATTTTCAGATTTTGGACATCATGTTGGTTTTTAAGTAAACAATTGTTTTTCAAAAAAGGGATGCAAGTAGTAGTCATAAACAATCCAATTATGCACAAAGAAATTTAGAAAGATGGGAGAGTCTTGACCTTTTATTTGTTTAGAAGACTTGGAAAACTTATAAACTGGAAAAAGATACTTTTTTATCCCTATGACCAAAAATGGTAGAGGAAGCAAATCCTATCTCTCACAACTTATGTGCATGGTTTCACCTCACATAGCCATGTCACCCCACTAGAGGACGTCTATGATTTTGGTGTATTCCAAGAACTCAATAACATATACACTAAATGAGCACCCTTGTGGTAGGGGTCAAGAATGTATACCACCTTCTAGTATCTAGGTAGATGCCTATGGTGTGTATCTATAGGAGAGATTCTTTCCCCTCCTTGCACAAAGATTATGTCTCCTTTTGGAGGTGAACAAAATAGCAAATAACTACAAGTAATTACTTGGCTTTCGTTCACATTAATCCATGGTGGCCTTGTGAATTAATTTGAGGCCAGTAACTCATACCAACATCTATAACTATACACACTTGACTAGCAATCTTATGGGCAATGTCGCCTAGTATAATATACAAAGCTTCTTCTTAATATGTGATATAAGAATGAAGAAGAGGAAATTAACATGGCTTTGAAGTCTTTTTCTCTACAAAACTTCTTTATTACAATGAGTTGAAATCACCATCAAAAGGTGTGTGCTATATTGGTTCATTCCCATAGGTTGGATCTCTCTAGTAGGCCCTCTACATGTTGACTCAGACTATAGCTCAAATTCAAGGGTCAAAGTTTCTAATTTTCCCAAAGAGAAAAGAGCATACTCCTCTACCTTGTCACCTTACCCAAACACACATAACATGTTCATAACTAGGTTACTTTATCAATCACATTGTTTCTTTTTCCAATATTTTGATTTTTTCTAAAAGGAAGTCTTCATCTCTTCATAAAAATATTTGTTTAGGAGAACCACTAAATTTCTTACCTCCCTCAGGTACTGTCATCCAAAGGCATCTAAGTTTCTGATTTACTCTTGGCCATCACTTCCAAGTAGTAAAGAGCATACTCCCCTATTCCTTTTTCTAGAGCCCTATGAAGTGTGCAAGCCCAATTAAACTATGTGTGTAAGAAAGCATTAAAATAGGTATGAATTAAACTATGTGTGTAAGAAAGCATTAAAACAAGTGAATCTTTGACTGAATGCCTTGCAGTCAAACCACTAGTACTATTTGCATGTTCATGATAAGGAATCTTTGACAAATGATTTGCACACCACTATTAGGTTGTTTCAAAAATAAAAAATAAAAAAATGTTTCAAAAACAAGTGTCAGATCAATCAACATTATGAAAAACAGAATCCAAAAATTAAAATTTTCTTTTATTGGTGCTGAGTTTAATGTGAGCTTCTACAAAGTTACACGAGAAAATATCTTGTGTACTGTATGAGAAATGAATTCAATTTCTTTTCATGAGGATTGATCTTATTGTGCAAGAATTTGTTGAATCATATGAAGAGAATTGTTAGAATATCAAAATCTCAGAATATCAAAAAGGGATCAAAAGTTGAGGCCAAGAAATTAATTTTTTGGCCCCATGGTGGGTGCTACAAATGTATTGGCAAAGTCTATACAGCCATGAAAATGCACTTCCATATGAAAGAGAGGACTTAGTTAATTTTTTAAAAAGTTAGAAAAAGCAATGTAAAGGAAGTGCATTTTCGTGGCTGTATAGCCACGGGCCAAATGTATGTGCTAATTATGGGCCTCTAAATCCACACACACTTCAACATGATCTTTAAATGTTAAAAACATCCTGAAATGAACATGGGATTGTCCATTTGGTATGACACAACGAGGCAATCTGTTGCCTTCTAGCTAGATAGGATTTCACTATTTACTCAGAGTTGAGAGTTCAACAATTCGACCAACTAGTACAAAGGATTTAATCTCTATGGATCCAAGATTAAGCTAAGATGTATGAAAATTAATCTAAGAATAAGATAATCAAATTAGTTTAAATGGATTGCATTATAATCTATATGAGAAAGCAATGGAGTTGAAACACAAATGCTTGAGTAAAAAAATGGCATTAATTTGATACTATTCATGTTCATCCTCCAAAATGAGAGGTTGGAGGTTTCTTATATAGAATCTTAGAATTTGATCAATAGTTGAGATCAAACTAAATAAATTGTTGAGATCTGAAGATGATTTAGTTAGAATAGAAAATTCCCTTATGAAAAGGAAGTTAATTGATTGCTCCTAAGTGTGATATGGAGCAAACTGATTTAATTCCTTTCTTGATTTCAATCCATGTAGTATTTCCAATTCTAAACAGAAGAGAGAAAAAAATAGAAGATATTTGATTTTAAAAGATTGAATATGACCCTATAAATGAATAATCTAATTAATTGAATAATTAAACTCAATAATTAGAATGAGGGTGTTTAATTAAATCAAATACATTTAATTCCTCATGTATATTAGCTAAAGGGGTGAATTTAATTTAATGAAAGTACTAGGACTTATAATTAAATTAATTAAATTAATAGGTTTAATTTAGCTTATTCAATTAATATTTAGGAAGTATATAAACTATGTGATTAGTACAGATTAGGAATTTTCTACATTTGACACTTAGGTCAAGCAAAGGTTATTGAAATCACATTGCCTAGTACAATATGACTATAAGTAAGATTGACAAGCCAAAATTGGTTCAAAATATCAATGTGCCAATTTTGGGGTATTACAGGTCTTAGTGCTTCTTTTATATACCTAATAACGTAACCTTTCTCTAGGTGTTATTGTTATATCCTCTTCTGAAATCCTCTTCATCAATCAACTATGATAGCTTTTAGACCAAAAAGATATTGTCTCGCCAACATGTAGCAAGTTTGACATCATTGGCAAAATAATTATTGTTCCATTACAAGTTCTTCAATTCAAAACAAGCTTATATCCAAAGTTTCCTTGGGAATGAGTATGGATGCACATGACATATGACATTCAAGAATCACAAAGATTGCAACTAAATTTAAATCAAAAACATCTTGAATTCAAAATCCAATCCCAAGGGATTCAAGAACATCAAAGAGGGTATCCAAAACACCTCCCAAAAACTTCCGATTAAACTAAAAAGTGCCCACTGTCCGTTGGACAAGTTTTCCTAGATCTAGGCAATACTTTAATTTAGCACTATGCAATACTTTCCAGTATCATATAACCTTTCTAAAGAAGGAGTGTGATACTTTTAGGGTCTAGACAACACTTCTCTTGAAGTCATGCAATACTTCATAAGTATCGTATGCCATTTCTTCAATGGGTGTGCAATACTCTAAAGTATTGCACGATATTTATCCTTAAGACGTACAATCTACATTCCAATATCGCATGACATTTTCTATGTGGGCATTCAATACTTGAAAAGCATCACCACATGCTAATACATAGTTGTCTAGAAAAGCAAGAAATAAGATGAAAAAAGAACATAAGGCAAAATAGGGCTAGAAACTCCACTCTAGGGAGTATTAGATCCACAAGTTGAGGCTTGGACACTTGAATGCATTAAGTAGAAAGGAAAAAATAGAAATACAACTAATCATCCAAATCAACAATAAAAGAACGTACTAAATGCAACATCATTGTGTACTGAAATAACAAGCTAAGTGAGGGATTCATCCCAACTGTAATAGCATCATGAAACCTCAAAGGTCCTACCCATCCCCCATATGTAACATCCCAAACTACCAACTAGATAGTCAAAGCTACCTTATGAGGCGGTGACTACTAAAGTGTAATAACATCATAAGAACATGAAATCTAACATGCTAAAGCAATAAGTAGTAGATACTCCAACTAAGAAGATAACATCATCTAATCATATTCTAGACATCATAATAAGGGAGTGCATCAAATAAAATAACATCATCTAAACATGATATCCAAGCATTCCAATAGAAGCATAAATCACTAGAAAGCATACTCTAGAACCTAAAGTACTAAGTGAAAATATCTAACAATAGTCCCTCTAGGAAAATAGACCTTCTCTATACACCAGTCCCTAGTATTGGTGAAGGTAGCTATGTCTCCCAACCATGTGAAACCCATAGGTCCACTCTCACCATGTTCGAGATAATGGTCCAACCACACTCACATAAGCAACATCAATGGCTAACACTCATGCTAAACAATAAGAGGAATGCAACCAAGATTATAAGATAATGCAAGTACAATAGGTCCTAGTCAAACACTCAATGGGTTACTATATAGAGACTCACCTAGAGGGGAAATGTTATGGCATCAAGTAGCCCAAGCTAACATGGTGCAGAATCAACTTCCTAATGCATTGTGTCCTCAAAATTAATTGGTTGCTGACACATTTTATTATCTTAAGTTTATTACCACTTAGTTATCATTTAATTGAGCCGTCTATCTATCAACATGGGCATGGTCACTAGAGATGTGATAGGAGCCCCTCCATGAAGCTACCCTACCCTAACCATACTCATCCAATGATAAGCACCTATAGGCATGCATATTCCCAACCCAACTCTAAAGATATAACTCAACCACATTACCATTATGAGTTTAGGCCTCATAAATTACTTGATAAACACACACACACATGTACTCATGAGTGGGCACACCACTATCACAAATATCAAAACACAAGTGTTGGATGGGAACAAAAGCAATAAAATACTCAACTGAAATAGCTTAGAAAAATGGATGTGACATGCATCCCAATCCAACATAAAAGTGCAACAATAATCTAACAAACATCCCAATGGATGATCTAGGTCCACAAACAACATCGTGCCAAGAAAACCCAAGAAAATAGGATGACACGCAAAATGAGGTGAAAAATTAAAAAAATGAAAACTTCAAAATTAAAACCCATTTGGCCCTTGGATACAAAAGTCACAAAATCCCAATAAAATTTGGGTTCAGAAAACATGTGCAAAAAGGGCTAGTATAACAATGTGAAACCCCAAACCCTTATCACAAAAATTAGGAAAATGTTCATACCTAACTAATCGAGCAAAACTAGAAAATGGAAATGGAGGGGAACACTAGTTCTCAGCTTCCTAACAAACAACTACCAAAAAAAAAGAGTAGAAACTAAGTTGAAACATGAAAGTGGGAGAGCCCTACCTAATAGCAAAAGGGGCTCAAACAAGAAACAACACAATAAAATAAATCACACACAAAAGCTGCCTGAAATCATAGCACAACAATTTCCCCCCGAGCTAGATCCAATGAGACTAACCTATTAGAGTAATTTTATTTTTTCTTACTATTTAAATCATTTTGATTTAGTTAGTCAATTTATTACTCTAGGGTGCTTAAACTTTCTCTTAGGTGCATTAATAATTAATCCTTATATTAATTATCAATTTGCAACCGAGCTTTCTTAGGCTTTAGGGTTTCATTAACCTCTAAGGTTGAACACTTGTTTTTTTTTTTTCATTATCTTGGAATACATTTTGCTTTCACACTATTGAGATTTTCAAGCTCTATTTTTTCTTTCTCTAGTTTATCTTCAGCAATAAGTTATTTGCATGCAGATGTTCCTAGTGAACTCTGAAGTTGGTGTTCACCACTTCTACATGGTATCATAGTTTCCCTACTACTACCTAGTTTGGAGATCTTGAAGCCATTATTTGAAGATAAAAACCTCAGCTTTTTTGAGGTTTTTTTCTTCAATGTAGAGGAGGCACCTTTTTTTGATGCACTTTGGGCAAAAATGGATGCCGCCATCATGCTCAAAAGGCCTGATATGGTTGAAATTCATATAAAATTTGTGAATTGTGGCCATAGAAGCTTCTAAATTTTTTTTTTTGGCCTATTAGGGGCCTATAGATTGCAAAAATAAAAAAATAAAAAAAATAAAAAATCTTTCATTTTTGGGCACTCCACTAGCACACCACCCCTTTGTCATTAAAGCGTTACCCACACTCGGCCTACACCCTGTTGCAGCTAGCATGCCACTAATGGCTCAACCCGTTCCCAGCCACTACCACCGAGCTACCATCTCGCCATCACCACCGCCGCAGCACCACCTGGTGATCACCGCTGTCAGTGCAACCCTACTTAGCAACTGCCACTACTGCCAACCTACTGCTCAACAAACAAATAGTAGGCTGACATCATTTCCCAATGAGGTGATGTTAGCATTCCAGCCATTACATCATCATTCTGATAGTGACATCATCATTATGGTAGGTAGAATCTTTTAGGTGGATGACATTATTTTCTGGTGTGCTGACATCATTTTCTAGAAACTAGATTTATTTCCAAAAGTGAGTATTGGGGAATTAATTTTCTAGCTCTCAAATTCTCAATTTCCAAAAGTGAGTATTGAGGAATTAATTTTCTCTTACAATACTTATTCACTTTTCGTGTGAATAATCAATAAGGGTAAATAACTAGCCAACCTAGTTAAACCCCAAATCAACCCAAATGAAAATAGGCTATTCTTAGTAATAGAAATTCATCTATGGTAAAGTTTCTAGAAAATAAAAATAATAAAAATAAAACCCAAAAACCCAAAATCATAGAAATTCCTTAACAACTTTCACAACAATGTGAACCTCTAAATGCATAGACATGTTCATAGGTCTAGTCACATAATGCAAATGAGTTCAGACTTAATAATCACTGAAAGGTTTAATTAAACAATTAAAATAAGGATACGTCGACCATACAGGGACAACATTGGCAAATATGAACAGCTAAATCACTAACTCCATGTGCCACTACTAAGGATATAAATCTCGTACACTAAGAAACATGATCAAGTGCAATTGCATATAATAACATAGCCAAAGCAATAAATGCATTAAATCACCTAATTTAACCGTTCATTCATTTTTACTGAATAATCCATTTACATCACTCATGTTCGCATAAAGCATAATAAAGAAAGAATGAAGTAAATAACCATAACATTGAATCTATCACATAACATAATTAGAGACATGTCCAAATACAAGGTAACCAGGTATCATCATAAAACATACTATCATCTCAAAATGACATGAATATGTAAATATAATAAATTAAACATCATACCAGTATAACATCTATGATACTGAAATCAAAGTATAACATCTAACCCTCAAGTCATCTCAAAAGTAACATAAAATGAGTATCAAGTACCTCATGGATTAAATTGTAACAAGGTTCAGACTACAAACACAAGAGATACTACAATGAGTTGGTTATGTTCTAATGATAACTTTTAGTAACTTTATCAAATCTGAAACATTAATCAAAAGATGAAACAAGAATAGAAAGATAACCCTACATAGTAAAACCAAATATGTTAACCATTGATTAGAAGGAAAACCTCAATGTGAATGATGCCCACAAGATGATGTACTAATATAGAAAGTTCCCTATGAAAGGATGTGACCCTATTAGGAGCCAAATGAAATACAATTAGTATATATGAGTCCTTGTTAGGAGAATTTGAATCCTTGATAGTAGATTCGAACACTATTAGAAGCTTTGCCAACCTTGTTAGAAGTTGAAAGGAGGACAATTGAACTTAATATTCAAATAGCCTAAGAATGTCTTCACTAAGAAAACTTCAGGAAAACATATCCAAGTTCTTGAACTAACTAAAAAACAACTCCTTCACCAAAATAGTTCCTTTGAAGGTCATAGTACATCAACAACATCAATCTCTACTCTAGTCATACATAATACACATCCAAAGCTCACATAACATAATAACCATCCACACTAGGTCACAAGGATATTTTACCATATTTAGGAACCTAAAACAAGTATCGAGCCAACCTTGAGGATTTCTCAATTTACAATGAATAGTATAGGACCACATTAAGATTTTACATTTACACATTACATTGCAAATAATACTTCCCATAATGATATTAACAAAAGTCATCTTCTTGGGAAAAGCATGCTAAAAAAACTTCACAACTCATCACAAAATGGACATCTAATTTTTCTATGTTAACCATAACATCCTGAACATTTATTCTACCATAATCCAAGCCCCTTGAACAATCTTCAGCCTCATTGCAAAGATACAAGACAAATACTCTTGTAAATGCGCATAACATAAATCTCTGACCATGAACCTCGCCAAATGCATTTTCCTTTGCATTTCTAGCTAGTCTATCTAGAAAAATGATATGTTGACATCAATGAAATTCACTTTCATGAATGAGACGCATAAGCACTGAATCATCTCTCTGACATACTAAAAAACTCCCCCATACAAAATATCAAGCATTCATGCTTAACAAAGTGCAAAGAAGAGAATAAAGCTATCAAGAGCCATAAAATTTAAGAATTAAAGCATTTCTTTCTCTCAATCAATCGAGATGCTCTCTTTTATAGATGTAGCTTATTTCCCCCATTGGAAGCCAAGCAAAGGAGTTTTCTATTAATGAAGGCGATCCACATCCATCTACTCTCATTTGAGTATTCTCTTTCTTCTCCTTAATAAACCATTGCGGCACTAGATTACATCATCTATTGTATAAGGTTTATCATTCATGATTTCCTTTTGAGTTTTTGTGTTTAGTCAAATTTATTGCATCAACATATTTGATCTCATTTAAAGAAGCATATGCATTATCAAGGTATGATATACTTCATTGTTTAATCTAGCCTATGTTGTATGATAACAATCTTTCCTTTATTTCATTTCAAGGTTGATTCCTAAAATTTTGTTCAACCTTTTCCTTATTTTCTGTGTGTGGGTATAGGTTAGGAAGCCACCAAATTTGAATCGGGCATAACATGTATAGTCAAATATTTTTGAAAGTTCTAGCTAGAACTACCTAGTATAGGATGCCATTGGTGGTCTCTTGTTTTTATATGATGAATTTCAACCTTCCCTGCCACTTTCACTTCAAATTTTATTGACAGGTCAATCTTCATATCTTCTTCCTGAATCTCCAACTTTTTGCTCAACATTAATTTATTTCTTTGTAATATTTAGTTATATGCACCATTATTTAGCTAAACTTTTAGTCATTACTTTATTATTGTCTCTTCATCAATAACACCCATTTTATAGATGACTATTCTCTCCATTTAGAGCTTGAATCTCATCTTGAGCCTATTGAGCACATCTTCCCTTTGAATGTATAATTATTGAAAAGTGAAGTGAATCATCTACTCATCTTTAACAATTGCTTCATTTTTCCATTATACAAAAGTTAACTATTGAAAGGGAAAGCACAAACAAAACTAAAGAAAAAATACAATAAAAAGATGGTAAGAAATTTTTTCAAAGATAAAGAAAAAAAATACCCTAATTATATTTGTATTTCTTATGCTTTAATTGAAGATCTCAAATGAACGACTATTTCCATAGCCAAAACTTACATGATATAAAGTATTATCTTCAACCTCTAATCTATTTTTATTTTACTTTATGCCTGGTTCGAAAGAAATCCCATGATACATGTACATATATTTTCATTTTACAATCCAATTATGATTAACTAACCAATACACAACCCTATTTTGAATTGACTAAACACACTTTTTTGATGCAATTCTATGCACTAGTGTTTTTTCATTTGTTTGAATGATAAAGAAATCATCCTACATTTCAAGCAATCATTGATTCTAGAAAGCCACTAATAACAAAGCATCTTAATTTGGTATAAAACAAATAAAATATCTTCACACATACCCACTTGTCCACTACATTCATTCTTGTTCGAGTTTGAAGGGCCCATAAGGAAAACATTGTGTATGGTAATTCAAATTCATTAACAACCATACCCACATTTCTATAAACAAATATTAATTTTCTCAAATGTGAATTAGCTCATGGCCACTATTGTCCGTAATAATAATAATAAGATAACATGTGGGACTAGGAAAGATGGAGAAATTTTGACTTTTTGACTTTAGTGTTCAGACTTTTGAAAAAAAACCTCGACAAATATACGAAAGCAATTCGATTCGGTTATATTTTCAATGAATTCACATCTTGGCAAAGCGTAACCGTCTTCATTAAAAGCAGACGAGCAGGAAGGACTTTAACGTTGGATTTTAATGGAAGAATCGCCATTTTTCACCGCAAAGCCTCCAAATCGGATCTTACAGCGGCCTTGCTCTGATAGTGGTGATTCAATCAAGCTCAATATTTTGCATATTGGATAAGTTTTATGCTAAACTTTGCTATTTTCCACTTTTGAGCATACAATGAAGAAAGAAAGAAAGATGTCAGCTGTTTCAAATGCGAGCAGAGAAATGTCATCAGAATTCAGCGCGGATTTCGATCAGGTACGTATTTCAAGGTCTTTGATGCGTTTAAGGCGTTATTTGTGTTGCGTCTGTTAAATGTCGGTCCTCTACTGTTTACTAGAAGTGTAGAAGCAACTTGTCACAAGAGATTCATTGCACTGTGGAGAAAATTTGAGGAGATGAAGTGCGATGAGTATTGTTAATTGATTGCAAATCTGAGATTTTTTTTGTGTGTTTGGGGGGCCTCAAAAGATAAATTTTGCTTGAAACCCTCTATTGCTGAAGCTGTACGTTTGAATATGTCTGAGAATAATCTTTATTCTTGTTTATAAGCGGATTTCTTAGTTTCAATAGGCTGTAAGATCAGAAATTCGTGAGATTCTTACTATATTAACCAAAAAAATGTTATTTTGTTGTTTTTGTGGTTGCAGGCTTTAAATGCAACGGCATTTCACTAAAATAATGACTGCTTCTCAGAAATTTTAATTTGTGGAGCCTGCATATAGAAGAAGAGAAACAGCGCAAATGAAGCAACCATATATTGTTGCCTATTACAGTGTTGAATCTGTGCTGGTACTGTTCTGGCTGACTGTCTCCATATTAGTTCTTCCATTGATATTGCCCCCTCTGCCGCCTCCGCCTTTTGTATTATTGCTTGTTCCTATTGTGATATTTGTTGTGCTCATTGTATTGGCTCTCATGCCTTGCAATGTTAGCAATAAAGGACTCTCATCAGTCAGTGAAGTAAAATTCAATATCCGTTCATGAATAAATCTTGATTGTTCTTTTTCCATTTTCAAATATTTTGGTTGGGGCTTTAGTACTTAAGTTTTCTAAGAATAAATTAGATATAAAGTAGTATCTCATGTTCTAGCTTCTTATATTACTTAGTTTAATCAATTAGAATGTTCTAACAATTGTGTTTAAATTTTGAAATAAATTTTAGAAAGTAGAGAGATAACAATAACTAAAAATGATTCATCATTCATCATTTTAACTTTCATTTAATTGATTTTGAATTGTGTCAATTTTATTTATTTAAACATATTATTTACACATTATCTATCTATCTATCTATATAAAACACTAGCTTCACAAATTAAATTAAGAATTATTGTATTTTATTTTTTTAAATAGTAGATTGATATTAAGTTTTAGATATATATTTGACATAATGTATAGATTTATATTAGAATTTATGAATAGATTTAATATTTACATTTATGTCATTTTTTATTAGAATTTATCTAGATAAATTATCAAGCAAGGGTTAATACTTTAAGATACATTGTCAAGACTTTTTATGATGAGCTTGTATTTTGTTTCCTTCAATAATTAGGGAAATGAGATTTTTTAGTTTATTTTGATAAGCAAGAGGTTGAAGCCATAGATTATATCATTTCAAAAACAAAATACAACCTGACTTGAAGGGCACTAAAATGATAGAATCAAGTGGAAAAACCCTCAATATTGTTGCATGAGATATTACAAACAATAAACCATTCATTGTGATTTGGAATTCAGAGTTAAAATTCTAGTACTCGTCAAGTATTGCTAAAATCTCCTTAACTATCTATATTCCAATAGAAATTTGTAAGATAACAACCAACATCCACAAAAAAAGCCCATCATATGAACTCATACACAAAGAATTCATCTAAGGACATGCAAATTTGTGTAAATGAAACCCTTGATGAGAGGGTGAAACTATGGTGAGAAGAATATAACCACTAGCCTTTTACTTGGTTAAGAGCCACAACTTGTTCCTTCTGAGAACATGTCCTATTAGGAATATCTATAAACTATTAGGTTTACAAGCAACCTATTAAGGTTACCTTGTTAAAGGATTTAACACTCTTTTTGAGAGACACTTGGTTAATGGTTTTAGTAAATTCTTACAATTGAAGCATGCTTTGTTAGAAGTTTGAAACTTGGTTAGAATGGTTAAAGAGAAATTAAATATGATATAAACATATACACTTTTCTTCTTAGTAGATATGTTAGAAACTAAAGCCCACCAAGATAACTAAGGAGGGGGTGGAGCATGAGTCAATTATCCAACTAATAAAACATCTATCAACGTTATTAGTCCTTAAGCATGTGAACAATATAATCAACAACCATAACAAGATACTCATACACAATAACACCAGATATGTTAGCTAGGGAAACCCTTGATCACCCCAGTGGGGATGGTACCCACAAAATGATGTACTAATATAAAAGTTCCTTGTTAGAGGATTAAGAGTCAATGAAATACATTTTGTACATATTAGTCCCTATTAGGAGACATTGATTCCATTTTAGGAGATTCTAACTATGTTAGGAGTTCTATCAACTCTGTTAGGAGTTGTAGAAGGAAGAACAATCCACTATTTAAACAACTTTAGGGGTAAGATCACTAAACTCGCGGTCCAACTAAACTCTATATTATTCCTTGCAAAATAATAGAAATGTATAGCTCCTCTATCTCTCACTAGACCAAACCTCTTCTGATCGCAATACGAGATCACCAACTTTTTATCCAATAATCCTTTGGATCGCTTACTCACATTTAGCAAATACTTCTCATATCATACACTTGAATACTTCAATCACATACTTCACCATAAGAAAAATAACCTCCCTTTACACCATATCCTCAAAAAAAATAGTTGAGGAAGCCTTGAGGCTTTCCCAATTAATTATAATAGGACCTCATTAAGATATTACAAAACTTTACATCTTTTCACAATTACAAATTATTGTCAGCTCACAATCTTTACAACTTCTCACATATGCGACCTTAAACCTTGTGCACATGTTGATGTCATTATTGGGTTGTCTTCTATCACTGTCTAACTACACTTGTTATGAGTCTATCTCAGAGAAGTGATGCAAATGAATCATCATAAATTATTTATTAGGTACTTTGTCTATAGGTTGTCTTTTGTAAATCAAGCATATCTTCTACATGTCTTTGACTTTCTTCATGACACTTAACCACTTCATCAGGACATAATGTAGAGCACATACTTAACTATGCTTGACCTAATCATCAATAGTTGGTCTGTACGACCTCATTCTCTATCTACTACTTTGTCAGTCTTCACAGATACAATGTTATGTTGACATTATTGACCAACATAGTCATGAATGCAACATGTCAATCATGCTAACAATCTCCCAAAGTGTTCTAACATTGCTTAGGATACCCCCCCAAAGGAATACCATCATCATTCATGCTAACAATCTCCTCATTTGGCATTGATGGAAACATAGATGAAAAAAATCTGCATTCCACAAATACCAAATCAAGCTCTATTCCTGCTATTTTTTCTCTCTTCTTTTCAAATCCTCTTCATCAATCAAATCTGAAATGCACATAAACACTTCTATGTCTATGTTGTCTAAAAATCAATTTTGTTTCTCCCCATTAACATTAATCACTTTCAATAGTATTTCTCCCCCATTGTTACAGTCTCTCCCCCATTATGTTAGAGAGCTTATATTTTTATCTACAATAATTCTCCCACATACATAAATAGGATATATTTTTCATGCAATCTCTCCCCCATTGGCATCAATGAAAAAGGCTTCATTATGTCAAAAATATGCTCCCAGTCTTCAATCAGCTCAAGTGTCCAAAGACACTATTCTAGATAATTTCCAAGAGTCCTTGATGACTTTACTCATCATAGATACTCCCCCATACATGAAGCATCGACATTCAATCCAAATAAATAATACCATTTTGTACCACTGGACCAATGCATTCTCTACATTATTTACTCAGAACTAGGTAGGAGTATAACCCCAAGCATACCTTGCAAGTACTCAAATGTATTTTTAGTAAAGGATTCATATTTATCTTCTCTTTTGTACTTACATACTCCAATATGATCTCTTTGTATGCAACTCTTTCTCTCAAAACATGATACTCAATAGATATATTCTTAGTCCTAAAATACAATGCAAGACTCTTAGACATACTCACTGTAATTGTGTTATCGCAATGTATGATAATGGGTTTTAAAAAATCTATCCAAATATCCTTCAACGTCTTCTTTATCCATATGATCTGATTCTAGTTTTATTATGCTACTACATACTCTTTTTCTGATGTACTCTTTGAAATACAATCATATTTCTTGCTTAGCTATGAAACAAATATTCCTCCAAGGAAAAATGCTTGACCACTAGTACTCATTATGTCATCCATACTACTTACCTAATCTGCATTAGCATATGTGCACAAGGTGAAATCACTTGATCTATCATACAATAGTCAAAAATTAGGTGTACCCTTAGATATCTGAATATCCTTTTGATTGGTGCATAATGTGATTCCTTAAGATTAGCTAGAAATCTTGCTACCATCCCAACTACAGTTTCTATATTTGGTTTGATGTGTGTTAGATATTGCAAACCTTCAATAATAGCTCTATACTTATTCTTATCAACTAAATGTCTCTCATCTTTACTGGATAACTTGTGACTAGTTATCATAGGTGTACCAATAGGCTTACAATTTTCCAAGCCAAATATTTTTAATAAGTCTTTCAAATACCTTACTTGTGATAGGAACATACCATCACTATTTTGCACAATCTATTATCCAAAGAAAAATTTTCATCTTTGATGAGAGCAATTTATGTCACATATTATACCATATTTTACCCTTCATGTTCATTTCAATACCTATTTTAATATTGCATTTTATCCTTCTATGTTGCATATGATCTAATATTTATGAGTAATATTTAATATAGTTATTAGATAGAATATGTGAATAAATAGATGGAATTGTATTTATCTAACAAGTTGATAATATTCTATGGTTCTTCTTGTTGCTTGCTATGTATCTTCATGTAGCTCTTTCATCAATATAAAACTCTATCAACTTTGAAATAAGATGCATTTGTTGCAGCCTACATAAATATGTGAAAAGGGCCTCTCACATAATATGTGAGACTGATATGCTTTTACAGGACTGTGTAACTCCCTCTCCGCCACCTATTCTATTTTGGTATTGTAAATAATATTATCAAGCCAACCACATGCCTTAATGACTAAATCTCCACATATAATATTTGTATGGTGGTTAAAATGATATCCAGTGGAGTAATATGTGAGAGGATAGAAATTAACATCTAAACATAGATCATTTGTTGTTGCTATTGATAACGTGACTCAGAAATGCTTAAGTTTCATAGCTCACATGGACAAGGAGCACATTAGTCACCTCTTTCCCATATTTAGATTTTGTTATATATTACCCATTTCAAACCATGGCTCCAGATTTATGGGTGAACATAATGTTATTTTGATAACAATGAGTTACCTATTTTTGGCATACAACAAATTTATGTTCTATTGCCACATATTGTTTATTGCACATATTATGAAAACGGTTCTAAACCTATTATCAGCTTTTCATATAAAAGCAACTTAGCATATAGGAGAGGCAAATTTGAATATATTATTTTTGAGAGGAAGAAATTGTTGTATGTAGTTTGAGACTGCATTATTTTGAAGTAAATAAAACATCAGTTCATCTTGTTTTTGGATGCATTGTGCAAACTAAGGAGTTTGGGCCCACTCTTCGGCAAAGCATGGTGGTATTTTTGTTTAGTGTTTTTTTCTAATATGTTAGTTAAGCATTCAATCTCATAATTAGTCTATTTGATAAATTAGATGTTTACATTTTTTTTATATTGATTTGTTAGATTAGTTATTTTAGATATGAATATATTATTTATATAACGAGTAATGTTATTGTCATTTATTATTGTTTCTAATATTCTATAGATTAATGTTTATTTACATTTTTGAAGAACCTATTGCTAGAAAGTGATAGTTCCTATCGCTAGGATTTACTTGGTTTTTCATAGATTCAATTTCATGTGTTGTAAATGTATTCATAAACCCTCATCTCACAACTATCATCCCTTGATTGCATACTGCTCAGACACATTTCACAAGCTTACACTCTCAAATTGACATGTATAGACCAGCCAAACTTCATCATAAAATTGTTAATTATTTTGTTATTATTTGCCCCAGTGTTGGCCTATCAATCTCACTAATCATACTCATCTCAAACTCATTCTTTATGTCATCAACAAACTTATCAATTGCTTCATCAATACCTCCAAAGATTATGCCATCAACAAGTATTACAATGATCAATAATCCATTCTCAATTTCTTTAAAATACAAATTATCATCTATCATAGCTTTAGCAAAGCTTAATTTCACAAAATATTTGCCCAAACTTGTATACCAAATTCTAGGTTCTTTCTTTAGACCATAAAATGATTTATTCAATATGCATAACATGCATTTTTCCTCTATCAAAGAAAATCCTTCAAGCTTTTGAATGTAAACCTCTTCTTCAAGTTCTCCGTTCACAAATCTTGACTTTGCATCCATCTGATATACTTTAAACCTCTTATTTGCTACATAAGCTAAGAACATTCCTATTGCTTCCATTCTAACAATAGGAGAAAATATATCATCATAATCTATACCTTCTTGATATGAATATCCTTTGCATACCAATCTTGTTTTATTCCTCATAACTTCATCTTATTCATTCATCTTATTTCTAAATATCAATTCCCATGTCTCATTCTTCACAATTTGATCTATTTCTTCCTTCATTTCTTGAATCCAAGATCATCCTTACATGCCTCATCTATGCTCTTTTGTTCAATTTGTGCAATCAAACATAACTTTTCATTTACTTTTTTCCTTGTCATTCATTTGTCTTTGCTTCCAATGATCTAATCAATAGGTTAATTCTTTGTTAAACTCATGTTTGGTGTAGGAGTTTCTATTGCAAGTCTTCTTTTCTTGGTTTAGATCTATTTTCTTTTCTTTGTCCAACAATTTGAACATCATTCTTTAAGTCATTATTAGTCTCAAAGAAAAATTCAATATTGTCTTTAATAGGTTTAGGATTATCTTCTTCTTTATCATAAATATAATTCAACACTCTCTCTTTAACTCCAAAATTTTCAACTACTTTCACATTTGCACACTCAACAATTATCTTGGTTCTTTGATTAAAACCTCTATAACCTTTTCTTTTCAATGAATAACCAAGGAACATACCTTCATTGCTTCTTGTTTTAAACTTAACAATATCATCATCTCTCTTTATGTAACACTTCTAAAAATTCTTAAATACTTTAATAATGGTGCATGTCAAAAGTATAACTCATATGGAGTCTTTTTTGTACCTTATCTTATCTATAGTATATTCATGGTGCATGTGTTTGTGTTGACTACTTCTCTCCAAAATGTCTTGGATACATCATTTCTCTTTTTGCTTCAGTTATACATGTTCCTTCTTTCTGCAATCTTATTTTGTTTAGGGGTCTTAGGTGTTGCTAGTTGTCTCTTAATGTCATTTTATTCATAAAAGCTTTTGCCAAACTCTCTTGAGGTAAACTCTCCATGTCCATCTTATCTTAAACATTTTATCTTTACTCTAGATTCATTCTCAATGTTATTCTTAAACAACTTAAAATTTTCAAATGCCTCTAAATTTTCTTTAAGAAATGTTACCCACATCATTTTAGTGAAATCATCAACAAAAATCATAATGTACCTTTCACCATAGGATCCTCTTGTTCTGGTAGGACCACTCTAAGTATGAACAATATCCAATTTCATTGTTGTAGTGAGCTTCTCATTGGGAAAATAAACTTCTTCTACTTAGCCACAATATATTATTTGCAATCAATATTAGTAGGATTCATGATTCTATGCAAATCTTTCATAGAAAATGTACTACTAGCCATCACAATGTTATCAAAGTTTATATGATAAAGCCTTCTATGCCATAGCCAACTTTATCCACTTTTACAACTAGACAAGTCATCTATGTAGGGTGCAATTGAAACACATTACCTCTGGATCTTGTACTAGTTCCAATCAACTTACCATCTTTATCCTTGATGATGCAAGTCTTCTCTATGAATTGTAACTCATAACCTTTATCAACCAATTGTCCAACACTTAGAAGGTTATGCTTTAATCCATCAACAAAATAAGCATCATCAGTGTTAGTCTTTACTGTATATGAGCAATGTTAGTATGTTAATAGAAACCAAATTTAAATAAAGCTTCTACAAACTAAACAAAATTCATAAACTTCAAGATAGACTAAGATGAGTTCTCAATTGAGAATATGAGCCATTAATGGGCTCTCCCAATGAGAAGCTCTCTTGTTGAGTAGCTTTGTCTAAATAGATAGGATGTATGCTCAAGCTTTATGCTTCAAAAAGGGCTTCAAATGGAGTTGGAATTTGGGTGTGAGTGTATGGTTTTGATGTAAAATGGCTTCTTAAAATGGAATTATGATTTTACTTCATGGATTGTGTTATTTTGAAAATGGGAAGGATCCAATTTATAGGCAAGAGGCTTGAGGGATTGAGGGCTAAGATGTAAGGATGGGAAAAAGCTCATGAAGGGCTCAGATTGCATGAGAGGAGAGCACATGGATTGTGCTTCCTTACAGCCAATCAAAGAGTGACACATGTCACATGGTGAGAGGATAGAAGAAAGGGGAAGGATGAGTCAACAAAGGAGGCTCAAGGGATAAAATTTCATAAAGACCCTCATAATGGCTTGTAAGAGTAATAAAAGGGCTTTGGAAGAGTCATTTATGGCCTAGTGGGCTTCATAAAGTTTTATGGTTGGGATATTTTGAGGGAGATGAGAGGAATTTTGACTTGGGTTTGATTAGGAAGGTTTTAAGCTTGCTTAGGATTGTGCAAATGATTAGAGGATGGTTTAGGATTAGGTTAGGGATAGGCAAGTGGATGGCATTTAATGAGGGTGGGTAAAGGAGGAGATATTTGTTAACTTTGGCTTGGGTTAGTAAGTCTTAACCCATGTTTAGAGAATGTGACAAGGTTAGGAGGGGATTAGGATTAGGTTTAAAGACATCTTCTAGAAGAGTCTAGACTTTGGATGAGGATAAAAACTTTCTAGAATAGTCTAGAATTTCCTAGGATGAGGATAAATTAGATTTTTAGGAAATAAATAAAGTTTTATTTATTTCAAGGGTTTGGGTTGAGGAGATATTTATTAAAACTTTATGAATAAACATGAGGATTAATATTTAATCTTAATTAAATATTTTGAGTTGGGATTAGGGGTAGGAAATGATGGGATTAGCCTTTAATCAAAATTAAAGAAGGATTAGAAGATTTTGGAAGAGGTTAGTGGTCTTAAGGAAATTGGCCAAGTTTTGGGCAAAAAATAAATTTTTTATTTATTTTGAGTTTTTTGGTCAATTTATTAATTAAATAATTAATAAATAAGGAAATAATGTTTAAATAAGATTTAAACATTTTTGGGAGGGATTCCTTAATTAAATATTTTTAATTGAGATAAAGGGATTTAATGGCATAAAAATTAATTAATTAATTAATTAAATAATTAATTAATAAATGATGATGTCATCAGAAATTTTTCAAAAAATAAAAATACTTTATTTTCTAAAGGTTTTTAGGTGTCTACATTTACATCAAGAGTAATATATCATATTCTCATAATAAGACAAGCTACATTGTTCCTAACACTAAAAATTCCCCCATCATGATTTTTGAACTTATAAAACTTATTCATATCTCTAGTCATATGATGTGGACATCCACTATGTATAATCCAATCAGATTTCTTTTCAACTTGTAAAACTAGGGATTTTTCTTCTCTAATTTCATTTCTAGAATTCTCTTCTTTTATAGCCAAAAATCCTAATTCATCATCACTTTCACTTTGAACTCTTTCCTTGGACTCATCATGTCTTCATTTTTATTCAAACAATCTCTACATCTTCTAGTTTTAAAATTCTTCTTATATGTCTTCTCTCTTTTAGGATACTTAGAAACATAATGACCAAATTTATTGCAAGTACAACATTTAAAATTATCTTATCATCTAGTTTTCTTTTTACAAGAAGTTAAATTCTTTCTTCAATTCTTCTATCCCCTTAGATCAGGATCTACTATTGCTAGCATAGTCTCCACTGGTGCTTGCACTTCTTGATAAAGAAGGAAAAACACTAAAAGTTGTTCTACTCTGGGTAATTCTCTAGATTTCTTGAATCTTACTTCTATTCCTTCCAACCTTCCAAGTAAATGCTCTTTGCTAAATTTCTCAGTGCAAGGTATCACTTTCTCAATCAGCTTTGCTATTTATCTGGATAGTAGTGTCAATATCTTCAAAATCTTCCAAACAATCTCATCTTCCTCTTTAGATCATTGACAAGACTTAATTCCTAGATATTCTACCAATATAGATTCTTTCAAATTTATCTTCCATCATTTAGCATCTTGAGACAAACATATCCATCTCTATAGTCTAATTCTTTTAGCATGCTTATCACCTTCAAAATTAGATTGTTAGGCTATCCATATTTTATGAGATGTCTCTGGTGATTTTACTTGACTATATTCCTTTTTAGGAAGATCTGACAATAATATCTCTTTGACAAGCATATTGCACATAAATAGATCTCTTTCAACTTCACTACATTCCTCAAGTTTGTTCTCTTCCACAATCTCCTCTTTCCTTATTATTAGCCAATATCCTAGACCCATAAATAACAAATGAGTCTTCATCTTCTCCTTCTAGTTGTCATAGTTAACTCCATCTGTTAGGATTAACTACATACATTAATAATAGTTACAAGAAAATATAACCAATATTAAAAATAATAAATTGCACAGATGAGAACACAAGACACAAAGATTTAATGTGGTTCACCCAATCCCTGGGCTACATCTACCAACAAAAAGTCCAATATTATTATCTAGTGATAACAATTTACAATCCTATATAGCTCAATACAATCCCAAGTAACTATAATATTGTCATACATTATGAGATCCCTAATGCTAAACCATTTTATACAAGTTTTTCCTTTTATAAAATTAGGACTAGAATAAGTCATCCAAGAGAAAAATAATAGTCAATTCCTTTTACATGTTCAGTGAGTAATTTTTGGCTTTGGGGGAGTTTCCTCCAAAAACCACCGTGGGGGTGTTTCCTCTTGACCCCACACTATACTATGATAGGGAGCACATATAGGGTATTTCCTGTGGAGCCTACAAGAGGTTCTACTCCTTGATCCTATCTTGGGGCTACTGCCCCAATCCCCCATAGAAATAATTTGGGGGAAAACCATGCCAAATAAACCTCAAAGTCTAATTAGGCTCCACATTACAATAATCTCCCACTTGGAAATTGATCAAACTCCAAAATAATAACCTCCCAATTGGAGAATGATCATAGCACCACTAAACCTATAGCTGCCACTTGAATATAAACTGCCCTAGTTTTTTTCTTTTTTTTTTCTTTTTTCTTTTCTAGATGACCAATCGAAGTTGAAGAGGAGTTCAACTTCTCCCTTTTTACTTCCTTGGTAAACATAATTGTTGGATTATCATTTATATGAGTCTTCTCTAATTTTAACTATATACATCATCCAACACTAACCAAATGAAATGGTACCACAACTAGATTTGTTTTTTCTTTGAATGTAGAGAAGAATTCTTTGCAAGATGAATGGAACTTTGGCTATCTGTGAACAAATAATTATCCCTCTATTGGTATCTAGATTATTCCATGGAGAACTAAAACCATATCATCTCCTTGGCAGCCTTTGTAGTAGAAACATACTCTTCCTCTATAGTGGATAAAGCATTCACCTTCTATAACTAAGAAACCCAGCTCATTATTGCCCCACCAATAGTAAATGCATAACCTATAGTACTATGTCTTGTATATATATCCCATGCCAAATTTGAGTCAACATAGACCTATAAATTAGTAGTATAGCCCCCAAAATGTAAACACTTACTATATGTTACTCTCAAATATCTAAGAATTAGTTTGACTACATTCTAATGCTCAGTTCTAGGATGAATCATATACTTTCTAACAACTCCCACTGCATATGGAATATTTGGCCTAGTACATACTGTTGGTGTTTGAAAATGCTAGAGGATTTCCAATTACCCAAATGAGAAACTGACATATCTAGGGGCAACTAACTCCCATTTTCAACATACCATTTCAGACACTGGGCCAACTATAAGGCTTGACTCTTCTTCACTTCAAGCTTTGCAAAACCTAGACCAGTGAACCTTAGATTCAATCAATATCGTACAAGTGTAAAACATATCCCTGAATCTATTTACCACAAATTTTACCCTTATTTCTCCTAATAACTCATGAAATGACACAGATCTATAGTAGCTAAATGCAAAGCCATGAATCTCATAAGCTGAGTGAGGGCATTCTATTATAGCTCTTCAACATAAAATGTAAAGATGATTTGAATTTAATTTGATTTTATGTGGGTGGGGAAAGGGGATGAAAACCAGATATGAACACCAAACTTATGATCCTGTAGCTGATTAGTGCCTAATCTGTTGGGAAAATTCATAAATCTCCCTCATGCATTTTGGATATCTGATACTTATTCATATATTCATATATATGATCTATCCATTCACCTTGTAAATAGGCATCAATTTTCAACTTAAATCTCATTCTTACCTGATATCCCCCTCAATCAACCTGCAACCCTATTGAGTCTCTAAAGAATTTACATAATTCCTTGAATTACAAGCAACAATGAAGCAACATACAACCTTAAGGGACTTCAACTATGATCTAAGCTCTTTGTTCAAAGACCATAAAACATCATAGCTCAACTGAGAAAGGAGACAAGATTTAAACTAAAACTAAACACTTGTTCTTTGTATTGATTTCCTTGAAATAATACATGAAAATGAATGAAATTGACTCATAAACAACCTAACAAACCAAACTATAAATTAACAAATGTTTTCATACAAGAGAGAGAATGGCGGGAATGAGAAATTGATGGGATGGGAAGGGGGTATCACAGTCAAAGCAAAAGCTTCATGGTCTGGAACTAGGACATCCCAGATCTTCCATTCAGAGTTCATCAATTCCAAGGCTAGTTCTACTAAATGCCTTCATTCTAGAGAAACTTTCGAATATTCCAACCCTTATAATGAATGAAAGAAAGAAAGATATAACAAGAAGTGAATTCCCAGATCTGTTATGCAATTGACATCTATCCACTTGAAATTCAATCTCCTATAACTAAATAACTTCTTTCTCTCTTCTCCCATTCTAATCTAATTTGGTTTCATCATTTTTTTGTTATTAATTTGCAAATATCTTTGTTGAAATGATGAAAACTTGTTGAGTCATAAAAATATCTGATAACTTCATGAAAATGCTAGTGAAATCTTGATTCAATTGACTTGAAAGTGGTTACATTCAGCCCCAAACTACATTTTCACTATCTATTACTGATCTTGTAATTGCATTTTTAATTTTAACTCATCCCACTGAGAAGGCCCCAAATTTCACATTTTTGGCTATAACTTGAACCCATGAATTCATGTGCAGAAATGAACTCCATAATCAGAAAGTTCATTTTCTCACGATTCTAGTGATATATAACATCACATATTTAGCCTCTTGAAAATGCCCAAGAAGTCAGTTTGAAAATCACCCCTCTAGTAGAAGACTCAAGCATGCAACTTTGACATTTCAAAAATTTACCATTTCCTAAAGTTTAAACTTTAGAAAAATACTTCTTTAAATTTGAAAGAAGTCTACACGTCCGCACTTTTGAAAAAATAATTTAAAATTATTTTTTATAATTTTCAATTTCTTACCCTAGCCTTCAAATTTTGGGTCAAACTATGTTTGACCGAGCCTTTTCTACCACGTAGCACTCCATGATTTGTCCACCTCTACATTAGGTGCCACATCATAATCTTGAACACAATGCCATGTCACCACTCTTGAGACCCACTGACATGTGTCAGCATCTCGCAATCCCACATTCCTTAATCAGTGAGCATCTTTGTAATGCGGGGGTGCACTATTCGTCCATCTCACCACATGGTGCGATCCTATGCATCCACCTGAACTTGCACATCTCTACCACATCACTGACAACTAGGACCCACCTGCCACATGTCAAAATCTCACAATCCTTCTTTGTTTAACTGGTGAACACTTTGGAAATGTGGGTGTGCACGCACCCTCGGATCTAGACACGTGTCTGCATCTAAACACATCCTAATTTTTGGTTCCACGCCATCTTTCTTCCATCTTCATTCAAAATTGTGCTTGATGTCATGCTGACATCACCTCTAGGTCGAGTACATGGGGCTCTCATACACGAGAAGGCAGCTTACAAAAGCCCTCTTTTTTTGAGTTACAATAGGCTTGTAATGATTTGTATTTAAAAACTCAAAATCTCTTTCCCATAAGGAATATGGGATAAAAAAATTTCAAAGCTTTCCCTTAGTCTACATGAATGACTTCCTCTTTTACAACTGTGAGAACAACTTCTTTCAATTGCATGGGCTAATCCTTTATGCATACACAATCTTCTCATACTATCTTTTGTATCGACTTCCACATGACTATTGATGGGCATTCCCTCTATACGTGATCTCCCATGGCATTGTCATCTTTCTTTCATGGTTTCCTCTATTCTTGCATTGAGTCACAGCCTTTTTGTTTGGTGAGAATTCCTTTTAAGTGTGGTCAGCTCCTCCATTTAACATTTCTAGGTGTGGGCTTTTCTTTTCTTGTCTTTGTAGATCTTTGCCATGGCTTTTCTCTACCTACGGCCTCTAAGCCCCTGTCATGTGGTTTGAAAACTCTTGGCACCTTCTGTGTTAACGTGGACTAGCCTTTTCATGTCCTATGTTGGTCTAAGGCTTCCCTTTTTATGCTTTGTTCTCTTTGAACTACCCTGTTTTACATTTGTATCTGCTCTTTCTACTAAAATGTGAATTGTTCCTTATGATTTCATTTCTAGCCAGTGGGATTCTCTTGTTGCTGGTCTTCTACCCTTGACTTTTAATGCCATCTCTGCTCCTTTGTTTCACATGGGAATTCCCTTGCAAACATAATTCTTTCCCTCCTGCGCTAAGACTTACCTATGTTTGATAATGCCATCACATGCCTCCTTTGCATTTGTTCTTTTCATGTGTGTGAATCTCCCTTTTTAGCTGATGACTGCTCCCTCAATGGCTATGGCTGACTTGGCCTACATAAGCTTTCTAATCATGCATGAGCTACTTCAAAAACCATGAGGCATGGATTCAAAGTTCTATCCCCTACTTTCTTGGTGTGAATATTTGCATATGACATCCAAGTGATGCTTGTCTTTCATACATTTTTGTTTTTTGAATCTACAACATTCATTCCTCCCTTGTTGGCTATGGGTCACTCTAGTGATGGCATGGATTGTATGAGGCTCTGGCAAACTGTGCAATAGTAGCAGACATAAAAATTGTCGCATTTCCCTCCCAATCCTGCATGAAAAGCTTTTCTATGCCACCTAAAGGAAAACCAAGCTCAAGAAATTGATTACATCTATGCTTAACCTCCATCTCAAGTAAATGGGCCAGCTTGGCTACAAAATCTCCTCCATATGCTCTAAAGAGCTCCTTGAGTCTCAATAGTGATGCAATATGAGGATTGGCCTAACTAACAATAAAGTGGTTGACATTGAACAGCTCCTTGAGTTGCATCATGGGAAGATCACTCTCAAGGCTTCCATCTCTCCACTTTTGCATCCTAATGCCCGATGATGACTCATCAGGACTAGCCTGAAATGGGCTTTGTATGTTCCCTCTTAATATTGTTTTTCTTAAGCATCAAAACATTCCTTATGATTCTATTTGTAACTTCAATAATTGACATTTATTATTTGGTAAGGACAAACAAAAAATTCTTGTAGCATGAAAATTTGCATCATGGTTGAACTAATTAGAGAAGAGTGTCGAGCTAGAAGCATAGATGGAAAATGAAAAACTTCATCTTTTCCTTTAGTTGATGTTTTAAACATCTCTTGTAAGGCATCTAATGAAACTAACTTCTTTTATGAGGACTTTAGAAACATTAGTTCAAACACCACATTTTGCATTGTAAATTTGCCCTTTCAAAACTTTTGATTTGCACAAAATCTTCATTAATTTGATGGAATCAGTCAGACCCCAAAGTGGGTCTGGCTTAAAAAAATTTCATTTTCAAACAACTAGATTCTTAGATTGATCCACTGATAATTTTGAACTGATTAAAAGCAAAAATCTTTCACTGAATTATCTTTACAAGCTCACTTTATCACTTATCTACAAACTATCAAATTGGTGCCAGAAGGTCAAGTGACTGGCCTTAAAAACTGACCAGAACATCTGATCGAGCTCTGAAAACTAGCACACTGACTCTTTGTTATGCATACTTGCATCCTATCGAATCTCATCTCATGAAAAATTTGAGGTCAAAAGATATTGACCATCAAAGTTGATCTCTTAGAATTACTTGCAAGAAAATATGTCAGAAAATAACAAACTGGATTTGTAATTGGCCTTGAAAACTGGGCAAATGAACACATGGGGAAATGAAAACTAGGACACTAGTTCTTTGTCATGAGGAGAATATGGATCTGCGATATGGTCTTGTGAAAAATAACAGGATGCAAATAGAAAGTGGTCAAAGTAGGCTACTTGGATTTGCAAACTGGAAACATTGACAAAAGGTGATTTTTGGAAATGGAATGGACTTGGAAAAGTGTGAAAATGGATTCATCAAGACTCAAAAATTGACACACTTGGAGTATTTTCAGTACACAACACAATGGTACAATCCATTTGATCTAGGCAATAATAGATCTCAAGTTAATCATCACAAACAGGGCTACCAAACAAATTTGCATATGTTATCACTAGTAAAACTTTAGAAATTACGTTTGGAATCTTGTTTGAAAACTAATCAAACAGATTTGTCATAAGCTAAAACTTGAAACATAACAAGTCTCTAACATCTACAATGCAACGAAAAAAGAATTTCAACATTTTGGTCAACTTGGTCAAATTTATAACATGTCAAATAGGGCTTCCCAAAATTATGTGCAATGTGCATCAACATGAAAACAGTAAACTACCAACTTTGAGGGATTCAGAACCTAGTCAAATGGACTCGAAATGACTCAAAATCTAAAACATAGGCTCTTAGATATGAACTCTCGAAGTGACATGTCACAAAACATTTCTTGGTGCAAGATATTCAGATGCAAACAAGGCCTCATGTTGTTGTTTGACATTTTAGGTGAAAATGTAGATTTGAAACTAGCTCAAAACGAGACTTCACAAAATGGCTTGAAATCTCAATTTTTCTTCATGGAATGCTTAGATAGGCTGAATGCAGGGTGTTAGAAGTATTAAACACCTCTTAGGCTTTAGACTGACAGTCGGATACATAGGCACTTAAAAGCATTTATAGGGCTCAAATTCTCAATGGTACTCAAAATTGACCATGCAATTTTTAGTCCCAACACATACCATGGTATACATCAAACTTACTACAATTGAAGCATAGGGTACCTTGGACATTTTTTCCTCCTCTTCCTATGTCTTGGGACAGATCTCCTTAGTCAATTTTAAATGACCAGGTAAAGGAATGCTAACAACTTTAGCATTATCCATAGAGAAATGTTGCAACACCTTTACAATGTTATCAGCCTAAGATAAAGGCTAATTTTGATTTTTCTATAGATCTACAAATCTTTATTCCAAGTTTTTTTTTCCGCCAAGTCCATCATAGCAAATGAATGTGTTAACTATTGTTTCACCCCCATAATGTAATCCATGTTAGACCAAGCTACATGCATATCATAAACATATAAACATAAAATAATGTAGTTGTTATTATGTAACCTCTTAAAATAAATGCAGTGGTTAGAATGACACTAAGTATAATCATGCTCTTTTATAAAACTATCAAATTTAAGCTATCATTGTCGAGGTACTTGCTTCAAGCCATATAAAATTTTCTTCAATCTGCACACTAAGTTCTCCCTACCTTTGACCTCAAATCCCTATGGCTATGCCATATATATTTCTTCATCCAAATCACCATGAAGAAATGTTGTTTTATCATCAATTTTCTTTGAATGCAAATCTTCTATAGCTAGAATACTTAAAATAGTGTGAATAGAAGTAATTTTAACAATAGGAGAAAATATCTCATCAAAATCAATGCCCTATTTTTGTGAAAATCCTTTGAGCACTAACTTGGCTTTAAATATTTTCTTACCTCCATCCTCTTCTTTCAACATGTGAACCCAATTATTCTGTAAACCCATTCACCTAGAGGAAACTTGCATCAATCTCATGTCTAATTTTTCACCAAGGAATCCATTTCTTCATTCATTGTAGACTCCCAAAGAATCTTTATGTCCACCTACATAGCTTCATCATAACATTCAGATTTAGCAACATTAGTTAGTAAAATAGAGTTCAAAGAGGGAGAAAATCTTTCTGGAGGTCTACTTATCCTTGTTGACCATCTAACATTTATTGGGTCCTAAAGAATCTTTGTATCCACCTACATAGCTTTATCATAACATTTAAGTTTACCAACATTAGTTAGTAAAATAGAGTAAAAAGAGGTAGAAAATATTTCTAGAGGTCTACTTAGCCTCCCTGACCATCGAACATTCACTGAGGTGTGTGGTATTTATTGTTGTGGTTGTTATAGAGCATGATAGACTACTAGAATATCTTCCTTTTGAGTATCATCTAGCACTACACAATCATTTTCTTTCTCCTCATGGTTTTGTAATAGATCATTGTACAACACTTTCTCATTGAATATGACATCCTTGTTTCTTACAATTTTATAATTTTACAAATACCAAAGCCTATATGCAAAAAATACACATTTCTTTGACTTATCTTACAGCTTGGTTCTATTTTCAGAATGAATATGTTTAGGTTCTTCACAACCAAAGATTTTGACAAAAGAATAACTCACATTCTTACTAGTCCATGTTTAGGTTCTTCACAACCAAAGATTTTGACAAAAGAATAACTCACATTCTTACTAGTCCATGCTTGCTCTAGAATATAGTAGCCCAAAGGAGTAGATATAGCTCTATTAATAAAATATATAGTAGTATCAATATCCTTCACCCACATATTTAAGGGCAACCCAACACACAACATCATACTCCTTGCATGCTCTATTATTGTCATGTTCATGCATTCAACCACTCTATTTTCTTATGGAATCCTTGGAATAGTTTTTTATCTGCGAATACCATTAGTGGAGCAATAATATTCAAATTCATAACTGCAATACTCATAACCATTATCAAATCTAAGAAATTTTAATCTCTTACTAGTCTCATTTTCAACCAAGCATTTCCATTTCTTAAAAGTTTGAAAAATATTAGATTTTTGTCCAAGGAAATAAATCCATACAGATCTAGTTGCATCATCAACAAATATAACATAATAAAGAGCACCACCTATTGGAAATGTAAGAGGGGTAACTAAGAGGGGAGGGGTGAATCATTTACCACTAAAATAAATCTCAAATCCCTTATGTGTCAATAAAAAACATAAACTTTGATGAAATTATTGTTACTCTATTAAAACATAGGCACTTGGTTAACACTAACAATATGTTTTAACTTGACAACCACTAAAATAATAATAATAATCTAGTAAACTAGATGATCTCCATCCTCAATACTATCAATGATAAAAAAATTTCCCTTATTGGAATGTTAAAAGCTAGACGCCTGCTGGATGAGAGTGAGGACAAAGACAGAGAAAGAGTTAGGGTGGAGGAGGATGTGGTGACAGAAATTACTTTCAGCAGCCTTGACCAGGAAGCCCATAAGTGTTAGGAGTAGATTGCGGAGCAGACTTAAAAATTCTATGAAGTAGCTCAGATGATGTAGGAACTCAAGCAAAAGACAGAAGAGTAATCATGGTTTACATTTTCTTATCTTTTGTTGTTAGTTTACTACTATTTTTTGTTAAGTTGGCAATGTAAGTTGAATTGAACTTTTTTTTGGCCTTTGTTTTGGGTGGCCTTTCATACTTATTATTAGCCTTGTGACTTTTCTATGTTTGGCTGGGTTTTATATGCTTATTATCAACCTTTATTGTTGTTTTAACTATTAGATTTTAGGGTCCCTGTAAAACCTATTTTTCTTGTCAAAAACAATTGTTACTCAGTAAATAATGATCATGTAGAACTTAAGATATTATTTTAGATTAATATTTAATTCACTTAGATGCATACACATAAAATAAATTGCATGAACACAAGTGACACCAAGATTTAACATGAAAACACAATTTGGGAAAAACCACCAATAGCAACTAGTTATTGATTTTCACTCTTTTGAAGTGAACCTTGTTAGGAGCCAACCCTATTAAAGGTTTAAAAAAATATATTAGTTGTGACCCTATTAGAGGATTTAATCATTGTGTTAAGAGTGGCCTTGTTAGAGGTCTTTAGATAGCTCAATCTAGAAATGCCACCTTGTTAGAGGATTTACAAATAATTGTTAAGCCAACTCTGTTAAGAGATTTAGTTCACTGCTACAATGGTTAGAGAGTAACAGTGATATGACCTATTTTTTGATGCAACTATATTGCTGATTTTAGATCTCAATTCTAGCTTGATACTTGATCCTTTCTGATTGAATGTATCTTTGTAGCTCCTCAAGGATATTATGCTTATCCTTGTAATTCACTTCCTTTAAGCATTTTCCATTCTTCCATACACTCACACACATTCAATCCTCAACTTGACCTTATACTTATAACATAAACATTGTCAATTTGGCTTGAATATATCCTAGAATAATTAATATTCACCTCCTTAGTTGGCTAGAACCAACAAAAAAATCAATTAAACTCAATATGCCAAAACAAGAAAATCCTTCATTAGAGAACCCTTCTTACTAGACACTAACTTAGATATTATTTTCTTGTGTTAATCAAGTGAATTTTGTTAAAACCACATCTTCCCTAACTTCCTCTAATAACCAACTAAGCTCAGTTAGCATTGGTTCCATCCAAATTTCTTTCATTAACTGAGTGAGCTCAATTAAAACTCAACTTTTGCTAATTTCTCTTTGACACCTAAGTGAACTTGGAATACACTATCTTCTAAACTTGGACAACACTAGAATTCTTGACAAACACATGAAACTATCTTCATCACCTAAGTGATCTCAACATATACAGACTAATAAAGATATGACATTTTGTATAACATCAAATACAATATACAATTGATCAATTATTTTTAATAGTCTCCCTTTTTGTCATTGTTGGCAACACAACATGTCATAATACAATGAAATTTTAGAGAAAAATAATAGTAAGGATAATATTCTTAGTTTCATTATGATTCTCATCCATGAGAACTCCCTCTATCAGTATGAACTCCCTCTGACTTCTATTTTTTCCTCTATCAACAAACTCTACCACTTTGATATTAGACTAGGTTCATTCTCTCTCTTTGACATTTCTAATGGATAACTAAAATCTCCCTCTTTATAAAATTTCTATTATATGACACAAAAAAACTCTCCCTCTTTGACATCATATGCCAAAGATAATAATCAGTGAATATCAATGTACCTCATGTACTGATTCACATGCAATTTGTCATTTTATTATTGCATCAACTAACTGATCTTCAACATGCTCTGGCTAATGCATCACTAAAATTCATTTAGTGAGCTTTAGATAGGGAAATAACCCCTAAATTACCTCTTAGATATAGAAATGCATCCTTAAGTAATAGCTTAGTGAATATGTCCACAATTTTTTCTTTAGTATTCACATATTCCAATCATACCTATTTGTCTTGTACCAATTCTCTTAGAAAATGATGTTTTATTATAATTTGTTTGGTCCTAGTATGCACCACATGATTTTTTGATATATTAATATCATTCGTGTTATCCTAGAAGATAACCACTAGATCCTTGATCTATACCTTCATACCTACCAACAATTGCTTGAACCAAACAACATTGCAACAATTAACTATTGTTGCAACATACTCTGCCTCTATTGTAGACTAGGAAATGTAGTTTTGTTTCTTACTTGTCCAAGATACTAGTCTTTAAGAAAGAAATAATGCTCCACCACTGGTGCTCTTCCTACCTAATCAAAATTTGTAAAGGATTTTAAATATAAAGTATGTCCTTTCTTGTACCATAATCCATAGTCTTCAGTGCCCTTCAGAAACCTCATGATTCTATTGATTTCTATCATATGATTTTCTTTAGGATTTATTAAGAACCTTGCTAGAATATTAACTTCTAATGTAATATCAAGCCATGTATGCACTAAAGGTTGTACTTTTCCAATCATTGATCTGTATGTGGTCTAATCTACCTCTTTGAAATTATCATTTTTGGAAAGCTTATGTCCAGTAGACATAGGTATTCCAACTAGTCTTGAATCCTCCATTCCAAATTTCTTTAGTATCTCCTTGATATAATTAGATTGAGTAATGTAGATACTATCTTTCTTCTACTGAATTTGTAATCCAAAAAATAATTTTATCTCTCCAAACATAGACATCTCAAATTCCTTACTCACTTCCTCTAGAAAGGCTTTGCATAAGTCATCATTTCTAGTAAACAATGTGTCATCCAAGAAAATTTCTACCAACACAATCTTCTTGTCTAGTCCTTCTTTGATGTATAGGCTTTTGTTATCATTTTCCCTTTAGTAACCAATCTTCATTAAATAGTTATGAAGTCTTTCATACCAAGATCTAGGAGCTTGCTTGAGACCATATAATACTTTATGTAACTTGCAGGCCATATCCTTTTTTATAGGATCTACAAAACCTTCATTCTTTTCTATGTAGACCTCTTCTTCAAAAATTCCATTGAAGAATGTAGATTTCACATCCATTTGATAAAATTTAAATCTTTTATGTACAACATAAGCAAGTAAATTCCTAACACCTTCTAATCTTGCAATAAGAGAAAAAGTTTCACCATAATCAATACCTTCTTGAGAATATTCTTTTCATACTAACTTTTCTTTGTTTCTCAAAACTTCTCCATCTTGATTCAGCTTATTTTTGAAAACCCACTTTGTGTGAATTACATTCTTATCCTTGAGTCTAGGATCAACATTCCAAGTCTTATTATCTAGCTATCATTATCCAAAATATCTTGAACATATCTAGGTTCAAATTCAGTAAGAAAACATGTACCTTTCAATTTGTTTCATGTCATTTTTTCATTTGACTTGTCTCAAATGGTCTAATCGAGTGCATGGCACCTTCTAAGATATCTTGCTAACATAGTTACTTTGGATCTAGAACTTTTTCTTCTTACCTCACCATGATGTTCTACATCATGCTTAGGTCCCATTGTCTATGACTCAAGTCATTCAGATTCAAACTCAAGTTACACTGACTACAACTTAGTAGCCTTTGACTACAACTCGGGTCCTTCAGACTATGACTCAAGTTGCACTGAAGGAAACTTAGGTGCTCCTCAAGATTTTGGGGACTCAAAAGGTAAATTTTGTTGAATTCCAATCAGATTTGGAAATGTATTAGGTTCAAAGTAAATGAACTTTCTGTAATCTTTAGGTTCTTTGTTAATCTCTTCTTCACTCTTCTATAAATTCATCAATTCTTACATGTCCAATTTCTATGACCTTATGAGTAGTCTAATTCAAATATTTATATGCTTTACTTCTATTGGAGTATTCTAGGAATATGCCTTCATCACCTTTAACATCAAATTTACCTTTCCTAGTCTTTTTCAAACTATAACATTTACTACCAAATACTTTCAAGTAACTTACTTTAGGTTTTTACCCATACCGTAGTTCATAAGGAGATTGATTTGAGTCTTTCTTAAGTTGTACTTTGTTCAAGGTATGCACTATCATACTAATTACTTCCTTTAGGTATTTGATTACAGCATTCTTTTCTATCGTTAAGGTTCTTGCACAGTCCATGATTGATATGTTCCTTCTTTTAGCTATTCCATTCTATTGTGGTGTACCAAGGGCTAATACTTGTCTTTTGATTCCTCTTTTAGTGTAGATCATTGAACTCATTAGAAATGAATTCACCTACTCTATCTAATCTTAAACGGTTCAGCTTCTTTCCAATTTTCTTCTCTACTCTTTCCAGATAAACTTTTAAAAGGCTTCAAACTTATATTTTGGATACATTATAGTCATCATTCTAGGATAATCATCAAAAAAAAGAATAAAGTACCTATCTTCACTATAGCTTTCAGTTCTAGTTGGTCCACAAAGGTTTGTATGAACCAACTCAGAGACTTCTTCAGAATGATAGTTCTTTCTCTTGAAACTTGTCTTGCCCATCTTATTAATTTGACAATTTTTGCATAGGCCCATATCAGGTTTCCTCAAACTAGGAATACCTTTCACTCTTTTATTTTTTCTTATCTTGATCAAATTATCAAAGTTAATATGACACAACCTCTTATATCATAACTAACTTTCTTCTACTTGATTAATGAAACATGAACTTTCACTATGATCTAGGTAGAATGAGTTACCTTTTGTTTGGTTACTAGACCCAACCAGATTTTCTTTTTGATCTAGTACCTTGGCCTTCCCATTCATGAATTCTACCTTGAATCCAATATTATTAAACTATGCCACACTCGATAGATTATGCTCTAGTCCTTCAACCCAATAAGTGTTATCACATCTAAGTTCATTGGTTAGGAAGATACAATCTTTTCCCTTTATGCAACATGATTCATTGTTTCCAAATCTTACACTTCCACCATCATAGTGTTCCATCTATTCAAACTTTGTTTTCTCACTAGTGATATGAAGTGAAAAGGCTCTATCAATAATCCATGTATCATTTTTTCTAACATGAGAGATAAGTTTCATTTTATCTTCTTCAAGATTCATCTTTTACAACAATATAGACCATTTCACCATCTTCAGTAGTATTAGAATCTTTAGCCATAAAAAAAGACTTCTTATCTTTATCATTGTAGTCTTTGTAGTTTTTAAAATCCTTCTTGCCTTTGTAGTTGTTTTTCATTTTTTCATCTTTGTCTTCTTTGTTCTGACACCTTGTAGCACTGTGACCAACTTCTTCACAAGAGAAACAAATTAAAGAAATTTTACCTTTGTACTTTCCTTTTCCTTTGAGATACCTTCTTGTAAGTAATGCTTCAATGGTTTCAATATCATTATCAGAACTATCTTCCTCTTCACTTTCATATTTTTTTCCTTTAAAATTTTTAGCTTTCTTCTTGAGTGAGAACTTGGCTTCAAATGTAGACTCAAGATTACTAGAACAAGTGAAATAATTATCATAGTTATCTAGTTCAAATCTTGTCAATCTTCCATCTACTACATCCAATGTTATATCATTCTTTGGATTATATCTCATCTCTTGAATTATTGATACTTTGATTTTATATATAGGAAGGAGTGTTTTGAGAAACTTATTTACCACTTTCTCATCTTCAATCTTTCCTCTTGAGGCTTTGATCACACAAATACTGGCTTTGGTTCTATCACTTTACTTTTCAATGTTCTCATCTTCTCTCATGTGTATTTGATCAAATTGTACTCTAAGACTTTCATCTTTGGCTCTTCTTACATTATCATCTCCTCCATAGATGGCTTTTTTCTTTATCCATATGTCATAAGAAGTATCACAACCTTTAACTTCATCAAATTTGACATAGTTGAGAGTTGAAGCAATAAAAATTATAATAAAGTTATGATTCTTTTTCTCTGCAATTTCTTCAATAGTCATGGTTCCAGCAGATACCACATACTTGGTGTTAAGATATTTCAGACTTGAAACACTAATGGTTGCCAAATGCAACTTCATAAGTTCTTGCCTTGCATTTAAGTTATATATGTTTAACTTGGGGATCTCCCTTATGTAAGACATCCTTATCTTTAGCTTAGGTCCCTGAAGCCTTCTCTACAAGCACCAAAAGCTCTAATACCAATTTTTGGAAATATAAGAGGAGTAACTGAGAGGGGAGCAGTGAATCAATTACCACTAAAATAAATCCTAGATCCCTTAGATATCAATATAAAACATAAACTCTAATGAAGTTGTTTTTACTTAGTTAACACACAGGCACTCAGTTAACACTAGTAATATGTTGTAACTTGGTAACCACTAAAATATCAAGTGTTACTTGGTAAATAATGAACATGCAAAACTTAAGATATTATCTATGATTAATCTTTAATTATCTTATTTGTATACATATAAAATAAATAACATGAACATAAGTGACACCAAGATTTAATGTGGAATCCCAATTTGGGAAAAACCACCAATAGCAACTAGTTACTAATTTACACTCTTCCTAAGTGAGCCTTGTTAGGAGCCAACCCTATTAAAGGTTACAAAAAAAACTATTAAGTGTGACCCTATTAGAGGATTTAATCACCCTATCAGGAGTGGCCTATTGGAATTACAAATATATACATCTAAAGAATGTAAACAAGTAAGCATTCGCACATATATGACACAAGATATGATTACCTAGAAATGCTCCAATGAGAAGGTAAAACTGGGGTAGAGATGACACCCACAAATCTTCACTAGTGCAATAATAAAGTGTATCCAGTGAAGGTTACAATTTTTGACCATGAAATGTGATCTACCCTATGAAAGGTCTTCCTTGTTAAAGGCTTACAAAGACTGTTAGGTCTCACCCTGTTAAAGGATTTCAACACTGTGTTAAAAGTGTGCCTGATTAAAGGACTTTAACTCACAATTAAGTAAGCATCTTGTTAGAAGATTTCAATATAGCTTGTTAGGACTAGTCTATTAAGGGATCTAACTAATTCACCTGTTAGAATGTCTTAGCATTGATCCTGTGATTATCACTCTTATGCTTGATAATAGATCACCTCTCTCCTATTGTGTTCTTGATTCTTCTTGATCAAATGTCTCTTTGTTCTTCCTATTTTCCTTCCTCTATTCTCCTTTAACTAGTTCTATAATACTATAATACAATTTACATCATAATATCTTGTTTACCATGAATGTCCTAGTTTATGCATGCAAAGTTCTCCTTGATATTCATTCATTCCCTATCTCTCTCATTAGAAAGTTTAGGGTTTGTCTTCCTTAAGAAGACCTAGATGTCTTAGGGTTAGTTATGAATCAATGGTTGTGATTCACCCATATTGTTTATTAAACCTTTTCTTTACCTGATTGGGTGCATGTAATGCATAGGAATTCCAACTTAAGATTCGTCCTTATCACAAAAATATCATAATCAAATCTTTAAGTTGGCTCAAAAATGGTTCATATAGTAGTTTGTGCCAATACAAAGAACTATAAAAAAAATGGTGTTACTTAGCAACTAAAGTCCCTGGTGCTCGACACATACTGACTCGAATACTATCACTTAGCATCTGAATGACTTGACAAGCACTACTTTCTTGGCTCCTGAATCACTTGGTAGATACTATTTTCTCGACACTTGAGTGACTCAGCACATGAGTGACTTGGCACTCATTGTTTACTCGAAATTCTCTAACTAATATGTTGTGCTTGGTATATGTTACTTGTTTAGCATGAACTATGTAAATGACTTAAGTGTATAGACACTCACTTGTCAAAACCATTCCGAGATCAACAATCTTTACCTTTTACATGAGTTTCAAAACACTTGGTCATGTATTAATACTCTTGTTCTTACAAGCATAAGATAATTGACTATTCAAGTTCTATACAAAATTTCAAAATAGGAAAATTTTGCAACAACTTATACCTCAAAAAATTCTCATAACTCCCCCTAAGTTGTTTGATCTATTCTCTATTCTATCAAAGTCTCTCTTGCTAAGTGTATATGAGCAATGTTAGTATGCTAATAGAAACCAAATTTAAATAAAGCTTCTACAAACTAAACAAAATTAATAAACTTCAAGATAGACTAAAATGAGTTCTTAATTGAGAATATGAGCCATTAATGGGCTCTCTCAATAAGAAGCTCTCTTGTTGAGTGGCTTTGTCTAAATAGATAGAATGTATGCTCAAGCTTATGCTTCAAAAAGGGCTTCAAATGGAGTTGGAATTTGGGTGTGAATGTATGGTTTTGATGTAAAATGGCTTCTTAAAATGACATTATGACTTTATTTCATGGATTGTGTTGTTTTTCAAAGGGGAAAGATCCAATTTATAGGCAAGAGGCTTGAGGGATTGAGGGCTAAGATGCAAGGATGGGGAAAAGCTCATGGAGGGCTCAGATTGCATGAGAGGAGAGCACACGGATTGTGCTTCCTTACAGCCAATCAGGGAGTGACACATGTCATATGGTTAGAGGATGGAGGAAAGGGGAAGGATGAGTCAAAAAATGAGGCTCAAGGGATAAAATCTTCATAAAGACCCTCATAATGGCTTGTAAGAGCAATGAAAGGGCTTGGAAGAGTTATTTATGGCCTAGTGGGCTTCATAAAGTTTGATGGTTGGAATATTTTGAGGGAGATGAGAGGAATTTCGACTTGGGCTTGATTAGGAAGGTTTTAAGCTTGCTTAGGATTGTGCAAATGATTAGAGGATGGATTAGGATGGTTTAGGATTAGCTTAGGGATAGGCAATTGGATGGTATTTAATGAGGGTGGGTGAAGGAGGAGATATTTGTTAACTTTGGCTTGTGTTAGTAAGTCTTAACCCATGTTTAGGGAATGTGACAAGGTTAGGAGGGGATTAGGATTAGGTTTAAAGACATCTTCTAGAAGAGTCTAGACTTTGGATGAGGATAAAGACTTTCTAGAATAGTCTAGAACTTCCTAGGATGAGGATGAAGACTTTCTAGAAGAGTCTAGAACTTCTTAGGATGAGGATAAATTAATTTTTAGAAAATAAATAAAGTTTTATTTATTTCAAGGGTTTGGGTTGAGGAGATATTTATTTAAAAAAATTTAATAAACATGAGGATTAATATTTAATCTTAATTAAATATTTATAGTTGGGATTAGGGGTAGGAAATGATGGGATTAGCCTTTAATCAAAATTAAAGAAGGATTAGAAGATTTTGGAAGAGGTTAGTGGTCTTAAGGAAATTGGCCAAGTTTTGGGCAAAAAATAAATTTTTATTTATTTTAGTTTTTTTGGTCAATTTATTAATTAAATAATTAATAAATAAGAAAATAATGTTTAAATAAGATTTAAACATTTTTGGGAGGGATTCCTGAATTAAATATTTTAAATTAAGATAAAGGGATTTAATGGCATAAAAATAAATAAATTAATTAATTAATTAATGATGATGTCATCAGGAATTTTTCAAAAAATAAAAATACTTTATTTTCTAAAGGATTTAAATGTCTACACTAAGTAGATTTGTCCTAGCTACTAATACTCTTTCTCTTCCTTTACTCTTATTTTCTCATTCTTTCTCCCCCATTCTTGCTCTCCCATAGCTCTTGCTCCCCCTTTCTGATGCTAATCAATGGTTTATACACTAATAGTGTGTTTTTCCAGAAAGGATTTATGGACCTTAAGAATAATATTTAGAGTTACATCCCAATTATCACATGCTACCTCCAAAGACTTGATTTGGATGGAAAGCTTGGCAGCAAGGTGTACTAGGCCATCTAATGTAGAAATATTGGGGCATTTCTTCATAAGAGTTTCTACATATCCTAACTCCTTGTGTAGAATCTCCATGTGAGGAGTCAATGTAGCCTGGATGCTTATCAATTTATACCTAATGTTGGTTCATCTCCAGATAGTGCTGCTAACTGACTCTGGGTTTGCAAGAGTGTTCTGAAATGTTTCTCTCTTTGAGTTGTGGTCATGGGAAATTTAGCTCTAGATGACTGCATTTGACTTTCCAAGCTCAGGATGTGATTCCTAATTTACTTTGTGAAGAGTGTAGGATTACACAGTTTGGTGTATAGAGAGAAAATGTTCTCTAGTATCTTCTTCACACTTTCTATCTTAGTTCCCAATGCAACTCATATATGTTCTATATCACTAGATATCTTCTCATTCACTTTATGTTGAAACTTCTTCTAAGACCATTCTAATAATTTGGCATTAGTATCAAGGCCTCTATCACTTACTATTTTCACTATGTTGGTCAATAGTTTAATGAGTGGCTTAGTTTCATCTGGAGTAGGTAGATTGAATGCATCTAAGAAAATTCCTTTGATCTCAAACAAAGTCTACTTCTACCTATGCTCCCTTCTAAGCAGTTCTTGATGTTTCTTTCTTGCTAGGGCTTCTTGAAGTATACCCATATGCTCAATTGTTATTACTTTAAGATCAAACTTGAGCAATTTAATTTCTTCATCTAGGCTAACATCTCCATCAGTTATTACCTCTTCTTCCTTTACTGAACTAGGACTCAGCACTGAGAATCGCAAGAGTATTGCATTTGTGCTTGGCCTTTGAAGAGTTTCACTAGAAGGAGGTCCATATTTTGGTAAAGTTACTAGTGCTTAAATTTTTGTTAGCTCCTTTAGTTTGGGTATCAAATCAGTCTCTTAAGTCTTTTCCTTTTTTGCCTCATTGATTTGAATTGCACCTTGTTCTTGTGTTGGAGGTGTAGGTGAATCTACCTAACTTATTTGACTCTATTTCTTATTTGTGACTTATAGAATGATTGTAGGTAGTTCTTATGTTTTAACCTCCTCCCTTGTAGTTATAATCACTGATTTACAAATTTCATCTACACTCGCCAATACAGGGTTGTCACATAATTTGGCCTGTAATGTGGATTGATCAAGTATCTTTTTCAAGTCTTACTCTATTAAGGGATTGATGTTTTGAGTAGTAGGATCATAAAAATATTTTTTTGTAATAGTTTTAGTACTTACACTTATTATCTATGGAGAGATGGCACTTAGCATTTGTGTATCTTGTACACTCTATTCTTGTTATTGCTCTTCCTTAGTTGTTGCCTGATCATCTATTTTCATATCAATGCCTCCCCCAATTGTGCTTTCTTCATTGTCATCATCTTCATCATCTTTTAACTCAATAGATTCTTTCTCACCATCTTTAACTGTGGCTAGTCCATATGTGATCCTCCATATTTGTGTGGACTTCTTTACAACATCCTCTATGTTGTTCTATAGTATGCTAAATGCCCTATGCTTAGGAACAAATCTAATAGTATATTTCTTTATGGCTTTAGATATTTGTGCCTTGCTAAGTTCTGGCATAACTTGAGTGAGGGTTGTCTCCCTAATTTCCCTTTCTATATCTAAAGAATAGTGCCATTTTTTCTCAACTCTTTCATATAGAATTTTATGTATGGAGTTGGAAATTTCTAGAGGAGCTTTCTTAAAAGTAGCCATCATGGCATATATTGCCTCCTCCACTTGATTCTTCTCAACTTTTTCAAGATTTTCAAAATCAATGTGAGAGAAACCTAATAAATTAGCATTTTTTTCTAACATTCTCACATAAGTTATCCAAATCTTATGATGTATTATGACTCACCACTTGGAATTGGCTATTGTCATCAGATTTAGTCTATTCCTCATCAAATTTAGCTTGAGAAACATATTTTCTTCTCGGTCTTTTTTGTGTTCCACCTTTCTACTTTGTAGACTTAGCTACTTCTTTAGCCTTTTATGCAATGACTCATGTATTGGCCCTTGTGGGAGGGTTTTTTTTGGTTTGGGTTGGCTTGGTTTAGCAACCTTTTTAGGTCTTGTGACTACTTGTGCCTTGGCTTTTCTCTTCTTCTAATAAGTAGGAATAGGTGCTTCCTCGGCTTCTTCTTCTTTGGCACCTTTTGTAGTTTTTGTTTCTTCCTTTTTTTGATCCTCACCCTGACCTTGTGTCAATGCTAGTGATGCTTGAATCTGAGTGTCTTCTTCCTCTTAATCCTCTTCCACTTCTTCTTCCTCCTTGACACCTTCAACAAATTTCTCTATAAGTTTCTTCACTAGTTTATGATTCTTCTTAATTACTAAAGTAGTCTTCAACTCCATAGTAATCTTTGATTTGGCCAACTCATAGTTACCAAAATCTTTGGCATCTTTGTCCACTTCTTCTACAAGTAATGTTGTGATTTCTATCGAGGTCTCATTAACATTAATCTCATAACCTAATGGCCTTAGCCATCTCACTCTAGGAATTACTACTTCTACACATGTGTGATCAGAATCAACTAGGAAACAAACATCATCATCATATTTTTCCACTAATGATGTTCGTATTCTTAATCTTTTCTTCATTGATTGTTTGAAGCCCTCAAAATAACTAGTCATTATTGACTCAAAGTTATCACATAACTGTACAATGAACTCTACTATTTGAACTGCAATAGACCTATTTGTCTTCCATGCAATAGTACCAAATATAGGAAATGTGTTATGTACATAAAAGAAGATACATATTAAAATAGATCCAAATTTGCACTAATCACTCTTTGTTTTCCTTATTGCTCCTAGATTTTCAATCAATTGTTGTAGTTGTAGCTTAGAACATCATATGTATGATCTTTCTTCACAATCTTGTAGCCTAAATCCACTACAATGTAGGATACAATATTCAATCTTCTTGATTGGTAAAACTTATATGTTATTACCCTCACTACAAGATCTATCAGAGGATCTATGATTGTGTGTATGGCCATACCCCTTTTGTTCCATACAGCCCCTATGTTCTTTTCAATAACTTCTTTAGACTCGCTTCTCATAGTCTTTGGCCGATCTAGGGTTGGATACCCTAAATTACCCTATGAATTATCCTGTTTGTGATTTTTATTGGTCCATTATCTAACCACACTGAGCTATCATGAATTCTTCTCAAAACAATCCTGATCCACTTAGTTTTGAAAATGTTAGGAAAATCTAGGGCATGAGTTAACCCTTTCTTTTTGACAATCTTGAATTCTTCCCTCAACACACCATTTTCACATAGTTTTTCATATGCTTCTCTAATTTCCATGTCACCAATGCCACCAATCTTAGAATTATAACACTTTCTAACATCTTGAATTATTAAAACTTGCGGTGGTATTATGGATAATGCACCAAAGGGATCCTATTTGTATGCTATGTTTGGAATAGCCTTGAAGATGGGTGGTTTTATCTCATTTCTAACTAATTGAAAATTTAAAACCTCTTTTTCCTCTAAACCTTTAATTTTTTAAGAACTAGACACCATTATATAAATGTAGGTTTTACAAAATTTGAAATAGCATAGCTTGACACATGATAAATACCTTGTAAATCTTGATGAAATGATGTCAAACAATTACACAAATCTACTACAAATGCTTTAGATAAAATTTACAAATTTCCTTTATCTCTTCTAGCTCTCTCTTGAATTTGAATGATGTTAAATGAGCATAAATCAATGAAATAGCCCTTTAAAACACTACAATTAATGCTAAGTGCTTACATAGCTATAAGCTTGATATCAACAAATTTTTGGCCCACTTAACATCCACTTTTCTTTCTATTCATTCAAAAATCATTATGAGCTTGGAATCAACTAACATTTCACTTGAAAATCATAGGACACTTTCCATGCTCGGTAGTAACATGAAAAAGCTGAAAAAACTTGAAGCTTTTTCTTTGATTCCTAACAACACTTTTCATATTTATTCATACTTATGTAATCTTTTTAGAACTTAATCCTTGGAACTATTAGTCTTAGATTGGTTTTGACATTTGAGTGTCAACACACTTAACCAAATTCTTCAATTGTGATGTAGGAGCATCTAGAGGTATAAAGGCAATCCTGTGTCACCCAAAAAAATGTACTTAGACTTAGTTTTTGTTTCATGAATTTCATTTTTGGACACCCATTTGGGTCAAATAAAGGTTCCAACTCTCACAGTTCAACTATCAATGTGCTAGAAAATCTCAAAAAAATAGGAGCATGCAATTTGGCCACCATTTTGGTGACCTAGAAGGTGTGAATTGGCCAGATGAATGTAATTATGATTTAGAGCATTCCAAAAAAATAATTAGGTCAAAAGGCCCCACGGTTTGAAAGTTATTGCAGTTTTTTGGGTTTTGGAGACCTCCTAAGAATGCTTCAAACTTAGGTTAGAGGCATTAAATGACCTTGAAAAGGGCTAAAAAAATGGGGGATGAGTGAATCTGGTCCATAGGGCTATAGAGCGCTTCGAGAGCTTTCCAAAAATGTAAACGGTTCGTCAATCGGAGCTACGGTTCAAAAGTTATGCCTCCCGAAAGTTCAATTACCATTTCTAGATTCTTCTAGATTTGCACTGACTTCTAATGCAGCTTCTGGAACCTTCTATTTGGTCGGTGGATGCCTACTAGCACTTTCTAGAATGTACTCCTAGTCCTTAACCCTCTGGGGTCTATTTAAGGAGATTTATGGCATTGTAAAAGGCAGTTCGGAGTGGAGTTTGAGAGGAGGTACTGAAAGGAGAAATTATCTCCAGATTTATGCTATTGTAAGCCCTTAGGGCATGTTTTGAAGTTTATTTTCTTTGTATAGTTTATACTAGCTTATTTTCTCAGTTAATACAATTTCCCTTTTCTGTTGTGTCCATTCTATTCTTGGGTTGTGTCCCCATCAAATTGATATTGAGTATAATAGAGAAGTTGAGCTACAATGTATGTCAAACTAGAAGATTCAATAGGTGCCAAGTGACCTTTAGGTGTTGAGAAAAGTTCAAGTGCTAAGAAAAGTATAGATGCTGAGTGAAATAGAATGTCTATAATAGTCAAGAGAGCTAGTTTTCCTATATGTGTCGAGCATCAACAATTAGTATGTGTCGAGTAACACAGAATCAACATATGAGTTTGTGCCTTCACAAACTCAAATGTAAACCATTTTTGGAGCTGATATAGGATGAATCTTGAAAGATCCTAAAGATAAGAATGAATCTTTTACTTTACCTATGTAATCAACATGCAACCAATAAGGAAAATGGAGAAGGCATGCAACCAATAGGAAAAGTGCAAGAGTTGAGGGGGAAATGAAGACTTAATATGGAACGTAGATTCATACCTAACCCTAAGTCTTTGAAATCCTTAAAAGGAGAATGAAACCCCATTGTATGCATGGATGAGAGAAGTGTATGGGTATACTATAGCAAAATTTAGAGGGAAGTTTCAAAGACTTAGTGAAGAACAGAGCAGCATTGCAGAATCCAATTATTGAAGAACAGAGTATCAGAATTTTGAAGAGTGACATATTAGATCAAGCAAGGATTAGATCAGTTAGATTAGAACAAGGATCTAGAATTAGCAATTGAAGATTGAAAAGCTATCAGGTAAAAGACTTTCTAATACTCTCTAGCAATTGTATTAGATAATGGAAATCCTATGGACTTAGGTTGGCCTAGTAGCCATTTGTAAATCCTTTAACAGGGTGGCATTCTAAGTGAATGTACAAAAGCCCTTTAATCAGGCCTACTTTTAGTAGGGTAGTCAACTCCTTTAACTAGGTCACTTTTGATTAAGAGGATAGGCCTTTCACAAGGCATACCATTGGAAGTGGTCAAACATTATAACCTTGAATAGTTACACATTGTTGTAGTGATATTTTGTGGGTGTCATCCCCACCCTAATTTTATCTTCTCATTTTTGGAGGGTTTTTGGGTTACCAAATTTTTGTGTTGTTTATTTTCATGCATGTCTTTACTTTCATTTTTATTAGATGAATTAGATGCATGTGAATGGTTTTAGTTAATAGGATTTTAAAAGGTTAAAGTCCCCCCCCCCCCCCCCCTTCTCAGAAGTAAATCTTCCCACTTGTCATTTGCAACAATTGGTATCAGAGCCAAGTTCTCACAAGGAGGAGTCTTACAACTTGGAGAAAAGATCAAGAAATGGAAGTCTACAAACTTGGGAAGATCATAGAGAATTAGGCAATTGACATAAAACTTTCTTTACTTGCCTTGGAAGAAGCTAGAGAAGAACTAAGAAAATCCTTGACGAGAAGAAGAGAGATTTCGAATGTTGAGAATGACACATAGTACAAGGAGATTAAAACCTCAAATCTATTTTCAAACAGAGACTCCAAAGAATTTGATGCAGCAATAGTTGATCTGATGGAGAAGAATAGAGCTCAAGTAGAAGAAATTAAGATACTCAAGCTTGAACAAGAATCACAAGTCATGATGCTTTGTGAAGTGACTAAACAGAAGAAAAGAGCCATTGAAGACAAGACTATGCTAGAAGAAGACAAGAGAAACCTTGCCAATAGACTAGAAAAAAATTCAATTGAGGTTGCAAGAATCTCAAACATGTAGCTAAACACCCTGAGTCAAATGATGAATGCACATCATGAACTAAATGTCTAGGATATTGAGATCACTACACTAAAGATACAAAATGAACAACTATAGAATGATTTGAAAAGAGAAAAGGAGATTGCAAAAAACTTCAACAAATGTAATGAGGCCATCAAGTACTTTGAGCAGCAACTAAAATCACCAAGGGCAAGTAATGACACTTTAGGACTAAATTACACCAATACTGAATAAGGAAAGTCTTTTAAGACTGCAGAAGAAAGGAGTAAGAAAGGTAAGAACACTAAAACTACTTGTCATTTTTTTGGTAAAAAGGGAAATACCTCTAATGTGTGTAGGAGCAAGAATACCCATTAGCATGACAAGCCTAAGCATGTAAGTTATTGTCATAAGTGAAAAAAAAAGGACATCAAGCACATGACTATAGGACTAGGACTATTAGAACACCAAAATTTGAAGGACACTACTACAATTGCAAGAAGTATGGACATAGAGCTTTTGAGTGTGGATCAAAGTCTATGTGGATACCAAATCAGCCAGCATGAGAAAATAAACAACATCGCTACAATTGGGACTACAACACCAGGTATAACTGTCATTACTGTTGAGAATATGGACACATTTCAGAGGAAACTACAACAGATGGTTGAGTCAAACCACATGTTTCAATTGCTTGAATATTGGTCATATTAGCAAAAATTGCCCAACAAGGTCAAAGGAATCCAAATCAAAGAATGGCAAAGGTAAAGAGAAGGTAGATGTTAAACACATCAAAGGAGAAATGAACAAGACATGGAAGAAGAAAGATGGGAGTAGCACATCAAATGAAGGGATCACTTCACCTAATAGGTCAAGTGATCACACTTCATCAAACTAAGTAAGAAAAGGCATGAGGAACTAATTTACAAAGCTTTATCATACATCAATTAATAGAAAAGCAAGTACTATAAAGAATAGATCTACATGACTAAAGATGCAAAGTCAAAAGTTCAAGATTTCACAAGTGTTGCTGAGTTGCCCTTTGATGCCGATTAAAAATCCAATACAAGCTGATTTGATTATCAAGACTATAGAAGTTGAATGATTGGTAGTGGAAGCCAAGTGAAGAAGAAATCTTAGTTGAAGTCAAGTAAGTAATACTCCTATAGAAGTTGAGTGATGGAAGTTGAGTAATGTAGAATCCTTCAGAAGCAAAGTGAATAGTTGTAACCACACTAAGCATTAAATGCAATGAAAATAGGGTATAATATCATATTTTCAATAATTTTCTTCATTACAAACAAAGAGCAAAGATGAGATAGAGCATAGAGAAAATCCAAAGTAGAGAATCCAACATATAAGAAAATTTCAATAACATTCCAGCATGATTCCATCGATTTCAAGGTATTTACGATTGTGTCAAGCTACATAGTTTTGTGTTTTCTTGGTGTTGAAACCCTAGATTGTGAAAAATGGCTTCTAGCTCTAGAAAAAATCAAGAGAAGGACCAATTTGAAGTTTAGTTAGTATCCAAAGAGGTTAGACAACTAGATTTTCATCCAATCCCAGAGGTTGCATATAAGAATGACCTAGCTGGTGTCCTATCCATCATACTCCCTAAGGTTGTAATGGTTCAAGATGTAAGGAAATGCTATAATTGCAAGATTGGAGCTATAGGTGACATGGAGATGAGGGAGGCATATGAGAAATTATGTGAAAATGGAGTGTTGAAAGATGAATATAAAATCATTGAAAACAAGGGTTTAACGTGAGCCCTAGAATTCCTCACTATTTTCAAAATAGAATGGATTAGGCTAGTGTTGAGCCATATGCATGATGGTAGTTTATGGTTGGAGGATGGTCCTATCAAGATCACAAAGAGAATTGTACATAAAGTGATAGGGTAAAAAACCCTAGATTGGTCAAAGACTCTTAGGAGTGATGCCAAGGAGGCAATTGAGAAAAACATAGGTGCAAAGTGGAATAAAAGAGGGATGACAATTGACGCTATCCAAGAACCTCTAGTTGATTTTTCTATCAGATTCATTGCACATAAATTTTATCAATCTAGTAGACTCAATAATGTGCCTTTCATTGTAGTAGATGTAGGATACAAATTGGTGAAGAAGGATCACACATATGATCTTGCAGAACTACAATTGCAACAAATCAATGAAAATCTAGTAGCAATCAGGAGAACCAAGGGAGCCCAATACAAATTTGGTGCCATTTTGATATGTATTTTCTTTAATTTTCAAAACGAATTTCCTTCTTTTGGAAAAGTTTCATGGAGAAATGATAGTACAGTCATAGCTCAAGTCAATGAATATATAGAGCAGATAGGAGCTAATCTTGAAACATTGATGACTAGTTATTTTGAGGACTTTAAGAGGTCAATGAAGTAAAGGCTCAAAATTCTAGTTTCCTTAGTGAAGAAACATGTAAATGATGTATGTTTTCTTGTAGATATAGACTATACATACACACAAGCTACCATACCAAGAGTGAGATTTCTAAGACCTCTTGGGTATGAAATAAATATAGATGAAGCATTAGTAGCAATAACTACATTATTGGTAGAGGAAATGGACAAGGAGGCACCACATTTTGGAACCTATGATGTGGTGAGATCAAAAGTGGATATGAACTTGAAGATTGCCTCCACTTTGAAAAAGAAAGACAAACTTGATAAGAAGTTGAAAGCAAAATTTGGGGAAGGTACTACAAAAGAAGCAAAAGAAGAGGGTGATGAAGAAGAAAAAGATCAAGGGCCACTTGCCTTAATCAAAGGTATGGGGGAGGATGTAGATGAAGAAGAAGGTGCCAAGCAAGAAGCACCAAAGGCTGAGCAAAAGAAAAGGAAAGCTCAGAAGCAACCAGTTGCACAATCCAAAGGGAAGAAGAAGAAACCTGTAAAGCCAAGCCCATGCAAGCCAAATATAAGGGTTGACACAAGGGCCACAACACAAGGGAAAAAATAACAAGAAAAAAAAAAGGTAATAGAACAAGAGGGGCCTGTGGAGAAAAAGAAAAGAAGAAGGTATGCTGCACCCCCTAAATCAAACAAGGAAAGAACAGAGTATGATGAGGATCAATTTAGATTGGAAAGTCATTCTACCACTTCTAAATTGGAAAGAATATGTAATAAAATTAGAGACAATTCTGATTTAATTGGTCTAAAGACCATATATTTTAATAAGTTGTCAAAGGAAAAAAAAAAACATAGTGGACGAGGCTATCTAGGTTATGATAGCTAAGTTCAAGACCACCACACTTGAACTAGACAACTCAATCCCTAAGGAGCTAAGCTCATTGGTTGAGAATAACTGGCATTACTATTTGAAGATATAGAAAGAAATAAGAGAGTCAACATTGGCTCATTTAATGCTAGACCTTACTAAAGGTCAAATAAAAAAGGCTAATAAGAAGCATGGGAGAAAATTTGCACCCAAATATAGAGCCTTTAAAATTTTGCAAAACCAAATAGAAGTTGTTCTCCAAAAGTCCACACAAATGTGGAAATTGATATATGGTTTGACAACTATGAAGGAAGGATAGGAAGACCCATTTAAGGGAATGAATGATGAAGAAGAAGAAGAGAATGAGAATGAGGAAGAAAGAGAGAAAGAAAAAGATGGAGAGAAAGAGATAGAAAAAGAGACAGTGGAGAAGACACATGGTGAAGAGGCAACAACTAAAGAACAATAGGTTGAATAGAGTGTCCAATACACACAACTACCACCACCAAGTCCTCCAAATACAACTCCATCAGAAATAGTCATTGTAAAGGATGTTCCTGACACTTAGTTCAGAACATCAATCCCTTAACTATAGAGGATCTCAAAAAGATCTTTCACCAATCTACATTATAGGCACAACTTTGTACAAATTCAGTATTAGGAGTGTTGATGAGCCATAGAAAGCTATAGTAGAAATAAAAAGGGAGAAGAAAATCACACAAGAATGATCTACACAACCTCCCACAACTATAGCAGATCAACCCAAAGAGTGAGAAGAATAGGAAAAAATTGCTAAGGTTGATTCTACAATAAAAGTACCAACAACTTTTGAGGAGCAAGCAAAGGAGAAAATAGGACAAGATGTTCCTACAACATAAACCCCAGGTGCACCTCCACAAATTATCATCATTGATCAAGGTAGCAGAGAAGAGGAGAAAGAATAAGAGAAAACCCCTAAGAAGTAGGAAGTAATACAAATGTTGGTAAACTTTCCTACCTCGAGGAATCATAATAAGAAGCCAAGCACTGATGTCATACCATTGTAGATTTCAGCACCAGGCTCAATCTCCACCAAGGTTACAAGGGTACTTCACTATAGAGACCCTAGACTTGATGAAGAAATAGTCATAACTAGTTATGACTCAAGAACCATGAACCTAGAACAGATAAATGAAGTGCAAGAGGCACTAGAGAGAAGGAAGAGACAAGAGATACTTAGAAATGAGTATAGGTAGAATCAAGCATTAGTGGAAATTAAGAACATATTTCTTGATGCATTCAGCTTGCAAGTACCTGATGAAACCCAACCCATTATGGAGAAATTGTCCCATATTGTGGACCAAGTAGAGAATGAGGACCTATAAACTAATGTCAAATTATTGGAATGGTTATAAAAGAAGTTTCAAATGAAAGTAAATGAGAAAATATCGAGTGAAATAATACTTTCACAAGTTGAGTTGACAAAGAAGATTGAAAAAGTGAAGAAAGTACTTGAGAATGTATTCTCATTATACAACAAGTTGTGTGATTTCTCATATTTCTCCATACTTTTGATAGTTATAACATTATCCTTCAAATCTTTGAGTGTGCATGGTCTTAGTTCTGCATTCATGTTCCTGATGGCCTTGTTTGTTACACTTATGGCAGTGACCCATGCTCTTCTGCTTAACATTCTAATTTATAGTCTTGCTCCTACACATATTAGCATTATGTCCTTTCTTACCATAATTTATGACAATTAGGTTTGGAATTCTTACCTTTGTTACTTCTTTCTTTAGCACTTTTGGATGATAATCCTTTAGTACTTGTGTACCCCAGTCCAAATGTGTCATTGTTAGATCTAGAGGATCTCATCAACTATCGTAAGTACTTGATGGCTTCACTAGGTTTATTGAAACTTTTAGTAAACTCCTTTTCTCTTTTCAGATCATTGCTCAACTCTACATTTTGCAACTTTAGTATTGTTATTTCAATGTCTTTGCCATTCAATTCATGATTTGCATTCATCAGTTGACCCAAAGTTTGTAAGTGCATGTTAGCAATCCTAGTTACCTCTAATGATCTCTCTTCTAATCTGTTGGTCAAAACTCTTTTTTCATCTTCAATCATGGGTTTTTTCTTCTATATCTTTCTTCTATTTGGTCACCTCACAGAGTAATATGGCTTGTGATTTTTTCTCTAACTTAAGATTTCTAATTTCTTTAGCTTGAATTCCATTATTTTCCATTAAATTTTTAATTTTTACATCAAATTCATTGGAGTCTCCATTTGCAAATAGCTTAGTAATGTCCATCTCTTAGTATTGTGTGTCATTCTCCTCAATAGCAATTTCCTTCCTTCTCTTCATTGATTTCTTTAGATCATATCGTGCATCATTCAATTAATGTAGAATGAGTTGTATTTCAATTCCCTGATTCTCAATGATCTTTCCCAACTTGTGGACTTCCATTTATAAGATCTTTCCTCAAAGTTGCAAAGCTTCTCATTTAGAGAACAAGGCTTCACTACCAATTGTTGGAATTGCAATAGGAAAGATAAGCTTATGAGTTGGGGGGGGGGGGGGGAGCGGTGTGAATCAATGCTTTAAACTTTCACCCATAAAATATTCACCACATATCCATCTTAGACTTTCAATAAGAAAATTGAAATATTGTGCAAAACATATACATCTAAAGCATGTGAACAAGTAAGCATTCACACATATATGACACAAGATATGATTACCTAGAAACCCTACAATAAGAAGGTAAAATTGGGGTAGGGATGATACCCAAAAATCTTCACTACTACAGTAATAAAGTGTATCCAATGAAGGTTACAATGTTTGACCATGAAACATGATCTACCCTATGAAAGGTCTGCCCTATTAAAGGCTTACAAAGACTATTAGGTCCCACCCTATTAAAAGTGTGTTTGATTAAAGGACTTTAAATTACAATTAAGTAAGCACCTTGTTAGATGATTTCAATATAGCTTGTTAGGACTACTCTGTTAAGAGATTTAACTAATTCACCTATTAGAATGTCTCAACATTGATCCTGCAATTAGCACTCTTATGCTTGATAACAGATCACCTCTACCCTATTGTGTTCTTGATCCTTCTTGATCAGATGTCTCTCTTTTGTTCACTATTTTGTTCTTATATTCTCCTTTAGTTGATTTTGTAATACAATTCACATTACAATACCTTGGTCACCATGAATGTCCTGGTTTGGCACATGTTGAATTCTCCTTATTCATTCATTCATTCCCTATCTCAATCATTGGAAAGTTTAGGGTTTTTCTTAAGAAGACCTAGCTGACTTAGGGTTAGGTATGAATCAACAATTTTTATTCACCCATATTTTCACTTAAACCTTTTCTTTACCTGATTGAGTGCATGTAATGCATAGGAATTCCAACTTAAGATTCATCCTTATCATCAAAATATCATAATTCAGTCTTTAAGTTGGCTCAAAAATGGTTTACATAGTAGTTTGTGACAATACAAACAACTATGATAAAAATTGTGTTACTCGACAAATGAAGTCCCTGGTGCTCAGCACATACTAACTTCAATACTATAACTCAACATCTAAATGACTCAACATGCACTATTTTCTTGGCTCCTAAATCACTCAGCACATACTATCTTCTCAGCACTTAGGTGACTCAGCGCATGAGTGACTCAACACTCACTATTTACTCAGCATGCTCTAACTTATATGTTGTGCTCATCATATGTTACTTGTTCAACATAAACTAAGTAAATGACTTAAGTGTATAGACACTCACTTGTCAAAACCATTGTAAGATCAACATGACCTTTTTAGAAGTCTTTAGACACTTTAGTCTAGAAATGCCACCTTGTTAGATGATTTAAAAGTAATTGTTAAGTCAAATCTATTCAAATATTTAGTTCACTACTAGAATGGTTGGAGAGTAACAATGATATGACCCAATTTTTGATGTAATTGTATTGCTGATTCTAGATCTTAATGCTAGCCTGAATACTTGATTCTTTCCAATCAAATGTATCTTTGCATCTCCTCAAGGATATTCTACTTATCCTTATAATTTGCTTCCTCTAAGAATCTTCTATTCTTCCATACACTCAAACACATTCAATCCTCAACTTGACCTTATACTTATATCATACACATTGTCAAGTTGGCTTGAATACATCTTAGAATAATTAATATACATCTCCTCAACCAAATAGAACCAACAAACAAATAAATTAAAATCAATATGCCAAAATAAACGAATCTTTCATTAGTCAACCCTATGTAGTAGACACTAATTCAAAAATGATTTTCCTATGTTAACCAAGTGAACTCAGTTAACACTGCATCTTTGCTAACATTCCTTAGTAACCATGTGAGCTCAATTAGTACTGGTTCCATCCAACTTTCCTTCATTACCTAAATGAGCTTAGTTAACATTCAACTTCTATTAACTTCTCTTCAATGTTTGAATAGAATTGGCATACACTATCTTCTAAGCTTGGAAAATATCAGAATGATCAGTAGACACAGGAAACTATCTTCATCACCCGAGTGAACTTGGCATACACTAAAATGGTAAATATATGACATTTTTTGTAACATGAAAGAAAATATATAATTTATCAATTATTTTTAACACTACTAAGGGACGATGCCTAAGCTGGTCCCCATACATCTGTATCCACAAGCTCTATTTTTGCATTTTTATTTTCCTTTGCACTCTTCACAAAACTCACTCTTTTTTGTTTACCATACACACAACTTTCATAGTAATCTATATTGACACATTTCACACTTGGTAAAACCTTCTTTGAATGAAGTAATTTCATACCTTTCTCACTCGTGTGCCCAATCCTTTTGTGCCATAGCATTGTATCTAAATCCATAGCACCTATTTGTTCTCCCTTCTCAACTCCAACAACTATTTCAGAACATTCATTTTTCTTTGAAATAATTAAAGTAGAATGAATAGTGGGGGGGGGGAGAGCGGTGTGAATCAATGCTTTAAACTTTCACCCATAAAATATTCACCACATATCCATCTTAGACTTTCAATAAGAAAATTGAAATAGTGTGCAAAACATATACATCTAAAGCATGTGAACAAGTAAGCATTCACACATATATGACACAAGATATGATTACCTAGAAACCCTACAATAAGAAGGTAAAATTGGGGTAGGGATGATACCCAAAAATCTTCACTACTACAGTAATAAAGTGTATCCAATGAAGGTTACAATGTTTGACCATGAAACATGATCTACTCTATGAAAGGTCTGCCCTATTAAAGGCTTACAAAGACTATTAGGTCCCACCCTATTAAAAGTGTGTTTGATTAAAGGACTTTAACTTACAATTAAGTAAGCACCTTGTTAGATGATTTCAATATAGCTTGTTAGGACTACTCTGTTAAGAGATTTAACTAATTCACCTATTAGAATGTCTCAACATTGATCCTGCAATTAGCACTCTTATGCTTGATAACATATCACCTCTACCCTATTGTGTTCTTGATCCTTCTTGATTAGATGTCTCTCTGTTGTTCACTATTTTGTTCTTCTATTCTCCTTTAGTTGATTTTGTAATACAATTCACATTACAATACCTTGGTCACCATGAATGTCCTGGTTTGGCACATGTTGAATTCTCCTTATTCATTCATTCATTCCCTATCTCACTCATTGGAAAGTTTAGGGTTTTTCTTAAGAAGACCTAGCTGACTTAGGGTTAGGTATGAATCAACAATTTTTATTCACCCATATTTTCACTTAAACCTTTTCTTTACCTAATTGAGTGCATGTAATGCATAGGAATTCCAACTTAAGATTCATCCTTATCATCAAAACATCATAATTCAATCTTTAAGTTGGCTCAAAAATGGTTTACATAGTATTTTGTGCCAATACAAACAACTATGATAAAAATTGTGTTACTCGACAAATGAAGTCCCCGGTGCTCAGCACATACTAACTTCAATACTATAACTCAACATCTAAATGACTCAACATGCACTCTTTTCTTGGCTCCTAAATCACTCAGCACATACTATCTGCTCAGCACTTAGGTGACTCAGCACATGAGTGACTCAACACTCACTATTTACTCAGGATGCTCTAACTTATATGTTGTGCTCATCATATGTTACTTGTTCAACATAAACTAAGTAAATGACTTAAGTGTATAGACACTCACTTGTCAAAACCATTGTAAGATCAACATGACCTTTTTAGAAGTCTTTAGACACTTTAGTCTAGAAATGCCACCTTGTTAGAGGATTTAAAAGTAATTGTTAACTCAAATCTATTCAAATATTTAGTTCACTACTATAATGGTTGGAGAGTAACAATGATATGACCTAATTTTTTATGCAATTGTATTGCTGATTCTAGATCTTAATGCTAGCTTAAATACTTGATTCTTTCCAATCAAATGTATCTTTGCATCTCCTCAAGGATATTCTACTTATCCTTATAATTTGCTTCCTCTAAGAATCTTCTATTCTTCCATACACTCAAACACATTCAATCCTCAACTTGACCTTATACTTATATCATACACATTGTCAAGTTGGCTTGAATACATCTTAGAATAATTAATATACATCTCCTCAACCAAATAGAACCAACAAACAAATAAATTAAAATCAATATGCCAAAATAAACAAATGTTTCATTAGTCAACCCTATGTAGTAGACTCTAATTCAAAAATGATTTTCCTATGTTAACCAAGTGAACTCAGTTAACACTGCATCTTTGCTAACATTCTTTAGTAACCATGTGAGCTCAATTAGTACTGGTTCCATCCAACTTTCCTTCATTACCTAAATGAGATTAGTTAACATTCAACTTCTATTAACTTCTCTTCAATGCTTGAATAGAATTGGCATACACTATCTTCTAAGCTTGGAAAATACCAGAATGATCAGTAGACACAGGAAACTATCTTCATCACCCGAGTGAACTTGGCATACACTAAAATGGTAAATATATGACATTTTTTGTAACATGAAAGAAAATATATAATTGATCAATTATTTTTAACACTACTAAGGGACGATGCCTAAGCTGGTCCCCATACATCTGTATCCACAAGGTCTATTTTTGCATTTTTATTTTCCTTTACGTGCTTCACAAAACTCACTCTTTTTTGTTTACCATACACACAACTTTCATAGTAATCTATATTGACACATTTCACACTTGGTAAAACCTTCTTTGAATGAAGTAATTTCATACCTTTCTCACTCGTGTGCCCAATCCTTTTGTGCCATAGCATTGTATCTAAATCTATAGCACCTATTTGTTCTCCCTGCTCAACTCCAACAACTATTTCAGAACATTCATTTTTCTTTGAAATAATTAAAGTAGAATGAATAGTATGACCTATACAAAGATATAATTTATCTTTTTCCACACCTTTATCTACTACAAGGGAACCTTACCTTCTGATTTTTATTATTAAAAGTAACTACCAAATCCTCATCACCAAGTTTCTGTGCTAAAATCAATATCCTACTAAGGCTTGGAACATGTTGTACTTCATGTAGTAGCCAATGATTCCTATTCTACAACTTAATCTTAACTTTCCCTTCCCAAAAATTTGACAGGGTTCATTATCCCCTAAATAAAAAATCTCCAAACCCCCTTGGACATAATCAATAAAATAACCTCTATGGGATGTAGCATGAAATGAAGCCCCAAAATCTAAAACCCAAGAATCATCAATGCTTTCTAAATAAAGAAGCAAAACATCCTTTTCAGATTTGTTACTTACCACATTTTTCTCCTTGTTCTCTTCTTGTTTATCTCCTTCATTTTTCTTTCAAGTCCAACAATATTTCTTCTTATGCCTTGGTTTTTCACAATACCAACAATCTCTTGGCCCTCTGGATTGAGACCTCTTCCCTTTGGATTTTCCTCTTGATTTCCCATAATTTCTAGAATTAGTTCCTCTCTCATTCATTTTGCCTTTTCTTTCTGTGTCCAATGCACTTCATGATATAGATCTACCTAGGGTTTTCCTATGAGTTTCCTCACTCAGAATAACACCAATTACATCATCAAATTTTAGAGTATTAGATCCAAAACTAGAATTACTCACAACCACTACCAATCCATTCTAATTTTTAGGCAAAGAACACAAAATCAAGAGAGATTTAACTTCATCATCAAAATTATCATTTACAAAAGATAATTGAACAACTATAAATGACATGCAAAAGATTCACCTTCTACCATCTTCATATTAAATAAATGCTTCATGTGAAATACCTTATTTGAAGAAAATGTCTTTTTACATAGTTTCTCTATGGTTTGCATCAACTCTTTCATTGTCTTCACTTTTATAATATTAAATGTCATTGATTGTGCCAAGCATAATTGAATACTTCCAAGTACCTTTCTACCCAAATTTTCCCACTCCTCATCTGTCAAAGTTCCTTGTTTCTTGGCTTTTCCTTCCAATCATAACAATAAATCCTTTTGATAAATATACTCTTCCTTTTTTATTTTCCATAGCTAAAATTTCTATCGATTAAACTTCTAAACCTTCAGCTCACCCTTTTCTACCATCGCTCCCACTCAATTGTGGCACCTTCCTATAGAGGATAGCTCTTAAAAAAATGATAGTTTGGGCTAAAGAGACATGATAGTCTAGCTCTGATACTGCTTGTTAGGATTAACCACAAATAGAAGTAATAGTTACATGTAAATATAGCCAATATCATAAAATAAAAAATTGCATAGAAGAGAGCATAAGACACAAGGATTTAACATGGTTCACTGAATCCCTAAGCTATGTCCACCAATAGTAATTATATTATTATTATTATCTAGTGATTACAATTCACAATCCTTTACATCTCAATACCATTGCAAGAAGATACAATATGATCATCATACATTATGGAATTCCTAAGTCATTTTATACAAGATTTTTCCACTTACAAAATTAGGGCTAGAATAAGTCATCCAAAATAAAAATAATAGTTAATTCCTTTTACAATAGTGACATTGAGCACTTCCCCCCAAAACCCACATGAGGGCATTTTCCCTTGACCCCACCCTATGCTATGATAGGGGGTGCACTTGGGGTGCTACCCCAGGACCCTGTAAGGGGAGCTACCCCCAAACCTCTATAGAAATAATCTAGGGAGAAACAATGCCAAATAAAATTCTAAGTCTAATTAGGCTCCACATAAAAACACCATCAAGTTTAGGAATTTCTTTTCTGAAGTGACTGATCATTAATCACCCAAATTTGTTAAGATTTTTCTTCAAGGACTTGATGCTCTGATACCAATTGTTAGAAAGTAAAGTCTACCAAGATAATTGCGGGGGGGGGAGTGAATCAGTTATCCAACTAAGAATTTTTTTTATTAAAATTATTATTCTTTAACCATGTGAACAATATAATCAACAACCATAACAAGATACTCATACACAATAGCACGAGATATGTTAACTAGGAAAACACTTGATTTGAGGGAAAACCCTGGTGGGAATCATACTCACAAAATTATGTACTAATATAAAAGTTGTTAGACGATGAAATATATTAGGAGTCAATGAAATACATTCAGTACATATCAGTCCCTATTAGAAGACTTTGAATCCCTATTATGAGTTTTGTAAACTTTGTTAGGAGGTGCAGATGCTAGAAGGATCCACTATCCAAATAGCTCTAGGGGTAAGATCACTGAAATCACTATCTAACTGATCTCTTTATTATTCCTTGTAGAATAATATAAATGTATACCTCATTATTTATCATTTTACTTAGAGACTAAACCTCTTCTAATCTTGATACCAAATCACCAACTTTACATCCAATAATCCCTTGAATTTCTTACTCGCATTTACCAAATACTTCACATATCACACACTTGAATACTTCAATTACATGCTTTCCCATAAGAAAAATAACCTTCCTTTATATGGTATCCTAAAAATAATTCCTTAAGTCAACCTTGAGGATTTTCCCAATTAATTATAATAATACCTCATTAAGATATTAAAAAACTTTACATCTTTTTCATAATTACAAATTAATGTCAGCTCATAGTCTTTAAAAATTCTCACACATATGACCTATGACCTTGCACACTCATTGACATTAGCATAAGGTTGTCTTCTATTACTGTCTAACTACACTCATCATAATTCTATCTCAAAGAAGAGATACAATTAAATCATTAGAAATCATTTATCACGTACTCTATCTATATACTATCTTATATAAATCAAGCATATCTTCTACATCTACACTTAACCACTTCATCATGACACAATATTGAACACATACTTAATGGTGTTGTCCTGATCATCAATACTCAATATTTGTGAGGGTAAAATCATAGATTAGTGTCACCATTTAGCATACCAAAACCTATATGGTTAAATCTCATATCTCTATCAAAACCTAATTTTTTTCAAAAACTAATGTTTGTTTATTAGTGACACACACACTTAATTAGATAGCTAGCGGCTTTTGAGTTAACCAAATAATTTAGGCTCTACTAAGTTCTATAGTTGCTACAAAGTTCCAGGAACATCATTCAATTCACATCGAGCAATATCGACCAACTTGGTGATTATCAGTGTACACCAAGCTTCATAATGTTTACCAAGTTTATCAGTGCAAACTAAGTTCTCTAGTGCTTATTGAGTTCATAGCTTAAGTGATGTGAACCTAGTATTGATTGAGCTATGTAGTATAAACCAAGTGATTTCATTTATACTAAGCTCACAGTGATAGTGTTGGCCAAGTGATGTAGTCTCAACCAAGTGATTCAGTTCATATGCCAAGTTTCATAGTACTCACTGAATCACTAGTGCAGACCAATTTTAGACTATTTGGAAGTGATTAGTATGAGCCTGGCTTCTATGTCTACTGAGTGCATGATGATGCTAAGAGTTGACAATGGTTGTCAAGTATCGCAACCTCACCGATTTTGTCTTTAGAACCTGAGTATTTGTAGTTGGGTTGACTTTGTGTAATTTGATGGAACTTGTTTTGTAGCCAACTTTGATGAATTGTAAATTGGATTGGTATATATGTAATGTATTGTATCACATTGAAAGATATATAGCAAGCATGAAAATAATATTCTTAAGAAGAAGTGCGAAATAAAAGGCTACAATATTACAAGGAGAAGCAAAGATTTATCTATAATAATGAGGTGATCATTACACTCAAAGAAATCTCATTTAGCAAGTCAAGTTGCAAATTAGAGATCAACCACTAGTTCATATTAATAGGTAGAATAGTTAAATCCTTTCACAAGGTATTCTTAACAATCTTTTTTAAATCTCTTTACCAAGTGCATACATCATTATATATTTGTAAATCCTTTTGCAAGGTGGAGCTACTAGCCCTTATTGCTCCTAACAAGGCAAATCATTAGAAGTGATCATTGTAAGCCTTAATAGGCCAAATTTATACTATAGTACTAAACCTTGTGGGTATCATCCCTACCCCAATTTAACTTTCTATTTGGAAGGTTTTCTGGTTACCATATTGTGTGTCAAAGTGTTTTAATGCTTTCAATTTTTCACACATGCAATTAGATTAGAATACATATGAAGGATTAATTAGTGAAATAAGATAAAGTTTTATTGGTTACTGATTCACCCCTCTCCACTCAGTAACTTAGCCTATCATATATTTCCAATAATTGGTATTAGAGCTTTTTGGTTCTCAGGGAAGAAGTTTGACAACTTGAGCAAAGGATAGAGGCTATGGAGGTATTTAGACTTGATAAGGCTATTGACAATGAAAAGCTAGATTTGGAATTAGCTATTGGGTAATGTATGAAAGAAAAGTAGAAACTCTCCCAATCCTTGAAAAGAAGAAAAGATTTTGTAGTATAGATGAATGAAAAACTCTACATTGAAGAAAGAAACGAAGATATCTATTCAAAAAGTAATTCAGATGAAGCGAATGAAGAAATCAAAGAACTATTAGAAAAGAATGGTACATTTCAAGAAGAAATTAGAAAGCTGAAAAGAGAACAAGAAATTCAATTAGTAAGATTGTATGAAGTCATGGAACAGAAAAACAATATAAAAGAAGAATTAGAAGAAAAGAATAATGAAATTCATTATCTATCCCTTCAATAGGAAAAATTCATTGATCAACTTACTAATGCAAATGAAGAAGTCATGAATTTAAGATTAGAGAATGAAAGATTATAGAATGACTTAAACACTAAAAGGGAAACCAATGAGAGAATGATGAAATCTCAAGTAGACATGGATCAATTAAATGAGCAAATACAATACAGAGAAAAGGGCAAAGCATGAATTGGATATACATAAGAAGTTGAATCATCCAGGAAAGAAACTCGAAAGAATCAAAAATTTTCTTTCAATCACTATGGTAAGCTAGGTCATACATTAAACAAATGTTGGAGAAATGGTAAAGCTAAATTCAATGAAAAATTGCTACAACTACAGTAAGCATGGTCATAGAGCTAAATGCAAAAATAAATCTAAATATGGGGGCAAATGTCACAAATGCAAAAATCATGGGCACAAATCTTATGAAGGTGACACCAAGACAATGAATCCAATAGAAGAGATTATAAAAGCTATATTTGGTTAGGACTACAACACATGGTGTAGATGTCATTACTATGGAGAATTTGGATAAGTTGGAATAAACTATGTAAAAAATCACATGAGGAAAAGAGACACCACTAGAAGATGTTTCATTTGTACAAAACTTGATCATCTTGCCAAGAATTATATGTACATTGGAAGAATTGAAGATGAAAAGAAAGCCAAGGTTGATAACATTAGAGAGTGGATGATTAAATAGTGGATTCCAAAATCTTCTAAGAATGCAAGTCTGAGAAATGAGGCACATGTCATTCAAGAATTGGGTGACTCAAACACTTCTACTTAATCTCCCACAAGGACAACTAGAACTAAGATTCTGAAGAAAACATCGTACATTAGTTCCAATAAAGATAGAAGGAAAGATCCATATCAGCATTCAAGATGCAAAGGGATCACCGAGTATCTAAAGAAATACTAGACCTTATTGAGCTAGGTTGGGAGTAACTAAGTCATCATGTAGACACTGAGTCATGAATGAATCTACTAAGCAATTAATTCAAGTGGAGTGGAAGATAGTCTACCATTAACCAAGCAAACATACCAAGAATTTATGGTGATTAGAAGGAAAAAATTGATTAAAAATAGAAAAATCAAATTCATCTATCATTATGAATTTTTTGGAGTTTATGCGAAGAGTGGTTTCTATGCCTCCAAGTGATCTATGAAATTTATTGTTGAAGTTTTTTGTGTTTTCACAAACCCTACTGAGTGATGGAATCATCCAGTAGAAAGACAAAGAAATGGTCTAAGATGTTAGTTTGAGGAGTTGAGTGGAAAGCATCAGATTTCAAGATGAGTTTGGATATTACAGAAACTCATGATCCAACCGAAACTCAGTCTCAAATTCCATCTAAGGTACTTCTAGTAAATGATATTTGCTTTCATTTTTTATGTTCAATTCAAGATATAGGAAACCTAGAAATGGATGAAACTTTGGAAAAGTTGTGTGTGAATTGTATGTTGAAACCTAAGCATCAACACTTGGAAGCCAAGGGTTTAACCTACATATCACACATGCCCCAAGAATTTAAGATAAAATGGATAAGGTTTATCCTTAGCCATGTGCACAACAAGTATTTATGGTTGGAGCAGCCTATTCCCATAACAAAGAAAATGATTCATTAGATCACAGGGCTTCCAATGTTGACAAAGGCTAAAACTATCAAAACCCTAAGTCGAGTGGAATTGGAAAAGAAAACCCTTGCCAAATGGGATGGAAGAGGTATGAAGATTAGTTTTGTTACTGATATGGAGCTAAATTTTGGAATTCATACAATTTCACATAAGATATATAGCTCTAGTCAACTCAATAGTGTATCATGTGAAGTAGTGGATCTCACTTTCCAGGTGGTGAAGAACAACATGTCCTTCGACCTTGCCAAGTTGATGTTGAACCAATTCAACAAAAACATGGAAAGCATTAGAACTTTAAAGAATAACCCTTGTAATTTTGGTTCACTTTTAACTTGTTTATGTTTCTTTGTACAAAAGTTTTTCCCCTCAAAAGGTATAGTTGTATGGAGAAAAAATGTGCTTGTTCTTTATCAAATTAATGAGTATATAGCAAAAATGGGTGAAAATTATGTCAATACCATGGACCACTATTATGATGCATTCAAGGATAAGATGAATAATAGATTCATAATTCCAAAGAAACTTGTAGAAGACTACAAGGATGATTTTTTTTTTATGGTGGATTGCGACAAAGTGTATATACAAGCAGTCAAACTGAGAATTATTTTGGTCGAGCCTCTAGGTTATGAGGTCAATATTAATGACACTAGGGATATTATTGAGGAATTGTTAAATAAACTTGTCGATCTAAAGGCTGCATATTTTGGTACATATGATGAAGCTAAAGCCAGAATTGAATTAGAGATAAAACTTCCTCAAGCTATCAACAAAGGAAAGAAAAGGATAGCTAAATTGAGACAAAATAGCTCTACTCTCCTATTGATAGAAGGTAAAGGAGTTCATATAGAAGAAGAAGATTCAAAAGATGATGTAGAAGATGAGGTAAAATCAAAAGAAGAAGAGCTAGTCAAGAAGAAAGGTAAGGCTTGTTACAAGCTAGAGTTTTCATTGCACCAAAAGATCAACCTGTTAATTCTTGATACAGCCACTAGACTTATAGAATACAAGAGGTTGTTAAGCCATGGAATGAATCTTGAAGGGGAAGGCTAGTAGTTAGTCCAAAAATTCCCCCCTTAGTGTTACCTAAGGGGATTTGAAACTGTCACCAAGCTCTAATACCACTTGTTACAAGCTAGAGTTGTTGTTGCACCAAAAGATCAACCTGTTAATGCCTTAATAGAGCACAGGACAAAATTAAGAAAGGTCATGAATCTCAAAGGGGAAGGCTAGCAGTTAGTCTAATAAAGGTTATCATAACCAAACCTACCAACTCATCTACTAAAATGTTTACAAGAAGAGCATCTAGAAAGAAACTAAAATTGGGTGAAGAAGCAGGAGATGTCATTTTCAAGACCTCCACCCACATTCTAAGAGAAATTGAAAGAGATTAATTTTGGATCCAGAATGAGAAATTTTAAATCATTAAGGTATGAAACTAGAAATGCAGAAGAAAAGAAGAAAGTTGAAGACATGGTTATGTTTAAGATAGGTAAATGGAAATATTCACCAGACCAACTTGCACAACAGATTCTCAATGAATTAATGGAGAAAATTAAGCCAAGATGGAAACATGCCAACAAAACTACAAAAGATATATATGAGTAGACTGTGAGGCAACTCATGCCAAGCTTAAATGATAAAGAAGTGAAAGAATCCATCAAGAAGAATGAAGAAAAAATTATTTTAAAATTCAACACTTGTATGATATTGATCAATGGCATTGAACATGTGGTAAGGAATACCACTAATGCATAGAAGAATATCTATAATCTTCATAAGAAGAGTGATTTTTTTGTTCATGTCACTGATAAGGATTATGATAGTTAAGATGACAAGGAAGAAGAAGACAATAATGATTAAGAAGAAACAAATGATGAAAATAAACATGATGAGGAACAAGAACATAAAGCCACTAGGGAGAATCTCCCTAAGAAGATTGTAGCAGTAGTTATAGCCTCACTTCCTCACTCTCTAAGAAAATTTCTAAAGCCATCTAGCTCCTTCTAAGTTGGTTGTGTCAAACATTTCAAATCCAAGAACTCAACCAATCTTTGCACCTATTCAAGTAAGTACTTCACTAACTAAAGTGACCTACACTTCATCTACTAAGAAATCAGTGCTTCATCCTTCATCAATTTTGATTACTCATAAACAAGATATTTCTTCAATAAATGCAATATCTACTTTTATTTCTAGCCCTTCCATTTCCACCATTGTTACTATTCTGAGCATGCAAATAATAAGTGTGAAGATAGTTGAGATCAAGTCTCAACCAAATATAAAAGTTTCTAGCAAAGGAAAATATAAGAAAGAAGACATTGATCTTGATGAGGATATATCTATCCCAAATTGGGATATCTCTACTCTAAATCCTGATAAAATGCATATAGTAGGAGAGCTTTTGCAGGAGAAAGCTAAGAAGCAAAGGTTTAGAGAAGAAAGAAATAGAGAGCATCAAGTGCTTGAAGATGCAAAGAACATTCTTGCTGAGGAACTCAACACTAAAATTGACACTTCTCAACCTATTTTGGCTCAATTACTAGAAGTGGTCTAGAAATCCAATGAAGATTTGAATGGACAAGAGAAATTGTTGCAAAGATCAAAGAAGAAATTTGAAAACAAAGTATTGGAGCTAGTTGCATAGAAGATTTCCATATACCAAGTAAACTTGTCTACTATTCTAAGCTCATTCAAACCTCTACCAACAACAAAAATTCTTTATTTGGTAAAATCTATGATACATCCATCTTCATAAATGAAATCAAAGATAAACTCTCCAAAATAGATGAAGATCTAAAGACAAGTGCATGCCATTTGTCACTTGATCCAAGCTATAGTTCTACTTATTACACAAAGATCAAATTTTTGACTGATATGCAAGCAGAATTGGTAATGGAAGAAGCCAATATAAGGGCTACTCTTGTAGATATACAAGGCATGATTCTTTTAAACATGGATACATTGTAGAAGCATATTGCACTTGCTAAAACTCTCATCCATGATAACAATTTCTTCATTGTTGATCATATGATGGAATTATCAATAGAAGCTCAGATTGCATTGTTTGCAAGCAAGGTGTTGCAAGAAAATTAGGACAAGAAAATGTCATTGATTCTAAAGGCACGTTCTAATTTATTGTCACATTTTAGAATAACCATGTAGCATACACTTTTGGCATTTATGTCAAAAAGGGGGATAAGATGTATATGAAATGAAAAGTATATTGTAAAAGGGGACAAGATGAGAAGATGTATATAAAATGTAAATTTTATTGAATATATATGTATGAGGGAGCATCATAATAATATACATTTACAGATATTCATATAGGCATCTCTTATAAAACCAATTTTTAAAATGTCAAAAATAGAGTATGTTACTAAGATGAATCATGCAAGATGGAGACTAAAATTATTTAGAACTTTTTGAAATTTCAGTTGTGACTGATAAGATTTTCTATCACTAGTTCCAAAGGGGGAGATTGTTGACTAATGTCAAGTTTTTTTATTAATGACACACACACTTAATCAGATAGCTCCCAGCTATCAAGTTAACCAAGTAGTTCAGGCTCTACCAAGTTCTATAGTTGCTATCGAGTTCCAAGAAAATCATTTAGTTCACATTGAGTAGTATCTACCAAGTTGTTGATTATCAATGTAAACTAAGCTTCATATTGTTTACTAGATTTCTCAATGTAAAACCTAGTTCTCTAGTGCTTATTGAGACTATAGCTTCAATGATGTGAATCTAGTATGGACCAAGATATGTAGGATCAACCAAGTGATTTAGTTGATACTAAGCTTGAGGTGATAGTGTTGACTAATCTATGCAGTGTCAACCAAGTGATTCATCTTATATGTCGAGTTTCATAGTATTCATTGAGTCACTAGTGTATACTAAGTTCAAACTACTTGGAAGTGATTAGTATCAGTTAGTATTCTATGTCTAATAGGTGCATGATGATGCTAAACATTGACATTGGTTGCCATGTATCAAAACCTCACCGAGTATTTCTTCAGAACTTGAGTATCTAGAGTCAAGCCGACTTTGTGTATTTTGGTGAAACTTGTTTTGTAGCCAATTTGATGAATTATAAATTGGATTGGTATATATGTAACGTATTGTGTCACATCCAAAGATATATAGAAAGCATGACAAAAATATTCTTAGGTAGAAGTGTGAAGTAAAAGGCTACAATAGTATAAGGAGCAACAAAAATTTACACAACAAGGTGATCATTACACTCAAATGAATCTCATTCAGCCAATCAATTTGCAGATCAAAGATCAACCACTAGTTCATCCTAATAGGTGGAATAGTTAAATCCTTTCACAAGTTAGACTTAACAATCTTTTGTAAATCTCTTTATTGAGTGCATACTTCATTTTATGTTTGTAAATCCTTTTGTAAGGTGGACCTAGCAGTCCTTATTGTTCCTAAGAGGAAAGATCATCAAAAGTGATCATTGTAAGCCTTAATAGGCCAACTTTATACTACATTACTAAAGCTTCTAGGTATCATCCCCACCTTAGTTTTACTTTCTATTTAGAAATTTTTTGGGTTACCATATTGTGTGTCAAAGTGTTTTAATGCTTTCAATTTTTCATGCATGCAATTAGATCAGCATACATATGAAGGATTAATTGGTGAACTAAGATTAAGTTTCATTAGTTACTAATTCACCCCTGCCCTCTTAGTAACTTATCATATATTTCCAACAACTAAAAATAACCTTTTATAGATATCAAATTCAATATCATCACTATATAAATTTTTGAGTGTTTTGATTAGTTATAATATGGTGTAATTTCAAAATATTTTAAGTTGATATTTTCAAATTTCAAAGGATTCTCCCTCAAAAAAGGAAAAAAAAATTTAGTAAATCATATGAAAAAAATATTTAAAATTAATATTTATCTCTAGAGGAGAGAGTCATGTTCATGAATATGTAATTGGTTTTTAAGGTGTAGATTTGATAGGGAAGTTTTGACAGGTGGAAAAAATTGTTGGATTTTGATAAGGTCAATCTTGAGTACTTATAACAAAGAAAATATATATAAAAAATAATTGTTTTTTTTTCCCTTAGCTATCCATGTCACCTATAAGATATTTTCAAATTAGAATAAAGAAAAGATGATTTTCATATACTTGTTTGATGAGAACTACACACTATAGTTTTTAAAGTGAAAAAAGGGACTTCAAAATTTTAATAAGTGAATAAATTCTTACTCAAAAAAATTATAAAAACTATAGGCATAAAATTCATCCAATTCTACACATTTCATTAGTTTACATCATCCTTAAATTCTAAACACAAATACCATTTTTTGTCATTAATGTTGAACTATTGCATTATGATATCTCATTTCTTTATATAAGGTGACATAGGTTTTTGCTTTTACTCATGACCTCATTCTCTTTCTATTACTCTTCCATACTTCACATAAACAATGTTATGTTGCCACCAATGACAAAGATAGTCATGAATGAAACATGTCAATCGTGCTAACAATCTCCTCGATTGTTCTAGTGATGCTTAGAATATCCCCCTAACGGACTACCATCAACATTGATACTAACAAGATCTCCAACAAACCTTTGAGATGTCATGATTTCCCTTTATCTGATAAGCATCCTTAATAATCTCCTCCAATTCACTCTACCTTTCTCTTTACTTCTTTCCTTCACAACATACTCAACTACCTTTGGTTAGGTGTGGATCTTTCTTCTTCAACCTATGATCTCTCTTGAATAGAAAAATTCCTTTCTGAGTTCTTTTTCGCAAACACTTCTCTCCATTTCTAACATGGGTATTTTCTTGATTCATTGGTTCTTTCTACATTCTATTATTCTTGTCAAAATACAAACTAAATTTGACTTCATATCAAACCTGTTTGGCCATGTCATTGTGATGACTCCTCATGCTGACTAGATTAGTCCTAGCCTAGTCTTATTCTTTCATGTACATTAGTAAAGATATGTATCAGTACTAAAGAGGTGAGAATTCCTTGGTCATTTTCCAATCAATGACATCATGCTTATGCTAAATTTATTTCATAATGCCAATGCAACCAGTTGGTCAATAATCTCCCCCTTTAGCATTGATGGAAAAACACATACCTTGGTGGGTTGGATACTAGTAGAAACTTTATCGGTAATCAAACTTAAACATTTTCATGTGCCTCTCTTTGGTTTATTGTATCTCTGACTTGCTTTCTTATATCAACTTTTTTCAAGGTGAAATTTCCTTTTTGTTGTCTTTTCTATTGATTTTACATTTCCACTTCTCTATTTATATTGTTCATCTTCCCCTTTCATGATCTCCTTCATCTTCCTCTTTATTATTTACATTGTTCATCTACCTCTTTCATTTTTTTTCTCCCACTTTTTTTTTTCATTGATAAAGGTTATGTTTCCTCTACATTTTCTAGTTGTAGGGTGGATCCACATTAGTGGGTTATACTTTCTTGCCTAAACAGACACTAAATTATGATTTTTTTAGAACTTTCACTTTCAGATGCAAATTTGAAGATTAAGTAAATTAGTGTCTTTTATAATTTTCTTTCTAATTTCTTTATATGTATGTATGTATGTATGTATGTATGTATGTATGTATGTATATTTGTAGATGCTCAAAAATGGTTCGCATCTACGATTTCATCAAAATGAAGCTCCATTTGACATATACTGCACTTTTTCAAAGAAAAATCCTTCACCTCATTCTAACTAGTTGTCATCTCATCTCTTTGGTCTTATTTCATTTGTATCGTCATTCATCACCATGATCATATGTTTTGATACAACAAATCATCTTCATATTGCATTCCTACATTCTAGCATCATCCTACACTATCTGTCAACCTTCTAGGGCTTTCCACCTAGTCCAGCCTTAGTCTGACCTTTTCTTGACCAATTTGACCAAATATTACCATGTTTTACTGATTTCACTCATGTTCTAACCTCTTTCCACAATTTTGGGCACACACACAAAGTATCAGACCATTTCTAGTCTAGTCAGGCTGTTTTTGGCCCCTAGAGCCTTCTAGGGCACATTCTGCACTTTTTGAGCTCACTTGGGCTTCCCAAGTGCACCATGGGCGCACTTGGTACTGTCATAGCACACTTTGGCTTACCAAGTGTGCATTAGGTGCACTTCGGTGTGTTTTGGATGCACTTGGGGTAGTAGGATGCCCAAAACTACTTCCAGAGCCCCTATGTTGCACTTCGAAGGACATAACTTTTGTGTTTCAACTCTAATTTTTGAACTATCAGTTACATTTGATTTGTATCTTTTTTGGGAATAGGTTGAGCTATCATTTTCATTATTTGATAACTATCTTGAGTGGTAACCCTTGAAAATACTCTTGGGCCCCTGAATCGACATCACTTCTACATACTAATTCATCCCATTTTCTCATTCTACAATTTATGATCCTTTGGCCAACTTGATTATATCTCAATAGTGTTTGTCATCATTCATATCTTCTTTCACATCAATTTCACATCATTTTGGAACCATTTCAACATCATCAGAAATCATATCAAATCAACTCGCAACCACTTCAAATCAACTCAAAATCCTATCAAATCAACTTGCAACCCCTTCAAGTCAACTCTGAATCATATCAAATCAACCTGAAATCACCCAAAATCAGTCCTAATAATCAAAAAACATATCAAACATCCAAAATCATTCATCATCTATCCAATCCTAGGCATTTTTGTGGCTTTCAGTGCGTTGGAAACCTATCAATCTATCAAATCTTATCAATCTGACCTTAGTACTGTCATGGCTCTTAGTGCTAGGTCAAAATATCATTCATGTCATCCAATATTTGACATTTTTGAGTCTTTCAATGTTGGATCATGGAATTATCAACCACTTTAATAATATTGACTATGTTCATCGATATTATTGTGATCAACCTTATCAATCAATCTCGATCATATAGCATTTACGATATGGGTTAAATGTTACATATCTTTAATTCATGTCATGTGTCCTTGGAATGTTATGAATTTGACCATGGCTTTGGTCTATTCATTATCATCCTAATAAATCTCCATCATCATCACATTTTCATCAAAGGATACTGTGGCACTTATTTAATCAAATTGGCCAGTCACCTACTAATTTTCTCTATAGGATTAAATAACCAATAATTTAATCCTATGTCATTTCACTAATTATTCTTCTTGGCTAACCTCCTCAATTAATTGATACTTTATTAATTAATTGATTTATTATTCACAAACCATGGAAATTATTAATTTCCTATGTCATATTTTCTATCGTTAATCCCATTTTCACTAATTTCTATTTTGTGGAATATAGGATTTTTAATTCAAATATTCCATAAAATATTGACATCATCATGACACTTGGGTATGACACCTCATTGATTCTCCTTTGACATTTGGATAAGATATGTCATAATCCAATATTCTTATTCCCTTACGCATGTCTATCTTTAGCTCCCTTCGTCATAGATTCTTGGCTTTAAGTGGGCTTAAGGTGTCTTATGATGTGCCACAGATTCTCTCCCACATTTAGCCAAGTTTGACTTCCATGCATCATAGAATCTTATACTTGGCATCTTGTGTCATATGCATTATGGATTCTTAAAGGAATCTCTTGCCACATCACATATCCAAGGTGAAAAATCCAATGCTCTCACTTTATGTGTTGATTATAATATGAGCACTCTTTCTCTCATTTTTAGTCCCTACTTTTGTCAATTTTTTTACTCTTGCTCTCACATTAAAATTACATCTTCAAGTATTCTCATGGAATTATCCATATCATAGAATTTTTCTTCAATATTTTGTGCATTATAGGAAATTTGGAGCTACATCATATGGAGAAGAAAGAAGGACATGGGAGCTATAAGTGAATGAGGGGGTTTCTAACCTTGTTTTGCTTTCTTTATTTATTTAGCTTTCATGGTAGACTGGAGGGTGTTAACGTATGATTATTGAGTTTGTGATTTTCTCATAGTATGTTAGGCATTAGCCCATTTTTTAGGTACTACAATACTGACTTGATTCAATTATTTTTTCTCCCACAAAAATTGGCATGTTGTCAAAAATCTGATTTTGAAAGAGTAAAGTTGTTTTTGACATGCATAACTTTTTCTCTACAATAGATATCAATGTGATTCTTTCGAATTTAGTTTTTTAACATCCATACCAAGATCATGGATTTTGGTTGATTTCTTTATCCTTAGTTTCATATTTAATTTATCTTTAAAGTTGACCTAGCACAAATTTAACATATGTTGTTTTTGATGCATGTAACTTATTTTGTATTTGTCTGATTCCCAAATTTATTTTTCTAATAGAAGGAGGACTCATATATAGATCTTTTGGTTATCCATCAAAAAATTTATTCTTTGATTTACTATTCCCCCATGAGCATCCAATACAAAGGTTATTTTTTATAATAAACCTATTTTATTTGACAACCAAAAAATATACCTTAAAACCTCAAAATCTATCAAATCCATAATCATTAAAAAACTCAATTTGAGTACCTACATGATGAAAAATGAAATATATTTAGTGTTCCATGGATATCAACACTATAATTATTCTAGGAAGCCATGAAAATAATAGGATTCTTGTGGCCTCTTCAAAATATGCCTAATTAGGTACTTTTGATAGAAACTTAATTTCTATCTAAAGTACTTTTCTAGTTTTGATAGAAACTACTTTTTTCTAATTTCAATCAAAAATAAGAAGAAACATTGTGATGTATTAACATAATTTTTCTAGTTTTGATCAAAATCAATTTCCTCATTTACTTTCTATTGAAAGTAATTAAGAAATTTATCTACTTTCGATTGAAACTACTAGGCTAGTTTCTATCGAGAGTACTTGAGTTAAAAATTGTGGTAGCACTTTTTTGGAGGAATTTATTCCTAGATTCCTCCAAAAAAATGCAACCCATTATTGTGGGTCCACCTTGTGTCTTCCATGTATCTTTAATTTTTTGGAGTGCATGGGTCAAGCTAATAATCTATGATAGGGACTATTCCATTTCTTCAATCGTACATTTGGTACCTGCGGATATCAAGGGATCTACCTCAGTGATATGTTCTTGGATAATTGCTATAGTGGGAAATAGGAAATATTATAATTCAAATAGGGTTGAGTTCCTTTGGTGTTGTACATTAGTAATCTAATTGATCAGATGGTCCTTTTCTTGGATTTGAATGATGTATGCACTTTCTAAACTAGCCAACATATTGAATGATATTTGAGTGACTTTAGTGTTTAATGAGATATTTTCACTAAGTCATTCAAACATATTAGAAATTTCTATGAATTTGAGATCTGTTAAAGGATTGGAGAGACGCCCTTCAATAATTCAACTGTAATATTTTTTATTTTTGCAATTTTCTATAAGTGATGCTCAATCAGTTGCTTCATCTATTATTTCTCCTCTTTTCTTATTGAGTGAACTTGTTCCATCACTTATATTTGCATGCTTCATGATGTGCCTTAGTTGATCAATAAGTTCAGATGTAGAGTCAGTTTGGACATGACTAAGTATTCATGTGATGTGGTACTTTTTCTTGATTAGAGTGTGGGCATGTTGTTTGTGCAAACTTTCTTTCTTTTCCTTAGTGATTTTTCTTAATAAAATATTGTGATGATTCCATTCATCACTACTCAATTCCTTCATTCTTTTTACACACATTTCTAATACACCTTGAATAATTTCAAGATTCTCCACTTCTTGATTTTTTCATTCAAAAAATTCTCCTTCATCTTCAAAACTTGAAGATGAAGATCATGAGTATGATGCTCTTATTCTTGCCACCCTTTTCCCTCTACATTGTTCAAACTTTGTGCTTCCTAGTTGTGACTTTCTTTTTCATGATTTGGGGCTTTATAGTGCTCTTGGATTTCTTTGGTGCTTTATGATGGACTAGTTGGTTGACACCCCTCTTTGTATCCCATTTCTCATACAAATTTTGTGCCTTTATCCTCTTTTAGACTCCCTTGGCCTTTTCCTCATTCCTCTATGACCTTAGATGAAAAAATTTTCTCCTTGTTTTGGGTTTCTGTTAGTTTTCTTGGTTGAGTTTTACCTACCTCTTACCTATCCTTGAGTTGATTTGTGTAGTATTCCTTTGTGTCTACTTCTAGTTGTTCTTTAGGTACCTGGGAGATATCAATTGTCACATGTCTACTACACTAGATTTTTTTTCATGTTCTAATTTTCTTAGCAAAGTCAGAGGATTGAATTTGACAAGTTCTTCTAACTCAACATATCCTTCAACTTATACTACTCTATTGGTTCTAACATATGCAATTATGTCTTTCTTTCTCTTGTTGTTTGAATTTGGTCCAACCAAAGATTTTGCATGTTATGTTGGCTTTCTTACACATAATATTCCTACTTTCTTTGTTATCAAATTCCAATTTAACTTATTCCTTTATCAAATATGTCTCTTTCTTTACCTATTTTGATTAATGCAGCATTATCTTACATTAATAATTCTCCAATATATGATTCTCTATAGGTTTTTCTATGCACTAACACATAGTATGATCCAAACTTTGCAAATTTATCATCAAGTATTACCTTTAGATGTATGAATCAGATTTTCCATTTCTTGATGATGATTTGTGGTAGACACTATTCCATTTCTTCAATCGTGTCTCTGGTACTTGAAGATATCAAGTCATCTACCTCTGTGATATGTTCTTGGATAATTTTTATCATGGGAAATAAGAAACATTATAATTTGAATAGGAAGAATTTTCTTTGGTGTTCTACATTAGTAACCTAGTTCATCAGATGGTGCTTTTCTTAGATTTGAATGGATTGTGATCATTGAATAATAATAATATTGGACTTTTTTTTGGTGGATGCAGCCCAAATATTGGGTGAACCATGTTAAATCTTTGCATCTTGTTTTATCTTTATTATTTTACGATATTAACTATATTTGCATGTAATTTTTATTTCTCTCTATGTTTAATACTAATAAGTTGTATCAAAGCCATATTATCGTCAATCTCTTTTAAGCCTAGAGTGTCATCATTTTTTTAAGTCTAGAGTATTATAATTTGTTTTAGTTGAGACTAACATCATTTTTTTTAGCTATCCTCTACAGGAATGTCTCATGGTTAAGTGGGAGTCTCATGGTTCAATGAGAGTGATGGTAGATAAAGGTAAGTTAAATGCTGAGAATTTTAATGGGTGGAGCTTTTAGTTATGGAAAATATAAATTGAAGACTATCTTTATCCAAAGGATTTATTGTAGCCATTGGAAGGAAAAGCCAAGAAATGAGAAAATTTGATAGATGAGGAGTAGAAATTTTAGATATAAAGGCACTTGAAAGTATTTTATTATGCCTAGCATAATCGATGACATTTAATCTCACAAAAATGAAGATGATGAAAGAGTTCATGCAAACCCTAACGAAGTTGTATGAAAAAATTATTAAATATGAATATGGAAGAATATGGATATGTTGTAGATCATTTAAATGATTTTAATAGAGTTACTAGTTAGTTATCTTCTATGAATGTTAATTTCGGTGAAGAAATCAGGGCTCTCTTAATTTTTTGTTCTTTGCCTAAAACTTGAAATGGCTTGGTAATTGATGTGAGTAATTTTGTTTTTGGATCTAATACCATAAAATTTGATGCTATGATTGGTGTTATTATGAGTGAGGAACTTGTAGGAAAATTTTAGGTAGATCTACATCAGGAAGTGCTTTGAATGTACAAAGAAGAGGTAGAATGATTGAGAGATAAAATAATTCTAGAAATCATGGGAAATCAAGAGGCAAATCAAAGGGGAAGGTGTCTTAATTGAAAGGACCAAGAGATTGTTGGTGCTATGGGAAACTAGTGCATAAGAAGAAAGATCATTGGACTTGAAAGAATAATGAAGAAGATAAATTAGAAGGGAACAATGAGGAAAATGTGGTAACTAAAAAAATCAAAGAGGGTGTTTTTCTTCTTTATTTAGAAAGTGTTGATTATTCTTGAATTTTAAATTATGGGGCTTCATTTCAAGCTAGACCCCATAGAGGTTAATTTATTAATTATTTTCAAGGGGACTTTGGGATTATTTATTTGGGAGATAATGAATCCTGTCAGATTGTTAGAAAGGGAAAAGTTAAGCTTAAGTTGCAGAATGGGAATCAATGGCTACTACATGAGGAAGACATATTCTAAAGCTAAGTATGAATTTAATTTTAATGATAAAATTTGGAAGGTTTCAAAATTTTCTCTTGTAGTAGCAAAAGGTACAAAAGTAGGCACCTTATATCTTTGTATAAGTCATATTATTCCTTCTACTTTAATTGATTTAGAGAAAAAATAATGTTTGGAAACAATTGCTATAGTTGACTAGGTAGAACAAACAATTGTTGTAGATTTTGATATAGCGCTATGGCACTATAGACTTGGGTGCATGAGTGAGAAAGGTATGAAATTACTTCATTGAAATAAAGTTTTACTTTGTCTAAAATGTGTCAATATGCATTTTTGTGAAAGATGTGTGTATGGAATAAAAGAGTTATTTTTGTGAAGAGTGGGAAGGAAAAGAAAAATGAGAAATTAGAGCTTGTGCATATAGATGCATAGGGACCAATTCAGGTATCTTCCCTTGATGGATCTCATTATTGTGTTACATTCATTTATGATGTAACTAGAAAAGTATGACATTATTTTCATAGACATAAATCTTATGTATTTATAACTTTTAAGAAATGGAAATGCTTGGTTGAGAATGAGATTGGTAAAAGCTAAAATGGCCAAGATCTCATAATGGTGGTGAGTATTTTTAGCAAAAAAAATATTCCAAGGACTTGAAAGGAAAATGGTGTGGTTGAATGCATGAACATGATAATAATGGAGCATACATAGGGCATGAAGTTTCATACTAGGCTTCCCTTGAATATGTGGGTGGAGGTTGTCAATATTGTTGTATATTTGATTAATGGAGGTCTCTCTACTCCTTTGGGTTGTCATATTCTAGAGGAAACATGGTGTGTTTGAATGCATGATTAGTATAATAATGGAGTGTACATGGAGCATGAGGTTGCATACTGGGTTGTCCTTGAATATGTGGGAAAGGTTGTCAATACTATTGTATATTTGATTAATAGAGGTCCCTCTACTCCTTTGGGTTGTGGTATTCCAAAGGAAGCATGGACAAGGAAGAAGGTGATTTTTTATTTTTTCTCAGAACTTTTAATTGTGAAGCATTTGGAAATACTAATTCTAAAAATAGAGCCAGGCTGGAAAAAAAGTCAAAGAAATGTGTATTTTTGGATATGGAATTGATAAATTTGGTTATAGGCTTTGGGATTTTAAAAATCATAAAATTTTAAGAAGCATGGATGTCATATTTAATGACAAACTATTGTACAAAGATTTGTTGCATCAACATGAGAAGAAGGAAAATGATTATGTAGTGTTGGATAACACTCAAAAGGAAGATGTTCTAGTAGTCCCTCATGCTCTTAAAAAACCACAATAAAAAATACCACACACCCCAGTGGATGTCAGATGGTCAACAGGAATAAGTAGACCTCAAGAAATATTTTCTCCCTCTTTGTACTCTATTTTACTAACTAATGTTGGTGAAATTCAATGTTATGATGAAGCTATATAGGACCATACTAAGATTCACTAGGATTTTGTGATGATAGACAAATTTGACTCCTTGCTAAAAAATCATACTTAAGCTTTATGCAAATTGCTTGTATGTAAAAGGGCATTATAGGATACATGGGTTTATAGATTAAAAGAAGAGGATGGAGGTAAGAGAATATTTAAAGCTAGGTTAGTGGTAAAAGATTTGCATAGAGAAAGGGAATTGATTTTGATGAGCTATTCTCTCCTCTTTTTAAAATAAATTCTATACATACTATTTTAAGTATTGTGGTTATTGAAGATTTACATTTGGAGTACTAGTACATTTTGACCAAATTGTAGGTTGGTCAAAATTTTGATGAATAAATTCGTTGAAATTTTGACCTACTTACAATTTATTCATCAAAATTTTGACCAACTTGCAATTTGATTGAAATTTTGACAATAAAAATAGCAATGAGCTTTGGTCAAAATTTGACCAAAATTGGTCAAAATTTGGGTCCAAATTTACTAGTGAATTGATGTCAAAATAGCATTTCTTCATGGTGATTTGGATGAAGAGATATATATGGCACAAAAAGAATGGATTTGAGGTCAAAGGAACTACTAAATTTAGACCCAATTTGGGATGGAAGGACATCACAATGGTGACAGGAACCTGTCACAAAAGTGACTCCAACAGAAAACTGGCTCTCATCACATAGGCGGCAGACTTTTGCCATTAAAAGTTGTGATGAAAAGCTCTCCCATTGCAATTATGATGCCCTAAGCTATCATAAATTGAATCCATAGGAGGCCATACAATATCAGAGGCCCTATCATAGGTGTGACATCCAGGCAATGGGAATGTTATGGATCTGATGACTAGCCATCATACCTTTCTGTCACAATGGTAATAGATAGGTGGCAATAATGCCATGGAACTAACAACTAGCCATTGGAGTTGTGATGACTATGTGGTAGGAAAAAATATAGGATGTGTGACATTGGAGAGTCCACTTTACTAGAAAATCTATTTCTAAAATTCAACATTGGTTATGAACATTATTAGGACACTACAATGCTCTTATCCCTATAACTAGTTTTCCTAATATTTTTATCTTTTGGAAGAGACGGGATGATTCTTGTGACTCTCAAATTCCCAAAAGATAAAATTAATAGGAAAACTAGTTATAGGGGTAAAAGCATTGTAGTGTCCTAATAATGTTCATAACCAAAGTTGAATTTCAGAAATAGATTTTTTAGAAAAGAACTCTCTCCAATGTCACGCATTCCATTTTTTTTTTTCTATTACACTCACAAGATAGGTTAATATTGAGCCTCATTTGGTTTCAAGAATATTTTAATATTCTCTACTAATCATGACCAACCATGTGAAGGTGGAAGCTCATTTGGTCCCACCTCCCCCCCACTCAACATCTAAATTTCTCTATAACATCTAAAATGTTTGAGAAAGAATCAATGTTTAAAGTACAAAAAAAGGTTCCATACTTGTAAAAGTGACATTATTTTCCCATCTTCTAGTGCATGTCATTTTTCCATCACATCCAAAATAAGATTCTTCCACTCTGAAATGAGGATGCATGCTACATTCAAATGCATGGACAATAGGTGGAGATGATAAAACATAACATAATTACATTTATTTATTACATAATTAAAGACCTCAAACAAAAATGCATGCATTTGAACATCTTCATTGCTCTACCTGTTGTCCATGCATTTGAACACCTTCATCACTCATGAGTAATTTATCACATGGGTACATCCAAGAATGTCCTCATCGCCTCCTGCATAAAATGAATCCAATATTAGAAAATTCCCCCTAAGAAACAATAGTTCAAGTGAAATCAACATATGAAAAATGAGAGAGAAAAAGAGGAATCTACTTACCAATAGGTGTTGACATTGCATATGTGGTCATGCTACCTATTGAGTGTGTTTTATTGTTTTCCTATTGTGCTAAGATTTCTCTATTTATATGCATACTACATACTTACATACATATGCACATATATACATACATACATCCATAAATACATATATAGAGATCACAAGGGCATGAAAATAAAATCTTAGATCTCCACATGATACATACATACATATATACATATATGTGTATGTATGTATATAGACAGAGATAATTGTTAAGGTGTTAAGTGATGACTTACCTCAAGATTCTCCACAAAAATAATGCAGACCAAGAAATATGGGCAGAGTTCACAAGAAATTTTTCAAAAATATATCATAGTAGATTTTTTAGAAAGAAACAAGTCATTCTAGAAATGAGAATAGCTACTAAAAATTATTGAGAGTTAAGGGACCCTAAACCTATGCTAAATTTTTTGGAGACATGGGAGAAGTTACTACTAGCTTCAGTACTTCATAACGTTCTAGATCATATAGTGATTCCCAAATTAACAACAACCATAGATACTTGGGATGTAGACATCACAACGACATGACAACAAATTCCTATAGAACTATCATCATATTAGGTACAATAAAATGAACAAAATGTAGAGATCACAAGGGCACAACAATGAATGAGATGCAGAGATCACAATGGTACGACAATGAAATGCAGTGATCACAATGACATAGAAATGAAATCCTAGATCTCCACATGATATATACATGCATACATAGATAAATACATACATAAATATATATACATATACATACATGTACATATATACATACATATATACTTGTATGTATGTATGTATGTATGTATAGAGAGAGATCTTTTTTTAAGGTGCTTATTACATCTTAGCACAACAACAAAATTGATCCAAATACATACATGTTCTAGAATCCAAATAATTAAATAATAAAACTCACTCAACCCATGCTAAGTGACTTAGCTCAAGATCCTACACAAAAATAATGTAGTGTTAAAGGGCAATACGTGTATATATATAATGTATGTATGTAGAGGAAACATAATGCTCATTAACAATGACATTAACTCTACCAATATATTTATGGTTACATCCTTGGCTTCCATTTTTGGGCTAGCATATGGAGCCTTTATATCCAACCATTCGTTATCATGTGAGGAATGCATTTCATGGCTCACCTTCAAGTGATACATCTGCATATGCAATTTTATTGCCTTGAAAAATTGTATTTGATCTTGCTAGCTGGGAATAGCTAATTGTTCATTTTATTGTACCTAATCTAATGATAGTTCTATAGGAATTTGTAATCAACCTAGCTAATCAGAAACTAGACCAATTTAACTAGGATATGGCTTGGGCATGTGCTATTCCCATTTTTCATATGGTTGCAATGTTGGAGGTAGCATTTTTTATTTGTGCGAGATATGGAGGAAGAGCAGTAGTGTTGGAAAACATGAAAATTTACTAATGCCAAGTCACCTTGAGTAACTTGTGTATGCTCTTAGCAAACATGTCATTGAAAATGGTCATCATGACCTTTTTTGCTTCTACATGTTTTTGTATGGAGCCTTCACACACCTAGTGCTAACAAATGTCTACTTAGGAATGTATGTGAACTTGTAGGATTTAGTTTGAAACCAAAGTTTTTAAACCCAAATGATATCATTTCTTTCCACATTAATCACTTTTATAGTAATATCATAAGAAAGAAAATATTTAATTACTTTAAAAAAAAAAAACATGATATCAAGGAGTTAACACTCCATTGCATATCATCCCAATAGACCAAACCTACCAAATTAATGAAATAGGTATCAATCCTATTGCTGACTGAAATCAACCTAGCAGAGACTTCAACAGGCAAAAGATCATCATTTTCTTGGCAAAATGTTTCAAACTTACTCAAATCATATTCTTTTGCAACCCCATATTTGAAAAGTGACCAATCTTTCTTCAACTTTTTCTTCTTTCCCTCAACTTCAAGAACAAAAACACTCAGAAGACCCCCCTCCAACCAAGTTTGCATCTATCATATCTAGAGCATTCATCACCTCCCAATAGATATTTTCAGCAATCATCCTCCTAGCCACACCATATGCAGAAATAGGATGGCCCAAATTTTTTATTATAGGCTAGAATAAGTTAAAGACCACCCTGTCATTGTGAATGTGACCATCAAACCAATAATCTACTCCCAGTAGCATAATGATTGTATCCTTTTAATGCTCATTGGCCTACTTGGTGATCCTGGACACTTGAGCTTCTGGTGCCTCCTCCACCACTGTAACCTACACGCACCTACACTAAATTCTCAAGAGCACCTTTTAATTTGAGATTTAAAAAAATAGAGGCCCAAATAAATAGAAAAAAACTATGACAATTTCCTATCAGTTTGAGTAGTACTGATAGAATACTGCAGAAGGCTTGAGAGAAATATTATTCAAATCCAAAGATAGCAGCAACAACACCAAAAATCACAAGAATACCATTGACCATATACAAGGGGATTCTTTCAAATTTTAACTAATGCCTTTACTGACAAATGCCTGCATATCCTCTGACAGAATATCTAACAAACTCTTTGGAATTTGATCTTCACTCATCAAATTTGTCTCATCATTTCAATCAATCCCCACATTTTTCAGGAAGTGAGCAGCCATGTTACCCTCTCAAAAAATATGTTGGAGCTAGAAATTTTCAAAAGATTAAATGTGATTTGAGATAAAGTCTCTACCAATATCATCTTCATACAAACATACTTGGAGAATGTATAGAATTCAAATTGGGTAGGGATGGGAGGAAATATTCCCCATAATTGGTTAACTGGGTCAAATGTAGTTATGTGAAACTTCTCAATCAAACATATCAACTCTTTGGACCTCCCACAACTGCTCCTATCTTCGTAAAACTCTAAATTTTCCAACATTCTCTTCCAACTCTTGGGTAAAAGCACAAACCTGTGTCACCTTTTATAAAGAAATGGGATATCAATATGTGATAGCTCAACATTAATGACAATATAATGGTATTTGTGTTTAGAATATGAAGATGATGTAAATTGATGAAATGTGTAGAATTGGATGAATTTTATGCCTATAATTTTTACAATTTTTTTTTGTAAGAATTTATTCATTTTATTTTATTTTGAAGTCCATTTTTTAACTGTAAAAAATAGAGGGTGTACTTCTCATCAAACAAGTATTTGCAAATCATCTTTTTTTGTTCTTATTTGAAAATATCCTATAGATGACATGTATAGCTAGGGGAAAAAAAAGAAATAATTATTTTTTATGTATATTTTATTTGTTATAAGTACTCAAGTTAAACCTTATCAGAATCCAATAGTTTTTTCCTCCCGTCAAAACTTCCCTATCAAATCTATACCTTCTTAAAAAATAATTACATATTTATGAAGAGGATTCTCTCCTCTAGAGATTAATATGGTTTATTAATTTTTTTGATATGATTTACTATTTTTTTCCTTTTTTGAGGGAGCATCTTCTGAAATTTTGAAATATTGACTTATAATATTTTAAGATTATAACATATTATAAAGAATCAAAACACAAAAAAAAAATTATATAATGATGATATTGAATCTGAGATCTATAAAAGGGTATTTTAAATTTTTTTTTTAAAAGAGTTTTGATAGAGAAATGAAATTTAACCAAAATAGGTTTTGGTATCCTAAACGGTGACACAAATCTATGCTTTTACCCTCTTACATAGTTCCTTCACTCTCCCATGAGATTCAAAAATCACTCTCATTAAGATTTCCTTTACCAATTCTTCGAGAATTGCATTAAAATACTCCATAACCAGAAAAATTTATATACATTGCTGAAAAGATTCTCGAATAATCTTGATGTTTGCCAAATCTTACCAATGCTCACATGAATTTGAAACAAGCTTGATAATTGTAATTTCTCAAATATATAGCTTTTTGAGCATATGCCATGCTGTTTATACCTAGTAGAAAGTGCCTTCATACCTCATGTTTTTTTCCTATATTTTCTTACTTTTTTATAAAATAGTTGTAAATATAGAATACATCTGATGTTCTAATTACTTTTTAGTTGATATCATTATTTTTAGAAATATCAGTTGCATTGAAAGATTAAATTATAGTTTTTACTACTTTTATTATATTAAGATTGATTTTATATTAAATACATTAAAGATCAATAACTTATAAATTATAAAACCATGATTTTATATATAGTGAACATGATTTTTAAAGCCAATCTAATACAAAGAGAATGTAGTCACCAAATAATGAAAACCTATTAATAAAACTATATCTACTTAGCCAATAAGTGAGGATATGCAAACATCAGTGAACAAAAGGAATAAAAATAGTATTGATTAAAAATAGATATTATTAATTACAACAAATTATAATCAAAATCACACATGATTCATGAATAATCATATATGTATAATAATGAAATCAGAAATAATCCCCTCAAGCATCGAAGAATGTCCTATTAATCTCTTTAATCTAAGAATTTGATCTGTTATCAAGATTAGTACATGTCGAATGAAGTGTTGCAAAAAGTGCAAGCTCAACTACCTAACTATGTCCAAGGCATCAACACACTGGACGAATACTCTGCCTACTAGGCTTTCTACATACCTATAACCATAGGATCAAGACCCTTGAACTACTCACTCTATTGAACTAAATACCTGTTGAGTGAGTTTTTTTGTTATTTTTTTGTGTTAAGATCTCTCTATTTATATACATACATACATATACATAGACCACAAGGGAACAATGACAAAATCCTAGATCTCCAATAATATCTACAATCCACAAGATCTCTCTCTCTCTCTCTCTCTCTCTCTCTCTCTCTCTCCATATATACATACATACATACATACATACATACATACATATACTTACATAAATATACATATATACATCTGCATATGCAATTTTATCACCTTGAAAAATCATATTTGATCTTGCTAGCTTGGAACAATTGATTGTTCTTTTTATTGTACCTAATCTTATGATAGTTCTACAGGAATTTTTAATCAACCCAACTAATCAACAACTAGACCAATATAACTAGGTTATGGCTTGTTTCTTTCTAAAAATATTTGCTATGATATGTTTTTCTAAAATTTCTTGCAAACTCTACCCATTTTTCTTGGTCTGCATTATTCTTGTGTAGGATCTTGAGCTAAGTTAGTTATCAAGGGTTGAATAAGTTTTATTTTTTAAGTATTTGGAATTTTGAATATGGGATTTTTTTTATCATTGGCTTTGTTCAAGTCTTGATTTTAATGAATTAAAAAAGTGGTTTTTAGGGTGGAAAGGACTATATAATGAAGAGGAAACTTGAAAACTTGAATGTTGAAATGCTAGAATGAAAGCCATCAAGGATTAGACATCTATGATAGAGTTATAATAACAATGTAAATTTTATTTTAGATATAAACCAAAAAAAAAAAACACAACATAAATCATTCCCCATTTTCTTTGATTGTGGAGAGCTACATGTGAAAGAGGATGGAGAGCTCAAAATGTTGGTGGATATTTCATTGTCATGCCCTTATGATCTTTGCATTTCATTGTCATCCCCTTATGATCTCCTTGCCCTTGTGATCTTTGTGCCCTTTTTAGCTCACTACAACATTTAGGGTCAAATTGGGGATGACAATTTGTGATGGCAGTGTAATTTGTGGTGTTTGGACCCAAATGTAGTAGTTCTTGCTCTATGATTTTCTTTGAGAGAAGAAGTACCTATGTAATTATTCTTTTCTTTTCCTTCAAAACATGTTTCTCTTTATATTTCCCCCAATAGCTAATCACAAGGGCATGACAACGAGATGCAAAGATACATAGATACACAAATATATGCATATATACATACAAACATATACACATACATGCATACATTTGCATATGCAATTTTATCACTTTCAAAAATTGTATTTGATCTTTATTCAATCACTAAGAGAAAATATGATTTGTATGTATAAATTTTTGCATACTTAGTTTGGTACGAATAGTTTTGATTGAATTCGTTTGAGGAAAGTGAGTCTACTCATGATGATAATGGCTCCATGTATTGGGTCTTTAGAGGAGAGAGACTTATAGAAGATTAGATGGTGGGTAGGAGGAAGATGGTTGATCAAGAAAGTTGTAGAAAATTAGGGTGTCAGTTGCAAGTATTTTCATTAATTTGATAAGGGAATCAGCTTTGAAAGTAGGATGATCAAAATTAGCATGTCCATCCTTATGATAGATGTCTCTATCTCATAATACAAAATTACCTCAAATGACAAGTGAAAAATTATTAAATATATGGAAAATCAGTAGAACATTCACCTATAATAATTTTGAAGGACAAAAATAGAATAAAAAATATAATTTGGTGGAAAAATCCGTGAGCTATGTGGCTCGTCATTATGGCTATTCCACTGCCAAGTAGTGGAAACTTTTCATGTTAAATATGAAGATCTTAAAATTAAAAAAGATAAAAATCAAATATCTACATTTTTGCTTTAGTGATAACAAATATACAGTCTAATTTTGAGAAAAATAATAGTCTTAAATGTATATGATTAAATAAAATAAACAAGAGTATTAGCTATAGTTGTATAATTCTAGTATTACTAAGTATGTTAAACAAATTGTTCAATAGTACAAGTATAAAGTAACATAAATAGATCATCTACTTGATTCTATTATCACTTAATGTGAATGCATATGATCATTACTTGGATCATATTATGCACGAGATCTTTACTTAATCACCAAGAGATAATATAATTTGTAAGTACATATTTTTGTATACTTAATTTGATATGAATCAATTTGATTGAATGTAAGGATAATTTCTTGTGCATGAATTGAAGACACGAATGATTAATTTAATCTAGCACAAGTACTATGCAAGTGTGTATGTATGCATGTTAACTAGTTCACAGAGTGAACTGATTTACATACATACATGCACATATGCATACAATCATCATAATTAGTTATCCTTGAATCTGACCAAAGCTAAATTATATATGAACAAGAGATACATGTTTAGAAGGAAATGAAAAGAACACTTACATAGGTACCTCTTCTCCACTTGAAGAAAAATGCATAGCAAGGGCACTAAGATCACAAAGGAACTGCAACAAAATCTTAGATCTCCACTGATCTCCACCAATGTTCAGAGCTCTCCACCCTCATTCAAAGCTTTCCACCCTCTTTCATGTGCAACTCTCCATAATCAATCAAAACAAATGGGTATTGATTAATGTCACATTTTCTTTTCTTTTTTGTTTATAATCCATAATCCACAAGATCTCTTTGTATATATACATATATACATACATATATACATACATACATATATACATACATACATACAGACATACATGAAAACAAAAATGCAGCTGAAGGTACTATGACATTGGAAACATCAGTTAAATTGGTTTAGTTATTGATTAACTGGGTTGATTACTTCATTATTATATGATCCAATGGAAATGTTAGTTATTATTTTGACCTACATAAAAACATTATTATTATTCATTTTTATATATGCATACATACATGAAAACAACAATGCACTTTCTAAGAGTTCACAATTGTTCAAAAAAATTAATAATTTACAAGAAAATGCACCTGAAGAACTGTTAGCTCAAAAGCAAGAACATGATGTTGAAATAGTACCAAAAGTGCTTGACATGAGAGGTCTACAAGTGAGGGTGTTGACCAATCTTGAAAACTTGAATGTTGAAATCAAAGATATCGATGATCAAACACATATGCTATAGTTACAACACAATGTAAAGTTGATTTTAGATAAGGTAGAGGAAAATGTTTAGAAGTTTGATGACCAAAATTTAAGGCACAAGAGCAAAGGAGAAGGAGTGGCTTTGGAAAGAGATTGCATGGAAGAAACGATATGTAGAAAACATAGAGGATATTCCAAGAAAGTGTTGAGGCAGGTACTATGACATTGGAATCACTTACAGGTGTCTTTGAGAATTTATTGTCCAAATATCAAATGCTTATAAGAGTGTTTCAAGGTTGGGAACCACTTCAACATCCTTTGCATGGTTTGGGGGTAATGTCATTGTGCTAGAGGCTTCTGCAAGCGAATGAACCTCATGATTATGGAATTTATACAAAAGTAGAACTTGCTTCTTCAACTCCTAACACTCAACTCTTCACTAAAGTTATTCTTCAATTCCTTGCATATGCAATTTTATCACCTTGGAAAATGGTCTTTGATCTTGCTAGCTGGGAACAAATAATTGTTCATTTTATTGTACCTAATCTGATGACAGATCTACGAGAATTTGTAATCAACCTAGCAAATCAACAACTAGATCCATTTAACTAGTTATGGCTAGTTTCTTTCTACAAATATCTACTATGATATGTTTTTGTAAAATGTCTTGCAAGCTCTGACCATTTTTCCTAGCCTGCATTATTTTTGTGGAGGATCTTGAGGTAAGTCACTTAACATGGGGTGAGTGAGGTTTACTATTTTAATATTTGGATTTTGGAATGTGTATGTAGCTAGATCATTTTTTTTTTCTATGTACCTAATATGTAATAAGCACCTTAAAAACTATATATATATGTTCAAAAGGAGATATAAAGAGATACCTATTTAGAAGGAAAAGAAACCAGCATTTACATATCCTTGAAGAAAATTGTAGAGTAAGGGCATAACACAACAATGAAATCATAGAGTAAGGGCATTGCATGGCAACAAAATTGTAGAGCAAGGGCATGTCACTAAAATCGTAGAGCAAAATGCAGAGATCACAAGAGCATGGAAACCAAATCACAGAGCTAGGGCACAACAATGAAAGGTAGAGATATATATCACAACTAATAAATGCACCAAACACATGCATAATCATGAGGCTCATTCCCTTGCAGATGTCATAACCTAGTTAGATATTCATATATATCAACCCAACTAATCAGAAACTAGACCCATTTAACTAGTTATGACTTGTTTCTTTCTAAAAATATTTGCTATGATATATTTTTTGTAAAATTTCTTGCGAATTTGGCCCACCTTTTGTGATCTAGATTATTTTTGTGTAGGATGTTGAGGTAAGTCACTTAGCATAGATTGAGTGATTTTATTGCTTTATTATTTGAATTCAGGAATATGTATGCAGTTGGATCATATATGTAATAAAAATATTGAAAAAGATCTCTCTGAATATATAAAGAAATACATGTTTTGAAGGAAATATAAAGACATGTGTTTACAAGGAAAAGAAAAAATTTACATATGTATCCCTTCTTTCCCTAGAATAAAATCCCAAAGCTAGGGCATGACACAAAAAAAAATCACAAAGTAAGAGCATGACATGACAATAAAATCATAAAGCAAGGGCATGACACAACAATGAAATCACAAAGCAAGGACACAACATGCAATACAGAGATCATGAGGGCACAACAACCAAATGCATTGATCACAAGGGCACCACGACAACATTAATACCTCTCCAACTCTTTCACGTGCAACTCTCTCCAAAATCAAAACAAATGGAAAATGATTATCATGTTTCTTTTTGTGTTTTATCGTTGCAATGGAATCACAATTATGACACCAACATTGGTATTGCAACATCATCGAGGAAAATTGCAAAAAAAATATGAAAATTATCAAAAATTATACCACTGTCACAAATTGCCATCGCAATTTGACCCCAAATTTTATAGTGAGGTAAAGAGAACTTAGTGTGCTGAATACAAAAAATATTATATGGCTTAAAGCAAGCACCTTGGTTTATGCATGAGCACATATACAATAGGTGTCATTTAGGTAATTTTATTTATTTTAAGAGGTTGTATGATGACAACTTCATTATTTTATGTTTATATATCTGATATTTTTATGCATGAGCATAGATACAATAGGTGTCATTTAGGTCATTTTATTTATTTTAAGATAGTTTCTAAAATCTAACAGTTTTATGCATGAGCACAGATACAATAGGTGTCATTTAGGACATTTTATTTATTTTAAGATGTTGAATGATGACAACTTCATTATTTTATGTTTATATATTGATGATATGCTTGTAGTTGGTCTAACATGGATCATATTAAGGGGTTCAAATATGATAGTTTTATGCATGAGCATAGATACAATAGGTGTCATTTAGGTCATTTTATTTATTTTAAGAGGTTGGATGATGACTACTTCATTATTTTATGTTTATATATTGATGATATGCTTGTAGTTGGTCTAACATGGATCATATTAAGGGGTTCAAATATGAGTTAACACATTCATTTTCTATGAAGGTCTTAGGGATAGAAAAAAATCATTAATATAAAAATTTATAGAGATAGGAAGAGCAAAAAATTACATTATCTCAAGCTAATTATATTCAAAAGGTGTTGTAACATTTCTCTATGGAGAATGCCAAAGTTGTCAACAAACCTTTACTTGGTCATCTAAAGTTGAATAAGGAGATGTGTCCAAAGATACAAGAAGAAGAGGATAAGATGTCAAAGGTACCATATGCTTTAGCTATAGGAAGCTTCATGTATGTTATGGTATGTACAAGGTCATATATTGCACATGCAGTGGGAGTCATTAGTGGGTATACGAATCATCTTTGAATTGAAAATTAGAATGTGGTGAAATAGATTCTCAAATATTTGAGAGGATCATCTAGTAAATGTTTACATTTTTGGGGATCTATTACTGATTTACAAGGTTATGTTGACTCAGATTTGGCAGGGGATATTGATACTAACTAGAGTACTATAGGATATGTATTTACTATTAATGGCACATTAGTGAGATGGGTTTCTCTATTATAGAAGGTTAATGCTTTATCCACTATAGAGGAAGAGTATTTGTATGCTACAGTGGTAGCCAAGGAGATGATATGGCTTCAATTCTTCATGGAAGAATTGGGACACCCATAGAAGGATAATTATTTATATACAAATAGCAAGAGTGTCATTTATTTTGCCATGAATTCTACTCTACAGTCAAGGAAAAAATACATATAGTTATCATATCATTTCATCCAATAAACTTTGGATGATGGACTGTTAAAGCTATTGAAGGTACATACTGATGATAATCTAGCAGATATGTTTAAAAAGAAAATCACAAGGGAGAAGCTTAACTCCTCTTTAGCTTTGGCTGGTTTTCTAGATTGAATAGAATAAAAGAAAAAATAGAGTCTAGGGTGGTTTTATATTTTAGTGGGAGATACAAGTTTAGTGGTGCTATGATCAGTCTCCAAGTGAGAGTTGTTGTGGAGTATGACCAATCTCCAAGTGGGAGATTTTTTTAATGTGGAGCCTAATCAAACTTGAAGGTTTATTCGGTGTGGTTTCTCCAAAGTTTTTTTTGTTAAGGGAAAACATCCCTTTTGGGGTCTTAGGGAAATGCTCTAGGTGCACTCCCTATCATAGTACAAGGTGAGTTTGAGTGGCAATGCCCCCACAGGGGTTTTCAAGGGTAGTGCCCCCAAAGCCAAAAATGATTCTACTATTGTAAAAGATGTTTGCTCATTTTTTTCTATTAGATGACTTATTCTAACCCAAATTTTTGTAAGTGGAAAAATATTGTATAAAATGGCTTAGGGTTATAGATTTTTTGATGTATGATGAGATTTTAGCTTCTTACAATGGTATTGAGTTGTAAGGGATTATGGATTGTAATCACTAGATAAAAATAATATTGGACTTATTTTTGGAGGGTGTAGCCTAGGGATTGGGTAAACCATGTTAAATCTTCATGTCTTGTGTTCTCTCCTATGCCCTTTATTATTTTATGATATTAGTTATATTTACATGTAATTTCTATTTCTATCTATGATTAATCCTAACAAGTCGATCCTTCTTTACCATTTTTAGTGTTCTGGTGTAGACCCTAATACTAACTAGCACTACACTTATGACATTGTTTTGATCTTTCTCACTTATAAGAGCATATGTGTACCTTATGGTGTTGTAGTTGTCATTGTTCATAATATCACTTAGTATATTATCAATTGAAAGTGGAGGACTAGGGTTACTCCTTACTAGTTTTACAATCCCTAGGTTTGAGGGTTTGTGTTGTGTAGGTGCAAGCTTCTCCTTTACCCCTTCTTCTATATTCTTCTTCTTTCTCTCATCTTCATTACTAGATTCTAGTTTAGGTGAGGTAGTTTATTTTCCTAAGTAATTATTTTCTTCACCACCTTTTTTTTTCTTAGGTTTTGTGGTGTAATGCCCCGCCAAGGGATCCAAAGAATTAACCTAAAGTTTCACTAAGTTTGGTAGCATTTTTTTTTTTGAAACATGAAAGTAAAACCATTCGTAACATAGTAGCAAAAGCAATAAAATCATTCAATTGAAAGTAATCATAAAAATACATAATAGGATTACATTCTTCAAGGATCCCTTAATGTTGAATCACATTTACATTAACTAATATTAATACCATCTAGTACTACATCCACATGAAATAATAATGAAAAGTCCAATGTTCTTAATTTACATTTTCGATTGCTTGATCATCTACTGTACATGCCATAGGGTATGAAAGAATTAAAAGAATATACATCTGTGAAAATAAAGTATATCAAAATCCTAATTCTAATCCATGATGCAACAAGTAAATCGAACCAAATACCATACATGATACATCATCATAGAAGATATAAACATCCATCATAAAAGTTAACCATATATCACAAACATAACTAACTAAGTTCACAGTTCCTCCCAACCATAAATAGCATCATTAGACCATCATGGGCCCTAGCCATCCCTCCATGCATGACATCCCAAATCACTGAAGAGATCATTGGTTTTAACATAGTAGGAATGTCACTCCTAAATCATACTACATTATATGCAGAAAGAAATCTAACATGCAAGATAAAGCATAAAATAACATCATCTAACAGATGCAAATCATCAATATAAGGATATGTGTCCACCATCATAATCAAAGAGTGCATCAGCCACAGTGTCTCAGACGGATCTCATATGGTAAGAGTGAAGAAGCACTACCACTCGACCACATGGAACCTAAATGGTCCACTCCCAGTACGCTAAGGAGATAATCTCAAGTCCCAAATAGGTTATCAAATCACATAGCACAAATAGTCTCTAAGTCCAATAATCCTAAAAGTATACTAACTCAAAGGTTTCAACCACAAACTGACATCTAATCTCAGAGGCACAACAAAGACATGTAGGAAACCTACTATGCAAGTGGGAAAGTGTCATTACATGGATCATGCTAGAGTTAGCTTGGTAGTCCCCTAATAGACCTCGGCCCCCTAGTGATCCCTATGCGGCCACTAGTACCCTCTCATATAGATGAGGCAAACTACGAAATGTAAGGTCGCAACCAAGCATTCTCTCTACTCCCATCCTAGTTTGTACTAGCACTCAAGGCATGGGTGAGAACAAACAATTATCTTATTAAGTCCATTTAGGTCAGTATTAGGTGTAATGTTTTCACTTATTAAACAACTTACAATGAGTTACCCTGGTAGCCACTTCCCCACACTACAAGTGGATAACCTACCCTAAGCTCATGGAATCATAAATCAAAAAATCACCACAGTCTTATACAATAAACATTGGTTCTCAACAAGCAACCAACAAGTATCTCAAAATAATAATGATCAAGACTCCAAAATGGTCAAGTCAAAACATGTCACAACATGAAATCATCAAGATTAGATAAACAATTCAATCCCATCAAGGTGACTGGAAAGTAATCCAAATACAACTGATCGATAACTCATAAAAAGGTTACATATATCACAACTTAACACAATGAGTACTAAAGATAATATCAATCATCATGCCATCACATCACCATGGTTGAGTTTAAAAGATCGAGATCAAAAGACAACATCATGACATCACAATCATAACCCTCGAGCCTCTAGTAGATGTCCTATAACTAGTCAACAATCTAGTCAACCCAAAAACCCAAAAAAAATAGCATAGAGAAAACACATATGCAAGCACATGTTTTGTTTTGCTAAAATTACATAATTGAATAAAGTGTGGGGTTCCAATTTTCAAATGAGGGAATGTTTATACGTTTTTTTTTTTTTCTAACTCATATAGTTTTTTGATAGATCAAATATTAACCCCCTCCCATGACTCTTTTAAACAGTTTACTAAAGTGCTTTAAGAATGTTTTACTTAATCACTATATTGATAAACGTTTCCACCTTTTAACCAATCAATTTCGTCTAAATTACTCTAAGAAGAATTATCTATTTAAATCATTTATCATTTCAAATAGCTAATTTTATAATCTCAATCATTTATATAACATCCCCATATCTCTTAAGTTAATTCTAATTTATTCTAATATTTAATTATAACTACATCTTTATTTGATATCTTAATAATTAAATCAGCTAAAATATCATTAAAAATTTATATAACATTTAATAATTATAAATTATTAAAATGTAATATTAATAAATATAATAATTATTAATTATTAATAATAAAATATTTAACATTTAATATTTTAAATTTATTAATATTTAATAATATTAATTATGAAAATTGAAATATTAAAAAATCGATTTCATATATCATAAAACGTTTTTATAACATATAATAATAAAAAATTTAAAACAAAACACATTACACATATATGTACCACTGTTGCCGTATGCAGAACCCTATTGTTGCAAGGTCTGCGATGTCAGTAGGTATAGAGTACCCTTGCTGTCGCAGTACTTGTGACAGCGGGTACATTGTGACCGCAATGGGTACAAGGGCGTGGGATTCGTCCCCACCCCCCCCCACTTATAAATTATTTTTTTATTATTATTTTAAAAATGTTTTTCCCATATGCGAATTTAGATTTTAATAATATTATTTTTCGACTGCGATTTAATGAGTAGCATTTTAACAAATATATATGTATGTATGTATGTATGTATGTATGTATGTATGTATGTATATGTATGTATGTATGTATGTATGTATATATGTATGTATGTATATGTGTGTGTGTGTGTGTGTGTGTGTGTGTGTGTGTGTGTGTGTGTGTGTATACATGCAAATTATTACTAAGTATTACAACATATATGTATGTATGTATGTATGTATGTAGATTTGCATAATTTAAAAAGAGAAAAAATACATAGTTTTTAAAACAAAAGGGCTTTCTAATTCTTAAGAATTCCCTTTGAAAATAATTTTTCTCTAAATTTACCCATTAATCCTTCTAATAGGTTTGTCCATATGCATCTGAAAACCCTAGCCCTATAGATTCCTTAGATCTACGCATGTGGGATTTTCTCATATAGAAATTTAACTACCCATGACAAGAATGCATACAACCAAGATATTCAACATATGAAATCCTTAGAAAGCATTCAGAATACACGAAGAAGACAGGAAGTGCAAGAAGCGAAATATCATATGCAAAAATCACGAGTGCCTACCTGGACACTGATGTTGAATCACTTCTCCTCAGAAACTGTAGAGCAAGCTCCTTCCTTCTCCAATGTTTTTGAGTCCTCCAAACATGCTCTCTGAGCTTCTAGGAGTGCCTAAATATAAAGAACTCTCAAGAAGTACCTAGAATGTCTCTAGAAACAACTAGAAGGTGTTGACAACTAAGCATGAGTCTTTTCCAACCTTCTAGATGAGTCACATGGTTGTAGACACCATGTGCTTAATTTGTGTGCTAACTCCTGTGTTGTTGACATATGTGCAATCAAGAGGTGTGTTTACTCCTAGGCAGGCTTATAACTTTTATTTTAATTCTTTTATTATTTCTATTATTATTATTTATTTATTATTTTATTATTATTAATAATTTTAATTTCTTTTATCTAATTCTTTTTCTCAATTAATTCCCATTTAATTAATTGAAACCAAAATATCTAAAGATCATGATATTATATTAATTTTTTCCAAAATAATTAAATCTTTTAATTTTAGATTTAATTAATAAAATATTCATCATAGACCTCCAAGATAAAATATGAAAATTCATTATAGAATAATCCATACATAATCAGTATAAAGGGTTAAAAGTCATGAATTATGTCATCCGACACATTCAAAAGGTAAAATATCTCTGATACTTGTCCTACCTTTCTAGGACAAATAGTTTAAAGCTTTAGGATTTGGACTTGAGAATTTATCTCCCCTCTCTTACCATTGAGATAGTGCAATAGGGTATGCTCATCCTGGCAATTCAAAGAAGTTGATACCCGGTACCTGCAACCTACATAAAAACCATGCATGTACATACTACATATATATATATATATATATATATATATATATATATATATATATATATATATATATATATATATATATATGCTAAGCTAAACAGGCAATGGCAGGAAATGGTGCATCATGTAGGTCCTAACTAGCAGGTGACTATGACTCCCTTCTTTAACCACATCAAAAATGCCTTACAATAAAAGAACAAACATGCATACCATACACATGCAAGTATGGGGTAAGTATCCATAGGAAAACACATGTGATAGTAACCATCTAATCTAATCATCATCAATAATTGAAAGCAATGTAATAATCATCATGCATCCATGAAATGTAGAGTCTAAGTAATCTCATCAAATATAAACTAAATTCGTAGCACAATATTTGATAGTCTCAAAACAATGCTAGTCTAATAAAGTTTGACCGTGATAACAACAATGTATCTAGAAAAATGTGAACGAGGGCAGGCACTACATGTGGTCTTGATATTGGTTCCTTATTCTTCTTTCTTATTCTTTTAGCTTCTTTTTTGTTCTCTTCCTTGTCCTTTTCAATTATAGTTTGTGTGCTTCTTCTTAGTGTATTAGTTCAATACACCAGTTTTCTACTACTCTGTCAATCTTCATAGTATCTTGACATCAATGACAAACATAGCAATGGATGCAACATATAGTCATGTTATCAATCTCTCCAATGCTCTATGAATACTAGAATAATCCCCCAAAGGAATATCATTAGTATTCATGCTAACAATTTTCCCCTTTGTCATTGATGGCAACATAGATGAAAAAATCAAGTTCCAAGAATATCAAATGTACTACTCTACTATTACTATTGCTCTCTTCTTTTCAAATCCTCTTCATCAATCAAATCTAAAACTATTGGGAACAATTTTTTCTCCCCTATTGACATATCTCTCTCTTCCTTATTTATATCCACATTTTCTTCATAAATCTCCCTCATTCACTAGAGATTCTCCCATATGAAAATGGAAAAAAACATCATTATGTAATCTACTGCTTAATATCCTCAACTAGCTCAAGTGTCCAAAGACATTGTTTAATACCAGCTATGAAGAGTCCTTTATGACTTGACTCACACATAGATATCCCTCATAGAGGAAGCATCAATATTCAGTTCATATTAACAATAGTGCTTTGTACCACTGGACTGATGCAATATTTTCATCATCTACTCTAAAGTAGGCAAGGTCATAACCCCAAGCATACCTCACAAATACTCAAATGTATTCTTAGGCAAAGACTTCATAAAAATATCTACAATCTATTGCTTTGTATTAATATAACTCAATCTAATATCTTTCTCTATAATTTTATCTCTCAAGACGTGATACTTAATTGATATCTCCTTTGTCTTAGAATGCCCTTCAATATCTATTTCATCCACATGATCTGATTGTAATTTTTTTTTGGTACTACATACTAAGCTTATGGTGTACTCTATGAAATGCAATCTTGTTTCTTTCTTAGCCTAGAAACCAATCTTCCTCCAAGAAAAAATGGTCAACCACTTGTACTCTTTTTGTCATCCATAATACCTACATCGTCTACATCAATATATGTACATAAAGTCATTTGATTTATCAAACTACAACCCAAAATTAGGTGTGCCCTTCAAATAGTTGAATATCTTCTTTACTGTTGCATAGTATGATTCTTTAGGATCTTCTTGAAATCTTGCTACTATACTAGCTACATTTTCTATATCTAGTATTGTGTGATTCAGTTGTTTTAAATCTCTAATCATGGACTTTTACTTCTTTTTCTCAATTGTAGGTGTCTCATCCTTTCTAGATAACTTGTAACCAATTATCATAGGTGTACCAACATTCTTACAACTTTTCAAACCAAACCTCTTCAATAAATCTTTTAAAATACTTAGTCTAAGAAATGAAAATACTTTCATTATTCTTTACAATATGCAAACCCAAGAAATACTTCATCTCACCAATCATGCTCACCTAAAATTACTTCTTCATTTCATAAGAAAATGTCACTTTCTTCTTCATTACCTCCAAACATTAAATCATCCACAAATATCATAATAATCAACAAACTATTCACAATTTATTTTAGATATAGATTGCTATCTATAGTACCTTTAGCAATTCCCAATTTTTCCAAATAGTTGTCCAACCTTGCATACCAAATTCTAGGTTCTTTCTTTAGTCCATATAATACTTTTTTCATCTTGCATACCACATCTCCTTCTTCTTTTAAAGGAAATCCTTAAGGCTACTCAATGTAGACTTCTTCTTCAAGTTCTCTATTCAAAAATGTTGACTTTACATCCATCTAATAGACTTTGAATTTCTTATTTGTTACATAAGCCAAGACATGGTTACCACTTCAATTCTAGCAATAGGTGCAAATGTCTCTTCATAGTATGTATCTTATTTCTTTGAATATCCTTTGCATACCATTGTTTCTTTATTTATGAAAATTTCACCTTGTACATTCATCTTATTTCTAAAAACCCCCTTAGTTCCTATAACATTTTTGTCCCGAGGTCTAGGGATTAATTCCCATGTCTCATTCTTCACAATTTGATATAGTTATTCCTTCATTGCTTGAATCCAATGATTATCTTTGGATTTCCCATCTGTGCTCTTAGGTTCAACTTGAGAAATAAAATATAAGTCTTCATGTACACTTTTTCTTGTCATAACTCCTTTGTATTTGCTTCCAATGATTTTTTTATCAATTTTTTGTTTGGTGTTGTTGTCACTGTCTCAACTCTTACTTCTATTCTAGGTCTAGATCTTGGTTCCTCTCTCTATTCAAAAACTTGAATATCATTCTACAAATAATTTTTAGTCTCCTAAAACAACTCAAAAATCTCATGATTAGTCTTAGGATTAACTTCTTCATCATAATTGTAATCAAGCATTATCTCTTGATTTCTAAACTTCTCATCCACTTTCACATTTGCAGTCTCAAAAATAGTTTTAGTCCTCTGATTAAAACATCTATAAGCTTTTTTTTCAATGAATAACCAAGAAACATACCTTCATCTCTTAATATAAACTCTCCACCTCTATCAATTCTCAAACACTTAACTTTTAATCCAAACTCATTCTCAACTCTATTCTTGAACAACTTAAACTTTTCAAATAGTTCAAAATTTTCTTTGAGAAATTCTACCCACATCATCCTAGTAAAGTTATCAACAAGAATTATAAAGTACCTTTCATTGTAGAATCCTCTTATCTTTGTAGGACCACTCAAATCAATGTGAGCAATCTCGAACTCCATTGTTTTATTTAACTTCTTCATAGGAAAGGAGATATTCTTCTACTTAGCCATGATACATTCCTTGCACACAACATTAGTAGGCTTTACAATATTAGGCATATCCCTAATAGAAAATGTAATAATTTCTTTCATGATACTATCAAAATTTAAATATGACAAAACCTTTTATGCCGCAACTAGTTATTATCAACTTTAGCAACCAAACATGTCATCTTTGTAGGATTCAGCTAAAAAACATTACCTCTAGATCTTCTGTGAGTGACAATCATCTTACCATTATTTTCCTTGATGACCCATGTCTTCTTTGTGAATTGTAATTGATATCCCTTGTCAACTAAATGTACAACACTGACAAGATTATGTTTCACCCCATCAACAAAACAAACATCATCTATGTTATTTTTACAATTAAGAGTAATAGATCATATTCCCTTAATGTGACAAGTTTCATAATTGCCAACTCTAAAAATTTCTAAAAATTTCTCTATCAAAATTATTGAACTCAAAAAATTTATTCATGTCGCCAGTCATATGATGTAAAAAACCACTATCTATGATCCAACCATCTTTCTTCTCAACCTGTGACACTAGATCTTTCTCTTCTCTAACTTCTTTTTCAAAATTTTCTTCTTTTATAGAGAATAATCCTAACTCGTCATCATCATTTGCATACAAGAATTCTCTAGAAATTATAGAATTGAAGTTCTTTTTGTACTTCTTTACTCTTTTAGAATATTTAGAAACATAATGACAAAATACATTACAAGTTCAATATTTAAATATTTTCTTACCATTTGGCTCTCTTCTCACAATCAAGGAAATTCCTTCTTCAATCTTTGTATCTTCCTCATATTTTGATCTATTTTTGCTAGCATAATCTTCATTAGTGCCTTCACTCCTTGATAGGGAAGGATGAACACTTAATGCACTAAAAGAAGTTTTCTCTCTAGGAAAATCTCAAGAATATTTCCAACTTATTTATATTTCTTCCAATCTTCAATGAAGATTCTCTCTATAAAAATTCTTAGTACAAGGTATCACTTTCTCAATCATCTATATTGTCTTCTTAAATGGTCAAAATTTTCAAGATCTTTCATATGATCTCATCTTCTTCCTTGGTTCCTTTACAAGTCTTTATTCCTACAATAGTTTTTTAATATTATTTCAATATAACTTCTTATAGATTCATCTTCCATCATCTTATCTTCTTGAAATAGACATATACAATTTTGTAAGATAACCCTATTAGCATGCTTTTCACCTTCAAAGTAGATTCCAAATCTTTCCAATTTCACTAGATAATCCCAAATATTTTTCTTGATTGTACTCACTTTCAGGAAGTGCTGAAAAAAGTGCTTCTCTGGGAAGCATGTTACACATGATCAATTCTCTTTCATATTTAGTACATTCTTCAAGTGTTCTTTCTCCAACTATGGTATTTCCATTCTTTGTGATTAGTCAATATCCTAGACCCATGTACAACATATGTTTCTTCATATTCTTATTCCATCTATCATAGTTAAATCATCAAAATTAGGACTTTATTTTCGAAAATGAACTAACATGAATCTCCTAAGTTGTTAAGATTTTTCTTCAAGGCCTTGAGGCATTGATACCAACTTTAGAAAGTAAAGTCCATCAAGATAACTGAGAAGGGTAGGGGGTGTGAATCAGTTACCAAATTAATATAACTTGTATCAACCTTATTAAATATTTAAACTGTGATCAATATCAAAAACCATAAGAAGATACACATACACAATAACACCATATATGTTAACTATGGAAACCCTTGATTAGAGGGAAAACCCTAGTGGGGATGGTACCCACAAAATGATATACTAATAAATAAGTTCCTTGTAAGAGGATGGACTCTATTAGGAGGCAATAAAATACATTTAGTGCATATTAATCCATGTGGAGAGATTCTAGCCCTACTATGATTTATAGAAAGAAAATGGAGCCATTGTCCAAATGCCTTTAGGGGAAAGAGCACCAAACTCACAATTTTTGACTAGCCTCTATATTATTCCTTTTATAATAATAGAAACATTATTGATCTTGGCAATTCAAACACTTGCTCTATCCTCTTATTGTACCACTGCCACACCAAAACGCTTCTTAGATCTCAATACTAGATCTACAAATTTACATCATCATGATCCCTTTGAACACTTACTCACATTTACCAATTTTCTTCTCTTATCATATTCACAATAACTTGTATACAATCCATAATTCATCACAAGAAAAATAACTTTCTTTTATACAAGTCTCCAACATATTTCACTAAGTCAACCTTGAGGCTTTCCCAATGAAAATTATAATATGACCTCATTAAGATAATAGAATACATTACATATTTTCATAATTAGAAAACAATGTTAGCTCATATCTATCATGAATTCTCTCATATGTAACCATAGAATATCTTTTGTCTATGTTTAATTGTGCTTAACTAGATTTTATTCTTATTAGGAGATATAACTCAATTACCAAAAACCACTTTTCAAGAACTCTGTTTGCAAACTATATTCTATAAACCTTGAATAACTCTCATTGGTCTTTGACTTTCTATACACGCTCTTATCCACATCATCAAGAAACGCTATGAAACATTTCTCCAACTACTCCTAATCTTATTTGCAATACTCAATCTGTACGTCCTCAATCTATGTTTACAACTCTACCAATCTTCACAATATGTTGACATATATGAAAAGCATAGGAATGAATTTAACACATAGTCATGGTATCAATATCTCCAATGCTCTAGTGATGCTAGTATACTCCCTCAAAAGAATATCATTAGAATTCATGCTAACGCTTGGAGGATTTCTACATTACCAAATCATTGTGTTAATGTTTTATATGTTTATGAGTTTTAATTAATGCAATCATATACTAGATCTAATAATTTATTGTAGTAAATGGTTGATGTGATTTATGGTAATATTGAGATAAGGGTTAATAGTGAAGATATCAAATATGTTTCATGTTTTAAGTAAAAGAAGTTCTAGAAATATTGATTCACCCTACCCCTCCTCCTGAGTATCACACTTTCCCTATTAGATTTCCAATATGGCATCTCATAAGTTATAACTTATTCATAGTGACCTTTTAGGACCTATAGAGAACATCTCCATTTAGAGTTAAAGTATGATCATAATCTCGTTGATGATTTTACTAGAATATTTTTTATGTATATCTTAATAGTAAATATCAAGTACTTGATACATTTTCTAAATTTCATATTTTTGAAAATATGCAGTTTGAGTCTAGGATAAAGATTCTTTGAAGTAATAATATTATGGAATATGTTAACAATGCTTTGCATTCTTACTTAAGATATTTTGGTATTAAACATCAACTTATTGTTCCTTATACACCACAACAAAATGGTGTGGTAGAAAAGAAGCTTAAAAATATTGTGGAAATGGCTAGATGTATGTTACATGATAAAAATATGGATTACAAGTTTTGGGTTGAAGCTATGGCTTGTGCCACTTATATTCTTAATAGAACTCCTACTAAGTCTTTGAGAAATATAACTCCTCAAGAAGCTTGGTCAAGTATGAAGCTCAATTTACAACACTTAAGGGTATTTGGATCTATTGCTTATGTTCACACACCAAAAAGAAAAGAAAAAAGGCATAAATTATATGTTAAAGTGTCTCCATTTATCTTTGTTGGGTATGATGAAAGTACTAAAGGTTATAGAGTTTATAATCCTCTTAGTAACAAAGTACAAATTGTAAGAGATATTTGTATTGCAGAGAATGAACTACATGATTGTTTCAAGGTTCTAGATGATGAATTTAGTGGAGGTAAAATTATAGTAGTTGAGGACCAACCTCCTTATCTAAACCCTACTCCTCAAGTATCTTCTTTTATTCTTCCTATTTATTCTAATGATAACAATTATGATAATGATGATACCAATGATGTATTTATAAGTTATGACTCTTACTCTAGTGATGACTCTATTAGTACTAAGAGAAAACCTAAGTGGTTTAAGGTTTACTTAATGAAAGTGATGATTATCTTACTAGAATGGGTGGACTTAAACCTAGGAGAATTAATTATTGTAATTATGGAATGGTGTCTTCTCATATGAATTCTAATAATCCTCAAACTTTTGAACAAGATAAGATTCAACCTCATTGGAAAAAGGCTATGCAAGAGGATTATGATACTTTAATTTCTAATTATCGGGTATGTGCAGGATCATGGTGTACCAAACTATGGCCTTAAGTGGTAGTGAAAAATTAGCAAATCAAGTTTATGTCAACTTGACACATAATTTTGAAGTGGTTATGGACTTTATATCAAAAAGTTGTAAGAAAATAATCTATAAAAAATTGAATGTAGTTTCTAAACTACTAGGCCTTATCAGGAGAGAAAAATAATTAATTGGTCAAAAGTTTGAATTTTAATGCAGTACTAAGAAAATTTTAAAGTGAAAATAAAAAGTAGGTGTATGTCTGACCACCTTAATCAAAATCAAATCATAATTTTTTTTAATATAATTATAGATATGAAAAGTAGACTCATACCCGGATGTGACACATATTTTTCGATATTTTTATTCCAAATAAATAATTAAATATGAATTTTCTACCAAAACTTTTTCAGAAAAAAAAAGTCTCGTGTGTGACCACCCTAACTAATAGAAAATTTTACCAAATTTAAATTATTATTTTTTCTTATACTAGCCAAAGTATAGAATGTGAAGCAACTTTTAGATTTAAAAAATGTTATACCGTTTGAAAGTTATAGCTATTTTTCAATTAGTATGTCAATCAACACTTTACAATAATCTTCATTGATAATTAACTAATAAATACTTATCAAACTTTGAATTTGACAGAAATTATATTGATGGAATCTAGAGAGCGATATTAAAAAACTCTTTTCGTTTTATTCAATTTTGATCAAAATAACATTGTCAGATGGTTACCCGAAGTCTGAGTATCACTAAAACCATCTTCAAACATGTCTTTTGGGTTGATCGGGTAGCCTTGGTAAATACCAAGCCTAATCGGATATCCGATATGTTGTGGTGGGAATTTTCAAATCCCAACCCATTTTGGAGGAAAAATTGGGTTTATACGTCATAGCTTATGATTTATAAATTATTTCACTTATATTACTATGTAAAGATGTATGTTAATATATATATATATATATATATATATATATATATATATAAAATAATGTAATGGAAAGATATAAGATATAATCTAGCAATATATAATAATATATTATGTTAATCTTATTACAATCTATAAATATAATTTATATTATTATTATTTTTACTAAATATAATAATATAATTTATATATATATATATAATACGTATTATATATTATTATATTAATATGTATGTTATTAATATATATATATAATAACGTTATATTTTCATTAAATATAATATGTATTATATATTATTATATTAATATGTATGTTATTAATATATATAATAACGTAATATTTTTATTAAATATAATAATGTAATATATATATATATATATTAATATGTATGTTATTACTAGATATGTATATTGTTAGGATAAACCACGGACAGAAATAAAAACTACATGCAAATATAACCAATAACAAAAAAATAATAGAACACACAGAAATGAACACAAGGCACCAAGATTTAACGTGGTTCACCCAATCCTTGGGCTACGTCCACCAAACAGCAAGTCCGATCTTATTACAATCCAGTGATTACAACCTGATTACAATCCATAATCCCTTACAGCTCAATACTGCCGCAAGAACCAATTTCGTATCACCACATATAAAAAATACCCAACCCTAAGCCCTTTTTATACAAGTATTAAACCGCTTTAGGGTTATAACATGTCGGCCATATGTCGGCCTTAATATGTCAGCTACCATGTCGGCTACTTCTCAAAAAAAAAAAATTCGGGCCGATGCCCCGAACCCCGCTATTTATGAAGTATGTACAGTACTTTCCTGATCAGTCACCACAATCTAACAATCTCCCACTTGGGGACTGATCAGGCTCCACACTAAACAACAATCTCCCACTTGGAGACTGATCCTGTAGCAATACAACTACCGCATGGGGCTCCCACTGGATCAAACCACCCTGGACTCTGCTGTTCTTTTATTCACATTTAGTCTAAAAGACCAACTGAAGCTGAAGAGGAGTTCAGCTTCTCGCTTGTTACAATCTTTGTCAACATATCTGCTGGATTTTCATTGGTATATATCTTCTCCAGCTTTAACTATCCATCCTCCAAAACTGACCGAATGAAATGGTACCGCAACTGTATGTGTTTGGTCTTAGAATGCAGAGCTGAATTCTTAGCAAGATGAATGGCACTCTGACTATCTGTGAACAAATAATTATCCTTCTGAGGATGTCCCAATTCTTCCAAGAATAACTAAAGCCATATCATCTCTTTGGCTACCTCTATAGCAGAAACATACTCTGCCTCTGTAGTGGAGAGAGCATTAATCTTTTGTAGCCTAGAAACCCAGCTCACGGCTGCCCCACCAACAGTAAAGACATAACCTGTAGTACTCCGCCTGGTATCAATATCCCCAACCAAATTTGAGTCAACATAGCCCTGTAAATCAGTAGTAGAGCCCCCAAAGTGTAAACACTTATTGGATGTTCCTCTCAAATATCTGAGAATCCACTTGACAGCATTCCAATGCTCAAATCCTGGATGACTCATATACCTGCTAACGACTCCCACTGCATGTGCAATATCTGGCCTAGTGCATACCATAGCATACATCAAACTTCCTACAGCTGAAGCATAGGGCACCTTGGACATCTTATCCTCCTCTTCCTGTTTCTTGGGGCACATCTCCTTAGTCAATTTCAAATGATCAGGTAAAGGTGTGCTGACAGCTTTAGCATTCTCCATAGAGAAACGTTGCAACACCTTCTCAACATAATCAGCTTGAGATAGCGTCAATGTTTTGTGCTTCCTATCTCTACAAATCTTCATATCAAGGATTTGTTTTGCTGCCCCCAAATCCTTCATAGAAAATGCATGTGCTAATTGGCATTTCAGCCCCTTAATATGATCCATGTTAGACCCAGCTATAAGCATATCATCAACATATAAACATAAAATAATGTAGCTATCATCATCCAACCTCTTAAAATAAACATAGTAATCTGAATGACACCTATTATATCCATGCTCATGCAAAAAACTGTCAAATTTTAGATACCATTGCCGAGGTGCTTGCTCCAAGCCATATAAACTTTTCTTCAATTTGCACACTAAGTTCTCCTTACCTTTGACCTCAAAACCCTATGGCTGAGCCATATATATTTCTTCATCCAAATCACCATGAAGAAAGGTTGTTTTAACATCCATCTGCTCTAAATGCAAATCTTCAGTAGCCACAAGACTTAAAACAGTATGAATAGAAGTCATTTTAACAACAGGAGAAAATATCTCATCAAAATCAATTCCCTTTTTTTGTGCAAATCCTTTTACAACTAACCTAGCCTTAAATCTTTTCTTACCTCCTTCCTCTTCTTTCAACCTGTAAACCCATTTATTCTGTAAAGCCTTTTTACCTACAGGAAACTTGCACAAATCCCATGTCTTATTTTTCAGCAAAGAGTCCATTTCATCTTTCATTGCAGACTCCCACTGAATCTTAGTATCCACCTGCACAGCTTCATCATAACTTTCAGGTTCACCAGCATCAGTAAGTAAAATAGAATACAAAGAGGGAGAAAACCTTTGTGGAGGTCTAATTGGCCTTGTTGACCGTCTAATATTCACTGGTGTGTGTGGTATTTTTTGTTGTAGTTGTTGCACATCATGAGGAATGGCTGGAACATCAGCTTTTGGAGTATCATCCAGCACTACATAATCATCTTTTTTCTTCTCATGTTGCTGCAACAGATCTTTGTACAACACTTTTTCATTGAATATGATATCTCGGCTTCTTATAATTTTATAATTTTCAAAATCCCAAAGCCTATAGCCAAATTCATTAATGCCATATCCAAAAAAGACACATTTCTTTGATTTAGCTTCTAGCTTGGTTCTATTTTCAGAGTCTATATGAGCAAAAGCTTCACAACTGAAGGTCTTGAGAAACGAATAACTCACCTTCTTACCAGTCCATGCTTCCTCTAGAATGCCACAACCCAAAGGAGTAGAGGGACCTCTATTAATCAAATATACTACAGTATTGACAGCCTCTGCCCACATGTGTAAGGGCAACCCAGCATGCAACCTCATGCTCCTTGTGCGCTCCATTATAGTCCTGTTCATGCGTTCAGCCACTCCATTTTCTTGTGGAGTCCTTGGAACAGTTTTTTGTCTATGAATACCATTAGTGGAGCAATAATCTTCAAATTCATGACTGCAATACTCACCACCATTATCAGATCTGAGACATTTTAATTTCTTACCAGTCTCATTTTCAACCAAGCATTTTCATTTCTTAAAAGTTTGAAATACATCAGATTTCTGTCTAAGGAAATAAACCCATACTTTTTTAGTTGCGTCAACAATAAATGTAACATAATAATGAGAGCCACCAAGGGAAGATACCTGAGCTGGTCCCCATACATCTGTATGCACAAGCTCTAATTTCTCCTTTTTGTTTTCCTTCCCTGTCTTTACAAAACTCACTCTCTTTTGTTTTCCATACACACAACTTTCACAGAAATCCATATTCACACATTTTAGACCTGGTAAAACTTTCCTTGAATGAAGTACTTTCATACCTTTCTCACTCATGTGCCCAAGTCTATTATGCCACAGTGCTGTATCAGAATCTACAGCAGCTATTTGTTCTCCCTGCTCAACTGCAGTAATTGTTCCTGAATATTCATTTTTCTCTGAAACAATCAAAGTAGAAGCAACAATATGACCTGTAAAAAGATATAAGGTGCCTACTTTCACACCTTTTGCTACTACAAGGGAACCTTTTGAAACCTTCCAATTTTTATCATTAAAAGTAACTACACAACCCTCATCACCGAGTTGCCCTGCTGAAATTAAATTTCTACTTAGTTTTGGAACATGTCTTACCTCATGTAGTAGCCAATGATTCCCATTCTGCAACTTAATCTTAATTTTTCCCTTTCCAACAATTTGACAGGGTTCATTATCCCCCAAATAAACAAGCCCAAAATCCCCTTGGACATAATCAATGAAATAACCTCTATGAGGTGTAACATGAAAAGAAGCACCAAAATCTAAAACCCATGAATCATCAACACTCTCTAAAGACAGAAGCAAAGCATCCTCTTTGGATTTGTTACTTACCACATTTGCCTCTTTGTCTCCATCTGATTTATCTCCTTCATTTTTCTTTCGAGTCCAGCAATCTTTCTTTTTGTGCCCTGGTTTCCCACAGTACCAACAATCATTTGGTCCTCTCGATTGAGACCTCCTCCCCTTTGACTTTCCTCTTGATTTCCCACGATTTCTAGAGTTACTTCCTCTTTCAGTTGTTCTGCCCCTGCTTTGTGCATTTAAAGCACTTCCTGATGTAGATCCACCTGAGGATTTTCTATGAGTTTCCTCACTTAAAATAACACCGATCACATCATCATATTTTAGGGTACTAGATCCAGGAACAGAATTACTCACCGCCATTACCAAGCCATTCCAGCTTTCAGGCAAAGAACACAAAATCAAGAGAGCCCTAATTTCTTCATCAAAATTGATACCCACAGAAGATAATTGACTAGTAATAGTATTAAACTCATTTAAATGATCTGCAATAGATCCACCTTCTGCCATTTTCATATTAAATAAACGCTTCATGAGAAATACCTTATTTGAAGCGGAGGGCTTTTCATATAGTGTCGCTAGGGTTTTCATCAAATCTTCTGTCGTCTTTGTTTTTGTAATATTAAATGCCACCGATGGTGCCAAGCATAACCGAATGCTTCCAAGTGCCTTTCTGTCCAAAAGATCCCATTCAGCCTCTGACATAGTTCCTTGATTCTTGGCTTTTCCTTCCAACGGCTTCCATAAATCCTTCTGATATAAATAGTCTTCCATTTGCATCTTCCATAACTGGAAGTTCTGCCCATTAAACCTGTCAACCCTCAACTTACCCTCATCTGCCATCGCTCCCACCCAACTGTGAGACTCCCACTTAACCGTGAGACTTTCCTACAGAGGATAACTGAAAGACAACCTTGCTCTGATACCAGTTGTTAGGATAAACCACGGACAGAAATAAAAACTACATGCAAATATAACCAATAACAAAAAAATAATAGAACACACAGAAATGAACACAAGGCACTAAGATTTAATGTGGTTCACCCAATCCCTGGGCTACGTCCACCAAACAGCAAGTCCGATCTTATTACAATCTAGTGATTACAACCTGATTACAATCCGTAATCCCTTACAGCTCAATACCGCCGCAAGAGCCAATTTCCTATTACCACATATAAAAAATACCCAACCCTAAGCCCTTTTTATACAAGTATTAAACCACTTTAGGGTTATAACATGTCGGCCATATGTCGGCCATAATATGTCGGCTACCATGTCGGCTACTTCCCAAAAAAAAAAAATTTGGGCCGATGCCCCGAACCCCGCTATTTATGAAGTATGTACAGTACTTTCCTGATCAGTCACCACAATCTAACATATATTATTAATATATATGAGTCAAAGGGGGTCATAGGTCAACCATTGACCTCCTTTGACACATTAAATGATGACATATGTCCTTAAGGGTCCTAGGACCCCTAGGGACATATTACAATGGTTAATATGGGTCAAAAGGGGTCATACGGTGACCTATGACCCCTTTTGACCCATTAAATGATGATATATGTCCCTACGGGTCTTAAGACCCCGAGGGACATATTTGAATCGTTCATATGGGTCAAGGGGGTCATAGGTGACCTATGAACCCCTTTGACCCATATGAATAATGACATATGTCTCTAGGGGTCCTAGAACCCCTAGGGACATTTTGAATTGTTCATATGGGTCAAAGGGGGTCATAGGTCACCCTATGACCCCCTTTGACCCTGATAGAGGGCTACACCACTCTACCAACTCACAACCAAGAATGCAACAATATAGAGACCAAGAAAAAAAAAATGCTTCACAAATAATTTTATTATACTTGAAAAATTCTTACAACACCCACAAGATGATATGACTTCTTCAACATAAGAGAAATCCTAAATAAGAGTCTTCACACCAAGAGCTTCACCATGAACTTCTACTTGAAGAGCTACACCTTTAGAGTTTTCACACCTTGAAGTCTTCACGCCTTCTAGCTTCTATTTCTTGAACTTGATTACAAATGATAATAAGCCTTGCTTAAATAGGCACTTCTAACCCAAGACATTACAAACACAACCAAGGTGGGATAAAAGGTAAATACAACTACCTTTAAATAAATATTAAATTTCTACCCAAATACAACTAAGCACCCAACAAATACTAAATACATGATTTATCCAAAACCTTCTAGAATTGCCACCCACACACCTCGATTAATGGAATGACAACTATTTTTCTTATTTTTCTATTTACACCACCTACGCACCTTGAAAATAGAAATTCCTCTTTTCCCTTTTTTCCTATTTTTTATTTTTAATTATTTTTCTTCCTATTTTCGTCACTTTTTCTCTCCTCCACAATTTTTTTTTTTTTTTACATTCAACATGTCTTCCCTTTATTTTGGATGTAAGATGCTCCTGCATCAGACCCATTAAATGATGGCATATGTCTCTGGGGGTCTTATAACCTTGAGGGACATATTTGAATCATTCATATGAGTCAAAGGTGATCATAGAGTGACCTATGAAACTCTTTGATCCATTAAACGATGACATATGTCCTTAGGGATCCTAGGACCCCTAGGGACATATTGGAATTGTTCACATGGGTCAAAGGGGGTCATAAGGTGACCTATGAGCCCCTTTGACCTATTTAATGACGACATATGTTCCTAGGGGTCATGGGACTCCTAAGGACATATTCGAATTATTCATATGGGTCAAAGGGGGTCATAGGTCACCATATAACCCTCTTTGACCTATTAAACGCTGACATATGACCTTAGGGGTCTTAAGACCCCTAAGGACATATTCAAATGGGCCATATGGGTCAAAGGGGGTCATAGGGTGACCTATGACCTACTTTGACCCATTAAACAATAACATATGTCCCTTGGGGTCCTAGGACCCCTAGGGACATATTCAAATCGTTCATATGGGTCAAAGGGGGTCATAGGGTGCCTTATCACTCCCTTTGACCCATTAAATGATGACATATGTCCCTAGGGGTCCTAGGACCCATAGGGACATATTTGAATCGCTCATATGGGTGAAAGGGGGTCATAGGGTAACCTATGACCCTCTTTGACCCATTAAATGATGACATATGTCCTTAGGGGTTCTAGAACCCCTACGGACATATCTGAATCATTCATATGGGTCAAAGGGGGTCATAGGGTGACCAATGACCCCCTTTGACCCATTAAATGATGACATATGTCTTTAGGGGTACTAGGACCCCTAGAGACATATTTGAATGGGTAATATGGGTCAAAGGGGTTCATAGGTCCCTTTGACCCATTAAATGATGGCATATGTCCTTAGGGGTCCTAGGACCCCTAGGGACATATTCAAATGGGTAATATGGGTCAAAGGGGGTCATAGAATGACCTATGATTCTCTTTCACCCATTAAACAATGACATATGTCTTTAGGGATCCTAGAACCCCTAGGGACATATTCGAATGGGTAATATGGGTCAAAAGGGGTCATAGGGTGACCTATGACCCTCTTTGACACATTAAATAACATATGTCGCTAGAGGTCCTTGGACCCCTAGAAACATATTCGAATGGGTCATATGGGTCAAAGGAGGTCATAGGGTTACCTATGACCCCCTTTGATCCATTAAATGATGACATATGTCTCTAGGGGTCCTAGAACCCCTAGGGACATTTTAAATTGTTCATATGGGTCATAAGGTGTCATAGGGTGAGCTATGACCCCCCTTTGATACATTAAAAGACGACATATGTCCCTAGGGATCCTAGGACCCCTACAGACATATTCAAATGGGCCATATAGGTCAAAAGGGGTCATATGGTGACTTATGACCCCCTTTGACCCATTCAATGATGACATATGTTCTTAGGAGTTATAGGACCCCTACGGACATATTTGAATCGTTCATATGGGTGAAAGGGGGTCATAGGGTGACCTATGACCCCCTTTGACCCATTAAATGATGACATATGTCCCTAAGGGTCTTAAGACCCTTAGGGACATATTTAAATTGTTCCTATGGGTCAAAGGGGTTCATAGGGTGATCTATGACTCTCTTTGACCTATTAAATGATGACATATGTCCCTAAGGGTCATAGGACCCCTAAGGACATGTTTAAATCATTCATATTGGTCAAACGGGATCATAGGGTGACTTATGACCCCCTTTGACCAATTAAACGATGACATATGTCCTTAGAGGTCTTAGGACCCATAAGGACATATTCAAATCGTGCATATGGGTCAAAGGGGGTGATAGGGTGACCTATGACCCCCTATGACCCATTAAATGATAGCATATGTCCCTAGGGGTCCTAGGATCGCTAAGGACATTCGAATTCTTCGTATGGGTCAAAGGGGTCATAGTGTGACCTATGACCTCCTTTGACCCATTAAACGATGACATATGTCTCTAGGGGTCCTAAGATCGCTAGGGACATATTTGAATGGGTCATATGGGTCAAAGGGAGTCATAGGCTGACCTATGACCCTTTTTGACCTATTAAACGACGACATATGTCCTTAGGGGTCATGACTCCCTTTGACCCATTAAAAGACAACATATGTCCCTAGGGGTCCTAAGACCCCTAGGGACATATTCAAATGGGCCATATGGGTCAAAGGGAGTCATAGGGTGACTTATGACCCCCTTTGACCCATTCAACGATGACATGTCCCTAGGGGTTCTAGGACCCCTAAGGATATATTCGAATCGTTCATATGGGTGAAAGGAGGTCATAGGGTGACCTATGACCCGCTTTGACCCATTAAACGATGACATATATCCCTAGGGGTCTTAGGACCCCTAGAGACATATTTGAATCATTCTTATGAGTCAAAGGGGGCCATAGGGTGACCTATGACTCTTTTTGACCCATTAAATGACAACATATGTCCCTAGGGGTCATAGGACCCCTAAAGACTTATTCGAATCATTCATATTGGTCAAAGGGGGTCATAGGGTGACTTATGACCTCCTTTGACCCATTAAATGATGACATATGTCCCTAAGGGTCCTAGGACCCATAAGGACATATTTGAATCGTGCATATGGGTCAAAGGGGGTGATAGGGTGACCTATGACCCCCTTTGACTCATTAAATGATGGCATGTCCCTAGGGGTCCTAGGACCCCTAGGGACATATTTGAATCGTTCATATGGGTCAAAGGGGGGCATAGTGTGACCTATGACCCCCTTTGACCCATTAAACGATGACATATGTCCCTAGGGGTCCTAGGAACCCTAGGGACATATTTGAATGAGCCATATGGGTCAAAAAGATTCATAGGGTGACCTATGACCCCCTTTGACCCATTAAACGATAACATATGTCCCTAGGGGTCCTAGGACCCCTAAGGACATATTCAAATCGTTTATATGGGTCAAATGGTGCCTTATGACCCCCTTTGACCTATTAAATGATGACATATGTCTCTAGGGGTCATAGGACCCATAGGGACATATTCGAATCATTCATATGGGTTAAAAGAGGTCATAGGGTGACCTATGACACCCTTTCACCTATTAAACGATGACATATGTCCTTAGGGGTCCTAGGACCCTTAAGGACATATTTGAATTGTTCACATGGGTCAAATGGGGTCATAGGGTGACCTATGACCCCTTTTGACCCATTAAATGATGACATATGTCTCTAGGGGTCCTAAGACCCCTAGGGACATATATGAATGGGTAGTATGGGTCAAAGGGGGTCATAAGGTGTCCTATGACACTCTTTGACCCATTAAACATTGACATATGTCGCTACAGGTTCTCGGACCCTTAAGAACATATTTGAATGGGTCATATGGGTGAAAGGGGGTCATAGGTGACCTATTACCCCCTTAACCCATATGAACGATTCGAATATGTCCTTAGGGGTCTGATCCCTAAGGACATATTCGAATCATTCATATGGGTCAAGGGGGTCATAGGTCACCTATGACCCCCTTTGACCCATCAAATGATGACATATGTCTTTAGGGGTCCTAGAACCCCTAGGTACATATTCAAATTGTTCATATGGGTCAAAAGGGGTCATAGGTCACCCTATGACCCCCTTTGACCCATTAAATGATAACATATGTCTTTGGGGGTCCTATAACCCTTAGAGACATATTCGAATTGTTCATATGGGTCCAAGAGGGTCATAGGGTGACCTATAACACCCTTTGATCCATTAAATGACGACATATGTCCCTAGAGGTCCTGGGACCCCTAAGGACATATTTGAATCGTTCATATGAGTCAAAGGGGATCAAGTGGTGCCCTATGACCCCCTTTGACCCATTAAATGATGACATATGTCCATACGGGTCTTAGGGACATTCAAATGGGCCATATGGGTCAAAAGGGGTCATAGGTCACCCTATGACCCCCTTTGACGGGTCATAAGTCACCCTATGACGCCCTTTGACCCATCAAACAATGACATATATCTGGACATATTCAAATCGTTCATATGGGTCAAAGGGGGTCATATGGTGCCTTGTGACACCTTTTGACCCATTAAATGATGACATATGTCCCTAAGTGTCCTAAGACCCATAGGGACATATTCGAATCATTCATATGGGTCAAAGGGGATCAATGGGTGACCTATGACCCTTTTTGATCCATTAAACGACGACATATGTCTCTAGGGTTCCTAGGACCCCTAGGGACATATTCGAATTATTCATATGGGTCAAAGGGAAACTTATGACCCCCTTTGAGCTATCAAATGATGACATATGTCCGTAGGGGTCCTAGGACCCCTAGGGACATATTCGAATGGGCCATATGGGTCAAAGGGTGTCATAGGGTGACCTATGACCCCCTTTGACACATTAAACAACTACATATGTCCCTAGGGGTCCTAGGACCCCTAAGGACATATTTGAATCATTCCTATGGGTCAAAGGGGGTCATAGGATGACCTATGACTTTGTTTGACCCATTAAATGATGACATATGTCCCTAGGGGTCATAGCACCCCTAAGGACATATTGGAATCGTTCATATTGTTCAAAGAGGGTCATAGGGTGACTTATGACCCCTTTTGACCTATTAAACGATGACATATGTCCCTAGGGGTCCTAGGACCGATAGGGACATATTCGAATCATGCATATGGGTCAAAGGGGGTCATAGGGTGACCTATGACCCCCTTTGACCCATTAAAAGATGACATATGTCCCTAGGGGTCCTAAGACCCCTAGGGACATATTCGAATCATTCATATGGGTCAAAGGGTGTCATAGGGTGACCTATGACTCCCTTTGACTCATTAAATGATGAGATATGTCCCTACGAGTCCTAGGACCCCTAAGGACATATTCGAATCGTTCATATGGGTCAAGGGGGTCATAGGTGACCTATGACTCCCTTTGACCCATTAAATGACGACATATGTCCCTAGGGGTCCTAGGACCCCTAGAGACATATTAGAATCATTCTTATGTATATGGGTTAAAAAATGAAAGGATATATATATATATATATATATATACTATTTTATGATAATAATTATAATAATAAAAATAAACATTAAGTATTAATATTATTATATCTATAGTAATAATAATAATACTATTATAGCTATAATATATATATATATATATATATATTAATACTATTATGGGTATAATAATAATATTGATACTATAGCTATATTAATACTATATATTAATATTACTATATATTAATACTATTATATATTAATACTATTGATACTTTATATTAATACTATTATACTACTAATACTACTATACTATTAGCTTAGTAATAAACCAAAGTCGGTTTTCCTCAAATGATTTTCATAATATTAATATAATTATGGCAAAGGAGGGAAATTATAGCAAGTTTTCCTCCCAAAAATTCACTTTACAAAATTGGATATCTGATTTTATTGGCACCAATTCCCAATATTTTCCTGTCCCTGCAAACCCGACAACATCATTTTTTCACTTCTTTTTTCATGGGTTGTGCAAAAAGTCGCGTTTTGGGGCTCAACCAATCAAAAAAATTTAGAAATATAACCTTAGGTGTTCGAATTTGTCATCTAAATGGAGAGCCACAGTCATCAAAATGATAAACACAAAAGGAAGATATCTAATGAAGACACTGTGGCATATAGGGAAAGGGACAAAATGGAACACCAAAGAAAAAGACAAGGTATGCTAAATATTAGTCAAGTTGACGATGAATTAATCGAAGGTGAAATCATAGAGTCAGATAATGAATATGTACAGTTGGGGATTGAAAATGTACCTATTGAAAATGATAATGCCAAAATTGAAAAATTTGGAGAATGAAAATTTTGAAGAAGAAATGCCACCAAGTCATAATCCAAATTGCATAATTGACCATGTTGAAGATGACAATGCACAGGAACCTAATGCACAAGAACCTTACATATCTCCTAATTATAATCTACATGAAGGTTTTAAAACACCAAAATGGATAATTGAAATTGATGAAATAGTTATTACTAATTTGGAAGGAAAAAAATTAGAAAGAACCATTTGGTTATGGGCTTCAAGACTATATCAGATGTTTTTTGGCAACAAGACAGTGGTAGAGCAATGTCAGCTTTTCATGCACTTATTAAAGATGCAAAAGATGAGACCTATGCTTTCCAAATTGAAGATTCGTGTCAATAAAAAGTTGGAAAGAAATGCCATTATCATGAAGAATCTTTTCAGTGCTCTCAATAGCATTGGAAAAAATAACAGAGAGAAGGATCATAGAGCTGCTTGAAGGGTTATTACAACCTCTTTGGTAAGTCATCATTTGAGAAAGGGTAGATATATGAGACAAACTTGTATTTATTTGAATCTAAATCATACTACTTTGAGAAGAGCACTTACTCGACAAGAAAAAATTGATTATCCTCTTCAAAATGAAACATGGGAATTTGGTGGGAGACTTTCACATTTTGATAAGAAGCTATCCGACGATGTGAAGGAAGAAATTACACAATTTTGGCACTCTAACTCACGAGTATCACCCAATGCTAAAGACGTCTTAAAGTTGAAAATTGGCATCAGAGACCGCACGCCACATCCTAAACACCATTTAGAGGTAAGTCAAACTATGGTCAAACAATTTAGAGAGAGTCATCCAAGTCTTCATATATCACCAAGGGCTTTTGAATCTTTGAACCCATTTTATTGTGTGCCACTCAAAATTCAAAATACATGTTGTTGCAAATATCATGTTGAGTTTTCTATGCACCATGAACTATTACGCTCCATCCATTCTACTTTGCATAGTAAAGAAATGTTGGAGGATTGTGGGGCTAGGGGGCTTCCAAAATCATCAAGAGACTTGCTAGATCAACTCTTATGTCATGGAGTTGATGGTTGTTCCTTTTATAGAAATGCTTGCTTAAATGAGACATGTTTAGAATGTGGTGGCTTATCTAAGTTTGATACATGTTTCCATGAGGGGTGTGAACAAGATCTTGGAAAGACAATACTAAAAAAAGGGTATATAAAATGGTGAAACACACATTGAAGAGTGGGAGTGAGAGCTCTAGATGTGAATTGGTTGGAAAAGATATCAATGTGGCTAATTTTATTTCAGATTTCAAGGCAAATCTTTTTTACAAGTATGCAAGACATAGTCACAGGTCTTAGTGGTTGGATTAGCAATTTAGAACATGTAAGGAGACTTTTCCCATTGGCACTATTATATCAGTTGTTGATTTTGCTAAGAACTACACATTGCAACCTGAAAATGAGACACAATCTCGATATTACAACTCCTTTTAGATTGCAATTTTTGTTCACATAACATATAGACATGCCCCTGATAGTGCGGAAGATAATCAAAAGATTATTAGAGAGTATCATTTTTTTATGAGTGATGATAGATCTCACTCTCACGAGTTTGTGCAACATTGTTTTGAGAATTTTTTTGATTTCTTACATGAGCCTGCAATTGCTATGGATAGACATATCATTTGGTCAGATAATTGTACAAGTTAATTCAAGAATGCTTGCTTGTTTTATTGGTTGTGTAGGATGCACGTAAAGAGAGGGGTGCCTCATATTTGGAGTTTTTATGGCACATGAAACAAATTGCTTATTCCATAAGTTGTGTAACTAATGTGTTTAATGATGGATACTATCAATGCAAGTGGCCCCTTCTCCATCATCTAGACTTTGAAGCTACCTTTGGGGCATATCTTTTGTAATTTCCAATGGTTAGATCTGATATAGTATGGTAGATAAGTGCACATTTTCTTATTTGACTAAAGGTGCTCATGTGATGAGTACTAAATCTAAATTCTCTAGATACATGTGTTTAATCGATTAAGATATACTACACTTCCACACCATATAGCAATTGTCACATTAATATATATTGTAATGATTAATGAATGTGTGTACATTGGTAATGAGGATAATAAGTAATTCTAATCCCCTTGCCTTACATGCTAGAATCACGACCTAGTCCATATGATACAACAGACAGACCCTAATAGAATATTAGTATCAGAGGCTTGTTAGGATATGAATTACCTTACTAATTTATGAGTTTTGTATCTTGAACTTTCTTGTTTGACTCGTAATGCTAACTTGAACTAAACTATCATCCAATCTATTTGAAAACCACTTGTGACTAAAATGTTACAACCGGATGACACTATCCACATGAGTCTTGAACTCATATTCAATGATAACCTTGTTTTACAATATGTAATTTCTTATGCAACTTCATAAGCTACAAAAAAAAAATTTGTTGTGTTTTTACTAGTAAAATTTAGGGCATGACACATGATCCATGATAAATTGAACAATACTAGATATTAAATTAATATGTATATCATTGTGCACATAAATGACAAAAATATATATCAAAATACATGTATCCATAGACAAAATTTTACACAAATATATATCAAATATCATGTATCCATAGACAAAGCACTCAAATATATATCAAAATACATAGATCCATATACAAAATGTAGCTGATCATGCCATCAGAATGTGTATAATATCACTTTTTTTGTATACAATGTGGCATATGCCATCTCAAAATGTCTCATGATGCATCCTACAAAAACTATACTATCCTAGGGTGCTGGTGGATGATCAAAATGTAGCCTCTTCGCTGCACTAGGTGGATCACATGCCTCCTACATAAACAAAAAAGGAAAACCCAAAGTTAGACTACTAAATTTATATGATTCTATGTATCTAACATTGAATTACTCAAATGCATAATGATTTTTTCCGTAATGGATATTAATACTATCAAAATTTTATAATAAATACCTCTCTCGTCGACCTCTTGCGCTAGTCAGGAGTCCTCTCGTATGCCCTCGGCAATGTTGGTACCTCTCTGATTGTGGGTTGTATATGTTCAAATACCTTTGTCAGATGAATCTACAATTTAAACTATAACATTATAATTCATAGCATGCTAAATTTATAACATATTTAATCATGAATTCAAACTACAACTTACTATTGTAGGCTCCCCCTCAAGAATGAGTGGCTGCATCATCAAATCTACATAACTGTCCTGTCAGACCTCATGTGCACTAGGAGTCTCCTATGAGATACAAAATAGTAGTTGTTAATATCACGAAAATTAGTTTTGAATTTATTTATGAAGATAAGTGATGCAAGAGCATCTCATGCTCATCAGGGGAACATTGAAGATCCAAGGCATTATAGAGGTCATGGAGCATCTCTTGAAGTCAATTGGCCAATCCTTGCACCAATTATGGCTCATGGAAGCATAAAAAGTTATAATGTTGGACTCATATGTGGAAAAAAGTTGTAATTGGGCATGAGATAGGATTTTAGGATTTCAAATGGTAGATGAGTCATTTGATAGGTTCATGTAGGTTGTCATGATCATATCTTGTCATTAGACAAGTCAAAACATTCAATAAGCCCATTAAAAGCATAGTTTAATAGTTAGAAATTTGAATAGTAACGGTTATGTGTTTTTTGGAGGGAAACTCCATAATTTAAATTTTATGAAGAGTTAACAAATGAAACTGATTGGAGGTGGTTGAGAGGGTTACTAACCATCCCTTGAAACTTATAAATTGTGATTGTACGGCCTAGAGGGTCAGATTTGTACAGACTGTCTCAAAAAATTGAATGAAAATGCTTGGTTTTCAAGAGCAACTTGAAGAATCCTTTTTTTTGTAAGTTCTTTCTGATATTGGAATTAGTGGTAATATCATCTTAGATATTTGAATTCATGGTGAATGCTGAAGGAGAAGTTCAAGAATTGAGTTTTGCAGTTTGAACAAGCAAGCCCTGGTTTTTAAGCCATTTTAAGGAGGGTTTTGAAGTTTGGGTGTTTAGGAGTGTGACCAAGACCTATAATATTGAAAATACTTTTATTTAGATCATTAATAGAGACTATGAAAAAGGATTAAGTCAGATTTCAAGTTTGAAGGGTACTTGCTTTGTAAAAGTGGTCTAATTAGGCCTAATTTTGAGACAAACTGCCCTGTTTTGTACAATATTTCCAAAGGAGTGATATCTAATTTTTGGATATGTTATAAAACTCAAAAAATGGTATCTGAAAAGCTAGTTTATTTTCTTTGTTTTTTGGAAAGTTTGGGAGAAAAATCAAGAAAACAGGGTTTCCTGATCCAAAAAAGAGAAGAGCCTAGTAAAGGGCAAAACTGGTCTCTTTTGTATCTACTGAAGATTTGTGGGTTTGGAAACCTTAGAAACATGTTGGTTGAAGTTTTTTAAGGTGTTTAGAGGTGAAGGGAACACTTGGTGAATGTAAATCCAAGTTTGGAGTCTTTGGTGGCATTGTGTGCATTTGGGAACACCATTGAAACATAGGGGTTGGGTCCATATTGTGCTTGAATTTGCAAGTTTTTGGTTAGATCCTCCATCCTTTGCATCAAATGGTATCAGAGCAAAAACAAGGTCTTTTGGGAGTAGATAATTTGTAGGTTTTGTCATCATAGGAGTCGTTGTCATCCTTAGTGTGATGGTCCCTTTGTTGAAGCCTTGGAGTGTCTAATTCCTCCTTGTGTGTCCCAGAGTTGAAAGGTATATAAGTGGTGTCCAAATATTTCTTGGTGAGGAAAGAAAGAGAATTAGTGAGTTTTCCCTTGGGAAGGAAGAAAACTTCTTGTGAAAATGCCTCCTAAAAATTAAATGGCAAGATAACTTGAAGAATTGAGAGAAGAGTTGGCAAGAAAGAAAAGAGAGAGGAGAGAACTTGAAGCATCTAGAGTGAGGGAAGAAAGATAGATGAGAAGAGAGAGGCTGAAGCTTATTGCAAGGATAGAATCCTTAGAAAAGGAAAGGCAAGAACCTAGAGGAGAAGAGGTTAGAGGAAGAAATCATGGAGAGAACCATGAAGAAGAAGAGGTTGGTAATGCAAAGCAAGAGCATGAGACAATAGATGATCCTGAAGAAAGGAGATTTATGAGAATCATTAAGGAAATAAAAAGTAATGGTGGGAAGAACCATATTGATTTTCCAATATATTAGGGTCAAATGGATAGTGAAGAAGTGCTAGGGTGGATAGAGGCCCTTGAGAACTACTTTAATCTTGAAGACATAGAGGCAGATAAGAAGGTAAAAGTAGCAAAAGCAAGACTAAGAGGAACAACACTCACTTGGTGGACTAGTGTTCAGAATGAGAGAGAGGAAAGGTGGTGCAAGGCACCTAACCTATGTGGTAGGGGGGAACAAGTATCTATGTTGCCAGACACCTTGCCACTCCATGAAAGTGAGGATTCAAGTAGATTAGGAAGTTGGAATAAAGGTTTGGTCCATATTTTACAAGTTGGTCTATGTTTTTTAATAAAGGCACATGTAAGGCCCACGAGCATTTTGGTGTGGTTATAAACCAAGTGACTCCATGGGACCAAAAGGCCTTAGAATAGGGTATTTAGAGTCTAAACAGTATTAGCAAAAAGTGGTTGTTTGTTTGTTTTATGGTTGGCAATGCCTATATGGTTGCTCCAATGGTCATGTAGACCTTTATATATGTCATACGTGATCTCAGTTGAAAGGGGGAGATCAGAGTGTATGGTGGTTTGGAGAAAAAATAATAAAAACTTCAATTTTTTGGAAATTTACTGGTAATCGCTCGATTGTTACACTAATATGGATCCATATGGAACTTTTATGATTGCTAAGTGTATGAAATAGTTGCAAGGGTGAGTTAGGAAACTTTCAGTTTTGGTTTGACTCAAAAAGGAGTTGGGGTTTAAAAGTTATCTAAATTTTAGTAGAAGGTGGTTTGAAAAGCCTTGTTTCCTAGACCCTTCCAAAAATGCATCCCTAACTTGCATTGCCACTGGTGGCACCCTGTAAAACTGAGGGATATGCAAGTTAGGAGACTAGGCAACATAATTCTAGAGGTTGGAGGCTTGGAGAGAAGGGAAACTATTTTTCCAAGTCGGCCCTAGGTCAAGCAAGCCCATGTGCTTGACCAATTTTTGCAAGGTAATTGGTGACAGTCATGGTTGTAGGCACTTCTGATCAGTTTGAGTGCTGGAGTTGGATGCATTGAGTGTGTTGGAGATTTCCTTAAGTTTTTTGGGTCTTGGGAACCCACCTTGTCCATTTTTCCTTGAAGCCCTAGCCTAACTTGATCAACTAGGCCTATGTACCAAGAAGCAGTTTGGAGGGTACTGGAGCAAGATCAGCCCAAAAGCTTTTGGATTCTTAGTAGGTGCTAGGAAGGGTGTTTGTACCTATGGATAAGTCCCTATCCTGTTAAGTGATACTGGGAGAAAAGTGCAAAGAAGCTAATTGGAAGGCTACAAGGTTTGTAGGCCTAGAAGTGCAAAGGTGTGTTGAGAGTTTGGTGGAACCAAACAAATTGATGATTTTGGGTTGGAGCAGTATGTCCATGATTGTCTCCATTTCTGGTGATAGTTGGTGAGGCTTTTGAAGTGGGATTTCCTTGTTTGGCTTGGAGGTTGAGTATAACCAGAGTGGGTAAGAGGACTTGTGAGAAGCCCTAGAATCCTAAGTTGGATCGTGATAGCCATTTATTGGCTTGTGGAAGATAGTTGTTGCAGACTCTGCATCAAAAGGGGATTGAATAAGATTTCAAATTGGGAGAGAATGAATACCATGGTGAGAAATGAATTCTTGCCATCTGATTTAGCAATCCAAATAAAGATAAGAAGGAACAATTTGAAATAGAGGAATATGGATGTCATGTCCTATACTGAGCAATTCCATACCCTGAGTATTAAGGGAGGACTGGAAGATGAAGATGAGAAGGTGGCTAGATACATTAATGGCCTCAAGTACAATATTCAAGATGAAATAGGATTGAATGTACCAAGGACACTTGGAGAATGTTTTCAGTTGGTAATTCGGGCAGAGGAGAAGTCAAAAAGAAAGAATGAGAGGAAGAGGTGTAAGAAGTTAGTTTGACACTTTAGACAATCAAGACAAAGATAAAGGAAAAGAGATTACATCTGAGACAAGAGGAAGTTTCAGGGGAGGAAGATTTGGAAGTGGAAGAGGTAATAGTGTTTTCATAGGTAAATGCTTCACATGTGGAGGAGTAGGCAATCAATCCTACAAGTGCCCTAAGAAAGGTGTGGATTTCAGGAAGGAGGAGAGGAGAGTCACCTTGACCCAAGGACAAGAGGAAGAAAAGAAGTACAATAATGCAGACCCTGAACTTGAAGGATAATCTTTGATGGTGAGAAGAGGAACACAAATGCAGTAGAAAAAGGAGACCAAACCATCCATTTTTAGGACAAATTGCATGAGCCATGGTAAGATTTGTAAGATGATAATAGGCTTTGGTTCCTTTGATGATTTAGTGTCTTATGAAATGGTAAATAAACTAGGATTGAAGAAGTATCCTATTGATAGACCATATAGGGCATCTTGGGTCAGTGATGCACAAAATATTGTTGTAAGGGAGCAAGAAATAGTGGATTTCTCTATAGGAGAATATAAAGATCAAGTTATATGTGATGTCATTCTAATGACATGCTGCCATGTAATCCTTGGAAGGCCTTGGAAAGCCTCAAGGAACACTATTCATTTTGGCTCATCAAATGTTTATATAGTACACAAAGATGGTGTGAAGTTTAAGCTAAATCCTTTGACTGGTCATGATAATGAAAGAGATATTTGTTTTGGCAAGAAAGAGTTTGTGGACTTGCAGGAGCAAAGGGAGAGTAAAAATGATATGACAAATCTGCTACTGAAGCCATCTCTTTTGGTTATGAAGGATGAGATTGTTCAAGACAAAGCTCAAAATTATGCTTATAAGCAGACAGTGACAGCAAAAGGAGTGATGAGAGTGAACAAAGAAGTGAACATATCCATGGAGGATAAGAGATAGGGTTAGCATGACCTCAGACAACAAGTTATTCAACCTTTGTCAAGGATAAAACATGACTGTTCACAATCAGCAGGCAGTAAGGTTACCATGACTGGTAACAAGGATCCGATGCTTTTTGTTTCTAATGATTTGTATGCAGGTGTGCAAGGTAATACATTGCAGGTGCAAAGTTGCAAACATCCCTCTAGAAGGATGGGAGGAAAGAAGATAGTACCCCTTAACTCTTGGGACAAGAGTTTCTTTGAAGGTGGGGTGTTTGGTGCAGGGGCACCTATTAAATCATCTAAGAGAGCCTTGGTACTAGATGAAGATAGAGGATCAAAGACATCATTGATTTTTAATTGGGATATATTAAAACCAATAATGGAATTATGTAATAAACAACGTACTTTGAAAGACAAAAGTCATAAAAGTCCTAGTAAGGACCTAAGGGCAACATGATATAAAATGGCCGAAAGAGCCATATGGGGTAGTCTTAGGATAGTTTCATACTTAGTTGCATTTAATAAATCCATATGACCAATTTTGAGTCAATCAAATAGTTTAGAAAGTTAGGGAATGCATAAAAACTATAGTTTGAAATTTGAATTTCAAATTCAAACGATCATATTAGTTTTTGAGGGAAATTAGTAATTTGGTATTTGTTTGATTAAATAGACCTTTGTAACCAACTTGGTTGGTTGGATAGGTGCATATAAGCTTATTTAAGTTGTAATGAACATATGTAAGACATGAATCATTATTGGTACATAAAAAATCACAAAAATTGTATGGAACAATAATCATACTTTCCTCTACATCAATAAGATTTTTTTTTTTAAATGATACTTATACATACAATGGGGCTCTATGCGAATGGAAATCCCTGATGATCTAGGATGTCGAATCTATATAGGCTCATCGCTAGTAGCCACACCCTATATACAATAAATAATGTAATTAAATGAGATTACCACAAACATGTTACAAGAATGCATCGATATTTAATCAATTAGAAAACATCTAATTACCTTTTCTTTGTCAGTACATGCTGGCTCACCCCTTGCGCTTTGTCCCCCTTGGGCAGGTGGTATCTACAAGATAAAAGAAAGATTAGCAACCATATATGCTACAATATCAAATAGAAAAAAAAATGTGAACACGACATAATGTATCGTAGATGTCTCAAGGCCAAATGAAATGGCTGAGAGTGTAGCATTGTCTATCTGTCTGAGCTCCTCCTCGATCATCAACTAAACATGAATGAAGATCACATACATGTAAAAGTCAGTATGGCTTAAAAATTAAAATTACTCTATTATAAAAATTAACTTTAAATCGCATATGTCATAACAAAAAAATGTATACACGTATCAACACCGAAGGAGTCCATGCCTCTGCATTCCCCTCCTCTCTTGCATCAAGGTCTGTAGCCTCTGCACGTGCATCTGGTGTATCCTCGTCTAATACAAAATGATACTCAGGAAGATCACCTATGAGACCCAGACAAATATTCTTGCATGTAACGCAAGTGTGAGGCACACAAATGTGTGATGAGCTAGCCAATGATGAATTGGCACCAACATCATCAACACAAGGAGATAGGAATAACCTAGCCTGAGATATCATTAGGCTACTCAGCCTATGAATGGCTCTGATGGTCTGAGAGCTAGCCTCTACCATAATATCTAGATTCTGCACTCAAGGATGGGGGGAGATATCGAGGGGGGGGGGGCGGGGAGGGGGGGGGGGGCGGGGACAAAAGTGCCAAGTTTCTTCCACTGGGAAGAGGGTCTATCCTGAGGAGCTCCTAGTCCTAAGCCCATGTTGGGCTTCATGCTCCAATAGTTCACTTTAAGTTTCAACACAAATTTTGCATATAATTTTCTAAGGAAATAAAGTGGTATGTCTAAATTGCCATGTGGAGGGATATCAAAGACCATCCACCAACAATCCCAAAAATTTGCACGTATGGCGTCATTTGTGCACCATTTAATCGATAGTTTGGTTTTTTTTGGGTCAACTGGTATACCCATTTTTGGGTTAGCAAAAAGGCTAGCTAAATCGCCTTTAGTTATGTTGAGGGCCGCAACCTCATCATAATCCAAACCATCATCAAACATCTGGTGTATTTCATCACGCCAACAAAGAGCAACATTTTTTTGGTTCGTAAGGGTTTCAATGTTATCCACTATGGTGTTTAATGTGGATAACATAGGAGCCAGTGCAGGTACATTATTATATGTTCTATGCAAACCTCTCTCAACTCGGTGAGATTTTCATTTATCAAATCCTCGATTCGAGGAGGGTTTTGAGGAGGTAGAGGATCATTTGGTGGACGGTTTTGTGGGGATACTGGATCATTTGGTGGTGGGTTATGAGGAATATTATTCCCTGCCTCAGTGTCATCATTCTGATCAGCCATTCTTATTGAATTGCAAAACGTAATATATATTAAAAAAAAATCAAAATTTTAACCATTTTTGTCAAAAAAACTGTAGATTCAACTAAAACAAACAAAATCATCCTAAAATCTATTAAATTTAGGTTAAAAATGAGTTGGGGAAAAAAAAACATACCTAAATATCTAATATCAGATCTCGTATCTAATATCTGATCGATAACGGTAATACTGGCCCCAAATTCGCATAAAATGAGGGCCCGCGGGTCTGTGATTTTATTTAATCCAATGCACAGGTATCGGATATTCGATATTATATCGAATATCCGATATGGCCGCAATAACATATAATGAGTATAATATATATAATATAACATATAACATATAATATATATTACATTATATTACATTTTATATATTTTTATATTATATTTTTTATATATTATATTAATTTACTATATATTATAATATAAAATATCATATTATATAATAATAATATTATTATATGATATTATTATAATTTATAATATATTATACTTTTTTATTATATATTATATTATAAGATATTACTTTTTATTATTATATTATATCTTATATATATATATTATATTACATTACTATATATTATAATATATTAAATATTATATTATATTATTATATTATAATATATTATTATAATATAATACATTATAATAGTATTATTATAGTATAATATTATACGATTATAATATAATAATATTATTATTATTTAATATAATATTATTATTAAACAATAATAATATCATATTAAATAATATATCATATTATTATATTATAATAATCATAATTATTATAATTATATTAACTAATAATAATAGCGGTAAAATATTATTACTCTAATTATCAGATATTCGGTCACATGTTGGATATCCGATTTAAAATTGGATATCCGATAAGGCTTGGCCTTACCATCTAGGTTTGGTTCCTGGATAGGTGAAAAAAAGTCAGAGCGGACTTTGAAGCGCTTTTAAGCGTCTTCAAACTCTCTTTTTTTCACATCGCCACTTTTTGGCACACCATGATCCTACACATACCCTATTTACTTAGGGTTTAGCTCATCTACTTCATGGTAAAAATATAGCTTCATGGAAATAGTTATATAAAACTAAACTCAATGTCAATCATAAAGTTAGTAAGTTTAAATCTAGACTAGTTTCAAGATGATTTTCTCAAATTGAAGGTTTAGATTACAATAAAACTTTTGCACATGTCAATAAAATGCCCACTAGTTAAATTGTGTTTTCTTTAGCTTCAAAGATGAATTGGTTTGTTAATCAAATGGATGTTAAAAGTACTTTTTTACATGGTGATTTACATGAAGAAATTTATATGGCTCAACTACCTATTTTTATTAAAAAAAGATAATGAACATCTAGTATGTAAATTAAAGAAATCTATTCATGGTTTAAAGCATTCTCCTAAAGTGTGGTATTCTAAAATTAATACTTTCTTTGTTTCTTAAGGTTTTAATAGAAGTAAAAATGATCCTAACTTATACATTAAACATATCCAAGATGATATTATCATTATTATTCTATATATTTATTATTTAATTCTTACTTCAAGTTCTAACACTTTAATTTCTAATATTAAGTTTCAAATCAATCAAAACTTTGAAATGACTTATTTAGGAATTTTACACTACTTCTTAGGAATGCAAATATGGAAAACACCAAAGAGTAATTTTATTTCTCAAACAAAGTATGTTCAAGGTCTTTTGAATAAGTTCCAAATGAATGATTCTAACATGTGATTTAAGAACTAGGTTAATGGTTTATACAAACACTCCTTTTGTTGATGCTACTTCTTGTAGACAACTTGTAGGAAGTAGGAATTATCTCACTCTTACTAGACTCAATATTGCATATAGTGTTGGTTTTGTTTCAAGATTTATGTGTAAACCTCAACAAACACACTTTAAACTAGCTAGAAGAATATTTAGATATATCAAAGGATCTCTTTATCTAGGACTATTTTATGATGTGAATTCAAAATTTGCTTTACAAGGATTTACTAGTTTTGATTTACATGGAGATCCCAATGATGGTAAATCTACTTGTGGTTGTTGTTTCTTTGTTGTTTCAAGTGCTATATCTTGGAAAAGTAAGAAAGAAACCTCCATTTCTCTATGTTCTACCAAATATGAATATAAAAGTTCTACTAATGCATCAGAAGAATCTCCATGGCATAGAAGAATACTTGAAGATTTGGGTCTACCTCAACAAGAGCCTACCCCTTTGTATTGTGACAATCAAATTGCAGTAGCCTTGGTCAAGAATCATATGTACCATATAAAGTCAAAGAATCTTTCTCTCCACCATATCTTTATTAGAGAGAACATTTAAGATAAGATAGTGTCCCTTACCTATTGTAAAGGTGAAGATCAAGTAAAGATTTTGGGTTTGATACCCGTTGATGTATTCTCCCCAAGTAAATATTAAAGGGGAGTGCTATAAAATTAGTCTTGCCTTGGTTATATTTATTTATTAAATAGGATAAACCAAGGTATCCCTTATGTTTCTTTTCCTCTTTCCCACATGTGAGGACATGTCACTTCTTGTCCTCTTCTCCATGTGTGAGGACAACTAATTTTCTGTAATTCCTTTTATAAGGAAATTAGTTTATTCTCCCTAAGAGGATCTTAACACTTTGCACACATGAAAATCCATTATCTTCTCTATAAAAGTGAAGCCTCTCTCTAACTCTTCCACTCTTTAATACATCACTTTAATGTTATTATAATGATCTCTCTCTCTCTCTCTCTCTCTCTCTCTCTCTCTCTCTCTCTCTCTCTCTCTCTCTCTCTCCCTCCCTCCCTCATTCAAATTATTACACAAGGGGTTGTCTTTACTTTCCCCTTTCAAAATCTATTTGTCTCCATTTGTGTTGATCTTTGGGAAGATCTCTTAAGCTTATAGAGTTTATGGTAAAAAGAAATTCATTTAAAACTCTCTTAGATTAGTTCATTATATTTCTTATTTATTAATTCCTTTCATGGACCCCAGCAATATGATATGAACGTGGGTGTTTCTAGCTCTTGAGCTTTAACTCTATGACCATCTTTTATGCTACTGTACTATCATTACTTCCACAATAAATGATCTCATCACAATACTTATATTCACATTTTCACTTTGTGAGAAAAACTCCTCCTTTGATCACGTTTACTCTCACCACTCAACAAGACTCTTCTATTAACTATGACTTCTTCCCTTTTAGTATCTTCAAAATGTGATGATATGGCACCTTCATCAAAATGTGTGACTTTGGCCTAGCCTTTGGTTCTTCTATCAGTCCTTCCTTGGCATTGGGGACATTCAAATGCTCTATGTCCTTCTTCTCTAAAGAAATATTTTCCATGAAAGCCTCCTCTTCCAAATCCTTTCCCTTTTCCTCTTTCACTCTAGTTTTTATTGTTCTTGTTAGGGAAATAATTAGAACCTTTTCCCCTATGGTTATGACTACTAGTGGAAAACTATTATGCCTCCTCAATACTATTCATTTGAACCAGACTCATCTCCTCATGAATTCTTGGCCTCAACCCATGAAGATAACACAAAATTTTATCCATATCATCTTTTTCATGGCTAGTTATAATGAGAGCTCGATAGGACTCTTCATGATACTCTTGAATAGATCTTATCACTTGCCTCAATCCTTGCCTTTTTTTAGTAGATCAAGCTTATAATCCATGGGTTGTCTCTTGAGTTTATGTATCATCCAATCCTTTGTGATTGTTTTATCTTTCTCTCTCCTATTTCACTCCAATTGAATATGCTACCACCTTGTCTTTATGTGACCCTTTAGTTTGGCCTTCACAAAGTTGACCTTATCTGAATCTTTAATTTCCTCATGTCCAAAGTATTCTTCATGTTCATTGATCCAATCAATCAATTCCTCTAGGTTAAGGTTTCTTGAAAATGTGAGAACCTCAAATTTAGGTCTTTTTCCAAGCTTGGAAATGGCCCTAAAAACCTTTTCATCTTCTAGGTTCAAAACTTCCTCTTCTCCCTAATTTATCTATCCTCCTTCTCTTTCATCCTCACTCTCATCTCTTATGGGGAGAATCATCCCTCTATACATTTGTGCTTGCAATTCTTGTGTTTCCCTCTAGAGGGCTCAAACCTTAGATGTAAAACCTCTGACACCATGCTCTCATGATGGAGGCATTTTTGGGATTCAGTTAAAATCCTAGTGAAAACTGCCTTACAATTGGCAATCTACCCCCATGCTCAACTCAAACCATGGTCTTAGTGTAAGCTATCTCCTAGTCAATGATGCATTTGCATACTAAAAAACTCCTAGTTTTATACTGCTTAGCAGAGGGTGCTCTCCTTATTATACCATAACAAACAACATAAATAGAGAATAAAACAAATTGAGAGAGTAAAATATGGTCTTCTTATTATCACCACAAATGTGGAATTATGGAATTACAATATGTAGACCCACATGGACACCTTCCTTATAATAGTTTGCAAGAGATAGCTACAATTATCACCCAGAACTACCCTAGACAACCTATGGGCCTTCCTTATGTAGGAACTTTTTATCACTAGAGACTGTTCTAAACACTAAGAACTAACCCTTGAGGCCAACCAACCTCATGTTATATCATTTTGTTATAGTATATTACATAAGATAAACTCAAAATAATTTATAAATTATATTTATAGATGATTCCACTTCTGGAGACCATAACTAGAAAATCATTGACTCAATGGGTTGTTATAACCTCACTCTAGAATCCTTAGATAGAAATATATAGTAGTTAATCATACAAGAACTCATTAGTCAAGGTTTTGCCTGATTTCAAATCCATTTAGGCATTCATTGTTGGACCTAAAGTTTGGATAGGCAATATTCATGCCAAAAATTGACAATAATTACACTAATACATATGATATGATAATGAAACACATCTAGTAAGCTAATATGCCAAAGATGAACCTCCACATATGACATTAGAATAATCTGAGCACATAACATCAACTTACTATAATTATTAAGCTCCTCAAATGCATAGGATTATCCCTTACAGAAAATACAAAACTAAAAAACTTGAAATAGAAATTTTTTGGGTTATGTAAGGTTGCCCTTACACACAAGATTCTCCTACATCATTCACTCTAAAATTATCCATTTAGAAATAAACTTAAACTCTTCTTTGCATGGTGTTTAGTGACAACTATAGTAGCCTAGTTAATACTATAATACTTCTTTCACCAACCAAATTGTCCTACATATACATGACATTCATCACTTAATCATATCATTATATGATGGAAAAATAATCAAACCAAAATTATAGTGTCATATTCCAACTCATTCAAGTACCCATTGAATACCATATTATTATCATCATACTTTCTTCAAATCATCTTCATTAATCAAATGATCTGGCACACTATTGAATTAACATAATGTCTAACTAGCTAAGACTTGAGAGAAAATTGAAAACATAACAACTAATATGACTCTTTTAGAAAAAATAACAACATTATCATCTGGGACTAACACAAATACTTTTGTTTCATTCCACCATTGTTTGATCATTTTGAGACAATTATTGTCCTTTAGCTACATTAATTCAAATTTGAAATGGTTATTTATAGGTTGATTATTCTCAATAATTCTCAATTCTACAAGAAAATGATCAAAACTAGATTTAAGGGTTTGACCTCTAAAATAAAAAAACCTAGGTTAGGTTGAGATGTCCTCATGGATAAAGAGTCCTCTACGAAAGACTTGTCCATGAATCTTGGTTCAACTATTATAATCCTACCATTGACATGTTGATATCCAAAGATTTAGATTTTAAGACATTATCATCCATGTGGATAATAAAAATTGGGCTAGAGCTCTTAAGTTTTGTTTCAAGAAAGGCAATCAATTTCCCTAGTGTATTGCCTATAAGTTTTAGCATATCATTGAGTATAAGCTCTATCACAAAATTCAATAGCATTATTGCTCAATCAATGTCAACAATTTGAATCCATAATTTTAAAATGTCTACCATTTAAAATTAGGGCATCACCATTCAAAAGTATATTTTTAAAATCAAAATTATTGCAAAGTGTGTACAAAAGAGACCACTTTTTGAAATAGAATGAAAGCTAATTAAGTTTATTTAGGCTAGAATATATCACTATGACATTAAGCAAACATGTATGCATGAATACTAACATGGACCTATAGCTAAAGGGGAAAACAACCAAATAATGCAACAAAAATTGGTAAACTTGTCTAGGATATGTTCAATATAATGATTCAGTGAAGAAATTTACACATATATTACAATTATGTTTACTATTTGTATTATGTTATCTAAATAGAAAAATAAAAAATATAGTTGTCCAATTGTCTCTACCCTATTCAAAAGGACTAAGAATATTTTGAAATTCCTCATGGTTCGAAGGGTATAAAACAATCAAAAAAGGGTCAAGAAACTTAGTTTTTGATGTATTAAAAAGAAATGAGAAAGGAGGCTAACCCTAAAGTATAGAAGGTTGGAGAATAATTGGTAGTCACACCCCTATGATTCAACCTATTCCTTTTCTAGACATAAAAAATATCTTGTTGACCAAAAAAAGATCCAAGTTCTTCTTACTAACAATATTAACATAAAAAACCATATTACTATAAAGTCTAAACAAAAATATATAGTAGCAACATAAATTATGGGTCCTGATATTCAACCATTAGTGATCCAACTTAATCAAAGTTTCCTTTCAAGGCACAAAGTTCACAATATACAATATCGTAACAAAAAGTAAAAGAAAAAAGAGTACAAAGGCTAGCTCCCCTCTTTATCATTTGGGACCTCATTAGCTAGTTTGTTCTCATCCTCCTTGATAGGCTTTTCTAATAGGGTCTTAAGCTAGTCATCCACCAAAAATATATAGAGGGAGTTAGTGTTTTCACTTTATTTCCCCACTTCCTTCTCCTCCTTATTCACCTAGAGAAAATATAAAGTAGTGGTTGTTGAATGCATAACCTTCATAGAAAACTTTGCAAGGATCCAAAAATTTTGGTATAGGGCCTCCTAATTGTCAATCAAATCATGCATAGATTTCTCTAGCATATCCATCCTATTTTTTTTTGTGATGTGGAGCCTAATCAGACTTGAAGGTTTTTCAGTGTAGTTTTTTCCCAAATTATTTCTATGAGAGTTTGCGAGTAGCACCTATAAGACAAGGTCAAGGGGAAACACCCCTATGGGGTCAAGGGGTAGAGCCTCGAAGCCAAAAATGGCCTTACATTGTAAAATGCATTGGCTTTTATTTCTATTGGATGACATATTCTAGCTCTAATTTTGTAAGTGTAGTGCCTGCCCCTAGGTCGCATTTTTGCCAAACTCTTTCTTGGTGAATTTTCTATTAATTAAGTCAAATTGAAAGATTTAATTAATGGTTTAATATAATGGAAAATTAATATGATATTTTAATATTTATTTTATTTAATTAATTGGGAAATTAATTAAATAAAAGATTTAAATTTGTAGATAAAAGTTATAAGTTTAAATTTGGAACATGGCAATATTTATTTAATTTAATAATAATATTATTTAAGTTAATAAATATTTTATCAATTAAGTTTCAAAAATAAATTTAAAAGTGGAAAAGATATTAAAATTATTAAAAGATTCTACATCGCATGATGCGTGCATATGATTAAAATATATTAAGATAAAACAAGTGGATTTAATAAAGCGAATGCATGAGATTTAAAATTAATAAATTAATTTAAAAAGGAGTCAAGTGAATATTAAATAAATTAATATGCATTATTTATTCACATAGGAGTATGCAAACTCTTGTGAGTTGTCATGTTGACAATACAGGGGTTTGCACTCTAATTATGCACATGTTGTTTGCACTTAGGAGTTAACACATTATTTGAGCACATGGTGTCTACAACATTCTAGAGACCTCGTCATCTTTATCTTTTTATCATGGAAGTTATGTGCTTAGTTGTCATGCTTATCTCTTAGTTCTTTCTAGACACATTCTAGATGCATCTTAGAGGCCTTTATATAGAGGCTCTCCTAGTGTGTATGGACATCCTCATTATGCTTCTACAAGCACTCCTAGTCACTTGGATGAGGTTTTGGTTCTTGGAGGAATTGCGAATGTTGGAGAAGGAAGGAATTTTCAGAAAGGAGAAGGTTCTAAGAGGAGGAGTTTTTCTACAATTTTTTGAGGCATAACAAATTAGCATCAGTGTCCAGGTAGGTACTCATGATTATTTCACATATTTAATTATGCTCTTTACCTTCTTGTCTTCATCATGTTTGTTATGTGTGTCTAAATAATTCTCTATGAATGAATCTTTAATTTTGTAATTTGGAATTTGGGCATGCATATTGTTTCATCTAGTTATAGGAATCAAAAATATTATTGCAATCTCCTCTAGTAGAATCAAGATTTGGAAATTGATTCGAGTTTGGGTTCGAATTAAAATATAATTTTATTATTATGCATTAGTTTTATATGATTTATTAACTAATATAATTTAATTTAATTTAATTAAGATTAGTTAATAGTAGAAGAAGTTTAATTAATTATTAGTCAATTTAAATAAATGGGTTTTTTTAAATGAGGGCAAATTAAAAGAAAAGTTAATAATTGTTTAGTGGAATTAAATAATTGAGTTATTAATGAGATTGATTTTACATAAAAATCAATGAAGGTTATTTTAAATAAATGATTGCCTTGGAGTGTTTGAAGGAATTTTCAAATTAATTATTTAAAAGAAGATAAGTATTATTCTAGAGATTTGAATAATGGGAGATGCTCTTGGAATTAAGGGAGTTTCATTTAATTATTAGTAACATTGATTTTAGTAAAATAATGCAATGATTTTATTAAAAGTCAATGGGAATTAGTTTAATGATTTAAATAAGTAAATAATTATCTTTTGACTATTTTAGACAACTGTGGAGGGATAATTCTATGTTTTACTCAAAAAGATAAATGGGTTGACTTGGAGATTAAACGGAGAATCTTATACGCTTGAAATATACTTGAAATAAAATATGAAAACCTCATGTTTAGCTTAACCATGTGATTGCAAAAGAAAACTAAAAAATGTGTTTGTTCCTCTATGATGTTTGTTATTTGAATATCCAGATGGGTTTAATTATTGGGGTGAACGAAGAATACTTTTACCTAGAATATACTTTGAAATAAAAATTGAAACCTCTTACTTGGCATAACCATGTATTTGCATCTTGATTATCTTTGGAAATTGAATGAGGTAATTTTGTATTATATTTGAGCAATCAAATGAGTTAAACCATATCGAGTAAGATGTACCTCTTTAAATTTGAAAGCTCACACTGAAGTGAAAATTGGAACTTTATTGTAAATTGACATTGTGTGTTCAGAGCTAACCCAAACATGAAACTTACATTGTGGTATGTATATTGTTTGTGTTTTGGGATTTTGGGGTTGACTAGATTGTTGACCAATCTTAGGTTGTTACTAAAGGCTTGGGAGTTATGTGTTTGCGATGACATGTTGATGTTATTTGATCTCGATCTTTCTAAATCCAACCATGGGAATGTGATGGTGTGCTTTATGAGATGTTTGTAGTTATTAATTGTTATTGCTTTCTAGTCTTCTTGTGTGAAGCTAAGGTGTATGTATTTGAGATACATGACTTAACCATTTTTGAGTCGTCGATCAGTTGTACTTGGATTACTTTTCGATCACTTTGATGGGACTGAAGTGTTTGCTTTTTATCTTGATGATGTCATGTTGTGACATGTTTGACTTGACCATTTTGGAGTCTTCGATCATTATTATATTGAGATATTTTTTGGTTGCTCATGGAGAACCGATGAATATTATGGATTATCATTTAATGCCTTTCAGTTGCTTGTAAAGAACTATTGTGAGTATTATGATTTTCTTTTGTTGCATTCTAGTTACTCATGGAGAGCTGATGTGAATATTGTGGATTATCTTTTGATGTTTTGCAGTCATTAAGAACTAAGATGATTTTATATGGCTCTTTGATTTGTGATTTTCATGAAACTTGGCCAAACTAGGGTATACACCTGAGGTTTCGTGAGATATCCTTTATACTATTTATGTGGCTAGATGTCATGATATGTCCTATGATTCAAATTGGAAATTATATTTATGAGGTTTACTTTGTGGAGCATTTATGTGTACTTGGGTGGGAGTACCAGCTTATTTTCAAGTTGCTTGTTAAATAACCAAGTTTGATTATTGTGAATGTTTTGGTATGGGACACAACTGTATTTTATGTTCTTAAAAGAGGTTTTCTAGGTACATGTCTTTGGGAGTGGCTTACAGTAGGGGTCTGGGGCCCAAAGTGGTCAGTACCAGGGTAACCTATTGCAAGTTATGTAATAAGTGATAATCTAGTAATTAATAATTTTGGGGAAACACACTAAAAAGATAAGTTAGAGATATTTGACCTGCCCATGCCTTAAGTGCTTGTATAGACTAAGGATGGGAATGGGATGATTGCCTCATCTTCATGAGAGGGATTTCTGGTTTCACATGTGCCACGTTGAGGGTCCGGGGTTCAGAGTAACCAGATTAGGGTAACTCAACACTTGAGGGTCCGGGGTCTATTGAGAGACCAGTCTAGGGTAACTCAAATAGCCATGTGATGACACTCCCTAGAATGTAGCTTGAGTCTCCTTTGTAGAGTTTGTGTGTACCTCTGGTGGTGTACTTATTGTTGAATGTGTTTATTATGGTTATTTACTTTCATTGATGATGATTGGTGATTTTTGGTTGATGTACTCTTGACATGTGGATTTTGACTTGACCTTATCTCCTCCAGCGCATTCTTTGTTGGTTTTCTTTACCTTCTTTCTATTCTTGGATCATTATGTTGAATTTTAGTTACTAACATGTTTCTTTATATTGATGATTAGCATTTAATAGATGATGTTATCTTCTTTTTAGGATCATCTTATGCTTTATTCTTGCATGTTAGATTTCCTTATGCATATGTTGTAGTATTTTTTAAGAGTGACATCCCTACTATGATAATACTAATGATCTCTTCAGTGACTTGGGATGTTACACACAAAGGGATGGCTAGGGCCCACGATGGTCTAATGATGCCATTTACAGTTGGGAGGAACTGTGCACTTAGTTAGTTGTGTTTGTGATGTATGGTTATACTTTACGATGGATGTTTCTATCTTCTATGATGATGTGTCATGTATGAAATTTGGTTTCATTTACTTTATTGCACTTCTATCATAGATTCGATGAGGATGATGTATCTTTATTTCTACATATGTTTATTCTTTTAAGCCTTTCATACCCTATGACATGTATAGAGGATGATTGAGCATTTTGAATAGACATTTGAAAATGAATGTATATTATGGACATTGGACTCCTTAAATTATTCTTTCATGTGGATGTGGTAGTTGTTAGACTTAGTATTTATTAGATCAAATGTGACTCAATGTCTTGGGATCCTTAAGGAATGTAACCTATTATGTATGCTTATAGTTGATTGTATGTTATTACTTCCGCTACTATATGTTTGATATGAATGGTTTATCTTTCATGTTTTACAAAAAAAAATGTTTGGCAAACTTAGTAAAATTTTAGGTTAATTCTTTTGGATCCCTTGGCGGGGCATTACAATAAGTAGAAAAAGCTTGTATGAAAAGGCTTAGGGTTAGGGATTTCATAATATATGGTGATATTACAGCTTCTTGCAGTGGTATTGAGTTATAAGGTATTATGGATTATAATAATTGGATGATAATATTATTGGACTTCCTCTTGGTCGACATAACCCAGTGATTGGGTGAACCACGTTAAATATTTGTGTCTTGTGTTCTCTTCTATGTGATCTATTATTTTCTAATATTGGTTATATTTTCATGTAATTGATATCTTTTTCCATGGTTAATCCTAACAAGTGGTATCAGAGCTAGATTGTCTTCTTCTTTTTTTAAGCTATCCTCTGCAAGAAAGTATCACAATTAATTGGGAGTCTCATAGTTGAGAGGGAGTGATGGAAGAGGAGTGTAAGCTAAAGGTTGACAAGTTTAATGGACAGAAATTCCAATTATGGAAAACACAAAAGGAGGACTACCTTTATCACAAGGATTTATGGAATCCATTGGAAGAAAAATCTAAGAAATAGAGAACTATGATAGAAGAGAAATGAAAAATTTGGAAATATTCAATTATGCCCAGTATCATCAATTACATTTAACATTACAAAAGTGAAGACGATGGAAGAGTTGATGCAAACCTAGCAATATTGTATGAAAAGCTCATTGTTTCAAACAAGGTATTTCTCATGAAGCATTTATTTAATATGAAGATGGAAAAGGGTGGGTCTATTGCAAATCATTTAAATGAGTTTAATACTATTACTAGTTAGTTGTCCTCTATGGGTATTAATTTTGATAAAAAAATTAGGGCTCTCTTGATTTTGTGTTCTTTTCCTAAAAGTTGGAATGTCTTGGTGATGATTGTGAGTAATTTTATTTTTGGATCTAATACCCTAAAATATGATGTGATTGGTGTTATTCTGAGTGAGAAAAACCATAGGAAAACCTCAAGTGGATCTATATTAGGAAGTGATTTGAATGCACAAAGTAGAGGATGAACAAATGAGAGAGGAAGTAATTCTAGAAATCATGGGAAAGCAAAAGGAAAGTCAAAGGGGAAGAGGTCTCAATCCAGAGGACCGAGGGATTGTTGGTACTATAGTAAACTAGAGCATAAGAAGAAAGATTTTTTGACTTGAAAGAACAATGAAGGAGACAAACAAGATAGTAAAAAGGAGGCAAATGTGGTAAGTTATGTAAATACAAAGAGGATGCTTTGCTTCTTTCTTTAGAAAGTGTTGATGATTCTTGGATTTTAGATTATGGGGCTTCATTTCATGCTATACCTCATAGAGGTTATTTTATTGATTATGTCCAAGGGGATTTTAGGTTTATTTATTTAGAGGATAATGAACCTTGTCAAATGTTGGAAAGGGAAAAAATAAGATTAAGTTGTAGAATAGGAATCATTGGCTACTACATGAGGTAAGACATGTTCCAAGGTTGAGTAGGAATTTAGTTTCAGAAAGGAAACTAAGTGATGGGGATTGTGTAGAATTTACTTTTAATGATAAAAATTGGAAGGTTTCAAAAGGTTCCATTGTATTAGAAAAAGGTGTGAAAGTAGGCACCTCATATCTTTGTACAAGTCATACTATTCCTTCTACTTTACTTGTTTCAGAGAAACAAAAATATTCATGAACAATTGTTGTAGTTCAGCAGGGAGAGCAAATAGTTATTGTAGATTTTGATATAGTGTTATGGCACAATAGACTTTGGCACATGAGTGAGAAAGGTATGAAATTACTTCACTCAAAGAAAGTTTTACTAGGTCTGAAATGTGTTGATATGGGTTTTTGTGAAATTTGTGTGTATGGAAAATAAAAGAGAGTGAGTTTTGTGAAAACTAGGAAGGAAAAGAAAAGTGGGAAATTAGAGCTTGTGTATAAAGATGTATGGGAACTAGTTCAGGTATCTTCCCTCAAGGTGGCTCTTATTATTATGTCACATTTATTGATGATGCAACTAGAAAAGTATGGGTTTATTTTCTTAGACAAAAATTTGATGTATTTCAAACTTTTAAGAAATTGAAATGTGTGGTTGAGGATGAGACAAGTAAACAACTAAAATGTCTTAGACTAAATAATAGTGGTGAATATTTCAGTCATAAACTTGGAGATTATTTTTCCACTAATGGTATTCATAGATAGACAATTGTTGCAAGGACTCCATAGGAAAATAGAGTGGATGAATGAATAAATAGGACAATAATGGATCATCCAAGGAGCATGAGGTTACATGTTGGGTTTCCCTTAAACATGTGGGTGGATGTTGTCAATAATACTATATATTTGATTAAGGGTATGTACATGATCATGGCCAACCAAACTATGCTCTTAAGGGCAATAAAAAATCAACAAATCAAGGTGATGTCAACATAAAGTGCAACTTTCTACTTGTTATAAACATTATATCAAAAATTAGAGAGAAAATAATCTCTAGGAAATTGAATTTAGTTTCTAAACTACTAGGCCTTATTTGAAAAAAATAAAAAATGGATTGGTTAAAATTTTTAATTTTAATGCAATTGTACACAAATTTTAGGATAAAAATAAGAAGTAGACGTATGTCTGGGAACCTTAATCAAAATCAAAAGATAATATTTTAAAATAATATTCTAGATAGAAGACTTAGATTCATTCCTGGATGCGACACATAGTTTTGTGTATTTCAATTCTAAATAAATTATTAATTATTAATTTTCTACTTTAGTATTTTTGGAATTAAAAAACTCTCATGTCTAGCCACCTTAACTAATTCAAAACTCTGCAAATTTTCTTTTTTCTTTTTTTTCCTTATAGTAGAAGAAGCATAGAATGTGATGCATCTTTTGGATTTCAAAAATGTTGTACCATTTCAAAGTTATAGTCAAGTAGTGTGTCAATTTACACTTTATACGTAACTCCATTAGAAAATAAGTAATAATTACTTACTGAACTCATAATTTGACAAACCTTACATTTACAAAAAGTTAAGAACATTCTTAATAAACCCTTTTCATTTCGTCAAATTTTGGTGAAAACAAATTCATCAACTACATGTTTGAAGTAAAAAACACACAAGGACATACCAAAAGCATAGTTTTGGACTTTTTTAAGTTGACCATATAGGGTTGGTATCAAAAGATATAGTAGGACTTATAAAGATATTAATTATTCTTGTTTAGTATTAGGATGGGTAGGAAAAAAGTTGGAATAAATTTTGAAATGCTTTGAGGAATTTCAAGAATACATGTTTTTTAGATTGCCACTTTTTGGCACACCATGATCCTACTCATACCCTTACTAAAGGTCCCTCTACATCTTTGGTTTGTGATGGTATTCCATAGGAAGCATCAACTGGTAAGAAGGTGAGTTATTCTTTTCTCAAAACCTTTGGTTGTGGAGCATTTACAAATATAGATTCTAAAAATAGAACCTAGCTAGAAGCTAAGTCAAAGAAATGGTATTTGTTGGATATGGCAATGATGAATTTGGTTATAGGCTTTGGGATTTTGAAATTTGTAAAATTATAAGAAGCAAGGATGTCATATTCAATGAGAAAGTGTTGGGCAAAGATCTATTGCAACAACATGAGAAGAAAGAAAATGATTATGTAGTGTTGGATGATACTCTAAAAGATTACATTCTAGTGGTTCCTCATGATCTACAACAACCACAACAAAAAATACAACATAGCCCAGTGAATGTTAGATAATTTAAAAGGCTAGGTAGCCCTCTAGAAAGATTTTTTCCTTTTTTATTATATTTTAGTTACTGATGCTGGTGAATTTGAATATTATGATGAGGTTGTGCATGTGGATATAAAGATTTGGTTGGAGCTTGGAATGAAAGAAGAAATGAACTCTTTGCTAAAAAATAAGATATGGGATTTATGTAAGTTGCCTATAGGTAAAAGGATTTTACAAAATAAATGGATTTATAGGTTGAAAAAAGAGGATGGAGGTAAGAAAATATTTAAAGCTAGCTTAGTGGTAAAATGATTTGCATAGAAAAAGGGTATTAATTTTGATGAGATATTCTCTCCTGTTATAAAATTGACTTCTATTCACATCGTTTTAAGTATTGTGGCTACTAATGATCTTCATTTGGAGTAGCTTGATGTTAAAATAACCTTTCTTCATGGTGATTTGGATGAAAAAATATATATGGCATAACACAAGGATTTGAGGTCAAAGGTAAGGAGAACTTAGTGTGCGGATTGCATAAATGTTTATATGGCTTGAAGTAAGCACCTTGGCAATGGTATCTAAAATTTGACAGTTTTATGCATGAGCATGGATATAGTAGGTGTTATTAAGATCATTGTGTTTATTTTAAGAGTTTGCATGATGATAGCTACATTATTTTATGTTTATATGTTGATGATATGCTTGTAGCTAGGTCTAACATAGATCGCATTAAGGGGTTAAAAGAATAATTACCATATCCATTTGCTATGAGGGATTTGCAGGCAGAAAAAAAAATCCTTGGTAGAAAGATTTGCAAAGACAAAAAAATTGAAAATTGACATTGTCTCAGGTTGATTATATTGAGAAGGTGTGGCAATGTTTCTCTATGAAGAATGTCAAAGCTATCAGCACACCTTTACCTGGTCATTTAAATTTGACTAAGGAGATGTGTCCAAAGAAACAAGAAGAGGAGGATAAAATGTCCAAGGTACCCTATGCTTTAGCTATAGGAAGCTTGATGTATGCTATGGTATGTACTAGGCCAGATGTTGCACATGCAATAGGAGTTGTTAGTAGGTATATGAGTCATCCAAGGCTTGAGCATTGGAATGCAATTAAATGGATTCTTAGATATTTGAGAGGTACATCCAATAAGTGTTTGCATTATGGGGGCTCTACTACTGATTTACAGGGCTATGTTGACTCAAATTTGGTAGGGGATATTGATACTAGATGAAGTACTATGAGTTATGTATTTATTGTTGGGGGGACAACATTGAATTGGATTTCTTAGTTGCAAAAGTTTAATACTTTATCCACTATAGAGGAAAAGTATGTTGCTTCTATAGAGATAGCCAAGGAGATGATATGGCTTTAGTTCTTCATGGAAGAATTGGGACACCCACAAAGGGATAATTATTTGTTTATAGATAGCAAGAGTACCATTCATATTGCAAAGAATTCTACTCTACATTCAAAGACAAAATACATGAAGTTGAGGTACCATTTGATTTGGTCAGTTCTAGATGATGAATAGTTAAAGCTAGAGAAGATACATACATATGATAATCCAGTAGATATGTTTACTAAGGCAGTAACCAAGGAGAACCTAAACTCCTCGTCAGCTTCGGTTGGTCTTCTAGACTGAATGGGATAAAAGAAAAACAAAGTCTAGGGTGGTTAGATGTTCAAATGGGAGCTATAGGATTAGTAGTGCTATGATTAGTCTCCAAGTTGGAGGTTATTATTGTGGAGTCTAATTAGTCTCCAAGTGGGAGATTGTTGTGATGTGGAGCCTAATCAAACTCAGAGGTTTATTTGGCATAGTTTTCCTCTGACTATTTCTATAGGGTTTTGGGGGTAGCATCCCTAAGACAAGTTGAAGGGGCAACACCCCTATAGGATCCTAGGGTAGCAGCAGTGCCCCAGCTACTCTCCTTGTCATAGTATATGGTGGGGTCAAGTGGCAATGCCCCTGTGGGGGTTTTGGGGGGCACCACCTCTGAAACCAAAAATGACCTTATATTGTAAAATGCGTCAGCTATTATTTTTTCTATTGGATGACCTATTCTAGCCCTAATTTTGTAACTGGCAAAAGCTTGTATAAAAAGCCTTACGGTTAGGGATTTCAAAATGTGTGGTGATGTTGTATCTTCCTATGGTGGTATTGAGCTATAAGGGATTGCAAATTGTAATCATGAGATAATAATAATATTGGATTTTTTGTTGGTGGACATAACCTAAGCATTGGGTAAACCACATTAAATCTTTTTGTCTTGTGTTCTCTTTTGTGTGATCTATTATTTTCTGATATTGGTTATATTTTCTTATAATTGATATTTTTGTTTTTGGTTGTAAAAATTTTCCTTAGGGAAAAATTCACCCAAGATCAAAGAACTCAAGCACAAGCACAATAGTAGACCAAAAAGAGTATGATCAGAATATTGATATGTATTTGATTCAATGTTCAAGTACACTAGGAGTGACTATATATAAAGGCCTATGGAATGCTTCTAGAATACATAAGAATCAAAAATGTTATAATTCATACAACCAGGCACATGTCCACCAGGTGTGGGTTATCCTCCATTAAGAATAGGAGTAAGTGCGATGATAAGAGGATAAGCCTACAAAGGTGTAGCACACAAAATACCGTTGTAGATTCCATGTACTAAAATAGGAGTGTAAATAACTATGTTGTCTACATGACAACTCAGTTAATTATGCAAACTCTAGTGTTGTGGATACCATGTATTGAATTAGAGTTTCTTACTTCTATGTTGTCAACATGACAACTCATAAAAGTATGCAAACTCCTAAGTGTCTCACCTAAGAAATAATAAAATAATGCATTAACCTAGGTAAACTTAAGTAAAGTGTAATAACAAAATACTTATTTACACCAACACACCCCCTAAAGTGCAACATAGGGGAATGCACTTAAGCTTACAAAAACTAGGATGAAGAATGCATAATGGCTCCTGACTACTAGGCCATATTAGGTACCCATGTACATAATGAAATGAAATCTCTCATAAAGTACAAAAAGAGGGAAAACCTCATGGAAAAAACCCTCCCCCAAAAAGAGATATGAAAAGACAAGATGCATGGATGGATGGAGTAATCAAGAACACCCCCCCCCTGACTAATGTAGAGTGTCGATCAGTGATAGCTACTTCAAGGAAGAAGTTGGTCCATGAGTATTGTATAATGTTACTCCCTTTTGGAAGAAATGATGGCAAAGGTACATGTGAGATTCTTCCCCTATGTGTAGAAAGAATCCCAATAATCAATGATGTCTCTAAAAATTGCTCAACTATCCCTGTGTTGATATTGATGGTTGCCCCTTCCAACACCACTGAAAAGAACAAATGCAGATCTAGCAAGGATGGATGTAGAACCTATCCCAAAGAACTAATTGTCTCCTCAAATGATAAAGAGACCTCTTGCAACTATTGTACATAAGGATCCAAAATCATATTAACCTATGAGGATTGATCATGTAGAGAATGGACATGAGGGTCAGAGTGAGCCTTCACAACAACTGAAGAAGGGTTTTCATCATCAAAGAGAAGATATATATCATCGATGATGTCTCCCAAATCTGCTATGTATGACTCCACAAACAAATTTGAAATATCTGCTATGTAGTAATCCCCTATTGTTGGAGCTAGAAGGTAAGGTATACCCTATTGTGATAGACCTATAACTGTGGCAATGTATGCATGTGGAATGTGCTAATGAGGTTATCTCTCTCTAGATCTATTAATAAGATCCCACAAATCTGAGTCTATTGAATCACTATCACTAGTGTCACTATTAGTTTCCATAGTGTATGAAGTGCAGAGAGGATTAGAGGATAAGTTGGGTGAACTTTCCTCACAGTGTACATCCTTCTCCAAAAAGATTTCATGAGTCCTAGGATACATGAGTCTGTATGCCTTAACACCATCTTCATATCCAATGAAAGTACAAGGCCTAGATACTGGTGCCTTGCATCCCCTGGAAGATATGTTTTCCCATGTTGGACAACTAAAGACTTTGAAATGTTTCACAATTGGTTTTCTACTACACCATGACTCAAAAGGAGTCTTTCCATCTAAGTCATTATGAGGAGACCTATTAAGTATGTGATTGGCACTACTTATAGCTTTGACTTCAAGGGTTGAATCAAGAGACTTGGCTTGTATCATGCAACTTTCCATGGACTTAAGAGTTTGTATCCTTAGTGATGCGACAACTATCTTGTGTGGAGTGAATGTTGGTGGATTCTAAAGATCAATATCCTAAAGTTTGCAAAAGTCTCTATGTCTTCTGTCCACATATCTACTTTCATTGTCCATCTAAAGAACCTTGATGGCTTTCCTTGATTGTTGTTCAACATGACTCTTGAAGGATATAAGCTTGTCAACCACTTCATTCTTGTGATGAAGAAAGTAGACCCATGTGTAGCGTGAAAAGTCATCAATAAAAGTAAGTATATAGTGATCCTGGCTATCTAAAGTCACTACCAAAGGACATGCTAGTACCATGTGAACCAACTAAAGAAGAACTGGTACTCTTGAAGACTTTTCTATATCAAGCTTCTCCTCAAGATGCATATATACTGAACATGTTGAACGTTCACCCTTAGAAAAGTTGATTATAGGTAGACCTTTGACCAAGTTTTTTGAGAAATGTTGATGAAGATAGCGCAAGGCAAGATGACCATAGCACTCATGCCATAATTTGGTTTGTTAATTAGATTGAGTCAGCAAGGCATGTGAAGGGGACTTAGGCACAAAGTGGGAGAAGGAATAAAGCCTTTTGTCATGATTGACTTTTCTCACTGCAACCAATGAATCATCTTTGAGATTGCACACCATTACTAAACTTGGAAGGAAATCAACTTTATTGCCATCTCCAAGGTGAGTGATTTGCTAAATTGAGAGGAGATTAGAGCTAAGGTTTGGAACATAGAGAATGTCTTTGAATTTCCCATTTTCCATCTCCACATGTCCTTTACCTTCAACTTCCATTTTTATATCATCTCCCACAAAGATGTGTAGTACTTGTGGCTGCTTCAATGAAGAAAAGTCTCTTTTGGAAGAACCCATATGATATGAGGCACCTGAGTCAAGAATCCATTCTGATGAAGAACTTGAACCAACCATAAGTGCTTGCCCTTTTCCCTTTGAAGTGGTTGGAGTTGAATCCTTGGAAGCATTTGGCACTTGAATTTTTTTCTTATTGAGTAGGTTTCCAACTCATTGATTCTCTTAGTCTTGCAATGATGCTCATTATGATTTGGTTTCTTGCAATATGCACAAAAAAGTTTTCCTTCTTGTCATTACTTCCCTTCTTGTTGGAAGAAGAATTGCCTTGCTGTGAGGAGGAATGTTGTGTCTCAGATTGTGATTTTTGCTTCCACTATTTTTTCTTGCTATTGTTAGAACTTTTTCTATGTTGACTTGATTGGTTCTCATCACTAACCACCAATGCTTTAGTCTTTGATGATGTGAGAAGTCCCATAACTATCAAGTGGGATTTTTCAAAAATCAATATTTCTACAAATGCATCAAATGTAGGTTTTTGGAAAGCACTTCCCATGGTCAACCTATGAGTATTATAACTGGAAACAAAGGAAGCATACTCTAAAGGTAGCTTATTTAGGATGTGATGAATTAACCTATCATCCTTCATGGGATTGACACAATCTTTAAGTAGTGCTCTAATCTCATTGTCTTTGTTGATATAATCTTGGATTTTCTCAAAATTGTTTGGATCCAAGAGAAGTAGGTCATCCTCAATCTAGTATCCCTTTTCCTCATCCACCTTACCATACAATGATTCAAGTTTGTCCCAAGAAGGTTTGGCTTCCTTGAAACTAGAAATGTGGAAGAAGAGATCTCTATGTACACAAGTCCTAATAATACATAAAGCCTATTGGTCTTTAATTTTCCAATCAGAGAGTGTTGTAGCATCAGTGGGTTTGGGAATTGTACCATCAACATAAAGATCTAAACCTTTTTCCATTAATCTACTCCATATAATATCTTTTCATGTAGAATAATTGAGTGAAGTTAGAAGTGGACCTTTAGGTGAACCCATGATGCAAAAAATTAAAAGAGCACAAGAGCGAGACACAAAAATACAATGTACACAACCCCCTTATTCACTCAATCAAAGAACCCTCCCCATAAAGATGCTTTTGACACTTTATATGTAGTGCATGTACAATAGGCCACTTGTCAAAATGTACAAAGTGGACTTCTAATTTTTTTGTTTACAACTACCTTTTCAGGCCTAAATCTAGAACCAAGCATTGTAGCTCAGATATAACAATTTTGAAAAGTAATCAAAGCATTACAATGCAGAAAATGACCTAAGTCTGAAAGTGAGATTTTTGTCCACACAACCCTATAATCTAATTGTAGATCTAGAAAGTAGACAAAAAAGTAAGCACTTTAAAAAAAATGGAACCTATTTTCGAGTCCAGATGAGCCCATACAAAGTGTTTCAAGTTGCAAAATGCAAGATTGGACAAGTAGAATTGCCAAAAAATGTAATTCAAAACTAGAAAAGAACTACATCACTAAAATGTTTAGAAAATTCCACCCAAATTTATTTTTTAAATTGCACCTGATTTGGAGTCTAAATGACTGAGTTATGGCTCCCCAAAGTTGGATTGTCAAATCAACACTACATCTAGAGAGGGGTTTGGGTAGAAAAATGTGAGTTTAAATTTGGAGTTCAAATGGCCATCATAGTAGTTCAAAATTTCCTGGGTATGACAGTCAGACAACCATTAATTTTAACACTATAAAATGCTAATGTCAGCGAAAAAAGTCGCCTAGGTAACTTGTCAAATGATAGCATATGGATGACACATGTTGTACAACCTATCGACTTGGCATTGTATAGATCTAAGATAGAAAATTCTAATGTGTAGAGGGTTGCTGATGTGGAAAAGACACTATTGGAAATCCATGTGTGCAAAGGATGCTAAGTTGGCAGTCAGCTGTAGAGGGTGCCACATGTAGGGCTCCTACTACTGACACATAGCAGTCTGACAGAGCAGATGTCAATCCACATGGCAGATAGGAGGGTGGGTCCATGTGGAGGGTTTTGTAAACCACGTGGTAGGAGTTTTAAAAATGACAACACTGTGAAATGCTATCAAGCCAAAAAATGTCAGATCACCAGGGGGTTATGAAAAAAGGTAGCCAGAGTCAAATTTTGTGGGTGTCAGATATTGAGTGTGGTGTGCCAAAGAGTTGACCACCTAGTAGGGCCAGAAATGTATGTTTGAAAATAGAAAATTGCCAACTTTTGGTGGTGTTTCGTAGGTCAAAAAACCCTCAACAGCTGCCGGGGAAAATTATCCTACGGTTGAAAAAGACAATGGCTAGTGATGATAGGTGTCGTCAAGAACTTTGAAACGGTTGGTGCATGGTCTTTAAAAAATTGGCAGTGGTAAATTTTTATCCCACATTAGCAGTGGAAAAAACTTTAAATGCTTTTATAAACCAAATGCCATGGTCATCAAGCAACAAGGCAACCCGTTGTGGAATGTAGACTTGACCTCAACTAGTGTCTGTTTGACTAGATTGGAAGGTTTTGACCATTGTTGTGTTGAGTTTAGCTCAATGCTAAAATATTGATACCATCTAGTGTTGAATAATAAACTGCCAAAAATTGGAATATTATCTAAAGTAGAAGGAATATTTTGCACAAGGTGCAGAGCCGAGGTGTCACTGCCTAGTGCCTGTACCAAAAAAAAATTCTCTACAACTCTATTTGGCCTTATAAAAATTGAAAATATTCCAAAAATTACAAAATAATGGTAAAAAAAGTAGAGAAAATTAAAATACCGATCTTAATTAAATTAAATTGCAGATCTAATAGATCATACACGAATTTGCAAATCGAACCTTCAAGTGTCGGTTTGCAAAAATATTTTGCCTCAAAATTGACTTTGGCCTAGGATAGATGAATTTATAGTTGATTTTCACTAAATCAACATTCTAGACACAATGGTGAGGTCCATTCTAGCTCTAGATGCGCCCAATGACTACGATACTCCAGATTTGGGTTAAGGTGCTAAAGCAACAAGATGATCTTGAATAGCTATGTGAAGAGAAATTCTCCGAGCTCTGATACCATGTAAGAATTTTCCTTAGGGAAAAATTCACCCAACATCAAAGAACTCAAGCACAAGCAAAACAGTAGACCAAAAAGAGTATGATCAAAATATCGATATGTATTCGATTCAATGTTCAAGTACACTAGGAGTGCCTGTATATGAAGGCCTCTAGAATGCTTCTAGAATGTTTAAGAATCAGCAACATGATAAGTCATACAACCGGGCACATGTCCACCAGGTGTGGGTTATCCTCCATTAACCACAAGAGTAAGTGTGATGATAAGAGGATAAGCTTACAAAGGTGTAACATGCAAAATAATGTTGTGAACACCATGTGCTAAAACATGAGTGTGAATAACTGTGTTGTCTACATGAAAACTTAGTTAATTATGCAAACTCTAGTGCTGTAGCTACCATGTGCTGAATTAGAGTTTCTTACTTTTGTGTTGTCAACATGACAACTCATAAAAGTATGCAAACTCCTAAGTGTATCACCTAAGAAATAATAAGATAATGCATTAACCTAAGTAAACTTAAGTAAAGTGTAATAAGCAAATACTTATTTACACCAACAATGGTTAATCCTAATAGTTTTTCTTTTATCCTCTTTATGGTGGTGACTCCCTATCTTCCCCCCACCCTTAGCAATCTCCTTCATTGGGGAGGTGATATCCTCACCCAAGGCATTGCCCAAGGATATATTACCTTCCATGGTATCAAAAACATAAGATGGGCTAGGGATATATTTTCTCTCAAAGCTAGGGTAAATTACTTTTATCTTCCTCTTCCTACTAGGTTTCATTTGAGTCTTCATGGATTCTGAGCTCCCTTATTTTTTGGGAGGGGTCCGAAATTTTTCTATTTTGAGCCTCTTGCTAGATCTCCTAGCTAATTTTTTGCTTTTCCCAATATCAATATCTTAATCAATAAGCTAATGTCTTTTCTAGTAACAGGGGAATTTTTGATAGCTCTCTTTGTGTCTGAACCTGGGCTTGGATTAGTGGAGTCTTGGAGAGTTTTCATGGCTAGGGGATTAACCAAAAAAGGTGGGTTGAGGGTAATTTGGAATTTGCAGAGTTTGAACATAAAGGCCTAGTGCAGGATATAAAAGTGTTTCCCTTCTTCCCTCTTTTTCTAGACATTAAATACACTATCCTTCATTGAATGCAAAATGAGGTGTGGGAAAGATATTATGTCCTAGTTTCTAAAGTGATTTAAGATGGGGAAGTGGTAATAATATAACACTTGGAACTAGTATTCAAGCATAATGTAGTGCATGATGTTGTAGCACACAATGTCCCACGGTCCTCTCTAGAGAAGTCACCTCGCATGCACACAGGTTCCTGCTTAAGGAACGAAAAATTTCTATAGACTTGTTTCATCCAAAACACTGGGCTTCTTTCACCACCTCTTTCCTTTAAGAGATAAACCACACACCTGTTAGAATCTAAAAAGATTAATAACCCAGAAAACTAGTGCAAAGAGTAAATATCTAAACTATGAATGCAAATGATACAAAATCAAAATAGCATCATAGAGTTAGTCTCCAAGAGAGTAATGCAAATGCTGGAAGCAAAATAGCATTAAGAGGATGCAAAAACAAGATATACAAATACAAGCCAGGTAGCATGCTTATATAGGCTAGGAAGAGGGAGGAGGTGGCAACACCAACCAATGAGGAGCAACCATCTATCGGACTAAAGATAGCAAAGTATCTTCCTAAGATAGCTAATGGATGCTCACATGTAGGAAGGTGACACCTCACAACCATTCACCTAATAAGACATGCTTTATTAACCTAAGTGAGATTATTAAAAGTGTAGGAAAAACCTAGCAAAATAGGAAAAATAAAAAACTACACTAACAACACCTTAACAATAATCTCCTTTGTCATTTCAAAGGAAACTCCATTAATGGTCACCTTTCTATTAGCCCAAGAATTCACAGATTGTAGGGACACGTGCTCATCATACCCTTCAATATACTCCATGAATGATAAAAGCCCTCATTCCTACAAATAAACCCATGTTGCCTCATTGTCTCTAATGCAGGCTTCAGTTTCATATGGCTCAATACAGTTCATGCTAGCACTCATGTCACCTTCTCTGAGGTCAATCACCAAACCCTTAGTTTGCACCAACATTCCCTTGTTACAAGACTAAGCTTGAAAGTTGAGGTCATTTAAGATTATATAATTGAAAATGATCTCTTTGAAATAACTAATTCCAATATTATGATCACAAGTCATCACATTTTCCAACTTTCATCTTGTCTTTGGACGATGCATTTCCCATCATGGTTAAATGGTACCAATTGGAACCCCTTCCTATAGAGTGATATGCGAGGGAACTACCATTATCGTCTTTCAATACACTCATCCTTGGTAGCTATAATCCTTTGAAATTTAGTCCTTATGGATCGTCCTCTCTCTATCATCATAAATATTTATGATGAGAATGCCCCGAAGGGAAATAATCTCAAAATCTTGTCTATCATTAAAAACTTTTTGACACTAAACCCAAAGAGTGTCCCACCCTCCTAGGTTAGTAACAATTTTTGACTTGTTGTACCTTTTCATACCATGCCTCAGTGAATTTATTTTCTATCCATTAGACTTTGGGTGGATGGTGGGGTCTAGCTAATGCCATGCCACTCTTTTATTTTCTCAAAGCTATGGCCTATTTTAGCTAGGTCATCTACCATGTCATTACCTTCCTGGTAAATGTGGTTCATGTGGGCCTCATGAAGCCCTTCCATCAAGGTGTGAATTTCCTAAATGGTTGACTTAATCTTCCAGCTACTACTTCCATCTCCCTTAACAACTTTGATAATTAACAATGAATCACCCTTGATAGTTAACCTATCAATTCTTCTTTCTCTATCCCAATATTCTATAAAAGGGCCAAAGCTTTTGTTTTTTATTTGACCCCCCTCAATAGTTTCTTGCATAGGCCACCACCAATTTTCTTGCACTATCTTGGATACCAACCATAGTCCTTCCGACATAGCCGAGCCACCAAATTTAAGTTTTATTCATAAATCTGAGGAGGTGCCACACCGTTTAACATCTAGCATTGGCTTTAAATTTGTCAAATCTTGCCACCTTCATTCAAGGTCCCATTAAGTAGCCTATTTAATATAGTTGTCACTTGAGGGGTTTGTGGGAGGTTTCCAATACTAGATATTGCTAAATTCCTTCAAGAGATTCATCAATTGAATAGCCTCTATTGATGTCGAAGACTTTATCCTGAAAGATGTGGTTATTCCATTCCTTCCAAATATGCCAACACATAAAAGGTTGGGTGATTTTCCCAAAGGTTTTGAGGAATGTGTGGTTGGAAGGGCTTTTTCAATCAACAAACTAATGGAGATCCCCATTAAAGTACCACTAAATCTTCCATTTAGAGAGAATCTCCCTCAAAACTTCTTGAGCATAGGGGCAATGTATGAGAAGGTGTTGGATGGATTTTGCAACATTATAGAATAAAAAATAAAAAATAGCTAGTTTGAAGCCTTTCTTCTAAAGGTTATCAATGGTGAGGATGGTCCCACACAAATTCATTCACCAAAAGAAATTGATCTTTGACAAGATCAACAAATGCCAAACATGCTTCCAATCCCTCAATGCTTCACCTCCTTCAATGTAGAAATTGTTAGCATATTTCACTATGAAATCTTCTTAGGTAGTTAGGTTCCTAACTAAGGATTCTTCCATTGGGGTGATGGGGATACAACTATTATTAATCATTTCATGTAGCTCCACAAGAAATTTTGTACCAGGATTATCCTAATTTTGAAGTCTTCTCCATCTGATATGATATAGTTCCAAACCAAACCACCAAACAGTCTAGAAGAATACTCTCTAACATGTTAGAACCAGGTATAGGTGAGAGGACCTCCCTCAAGCCAATGATCCTCCTGGAAGCCAATAATTTACCACTCCCCTAAGACCTAATGTATACTTGATGTAGGAGCATCAACCTTGGATTTTGTGGAATTTATGATTTGCATGATTGGGGATCAATTCAACACATATTGTTGGACCTTATCTAATGTGTGTATGAAGATTGGAGTGATCTTGGAGTTGGAGCAATTTTGGTGGTTGTTGATAGTGTGTTCCTATTTTACTGGTGAACTTTAGAGATTGTATTTGTGAGCTTCAATCTGAGGTAGTTGGCTTGTGCACTTTTGGATTTGAATCATTGGTTGGTATGTGGACCTATTCATAAGGGCTCATACTCTTATGTGGTATTTTGAGTTAGTTATATGCATTGTAAACCTATTGGCTTTTCCTAAGTATTTGTGTTGTTATCATGTGTTAACACAAGGGTTAACATTTTGAATTTAATATTTTCAGTAAGTCAACTTGTGGCTTAAATATACATTTAATCTAAGGATATATTTATTTTTTAACTTTCTAGGCCAACTTATGGCTTAGTTGGGTATAAGTAGGGGGTTTAGGGTAGTCTTGAGTCGTAATATAGTTCAACATGGACTAATTGAGAGGAGAAAAGTGTAGAAGGGATAGTATTTACAGCTTGGGAAACAAGGAGATTACTTGTTAGCTTGTGAAAACAAGTTTAAATTATTCTTGAAGTTTCTACCATTGTGTGGATCTAGATTAGCTAGAGTCTGGGTTGGATCTCAAGGGATCTTACATAAATATTACTTGCTTTGTATTTGGTCATAACTAGGAAGGACTTATAGCCTGAAACATTACATGTAATCAGTTTATTTATGAATAAAGAGTTGAGTTTGGTATCAGATCTTATATCTTGTGTTGTGTTTCCACTATGTGGTTATTGGTAGGGGCTAGTATATCTCCTTTGGGGATTCTCCTACCTTGCACTATGTCAAGTGGTATCAGAGCACAAGTATTCCTGAGCATGTAGAAAAATCACCAAAGTTGAGGCAATTTGCACTAGGACCTTGGGTTGGGAGAAGTTGATCTAGTGGTGGATTGTTCTTCCTAGAGTCCTAGTTATATTTGTTTGGTTATGAGGTGGTAGATCATGGTTGTCACTTACAATTTCTAAGGACTTGTAGATGGATTGATGATTGAGAAGATGGAAGGTTTATCTTGTTGGAGCATGATTGAAGAGATTTTGTGTGATTTGTATTTCAAATCCATGTTCTTGGACTTGTGATTTGTTCCTAGTTGTTCGTGTGAGGTGGAAGGTTTTGATTAGACTAGCAAACAATTCAGGTTTTCCATAAGGTGCTTAGGTGGGATTTGCTACAGAGGGTTTATGAAGAGCTTGGAAGATGCCTCCAAGAAGATTGGACCCTGAGACGATTGCACATCTCTGTAATATATCGGAGAGGAGGATTAATGAGATGATTTCTAGGGTGGATGTTGCTTTGTAAAAAAGAGTTGAGAAATAGAAGTTTTATTCTACTAGATTTTGAGTCTACTGATCTAGAAGAGAGTTGTCTGGCTAGTTAGAAGAATTGTTTGAGAGAGAAAAGGGCATGGAAAGGTCAAGGTGGAATTTGGTAATGTTGATCAGTTTGAGAATTTTTTAATGCAAAACCTACACAAAAACTTGAGGTTGTTGCAGAGGATATTGTTTTCACTTAGGTTTGCACCCTTGTCCAAGGCCTAAGCTCGAGAACAACCTAGTGAAACATGGAAACAACCTCCAAGCTGTGGGACTTGAACTACGAGGTTGATTCTCTGGAGAAGGCCGGCTTCCTCTTACTGTCAGGGCGCACCTATCTATTCTCAAAAGGGAAAGGGAGAAGAGAGCGTTAAAGCAAATCTACCTACTCTAATCTAAGGCGGTGATGCACCAAAATAGAGTGTTCAGACTCGTTCCTACCCATATATGCACTACAAAACTAGGGTAACATACAAAATTCATACACGTCCAGACTTATATCGATCAATAATAACATACAGATCAGAAAACCAACTGAATGACACCAGGAAAATGAGATTTCACTTGTATATTATCCAATAGGCCAAAGATAGATACAGTATGTGGACCACTAGTCTCAATAATGCATCAATGAGAGGCAAAATGAAGCACATGCACATTGACCACTGAAGAGAATGACACAGGATTCTATGTAGCTCAGAGACACAGGGATTCTACACTGCAAGTCTGCAAGCAGTAGCAGAGAAAACCAGGAAGAGTCGACCCCCAGAAAAGAATTACAAAATTGCCTTTATAGTTTAGGCATAACTGGGATTTTGCTTCTACATTTACTGCTCAACCACTGGCATTAATTCCCCATACTGAAAATCTGATCAAAGATCACACTTGAGCATGGTGCAGGTACAAGACAATCTGATATTCCTCTGAAAGAGAACCTCGAGAAGATAGAAATGGCACCATGAAAATCTCTCTGACCAAGTAGATGGATCGACAATGAATGGAAAGTCCCTTCGTTACTTTAGCATTCATTCTGGAGTGGGTGGCATTGATCACAAAATCAAATTGTGGAAAAAATCATGAATTTTTTATCATTCTGAGTTGTGAGACAGCAAGGTCAAATGGGTCAACCAAGTTCCAATAACCAGTTGGGCCATGCCGGCCAATCACTTCCCATTATTTTGCCACCTACGATAATCTTAATGCGTTTGACCATCATTTACTTGACTGGGCGCTATGTCGCTATGGAGGATTTACCCTAAAATTCCAATAGTGCCATAGCGCCCAGTGGTTAGATTTTAATTTACTAACCGCACCAACCCCAAACTGTCATGTTTAACTGCGAAGTCTCCAACCTTAACCACAACACAAACTGCCAGCCATCCCCTAAACTATTAATACTTTCTGTGCCTCCTCCCTGGGCCAACGAGGACACGTGTCCTCCAGGCGCCATGTCGCCATCGTAAACAACTCGCAACTTTCTCATAGCACGATGGCGCCCATTGTGGATTTCCCTTTGATCGTGTGGCCTATGGTTGATGCACTATCCTTAAGAACGTGGTGGGTCCCCTCGGCGCTATGTTGCTATGGCATTTTTCGCGCAACTTCTTGATAGCAACATAATGCCCACCATTGATTTAGTCTCATCTGACGATCAAAAACCTTGCCCTACTCTGCACATTCTTCCTTGGGACCTCTTAGCTCATGATCCACCTAGCAACCTGACCTGACGTGGCACCTAGGTGCTATGTCGCTATGCGAGAATCAAGGGAAACCTCCCATAGCGCCATAGTGCCCACTGTGAATTTCTCTTGTCCGATGCGGATGTGGCTCCAAGGTGTACTAAAAACTTTCCAGTTGCGCTAACTGTGATGAAGCATAACCATCTGAGACCCGCCCTGCCTGAGGATCCTGCTGCAACCTTCACTTTCCGTTAAGGCGCCATGTCACTAACGGAAAACCCACGAGTTTTTCGTTAGTGCCATAGCGTCTACCATCCTTGCTGCCTTTCTCGGCCCGTGAAACACTACTGGGATTAACTGTGGACCCACCGTGAAACTCATTTCCTGGCCGGGTGCTATGTCACTAACGGTGGGAAGGGCCAATTTCCTGTTAGTGCCATAGCGCCCTCCGGCGACGCACTTCCTTTTTCAGCTCACCCTTGACCTCTGCTCTTTGAAACCCAGACCCACCATGCCATGTGTTGAGGGGGCGCTATGTCGCTATGGGTGAAGAGCTTGGAAATTTCAATAACGACATAGCGCCTGACCCTTGATTCATGTCGATTCAACGGTGGAGAGGTTGCGGGTGGGGAAACAGACTTAGGGAAATAGGAAATAACCCTAAGGTTGAACATTTGATTTTTTTGATATTTTTGCGGGCGATAAAAATAATATTGAAGCTGGGGAGATGACCGTTGAGGCGGGGCAAACATTTGAATTTTGAATTTTGGTGGGGGGGGGGGGGGGGGGGGAATGTAGTAACATTCTGGCGACTCACAGGGGACGCAAGCCTGCTATGCGTCAGACCAGTAGCCTTATCCATTGGGCTATGGAGTCAAAAAATGGGTCCTGTGCATACTGTGAAACCCTAACCCTACCTGAAACACCTCAAAATCTTCTATCACACAAGAAGATAGCTGTGCCCGCGCACTTCTTGAAAAGTTGGAAACAACAGAAGGAAACTAAACTACTTATATACAGGAACTCGTCCTTCATCAGAAGCAAGCTTTAAGGTAAATCCCATTGACTGGAATGGGAAAAACTTCACCATTTGGCTTGCTAAATTGAAATGCATTAGCCTACTTGCAACTGGCAATCAGATAGGGGCCACTCCATAACGCATCAAATTTTGAGTGTTTTCCTAGTTTTGCCCTATCTGCATCCCACTTTAGAACTAAATCTCCTTCTCTGAAGATTCTGGCCCTTGCCTTCTTGTCAAAGCTCCTCTTCATCTGCTGCTGATGTATCTCTAGAGTTTGCATAGCTTTGCTTCTCTTTTCTTCCAGTTCAATTAGTTTTGCCATTCTTACTGACATGGCATCATCTTCAATTAGTTCCAGCTGATGAGCCAACTCCAAGGATGGGAATTCCAATGAGATTGGAAGTCTGGCCTCCCTACCATAAACCAACACAAAAGGTGAATTCCCAATAGATCTCTTGGGCGTTATCCTATCATCCCATAGAGCAGTTCTTAGCTTCTTATGCCAGGCCCTCTGGTTGTCTTCTATAGTTCTCTTTATGATTCTGATCAGATTCTTATTGGAGGATTCAGCCAAACCATTACCCTGCGGGTAGTAATTTGATGATGTGCTCAGATAGATATTGTGACTCATTGCCCATGCACAAATCTGGGTTCCAAAAAAAGATTTGACATTATCTGAGATTATAGTAGAAGGAGCTCCAAACCTAGATACAATTCCATCAAGGAATTCAACAACTGATGGCTCTGTAGCATCCTTCAAGGCAACTGCCTCTGTCCACCTAGTGAAATAATCGGTAGCAGATAAGATCCATTTATGACCTACACTAGATGGAGGATTAATGGGGCCTATGAAATCCAACCCCCACTGGGTGAAGGGCTGATCCACTTGAATGGGATGAAGAGGAAGAGCTGCAAGTCTCTATTTGCCTGAGAAGAAAGGGCACTTCTCACATTTTCTCACATATCTATGACAATCATGGAACAAGGATGGCCAATAATAACCAGCCCTCATGATCTTCATGATGGTTGTTCTTACGGAGAAATGGCCACCATCAGGGCCATCATGAAGTTCCTTAATCATCCTCTCAGCCTGATCCTCTTCAATGCATCTCAACAGAGTCCCATTAAAATCCCTCTTGAATAGGATACCATCAATCACAACATAGGGGATGGACTGCAGTCTATATTGTCTCCTTTTAGTTTTGTCCAATCCCTGAGGGTATCCATCTCCTGATAGAAAGTTCTTCATGTCATCCATCCAGCTCTTTGTGTCATTAACATTTCTTTCCTCCTGTTGCTCTGCAATTACCATAGCAACCTCTTCATCCAACTCCTGGTCTCATAACATCCCTTTGCATAATCCTCTCCCTCTTACCAATTTGGTAACTTGAATATCGACCTCATATTCCATTACCCTAGTGATCCATCCGGCCCTCTTTTCACTAATATCCTTGCTCAAAAGGAAGTTCTTTACACTAGCATGGGGCACCAACAAATGGATCTTGTTGTGGGATAAAAGGTGTCTAAATTTCTTCAAGGCTCTAATGACTACAAGGGCTTGCTTCTCAACAAAGCTGTATTTATCTTCATATTCTTTAAGCCCTTCACTAAAGAAGGCTATGGGCTGCTCCTCATTCTTGTCATTTGTTTGAGTCAAGACAGCAGAAATACTTGACTCACCACCTAAAGTGTAGAGGATGAAATCTTTCTCAAAATTTGGGTTCATAAGGGTAGGGGCCGATGCTATGGCTGCCTTGATCTTTTCAAAACTCTCCTTCCCCTCCTTGGTCCATGAGAAGACCATATCTTTATTGAGCATGGCTGTAAGGGGTTTCACCATGGTAGCAAGATTAGGAATAAACCTTCTTACAAAATTTATCCTACCAAGGAAACTTTGCAGCCCTTTCTTGTGTTTAGGGAGAGGAAGGGCAAGTATTGCTTTTGTTCTTTCTAGATCAATGGTCAATCCATCCTTAGATACAATGTGTCCCAATAGTTTTCCTTGGTTTGTAGCAAAGACACATTTGGATGGGTTGAGAGAAACCCCAAACTCTCTACATCTTAGAAATACCTGTCTCAAATGATCAAGATGATCTTCCACATTCTTAGAATACACAGTTATATCATCAAGGTATACTAAGAAAAACTTGTCAATTAATCTTTTGAAAGCTACCTCCATTGCCTTTTGGAATGTGGCACCTGCATTTGTTAATCCAAATGGCATTTTGCAATAAGCATAGGTGCCCCATTTAGTAGTAAATGATGTCTTGTATCTATCAGACTCTTTAACCAGCACTTGGTTATAACCAGAAAACCCATCAAGAAAAGAGAATCTCCTTGACCCACTGACCTTGGACAGAATTTGCTCCATAGAAGGAAGAGGATGGTGATCCTTAAGGGAAGCCTGATTGAGATCCCTAAAGTCCACACACAATCTGATTTCTCCATTCTTCTTCCTCACAGGGACAAGGTTAGCCACCCATGATGAGTGTTTAATAGGAAAAATTATGTTAGCTTCAATCAACTTGGATAGCTCTTTCCTCATCAAAGGTTCAATCTTGGGATTCACTGGCCTCTACTTTTGTCTTACGGGTTTGACCCTATCAACCAAATCTATGGTATGCTAAAACAAACTAGGGTCAAAACCTTTTAAGTCATCATACGTCCAAGCAAATACATCACTAAATTCTTGACATAGATGAATGAAATTTTCTTGCTCAGCTTCAGAACATACCTTCCCCATGTTAAGAGATTTTCCATCAGCAATAGTAACTGGGGCATGGTCATCCTTTTCTGCAGCTAGATTCATCCCTTTATCCCTTGATTGATCATCAGGATTAAAGACACTCTCCAAGGTAATGAGACCCTTGGGCAGCTTGTTGGAACTGAGATGAATGATCTGATCACCATATTGATCTTGTAGTCTTGACTGATTTCTCTCTGAAAATTCTGCTTCATTCTGCAAGAAGCTCACAATTTTCTCATCAGACTCAAACACTTGCTAATGCGTATTATTATCAGGAATAGCAGGCCTTACCACTACCCTTATTTGTTGTTTCTTTTCTTCCTCAAGATTCCTTGGCACATCATAAGATGCACCCACTGCTGCAAGTCTATCAGCATATTTATTTTCTTTCCTAGGGATGCTTTGAAGATTAAATTCTTGGAAACCCTCAAGCAAATCCCAGACTCTGTGTTTATAAGACTTGAGCAGGCCATTTTTGGTGATATTTTGATTTCTCACTTGGTTCACTACCAACTCACTGTCCCCATATACCTTCAAGGCTTGAATTCCCCTCTTTTGGGCAAGTAGGAGACCTTGGATCAAGGATTCATACTCAGCCACATTATTGGTACAACTGAATTGGAACCTAAAAGAGAAGTAGTATCTTATTTGTGCTGGAGAGATCAACATTACACCAGCCCCTGATCCATTTCTATTCCTTGAGCCATCAAAGTACATACTCCATATTCCATTTATGTCATCATTAGTCCTAACAAGGTTAGGAACTTGAACCTCTTTCTCTATTATGCAATATGTACTAAGGCCTATCTCAAGGGTTTCCAACATAGGCTCAAACTGACATGTATTTGCCCACTCATCTAAGAAGAAATCAAGAATCTCTGCTATGGAAGTGACAGGCTCATTTACTATGTTATTTTCATCCATCTCTAGGATAGGGCAATTCATATCGATGAAGTTGGGAGTGTAGGGTTCAGTGTGATGAAGGGCTTGAGGTTCTGCTCTTATTGAAGCATTGGCCCCATATCTGGTCTTAAATGACATGTAAGACCAATCAGCAGATATGAATCCACCAATTTGAGCAGTGAAGTCTCTTGAAAGACAGATGGCAAAATAGGGCTTAACCTTAGCAACAGATATGTCTTGAATCACAGTACAACCAGGGCATGCATGTAGGGCCATTTCCAAAATTCTAAGGATGCCTACGGTTTTGACAGTACTCCCATCTAGTTGTAAGAGATCCCTAACAATGGGCTCATATTTCATCCCTAAAGCATCAGCAACACACCTAGGCATTACTGAGCTACTAGCCCCCGAATCTATCATGCAATTATGGACTAATTTGCCTCCTATAATCAGAGAAACATAAAATGGAGGAGGTCTAACCTTTTTATTTGTCTCCACATCTCCTGCTAGTTGTACTAAACTAGTGGCACTCTCCATGGTAGATGACTAATCCTTGGGTTCAATCCTTTCCAATTCTTGCTGCAGCATCTTCCTCTACATTGGTATGGTAGCAACAGCATCCCACATGGAAATGTTTACATTGGTCTTCTTCATTTGCTCTACCACACTCAATGGCACATTAGGAATTTTGGTAGAAACTTTGGGAGCTGCACTCATGAGAGGTTGAGATGGAGAAACATAGGGATCATTTGCATTCTCCTCTCTTGGACCTTGCCTTTGCTATTGTGAAGTGTTTGTCTTCTCATTTGTTTTCTGTGTGATAGGTATAACACTTGAAGTTGAGGCCTGCTTAGGAGAAGGAGGAGTAGCATGTTCCATAGCTCTCTTCTTGCTTCTTGTGTTATGAGCAATGAAATCCTGGTTTACATTGCAATGCTCCTCCATCTGGTGATTCATAAAAGAGCAATCACCCTGCCTCTGAACATATGAGGCCTCCTTGGGATGATCTTCCTTGTGTGACTGCTTTACTGTGGACTCCTGGACAGTTAGGGCCAAATAAGATTCTGCTTTCTGACATAGCTAGTAGGTATAAGAATAGTTACATGAAGGACAAAAATCTTGGTCTTGGGCCAAGTTATTTTGAGGGACTATAGCTCTGTTCTGATTTGAGCTTGAAGCAGAAGCATGACTATTTTTCCTATTCTGATCAAAAGAGCTATTCCATTGATTAGGAGGCCTACCACCACTTGGAGCCTGATATTGCAATTGGGGAGGCTTTCCACTTTGGGCTTGCTACCTTTCTAAGGCCACCACCTTGTTACTCATCTTTTGTATTAGAGAAAAACTATCCTCTAATCTCTTCCCTTGGTCCTTCAACTCCCTCCCCTGCTCTTGTAATTTTTTATCCAGGGTCTTCTCCCTTTTATCTATGTTCAGCACTAGACCTTGGAGCATTTCCTTGAGTTCATCTATTCCGTTTGAGGATGTGGAAGCTTGGGGAACTGGAGTAAGGGCTTGTGACGTAGAAATTGTAGGAAGAGGGGCTATTGCTGGTTGGTGGTTGGGAACGTCAGGAATGAAAGGCATAGGAGGCCTTGGAGCCAACTTCCCACCTTGTATTAGGATGTTCTCAGCTTTTATAGCCGTCTTATAAGCATTTGGTAATGTATCTCCTCCCATAGTTTGGATTGTGGTGGCAATGTCACTGTTGAAAGCTCTAAGGTAATGCAAGAAAGCATTACCAGGGGTGGGTTTTACTATAGTAGGTATTCTATCCCATGTCTTTTGGAATCTATGATTAAAATTAGTCATACATTCATGGGGGGCTCTTTTTATTGTAGTCAGCTGCTCTAGTAGTGACAAATGGTCACTCTTATCCTCAAAATGTTTGCATAATCCTGCTCCTAGTCCATCCCAATCAGTTATGGAACCATGAGGTAAGCCTCTATACCACTGTAATGCTTTTCCTTTTAAAGATGAGGCTAGGAGTCTGATGGCAACATCATCTTCTGTAATACCATGAATATTGCAAACATTCACTACCTCTTGGATATGCTCTAGGGGGGAAATAGAAGTTTCACCAGTAAAATCAGGTATGCTTTTTAGTGCAGCTACTGGTATATCATGTCTTTGGGCTAACAACAGAGGACTTCCACCATTAAAGGTGGCAAAAGGATGAACTCTTGGCTGTGCCATATACACAAGTGTTCTATTAATGAGTGTTGATGGCAATCTAGGCTGAGTTCAAACAGTGGGGGGAGTAGAGACAGCTCTTACAGGTGTATCAACTATTATTCTACCCCTAACTAGTGATAATGAAGTTCTAGTCCTTCTTCTCTTAGGATTTGAAACAGAAAGCTCTTGATATTGGAATTTACCTCTAGAAGACACCCTTGTTTCAGTCCTGGGCATGAATTACTGCAAACTTGGTCTGGAACCAGACTTTTTGATGTTCGGAGTCGCCAAGTACTTGAAGAACCAGCCTCTTAAAAGCTCGAAAACTGAAGCTAGCACTACTTCTTTAGCATTTATCTCTAGAATTCTTTCTTCTTGATACCAGTAGACCTGAAATCTTCTAATAATCATCCCACCGGGCATGCCAAAAACTGTTTTCACTTAGGTTTGCACCCTTGTCCAAGGCCTAAGCGCGAGAACAACCTAGTGAAACATGGAAACAACCTCCAAGCTGTGGGACTTGAACTACGAGGTTGAGTCTCCGGAGAAGGCCGGCTTCCTCTTACTGTCAGGGCGCACCTATCTATTCTCAAAAGGGAAAGGGAGAAGAGAGCGTTAAAGCAAATCTACCTACTCTAATCTAAGGTGGTGATGCACCAAAACAGAGTGTTCAGACTCGTTCCTGCCCATATATGCACTACAAAACTAGGGTAACATACAAAATTCATACACGTCCAGACTTATATCGATCAATAATAACATACAGATCAGAAAACCAACTAAATGACACCAGGAAAAGGAGATTTCACTTGTATATTATCCAATAGGCCAAAGATAGATACAGTATGTGGACTACTAGTCTCAATAATGCATCAATGAGAGGCAAAATGAAGCACATGCACATTGACCACTGAAGAGAATGACACAGGATTCTATGTAGCTCGAAGACACAGGGATTCTACACTGCAAGTCTGCAAGCAGTAGCAGAGAAAACCAGGAAGAGTCGACCCCCAGAAAAGAATTACAAAATTGCCTTTATAGTTTAGGCATAACTGGGATTTTGCTTCTACATTTACTACTCAACCACTGGCATTAATTCCCCATACTGAAAATCTGATCAAAGATCACACTTGAGCATGGTGCAGGTACAAGACAATCTGATATTCCTCTGAAAGAGAACCTCGAGAAGATAGAAATGGCACCATGAAAATCTCTCTGACCAGGTAGATGGATCGACAATGAATGGAAAGTCCCTTCGTTACTTTAGCATTCATTCTAGAGTGGGTGGCATTGATCACAGAATCAGATTGTGGAAAAAATCATGAATTTTTTTATCATTCTGAGTCGTGAGACAGCAAGGTCAAATGGGTCAACCAAGTTCCAACAACTAGCTGGGCCATGCGGGCCAATCACTTCCCATTATTTTGCCACCTACGATAATCTTAACGCATTTGACCATCATTTACTTGACTGGGTGCTATGTCGCTATGGAGGATTTACCCTAAAATTCCAATAGCGCCATAGCGCCCAGTGGTTAGATTTTAATTTACTAACCGCGCCAACCCCAAACTATCATGTTTAACTGCGAAGTCTCCAACCTTAACCACAACACAAACTGCCAGCCATCCCCTAAACTATTAATACTTTTTGTGCCTCCTCCCTGGGCCCACGAGGACACGTGTCCTCGAGGTGCCATGTCGCCATCGTAAACAGCTTGCAACTTTCTCATAGCGCGATGGTGCCCATCATGGATTTCCCTTTGATCGTGTGGTCTGTGGTTGATGCACTATCCTTAAGAACATGGTGGGTCCCCTGGGCGCTATGTCGCTATGGCATTTTTCACGCAACTTCTTGATAGCGACATAATGCCCACCATTGATTTAGTCTCATCTGATGATCAAAAACCTCATCGTACTCTGCACATTCTTCCTTGGGACCTCTGAGCTCATGATCCACCTAGCAACCTGACCTGACGTGGCACCTAGGTGCTATGTCGCTATGCGAGAATCGAGGGGAACCTCCCATAGTGCCATAGCGCCCACTGTGAATTTCTCTTGTCCGATGCAGATGTGGCTCCAAGGTGTACTGAAAACTTCCCAGTTGCGCTAACTGTGATGAAGCATAACCATCTGGGACCCGCTCTGCCTGAGGATCCTGCTGCGACCTTCACTTTCCATTAAGGCGCCATGTCGCTAACGGAAAACCCACGGGTTTTTCATTAGCGCCATAGCGTCTACCGTCCTTGCTACCTTTCCTGGCCCGTGAAACACTGCTGGCATTGACTGTGGACCCACCGTGAAACTCATTTCCTGGGCGGGCGCTATGTCGCTAATGGTGGGAAGGGCCAATTTCCCGTTAGCGCCATAGCACCCTCTGGAAATGCACTTCCTTTTTCGGCTCACCCTTGACCTCTGCTCTATGAAACCCAAACCCACCGTGCCATGTGTTGAGGGGGCGCTATATCGCTATGGGTGAAGAGCTTGGAAATTTCAATAACGACATAGCACCTGACCCTTGATTCATGTCAATTCAACGGTGGAGAGGTTGTGGGTGGGGAAACAGACTTAGGGAAATAGGAAATAAGCCTAAGGTTGAACATTTGATTTTTTTGATATTTTCGCGGGTGATAAAAATAATATTGAAGCTGGGGAGATGACCGTTGAGGCGGGGCAAACATTTGAAATTTGAATTTTTCCGGGGGGGGAATGTAGTAACAGATATTCCTAACCTTGTTGATGCTGGGATGGAGATTTTTTTCATGATCAATTGGTTGTGTCTAACATGAAAATTACAGACCATCTTGTTGGGAGCAATAAGTGCTACTGTTGTAAGTTTGGCATCTTTTGATGGAGATCTACATATTGTTATTGATGTGGATTTTTATTTTTCTAATGTGGATTTAGTTATAGATCTATATGTTAGTGTTTCGGATGTGGAGTTTGATGCTCTTGTTGCTGATATGGATTATGGTGATAAGTTGCATACCTTACTTGTGGCTTACCATGTTGTTCAATTTATTGATGTGAGTGAATATATTGATTGGCTATTGTAGACTTTTGGAGGAGTTAGTTAATGGACTTTTTCATTTTCTTGGATTTATGGATTGGAAAGCCTTTGGTGAAGATGAAGTTGGTTGCAGGTATTTCTTTGGGCATCAAAGTATGGGAAACATTTTTCTATCTACCTAGGGACTCAAAGACAAGAGCATTGAGCTTGGATTTTGTGGACCTTATGGTTTGCACAATTGGGGATGAGTTCAAGGCATATTAGTTGACCTTTTCCTATGTGTGCATGAAGATTGGAGTGCTTGTATTGGACTTGAAGCCTTTTTGGTGGTTGTTGATAGTGCGTTCTTATTTTACCAGTGGACTTTAGAGATTGTGTTTGTGAGCTTCAATCAAGGGAATTGGTGTGTGGTACATGCACTCTTAGATTGGATCATTAGATGACACATGGACCTATGCCTAAGGGTGCATACTCTTATGTGGTCTTTTGAGTTAGTTATGCACTGTAAACTTTGGGCCTTGTCCTAAGTGTTTGTTGTGAGCCAACTTGTGGCTTAATTATGCATTTAATGTAAGGGCTTATTTATTTTACAACTTGATAGGAAAACTTGTGGCTTAGTTAGGTATAAGTAGGGAGTTTAGGGGAGTCTTGAATCATTATTGAATTCAACATAGAGTTGTTGAGTGGAGCGAAGTGTAGCAGAGCTAGTAGCTATGACTTGGGAAACAAGTAGATTGTTTGGTGGCTTGCGAGCACAAGTTTAGATTCTTCTTAGAGTTTCTATTAGTGTGTGGATATGGGCTAGCTAGAGTTTGGGTTGGATCTTGACAGATCTTGAAGAATTACTACTTACTTTTTATATGGCCATAATTGGGAAGGCCTTACAGCTTGGTACATTGCATGTAATTAGTTGATTTATGAATAAAGAGATGAGTTTGGTATAAGATCATATATCTTGGATTGTGTTTCCACTATGTGGTTATCATTGGGGGATAGGATATCTCCTTTGGGGATTCCCTTTCCTTGCACCGTGTTAATATCGCTCTTCAGAATTCTTCTAGTGTGTAAAACATTATTCCATATTCTTGATTCTGGGGGAGAGCAATGCTAAAGAGGTGATGATAAAATGAGTCACCCCTTGGGTACTTAGCCCTAAAAAATATTGCACCAATTATTCGAGGAGTTTACCAGTCTGGACCCCACCTTAGATAGGAGGGCTTTGTTCAAATTTTTGATCCTTCTAATATTAAGACCACTCAAAGACATAGGTATATAGACTTTATCCTAATCTTTTCCTCAGTCCCCGACCATAGGAAACTTATTTGTATTTTCTTGATAATTTCTTGTATATTGCTAGGAGTTTATTAAGAGAGAGAAAGCACATGTGTATGCCCTATAAAGAGGGTGAGAGGAGCTGGAGTTTCCCCACACTACTCAAATTTTTTCCTTTCTAGCCTACAAGCTTTCTCTATATGTGTTCCACCAACTCATTCCACTATTGGGAAGTAACCTCCTTAATTATGAGTGGGAGACCAAGATAGGTGTTAGGTAAACCCACTTCTGGGCATTCCATAATTCTAATCACCTTTCTCCTCATATCCTTTTCTTTGTTTAAAAAGTACACCTTTATTTTTTGTTAGTTTTATACATTGGCCTGATATCTCCTCATACTAGTTAAGAAGGTTTTTCCAAGACTTCTCTTCATGGATTGAGGATAAAATAAAGATGAAGGTTTCATCAACAAATTTTTGGAGCACCTATGGAGGAATCGAGGAGGTTAGTCTTATGTCCTTTATTTTTCCTTTCTACACTAAAGCCTTTAAGTTCTCTAAGCACCTCTACCACAATGATGAATAAATAAGGAGATAGGGGGTCCCCTTGCCGAAGACCTTGATGGGAGGTAATAAAATCCCCCTAAGATCCCATTCAACAAAGCAGAACTGAATTGTAGTAACAACAACCATGACTATCTTAACAAAGTTCTCTTTGAATCCTAGCTTGCTAAGAATAGAAAACAAAACTTCTCTCCTTACCTTATCAAAGGCCTTAGAAATGTCAAATTTTAGAGCCATACCTAGGTTCGCACATTTCTCCATGGTGTGGATGGCCTCATGGGTAGTAATAACCGCACCCATAATCTATCTTCCTAGGACAAACCCATTATGATAGGGGCCAATGAAATTATCTAACAAGGGTTTGATGTGGTTCACCATAACTTTAGAGAGGATCTTGTAAACCATGTTTTAAAGGCTTATAGGTATGAATTCTTCTAGATGCCTCAGTTCATCATTTTTTGGTATCAGAATAATAAAGGTCTCATTGAGTTCCCTCAGCAACTTGTTAGTTCTAATAAAGTCCTTAGTAGTATGGAAAATATCATGCTTAACAATGTCCCAAAAATCCAAGAAAAATGTAGGGGGAAACCCATCAAGCCATAGGGCTATACACGGGCTTATGAAAAATATAATTTTTCTCACTTCCTCTTCTATGACATTCTCAACTAGGTATTTATTCATCTCATCATCAATGATTGGGTTCACAATCCTTAAAATAGTATCTTGAGTGTTGGTGTCCATATGGGCTAAGGGAGGGTTATAGATATCTTGAAAATATTAAGAAACCCACTCCTCCATCCTAAACTCCTCCAAAATCTCATGGCCAACTTTGTCCACTAATATGCTTATGGTGTTCCTCTTATTTCTCTTCAAATTTGATCTATGGAAGAAGATCGTGCTTTTGTCACCCTCTGCCAGCCACTTAACCCTTAACCATTGTTTCCAAAAAAAATCCTCCCTCTCTAATAACATTTTCCATTGGGCATGGAAAATCTTTTCCTCATGTTGATCTTCTTGAGATGAGTTGTCGCTGGCCATATTCATCTGGAGGGTTTCTAGCTTCTTTTGAGTCACCTTCTTTTCCTTAAAAATGTTACCAAATGAAGATTTACTTCAGCATCTGACCTCCTTTCGAATCCTTTCTACTTTCCTAGAAATGCAAAACATAGTTGAGCCCTAAACGGGAATGTTCCACTACTAGGAGATACAACCTCTAAAATCTAGGTGTGAGTGCCACATTATTTCATACCTAAAGGGTCTTCTTTTGCAAGTTTTTTCTACTTCCAAGAGAAGAGAATCATAGAATGGTTAGAGATGGTCCTTAAATACACCATTAGGGAGGTATACGAGAGAATGTATCAATCAATAGATAATAAAATGAGTCAATTCTAACCTGAATCAGGTTGTTTCCAAATCTAATGTTTGACTAGGTAAAAGGGGTTCCTTGAAGATTAATACCAAGAAGGTCATTTTGACCCAGGAAGTCCGCTAGGTCATACATACTCTTAGAGAAGTCCTCCAAGCTGCCCATCTTCTCTGAGGGGTACAAAGGGGTGTTAAAGTCCCTCATACACAACTTGCTCTCAGTCCTTAGCAAGTCAACAACTTTGTTGCCTCCTCCCATACTAAAAGGCACCCATTATGCTCGTGTTAGGGACATAGAAATTAAACAAGTTCCATTTATGATTTTTAGAGACAAAGCTAACAACAATGAAATTGGGGTTTAGGAGGACCTCTCTACCCATGACAATATCATGATTCCAAAGAGTTGCTATCCCCCCCGAAGAACCCATCACTACATTATAAGAGAATTTTGTACCTGGCCAAACATACTCATCCACTTTTGAAAACATTTGTGTTGTCATTTTAACATTTTGCAAAAGAATCATGTCCACTTTCAATTCAATGATCTTTTGTTTGACTTCATACTGCTTCCTAGGGCTGTTAAGCCCTCTCACATTCCATGATAATCTTCAATTTTTTATGTATTTTTATCTCCTCCCGAGTCTTTTGTTTGCCCTATGCTATATCTCTTACTATCTCTTTCTAACAAAGGGTCTTGGTTGGGGTCTCCCAATTTTCACAGTCGCTCCAACATCAGCCTTACTCGCTCCCCTTAATTTCCTTTTGGGTATGGTACATCCAACATTACTGTCCAGGGTGCAATCATCCTTGTTAGCATAGGCCTAGATAGGAGAATGCACTTCAACAATAACTAGGATGGAAACCACTAGGGTACCATTCAGATGAGGCGAACAATTCCCATTCTAAGAGGGGATCTTGAGTGGTCTAAATTCTCGACCTTCTCCAGAAGATTCAAAAAACTATTCACTATTCATTGTCAAGCGACTTAGTTAACTCCATTTTGTCTAATGCATTTATTTTGAAAATCTTAGGCCATTGTTTTTTGTGAATGCGTATCCTATTAAGATCTAGAAGCTGCCACCCTTCTATTTTATGATGCTTTATCAGATCTCATTTCAAATCCAACTTATCATATGATTATAAATACAATAATTGTTCTTACACAATTTATACTAATAAAACTTAATCAAACAATACACCTAAAAAAACCTTTCTTATGCTAAACAATAAAAAAATTCCATTTACACTAAACAAAATTTGAAATTTAATAATAACATATAAAATGATTTTTAAATATTTCTCCACAAAAATTAATCATTTTAATCTAAACAAATAAAAAAACAAAACTTGATAAAAATAGTAATTATAATTCACATAGTTTACAAACTACACAATTACTTGCTGTATACAACAGTGAGCCACCTATAACCTAGAAACTACCAAACGTAGCACGTGGGACTAAGCAAGTTGGTCAAATTTAGAATTAAAGTTGTTACTTCTGAAAAGTTATCGACAAATATACAAAACAAGAAAGCGAAAAAAGACCGCCTGATATTTTACATGGAAATTTCCGTAACCGTCTGAATCGAAAGCAGACGAAGAGGAAGGGTTGTAACTTTCGATTTTAATGGACAAATCGTCGTATCGCTCTGAAAAGCTTCCAAATCGGATCTTAAAGCGGCCTTCATCTGATCGCTGCGATTCCATCAAGCTCAGAATTTGACAGTTTGGATGAGTATTACGGTAAATTCTGGTGTTAATTTCAACTTGTGAGTATGTAATAATGGAAGTCAGAAAATGTCAGCAGTTGCTCATGTGACTTCAGAAGTTTCATCGAAATCAGCAGCCTTCTCAATCAGGTACATATCTCAAGATTTTTGTTGTCTATCAGAGTTTTTTCAGCGCTGCATCCATAAAAGGAAAGTTGTTTGCAATTTACTAAAAGTGTGGCAGCAAATCGTCCAGATTATTTCAGTAATAAGAAATTAAGTACAAGATTCATTGCACCTTGAGGAAAATTTAAGGAGAAGAATACCGTCTGATGCCAGATCCGATAATATTTCCCCTTTTGGAGGCTTCGCCTGGACTTTGCTTGAAATTTTTGGTTCGGGAACCTCCGCGTTTCAATGTCTATATCAGAATAACCTTGATTCTTCCTTAAGCAACGATTTCTAAGATTTTTTTGCCTTTACAGCTGGAAATCAATACCAGTGAGATCTTTAAATGCAGCACTGTTCTAATTGCTAAGGTTTTTTTTTTGGCCTCTACACCTGGAAATTATTACGGCGAAGTGATGCAGAGCTGTTCCAATTTCTAAGGATTTATTTGTCTCCACGACTGGAAATTCATGCTGCTACAGACTTTCAATGCAGCACTATTCCAGTAACAAAGCGTATGGTTCTCAGAATACTTCATTGGTGAACGCTCCTTACAGAATAGGAGAAGCGCAAATGCAAAAGTCATATAGTGTTTTTCCTTACAGTGTTCAATCTGTATTGGTAATGTTCTCGCTGACTGTTTCTTTGATGTTTCTTCCATTGATTTTGCCGCCTCTGCCGCCACCGCCTTTGGTATTACTACTGGTTCCTATTGTGATATTTGTTATGCTCATGGTATTGGCTTTCATGCCTGGCAATGTCACAAACACGGCAGTGTCATCTGTTTGATATAATTTCTATCAGTAAGGAAAATGCAACAGCTCTTCCAGATGAGCTTTTACCGTCCATCGTCACGGCAGATCTTATGTTGTAAGTACGGTTCTTTCGGCTGCCATTCCATTGTAATCTCAGCATGAATTTCCTTATCCGTTAGAAATAAAAAAGGATTAATTTTCTGTTCTGTACATATCTTGTTTGATTAGTCAGTTTTTTAAGCGTGGAATTTGAAGAGGTAAATAAAAAAATCGAAGCAAATAAACCGTTTCCTTGATTTGTTCTAGTTAAACACAAAATATAGGAACATTTACTAGGGATAAAAGAACTTATTTTACTTTGCGATGGTTTATTTCTGTTTTTCATTGTGTACTTTGTTTCTCTCTCAAACTGTGGCATGTTTCTTCTGTTTTATGCCTTAAAATTTTTATAACTTTAGGTCTGAATCATAGATTTGACAGATTGAATTATAGGTAATCGGTAGATCTTTATGTTTACAATAAATAATTCTCAATCCTTAGAATATATGTTACAATAAAATATGCTGGCAGGTCTGAAACTACCAAAATAAAACTGTTACTCTGTAAATTTTCTTAACCTTCGATTCAAAACGAACATAACACCATAATAAATTTTTGGTTTGACAGTGAAATCCCAAGCCTGAGTGAGACGGTTACGTGAATCAAAAAAGCAACTTGTAATACTCTTCCAGACTTCTTATCATTAAAATATTGACTTATTGTTGTTCAGACAAGTTGGGAACCTTTTAAATCATCAGCGCACCATGAATTCATCGTTTGAACTTCTGTTTGGTCTAAAAAATCTGTTTTTGTCTCGAGACTTCCATTTCCTAGGAGTAATTCCTTGTATTTATCATGTTTTTCTTTTCTTCCATTTGACTTTCACGTTATGAATCAGAGCATAGGTCTTCTGGAATAAAATAAACTAAAAATATTTCCTTTTTTGTTTTTTGCATTGATACGGATCTATGGTTCCATAAAAATGGGGATAATGCCAGTTTGTTGATTGTATTTAAATTATTCATTCAATGTCCAGAGATTGAATAAAGACACACGCAGCAACGCAATGCGTTGTTTATTTTTAATATACAATCTTTCCAAGTGTGCTTTACTGTTGTAATGCTTTTCCATTTGGGTTCTACGAATGTTTCACATATATTAATTGCATACTTTTTTAAGCTTATAATTTTATTTTATTTATTACAAAATTATAATCAATAAGAATTTAATCTATAACTCTAGGAATATTTAATATACTAAAAACTTTTTTATGTACTGTTAACAGATAAAAGAATATAGTATATTCTTTCTGACTATGCTAAGTTATATATCAAAACATATTTGTACTGTATAAAGTATATTTATTTGTTTATTATTATTATTATTTTCCTTCTGTTTAACATAATATACCTTGAATTACAAATTTGTATTTTAAAAAAATTATTAAATTATTTTAAATACTTTAATTTAGAGAAATACAATGAATTTTAATGTTTAAATTTTAATTCATTATTAATATTTTCATTGAGACAAATATTTTTCAATTGATTTTTTAAATATTAAATCTTATTTTGTAAAATTTAATTTGACTTTTAACAATAACTTCATCAACACATCTACTATCACTACTTTTGGTGCACAATAATACCTTTTTTTTGAAAAAAATTCTTCTTAACTTGTTCAATTCCACTCTATCTATTACATTATAGATAGTTAACTTTTTCTTCTAATATAATATGTGTTGGTATATATTATTATAAAAAGAATTCAATTATTCAACACTTAATCTAATGTGGAGATTCATATGGAATATGCAATAGTACAATGGGAAACATATTTTGAAAATATGATGGCATAGAGTAATATATTTTGAAAATATAGTGACATACTAAAAGCTTATGAACCTAAAAGAAAATTGCAACCCGATACTCCTTAGTATGAATTTTGTTCTAGTAATGAGAATACAGTTCCTCCTTTTAATTATTATTTCTTTTGTGGGAGGCAAGTAATAATACAATTTATTTGTATATAATTTTTTGGCAAAACTAGAAGTATACTCATCCCCTTATCAAACTTTTATATCTATCTTGCTCACTTATAATAGTATTTTGTATTAATCCAGTTTTCATCCTCTAGTCTTATTTCCTTGTTTCAAAATAGAAATAATACAATCTTATCTTCCCAATTTTATTAGGAATTGAAGATCTAAATCTTCTAAAATTTCTAGAAGATTAAGTATTTACAAATTCAAACTTATAATTCATTTTATATTTTTCATGAAATTGTATTGATATTCTTTAATTAATAATATTAGTAATTATTATAACACTAGAACATGCCATATAGTATCAATTTTCTAGTACAGGCCATTAGATATTTTTTATGAAATATTTCCTACTCAAACTATTTCACCTCTTGTAAAATAATATTCTTCTTTTAAGAAAATCATTCTACTCTTTGAACATACATTTTTTGAATGAACTATTCAATATGATATTCCTAAATATAAAAATCAATATTATGTATACAACATGAATTTTTCCGTAATCAATATAAATAAATATTTATATTATTTTCAATGTTCTTTTATTTTTATATTGTTTGAACATATGCTAGTCACTATTTATTACATTTAAAATGTCATTTAGGATAATCATTGTTTTTAAAATATCATTGAGGTCAATCATTGTTTTAGGTTTCTTTTCCTCCTACTCTACGTCTTAAGACTATATGAAAATTGAAATTTTTTGTTAGTCTTTTTTCACTCTTCGTCCTACTATGGGTGGGATAATAGAAATCTGAATTCTATAATTAACTTTAGGGAAGAGGAATTATTTCATGATAAGATTTTAGATGGCTTTATAGATAATATCAAGTAGGAATTATTGAATAGTAATATTCTTCTAAAATTTCTGATCACATGCTACGGTCTAAACATTTAGGTTGATTCATATGTATAAAGCTATAATCTAGTATTAATTTCTATTGATTCACAAATTTAGGTAAACTAATTTTCAAAACATTTTTTTTTTCCTATATTTGATCTTTAACATATATGATCATTTCATTACTTAAATTAAATAATATTTAGAATAAAATAGAATTGGAACTATCTTGCATCCAACTTGCTAATTAATAAACAAGTACTTGATTAGTCTGTCTCATCTAATTGAGATCACTATGTGTGATTCGAAACGTTGATGTTAAAAATTTCATACACAATCAAATTTCAAAAAAAAATCTGATATTAAGTACTTGATTACTAAAACATAGACATTCTAAGATATTTGGTATTAAATCCTTCATATTTAAGTTTCTAAGAATTTACAACATTAAAATATTATAAGAAATACTTTATAACCTTATAATATTACAAGAATTTATATTGATTAAAAATGAGATTTATGATTTTAATATTATGCTAAATGATTAGCATATTTCAAACTTATATAACATAATCAAATAAAAACACAATATATTTTCCTTGCATTCTCACTTCTTTATTTTTTTTAATTTCACTTTTATGAGTCCAAATGTAATTATATAAAAACAAATTATCCTAAAGATCAATTTCACGTCAATTTCACTAGCACAAATCTACACAGATAGAATAAATATTATCAGTTCATATATTCTAAAATTAATGTCTAATCTTAACCTATATTTTCAATATATTAATGAATTAATTTCCAAAGTCTTCAGCAAACATAGTAGCAAAATAGTAAAATAGAGTTTGAAGGTAAAGTTGATCAACCCTAAATGGAATAGTTGAAAAATGTGCTTGAAGAGTTGAAAACAGAGAGAGAGAGCATACACACAATCTCTCACATCCGTTTCACCCGGACACAAAGAAATGTTCGTTTCATTGAATTTGGTCCACACTTCCAACCATCACAGATTCACAATGAATAAACAATAATTCACAATGAGCAGAAAGCCAATTATTTTATTCCAATCGTGTCCTGTAAGAGTCGTCGAAATTGCCGGAGAGAGATTAACGGAGAGAGAAGGTTTATATTGATGATATAAGCCGTAAAATTCAGCGAATCTGCAGAGATCTTTCTTTTGTGGAATTTCTACCACGGAAAAACTAAGTTGTTTCTACTGAAAGCGGGCGAATTCAAAGAATTTTGAACTTTGAAGTTTCGATTATGTATGGAAATCTGTGTCATCGACTGCAAAGCTTTGAAATCGGAGTAAAGATCGGCCTTCCTTCGAACAAGGCATTCCCAACGAGGTCAATACCGAACAGGTTGGACAAGTTTTACGGTAGATTTAAATTTTATTTCGCTTCTAATTTATAAAAATGCCTAAAATCGTAAAGCTGTCACCAATTGTTGATTTGAGCCGACAAATATAGAAGCAGAGCTTATCCATTAGGTACGTGTCACAAGATTTCTGATGCATATTCTATTTATTTATGCGATTCTGTTTCCTAGAATATAAGGTTTTAGAATTTAAAATAGCTCGCTAGAGATCCTCAAAAAATTTAAACGGTGTCAACAATTTGTGTAAGATTCATTGTAATTTGAAAAATATTTAAGCTTTTGCACCTGTTTGATTGCAGATCGGAGAACTTTTGTTCGTCAGACGCCTTTTAAGACCTATTTTACTGGATTTCATTCCAATATCTGTTCCGCAAACTGCAAGAATGATACATATAAGGTGCAATTTCTGTAAGATTTAATATCTGTGTCAGATCCGCTAAACTTTTTGTGAAGTTGAAAATTATTTTATCTTCGATTGTTTGCGTATAAGATCAGTGATTTATTTCACTTTATTGACTGAAGATTTATTATTATTTTTAATTATTGTCTGTGCTTTTTACTGGATTTCATTTCAATATCTCGATCCGCAAACTACAAATAGTGATAAATTTAAGTTTCTGCAAGGCTTTAAAATCTTTGTAAGATTTGCTGAGCTTTGTCCAGTTAAAAATAATTATATTGCGTAAGAATTAGGTCAGAATTTTAATACTGGATTTTTTTTGTTCTTCAACTTTTGTCTTTGTTATTTTAGCTTCCAAGCTCCGGATGCTGGCGAAATACTTATCTGAACATCATGAATGTTTCTAGCAGTCCTCCTTTTCTTAAGGTTCCATACAGAGGAGATGAAGCAGCGAAGAAGGCGCAGCAGTTATATGTTATTGGCCACTTCAGTGTTGAATCTGTACTGGTTTTGTTCTGGCTAACTGCTTCATTACTAGTTCTTCCTTTGATATTACCTCCCCTGCCGCCACCTCCTTTTATATTGCTGTTAGTTCCTATCGCAATATTTATTGTGCTGATGGGTTTGGCTCTAATGCCTTTCAATGTTCCCAATATAGCAGTATCTTCGGTTTGATAAATGCGTTTCAGTTTCATCCCGAAACAAAATGCAAACAGGATTTCAATCTGAGTTTCCGCTCAAAACCTCTTCAATCGAGATTCTTTGCTTTGTTCTTGTTTTTTTCTGTCCCGTGCCATTCTGTTCCACACATTTTTCGGTAGCGCTAGAATATTTTTCGTTCATAAAACGTTTTCGTAAAAGCTTGAAGTAGAGGTGGGATTCATTGTTGAAAGTGTATTGTAATTAATGATCTGTTTAGATTAACAAGAATTCTGTTCTAGTAAATTTGACGGAAAGGAATGGAAAAGTTGTGAGAGGAGTCGTTTATTAGTCAACAATTAATGTTTTTTTTCACCCCCTCCCTATTAATTTTTTACAACAATTATCTATTTATAAAGTTATTCGTAAAGTTCAACAAACTTTCTATTTTAAAATTAATTTATGTTGATTTATTACCTTTTTCTAATTGGTTCATTACATTTTACATTTTTGGTTGGGTTTATTTTATTTTTCCATTTCAAAAAATACAATATTTTCTAACATGCATTAATGAATTCATTAATTGCACTCTATTTTTTACATATTTGTGACAACTTCATTATTAATTACAACTTTATCTTTTGTATATTTGTCACAAGTTCATTAGAGTTATAAAATAATTAAATCTTCTAAATATTTGTCACAATTTGATTAGATTTATTAATAAAAAATCATTTAATAAAAAATGTTAATATATTTTATATTATTTTAAAAATTGGTTTTATATAAATCAATAATTACTAAATTTGATTTTTTATTAAAATATATTATTGCTATTAAGAATTGTATTGCTTTATATATATAAACTTTACTATATATCAATTAAAAAAATTAAAAACAATTAATCTCAAAATTTAACTTATGTAATAAAAAAATTTAAAAATCTTAAATTTCTTAGTTAAAACTCTATTCATTCAAATCTCGCAATTTTACAATACATTGCATTATGTTGAATATTTTTAGACAATGGGTAGTCACCACATTATTCTATAAAATTAAAATTTAAAATATTAACTAAAAATCTAAAGTAAATTTGCTAAAATTTATAACTTCTCTTTTCAAAACCATAATTTTAACAAATATTACGTCCAATTTGTTTCCTAGAGGCAGGGACTCCAGCTCTTAAAGAGCTACAATGAATTTACGGAAAGTCAATTTTAATCTAGTATATATTACAGGTAGAAATTTATAAAAAATATATATATATATAATTTTCAGTTTAGTATAAAAAATAGAGGTGGAGAATTATAATATATGTATTTTTCTATATATTATTTTATAGGTTATATGAAGTTTTCATTTATTTTTATTGCTTCTATATATGAAATTAAAATTACAAATGCATTTTTCATATTAGAAATAAATTAATAACAAAGTTTTTAATGTAACAAAAATGAGGGAGACCAAGCTTCAGTACTAAAAGAAAAGTTAGTGTTCTATATATACATAAATCAAGCTTTGTATATTTTGCACTACTCCTATCTTTATATACACCACTTCTATGCACTTACCTAATTATACATCCAACCATATATCTTTGCCTTCTACTCCATTCTTTGAATTTATATTTGTCAATGCACTTGCAACTTATCTCAATCATATGCTTGCATGTCATATATACATCATTCATATTCACTTTTAATTAAAACTATTTGTGCATTGTACATTTTTATTTTATAAATAGAATATTAAGTTTTTTTTCATGAACAAATGATTAAGTGAGGACAATTTGTGTGACTTATTGTAATGTTATTGTATCCTAATATTTAAATCATTTAAATAAACTTATATTATTTGAACAAAAAAGGTGAAATAACTAAGAAGAAAGATTTGAAAGAGTTATATATAAAGAAAACAAAATATATATGTATGTATATATGTGTGTGTGTGAGACTATATATATGTGTATGCATATATTTATGTTTGTACACATATACTCACATACATATTAGTTTTATTATCATTAAACTTATAAAAAATATATCATTATATTAAATTATATATATATATATAGTTAATTAATATTATAAGAGCATTCTAATTCCATGTTCATTTAGATTTCAACATATTATGTAATATTTTTAAAACAAACTCTAGGGATTTTATATAAAGACATGTATTAATTTAAATAAAAAATAACTTATTTATTTTAAAATTATTAAATCTTAAAAAATAATCTGCAAACATATAATATAAAATCATTTTATAAGATTACAAAATTATAAATTAAATTATATTTGATTTGTAAGAGATAAATTATATTAAGTTGAATAGAGATATGTTTGAATATACAACCTGAGTTGGGCAGGCATCATGTCAACTAATTATTGTTTTATAAATTAATGTTAGAAAACTGCTTCAGTTGGGCAGGCATGATTTTAAATAATTATTGTTGTTTTATACTTAATTTTAGGCTGATTATGAAGTCCAAATATTCGACAAGGACTGGAAGTTAGACGAAAATGCACTACATGTCTGTGTGCAATGCATAAGGAACGATGACATTATTATACCGTCCACTTGTCTTTTATTTTTCTTCGTCGTAATCTTGGGGAGAGGACCCACTTGTCATTGCTCTCTTCAACTTTTACTAACCATTCAATGTACTCAATAAAGCATAATGTTCTTATCGAAATGAATTGCGTGGATGTTCCTTCCAAACAAACAAGTAAGCCATGCTAAGGGATTTTTAATTTACTTTTAATATAGTTTATTGTAACTTGTGGTATTAAGTATCCATCCCTCTCTACATCTAATATTTTTATTCAATATATTGCTGTTATTTTATATTACTATTTCTTTCATAGATTTGTGGAATAATTTAAAGCAAGTAGATGATGAATATAAAATGTAGCTTTTTAGTTCGAAGGTTAAAATTGAACTTCAATGAAAAGGGTTTGAAGAAATTTGGGCATGTTGAGGGTTTGTTGGTCCATAAGAGCTTGTAAGGTATATAAAAGGGTTTTAAGATTAACATATTAATTTTTATTTTAATTGAAAAAGAGATTCTATATGCAATCTTAGAAGGAGATTAATGATAACAAAACATGTAAAAAATATAAATTTTCATCAAGTTCAAAATTCAAGAACATAGTGAAACAAATCTAGTAAAACGTTTCATTTTTAAACACTTTGATTATGTAATAATATTATAGGGATGGAATAAAGCGACCAATGCATTGGCAAGAGATTCTTGTCTATTATCATTAAGTGTAAAGTTTCCTCATGTTTTCTTTAATATTTATCTTCTTTGGCATAAATATTATTTCCTAGAGAATATTTTATCATTATCTAGTTCCCTTAAAGGACATTTAGAAACTATGCAATGAATAATATTTTCACAATTGAAACATCTATGGTAGTGCCCTTTTCAATCTTCTAACAAAGTTTTCTTCTTCTTCACCAAATTCATTGTTATTATTTTTGGTAAATTTGAAAGTTGTTTCTCTTAAGTGAGACCTTCTTTATCAAATTATCTCATATTAAAAGTAACAAGTGTACCATATAATTGATCAATTGAAAAAATATATACATCTTGATTCCTCAAATATGAAACTTTTATAACTATGAGATTTTGGAAGTGATCTAAGTACCTTTTAAGCCACATATACTTCTTTAAGGTCTATGCAAAGACCTTTAACAATGTTGACAACTTCAACCCAATGGAAAAGATAACTAGTGATCTCTTCATCCTCTAGCATCATCATGTTTTCTAACACAATACAAGCTAGGAGAGTCCCCAAAGGAGATATCCTAACCCCCAACAATTAACCACGCAAAAAAATATAACAATAACACAGAGATTTAGATCCAAAATAATTCCAATTCTCATAATAGAATCACAAGATTTACATCCAACATGTTAGGCTATAAGGCCTTTCAGGTTACGGCCAAATACGTCAACAATTACAATAACAGTTATGTAAGACCTCACAAGATCTAAACTCTAGCTAGCCCATATCCACAATCTAGCAGAGCTCTCCAAGAAGATTCTAAACTCATTCTCACAAGCTACCAAGAAACCTTCTTGTTTCAAAAGCCCACACTTAGCTGCTAGCTCTGCCCAACTTTTCTCTTCTCAGCTACTCCATCTTTTATGTGCTCATAGATTATAATGACTCTAGACTTCACAAGACCCCCCTACTTATACTAAAGCAAGAACATTAAATAAACACTCACCTATTAAATAAACCCTCAAAGCCACAAGTCGCTTGGAAACAAACATTAAAAATACATGAAATAATTAAATGCTTATGACAAGCCCCACATTTACAATGCATAACTAACTCATATGAAGACATAAAAGTATGTGCCCTTAGGCATAGATCCGTGTGCCATCCAATGATCCAAATAAAAGACTACAAACACTAACTCCCTCAAATCGAAGCTTGCAAATGCAATCTCTAAGGTCTGCTAGTAAATCAGGAACATGTGACCAATAGTCACCAAAATAGCTCTAACTTAAAACTCTATGCACACTTAGGATAAGGTTCCTCAATGTTCCTTGAACAACTCCCCAACCACACAAATCATTGGTCCACAAAATTTGAGCTCAATGTCCCTACATCATTTTCAAACTCTCCTTTATAGATATGTAACTTGGATTATCTCACTTTAGCATTTTCTTGATAGATAATTTTCAATTTTTCGCCAACATCCTTATCAATGTTGCAATGCATAGTCTTCAAAAAATTAGAGTCAATCTATTCAATTAACATTCATTGTCTTGTTAGTGTTCTCACAAGCCTTAATCTCTCCAGGATCAATTCATAAATCAATAGGAGTGTATCCAAAATTGACTTCTTTTCAAGCTTCGTATCCAAAGGAAGTCTTGCATAAGCTTCCATCCTCAATCACTAGAAGTTATAGTTTATGCCATCAAAACTAGGTACTTTATTAAAGCTCATATGTGCTCTCCCATACCTTCCTTAACCTATTAGGATTTCTTCCAAAAATCATTCAAAGATACTAGTTATTAATCACACAAAATAAATTTAAGGAGGGATGAATTAGTTGCATAATAAAATCTTAAACTTTTTAATGCCCCCCTACATGTATCACCAAAAAATATGAAAAAGAAAAAGAAAACCATTCTGCACAATTGAACAAGTGAACCCTAGATTTATGTGGAAAATCAAATGAGGAAAAAACCTTGGTGAGATAATTTTCATAATATTTGAACAATTCACACAACCTATTCTTGGGTTGCAATCCAAGAAAATAACCACTCCCTAAAATGAAGTTTGTATGGCTACACCAAAGGAAGTTCACTACTCTAATAATGGAAAAAATGAGAGAATCGAGATGTAACTACATGTTGACACAAGGAATAAAAATAAGTCTAGTGGAACATAAATGACCATCATCAATATTTAGTAAACTACTTCTATAATGTTTAAGGTACTTTCAAGTCTAGATACCTTTAGCTTGCTACTTTTTTTACCATTAAGCATTATAGATCATGTTCTTCACATCATAGTACACTTTTACCAAAAAAAAACTTTCTAAATGGTTTGATCTTCCATTTATATCCTCCACATGCTCAAAAAATCTTCTTTGTGTTGGCCATGATGAAATATACGAGCATGAAATGTGAAATGGTCACATAGGTGAACCCTAACACCTCTACAAATGAAGGAAAGTGTAAGAAGACCAAGCTAACGGGGGAAAAGACCTGAAACTTATTGACACATTTATCTAAGTTGGCACAAAGCTCAAGTCAATGCTTTAATCAGATCGGGTTGACAAGAAAGCCATTGAATTTTTTGAACATCCAATTCAATCACCAAAAAGTGTTAGAATAGTTCAAAAACATCATGTGGCTTAAAAATGAATTTTGTATGGTATTTAAAAATATTCTAGCACAATCCATACATGTAATAACTGCAAATGTTCAAGGAAAACAAACTACACTTGAGAAACCCAACACCATGTATGATCAATTAAATAGTCTTGAGATATAACCATTATAATCACACTTGTTGTGCTCTTAATTATCTAAAACTTTAAGGGAAGTAAGAAACTAACAATATGGAAACATTCCCAAAATAAACAATTTCTAAACTTTGACAAGAATTTGAAGATAGTTATGGTCAAAATTTCAAGCTATGACAAAAACAAAAGTAGCACTCCTTTGAATCTAGTTTATAAGCTACTATTTTTTTTTTTTTAAATGGTTTGGTTTTAGGTCCTCAAAAAAGGGTGCCATAGAAAGTGGTACTGTTTTTTCAGAAAAGACATAACATAGTGCAAAGTGTGGCCCCCCTAAATTTTAACTTTTTTTCTTGAAATTCATTAATCGCTCTAGTCAAAAGTTACCTAACACCATGTAGTTTATCCTAGATTTTTTGGGTAATTTTATAATGTGTATTTTGTTTTTATGAATTTTGTAATTTGACACATCCCAAAAATGTGAAATATCTATGTGCTCCCACTAGAAATGATTGAAAAATAATCTAAAATAAAATTTTTTTTTTTTCAAACTATGTAGAATGGAGTCTAGTTTCTAAAAAACTAAGTTGTTGCAAAATTCAATGAACTAGCTAAAATCTACACCCCAATTAGTGCATGTTGGTTTTTGAGAGAAAATTGACATACATTCAAAAGAAATTATAGTTGAAAGGTTTGAAATAGTTCAAATTTGAAATAAATTATATGGTTATATAGCTAACACAAAGATCTACAATATCATGTAACCTGATTTTATTGATGCTCAACCACGAGGAAACTTGAAGGAGAGTACACAAGAAAAATCAATCATTTTTTGTATGCTTGCTACAAAACATGTCTCAGACTAGTTTAGAGACTCCAAACTTTTAGGTTGGATCCCCAAGGCAAATCCAAGCCTTAGGATTGGTATAATCCAAAGAGTTAAATAGCACATGTGCACCATAGCGCATACATGCTATTTAAAGCATTTTTAAATTTAGAGTTACATAGTGTGTACACGCTATAGTGTGCATGCACTTTGTAAGCCTAAATTTCAATAGAAAGGGAAGGAGAGAGGGAAAGAGAGAGGGAGAGAGGGTAGAGAGTGGAAGAAGGTAGAGGATGGGGAGAGAGTTGGAGATGGGATATGGTGGGATATGGAGAGAGAGAGAGAGAGAGAGAGAGAGAGAGAGAGGATGGGAGAGGGTGTGATAGAGAGAAAGAGAAGGGGGGTGGGGGGGAATGGGAGAGTAGGGGTGGAAGAGGGAGAGCGGGAGAGGGAGAGTGTAATGCCTAACCCTAGTTTAGTTTTTAGATTGTATTGCCAAATTATTTTAGGCCAGTTTTATGATTATGTATTATGAATATCAATACTTGATTACCAAATTTGATTAGATGTTATTTCATACTCAGTTAATTTATGTGATGAGTCACTTATTTAATATGTTCATGACTATTTTGATGATGATACATGTATGTTCATATAGCGATTTCAATTATGTCATGATGATAGTAGATGGATTATTTATATGTGACTCTATGGTTACTTACCCCATACTTTCTTGTGTATGATGTACTTGTTTGTTTTACTTTATGATTGATGTTTCTAATGTGGTTGAGGGAGGGAGTCATAGTAACCTGCTAGTTGGGATCTACACGAAGCACCACTTCTCGCCATTGCTTGTTTAGTTTAGATTATATAATGACAAAAATGGGGAGATAATTCTTGAGTGCAAATCCTAACCCAAGCCAATTGTCCTAGAAAGTAGGAGAAGTATCAGAGTTTTTAACCCCTCTGAATTCATCAAGTGATGTGAATTTGTGATTTTGACCCTAGAGTTTAAATATGGTCTTTTTCTTCAATTGAGTTGTTGTATTTAGTCTTGTGAGTTTGTTGTGATTTTTAGTTATAATTAAATAAGATTTAAAATATAATTTAATGAAAATTTTATAAAGAAAATTCAATATTTAATTATATTTAATTAATTGAGAAATTAATTAAATGAAAAAATTAGATTTAAAGATATAGTTAAAGTTCTAATTTTGGTGTACTTATATTTATTTAATTTAATAATAATTTATTAAGGAGTTTCATTTTAATAATAAACTCTAAATAATATTATTAGTTGAATTGATAAATATATTATTAAAAATGTATTGTGATTTAATGAGAGAAAGGAATTGATTTAATAAAGATATTTTATTTAAATTGCAAAAAGGTTGCATATGAAAATTTAAAAAGATAATAAAATAATAAAAGAAAAATGGTTTCGAGTGATTGCAAAATTGAAGCCCTAATTTGGTGAAAAGCTCTTTATTAGGAAATTAGAGCTCATTTCTCCACACACAGGTCTGGAGGAGCCATTTTCTGGGAAGAGGGTTTTCAAAGGAAAAAGGAATTGCTTGCAAGTTATGTGCATTCAATTGCTTAGCATCAGATCTAGGTAAGATCTTGTGGGTTTTGCATAGTAGCTCTTTCATTGAAAACATTTGTCTTGTCTATGTTTGAATGAATTTTTTTTCAGAATTTTCATTTAGGTTGAAACCCTTATTTGTGAATATATTGTTCTTTTTTTTGAAGATGTTTGTAAATGAATTTCATCTTTTTGAAACCCTTGTTTGTTTATTTGGAGATTCATATTTGGAATGGTTAGAATTGGGACGAGGGTTTGGAAAAGATACTAGGAATTAAATTTACAAATTTGTTCCTACCAAGAACTTTTTTATAATATATATATTTTAGTTACCATAGTAATTAAATTACTATGTTAATTGTGGAAATTTTATTATGATAATCTTAAAATAAATAAAAAATAAATGAGGAATTTGATTTCATTCAAAGGTTTAATGTTATATGTATTAATAAAACATATTTTTAAAAATATGTATTTAATTTTGAAGGTGAGTGGGCCATTACCCCCACCCCCGCACACCCCCCCCCCTCTTACCTTTTTATCTCCATTTGGGGTCATGTGCAGGGTTGCGTGCAATAGTACTATTACAACAACAGTAGGTACTACTGATGCAGTACCCCTACTACCGTGGTAGCGTACTATTAAAGTCAACAAGCTATGAACATCAATAGTAAGTTTATTTAATTTAATTCTTTTTGTTTTATTAAATTTTAAATAACATTTTGTATTATATGTTAAATTAAATTTAATAAATGTTAAAAGTTATTAATATCATTATTAATTTTAATAATTATTATTAGTTTTAATAATAATTATTTATTATTAGATTAATAATTTAATATAAGTTATTTTATTAGTAAATCAATAATTATTATCTTTAATAATTAATGATTATTGAGTTAATTTTGATAATATTCATTTGAAGTTTTAATTAATGTATTATTAAAATGTATATATGTATAGTAATTTGATAATGGTAATTGGAAAGATGATTATTTTTGCTTGATAGATCAATTTTATATGAAAAGATTATTACTAGGGAAATTTTATTATTCAAAAACCTTACTAACTATCATACTTTGGAAAGACAAAAATTGAAACCCTACTTGTATATCAAATCTTGTGTTTTGAAAATGAATTAAACTATGAAAATAATTGTTAAAACTCTATTGAGATCTATGTTGTATTTCATGTCAAGTTTTAGGTTTAACTTAGTGCTTGACCATCCAAGATGTTTACTAGAGGCCTGGGGGTTTTGTTCTATGATTATGTTTTGTATATGATCTTTCATACTCAACCATGGTGATGTGTCATGTGTTCTCTATGATGAGGTTGTTTGATGTTTAGGGTGCTTTCCAATTTTCTTGTGTAGAATTGAGGTGAATGGTGTGACTTTTCTGGTGTAACCTTTGAGTCTTCGATCAATTATCTTTGGATGCTTTCTAGTTGCTTGTATAGGACTTAGCTGATTATTGTGTTCTATCTTTTTGTGCTTTTCAATTGCTTGTATAGGACTGAGGTGATATTTTGATTTTATCTTTATGTGCTTTCCAATTGCTTGTAAAGGAGTAAGCAGATTATTGTGTTTTATCTATGGGTTCTTTCCAGTCACTTGTTAAGAGCTGAGGTGAAAACTGTGATTCTATGATTTGTACTTTTATGAGCCTAGGTTAGGTAATCTATGTGTATGTTGGGAAGTGGCTACCTAGGTAATCCATTATAAGTTGTTTTAATAAGTGATAACATTTCAGGAAATGGGTTTAAAATGAACTAATAAGAGTTAGTGTTTTTCTTTGCCCATGCCTCGAGTGCTAGTATAGACTAGGATGGGAGTAGAGAGGATGTTTGGTTGCAACCTTGCTTTGTTAGTATCCTTTGTTTGTACAAGAGGATACTAGTGTTGCATAGAGACACTAGGGGGCTAGAGTCCAGAGAGGCTACCAAGTTAAAACCATAGAGTTGGCTTATACAATGACACTTGCTCACTTATTTAGTAGATTTCCTATGTGTCTTTGTTGCCTCTAGGATTATATGATACTTGTGTCTTTGTACCCTTTGACATAGCTTTCTTTCAGGTGTTTCCTCGATCAAGATGTTGGTTATGACATTTGGTTTGTTACCTGTTTGGGACTTGAGATGATCTCCTTGGCATGGTGGGAGTGGACCATTTAGGTTCCATGAGGTCAAGTGGTAGTGTATTTTTCTTATACCATTAAAATCTAAAAATTGGATGTCTTTGTTGGATGTACATGTGCAGTTGTTCCTTTCTTTCTGATCTTGTGTACTGCATGATGAATGGTTATACTCTATTGCATTGTATTTGATTTTTAGAGATCTTATGAGATGCTATATTTTATTTTATGATGTATATTCTTTGAGCTCTTCATACCGTGTGACTTGTACTATGGATGATTATGCATTTTTTTTATGCGAAGTGGCATCCTATATTTATATATTATTTAAATGGATTTGTACTTGTAGTTATTGTTTGATGGTGGATTTTTTATGTATTAGATTTAGTGGGACCCTTAAGAGATGTAATATGTTTATGATGGTTGTATGTATGTTTTTTATTGCTTCCACTATTATATATTTTTTTAAATTATTACCTTTAAAAAAATGTTTGACAAACTTAGTGAAACTTTAGGTTAATTTCTTTTGGGTTCCCTAGTGGGGCATTAGACAGAGAGAGAGAGAGAGAGAGAGAGAGAGAGATCTTATGAGATGTATTTTATTTTATGATGAATATTCTTTGAGCTCTTCATACCCTGTGACTTGTACAATGGATGATTATGCATTTTGTTTATGCCAAGTGGCATCCTATAATTATATATTATTTAAATGGATTTGTACTTGTAGTTATTATTTGATGGTGGATTTTTTATGAATTAGATTTAGTATTTATTTAACTTAAATGTGATTCAACATCATGGGACCCTTAAGAGATGTAATATGTTTATGTATTTTTTTTATTGCTTCCACTATTATATATGTTGTTGTTTAATTATTATCTTTAAAAAAAATGTTTGACGAACTTAGTAAAACTTTAGATTAATTTCTTTTGGGTTCCCTAGTGGGGCATTACATAGACACACACACACACACACACACACACACACACACACACACACACACACACAGAGAGAGAGAGAGAGAGAGAGAGAGAGAGAGAGAGAGAGAGAGATGGGGGAGGGTGGGATAGTGAGAGTCTGAGGGAGAAATGGAGAGAGAGAGAGACTAGGGGATGGGAGAGGATGGGAGAGAGAGAGAGAGAGAGAGAGAGAGAGAGAGAGAGAGAGAGAGAGAGAGTAGGGGGTGGGAGAGGGAGAGAGAGAGAGAGAGAGAGAGTAGGGGGTGGGAGAGGGAGAGAGAGAGAGAGAGAGAGAGAGAGAGAGTAGGGGTTGTGAGAGGGTGGGAGAGGGGGAGAGAGTGTGAGAGAGAAAGAGGATGGGATAGGGTGGGATGGAGAGAGAGAGAGAGAGAGAGAGAGAGAGAGAGAGATTTCACATAGTGTGTGCATGCTTTAAAGTGTGTATGCACTATATGAAAACACCAAAACATAGTTACAAGGAAAGTTTGGATCCCTATGGCCCATATTCTCTTTTTTGTCTGTTGTATGTTCTGTTGTTCTGATAGAAAACACATGTTTCATGCTATTGGAATCTAGCAAACACAAAATTATCATTAGATACACTATTTGAAGGGTTTTTGACCATTCTTTCTATAGAAAAGATTAGTGCAGTCCCTTTTAAATATTATTTGTTACTACAGAGACAAATTTCATTTTGATTAGACAAATTGTTTAATGGATAGTGAAGTCATTAAAATTTGTATATTTGAATGAATTGTTATTTGGAAATGGTTAGAAAGTTGACAAGTTGTTTAATATATATATTGTCTATTCATTGAAATAATTGCAATTTGTATATGTATTTGAATGATTTGTTATTTACAAATTGTAATTTATTTAGGTTTTTGAATAATTTGACATATAGAAATCATCATCATGCCAATGAAGAAACCAAAAAATCAAACAATGGAAGAGATGGAGGGAGATTTGGTAATTAAAAGAGATAAAATGAAACTACTATGTGAAAAGAGAAAATTGCAATGCGCTAATGAAGAATTGTTTTTCAAAGAGGAACATGAACCACCAATACAAAGAAGCAAAGATGAAGAATTGGAAAGACAAAGAGAACAAATGAGACTCTTACGCTCAAGAAGACAATTGAATTGTGAAGTTACACCATCTTTCAATTTTGGAGTCATATCATCATCCCATGTTGAAGAGATGCTAATTTCTACATCTAACAATGTACACACTTGATCATGCCATGTTGAAGACACAACATCAACATATCAAGTAGGTGATATTTCATCTTTTGCATCTTATTTCCAAGGCACATAATCTTCAGTTCAAGGTAAGAAAAACACTCAACCTTATGTTGATGTTCAAAATTTTGAGGGAACTGAAGAGATTATAACACCTCCTAGTCTAATTCATTTTAGAAGACTAAAATATTTGACTAATATTGATACTAACATTTTGAAATCAATGCCTGACAATATTAGCAAGTGTAATTGTCAAAGAAAAGTTAATCATATGTGGAGATTATTCTTTGAAGAATTAAATATGATAGGTCAATGCCAATCATTTGTTGAAATGATGAGGAATTTGAAATTTAGGCCCATCATGAAGATTATTGGGCTAAGAATGATAGATGATTCAAATGAAAAAAAACATTGTATAGAATCTAATGAATGCATATGACAAAGTGGGTTCTAAATCATGCATCAAAGATAGTTATATCACAAGATGCATACTTACATTGACAATAGTAAGTACCCAAATGAAGAAAGATCAACTCATGAGAAATACAAGAAAAACATTAAAAATCAGTAGAGGTACTCTAAGGAGAGCCATGATAAGGCATGAGAGAGTGGAAGATCCAACAAAAAATGAGTTATGGACATTTAGTGGTAGACTACCTTGAAAGGATAAAGAATTTAGTGAAGCTTTGGAATCATTGATTGAAGATTTTTGGACAAATAGCATGCATGTTCTCCCCAATCAAAGAGATGTTGCAAGAAGGAGGATTGGTAGATGAAATTGTGATCCACATGCAAAACATCTTTTGGACTCAACTCAAACACAATTTTTTGAAAATTTTATTGGTATGTTTCCTCAAATTCAAATAAGTCAAATATTTTTTGAGATGGCTAAACCTTTTTATGTGAAGATTAATCACACATGCACAACTTTTTGTTGTGGGATACATACTGAATTTTCTAACCATTTTGAAATTTTTAAGTACATGTGTGTGTGTTTTTGCATTCTAAGTTTGTTTTGTAGGATTGTGACATGAATGAGCTACCTAGATCTTCAAGGGAACTCATATCCAACATTTTATGTGAAATAGGGGATGGTCAACAATTTTACAAGATGTCATGCTTGGATGGTACATGCTTATTTTGTGGTTCTTTGCAACTTTTATCAATTTGTAAACATATGAATAGTACACATGCAATTAGAAATTAAATAGATTAGAAAAAATATAAGAAACTGACATATGCTCTAGAAGATGGGAAACAAGGTAAAAGATGTGATTTAGTCATTGAAAATATTATAGTGTATGAGTTCATGAAGAATTTTCATGAAAAGATTATTTATGAGTATGCAAGGCATACACATAGAGTTTCATGGTTGGATTTACAATTCAAGTTGTGCAAGGATACATTTCCATTGGATACCATTGTTTTGGTTGGAGACATTGCAAAGAACTACACACTACAACCACAAAATGAGGTGCAAGCAAAGTATTATAATTTTAAATAGGTTTCCATAGTTTTTCACATAACATTCATGCATGTTAGGAATAAGGTGTCTCAACCTTGGATAATTCCTATTCTTATTATTTATTTTGTAAAATGTATTTCTTGCAAATAATGTTGATGTGTTGGCATCATGAATTGTGTATAAGAAGATCATTGCTAAAATGGTTATGAAAAATTCCTATGACAAGTAAGAGCTATGTCAAGAAGATTCAATGATAGGTGAAGACATGTGGCAACTGATAAATTTGAGTACTGTACACTTTACCCCAATAGTGGGGTTTAAGGCATCGCCCCAAAAAAGTTTTTGGGGTTCCTATTTTCTCAGAGAATGGTAAAACCCTAATACGATTACCTTTGGGAGTAGCCCTAAAAGTGAAGCGCATGTTATAAGCATTTTTAGGGTTGCAAAGAGGTGGATGTGAAATAGTGTATTGTTGGTACTGTGAGTTGCTACTGGAGTCTTCTGTTGTTGTTGTTGAACTTGCATTACAAGTGTATTGTAATCTTGTGTTGAAGATAATACATTGTGCAGGTTCTGGAGGGGTGGGGTTGTTTTACCAAAAGGTTTTTCCCCACTGGAAAATCTTTCTGTTATGTGTTTCTTTCTTTGTTTATTTTCTTTATGCTTGCTTGGCTAAAATATTTTTGTTTACATTATATTGAATCTATAAGTGTAAAAGATTTTAATAGGATTTGCACCATACTTCTCTTAAGAGATTAGTGTAGGAAGTTGTTTCCGCACCTAAGTTTCCTTGCAAGTGGTATTAGAGCTTGATCAACTTTTGATCCTAGTTGTTGGGTAGGGTTTTTTGAGCTAGTCTCAAGTTGAGTGGGAGTCTTGTGCAGAGCATCTTGAATCTTATTTGCAGATTGAGATGGTGAGTTCATCATATGGAAGAATGGAGGTGGAGAAATTTAATGGCACTAATTTCGAGTTGTGGAAACTCAAGATTGAAGACATGTTGGAAGATCGTGACCTATGGGAAGTGACTTCAAATGCTACAAGACCAGCAACTATAGCTCAAGTAGATTGGGATATCAAAGACCGTAAAGCTAAGGGTCTCATAAGACTCTATTTAACCAATGCAATTCTTCTGAATTTTCTAGATGAGAAAACTGCCTATAGTTTGTGGGAAAGACTTGGGACCATGTATGAGGCCAAATCTTTGGTGAACAAGTTGTTCCTAAGGAAGAAGTTGTACTCTCTATGAATGGAGGAAGGTGGATCCTTAACGAATCATTTAACTGCATTTAATTTGCTGGCTACATAGTTGACATCAGCTGGTGTCAAGTTAGAGCAGGAGGATCGTTGCTACACACTTTTGTGTCCTTTATCGAATTCATGGGACCATCTTGTGATGGCTCTCAGAAGCACATTAGTCACTTTCAAAAGGGATGATGTGGTGTCTTCGTTGCTATCAAAGGAGATGTGGAGAAATGCTTCCATTTTGAAAAAAGAAGCCCTTGCTATTCGTGGGAGATCCATGGAAAGAGGGAAGAAAAATGACAATAAGTCTGATAATAAGGGTAGATCCAAATCTTGTGGGAAGTCAAAGACTTCCAATAAGTCCAAGGAAAAATGTTGGAACTGTGATAAACTTGGGCACTTTCGTAAAGATTGCAAAGAGTCGAAGAAGAAGAAGAAAGGTTCAGATTCAGCTTCAAAAAGATCTCAAGAAGATGGTGATGCATTCATCATAGCTTTGGCAGCATATGCATCTAATGATGTGTTGTTGGTTGACTCGGGTGTATCTTTTCACATGACCTCTCATTGAAATTGGTTATCAAAATATGAAGAGTTTGATGGTGGAAAGGTGTACTTGGGTGATGATTCTCACCTAAAAATAGTTGGACACAAAAGGGTCACTATCAAATTTCTTGATGGACGAGTAAAGGGAATCAATAGAGTTATGCACATTCTAGGTTTGGCACAAAACCTATTATCTGTAAGTATGTTGAATGATGTAGGTGTGCAAGTTGTTTTTTCGAAAGAAGGATGCAAGATGATGAGAGGATAGATAGTGCTTGCAAGGGGTACTAGGAGAGGTACCTTATTTTAGCTAGATGCATGTATTCCTCTATGTAATAGTTCTTCATCCTCACCATCTGAACAAGCAGTGAAGAATTCTGTGGTTATTGGTTTCAATGGAAATGCAAAAACTATGGAAGGTAAGCTTCCTGCAGAAAAGACAATGTTGTGGCATATGAGATTTGGTCACATTGGAGAAAAGGGTCTCAGAACCTTGAAAAATAAAAATCTCATTGAGGGGTTAAATGATTGCAATCTCAAATTTGACTTCTGTGAACACTGTGTCTATGGTAAAAAAAATTGTGTTTAGTTTTACTCTAGTTCTCACGAATCTTCTGATGTATTTGGTCCTGTAAAAGTTCCTTCAATCTCCAAGTCTTTTTTTTTGTATCTTTCATAGATGATTACAGTAGAAGGACATGAATTTATTTCCTTAAAAGTAAGACAGGAGTCTTTAGTCAATTCAAGGAATTTAAAGCCCTTGTAGAGAATTAGACTAGTAAGAAGATTAAGTGTGTGAGAATTGACAATGGTGGTGAGTTTTGCTCAGTAGAGTTTGAACAATTCTATAAAGAACAAGGTATCAAGAGGCATAAGACAACTCCTTATACCCCACAACAAAATGGAGTTGCAGAGAGAATGAACAAGACACTGATGGAGAAGACTAGGAGTATGCTTAGTGGAGCTAGTTTAGAACAAAGGTTTTGGGCTGAAGCTGTGGCCACTACGTGCTATCTGGTTAATAGATCTGCTACATCAGCCCTTGTTGGTAAGACAACCATGGAGGTGTGGTCTGGTAAGAAGCCTTCAATTAGACATCTTTGTGTTTTTGGTTGTGAAGCTTATGCACATGTTCCAAAGGAGAAAAGATCTAAGTTGGAAAACAAAGCTGTTAAATGTATTTTCATCAGATACAATGCTGGTGTGAAAGGATACAAGCTTTGGGATCCTGTGACTAGTAAGGTGTTGTATAGTAGAAATGTTATTTTTAGAGAGCTAACATCTTCTCCTATTGTGCTACAACTAGATGAAAAAGAAAAAAGAAAAAGATGTTGTTTAGTTACCTCCTACCCCTGAGAAGACTGAATAGAAAGACCACGTTGGGTCTAATGATGAGGAGAGCTCTAGCAGCTCTAATAGTTTAGAAGAAGAGAAATAACAACCTCAACTATAGCCCTTGAGGAGATCCACGAGAGAAAGAAACAAACCAGAAAGGTTTGGTTATTCTATGTTAGATTCTAGTTGTGCTTTTTCTTTGATTACTAACACTGATGAGCCTAGATCTGTGAAAGAGGCTTTGGGCATGGAAGATGCAGGTTCCTAGATTGAGGCTATGGATGATGAAATGGCTTCATTAGAGAAAAAAAAACTTGGGACCTCATACCTTTTCCTAAAGGGAGAAAATCTGTTGGTTGTAAATGGGTGTTCAAGAAGAAATTCTCTGCAAATGGCAATGTTGAAAGGTACAAAGCTAGATTGGTTGCAAAGGGGTATTCATAGGTAGAGGGAATAGATTATGGTGAAATATTCTCTCCTGTTGCAAAGTTGACATCCATTAGATTTCTATTATCTCTTGCTGCATCATATGATTTAGAGATAGAACAGATGGATGTGAAGATAGCTTTTCTTCATGGTGATTTGGAGGAAGAGATTTGTATGTCACAACCTAAGCAGTACATTGTTAAAGCTAAAGAATACTTAGTTTGTAGATTAAAGAAATCTTTATATGGTTTGAAGCAATCTCCTAGGATGTGGTACCTTAAGTTTGATGCTTTTGTGTTGTCAATTGGATTTGTAAGATTGAAATTAGATCATTATGTTTATTTCAAAGTTGAAAATGATCACCTTCTTATTGTTGCATTATATCTTGATGATATGTTGCTGTATGGGAAGGGTAAGGGTATGATTTTAGATTTTAAATCTCAGTTGTTAGCACAGTTTGAGATGAAAGATCTTGGGGAAAATAGGTACATCTTGGGTATGGAAATCAGTAGAGATAGGTCTAACAAAAAACTTTGACAGGTTCAACATGGCAGATTGTAGACCACTATGTGTTCCTATTTCTGTGGGAACAAAGTTATCTATAGATGATTGTCGAAAATCTCCTAGTGAGGTATAGGACATGAGTAGAGTACCTTATGCTAGTGTAGTTGGCAGTCTTATGTATCCTATGGTCTATACTAGACCAGACATTGCCCAAGTAGTGGGAGTCCTGAGTTAATTTATGGCTAATCCTAGACGATTACATTGGGATGCAGTTAAGCAAGTATTCAGATATTTGAGGGGTACATCAGATTACTCCATATGTTATCATGGTAACTCTTCTGGATTTCTACATTCAATTTGTATTCATGGGTTTGTGGATTCAGATTGGGCAGGTGATATTGACTACAAGAGATCCACCAGTGCTTATGTGTTCACTATGTTTGGTGGTGCCATTAGTTGGATGAGCAACTGACAACCTGTGGTTGCTTTGTCCACTATAGAAGTTGAGTACATGGTTGCTACTCATGCTTGTAAGGAAGCCATTTGGCTTAAGAGATTGTGTTCTGATGTTGGTGTTGATGCAGAACATATTACTATTTGGTGTGACAGTCAGAGCACTATTTGTGTTGTGAAGAATCCAACTTTCCATGCCAGAACAAAGCACATTGATGTGTAGTTTCACTTTGTGAGAGATATGGTGGAAGATGGAAAGGTAAATTTGGAGAAGGTAGACACTGTGAAGAATGTTGCAGATGCATTAATGGAACTAGTGGGCACTAAGAAGTTTAGATGATGTTCGGAGTCTATAGGCCTTTTGGCCTATAGTGATTAGTTCTTGTTATGTTCCTATTGCTCTTACAAGGTGTTCGAAAAGTGGGAGAATGTTAGGAATAAGGTGTCTCAAACTTGGATAATTCCTATTCTTATTATTTGTTTTGTAAAATGTATTTCTTGCAAATAATGTTGATGTGTATGCATCTTGAATTGTGTATAAGGAGATCATTGCTAAAACGATTATGATAGATTCCTATGACACGTAAGAGCTATGCTAGGAAGATTCAATGATAGGTGAAGACATGTGGCAATTGATAAATTTGAGTACTGTACACTTTACCCCAATAGTGGGGTTTGAGGCATCGCCTTGAAATTTTTTTTGGGGTTCCTATTTTCTCAAAGAATGGTAAAACCCTAATACGATTACCTTTGGGAGTAGCCCTAAAAGTGAAGTGCATGTTATAAGCATTTTTAGGGATGTGAAGAGGTGGATGTGAAATAGTGTATTGTTGGTACTGTGAGTTGCTACTGGAGTCTTTTTTTGTCACTGTTGAACTTGCATTGCAAGTGTATTGTAACCTTGTGTTGAAGATAATACATTGTGCAGGTTCTGGAGGGGTGGGGTTGTTTTACCAAAAGGTTTTTCCCCACTGGAAAATCTTTGTGTTATGTGTTTCTTTCTCTGTCTGTTTTCTTTATGCTTGCTTGGCTAAAATATTGTTGTTTACATGATATTGAATCTATTAGTGTAAAAGATTTTAATAGGATTTGCACCATAGTTCTCTTAAGAGATTAGTGTAGGAAGTTGTTTCTGCACTTGAGTTTCCTTGCAATGCATGCACCTACAAGTTCAAAGGATGATAGAAAGATATTGAGGGAATAACATTTTTTCATTAATGATGATCAATCACATTCTATGAAGTTTGCACGTGGTTGTTTTCAACTATTTTATGGAGATGTGGCTAATAGGGGCATACCATATCACTAGCCCATTATTTATTCAAACAATTATGCATCTCAATTCAAGAATGTACAGATGTTCTATTGGTTGAGTAGGATGCATAGGCTATCTAGAATTGAATACATGTAGAATTTCATAGAGGCTGGTCATGGAAAGGCAATGTATGATGGTGTAGGTGCACGCATCAAAAAATATTTAGCTCATGAAGAATTAAAGTACAAAGATGGACCAACATTGACAGATGCAAAATCTATCATCCAATGGTGTAATGCTACAATGGGTCTAGGCAAGGAAGGTGAGTATACGGTTCATAGATTTTTTTTGTTGATAGATAATACTAACATTGCACCAAATGAAGATTGTTGCACACTAACAGGATCAAGTGAGTTTCACTCTTTTAAAAACTTTGATGCAGGTTTATGGAGTATACACACATGAAAAATGGCATGCTTTTGTCCATCATGTGCAGAGGAAAATTTGGATGAGTCTGAGTCAACTAAATGGGTGGACAAATGGGACTTATGGGTTTTGGACCCAATTGACACCTATCATCCCCCACAAGTACTTTTGAACTCAACTCCTTATGGCTGTGGCATATATATCTCTTCGTCCAAATCACCATCAAGAAAGGTTATTTTAACATTAAGCTGATCTAAATACAAATCTTTAGTAGCCACAATACTTAAAATAGTGCGAATAGAAGTCATTTTAGCCACTTGGGATTAACCATGGACATAAATAATAGTTACATGCAAATATAACCAATATCATAAAATAATAGATCACATAGAAGAGAACACAAGACACCAAGATTTAACATGGTTCACCCAATCCCTGGGCTACATTCACCAACATCAAGTCCAATATTATTACTATCCAATGATTACAATTTGCAATCCCTTATAGCTCAATACTATCACAAGAAGGTACAATATCACCATACATTATGAAATCCCTATCCATAAGCCTTCTTATACAAGATTTTTATCACTTGCAAAATTAGGACTAGAATACGTCATCCAATAGAAAAATAGAAGTTAATGCCTTTTAAAATATAAGTTTATTTTTTCCTTTGGGAGTGCTTCCCATGAAAACCCCTGTGGGGGTGTTTCCCCTATTTATTTTTTCCTTTGGGGGTGCTTCCCATGAAAACCCCTATGGGGGTGTTTCCCCTCAACCCCACCCTATACTATTATACGGAGCAGACTTGGTGCACTACCCCAGGACCCTGTAGGGTGCTACCCTTTGACCCCATCTTTGGGGCATTGCCCCCAAACTACTATAGAAATAATCTAGGGATAAACCACATTGTATAAATATCTAAGTCTGATTAGGCTCCACATCACAAAACTTAACACATATCAAATCCATTGATGATGAAAATTTTTGGTATATCAACCCCATATAAAAAGCATTTTGACCTCAAATGGTTGGTGTTCACTCTTCAACACATTATTCCCACACAATATTTCAAATACTTTTTCAATGTCATATGCACTCAGCTCCTTAACTTTACAATAAATATATGACCGAATGTATTCAACCAATAGTAATCTAGAGGGTATTGAAGATAAGGATCCCATCATGTCATTCTCACTTGCCATAATTAGATGTAATTTGAATAGAGGTCAAGGATTTTCAATCATAAAAATAAAAAATAGTGGTATCTACAACATGTGCCATGATTCAATATAGAAATGCTATCAAAATTATACCATAATCTAAAGAGATACCTCAATATTTTTTAGTTAAAGTCTTTGAATGTGATTCTAATTCTTAGTTTGCCAATCATAATTTACACAATATCGACCATCTAGTTTGTAATTAATAGATTTAGAAGTGCACTCAGAATAGAAAAGTGATGTAAATAAACACACTTTACCCATATGTATCCTTGAAACATGTTGTTGCACCTTTCTTAATGATAAATACTACTTTCTATCATTTATTATGATTCAAATTACATTGTACTTTATCATGTCCTTGGTTAATTTATGTGATGTAACAAAATCTTAATTCTATTAGCTCATGTGCATACATAACCTCAATTCTTAATCATATCTATCCAAAATACCAATTTTCATCACTATATTGAGATATATCTTATATCTCTCTTGCATGTAGGAGACTAGTAAAATATTTTTTCTTTTAAGTGCTCCCCCTAAGTTAAACATAGACTTAGTTCAATAATGAATCCTCTTCACCAGAGGAAGGTGACTAAATTTTAGATATCTTGACTTATTCCTTTTTCTTTTCATTCTTTATCCATATCTTGTTCATCTCACTTCTGATTGTCTCAACATCAACAATTTTTTTCCCTTTCTAGTCATTTGATCTATTGGAAGACTAGTTCTTGAACCTATAGTATCTTGCAAGATACCTAATCTTATGGAAAGACAAAACATGTCATGCTAGCTAGCTTCCAAGGACCAATGTTTTATCTCTAACTTATCATCCTATATTTTATATCCAAATTCCAATAGTTTACACATAATGAACATGTAACATCGAGTTGTTGCTCCCTTCTATAAGTAATCACTAGTTAAACTAAAGATTGGAGAAGTTTCACTTTTTAACTATAATCTTCAACTTTGTGACCATATTAGTTGTAATAATAATAGTGACCACCAAATATACTTCCACTAGATCTACAACTAATAATGGATCTACATCTATATGTCGCATGACTAAACTTTACAATTTAAATAGATAGGTTCATTAGGTTTCTTACCATTATTTATTGAATGTGCCTACAAATCTTTTTGTGATCCCTCTGAATGACTCTCCAACTTCAAATTTTCCTTGATGGGTGTATCCAAGCCCTATTGTGTCCCTGTGTGTTTTCTAGTTTTTTAGTTGTTCAACAATCTTTTGTGAACTCTCATTATACTTCTTTGATCTTTCATTGTCCCCACTTCATTCTTTAGTTTTTCATTTTCCTCCCAAAGTCTTTCATTCTCACCTATAACTTGCATATTTGAATTAATAACATCCTTTATATGCCTTTGTAGTAATTTCATATCATATCTTACCTTGTTGGGATCATCATATTTACATTTCAGTGCATCCTCCACAACTTTTTTGGCATCTTTAACATATTTCCTTGCATCTTCAGCTATTCTCTTTTCTTCAAGACCTTTACACACACACACACACACACACACACACACACACACACACACACACACACACACACACACATTTCTGAACTTTCAAGTTCCTTCTTTAGACTTGCTATAATTTTAGTCAGTTTCTCATTTTGATTCACTATATCTTTAATTATATCCTCAAATTTTTCAAATCCACACAAACACAAATTTAAAAAATTTCAAGTTCCTTCTTTATACTTGCTATATTTTTAGTCAGTTTCTCATTTTGATTCATTAGATCTTTAATTATATCCTCAAATTATTCAAATTCAATAGATTTTGATAGTTTTTTAATGTGGTCTTGACTCTAACTTAATTGTTAACTTAGTTCTCTTCCTTTTTTAGTGGAATGCCTCATCTTTAGCTTTAGTTCATTGATTATGTTGATTGCTTCATTGAGATTCTTCTCATACCTATATTTTTCCATACTAATTTTAGGATCTTTTCCTTAAGAGCTTAATTTTTTCTTCTTGAGTACCAATTCCCTAATACCAATTGTTAGTATAAGGAAGAAGTGAGAGTAGGAGGGTGGGGGGCGGCAAGGGGTGTTGAATTAGTGCAAATAGATAGGCTACTAATCCAATCATTGATCTAATTAACTTTAAAAGTAACTTCCAAAACACATATTATATAATTATTGAGATGAAATAGAACTAAATAACATCAACAATCCATACATGAAACACACATAATAGACCATTTTTTGTATGTGGAAACCCTCAAATAGGGGGAGAAAATCATAGTGGGAAACAAACCCTTCAATACATTAAAAAGATTTTATCTATTAGGAGCTACAAATACCCTTTCTAGGTGTTCACCTTATTTGGATTTATTTGGAAAATGTTAGGAGTATAATAGAGGTCTATAAGGATCTACCTCACTATAAGAATTAGAACTCCTTCAAAGATTCTACCCTATTAAAATATTTACCAAAAAAGACCTATAGAGGCCACCCAATTAAAGGATTTCCCTTGTTGCAACTATTAGGGAACAATAAGTTGAATGATTTGTAAGCAGCACAACTTGCATGCCAGATCCAATCCATTTTATCTACTCTAATACTATTCACTACTTACTAGCTACTTCAAACCTTGATCACAGCCTTTGTAATCATATAATTTTTCTGGCATGATCACCTCATTACACTCTTCATTCACTATGGACAATATATACAAATAAAGAATCCTTAGGCCACTTAATCTTTCTCATCTATTAAAATTCAAAAGTTTACAATTATATAACATATGCATTTCACATATCCTGATGTACCTAGCACATTTTTTTATCACTTTCATGATCAATATTGGGGTTTTAATGTGGTTTTCCCAAGATCAATCAAAATATGTTTGACCTTCTCCAACTTCTTCTAGAATCTTCTCTTCACTCTTGTTTCAAATGTAAAACTACCACCTCAACACATCTTTGACTAATTACAACATGTTATCATACCTTCTAATCTCACCATATTTATCATACGAATCATCAATCAATGATCTTTCATCGATAGCTCAAGAAAATGAGCTACATATCCTTCAACTCCTTTTGACATTGGAAAACTTTCTTACATATCATCATTGTGCATTGTGATTATACACATAGTATTTATACATTACACAAAAGCTTCACCTATGACCACTCCACTTCATTCACACTGCAACATGATCACTACCAAAACACCTAACTTGTAGGTGTTTCCCTTGCATACTATTTACGACACTTAGTTCTTTTCCTATTCATCGACCACTACCTTGTCTTTCCAATTTATCCGTATCTATGGACTAAATTGTTTTCATAAATGATGACCAAAAAATTCACAACTAATTGCACCTCATAATCCATTACAAGACCAACAATCTCTCCTTCAAATGTTATTCCAATGCCAACATTTCATGCATTATACTATCGACAACACTAACATGAACAATATTATACACTTATTCAATAATGACACATATCTAAATTCAAAGTACTACCAACCAAAAAGGAAATACTCATGGGATTACAATCTTGGAATTTAAATATCTAAAAAATGGTGTTAGCATACTCTAACTTAACGAAAGCTTTCTATAAGCCCAATTCCTACTGATTCCCATTCTAATAATATATTTGGCAACCAAAAAGTCCATATCAAAGATGCCCTAAAGATGATTTTTGGGATTTATAATCATCACCTCACTATTACCTTTTGTAGTGTCCTAAATTGTATCTCTATAATTTATTTTTCTTAGTTAGGATCTATATTAGTGTTCAAGGCTTCCATGTCCATTATTCTTCATCCAACCTCAATTTTGCACATATTTTTGGAGTTCCCATATCAAATTAGAACCCTATCCCAAATATAGGATCTTTTTTGTTGGTCAAGGGTGATTGGGTGAGGTGGTTTGGGTCCCCTAACATAAGAGTCATTCCTAACCGTGATAAATAGCCCCAAATTTAAGTTTCATAATGTTCATTTGATTCTAGTAGGGCCCTAAATCCATATATGTCTCCTTTGAGTTGTGAATCCATGATTGCTAGGAGAATTATATAAACAAGGTTACCTCATTTATTTGTCAAAGGAATCCAAGATATCAAAGTATGAGCTAAAGGTGAAAGTAAGAAAATATTTAAGATCTCTCTCAAGAAATTAAGGATTTTTTAATTCAATTTGAAAACAAGGATCAACCACCAAGAATATAAGAAAATGAGCAATTTTTAGATGTAAATTTTTAAGAAATTTTTAATCTTCTTACCCTAGATCCAAATTGAAGACAACATCAAAGACAAATTCAAACATATTCATGACAATTTCAACACTCAAATGTTTGTGAAAGCATATTATCAAGCCTCTTCTACATATTAGCACACTTCCTTTCTAGGAAGTTTAATTTCAATTTTAAGGTTGATTCCTCAACCAGATTCTTAAGGAAAACCTCTTTCTACCGTAGCTTTTCCTCATTATGTGCAAGAGTAGGTGGTATCAATGCAAATGGAGGTATACAAAGTTTTGATTTATAATTATATGTTGACCATTATTTCTTCAAAAATTGTAAGGGAAAAGGAAAATTTAATTACATCTTGCCTCTTGGTCACTTATGACTTCCTATTTTAGGTTGAAATTAAAATCCCAAGTCAGACACTATTTTTTCTTCCCATATTTGGTCTCAAAATTGAATTCTCAATCTGCAATTTTTATGTGGATGAAGAAAATCACTTCACCCTCTATCTTTCCTTAAATGTTGATTTTTTACTTCTTTTGTAAAGTCAACTTCAATTTTAGAGAAGGATCATTTGATTTGTTATTTAATAAATCCTGATCAATGATAAGAGTATATAGATCCCAAATCTTACATATGCATTGGAATACAAAACCTCCAAAAAAGTGACTTCAATTACCACAACCAAAAGAGTAAGGGTATCAATGCAAGATATACACAATGTAAGGATTTGGATTCTAGATGTGGAAATGATAAGGAAATGTAAATCTAATCTATGAAAGTAAGTGCAAAGGAAAATTGATATAATTGACTTACCATTTTGGAAGGAAAAAAGTAGCCTTCAATTATAATTTTTACTATTGTTGGAATGTTAGAATCAAGTGTAATTCCAAATCTAGGATTCTTGTCTCTCTTTCTATGTTCTATAAAATTTTCAGCTATAAAATGGTGTGAAAGGATAACTTACTCAAAATACTCCTAAACAATACTATATTTGTTAATCTAACACTTTGAGGTCCAAATTTGATGAGTTTTTCTGAGGATCTAAAAATAGTTTTGAGATTTCCAAATCCAAATCTGCAACTTCTAAAACTTGATCTCATGTAGAGATGTTAGTGAATAGATTGTCTTTTCCTACAAAAATCAGTAATTCAATCTATGCCCAAGACTGAAAAACCAATAATGTTCACAACAATTGGGTAAACATTGTGCTAATCATTTCTCTCTGAATTGTTACAAGTACAAGTCCCTTTGCAAATATATAATCAATGAATTTGAAATGTTGAGAATAAACAAGCTGCACACTTTTTCTAGAAAGTGTTTAAGGTTCTCTCACATACTCTTCGGTACGGAAGTGTTCTTTTACAACTTTAGAAATTTAATATTAAATTGAAAAGCACATAGTCTTTCCACAATTGAACAAGACTCAAAAAGAATTCAAATCCTACAACCACTTAAGATGATTTTCACAAATAAAGGACAAATGCAAACATCAGGAGAAATAGCAATAGATGTCATATGCATTTAACCATCATAGATCTCAAAGTAATCACAAATAATTTTTCTCAAACTCTAAGTTTCAAGGCACAGTAAAATATGATGGATATATATTCAAAAAAAATTTTCCTAAGCACAGAGTATTTAAGAGACAATTTTTGCATATATCACTACTTTATGTCTATCACTATCTACCTCAAAAAGAAACCTTTTCAATACTAACTATTAGAGTATTTTTTATGCAACTAAAATCTAACCCTAATCTTATCTAACACTCTAGTATTTATAGTTTTTAATAAACTTGAAGAGGCCTCCATAAAAAACCCAACCTTTTAGTTGAAAATAGTTGTAGATAAAGAAATAGTTTTTAAATTCAAAATGCATAAGATAATAGTTTGTAACTAACCTTCCTCACTAGGTTTTTCTCCATCTGCCATGGTTTGCTTGACTAAATTCTAGCTTTTTAAGGCACTCACAAATTCCTACATTGCATGGGAGTGGGATTCTTCAAATTGAGTAGCTTCGATCTAAAGATAACTTTTTGCCACCTTAGCTCCCTAATCCTACATCTTTGTCTTGGCATAAGCTCCCTATTCAATTATAACATTGATTCAATGTTAGTTAGGGTGGTAAAGTCTCTAAAACTAAGGGTGTTGCTATCTTTTATCCCAAACATAGTATCATTGAAATTTTTGGTTAAGACCTTAGAATCCATGTTGATGTCATTGAACTGTAAGATACCTATAGGATTAACAATTTTCATGTCTTTCAGTAGCACTTTATGCTTTCCAAAGACTTTGAGCTCTATTTCTCACATCTCTTCAATGGCTCCCTTATAGATTGAATCTTTCCAATGCATATTGTTTTTAAGGATGAACAACATGCATGAGTCCATGGTCTTCATGGCATTTTTGTTCAGGGACTTCAATGCACCATATCTTTCAACTTTGTGTACTTGAAACACAATGGCTTGACATCAGCTTTGATTATCCTCCCACACTAGAATAAGGGTTTGAACCTCACCCAACAATACTTCTCTCTCTATGTACATGGTAGTGAAATCCAAGATAAATTTACCCCCCTCCTTTACTATGGATTCTATTTAATCATGCATTTATTCTGAGAGTAATCTTCCTCTTTTCATTTTCTTTACCAATTGTTGGCTATCTGATGAGTTAGGATCAAAAGATTATGGATCTTGACTCAATGAGAGAGCACCCACATTTATCAAAGAATCTATATGTTTAGCCATAGTTATTATCAGCTTCTTCAATTCTTTGTTTTATTTACCATCCCTTTTAGACTAAGTCAACATATGATCTACTGAGAATTTGAAGAAGTGATTCCCAATATCTCTAGTGATAGCTCCCAATTCTATAGTGATAACATTGAAATATTCAACATCAATTTCCCCTAAATTTTCTTTCTATTTGTAGCTAGCCACCTATGTTGTCACTTTTCTAGTCATAGGGTCTTTGATCAACTATATGTTTCTCTTCATCTTCTTTCTCTTAGAACCATGGGCTAAATATTTTGTGACAATGTCCTTAATAGGTATGGACACTAATTGAAGGTTGTGTTTCTTACTTGCTAAGTTGGATAGTCAGGGTGGAATGGCTACTCTACTCTTGGGGCCTTTATTAGTTCCATATCACCATCTTGATTATCCAAGAAAGTGAGCTCTTCTCCTTTGTCTTGTTCCTAAGCCATGATTTTCTCTTTCCAAACCTTCTCTTGTGTGAGCACCTTAGATTTGGTCTTGGACCTAGTTCTAGGAGCCATGATTTGCTTAGGAGATGCTGCTCCTTTTTGCTTCTTGGAAGTCAAAGTATCACTTGCAACATAAGATGAAATTGGGATGTCAGAAGTTAATGTTTCAGAGAAGGAAAATGCCTCTAGGGCTTTTTTATTTTATTTATCATTAGTTGATCTCATACTTGTTATTCTTAACCAGCTATCTATATAGGCTAAAATGGATCTAGTTCTAAGGTTTATATCATCTTCTTCAACCTAGTTGTAGTCCACTTCAAGTTGCTTCTATTCATTTGCCTCCTCCCAACCTGGTTCAACAACATCTGAACCATCTTCAATTATTCCTTCTAACTTGAACTTTAATTTCAAGGAATTAATTTGAGGAAGTGTTAATCTTGAATGATCCTTTTTAGCCACCTCTCTCTCATTATGGGAATCTTTCGACAAATCTTCTAAATGAGGAACTATTAATAACTAACCCTTTAAGCTAAACACTTTTGCTGCAAAACTTTCGCTATCAAAATCCCTCCTTCCCTGATAGAATTCAATGTTAAAATTGAGCAAGTTACTTCTAATCATAGAAGCATTAATCATATTACTGTAAGCGAAAGGACCACTTTTGATGGAAAAAATGGATCCCACTTCTTTTGAGGCAAGTCATCCTTAATCAAAAAATACTATTGTCTACATATCTAGGCTATAACAAAATAGTCCAATGCATCCTAAGATAGCTTCTTGGGTTCTTCTTCAAATCCCCCTACTCATAGATATGTGAACTTAGGAAATTGGATGAAAAAACTTCTATAGGTTTGAATTAGCTTTTGGGCCTCTAGGGATAGCCTTGGAATTGGCAATATTTTGAGGTTCAAATGCACACTTTATATCAAAACATCATTTTTTTTCCTTAATTCTTCTAACACTTTGTCCTTTTGTAGTAGGGGGCAATATTGGTAAACAATTATATCTTCACTCAAAGGCTCATGGGGAAGAGAAGTAATATTATTGACACATGCAATGTAATAGGTCAAGTAGGATGACATATGTAAGTCTTTCCTTGGTATCTTAGAATGTTTAAGCTGATTCCTTAATGAACTAGCTATCAATTCTACCCAATCTAGAAATTGCTTCCTTGTCAAGATAGTATCTATGTAAAGGTACATCTAGTCGTCAAAAAGGAAGACATCAACAGACCCTTTAACTTGGTGTAACAAAACCATTAGGTCATGGGAATGAGGCTTCATGTGATCCTTGGTGATTATTTTGGGTAACCTCAAACAACCTTTGTAGTTTATCTCTGTCCATTTTCTAGCCATCATGTTGTGGTACTTATCTGGGTTTTCTTAATATTCAACTAGAGACTGGGTAGGGCCAAAAGAAGAAAAAGTTCACTCAGGTATACACAAAACTAATGAGATAGTCTCCCTAGTAAGGGACAATACTGGCTTCCCATTTCTATTCAAAATACTCTTAGTTCTTGCATCATAATGGTCCATGCACAACTGAAGCAATTAAGGCCTTAAAAGAGTGGGAGGGAAGTAGTAGCTTCAAGTAAACCACTTTTTAGAACTTCTAAAAAACCATTGACCTTATTAGCCTATTCAATAAAATTCTCTTATACCTTCTCAACCTTGACTACTTCTAGATTATTGTTAGAAATTATAGGTGTTTAACATTCAAGACTAGAAACATTTCCAAAAAAATGTAATATCCTCCCCTGATTTGAACTTTGACTTGTAGAAATTTAACTTAAGAAATATTGTCAAACACTTTGTATGCAAACTCATAAAGCTGATTTCCTCAATAAATTGCTTTCCAATGAGTAGATTTACGAACAACTATGAAGTGACATTAAAATGCATAATACACATCATAACATTTTCACAAACACTTGGCACACATTCAACAATATATGAAAAATCTGGAAACTCTTTCAATCTGTTGATAAAGGGTGATTTTTAAATGTAGATGTGCACTTACAGCTGCCTTAAAGGCTGCAACAACTATTCAGACTTGTATTCAACAATTATTATGCAAAGTATCAAAATTTGATAGAAGAAACCTAGAATTAGTTGCCGTAGTATTTTGCAGATGTAGTCGGCAACCTTCCAAACTTCTAATCAACCGAAAAAAACAAGTAAACTTGATACCAACACTGTTTATGCCGTACTGTAGCAAAATACTGTTCATGCCGACTGTAGCCAAATACTGTTCATGCGGCACTATAGCAATAACTAACATCAGATCTGCAATGAAACCCAGTGTGTTTCTTGAAGTGAAAACACCATTGATCCTCCTGACTATGTCTTCCAACAGCGAAGAGAATGCTAGCAAAGAGGGATTCCGTCCTCCAAGCCTGATAATCAGATATCCAACAACATAACATTAATCTTCATCCAAGCATACAAAAAAAAGCTCTTCCATTTCCTTTATAGTGTTCTCACAAGAGCTCAATCCTTCGTTTTCTCAATGTGGGATAAAAAATAACTCCCTTTATGTTCCTTATGTCTCCAATGTATTATAAAAATAAAGGGAACTCTTTTAATTTAAATATTTCCCACAAACTATAGTCTATGCATTAATAAAGTTAAATATTTAAATTTAACTTTATAAAATGGCTTTATCAATGCATAACAAATCTTATCAATGATAAATAAGTTTTTCTGTCGATTTTAAACAATTACCATCGACATACCACTGTGACTAAATGTCCGGCCATGTCCAAGATGACTTACTATAAATAGTAAGTATGCCCAAAGTTGCCTCAGAACCCCTCAGAAAGACCTGCAACTAAAACTGTCTAGGCCAAATGGCCTCTAAGCCCCTTTAATGTCCTAGTTAGCCTATGGGACTGTGGGGAAATAGGCTAACAACAACATCATGCTATGAATGCTAGAAAGGGGACATTACAGTCCGCCCTTCCCAAAATTGCTTGTCCTCAAGCAATTTCAGCTCTGGATGCTGCAATATCTGCTCATTTTCCCAAGTAGCATCCTCGATAGGTAGGTTCCTCCACTTCACTAGATACTCCCTGATAGTCCTCCTGTGAAGCACCCTCTCCCTGGAGTCAAGTATGGCCTCGGGAACCAAGATAAGCTTTCCCTCATCATCAAGAGGTGGAAATACTACTGAAGGCACCATGTTGTGACCCAATGCCTTCTTAAGGCATGACACATGGAACACATTATGCACTTTACTGTCTGCAGGCAACTCCAACTCATAAGCTACTTCACCCACTCTCCTGATTACTTTGAACGGTCCATAGTAGTGTGGTTTTAATTTCTCTGCTCCACTCTTCTTGAGAGAGGACTGTCTATACGGCTGTAACATGAGGTACACCATATCTCCCACCTCAAAAGACCTCTCAACCCTGTGCTAATCAACATATTGCTTTTGCTGATTTTGTGCTTTTTGCAAATTTTCCTTCAAGGATCGCATAATGTCCTGACACTCTTGCAAAGTATCCTTGGCCTTAGGCACCCTGTTGTCCCCAAATAACAAATCCAAAAAATTAGGAGCATCATACCCGTACAGTTCCATAAAAGGGGACATTTGAATAGACATATGGAAAGAGGTATTATAGCAGTACTCCCCTAGATGTAGCCACTTCACCCAAGCCTTCTGCTCTCCTGCAATGTAGTTTCGAAGGTACCCCTCAACCCATTTGTTCACTATCTCTGTCTGCCCATCAGTTTGGGGGTGGTAGCTGGTACTCGGAGTGAGCTTTGTTCCACATAACCTGAACAACTCCTGCCAAAAGTGACTCATAAATTTGTTGTCTCTATTACTAACTATGCTCTGTGGTATCCCATGTAGTCTAAATACCTCTCGAAAAAATAGTTCTGTTGTTTGTGCTGCTGAATATGTAGACGAAATTGCAAAGAAATGTGCAAATTTTGTCAATCTGTCTACCAAAACAAAGATACAATCCTGACCATGTGCCTTGGGGAAGCCTATGATAAAATCCATGGAAATGCTATCCCACTTCTTCTTTGGTACGGGTAGGGGCTGTAGTAAACCACCCGGAAAGGAATGTTCCTGTTTGTTCTGCTGACACACAAGGCATTCCCTCACAAACTGAAGCACCTCTGATTTGAGTCCTTTCCAAGTGAAGCACTCTCTCACCTGCCGATATGTCTTAAAGAATCTGGGATGTCCTACCATTGGTGAATCATGAAATGCCCTCAAAATCTTCTGCTTCATAGCAGACCCGGGTACTAAATAAATCCTTTCCTTGTAGATGATCAGATCATTTACGACAGTGTATCGACTATCTTGAATAGCTCCCTCAATAATGCTAGATGCCCAACTATCCTTAGCATATTCTACCAAGACCATCTCTCTCCAATCATCCATGACTATCCCAACAACAAGCAAATGAGGCCTTCTAGATAAAGCATCTACAACAATATTTTTCTTCCCTTTGACATAGGCTATGTCAAAATCATAGGCCTGTAATTTACTCGCCCATTTCTATTGCCTATCATTAAGGTCCTTCTGTCCAAGGAAATGTTTCAAGCTATTATGATATGTTTTTACTGTGAACCGGCTTCCCACTAAGTACTGCCTGAACTTAGCTAATGCATGCATGATTTCTAGCATCTCTTTGTTGTAGATGCTGTAGGTTCTCTCCACACCTCGTAATTTTCTACTCTCATATGTGATGGGATTTTTTCTTGCATGAGAACAGCTCCTATTCCCTCTCCCAAGGCATCACACTGCAGCTCAAAGGGCCTGGTGAAATCTGGAATGGCTAAAACAGGACATGTACTCATCAGCTCCTTAAACCTGTCAAAACAATCCCGAGCCCTCTCTGACCACTTGAAACTATCTTTCCGTGTCAAATCTGTAAGTGGTGTTGCTATCTATGAAAATCCCTTCACAAATCTGCGGTAGAACCCACAAAGCCCGAGAAATCCCTTGAGTTGTGAAGTGTTCCTCGGTAGTGGCCAATCCAGAATGGCCCTGATCTTGTCTGGGTCAACCTGAACACTTCCTGCACTAATAATATGCCCTAGATAGAGCAACTTTGTCATCCCAAACTCACATTTACTCATCTTGGCATATAATGACTCCCTCTCTAGAATACTGAGCATTGTATCAATATGCTTCAAATGTTCCTCCCAAGTACGGTTGTATATCAGTATATCATCAAAAAATATCAACACAAACTTCCTCAACTGATCTCTGAACACTCTATTCATACAAGACTGGAAAGTGGCAGGGGCATTTGTCAACCCAAGGGTCATGACTAAGAACTCAAAATGTCCATAGTGGCATCTAAAATTTGTCTTCTCCACATCCACCTCTCTAACCTGTATCTGATGGTAGCTGGATCTCAAATCAATCTTGGAGAAGTAGCATGCACCATGCAATTCATCAATAAGCTAATCGATGTGCGAGATAGGCTATCGATTCTTGATTTTCTTCTTGTTTAGCTCCCTATAATCAATGCACATCCTCATTGTACCATCCTTCTTCTTCACCAATACTACTGAAGAAGCGAAAGGAATTTTTCTTGGCCATATGTGCCCCATGTCAATCAACTCCTTAATTGCCTTTTCTATTTCATCCTTACATCTCTTCGGATGGCGGTAAGGTGTGATGATAACTGGCTTAGCCCCTTCCTCTAATTCAATAACATGCTTGATTCCCCTATCCGAGGGTCTCCCTGGAGGTATCTCACCAAACACCTTAGTATGTTTTGTTATTATTTTTTGTACATCAGGTGGATACTCTTGTTTATGCTGCTTTGTCATCTCAGGCATTACTCTAAACTCTGCTGCCCACTGCACCTGATCATGTCTAAAGAAACTTTGCATCCACTTGAGTGACACCACTCGAAGTCTCCCATCTGACAAACCTCTGAGCACTATCTTCTTACCATTTGCTTCAAACCTCATTTCCATTTTCTCAAGGTTAAATGTAAACTCTACCAGAGACTTCATCCAGTTCATCCCAAGCACCATATCCTGATCACCAATGTTGACCACAAAGAAATCTCCTGTCATGTCATAATCTCCCAAACGAAGCTGCAAGTTGGAGATTTTCTTGGTACATTCAATTTTGAAGCCATCAAAAACCATCACCTTAAATCCCCTATGCTCCTCTGTATGTAGCCCTTTGCATGTCACAAACTTCTCATCAATAAAGTTATGTGTCGCCCCTGTATCAATGAGTGCCACAACTCTCGGTCCATCCAAGGTTCCCCTAACTCTGAAAGTGACGGCCTCTTGTATACTTGAAAATTGAGCTATCGTGCTATCACCACGTTCTTCTTCCTATGAAGAACTATCATCATCTCCATCTAATTCGGATGACTGCTTTGAATCTCCATCTACTGACTCTTCGGCTGAAAAGTACTCCATCTGCTTAGCTTTTCCTTTCAATGGACACTTATGTGACAAATCCCAAGGCTCCCTGCAATGAAAACAAAGCTTCTTCTTCCTGATATCATTAAGTGTCTCATTGTCCAACCTCTTACTTTCCTCCTTAGCTGGCTGAACCTCTTTATGAAAAGGTTTCCTGTCCTTATCTTTCCTTGAAGGGAAATTCTTTGCCTGGAATTTATTTTTTGAAGATGAAGAGGAATCCATGTCATGAGCTTTCTTAATGGCTTCCTGCAAAGTGGGAGGGTTGAGAGCTTTAATCCATCCTCTCAATGGATCAGCTAACCCATCCATAAATAGAACTAGTATCCTCCGTTCAGATACATCTATTACTAACACTGCAAGTTTTTGAAACTCTGAAATGTATGTTTCCAATGATCCCCACTGTTTAAGCTGAGCTAACTCCTTGAAATGGAGTTCTGGATCCTTCCTATCAAAATGTTCAATCAGCCTCTCTGTAAACTCCACATATGAGGTAATGTGTGCATATCCCATAGTGACCATACCATGATGCCACCACTCGTGTGCTAACCCATCCAGATGAATTGCTACATACTTAATAGCTTCTTCCTCGGGCATAGGGTTCAATTGAAAGTATGTATCAAGCTTTCAAACCCAAGCTCTTGCTGTAGACTTTCTTGAGCCATCATAATATGGTAACTCAAGTCTCCCTACTTTCTTCCGTAGCTCATAGCTCTGGTTCCTGTCATGTCCATGTGGCATATGTTTCATCCACACATCCATATACTCCCTAAAGGTAATTGCAACAGTAAAATCTGGCCCTCTGGCTTCCCAATCTCTCCTCAACTGGTCCTGTATATCAGTAATCTGGGGCTCTGGTATGAGCTGCTCTGGAGCTCTAGGAGGAAATGTAGGAATCATGGGCCTTGAACTCATTGTCCTAGCTCGCTGGGGTGCATGATCAAAATTTTTCCCAACTTGTTCATCTCCATTATGTTTCCCATCCTGATCATTTCCATTCTGATTGTTACCATTCTGATTATTTCCTCCACCCATGTTAGCATTCAACCCCATTTGACGAGCCATCATTTGCATCCTAAGATCCAATCTCTGATTCTGTTCCTGTGCCCTTTGTTCTACTACTCGCTGACCCTGTACTAAGGTCTCTAATAGCTGTAAGAATCTTTCCTCTCCAGGCTTTGGATCGACATTCCTGCCTCCACCTAACCTTGTATTCCTGTCATCTCGGTCACCCATATTGCTTTCTTGATCAAAGAAACCTCCGATGTGTCTGTATGACTAGATTCTAAACCCCCCTGTACGAATGAACTAGACTGTTTGCTTTACAGGTCTGAACTCCTACTTTGTCTTGCTCTGGTATTGCGGAAATTATAAGGCCCCTGTCGCATGCTCAAACATAAATGCTCTGATTTTAGTGTTTTGACATTTCATCAAACACTTTCCCCTCTATCCGCCAGTTCCAAATTTCCTATAAGACCTCCACAGGATGGCGGGACTTATAGCTCTGATACCATTGTAATATCCTCCCCTGATTTGAACTTTGACTTGTAGAAATTTAACTTAAGGAATATTGTCAAACACTTTGTATGCAAACTCATAAAGCTAATTTCCTCAATAAATTGCTTTCCAATGAGTAGATTTACGAACAACTATAAAGTGACATTAAAATGCATAATACACATCATAACATTTTCACAAACACTTGGCACACATTCAACAATATATGAAAAATCTGGAAACTCTTTCAGTCTGCTGATAAAGGGTGATTTTTAAATGTAGATGTGCACTTACAGCTGCCTTAAAGGCTGCAACAACTATTCAGACTTGTATTCAACAATTATTATGCAAAGTATCAAAATTTGACAGAAGAAACCTAGAATTAGTTGCCATAGTATTTTGCAGATGTAGTCGGCAGCCTTCCAAACTTCTAATCAGCCAAAAAAACAAGTAAACTTGATACCAACACTTTTCACGTCGTACTGTAGCAAAATACTATTCATGCCGACTGTAGCCAAATACTGTTCATGTGGCACTATAGCAATAACTAACTTCAGATCTGCACCTCAAACCCTTGTAAATTTCTTTATGCGAATGCCCCAAATAAAACCCAGTGTGTTTCCTGAAGTGAAAACACCATTGATCCTCCTAACTGTGTCTTCCAAAAGTGAAGAGAATGCTAGCAAAGAGGGATTCCGTCCTCCAAGCCCGATAATCAGATATCCAGCAACATAACATTAATCTTCATCCAAGCATACAAAAAAAAGCTCTTCCATTTCTTTTATAGTGTTCTCACAAGAGCTCAATCCTTCGTTTTCTCAATGTGGGATAAAACATAACTCCCTTTATGTTCCTTATGTCTCCAATGTGTTATAAAAATAAAGGGAACTCTTTTAATTTAAATATTTCCCACAAACTATAGTCTATGCATTAATAAAGTTAAATATTTAAATTTTAATTTATAAAATGGCTTTATCAATGCATAAAAAATCTTATCAATGATAAATAAGTTTTTCTGTCGATTTTAAACAATTACCATCGACATACCATTGTGACTGAATGTCCGGCCATGTCCAAGATGACTTACTATAAATAGTAAGTATGCCCAAAGTTGCCTCAGAACCCCTTAGAAAGACCTGCAACTGAAACTATCTAGGCCAAATGGCCTCTAAGCCCCTTTAATGTCCTAGTTAGCCTATGGGACTGTGGGGAAATAGGCTAACGACAACATCATGCTATGAATGCTAGAAAGGGGACATTACAAAAAATGCAAAATAGACCTCATTTTAAACAAAGGAAAGAAACACCACAACACTACTCTTGTTTCTCAAAGTAACAAAATACAAGAAAGGAGAAGAGATTTCTTATATTCTCACCTATAACTAGTTGAAAGAGAACCAAATAGCTTCCCTTCTTTTACTATTGATCCACTTTCAATTCACCAATTAAGTGGAAAACTAGTATTTTAAAAAGGTAAGAGAACATACTGGAAAAAGTACCAGCAGATAATGAGATAGTCATGATGAGATTGTTGCAGCTTAACATGCATGCTTGAAACTATGACAGGATTCCCTCATAAAATGATCACCTTACATGAAGTTTCTTGCAATAATTATAAACTTCTGACATCAAATTTGGTCCCCCCTAGAGTGAAAGATTTTCCTTCTCATTAATTATGATGATAAATTAACCTTTGCATCAAGAAATGACAAATTAGAGAGGACCATTTGACCATTACTTTAACATCTTATTTAAAATCTTGGGAACTACCAACTTTAAAGAATCATTAATATCCATGTGCAAAAAACCTCAGTAGTAGAACTACTTTGAACTTCTTTTAATTAAGGTTCAAAGAGGTTCAAAGTGGTTCAAGTAAACACTCTGCTACACTTAGTAGGTTCCAATTGCAAAATAAAATTTAGCTTCAAAAACTTTGGTTGAACTAATTTGAACTACTTTGAACCAAGGTTCAAAGAGGTTCAAAGTGGCACAAAAGAAAGACTCACAAAGAGGCACCACAAGACTCAATTTCAAATATAAGGGACAATGAATTTTGAAAAGATGGGAAATGTGAGGAACTTTTTGAAGTGATATTTTGAGTTTAATAGAAGAGCCAGAAAGTTACAATTGTGACCCAAAACTAGGGCTATGGCTTTGACTAGAGACTATGTATCCAGAGTACACAGAGAACTTAGAATGTTGGGAACAAAACTAACCAAAAGAACACAAAAATAGGGAATGATAGAAAGAAAAACAAAAGCAAATAGGGAAGCCAAAAAAAATATTTACATGGGAAGGACTCTTGGAGGGACTTAAAATTTTAGCAATTTTAGGTCATGTCCATTATAAGTAAAGGTAAGACCTATACCATCTAGGTAACTCAGATAAAAAGCATTTGAATGAATAACATTTTTTATGATAAATGGACCTTTCCATAATGAATCAAATTTACCATGTGCTCCTTTAGGCTCTACCCTCTTGTTCCATAATAGAACTTCATCACCCTTTGTGAAATTGCAGGGTCTAGCTCTCATATCAAAGATCTACTTTACTCTCATCTAGTGTTTGGTAATATGATCTAAAAGCTTGTTCCTTTCTTCTTCCAATTTGTTTAAATATGTCACTCTCTTTTCTAAAGAATCTTGAAAAAATGGATCCTCGATTACTGATTGCAAATTTTTTATGGATAACTCCAATGACAGGTATACTTGAGCTCCTATTCCTTAAACCAATTCAAAAGGAGCTACGTTGATAGCTCCCTTAGGCTTGATCCTGTCAGCCCATAGTGCTTCATATAGTTTCTTATACCAATTCTGGGCATCATCACTTACCAATTTCTTCATTATGGTGACTAGGTTCTTCTTGCTAGACTCAACCTGTTGGTTTCCCTAAGAAAAATAATCCAAAGAATGCACCAAGGATATTTTGTGTTTATAGAAAAACATAGAAATTTCTTCAGATAAGAAATAAGTCACATTATCTACCACTTTCTTTTGTGGAACCCTAAATCTGACAAATATATACTCCATCAAGAATTCACACACCACTTGTGAGTTAGCCTTCTTAGTTGGGATTTCTTCCACCCACTTTCCCTAGTGGAGATGATACCCACTAATTAATATACTAATATATAAGTTCCTATTTAGAGGATGGACCTTGTTAGGAGTTGTAGTATAGAGAATGCAAGATGAGACCACTGCCCAAACATGCACTTCTAATTACAAGAAGAGCTCACTACCCAAACAAGTAATCAGACTTATCTTTTTCACAGATTGATCTTTGATCTTCAACTTGATCTCAAATCACAAAATAGCTTGTACAAAACTTCGCATAGATCACTTTCATAGTAAGTTCGCACATCATAACTTTCTTACAATTTCTCTACTTATCGCAAGATGTCCTTTTCATAAACATCATGTCTTTACAAAAATTTCTACTAGGTTGGCTAAGACCACAATCCAATTTTCCAACTTAGATCAAACATCTAGGACGTCAACCCTAATTAGACAAGTAATTATTTTGTAAACAAAACAATTCTTTCCTTTAATTCCACTGTCTTGTTTCATCAAAACATAAATATCTTTTTTTCATAAATTTTGTACTAACTTTCAAGCTTATAAATGTCATCACCAACATGTATAATATCTTTATTTAACTTCACTAGTCATAATATGATGTTAGCAACAAGTTATAAATAAAACAATTCACTGCTATATACCAAATTCCATACTTAGACAATTTTTTTATTACCAAAAGCTAAGTCTCTTTATTTCTAAGGTTTCCTATAAGCATGTACATCATGTGTTTCCATAAATGACAATAATTACATGTCTCTATTAGCAAATTGTTAAAAATCTCCCCCTTTGGCATTAATGGCAACAAAATAGGGAAAATTGGCTAAGTGACAAAAACTTAACACAACAAAAATAAACAACACATTACATTACATCTATTACAATTTGTCCATCTTTACATATGCTCCCCCTTACAATATGCTTTAGATTATTTACTTCACCCTTTGGTAATTCTCTACAATAAAGAGTTTCCAGTTTTCAGTAACTACTCCCCCTTTGACATCAATGAGAAAGGTCAAAATGTTAGAAACTATCCAAAATTGTTGTCCTTCGTTACACTGATAGGATCTTCATGCAATAATCAACGTTTTCCTTAAGATTATCCATGCCCTTACTCCATGTCTCCATGGTGGATTCAGCTAAGGTGAGAATTGCACATAAAGCATATGATGCAATCTCGACTACATTAAGATTTGAATACAAAAAGTTAGAATATGTGTCCTTGGTCTTGATACATTCTCCAACTATTTCTTAAGAAAAGATACTTTCAGAGCAATAAACTCTCTGAAATCCAATATTCTCTTCAAAATTTGTTCATTCTGAAGTTCTAGTTTCCTAATATCATTATGAATACTAGCCACTTGTCCTTTAAAACCATCAATCTTACAAGATGGATGTTGGATATGGCTGGATAGAGCCTCTAGCTCACTCATCTTTTCTTCTATCTGACTTTCAATGTCCTTAGTAAATTTGTATGATAAAGTAGACTTAACGTACAATATTTTCCCATCCCATTAACATTTTTAAAGTTCTTTGATACAAGTATCAAGACTAACCAAATCATTCTTAACATTCTGACAAATGGTGCTAAATAAGTTAACATCATGTGAAATCTATGCCTTTGCTTCTGTAACATTTCAAAAGTTAGTAAACTCTTCATCAAATGATTTTAGCACGGCTTGTGCTCTCTATTTAGGATTGGATTCAGTGTGTTGTACTGCCAAAGTATTGTGCAGTCTATCAGTAACCTCCATCAAGGTTTTCTAAGGGCTCTTCACTATCCTATTTTTTTGTATAAGTTTTGATAGGAATGAGATCAAATCTGTTTGGTCATCATCATTAGTTGCTACGCTGGCAAGAGAGAGTGAAGTAGATGAACTAAATGGTTTAGTGTCATCCTCCCTTTGTTTCTTAGTGGCCTCTTTTATTCTTCTCTCTTCTTCTTTCTTTTCTTTTTCTTCCCTATCATTTTCTCTCACCTCTTCTTCTTCCAATCTCTTTTTCTTATCTTCCTCTATTTTGTTTCTTATTTGGGTATGTGCAGGATCATGGTGTGCCAAAAAGTGGCAATGTGAAAAAAATAGAGTTTGAACACATCTAAAAGCGCTTCAAAATCCGCTTTGACTTTTTTTCACCTATCCAGGTACCAAACCTGGAAAGTAAGGCCCAAGCCTTATTGGATATCCGATATGAGATCGGATATCGGATCTCATATCGGATATCGGCAACATAAAAATTGGAGGGAAAAGGGACAAAAATTAGAGGGAAAAACAAATTTGTAAGTGATATAACTAAATTGAGTTATGAAATATGTAAAGATATAATATATAATCTATAAATATATAATATAATAACATAACTATTATATATAAAATAATATATAATCTATATATTATATAATAATATAATATAATATTATATATATATATAACGTAATGTAAAGATATAATATATAATCTATTTATATATAATAATATATTATGTTATTATTATAATCTATAAATTATATATATATATATATATATATATATATATGATTGTTATACTATATTATTATTATTTTTACTATATTATTTCTAGTGGAGTCATTTATATGGGTCAAAAGGGCTCACAGGATGACCTATGACCCCTTTCGACACATTCCATGATGACATATGTCCCTAAGGGATCCTAGGACCCCTAGGGACATATTAGAGTAGTTTATATGGGTCGAAGGGGGTCACAAGATGACCTATGAACCCTTTCGACATATTACAAGACGACATTTGTCCCTAGGGGTCCTAGGACCCTTAGGGACATATTAGAATCATTCATATGGGTCGAAGGGGGTCATAGGGTGACCAATGACCACCTTCAACACATTCCATGATGACATATGTCCTTAGGGGTCCTAAGACCCCTAGGGACATATTAGAATCATTCATATGGGTCGAAGGGAATCATAGGGTGACATATGACCCCCTTCAACACATTCCACGATGACATATGTCCCTAAGGGTCCTAAGACCCCTAGGGACATATTAGAATCTTTCATATGGTTTGAAGGGGGTCACAGGGTGAACTACGACCCCCTTCGACACATTACATGATGACATATGTCCCTAGGGGTCCTAGGACACCTAGGGACATATTAGAATGCTTCATATGGGTCAAAGGGGGTCATAGGTTGACCTATGACCCTCTTTGACCCATTAAATGATGACATATGTCTGTAGGGGTCCTAAGACCCCTAGGGACATATTAGAATCATTCTTATGGGTCAAAGGGGCTCATAGGGTGACCTATGACCCCCTTCGACCCATTAGATGATGACATATGTCCCTAGGGGTCCTAGGACCCCTAAGGACATATTAGAATCATTCTTATGGGTCAAAGGGGGTCATACATTGATATATGACCCTCTTCGACACATTATATGACGACATATGTCCCTAGGGGTCCTAGGACACCTAGGGACATATTAGAATGCTTCATTTGGGTCAAATGGTGTCATAGGTTAACCTATGACCCCCTTCGACCCATTAAATGATGACATATATAGCTAGGGGTCCTAGGACCCCTAAGAACATATTACAACCATTCTTATGGGTCACAAGGGGTCATCGGTTGACCTCTAACCCCCTCTAACCCATTACATGACGACATATGTCCCTAGGGGTCCTAGGACCCCTAGCGACATATTAGAAAGTTTCATATGGGTCAAAGGGACCCATTAAATGGCAACATATATCCCTAGGGGTCCTAGGACCCCTAGAGACATATTAGAATCTTCAACCCATTACATGACGACATATGTCCCCAAGGGTCCTAGGATCCCTAGGGACATATTAGAATCATTCATATGGGTTAAAGGGGGTCATAGATTAACCTATGACCCTGTTCGACCCATTACATGATGACATATGTCCCCAGGGGTCCTAAGATCCCTCAGAACATATTAGAATCGTTCATATGGGTCAAAGGAGGTCATAGGTTGACCTATGACCCCCTTTGACCAATTACATGATGACATATTTTCCAGGACCCCTAGGAACGTCTTAGAATTGTTCACGACCCATTACATGATGACATAGTCCCTAGGGGTCCTAGGACCCCTAGGGACATATTAGAATCTTTCATATGGGTCTAAGGGGGTCATAGGTTGACCTATGACCCCCTTCGACCCATTATATGACGACATATGTCCCTAGGGGTCCTACGACCCGTAGGGACATATTAGAATCGTTCAGATGGATCAAAGGGGGTCATAGGTTGACCTATGACCCCCTTCGACCCATTAAATGATGACATATGTTCTTAGGGGTCTTAGGACCCCTAGGGACATATTAGAATCGTTCATATGGGTCAAAGGGAGTCATAGGTTGACCTATGACCACCTTCGACACATTACATGATGACATATGTCCCTAGGGGTCCTAAGACCCTTAGGGACATATTAGAATGCTTCATATGGGTCAAATGGGGTCATATGATGACCTATGACCCCCTTTTACCCATTAAATGACAAGATATGTCCCTAGGGGTCCTAGGACCCCTAGGGACATATTAGAATTGTTCTTATGGGTCAAAGGGGGTCATAGGGTGACCTATGACCCCCCTCGAACCATTACATGACGACATATGTCCTTAGGGATCCTAGGACCCCTACGAACATATTAGAATGCTTCATATGGGTCAAAGGGGGTCATAGGTTGACCTATGACCCCCTTCGACCCATTAAATGATGACATATGTCCCTAGGGGTCCTAGGACCCCTAGGGACATATTAGAATCATTCTTATGGGTCAAAGGGTGTCATAGGTTGACCTATGACCCCCTTCGACCAATTACATGATGACATATGTCCCTAGGGGTCCTAGGACCCTAAGGGAGATATTATAATTGTTCTTATAGGTCAAAGGGGGTCATAGGGTGACCTATGACCCCCATCAACCCATTAAATGATGACATATGTCCCTAGGGGTCCTAGGACACCTAGGGACATATTAGAATGCTTCATATGGGTCAAAGGGTGTCATAGGTTGACTTATGACCCCCTTCGACCCATGAAATGACGACATATATCCCTAGGGGTCCTAGGACCCCTAGGGACATATTAGAATCATTCTTATGGGTCAAAGGGGGTCATAGGTTGACCTATGACCACCTTCGACACATTACATGATGACATATGTCCCTAGGAGTCCTAAGACCCTTAGGGACATATTAGAATGCTTAATATAGGTCAAACGAGGTCATATGATGACCTATGACCCCCTTTTACCCATTAAATGACAAGATATGTCCCTAGGGGTCCTAGGACCCCTAATGACATATTAGAATTGTTCTTATGGGTCAAAGGGGGTCATAGGGTGACCTATGACCCCCTTCGAACCATTACATGACGACATATATCTTTAGGGATCCTAGGACCCCTACGAACATATTAGAATGCTTCATATGGGTCAAAGGGGATAATAGGTTAACCTATGACCCCCTTTGACCCATTAAATGATGACATATGTACCTAGCGATCTTAGGACCCGTAGGGACATATTAGAATCATTCTTATGGGTCAAAGGGGGTCATACGTTGTCCTATGACCCCCTTTGACCCTTTAAATGACGACATATTAGAATCATTCTTATGGGTTCAAGGGCGTCATAGGTTGAACTATGACCTCTATGACCCCCTTCGATAGATTACATGATGACATATGTCCCTAGGTGTCCTAGGACCCCTAGGGACATATTAGAATTGTTCATATGGGTCAAATGGGGTCATAGTTTTACCTATGACCCCCTTCGACCCATTACATGATGACATATGTCCCTAGGGGTCCTACAATCCCTAGGGACATATTAGAATCGTTCATATGGGTCAAAGTGGCTCATATGTTGATTTATGACCCTCTTCGACCCATAAAAATGATTCTAATATCTACCTAGGGGTCCTAGGACCCCTAAGAACATATGTCATCATTTAATAGGTCGAAGGTGATCATAGGTACCCCTATGAGCCCCTTTGACTCATAAGAACGATTCTAATATGTCCCTAGGGCTCCTAGGACCCCTTAGGGACATATGTCATCATGTAATGGATCGAAGGGGGTCATAGGTCAACCTATGACCCCCTTAGACTCATAAGAACGATTCTTATATGTCCCTAGGGGTCCTAGGAACCCTAGGGACATATGTCATCATTTAATTGGTCGAAGGGGACGATAGGTCACCCTATGACCCCCTTTGACCCATATGAACGATTCTAATACGTCCCTAGGGGTCCTAGGACCCCTTGCTATATATGTCATCATTTAAGGGGTCAAAGGAGGTCATAGGTCAACCTATGACACCCTTTGACCCATATGAAGCATTCTAATATGTCCCTAGGTGTCCTAGGACCCCTAGGGACATATGTCATCATGTAATGTGTCGAAGAGGGTCATAAGTCAACCTATGACCCCTTTTGACTGATAAGGACATATGTCATCATCTAATGGGTCGAAGGGGGTCATAGGTCACCCTATGAGCCCCTTTGATCCATAAGAACGATTCTAATATGTCCCTAGGGGTCCTAGGACCCCTAGGGACATATGTGGTCATGTAATTGGTCGAAAGGGGTCATAGGTCAACATATGACCCCCTTTGACCCATAAGAATGATTCTAATATGTCCTTGGGGGTCTTAGGACCCCTAGGAACATATGTTATCATTTAATGGGTCGAAGGGGATCATAGGTCAACCTATGACCGCCTTTGACCCATAAGAATGATTGCAATATGTCCCTAGGTGTCCTGGGACTCCTATGTACATATGTCATCATTTAATGAGTTGAAGGGCGTCATAGGTAAACCTATGACACCCTTTGATCAATATGATGCATTCTTACATGTTCTTAGGGGTCCTAGGACCCCAAGGGACATATGTCATCATGTAATGTGTCGAAGTGGGTCAATTGTCAACCTATGACCCCCTTCGACCCATAAGAACAATTCTAATATATCCTTAGGGTTTCGAGGACCCTTAGAGACATATTTCATCATATAATGTGTCGAAGCGGGTCATAGGTCAACCTATGACCACCTTTGACCCATAAGAATGATTCTAATATGTCCCTAGAGGTCCTAGGACCTCTAGGGACATATGTCATTATGTAATGGGTCGAAGGGGATTATAAGTCAACCTATGACCCCCTTCGACTCGTATGAATGATTCTAATATGTCCCTAGGGGTGCTAGGACCCCTAGGGATATATGTCATCATGTAATGGGTCGAAGGGGGTCATAGGTCAACCTATGATGCCCTTTGACCCATATGAATGATTCTAATATGTCCCTAGGGGTCCTAGGACCCCTAGGGACATATGTCATCATTTAATGGTTCGAAGGGGGTCATATGTCAACCTATGACCCCCTTTGACCCATAATAATGATTCTAATATGTCTCTAGGGGTCCTAGGACCCCTTTGGACATCTGTCGTCACGTAATGCGTCGAAGGGGGTCATAGGTAAACCTATCTCCCCCTTTGACCCATAAGAAGCATTCTAATATGTCCCTAAGGGGTCGTATGACTCCTAGGGACATATGTCATCATGTAATGGATTAAAGGGGGTCATAGCTCAACCTATGACCCCCTTAGACCTGTAAGAATGATTCTAATATGTCCCTATGGTTCCGAGGACCCTTAGGAACATATGTCATTATGTAATGGGTCGAAGCTGGTCATAGGTCAACCTATGACCACCTTTGACCCATAAGAATGATTTTAATATTTCCTTAAGGGTCTTAGGACCCCTAGGGACATATGTCATCATGTAATGACCTATGACCCCCTTTGTCCCATAAGAACGATTCTCATATGTCCCTAGGGGTCGTAAGACCCCTAAGGACAAATGTTGTCATTTAATGGGTCGAAGGGGATCATAGGTCAACCTATGACCCCCTTCGACCCATATGAATGATTCTAATATGTCCCTAGGGGCCCTAGGACCCATAGGGACATATGTCGACATGTAATGTGTCGAAGGGGGTCGTAGATCAACCTATGACAACCTTTGACCCATAAGAACGATTCTCATATGTCCCTAGGGGTCCTAGGGACATATGTCATCATGTAATGGTTCAAAGGAGGTCATAGGTCAACCTATGACCCCCTTTGACCCATATGAACAATTCTAATATGTCCCTAGGGGTCCTAGGACCCCTAGGGACATATGTCATTATTTAATGGGTCGAAGGGGGTCATAGGTCAACCTATGACCTCCTTTGACCCAAATGAACAATTCTAATATTTCCCTAGGGGTCCTAGGAGCTCTAGTGATATATGTCATCATTTAATGGGTCAAATGGGGTCATAAGTCAACCTATGACCCCCTTTTACCCATATGAACAATTCTAATATGTCCCTAGGTGTCTTATGACCCGTAGGGACATATGTCATCATGTAATAGGTCAAAAGGGGTCATAGGTTGACCTATTACCCCATTTGACCCATAAGAATGATTCTAATATGTCCCTAGGGGTCTTAGGACCCCTAGGGACATATGTCATCATGTAATGGGTTGAAAGGTGTCATAGGTCACCCTATGACCCCCTTTGACCTATAAGAACGATTCTAATATGTCCCTAGGGGTTCTAGGACCCCTAGGGACATATGTCATTATGTAAAAGGTCAAAGGGGGTCATAGGTCAACCTATGACTCCTTTTAACCCATAAGAATGATTCTAATATGTCCCTAGGGTTTCTATGACTCCTTTAAACATATGTCATTATGTAATTTGTCGAAGGGGGTCATAGGTCAATCTATGACCCCCTTTGACCCATAAGAAGCATTCTAATATGTCCCTAGGGGTCATAGGACCCCTAGGGACATATGTCATCATGTAATGGGTCAAAGGGGGTCATAGGTCAACTTATAACCCCCTTTGACCCATATGAACAATTGTAATATGTCTCTAGGTTTCCTATGACCCATAGGGACATATGTCATCATGTAATGGGTCAAAGGGGGTCATAGGTTGACCTATGACCCTGTTTGACCCATAAAAATGATTCTAATATGTCTCTAGAGGTCTTAGCACCCCTAGAGACATATGTCGTCATGTAATGGGTTGAAGGGTGTCATAGGTCACCCTATGACCACCTTTGACCCATAAGAACGATTCTAATATTTCTCTAAGAGTCCTAGGACCCCTAGGGACATATGTCATCATGTAATGCATTGAAGGGGGTCATAGGTCAACCTATGATCCCCTTTGACCCATAAGAATGATTCTCATATGTCCCTAGGGGTCGTAGGGACATATGTCATCATGTAATGGGTCAAAGGGGGTCATAGGTCAATCTATGACCCCCTTTGACCCATATGAACAATTTTAATATGTCCCTAGTGGTCCTAGGACCCTTAGGGACATATGTCGTCATTTAATGGGTCGAAGGGGACCATTGGTCAACCTATGACCCCGTTTGACCCATATGAACGATTCTAATATGTCCCTAGGGGACCTAGGACCCCTAGGGACATATGCCGTCATGTAATGTGTCGAATGGGGTCATAGGTCAACCTATGACCCCCTTTGACCCATAAAAATTATTCTCATATGTCCCTAGGGGTCCTCAAGACATATGTTGTCATGTAATGAGTCAAAGGAGGTCATAGGTCAACCTATGACCTCCTTTGACCCATATGAACAATTATAATATGTCCCTAGGCGTCCTAGGACCCTTAGGGACATATGTCATCATTTAATGGATCGAAGGGGGTCATAGGTCAGCCTATGACTCCCTTTGATCCATATGAACAATTCTAATATATCCCTATGGGTCCTAGGACCCCTAGGGACATATGTCATCATTTAATGGGTCGAAGGGGTTCATAGGTCAACCTATGATCTCCTTTGATCCATATGAATAATTCTAATATGTCCCTACGGGTCCTAGAACCCCTAGGGATATATGTCATCATTTAATGGGTCGAAGGGGGTCTTAGGTCACCCTATGACCTCCTTTGACCCATATGAACGATTCTAATATGTCCCTAGGGGTCTTAAGAACCCTAGGGACAAATGTCTTTATGTAATGGGTCGAAGGGTGTCATAGGTCAACCTATGATCCCCTTTGACCCATATGAACGATTCTAATATGTCCCTAGGGGTCCCAAGACCCCTAGGGACATATGTCACCCCCTTCGACCCATAAGAATGATTCTAATATGTCCCTAGGGTTTCTAGGACCTCTAGGGACATATGTCATTATGTAATGGGTCGAAAGGGATCATAAGTCAACCTATGAGCCCCTTCAACCCATATGAATGATTCTAATATGTCCCTAGGGGTGCTAGGACCCCTAGAGACATATGTCGTCATATAATGGGTCAAAGGGGGTCATAGGTCAACCTCTGATGCCCTTTGACCCATATGGACAATTCTAATATGTCCCTAGGGGTCCTAGGACCCCTAGGGACATATGTCATCATTTAATGGGTCGAAGGGGGGTCATAGGTCAACCTATGACCCCCTTTGACCCATAAGAATGATTCTAATATGTCCCTATGGGTCCTAGACCCCTAGGGACATATGTCATCATTTAATGGGTTGAATGAGGTCATAGGTCAACCTATGACCCCCTTTGACCCATAAGAACGATTCTAATATAAGACCCCTAGGGACATATGTCGTAATGTAATGCGTCGAAAGGGTTCATAGGTCAACCTATGACCTCCTTCGACCCATAAGAACGATTCTAATATGTCACTAGGGTTCTTAGGACTCCTAGGGACATATGTTGTTATGTAATGGGTCGAAGGGGGTCATAGGTCAACCTATGACCCCCTTTGACTCATATATATTAATAATATACATATATATTAATAACATACATATTAATATAATAATATATATTAATAACACACACACACACACACACACACACATATCTATATATCTATGGTTATTATATTTAATAAAAATATTACGTTATTATATATATATATTAATAACGTACTTATATATATATATATATATATATATATATATATATATATATATATTACGTTATTATCTTTAGTAAAAATAATAATAATATAAATTATATTTATAGATTATAATGAGAATAACATAATATATTATTATATATTAATATATTATATGTTATATCTTTATATTACGTTATTATATATATATATATATATAATATATTATAATACATATTTACATAGTAATATAAAAAAAAAAAATTTATAAATTATAAGCTATAAAATATTATGTTATAATATATATTACGTTATGATATATATTAATAACATATATATATATATATATATATAAAAGGTTATTATATTTAATAAAAATATTACGTTATAATATATATATATATATATATATATATATATATATATAACTTTATTATATTTAATAAAAAATATTACGTTATTATATATATATATATTAATAACATACTTATATATATAATATATATATATTACGTTATTATATTTAGTAAAAATAATAATAATATAAATTATATTTATAGATTATAATGAGAATAACATAATATATTATTATATATTAATATATTATATGTTATATCTTTACATTACGTTATAATATATATATAATATATTATAATACATATTTTCATAGTAATATAACAAAAATAATTTATAAATCATAAGCTATAAGTCTTAAATCCGGTTTTTCCTCCAAAATGGGTTGGGATTTCAAATTTCCCACCAAAATTCACCTAGCCATATCGGATATCCGATTTGAAATCCGATATCCAATTTGAAATCCGATATCCGATTTCAAATTCGATATCCGATTAGGCTTGGTATTTACCAAGCCTACCCGGTCAACCCAAAAGACGTGTTTGAAAAGGGTTTTAGTGATACTCAGACTTCGGGTAGTCGTCTGACAATGTTATTTTGATTGAAATTGAATGAAATGAAAAGGGTTTTTTAATATCACTCTGAAGATTCCATCAATATAATTTCTATCAAATTCTGAGATCGATAACTATTTATTAGTTAATTATCAATGAAGATTATTGTAAAGTGCTGATTGACATACTGATTGAAAAACAGCTATAATTTTCAAACGGTATAACATTTTTTAAATCTAAAAGTTGCGTCACATTCTATGCTTTGCATAGTATAAGAAAAAATAAAATAAAATAAAATTTGGAAAAATTTTCTATTAATTAAGGTGGTCAGACACGGGACTTTTTTTTTCCAAAAAAGTTTTGGTAAAAAATTCATATTTAATTATTTATTTGGAATAAAAATATCGAAAAATATGCGTCACATCCGGGCATGAGTCTGCTTTTCATATCTATAATTATATTAAAAAAATATTATCATTTGATTTTGATTAAGGTGGTCAGACATACACCTACTTTTTATTTTTGCCCTGAAATTTTTGTAGTACTGCATTAAAATTCAACCTTTTGACCAATCAATTATTTTTTTCTCCTGATAAGGCCTAGTAGTTTAGAAACTACATTCAATTTCTTATAGATTATTTTCTTACAACTTTTTGATATAAAGTCCATAACCACTTTAAAATTATGTGTCAAGTTGACATAACCCTGATTTTCTGATTTTTCACTGCCACTTAAGGCCATAGTTTGGTACACCATGATCCTGCACATACCCATTTCTTCTTTTGCTATTCTTTTCTTCTCATCCTTAAGAAATTTTTTTGTTTTCCTCACCATTACCTCCAAATATGATATCATCATCAAATATTACCAAAATCATCAAACCATCATCAACTTCTTTCCAATACAGATTACTATCTACCATACCTTAGCTATATCTAAGTTAAAGGTTGTTTCCATAAAACCTACTGAAGGAAACCCTAACTCAGTTTTATCCATCACTTCAAACAATGTAGTTTATCTTGAAGATGTAGGAAGTTATCTGAATAGTAAATTTGAGTCTATTGGTAGTGAATACATGAACAAAGATATGGAATTAGTTTTTAATCATGACATGACTATGAAGGTTAGATTTGAACATTTAAACAATCTAGATCTATTCAAGTATCATTTCTACCACTAATTGGACACATATGAATGGACATAAATTATATTGAGTAGGATACATGATGGGGAACTATGAATGAAAGATAGTGTAATTAATATTTTTGCTGACCTTATTCATGAGGTAATTGGTCTTAGTAAATAAGATAATGTACCTATAGGTGAGAAAATGGTCAAGAAGAAATTTGAGAGTTATATTAAAGCAGTGTATAATGGAAATGTCATGGTGATCAACACCATTAAGCAAGATGATGTAAAATTCTTTAGTAGAATCATTGCCTATTCTGTATGTGCAAGCTCAAATATTGATGAACTATTAGCCAGATTCATCTATGTAGCATTTAAGATATGAGTAGAAAAGGAACAAGTAAATCTTAGCGAAATTCTGAGAATGCAAATCTTAGAGAACCTATAAAAGATCAAGAGGACTAAGAAAGGTATGTTTAGATTTCAGACATTGATCAATCACATATTCTTTCATGTACTGAAAAAATTTCCTTATTTATTAGTCACAACCATAATGAGAAGTGATAGATGTACAATGGAGAAGATCATAGAAGTATGTAGAAGGCATCCTATAGATAAGATATTGGATAGTGGCAACCTGATAATGAGAACATTTTAGAATAAAATGAAATAGAGATTTAGAATTGCACTTGCAATTGTAGATAGATTTAAGGAAGACATTTGCATTATATTTGATATAGATTTTACCTATATTCAAGCAGTAAAACCTCAAGAAATATTTTCTTAACCCCTTGGGTTATGAATTGAATGGTGACATAGCAGTTAGTTATATTGATTTATTATTAAAGTCAGAGAAAGATAAAGAAAAATATATATTTGGAACATATGATGAGATTACATAGTAAACTCATCAGGCATCTATAGAGAATGCATCTCACAAAAAGATATAATCTATTATGAATAAAACTTTATCTTAGGCCAGAATGACTGAGAGTGAGTCACAAGTTGCAAGGAAAACTATGAAACAAGGCATACTAAATATACAACCTTTGTCAATATCCATTGCAGAGAAATCCTCAGAGAAAAGCATACCATATGTAGCAATGTTAGATGTTCAACCTAGTGGGCCAAAGAGAAAATTTGAGAGATTGGTGGAAGCAATGATCACTAAGACAAAAAGGGTCAAGCATCAAGCCACTAGACTAAGCAAAAGGCAGAAGATATTCTTGACAATTGTTGAGTTTAGTGATGAAGAGGAAGAAGAAAAAGAGGATAAGAAAGAAAAGAAGGTGACATCATCAAAGCAATCAGTAGGAAAAGCTTGACAACCCTAGAAGCTGAAGATAGAAAAGATTAACACAACTATTGCTAATGAAGGTGGCTTTGTTCAGTTGAACAAATTTCTTGATTTGCATAACAGTTTTGAGAAGGATTAGATTGATATCTCCAATATGATATATATTATAGAAAACAATCTAAAATTGAAAGATATTGAGGGAATAGTGAACTAGAAAGTCTATTACAAACTTATAAAAAAGAAGGCTCCAACAAGAGAAGAAGATCTAGAACTTCAGAAGTCTATGCTTAGAACTATTTGCAAGATTGATGATGAAGAAGAGATTAAAATATTGTTGAATAATCTTGCACCATATTTGAGAAATAAAGGAAGACCATTTTTGTTTATGGTTGGTGAAAAAGATAAATTAAGAAGTGAGGCTATAGCAACAATAAGCCAGATGTTGATAGAATCTAAGGTCACATCTCCTCCAACACCTAGAACCTTAGAAGTGTTAGCAAGAGGTGACACCAAGTAGATAGATCAAACCAATGTTACCATTAACATTGATTATAATAATCCATTTGAAGATTCCAAACTAAATGAACCTAATACTGAGGATATTAAAGACAAACTAAGATATATTATAGAGGAAAAGAGGCTAATTGAAGAAGAAAAGAAGAAAATAGAAGAGGCCAAGAAGAAATTGCTTAAGGATGAGAAGAAAAGAAAGGAAGAGGAGGAAAAGAAAAGAATAATAGAAGAAGAAATAAGAAAGAAAATAGAGAATGATAAGAAAAAGAGATTGGAAGAAGAAGAGGAGAGAAAATGATAGGAAAGAAAAAGAAAAGAAAGAAGAAGAAGAGAGAAGAATAAAAGAGGTAGCTAAGAAACAAAGAGAGAATGCTACTAAACCATCTAGTTTATCTACTCCGCTCTCTCTTGCTAGCTTAGCAACTGATGATGATGACCAAATAGATTTGATCTCATCCCTATCAAAACTTTTACAGAAAAATAGGACTGTGAAGAGCTTATAGAAAACCTTGATGGAGGTTATTGATAGACTACATAGTACTTTGGTAGTACAACACATTGAATCAAATCTTGAACAAAGGGCGCAAGCCATGCTAAAATCATTTGATGAAGAGCTTACTAACTTGTTAAATATTGTGAAGCAAAGGTACAAATTTTACATGATGCTAACTTATTTAGCACCATTTGTTAGAACATTAAGAATGATTTGGTTAGTCTTAATACTTTTATCAAGGAACTTAAGAAATGTCAATAGGATGGGAAAATATTGTACATTTTGTGTACTTTATCATACAAACTGACTAAGGAAATTGACGGTCAGATAAAAGGAAAGATGAGTGAGGTAAAGGCTCTATCCAACTAGAACCAACATCCATCTTGTAAGATTGATGATTTTGAAGGACAAGTGGCTAGTATTCACAATGATATTAGGAAACTAGAACTTCAAAAGGAACAAATTTTGAAGAGGATATTGGATTTTAGAGAGTCTATTTCTTTGAAAGTATCTTTTGTTGAGAAATAGCTGGAGGAATGTGTCAAGGACAAGGACACACATTCTAACTTTTTGTATTTAGATCTTAATGCAATTGAGATTGCATCATATGCTTTATGTGCAATTCTCACCTCAACTGAATCCACCAAGGAGACATGGATTAAGGGTATGGATAATCTTAAAGAAAACTTTGATGATTGCATGAAGATCCTATAAGCATAAGGAAGAACAAAAATTTTGGATAGTTTTTGACATGTTGACCTTTCTCATTGATGTCAAAGGGGAAGTAGTTGTAGAAAATTGGAAAGTACTTATTGTAGAGAATTATCAAAGGTTGAAGTACATAATGTAAATCATATTGTAATGGGGAGCATATGTAAAGATGGACAAATTGTAATAGATGTAATGTAACGTGTTGTTTATTTTTGTTATGTTAAGTTTTTGTCACTTAGAAAATTTTCCCTATTTTGTTGCCATCAATGCCAAAGGGGAAGATTTTTGTCAATTGCCTAATAGAGACATGTATTTTTTGTCATTTATAGCAACACATAATGTACATGCTTACAGGAAACCTCATAAATAAAGAGACTTCATTTTTAGTAATCAAAAAATTGTCTAAGTATGGAATTTGGTATACAACAATGAATTTTTATTCTTATAACTTGTTGTTGACTTCATATTATGACTAGTGAAGTTAGATGAAGATAGTATACATGTTGGTGATGACATATATAACCTAAAAGGTTAGTACAGATTGTATGGAATGGAGATATTTGTGTTTCGATGAAATAGGAAAACAAAATTAAAGGAAAGAATTGTTTTGTTTACAAAATAATAACTTATCCAATTAGTGCCAACATCCTATATGTTTACTCTAAGTTGGAAAAGTGTATTGTGGTCTTAGCCAACCCAATAACAATTTGTGTAAAAGCATGGTATTTATGCAAAGGACATCTTGTGATAAAAAGAGAAATTGAGAGAAAGTTGTGATGTGAAAATTTACTATGAAAGCAATACATGTGAAGTTTTGTACAAGCTATTTTGTGATCAAAGATTAAGCTAAATATTAGACATCAATAGAGGAAAAAGATAATTTTGATTACTTGTTTTGGTAGTGAGCTTTTCTTGTAATTAGAAGTGCATGTCTGGGTAGTGGGCTCATTTTGCATTCTCTATGCTACAACTCCTAATAGGTTTGGAATCTACTCATAGGGATTCAAAGTCTCTTAATAGGGACTCCTTATACTAAATTTTCTTATTGACTCCTAATAGGGTCCATCCTCTAAAAAGGAACTTATATATCAGAATATTATCTAGTGGGTATCATCCCCACTAGGGTTTTTCCTTGGCCAAGGTTTTTGTAGTTAACAAAATATGGTGTAATGAGTTATATTTGTGCATTGTTACTATTATTGTTCAATATTACTTTATTAGTTTTTTATGCATGGTTTAAAGTAAGAAATAATCTCCTATTGGTGACTAAAGTTTGTAGATTACTGATTCACCCCCCCTCTCAATTATCCCTATTTCTAACAATTGGTATTAGAGCCAGGTTAGTATTTCTAGACATTCTACTATTTCTTCTATCATTATCATGCTGAGTTTCTTACAATTAATCACAACTAGCCTCAATGGTAATATTGGGAGCTAAGGCTGGCCTATATAGAGTTAGCACTTCACATTCTTTTACATACAAGTACACATCTTTAAACATCCATGGCCAATAGAAACAATTTTTGAGAATTTTGAAAGAAGTTATAGTAGAGGAGAAATCCCCACCAAAAACATCTAAATGGTATAATTTCAAAAGTTTCTTCTATTGTTCACTGTCTACACATCTCAAGAAGGTCCCATCTACACCTCTTTTATACAACATGCCTTGAGAAATTATGTACTTGGCTGATTTCAACCTAAGTTTTCATTTTCCTTTATAACTCAAATTCTTTGGGAATTCACCATAGATCAAGAAGTATACCACATTAGAAAACAAAGGATTAGTTGAACTAACTAGAAAAATAGTTGGTGTAGTGGCCATATCTCCTGGAAATGACTCTTTGTTTTTTGTTATCAATTTACACAAACCCCATCCCCTAAACAAGTTAGTAGGTTTGATTGTAAGGTCATATTCTTGAATCTTGGCCACCCATACTACCCTTTTGTGTACTCCAATTTCTTGTTGAGTCAGTATGCTCTTAACTACTATCTCAAGCACATATACAATATAATGGGAATGTAAAATATAATACTTGAATTTCTTCAGGACTTTCACCATAGAAAACACATGTTTATCCATTTGAATATAATTTAGCTCATTCTTTTTCAAAGGAATGCTCATGAAGACGATTGAGGCTTCTTCATCCTGATCATTTCCTTGGGTCAAGATACTAGATAGAGTATCCTCTAAAGCATAATGGTAAATAATAAAATTGCTTAGGAAATTTGTGCTCACTAACATATGGGCATTTGAAATAGTTGTCTTAATATCCTCAAAAGATCTTTTCCCTTCCTCTTGCCATCTAAAATGATGTTTCTTGGTCATCATGTTCAACATATGCCTTACTTTTTTTGAGAATTTGGGGAAAAAGCTTCTTAGGAAATTTATTTGAAAAAAGAACGATTTTAAATAACTCCTATTGGTAGGTAGAGACAATTGTTGGATTATTTTTATTCTATTCAAGTCAATCATTATGCCTTTCTTTGAAATAATGTGTCCTAGAAGCTTGCCTTCTTCCACAAAGAAAACATACTTCTTAGGACTGAGAGATATGACATGCTATCTACATCAGCCTAATACTACTTCAAGATCCCTTAGATGGTGTTTCCTCCTCTTGGAGTAGACAATCAAATCATCCAGATATATTACAATTATTTTATCTCACATGTCTCTAAAAGAGGAATTCATCACTCTTTGAAATGTTGCCCCCACATTGATCAAGCCAAAAGGCATTCTATTCTAAGAATAGGTGCCCTAGGGAGTTATAAAATTTGTTTTATGTTGATCTTTTGGTGCAACACTAATTTGATTATACCCTAAGTAACCATCAAACATTGACATAACCTCAAATCCAGTACCTGATTACAGAACATGGTCCATAGTCAGGAGTGCATAATTATCTTTGAGATTGGCTTGGTTTAAGTTCCTAAAACCCACATAGATTCTTATCTCACCATTTTTCTTTCTAATGGGAACAATTTTTTCTATCCAAGTTGAATGGTGAATTGGATAGATTATATAGGCTTTCAACATCTTCTCCACTTCTTTTAAGATTTCTTTAGACACCTTTGGATTATAGTTTTGAAACTTTTTCCATTAAGGGGTTGCCTTAGATTTTAAAGGTATGTGATGCTTGAAATCTCCATTCTTGAAATTTTTCAAATCTGTGTACCCCTAGGCAAAGACATCTTTATATTTGACTAGAAGCTTGAGCAAACTTCCCTTCTCTCTTTCTGAGCATGTTTAGCTGATTGAAATCTAGTTAGGATCTCCCTCATCTTTGATATCAATTTTTTCATTTTCCTTTGAGCCTTCATTGTGATCCCTCTCCTTTTTGATGGAACTATCATCTTTTTGTCTAAATAGATCCTCCAAAGAGACCAATCCCCTGGGAATTTTATCACACTTTAATTGAATCAGTTCTCTAGACTCAACCAATTCTTCACCCATTGATTTTCCATCTTTTTCTAACTCTTCAAAGAAAATATCAACAAAATTTCCAATACATCCAATAAAATCCTTTAATTTTAAATCATTATCAAAAACTTGCCAATGGTCTACATTATCTAGGACACTAGATCTATAGATCATTTCTATTCTATAGGTATCATTCTTGAAATTAGGATACAACAATAGTAATGAGGTAGAAATAGCTAAGGAATCAACTTTAGAGTTTTGTAAGAAAGGAATGAACTCTATGGAGAAAGCATCAAAGGATTAAATATCATCCCATACTAGGTTTCTATTGTGTTTTAGTTTATCATTTTTTATAGAGAACTAATTTCTTACATGTTTTATAATGAGTTCTACATCACCTTTTACTTTCAATTGCTTTACTTTTTTCACTTTGGCTTCCTGAAACTCTAAAAGCAAGGCTTCATATTCTATTCTATTATTTGTGTTGTGGAAGTCCAATTTAAAAGAGAAAGGGAACAAGTCTCCTGAGGGAGAAATCAAGACTACTCTAACTCTTGATCTTGAATTAGAGTAGCTGCCATCAAATTCCAAAGTCCATAGGGCATTCATGTCAACCACCTCCTTGCTTTCTCTAGGTTAATTGTCAAGAAAAATAACATAGTTTCCAAATTGACATTCTTCATACAATACCAGTTTGTATTTATTCTTTGGCTTTGGATCTAGTTTGATCTTCTTTTTACCTACTAGGATTGAAGCTTCAGACCAATCCATCTTGATCTCCCCTCCCATGTCCTTACAAAATTTTCTACTCACCAACATCACATAACTGGCAGGAATATTAGCCACCAAGATGGTTAATTTCAACCTCTTGTTTGGAAAATCGTAAAGGACTACTTGTACATCTTTGACTTGACCAACAAGGGGAACCTGCTTCCCATCCATAGAATAGAAATGTCCTAAAGTTTTAGTGAGATCAAGACCAAGGGCTTTAGCTACTAGAGCTAGCATGATATTATTGGAAGCCCTCGAATCTATAATACAATTACTGAGTTTTTCCCTATTTAACAATAGAGATACATTGAATGGGTTGGGTTTCATTTCTTCAACTTCTCCTTCAATGACATGAGAACAAGGTTCTATATTAGTGACTTATCTAGTGCCCTCTAACACAAAAATAGGCTTCTCATGAGTTTTTTGGCTTTTAGTATCATTATTAGTGAATTGAGCATTTGCTAGAGGTTCCCTCTTCCTATATTGGACTAATTTATCTAACTCCTTAGGACTCATTCTCAAGTATTCCATTGGAGAGATAGAGATGGAAGATTTGAATAATTCCACAATGACAAAGGAAGAAGTGCTAGCTATTGGCTCTACTATGGATAATACTTTAAAATCTACACTCCTTACTAAGTTACTATGCACGTGCTCTTTCCCTTTAGAGCCTATGGCAGCAACATTGACCCCTATATAAGTCTTTTGATTTCTTTGATTCCTAGTCAAGATAGTGCAGGAAAAATCTTGTAGTATTACAAATGTGTCTCCACCCTTTTCTATGTTAGATTCATATTCAAGGAAATAGGTTCTTGAGTTTTCAACTTCATATATTTCACACTTAACTAATGATTTTGTGCCAAGAGAATCTTTTTCCATTTGAACACATCTTAACTAATCAATACAAGTTTGTCTATCATGATTTGTAGTCAAATGGAATAAACACATAATCTCTTAAGGTACTTCTTTAATTCACAACCTTGCCTAAGGGGCTATTAGGACCATGACCTATGTTGCTTCCATCTACAAACATCCTAATATGGGGATTGGTAAGGGCCACCAGTTCTATTCTGTTGTCTTTTCAACATAGCCATATCATTCATCAATCTGTGCATGAAAGGATCAACATGGGTAGAGGTAGAAGTAAGTCTATAGGATTGTACTTCCCTTCTCCATTTCCTAGAGATGATGAGTGCATCTTCCAATTTAATTTATAATCTTTAAGTAGAAACCAAATCAACAATTGTGTCTTTTATAAGATGAAAACTTGCATAAGGCAAGACTACATTTACAAAGAATATTTTTTTCATTTTCACCATTTGGCCTAGAGGTAGCAAGAATCCTCTCAATCAATCTATTGAATTTAGCTATGAATTCCCTCATGGCTTTGTGCATTTTTTTCTTCAATTGGCTTAGTTGAAGCAAAAAAGAGCACTCATTGTTAGGGGTTTTGAATCTATTTTCAAATGTTGTCTTCATGTCATTCCAACTAGCTATGGAATGTCAGGGTGGATGATTGAACCAATAAGTGACTGCATTTGTGAGTGTTTGAACAAATAACCTCACAACTATTTCTTGAGTGGGAACACTTATAATTCCATATCTTGTATGAAAGGCACTTAGGTGACCTCCTATAGAGGTTTTTTTTTCACTACTGAATTTGAGTAAATTTTCAATTGCACCTTTGGGAAATGCACCAAGATTAACTCCAAGATTCAAAGGACCTATATTCTATCCTAGGGTTGGTTGATAGCCATGTTGGGTAATATAAATTTTAGAGGTTGGATGTTTAAATGAGAAGGGATTAAGGCTTTAAGTGGAAGGAGAGATTACACTAGAGGTGAGATAGGAGAATGCTTGGGAGGAGAACTAGGTCTACTACAAGATTTAGTTTTTTACTTGCCTGGAGTATTGAAGTTAGGAAGAAAACTCAAATTTTTTAAAGGCTCAAAATTTTCATCATGAATGCCCTTTTCTCTTTCTCCTTATATGTATCTTCTATTAGCCTAAACTACTTACCTCTTTCTCCACTTTAGGGTCCTACAAGGACTTAAGAAACTCTATCAACTACTACCACTTCTTGAACTTTTGACACACCTCTTAAGAGCTCAGCATGTTCCTCTTCTCTTTCAAGGACATTCAAAACTTGTTGGAATTGCTGATTATTTTGGTGCAATGTCCAGTAAACTAAAGTTAAATTAGAAATGATGTCTTCTTGTGTGCCTTCATACCCCAAATTAGGCTGCAAAATAGGGAAAATGTCATCATCCAATAGGACCATTGTAATTCATTACCACTTCAAAGGGCTTAATCCTCTTCTTCCAAGGACTCCCCAGTAGAGTCGCCAAAAATCTATTAGTGAATAGATTATCTTTTCCTACAAAAATTAGTAATTCAATCTATGCCTAAGACTAAAAAATCAATAATATTCATAACATTTGGTTAAACATTATGCTAATTTTTTCCCTCTAAATTTTTATAGGTACAAATCCCTTTGTAAATATATAATTAATGAATTTAAAATGTTAAGAATAAACAAGTTGCACACTTTTTCCAAAAAGTGTTTAAGGATATCTCACATACTCTTAGGTATAGAGGTGTTGTTTTACAACTTCAAAAATTTAATATTAAATTGAAAAGCTCACAATCTTTCCACAATTGAACAAGACTAAAAAGGAATTTAAATCCTACAACCACTTAAGATGATTTTCACAAATAAAGGACAAATGCAAACATCAAGAGAAACAACAATAGATGGCATACACATTTAACCATCATGGCTCTCAAAGTAACCATGAATCATTTTGATCTAACTCTAAGTTTCAAAGCATAGTAAATATGATAGATATATATCCAAAAAAATATTTCCCAATAACAAAGTCTTTAAGTGACAACTTTTGCATATATCACTACTTTATGTCTATCATTATCTCCCTCACAAAGAAACTTTTTTAGTACTAACTATTAGAGTATTTTTTATGCAACTAAAAGCTAACCCTATTCTTGCTTAATGCTCTAGCACTTGTAGTTTTTTACAAAACCAAAATGACCTCCATCAAAACTCAGCCTTTTAGTTGAAAAAAATTATAAACAAAGATACAATTTTAAAATAGTTTTGAAATTCAAAATGTAAAAAAGAAAACCATTTGTAACTAAGCTTCCTTGCTAGGCTTTTCTCCATCTACTATGGTTTTCTTGACTAACTTCTAGCTTCTGAAGGCACCCACAAATTCATGCATTGTATGGGAGTGGAGATTATTCAAACTAAGTAGCTTCGATCTATAGGAATCTTTTTGCCACTTTAGCTCCCTAATCTTATAGATTTTTCTTGGTATATGCTCCCTATTCAAGTATAACATCGATTTGATGTTAGCTAGGGTGCTAAAGCTCTTGAAGTAGGGGTGTTTCTATCTTTTATCCTGAATATAGTATTGTTGGAATTTTTGGCTAAGACCTCAAAATCCATGTTGTTGTCATTGAACTATAAGATACTTGTAGGATTAACAATTTGCATGTCCTTTAGTAGCTCTTTATGCATTCCAGGGACTTCGAGCTCTACTACTTGCATCTCTTAAATGGATTCCTTGTAGATCAAATATTTCCAACCCATATTGTTTTTAAGGATGAACAACATGCATGAGTTCATGGTCTTCATGGGGTTTTTTCTCAGGAACTTCAAAACACCATATCTATCAACTTGATGTACTTGAAACACAATGGCTTGACATCAACTTTGATCTACCTCCCATACCAGAACAAGGGTTTAGACCTCACCAAATAATACTTCTCCTTGTGTGTACATGGTAGTGATATCTAGGATAAATTTACTCCCCTTCTTCACTATGGATTCTATCAAATCATGCATTGCTTCTAAGTAATCTTCCCCTTTGTATTTTCTTGAACAATTGTTGCCTATCTGAGGAGTTAGGATTAAAAGATTACAAAGTTTGAATCAATGGGAGAGTGCCCACATTGATCAGAGATTCTATATATTCAACCATAGCTATTATCAGCTTCTTCAATTCTTTCTTTTCTTTACTATTCCTATCTGACTGAGTCAACATATGATCTACTGAGAATTTGAAGAAGTGATTCCCAATATCTTTGGTGATAGCTCTCAATTCTATAGTAGTAACTTTGAAATATTCAGTGTCAATTTCCCTAAAATTTTCTTTCTATTTGTAGGTAGCCACCTCTACTATCACTTTTCCAATCACAGGGTCTTTGATAACCTATGCATCACTCTTCATCTTATTTCTTTTAGAACCATGGGCTGCATATTTTGTGACAATGTCCTTAACAAGTATGGAAACTAGTTCAAAGCTACATTTATTACGCATTGAGTTGGATAGCCATGGTGGAATGGTAGAAGTGGTTGTCATCCCTTGATTTCCTTTGGGAGGGGTCATCAAACTAGATTGCTCTGGTCTTGGGGCCTCTATTAATTCCACATCACCATCTTTATTATCTAAGAAAGTGAGCTCTTCTCCTTTGTCTTATTCCTAAGCCATGATTTTCTCTTTCCAAACCTTCTCTTATGTAAGAGCCTCAAATTTGCTCTTGGACCTAGTTCTAGGAGCCATGATTTGTTTAGGAGATGCTACTCCTTTTTTCTTCTTGGAAGTTGTAGTATCACCTATGACATGAAGTGAAATTGGGATGTTAGAAGTTAATGTTTTAGAGAAGGAAATTACCTTCAAGGATTTTATAATTTGTTTCTCATTAATTGATCTCATACTTCTTCTTCACCAGTTATTTGCATAGCCTAAAATGGATCTAGTTCTAAGGTTTATATCATCTTCTTCAACCTAGTTCTAGTCCACTTCAAGTTTCTTCTATTCATTTGCCTCCTCCTAACCTCGTTCAACAACATTTAAACCATCTTCAATTATTCCTTCTAATTTGAACTTCAATTTCAAGGAATTAATTTGAGGAAGTGTTAATCTTGAATGGTCCTTTTTAACCACCTCTCTCTCATTATGGAAATCTTTCCAAAAATCTTCTAAATGAGGAACTATCAATGACTGACCCTTTAATCTGAGCACTTTTTCTATCAAAATCCCTCCTGCCCTGATAGAATCTAAGGTTAAAACTGAGTAGGTTACTTTAGATCATAGAAGCATTAGTCATATTACTGCAAGCCAAAGGACCAAGTCTAATAGGAAAAATGCACTACCACTTCTCCTAACGCAAGTTATACTTAATCATAGAAAAAAATTATCTACATATCTCGGCCATAAACAATAGTCTAATGCATACCAAGGTAGCTTCACAAGATCTTTTTCAAATCCCCCTACTCACAGATATGTGAACACAAGAAATTGGATGAAAAAGATTTTCTAGCTTTGAATTATCTTTTGGGCCTTAAGGGATATTGATGTAGCAGTGCACAATGGAAGCCTTCAACAGGCAGGGAACTAGGCAATTGAATAAGGTTAGAATCCTTTAATACCCCAAAGAGAGGGTTCAACACTTAGAAACTTATCAAAAGTATCAAAAATTAGACTCAAATAGGTTATCACAACCCCAAAGAGGGAAAGAACCTAATCACTAGGTTTTCCAAAGTCCACAATGTCGGTATGTAAGGATTCCCCAAAATGACTATTAGAGAAAAAACACCCAACTTTGATAAAATGAATGCAAAGAGCATGGATTGAACTATGAACATTTCTTTGACTAATTTAGGTCTGATGATAGAAAATTCAATGATTCATTTGGTTCCAAACAACCCAAACATGATAACTCAGCATATTGCCATACATTGGCTAGTAGCCCTTCAAACTAAAAACTAGACATGACATGGAATAATTCCACATCAAGAAAAATTTTATATTGATATTTAGACACCCTTTATGGACATACAAAACATATCCAAACAACACAAACTAAAGTTTAACACAAACCCCTATTGTAACCATGTTTTGGTTGTGTTAATAGGTCTAATTAGGTTGTTGCTACGCAATAAGTGCCTATTCCCACATTCCAAATCACCAAGTGGCTGTTGGAACATGTTAGGGCATGCAAAAATGGTCTAATTCCAAAGTTTCAAGCTTTGGATCGCTCCCAAACTCAAGTGACTGTTGCAAATTGTTGTATGGTGTATGTATGGTACCATACACCTAGGGTATGGTGGAAAACCAAAAAAACTAATTCTCCATCTTTGAAACTTGAAAAATATGAAATTTCATTGACAAATCTTTGATTCCACCAAGGGGTATCAAAATATCATGGTGGAAAGTTCCAAAACAACAAGGCCCTAGGTGAAACCCTTGCTAAATGCTAATTTCTAGACACCTTTTAGAAAAACTTGAATAACTTGCAAAATATAAGGGATAAAAGCATGATACCACTTGAATATTAAAGCTTATTCAACCCTCTACCTTTTGGAGTCACTAACACACACTCATACATCTATGCAGGTCCGTAGAGAACCCTAAAACTCATGAAATTGTAGGAAAAATAGTTTATTTTATTAATTTCTTTGCCAAAACAAGTACATCACGCTATCAACCACCTATAAGGTCTATTTATAGGTTTATCCAATTTTTACATGGTTGGTTTAAACCAACTATCCATTTGGAGGAAGGTTTTACAAGTTTTTGAAAAGTTGCTCAAAGTTACATAGTAACTTTTTGAGCAGTTTTGACAATTTTTGCAATAATGAATATTTATCAACCAAATTTTGTCCTAGGCCTAATTTTAAAATCCTAATGGATATAAACATGAAAAACATGAAAGAAAACATGAAAATACCTATGCCTATGGACTAGGATAAAAAATGACCAATAGTTAGACAAGGGCTTATAAAATGCCAATCTTGCAACTATGGTCTTATAATAAGATCCAGTATAAAATCTATTATTCCTAAGCATGGTTATAGGTCCTAATGACCTTAGTAAACTCCTTGATTGTATCATAGTGGAGTGGGTTCTCCTACAACATACTCCCCTAGATGATTAAAACTCAAGCTCCTACTTGAGAGTAGATGTTCCAATGAAGTGTCATACTATCGTATTTGATCCTCAGTAAGTCATATGGCATCAATGTCCATGAGACCCTTCCATTCAAATAAGTACTAAAACTATTTCCTTGATCTATTTTTCTTGAATACATTGGAATCTAGAATGGCTTCAATCTCCATTGGTTTTCTTTGTGGAAGGTTTGTGACATATTCCTCAACTTCTTGCTCATTCTTTAAATTTGCTATAAACTTGCATGCTGTAAAGTCTACAATGTTGAAAATTTGAGAGATTTGAAAAGCTAGAGGAAGGGATATATCATAATAATTATCATCAATTTTCTTCAATATGGTATGAGGTCCTACCTTTTTCATTTGCAACTTGGAATACTTAGCCTTAGGTAGTTTTTCCTTCCTTGAGAATGCCCAAAATTTGTCCCAAACCTTAAAATGTACCCCTTTCCTCTTCTTATAAACATTTTATTTATACTTCAAGGTGGATTTTTGCAATGTATCCTTTACTTGCTACTACACTTTAGTGATCAGCTTTACTAATTCTTGGCCTTATGCATTGATTTTGAAATCAAATGGAAGTTCCCTTAGATCCAATGGTCCTTTGGGATGCAAACCATACACTTCTTGGAAAGGAGTTGTACTAGTAGATCTATTGATAGAATCATTGAAAGAAAAAACTACTTGGGGTAGTATGGTATCTCAACTTTGTTAATATTTCTTGGTTAGACATCACTGAACTATAGGTGAGATTTGAGCCTAACTTCTCAAAAAGTGTCCTCTAAAAATGGCCTTAAAATTTGACATCTCTATCTAAGACAATTGTATGAGGTAAACCATGAATTCTTACTACTTATTTGAAGAAGAAATGGGTTATATGGGATGCATCATAGGTACTCTTTTATGGCACAAAATGAGCCATTTTGCTAAACTTGTCCACTATGAAAAACACACTATCAAATCCTTGCTTTGTTTTCGGTAGTCCCATGACAAAATCCATTGAAATAGATTCCCAAGGTCTTAAAGTAATTGTTAGAGGTTGGTAGAGTCCTTGATTTGTTGTCATCCCTTTTTCTTGTTGGCAAATATTACAAGATTAAATAAACTTCCTAACATCATTATTCAACTTAGGCCAAAAATAACTTCTTCTTACCATCTCTATTGTTTTGTCAATGCCAAAATGTCCACCTAGGCTGCCACAATACTTTTATTTGATTATATTTTCTCTCATTGAGAAATTTGGTATGCATAGTTGTGCTCCCTTTATTAGTAGACCATTCCAAATCAGATATTTAGAGAAATCAGTATGATATTTGCCTTCCATATTTGTACAAATCTGATATATCTCAGAAAAATCAGAATCATCTGGGCATACGTGCTTAAGGAACTCAATTCCCACACTATGTAGTTGCACCTCTTCAAATAGACCAATCCTCCTACTAAGAGCATCAAAAACTTTGTTTGCTACACCCTTTTATGTTAAATGCTAAAGGTATAGGCCTGTAATTGCTCTACCCATTTGAGATGCCTGAGTGAAAGTTTTTCTTGTGAATTTAGGAAGCTTAGTGCATGATTATTAGTGTAGACTACAAAATCCTTTGGAATCAAGTAGTGCCTCCATTTCTTGAGGGATTGGACCATGGCATAAAGCTCTAGGTCATATTTGGAATACTTTCTTTTGCCTTCATCCAATGTCTTTGAAAAGAAAGCAACTGGCTTGCCTTCTTGACTTAGGACTACTCCTATGGCCACATTACTTGCATATGTTTCCACTATGAAAACCTTGTTGAAATCAGGGAGAACCAAGATAGGATATTGAGAGACTCTATTCTATAGGTACTGGAATGCATCATTTTCTTCCTTTGTCCATGTAAACTTAGTCTTCTTTCCACCTTTGATTGTTTCAAGCATTGGTGCACACACATGACTAAATTTTTTGATGAACTTATTATAAAATGTTGCAAGTCCATGGAAGCTTCTTACATCACTCTAATTCTTAGGTGGAGGCCATTTAATGATTGCATTTACCTTCTCAAGATCCATCTTGAGATTACCTTGTGAAATAACAAAGCCTAGGAATACATGTTCCTTTTTCATAAACATGCACTTTTCCAAGTTGATCACCAACTTGTGTTGATGGAGCCTTCTTAGTACCTATTCTATATGATCAAGATGTTCCTTCTTTCTATGATAGAATATTAGTATGTCATCAAGGTAAATAACAACAAATTTTCCAGTAAAATCTATGAATATTTCATTCATAAGCCTCATAAAAGTGTTAGGAGCATTTCTCAAACCAAAAGGCATTACTAGCCATTCAAATAAACCTATAGTAGTCTTGAATTTTGTTTTCCATTCATCTCCAAGCTTGATCTTAATTTGATGGTAGCTAGACTTTAAGTCTATCTTAGTGAAGTAGCAAGCACCTCCTAGTTGATCCAACAAGTCTTCAATTCTTGGCATGAGAAACCTGTACCTTATTGTGATTTTTTTTATAGCCCTTCTATCAATACATAATCTCCATTTGCCATCCATTTTTAGTGGCCAAAATTGTAGAAATTGCACAAGGATTAAGACTCTTCTGAATAAGTCCTCTTTCCAACAATTGAGTGACCTATTTTTCAATCTTTGCATTCTACTATGGTGTCATCTTATATAGGACTTTATTAGGCAGGGATGAACTTGGTATGAGGTCTATTTGATCGCTTACATCCCTAATGGGAAGGAGGCTAGTGGGCAGATCACTAGCAATGAGATCTTTATATTTTTGTAGAAATTTTTGGATTTCATTTAGTATGGGTTCTTTTTTATCATTTTTGGGGTTATCCTTGGGCTTTGGAATCAAGACAAATGGTTCATTATTAGGTTCTATCAAAGTTTTTAACATCTCCTTTTCATCTATAATAATTATAGTGGGTTCTTTTTCAGCCTTGCTATTTGGTAAGGGCTTCATGGTATAGGTTTTCCCATCTTTAGTAATGGAGTAGGTGTTCTTCCTACAATGGTGGGTGGCATCAACATCAAATTTCCAAGGCCTATCTAGAAGAATATGGGTTGCATCCATCTCAACAACATCACAAAGAACTTTATCCTTGAAATCAGAAATAAAGAATTCTACCCACGCTTGCTCTATAAATATAGTTTTTTTGCCTTTTTTAAACCATGAAACATGATATGGGTAAGGGTGTGGCTTCTTAGGCAAGTTTAATTTCTGAACCATTTCACAAGACACAAGATTTTCAGTTGAACCTAAATCAATAACAAGATTGCATACCTTTCCATGGCATTTGATCTTTGTCCTAAAGAGATTCTTCCTTTATGGAGGTACTTGGCATTGTGGCACTTGAAGGAAGACTTTCCTCAACATTAGACATGCTCCTTCTTCTAGTTCCAATTCTCTAGCAGAATTATTGTCTTATTGCTTATCCTCTTGGACAAGTTGTGCTCTCCTCTCACCTTGGTTATTGTTCCTCTTCTCATGGCATCTTCCTACATGATGTCCAAGTTGATTACAATAGTAACATCTCAATTTTCCATTACCTCTTCCAAAGTTTGTCCTTCCTCTATTGAAAGGCCTTCTTCCTCTATAGTTTCCTCTTGAATTGGAGTCACTATTCTCCTTATCTCCTTGATCATGGTTCTTGTTGTTGCTGCTATTGCTTTGTCCCTTGTTCCAAAAGTTGTTTTTGCCTCTATAACTCCTCCCACTATCATTTTTCTTGCCTTTTATAGAGTCTTGCTTCCTCTTCCACTTTTCTTCTATCTTGAGTGCCATTTGATAGTACCTACTAACTATGGTAGGGAAGTGTAGACTTAATTCTTCTTGGATGGGTATTTTTGGCCCATTCATGTACCTTGCTAACTTCTCTTCTTGCTATGGAGTTGTACCCTATAGTCCTCCAATACATATGTTTCCTTGACCAATGCTATCATTCTATTCCAAGAACTGATCATGCTCTTTCCATTCTTCACCCTCTCTATCTGGATGAAGTTCCACCAAGTTATAGTTTCACCTTTCAACTTGGATCTTGCAATCTTTACCCTTTGCTTCTCATGGATGTCTTCACATTCAAAGAATTGTTGGAAATTAGATTGAAAAGTTCATTGTTGAAGATCAAAGAGGGAGATTGTTGTTAAAAGAATGTTTTCAATCATTGTTTTGTCATTGATGTCAAACTTTCTATTTGTAGGAATGAAATTTTCTTATAAGATCCAAGTACTATCACTTAGTTGATTGATGAAGAGGATTTGATCAAAAAGATGTAACAAGAGCACCTAAAGAAAATGTTGAGTTATGATGTTGTAATGAAGTGCAAGGATTAGTTAAGACAATGATTAAATGATGTATTGATAACATACTCAAAGATACAAAGGGTAGTCACACTTAGAAACATTAGAGGAAGAAGTTGTAACAAGGTTGGTTGCAAAACTTAAACTAAGATCATTAGTGGGTTCTGAGAAATTTAATTGAAGCCAAGAAAATTCTTAGTTGGAGTTGAGCAATAGGAAATCCCAGTGTGTGCGAAGTGATCTTTAGGTGCTGAGTGAAGTCCAAGTGTCGAGAATCAAAAAATATTAGTTGGTGTCAAATTATCTTCAAGTTCCAAGCATCAAGAAAAACATAGTAGATGCCAAGTAATATAGTATGTGCCGAGCACTAGTATTTCAATAGTGCTGAGCTACTGCATTATTTTAAATAATGAAGATTGACCAAATTTGAGTTGACAAAGTGGTTACCTTGAATTTTGTGAACTAGTTGAAAGATAAGGATGATGAGTTGGTGGCACAGAATTCGATGTAAACTATTTTTAGATGAATTCAAAAGGATTATTCAAGAAGTTTCTAGAGGAAACAAAATATGGGTTAGATGCACTGAATCCTACATAATCCATATGAATTGAAATTAAAGAATGGAAGAATCGAGTAGGAAAAGAACTTCAATACTTCTATTTAAGGAGCCATAAACCAAGAAGCAAATGCTACTAATGTTGTTGCTACCAAAGAGCCAAATGTGAAGTGGTGAAGGGTGTCAAGAAGAAATCTAGGAGAAGGAAGAGCACAAAGGCTCTACTTCTATGAGTGGTCATGAAGAGGTGATTGCATTGGTACACGAGCATGGAGACTCAAGAAGACTAAGCTTGAAAGGAGGCCAAGCTCTCAGAATTGTAGAGATTGAAGTCCAGGCAATGATATGAGTTAAGAAGTGATCTGAGATCTACAAGATAAGTTGTATGTTGTAGTCAGGTCAAAGATTTTCTAATACTCTCTATCAATTGTATTAGATAAGAAAAAATCCTATGGACTTAGGTTGGCCTAACAACCATTTGTAAATTCTTTAATAGGGTGGCATTCCAAGTGAATGTTCTAAAGTCCTCTAACTAAGCCCACTTCTAACAGGGTGGTTAAATCCTCTAACAAGGTCACATTTAATAGGGTAGGCCTTTCATAGGGCATCACTTTAGAAGAGTGAGAATTGAGTAGCATGTTACTAGTGGTTTTTCCCAAATTGGGTTTCCACATAAATCACTATGTTATGTGTTGATTTCTTGTGTGTTATGCTTGCATGTTGATTTACAATAACTTACTAATCAAAAAATTTAAAGCTTGGATGAATGAATGATTAAATGGGCTCACTATACTTAGTGAAAAGTTTGACTAGAAAATTTGGACCTTGAATAACTGATTCACACCCCCTCCCCCCCCCCCTCTCAATTACTCTAAAGAATTTCTATCATACATAGTTTCAAGAACTTCTCAGTATATGAGGCCACATCCATATCCTTTTGTTTCAAACTTTGCTTCTTCCTATGGAGTTGTACCCCATAGTCCTCCAATACATATGTTTCCTTGACCAATGCTATCATTCTATTCCAATAACTTATCATGCTCTTTACATTCTTCACCCTCTCTATCTGAATGAAGTTCCACCAAGTTAGGGTTGCTCCCTTAAACTTGGATCTTGCAATCTTTACCCTTTGCTTCTCAGGGATGTCTTCACATTGAAACAATATGGTTAATGCCTCTATCCAATCCAAGGCTAAATCAACATTCATCTTGCCACTAAAAATTGGTAAATCCATCTTCTCCTTCATGGTTCTCCTTCCCATATATTTTAAAGAATCTATGAAAGATCTCTGATCTACAAGGATGTTTTGAGCAACATCATCCTCCTCTTCTTCACTCCCTTCCTCTATTTCTGACCCTTCTTTGTCTTTTCCTTCCAGCTTTTTCTCAAGCTCTCGAAGCCTCTGAGTCAAGACCTTATTTGTAGCCTTTTGTTCTCTCACCATATTTGTTGACTCATTTTTTGTAACCATTGTAGGGATCTCTTCGTTCTTAGGTTTAGACATGGCTCTAATACCACTTGATGTAGCAGTGCTCAATGGAAGCCTTCAATAGATAGGAAACTAGGCAGCTGGATAAGGTTACAATCATTCAATACCCTAAAGAGAGGTTTCAATACTTAGACACTTATCAAAAGTATCAAAAACTGGACTCAAATAGGTTATCACAACCTCAAAGAGGCAAATAATCTAATAACTAGGTTTGCCAAAGTCCACAACACTGGTATGCACAGATTCCCCAAAATGCCTATTAGAGAACAAACACCCAACTTTGATCAAATGAATGCAAAGACAATTGATTTAACTATGAACACTTCTTTGACCTATTTAGATCTGATGATAGAAAATTCAATTATTCATTTGGTTCCAAATAGCACAAACATGATAATTTAACATATTGCCATACATTGGCTAGTAGTCCTTCAAACTGAAAACTAGACATAACAAGGAACAATCCACATGAAAAACAAGTTTAGATTGATATTCAAACACCCCTTATAGACATACAAAACATATCCAAACCACACAAACTAAAGTTTAATACAAACCCCTATTGTAAACACATTTTGGTTGTGCTAATAGGCTTAATTAGGATGTTGTTGCACTATAAGTGCCTCTTCCCATGTGCCAAATCACCAAATTTTTAATGGAACATGTTGGGGCATGCAAACATGGTCTAATTCCAAAGTTTCAAGCTTTGGATCACTCCCAAACTCAAGCTATGATGATTGTTGCAATTTGTTGTATGGTGCCATACACCTTGGATATGGTGGCAAACCAAAACTACTACTTCTCCATCTTTGAAACCTAAAAAATATGAAATTAAATTGACAAATATTTGATTCCACCAAGAGGCATCAATATCCCATTGTGGAAAGTGCCAAAAAAACAAGGTCCTAGGTGAAACACTTGTTAAATGTTGATTTATAAATGCCTTTCAGAAAAACTTGAATAACTTGCAAACTATGAAGGATCAAAGAATGAGACCAATTTCATATGAAATATACTTCAACACTCTACCTTTTGGAGTTATTAACACATGCTCATACATCCATGTAGGTCTGTAGAGCACACTTAAACTCACAAAATTGCAGGAAAATTAGTTTATTTTGTTAATTTCTTTGCCAAAACAAGTACATCTCCCTATCACTTGCCTATAAGGGCTATTTATAGGGTGCCCCAATGGTTACATGGTTTATTTAAACCAACTAGCATTTGGAGGAAGGTTTTACAAGTTTTAAACAAGTTTTTGAAAAGTTGCTCAAAGTTGCATAGCAACTTTTTGAGCACTTTTGACAATTTTTGCAATAATGCATACTTATCAACCAAATTTTTTCCTAGGCCTAATTTTAATATCCTTAATGGAACTAAACATGAAAAAAATGAAAAAAAACACGAAAATACCTATGCCTAGGGACTAGGATCAAAATGACCAATAGTTAGACAAGGGCTTATAAAATGCCAATCTTGCAACTATGGTCTTACAATAAGATCTAGTATGAAATGTATTATTCCTAAGCATGGTTAGAGGTCCTAATAACCTTAGTGAACTCCTTTATTTTATGTTGGTGGAATGGGTGCTCTTGTACTAGATATCCTTGGCATTGGTGAATTTCTGAGGTTTAAATGCATGCTTTCTATCAAAACATAATGTGTTTTCCTAAATTTTTCTAACACTTTGTCCTTTTGTAGCAAGGGGAAATATTGGTAAGTAGTTATATCTTTGCTCCAAGAATTATGGGGAAGAGAAGTAATATTTCTAACACATGCAATGTAATAGGTCAAGTAGGAGGACATATGGAGGTATTCCCTCAATATCTCAGAATGTTAAAGTTGATTGCTTAGTGAACTAGGTATCAATTCTACCCAATTTAGAAACCATTAGGTCATGGACATGAGGCTTCATGTGATCCTTGGTGATTATTTTGGGTAACTTTGAACAACCTTTATAGTTTGTCTCTATCCATTTTCAAGCCATCATGTTATGATACTTATCTAGGTTTTCTTGGTATTCATTTAGAGACTAGGTAGGGCCAAAAGTAGTAAAAGTGCACTCAAGTAGACACAAAATTGATGAGATAGTCTCCCTAGTAATGGACAATACTAGCTCCCAATTTCTATTCAAAATACTCTTGGTTCTTGCATCATAATGGCTAATGCACAAATGAAGCAATCTGGGGCTTAAAGAGTGAGGGGAAAGCATCAACTTTGAGTAAACCACTCATTAGAACTTCTAAGAAACCATTGACCTCATTAGCATTTTCAAGAAAATTCTCTTGTAGCTTCTAAACCTTGACTCCTTCTAGATTAGTGTAAAAAATTATAGGCATTTTACATTCAAGACTAGAAACATTCCAAAAAAAAATGTAGAATAGACCTCATTCTAAACAAAGGAAAAAGACACCCCAACATTGCTCTTGTTTCTTAATGTAACAACACAAATGAAATGACAAGAGATTTCTTATATTCTCACCTATAAATAGTTGAAAGAAAACTAGAAAACTTCCCTTATTTTACTACTTCTCCACTTTTGATTCACCTTAGCATAGGATAAACAATTAAGTGGAAAATTGCTATTTTAAAAAGTCAAGAGAACTTATTAGAAAAAGTAATTCCTCATAATGACATATTCATGGTGAGATTGTTGTGGCTTAACATGCATACTTGAAACTATGAAAGGACTCTCTCATTAAATGAACACCTTACAAGAATGTCCTTGTAATAATTATAAACTCCTAACATCTAATTTGCAATCCCCCCCCCCCAAAGAGTGAAAGATTTTCCTTCTCATTAATTATGATGACAACTCAACCTTTACATCAAGCAATGACAAATTAGAGAGGACCATTTAATCATTGCTCTGACATGTAATTTAATATTTCAAGAACTGCCACCTTTAAAGAATCATTAATATTCATTTGTAAAGACCTCAGTAGTAGAACTACTTCAAACTGCTTTGAATTGAGGTTCAAAGAGGGTTGAAGTGGTTCAAGTAAACATTTCAGCTGTACTTAGTAGGTCCCACTTGAAAAATAAAAGTTAGTTTCAAAAAATTTGGTTGAACTGCTTTAAACTACTTTGAACCAAGGTTCAAAGTGGTTCAAAAGAAAGACTCACAAAGAGGCATCACAAAACTGACTTTTAAAAACAAGACACAATGACTTTTGAAAAGACAAGAAATGCGAGGAACTTGCTAAAGTGAGATTTTGGGTTTAATAGAAGAACTGGAAAATTACAATGGTAACACAAAACTAGGGCTAACAGGAGACAAGAAGGGAAGGACTTTGGTACGGAGGTATTTTCCTTAGTGAATTTCCTATATAGGAATAAACCTTCAAATGAATAAATGGAATGAAAATAGTGTTATCATATAGAAGAGATTAGATAAAAATAATGGCTCATATATTATACCTTGTAGATTCAATTTTCTTGTATAATATGATCAAGTATTTTGATGAAACATATATAACTCAACACAAAATTTAAAAGGAAACCATGTAATTAAAAAACTCATGTAGTAGATGTAATCTTTGAAAATGTTTAATTTTGAGATAGAATGATACTTGGTGGATGAATGTAGACCTCCTTCATTATTGTCAAACTCCTTTTTTTACCTCAAATGGGGGAAAAATCAATATCTATAGAAGGAAATAATGGAATAAGGTCTTTAAATGGTTGAGATTTCTCTACACTTGAGTTATTGATGGGCTTGAATTCTTGATAGTGAATGTCTTCAAAAGTAGAATGTTTCTTGCACTTGGATCTTTTAAATACATAATAACTTTCTTACATATGTGGATGTATGTAATTTGGATGATGGATGTGAAAATTAGAGGAAAAAAATCTCCTTTTATACACATTTTCAATCCAAAATTAACTCTAGTATGACTATAATTTGAAACCTTGGTAGAAAATCTCATCAACATATTATGAGCCCATTTTAAGTCCAAAATAATACGACAAGGCCAACTTGGTCAACCTCTTTTTGAAAAAGGCCAACGCAGTCAATCTAGACCTAGACAAGGTTGGCCTTACTAACCAAATTATGGACAAGGTTGACCTAGTGGACCTATCCTAGACATTTTTAATCCAAAATCTCCTAGGACATTGGGATGAATGTTGAGAAGCACTAATTAAGAATACAACTTTCTACAAGATCAAAATTAATCCAAAGTCTAGAAATTCATGTATAGGTCCTCAGAAGAAAATGAATTATGCGATAGGATGAAAAATAGGAAATCATGCATAAAAGTGAGAGACAACCTTGAGTTTAAAAAATATTGAAGGAGGGTTATCTAAATTCAATATGAGGTCCTACCATGGAAACATGGTAAAGTGGACTCAAAACAATCTCAAAATGAGCACAAATTAAGTGCTCACTTTTTAGGATGGTGCATTTTCCTACCACTTTAGTGGGAGTATGAGACAAGATCATGATCATAGTAAAGGAAGAGATAGAAAAAATAAATAATGATGATAAATGAATTACAAAGAAGTAATAGAACAATAAGTTCAAGGATGTAATCCCCCAAACCAAGAATTTCAAATCCATATCGATGCACAATGACACAAAAACATATAAATAAAAGGTAAAGATAAGACACAAAACACAACACATAAAAGAGGTTTCTACTAAAATAAAAATCCAAATCAAGTAGTATGAGAGACCTCAATTGGAAATGTCTCATCCACCAATATCATGTCTAGAAATGCATTGTAAAAACACAAATGCTCACATATGAAGAACACAAGCATTACCAAAGATGATAATAACTCCATGATCTAATCCACTATAAAAATTTTGAGAGAGATAGATCATGAATTCCATAAACTATAAAGTTGTATCATCATAGAAGATCAACAAGGAGGGAAGAGAGAGGAAGGATAATTGATGCTCTACCAAATCATATTATGTTATTAAACTCTATCTTGAAAATTTTGTGTATGATAACAACTTGAAAATGTTTTTTGTGAATGGGTAATCATAAGAGATTAGCCTAATGGAAAGCATCATCTCCGTTTGGATTCATATTTGGGGATTATTCTTATGGAAATTATATGTTAGTCCATGCTCAAGGATTAATCTTATTAAAATTTCATGTGAACATAGATCAGTATTATGGACATCATATTTCCATGTGAATCAATTATCAAAATATTGCATGTATATTACAAGGGAATTTGTATGTATGCCCCCATCCTTATGATGGAAACTTTAGGACACATCATAAGGAAGAGAAAAAGGGATTCCTACTTATGAAAATAAGAATATATCTTTATAGAAATAGTGTATGTGAATAAATTAGCTGAGAATACTAATTCTTATAAGAAAATAAAATAGATAATTGTTAAAGGATATTCTTTTTGTGGTAAGAGACCATTTAAAGGAATTAAACTCCAAGAAGAGTCCTTGAACAAAGATAACATCTTCAAGATAAAGAGGGGAAGAGAAAAAGAATACACACATTTAGACCCCAGTTTCTAGGTGAAAAGGGGATTCTTTATGAAGGATGACATAATTTGGAACACATAGTAAAGGAAGTTATTCAATATGGACATACTTTTGAAATTAAAGAAGAGGTTATGATCAAGAATGTATACCTCTTGTATAAGAAAGAAACCTAAATCAAAATGAACATATATTTATAAGAAAATAATATCACATGATAAACAAATGCCATTGTACTAAGGAAAGTAGATCATTATAAAAATGAGAGAAAAGAAACATGAAACCTTTCCATCTAAGTGTAAAGGAAAGAGAAAATATGTTATGTACCCCTAATGATAGCTACTTCATAATATATATGCAATTTCAATAAAAAAAAGCTACATACCAAAGATAACTCCTAGATATATATATATATATATATATATATATATATATATATATATATATGCTAGAAAATAAATCACATATCGAGTAAGAAATTAATCAAGGAAAGAACATGGATGATATTAATTTTAGACATGTTATTTGAGTAAAAAAATGTTTATTAAGAAAATGTGTTAGGATCTTATGTAAAATAATGTATCTCATTCCAAAAAGGATGCACCATCATAATACAAAACCAAATAGATGAAAAAAATGGGATGACGTATGACACATCATATCTAGTTAGTGGTCAAACCAATATAAAAGATATGCACTTCCAAGAAAGAAATAAATTGAAAGGAGGATACTAATTTCATTAAGGAGAAAGATGCTAAACAAAAAGTCCATGCATGGGAGGAAATCATTTTATAAAATAAATTTTAAAAAAGAGATAATAGATCCTTTGAAGGAAAAAATGATGAGATAGAAAGAATAACCCAATATATGCCCTCAGTGATATATCTTTAATAATAGACATGCACTTTCAAGCAAGCATACGGTTGCAGTTCAAGATGTAAATCTCCTAAAAAAGAGAAGACTCTTGCATAAAACAAAAAAATCCATGTAATAAAGGAGTTAATAATATAAAATAAGAAATTCCATAAGGGATATTAGATGTATTGGGAAGGATGATAAAAAGATGAAGGATACATTATTATGCCTAAGTGGTTTCTCTTTGTAATAGAAATATTTTTTTAAGAGAGCATAAGATTGAAACTTGGGATGGCAGTCTTCTAAAAAGGAGAATATCCTTATAGAAAACAATAAATGAATGTAAGAAAGAATATCATCATATAAAATAACTGAGTAAAAAGAAAAGATAAAGTGGATACTATGAGATAAATAAGAGAGTGAAATAAGACCCTTCCCTCTAAGTGTGTAGACAAGGAAAAAATATTATTATTGTGTTCCTCACAAATTATTATTCCACATGGATGAGAATGAACCTACAAAGGATAAGCTTAGATATGACACACAATGAAGATAAACATAATAAGAACATATACATTGTTGAGAATAATAATTTAAAATATTCCACTCATTGTTATATGTCATTTCAATCATACCACAATCAATGTATTCTTTAATTTTATACTTCAAATCATAATACTCATTAGTCTTATGGGCATAAATTTGATGACATATATGGATGGAAGAATTGTCTTATCTTATTTTGATATTTTTCACATGTCTTTCAAATGAGGAATAATTTAGTTGAACTTAAGAAGTTAAAATGACTTTTTCTCTTGTTGGGAGGATATATTAGGAATAGAATGTGTAGATTGATAGGGAAAATGAGAAGGTTAGAAAGATAAATTTTCTTTGAAAAATATGATATATATTTTTCATGATTGTCAATGTTTTGTTGCACATATTATATATCATGTCCATCAAAAAGGTTTGATGTATTATTAAGATAAGAATGTATTTTAGGTGAAATTTAATCAAAATTTAAAATGACCCAATCAATATCCATACATTCATCAGATGAAGTTATTTAATTCTCAAATTTAAGGCGCTTGTCCTTGCTATAGAATAATGGTGTGAAATCTTAGGTTCCCCGATTACCATCTTGGAGAGTTGATGGTCCACCTATTTGTAGTGGATAAATAGTTGAAGAAGGAAATGGAGACTAAATAAAATCAATTTAATTAAGATCCTATGTATGTGTGGAAATAATGTCATAAAGAATATTATTCTCTCAAGGGTTTTTATATATGTATGGTTGCACTGCATAATAATTAGGTTCCATAAAACCTTTTATCAAAATCCTTGAATTTTTTGTGATGTATCTTGAATGATATTTATTTGATTATGATCATTAACTTAAAGGATTCTTTAGGAAAATAATAAGTATCAAGTATTATATCCTCCAAATCTAAGCTATTCTTAGGAGAAATAAAAAACATAAGTCATCAAGGTATCATCTGGAGAAGGAATATTAGTGAAATTCATAACAAGTGGTTTATCGTTAGGATAAATAATTGTGTGAACATCCTCTTGTACTAAAGGATCCCTAAACATTATAGAAGAAAGATCATTATGTTAGAATATTTAGAATAACTAAGAGGTGGGGTGAATTAGTTATCCTCGGGTCCAAATGTACCAATTAAAATTTTAATAACTTCAAATAGCTTAAAAAAAATCATTAAACAACTAAGTTTATATTACATCTCACAACAACTTAACATTCTTTAACTCTTTATTATGTATATGTGCTAGTCAAGAGTAAACTTAACAATTATAAAATTAGCATGTATAATATACTATTCACACAATTAAAGGACACTAGGATTTAACATGGAAACTAAATTTGGGAAAAACCACCAGTAACATGCTACCAACTTTCCACTTTTATAAAGTGAGCTTGAATAAGAGACAACCCTATTAAAGGTTATGAAACACACTATTAGACGTAACCTTGTTAAAGGATTTAATTGCACTGTTAGGAGTGGTCCACTTAGAGGACTTTGGATCATACCATTAGAATGTCACCTTGATTAAAAGATTTATGAGATTATTGTTAGGTCAACTTTGATTAAAGGATTTTGACTGCCATAATGGTTAGAAAGTAATAGTAGGTTTGATCTATAAAATACAACTCACTTGGAAAATTCAAATATCCATTTAGCTCATTTGTTGGTTCATTGACTGGCCTTCATTATCATATCCATCCTAAACTACTTAACATCCCTTCAAGCAATCAAACTTCACCAATCTTCTCACTTTTCCTCTTCTACTCTATTCTTCACAAGTTCTCCTTAAAATCACCAATCAATAGCAAACCAACCTAATAAAACATCTCCTACACCTCCTTAAATAGGTAATTTTGATATTTTTCCACTTAAACATCATCTTAGATCTTATGGTTAGGCTAGATCCATTAATTCTATCCATCATTTTGTTCTTCCTCTCCTTTCTTGCCACTTCTAGAAACTTCACTTTAAATCCTTTCCTTTGATTGCATAAAAAATAAAAATTATTCATTAAATAATCCAACTAATTAATCCTTATCATTCACACATTTTGACCAATCCAAAAATTCAATTGTGTCAGCCTCAAAGTCAATTCTTTCAAAAACTATCATTTTTACTAACACTTGCGCATCACTGTGTAGCTTGGTCACTATTGTTCTATCTCTCTCAACTTCCACTAGCTCACTTAGTCATTACTATGCTCAATTTCCACTCCAACTTTCTCATCCATAAGTATTACTTTGCTAATATTGTTTACTCATCTAACCTTTAAGTTTCTTAATCTTCTACTTCAATGGCCTTGAAAATTTGTCACTTGGTCAAGCTTAGTACTTTACTCAATTTCTTGTCTTTTCTTCTAAACATCAACTCAACTATCTTTCTTAATTCATATAATGATTAAACAACTCATTATCTTGTCAAAGACTAATTGTATCAAGTGCTCATTCTAATTCCATCATACGTACTCCTTGTCACTTAACAACTTTACTAGTTTATCTACTTATCTCTATTTTCAAATCCTCTTCATCAAACAATAGATATGACACTTAGCACATGTATTAAATATCTTACCAATAAGGTTTGATATCAATGATAATATAACAATTGTTTCAATTGAATTTTCAAACAATCTCCCTCTTTGGCATTGATGGCAACCCCTCTACTTATCATGCAAATAAAAAGGATTTATTAATAACAACTCCCTATGTGATTTGAGATAGTTCATCATTAATATCCTTAGTTTCATTCCTATTCTCATCTTTCAATCCCTTAAGCTTCTTCCTCTAAGATACCAAATATAATACCAACTAAAATGGAAACACCTCCAACTATATTCTCCCCCTGATATGCATCCACCTTCATATGTCCCTCTTTTGACAACAATGATTTCATATAGATTCTCCCTCTTTTATATAGATTCATCATGATATGGTAACTTGATAACATACTCTCCCTCATTCATTTAGATATAGGATGGTTACTTGATATATATCTACCTATTTGAAAATAATACCAAAGACATCAATCATTCACATGTTTTTCTAGATGATATAGAAATATCACTTCATCTTTCATTTTTACCTTGACTCTTTGTAGTCTCATCTACTTCATGCTTCAATTCACCTTTCCAAAATATTTAGGCAACTCCTAAAGTGTGACTTCATGCATCAATGTGTAAGATATTTTTATTATAACATTTGATGCAATGCAACATCTCTTCTCATCTTGCTTCAGATTGGAGAATCACCCCTCACATACCTCTTAGATACTGATTATCATCCTTGGGTAATTCCATAGTGACTATATCAACTATCTACTCCTTCATTTTCACATATTCCAATCTCACTTCTTTATTTTGAACTAACTCTCTCAAGTAATGATACTTGATAGAAATGTGCTTTGTCTTTGTGTACATCACATGATTCTTAGATATGTTTATAGCAATTGCATTATCGCAATGAATCACAACAGGTTTAGCAATCTCTTCCTTTACACTTTTCAAAAATTATTTGATCCACAAAATATTTGAACAATTAACTACTACACCAACATATTCAACTTCTATTGTTGATTGAGAAATAGACTTTTTCTTCTTGCTTTTCCATGGAATTAATCTCTAGGATGAAAATAAATCTCCTCCACTTGTACTCTTTCTATCATCAATGTTGTCTTCCCAATCAAAATCTATACAAACCTTTAGCTCAAACTTGTCACTTTTCTTACACCATAATCCATAGTCTTTTGTTCCTTTCAGACATCTTAATATTTTTTTTCATAGCCATCATGTATATTTCTCTATGACTAGTAGAAAATGTAGTAACACTTCCAACTACTAATGCAATGTCAAGTTTTCTATGTACAACATATTGTCAATCATAGACCCATATAATTTTTTATTTACCTCATGTGAATCAATAATTTTTGAAAGTGTGTGACTAGTAACCATAGGTGTTCCAACTGTTCTTGAGTCTTCCATTCTAAAGGTCTTCAATATGTCCTTGACATAATTTGATTATGTATTATAAATACCTTTCTTCATCTAAAAAACTTGTAAACCAACAAAGAACTTGATCTTTCCAAACATTGGCATCTCAAATTCCTTCTTCATCTCATTATCAAGTGATTTGCACAACAAATATTTTCCTCCAAATATGATATCATGAACAAAAAATACAGCTAGCAATATCTTGCTTTCAAATTCACTTTTTGAGTACAAATTTCTATTATCATTAGTTCTTGCAAAACTATTTTTCACCAAACAAGTGCAAAAACTTTCATACCATGCTCTAGGGGCTTGCTTCAAACCATATAATGCTTTGTGTAACTTACATACCATATTCCCCTTGCTAGGATTGAAAAATCATTCAAGCTGATAAAACTAGACTTCTTCCTCCAAGATTCCATACAAAAATGCAAATTTAACATCTATTTGGTATACCTTGAATCTTTTGTAAGTAGCATATACTAGAAAATTTCTCACTCGTTCCAACTATGAAACTAGGTAAAAAGTTTCTTTATAATCAACTCCTTCTTGTGCATATCCATTACAAACTAGTCTTGACTTGTTCTTTGTGACTTCACCTTTCTCATTCATTTTTTTTATGAATATTCACTTAGTTACAATCACATTCTTATCCTTTGGAATGGTTACCAATGTCTATGTCTTGTTCTTTTCTATTTTAAATTAGTTTCATCATTCATCGCCTTAATCCAATCTTCATTCTCCAAAGCATCTTTAACTAATTTATTTTCAAACTCACATAACAAACATGTATCATTCTTCAACTTAATTCTTATCATGACTCTTGAATCTTTGTTTCCAATGATTTGATATTGTGTTTTATTTCTCCTAACATATTTTGCAAAGACAAGTTTAGGTCTTCATTCTTCTTTATGTATTTCACTTGATTATGCTTTCTCTTCTATTTCAAGTATCTCTAGCTAGAAATCAGTTTTGTCTATATAGTGTTCAATACCCTTTTTCTTCTATTACTCTCCTACTATATATGACTATGGTCCTATAGCCCAATGCTTAGTAGTCTACTAATGCTCGATAGAGCTCATCTATGGTTTAAGTAAAGTACTAGGTTCACCTTCATAAATATAAACAAGAGTTTTGTAATCTTTAGGTTCTTTCTTACATTCATCTTCATTCTTTTCTACAAATTCATTAACTCTAATATTTGAAATTTCCACAATTTTGTTAGTGTTAGAATTCAAGCACTTATATGCCTTGCTTTTGGTGGAATATCCCCTCATCACTTTTTGCATAAAGTTTTCCTTTCCTTGCATCTTTCAATATGTAATATTTTCTTCCAAAAACTTTTAAATAATTCAAATTAGGCATGCATAGCCAAACCAAAGTTCAAAAGGTGTTTTGTTTGTACCTTTCTTCACTTGAACTTGGTATAAAGTATGGACTACAATACTTATAGCTTATCTCCAAAACTTTTGTGAAACATTATTTTCCATCATCAATGTCCTTGCACAATCCATGATTGATCTATTCCTTCTTTCAACTATCCCATTTGGTGATGGTGTCCTTGGTGCACACATCTATCTTTTTATTATTTTGTCATTGCATAATATGTTGAACTCATCTAATATGAATTCATCACCTCTATCTAATCTCAAGAACTTTAGACTATTTCATGTTTCTTTCTCAACTCTAGCCAAATACCACTTAAACATTTGAAAGGCATCATATTTTTCTTTTAGAAACATCATTGTACTCATTCTAGAAAAGTCGTCAACAAATATAATGAACCATTTATCACCATAATAGGTTTTCACTTCAATAGGACTACATAAGTTAGTATGAACTAACACCAAGATATCATCAAAAGAATAGATATTTCTCTTGAAACCAGACTTTGTCATTTTACCCATTTGACATTGTTTGCACGTCATCTTATTATGTTTTCTCAATCTTGGTAATCCTCTAACTCTTTCCATCTTACTAATCCTTACCAAATTATTAAAGTTCACATGAAATGGCCTCTTATGCCATAACTAAATATATTCAAATTGTGCAAATAGACAAATATCTTCAAATAGGTCTAGATAGATCAAATTACCTCTTATTTGATCACCACTTCCTATTAGTTCACTCCAAACATCAAATATTTTTTCCTTCTTGTTTTGGGATTCAACTTGGTAACCTGAACTAATTAACTGTGCCAAAATCAACAAGTTATATATTAAAAAATCAACCCAATATGTAGTTTCATATGCAATCTTATCATTCAATATAATTTATCCTTTACCTTTCACATAACATGATGCATCATTTCCAAACTTCACATTACTTCTATTATAATGTTCTAGCTTTTGAAACTTACTTGTATCAATAGTCATATGATGTAAACAACCACTATGAATTATCCACCTATCATTCTTACTCACATGAGAGATCAATGTAGTTTTCTCATCTTCATCAAAATTGTTTTTTATTACTACATATACAAATTCTTCATTATTTTCATCAATATAGATATCATAATTAGCTTCTTTAGAAATATAACATGAGGATAAAACACCCAATGAATCTTTTTTCATTGTAATTTCTAGAATAACATGAAACTTTGGTGGAAGACAAGTTTCACTCTTCACCAATTAGATTTTACTAACCTCTTGGCTTGTCTCTATGGTAGATGATTTTGCCATTTTCTTTGTTGGGGTTTGAAGTATTTTCTTTCTCCTTTGGATTACTTGGCACAATTAAGATCTTCACTTGTTCAAGCTTCTCATCCAAATTGCTCTTGAAATCTTTTTTTAGTTACTCAAATCTCTAAATTGCTCTACTCTCTTCAAATATGTATGCAAGGTGTGAGATAATGTCTCCAAAATTTGATATATACCTTCTTTTGATCAATTTAGGGTCTCCATTAATGTTTTATACTCAGGTAGGTGGAATCTAGCTGTCTCGGTTGAGTTTTGTGCCCTTGAACTAGGTCTTTATTTTTCATATTTGTTTCTTCCATATGAATCGACTTGTATACCAGTTTGCTTCTAAAGTGCTCGGTCCATGTTGCAATGCTTGGACAACATAGACAATTTTTATTGATGTCTAACATCCTTTCACAAACATTTTCTAATGCATCTTCATATATGAAAATATGAACTTTGGTTCATATCTTGTATGAAACTAATGTATGATATATTAATTAAATATACAATTCCATACATACCTTTCTTGCTTAGTTTGAGATGACGTGATCACATTCTCCATTGGATTGGGTGATGTCAACTCCATTTGCTTCACTATTTCCATCTTTTGCTTTCTTTTACCATTTTTTATTCATATCCTTCTTTATTTTTTCAATCTCTACTTTACCAATACCTTTGTCTTTTTTGATTGTTTTGTTGATTGTACTTGAGTCTTGCAATTCTTGTTTATATGTCAAAACTCGTGACATTTGGAACATGCATTGTTAAGTATATAATTCTACCTCTAATTTGTCCAAGAAGGGTTTTTTTTAAGATGTGCATTCATATGCTTTATGCCCATACTTTTGATAGTTATAAGAATTTCCTTCAAATCTAGGTGTAGTAGATGTATTCCTCATTCTTGACCTACACTCATGTATTTGATGCCCTTGTTTCTTGCAGTAAAAATAGTAGCCAAAAAAATTAGGTTTAGGATTTTGAGTACCATATTTTCTTCTTTAAAAATTTGTAGTATGACCAATTTTTTCACAATGATACCATGTTGGTTTTTCCTTTGAATTTGTATTCCCTCGTTCTCTATTCCTAGATAATTCTCCTTGCTCAATGTATGAATGTCCTGACCCATCAATACTACTTGATGATTTCATAAGTTCTTCAAAATATTTCATTGCTTCTTTTGGTTTGTTTAATTTCTTTATAGATTCTTTCTTAGTTTTTTAGTTCATTCTTTAGTATGTCCTTCTGTGATTTGAGATTTTCTATTTCCACATCCTTATGAAATTCTTGATCTGCAAGCATCAGTTAGTTCATCATGTCTAGTTAAGTGTGGGTGTGCTTCTTCACATCTAATATCCTTTCTTCAAGCCTAGTAGCCATTGCTCTTTTTTCTTCTTTAGGCATAGCCCTATCTTCATCATCTTTCTTATTTTCCTTGATCATTACACATAATATTACTAATTGGATTTCATGTTCTCTTTGCAGTCCTCTTATTTCTTCATTTAGGAGTTTGTTTTTTTCAAGTAGATCTACAGATGCTTTGTCACTTGGATTGATTGATTCAAAAAGTCATTCAGTCTCAACTTATTTATAGGAAAATTGTTTATCCTGCATAGCCAATTCCTTTCTTCCTTTTAGGGTTTTCTTCAGATCTTGTCTTTCTTTCTCAAGTTTATGCAATATGAGTTGGATGTCAATCATCTGATTGTCAATAACCTTGTCCAGTTTAAAAGCCTCCATCTCCAAGATCTAATCTCCAAGAAATTAAGCCTTTCTCAGAGAACCGATTCTCTAATACCAATTTTTGATTGATGGAACTATATAAATGATAACAAGATGCTAAGAGCAAGGCGAGGTGAATCAAAATCTTAAGCACTTTTACTTTTCAACAACTCATTCAATCATTCACCAATTGTCTTGTGCATGTAAAATGTGTAATAGTAAAATTGGTGTAACATGTAAATCTAATCTATCACATGCATGAAAATAAATACATAACACAATATTTGTTACCTAGAAACCCTCTAAAATGAAGATAAAACTAGGGTGGTAATGACACCCACAAATCTTCACTACTGCAGTAATAAAATTAACTTATTAGGGTTACAATATTTGATCATAAAATATCTTCTACCCTATGAGGGGTCTACCCCATTAAAAGCATTTGAGACTTCTATTGTCACTTAGGTTTTTACCCTTGTCCAAAGCCTATGCATGAGAACAACCTAGTGAAACATGGAAACAACCTCCAAGCTATGGCCGACTTCCTTTTACTATCAGGATGCACCTAACTACTCTTGAAGAGGAAAAGGGAGAAGGAAAGCATGAAAGAAAATCTACCTAATATAATTTAAAGAGCTGATGCACCAAAATAGAGTGTTTGGACCAATATCTGCCCATATATGCACTATTGAACCAAAATGAAACTAAGCATATACTCATTCAAACTTGCTTTTAATCTAATAACCACATGCAGATCAAAAAATCCAAGACGAATGACACAAGGAAAGGGATATTCACTTATATTATCATTCATAGATCTAGGGGGATATAGTCATGTAGATTACTAATTTCCACAAAACACTAGTGGAGGCAAAGAGTTCTTGCACTTTCACACTAATGGCCGAAGGAGATAAGGTAGAAATCATGCAGTTAGAGGCAAAGGGAATTTTACACTGGAATTATAGAGCAACAATAGAGAACAACAGAGAATGATTAACCTTTACAAAATTTACAAAATCTACCTTAATAGTTTAGGCATAACTGAGATTTTTGATCAATAACTATCCTGCAACCACCGCCATCAAGGCTCTATCAAGAACAATCATGGGGATCTGAAGAAATCTAATCTAAGTATAGCCTTTTTGTACCATGAAATCTAATTGTTAACTAAAATAGGGCCTTGAGAAGACAGAGACGGTGCCATAACTATCTTGATCAGGTAGATGGACCAATTGGGGGGGTGGTGGAGTGTTCTTCCTTGTCTCACATTCACTTTTGGTGGTTGGAATCGATCATGAAGATCAGATTTGCATAAAAAATCTCAACTTTCTTCATTCTTGAGCACCTAAATCAGCAAAGTCAGCAAGTCAACTAAACTTTGCAAGCAAGATGAGCCACATGGACCAACAAGCTCATTTCTTTATGCCACCTTGTGGGTCTTCATGAGTTTGACCACATCTTAACTTTACTAACTGTGCCATTTCTTCAAACTCCAACCACAGCAATCACGTTAACTGCCAGCGCCCCCTAATTGTCAATCTTGGTCGGGCCTGCAAAGACACGTGTCACCTAGGTGTTATGTCACTATGGGTATCCTCTGAGAAATTTCCCATAGTGAGATAACACCCATCGTGGATCTTCCTTAATTTGACGATCATTAAGACTCGTTGTTTCCTGTGCTTTGCCTTTAAACTTTTGGGGCCACGAAACACTATTAGCACACTTGGCATTATCTGTATCATGCCTAGCAACACATGGCATCCTACTAGTGACCCACATAGAAATTGGTCCCATAGAAACATGTGGCAGCTACCCACTTTCTCGCATTTTTTAATTTCCTCACATCTTGATAATGAGGGAAAGCGCCAGCCCTTGATCTTCTTGCATTGAATGGTGAACATAACTTGTACTTTTTGAACCTCTAAGAACATCTACCATGACATCACCTAGGACATGTGTGACCAAACCGTTTCCCTGCAATATTTAATTTCTTCGCATCTTGATAATGTGGGAAAGTGCCAACCCTTGATCTTCTTAGATCTGACGATGATCAAAAAAATGGTACAACTACACACTAAGTTGGCTAAAAGGACCAATAGAAAACCACCATGTACTATGACCCACCTGACAACTACCATCGAGGATGAGCCATACTATCACTTTGGAGAAGGGCAGGCCCATTACGTCATCTGTGCCACGCATCGCCAAGGCACTATGTTGCTATTGTTAAAATTTTTGTAACTTTCCATAGCAAGATAGCACCCATCATTGATCTAGACTGATCTGATGGAAAGCAAGATGGATTTGGCCTATCATTGTACCAACCAATGAGAACTAGCCATGTGCCAATCTATCTGACAACCCTCGTTTGCAGCCCACCAAGTGAAGCAGGACCCACACTTGCCTGATGTTGTCATAGTATCATTTTTTGACTGGGCTCTATGTCACTAATGATGAGAAGCATGGATTTTTTGATAGCGCCATAGTGCCCTCTATTGATTTATCCAAACCTAGTGCTGAAGAAACAACCAAAAAAAGGGGACCCACCTAACATGTGGCTGAAAGGCGCTATGTCACTAATACAAAGCAATGTGCAACTTTCAATAGTGACATAGCACCATCCGCCAATCCAGATTGATCCAATGATGAGGAACTCATGGGCCCACAAAAATAAATCATAAGGTCTGATCATTTAACAATTTTTTGATATTTTTGGGACATTTAAAATAATATTAATCTGGAGAGTGAACGTTGGTGGGTAAGCATTTAAAATTCAAATATTTGGCCGAGGCATAAAATAAGCAACATTTCTGGTGACTCACAAGGGATGCGAGCCTGCTACGCATATGACCAGTGGTTTGAAGCATCCATTGGGTTATAGAGTCAAAATATGTAGATCTTGTATATATAGTGAAACCCTAACCCTACATCTAAGGGGGAAACCCTAAAACCCCTGTCTCTACAACTGGAACCAGAGATGAAAACTTCTTTTGCAACCTTCAAGACTTCAAGAAAATTGGCTATCTTATGGAGACAATCTTGTGCTCGTGCACTTCTTGGAAAAGTAGGGAACAAACAAGAAAACAAAACTAAGCTAACTATATACATGGAAACTCAAACTCTCAGAAACATGGTTTGAGATAGATACCATTGACTGGGATAGGTAGAATTTCACCACCAAGTCTACTTAACTAAAAAACATTGGCCTACTTACAAATTTCAATCAGATAGGGACCACTCCATAATGCATCAAACTTTGAGTGTCTTCCTATTTTTTCCCTATCTGCATCCCATTTTAAAACCAAGTCCCCCTCTCTAAAGGTTATAAACCTGGCTTTCCTGCCAAAACTCTTTTTTACTTGCTACTGGTGTGTCTCTAGGGTCTGCATGGCTTGATTTTTTTTCTCCTCCAACTCCATCAGTTCTTCCATTCTCACTATCATGGTGTCATCTTCAATTAGTTCCAACTGATGAGCTAGCTGTAGGGATGGGAAATCCAATGAAATTGGAAGCCTTTCCTTTCTACCATATACCAACACAAATGGTGAATTCCCTATTGATCTTTTAGGTGTTATTCTATCAGCCCATAGTGCAGTCTTCAATTTTTTATGCCAACACCTTTGATTGTCTTCTATTGTCCTTTTTATGATCCTGATCAGGTTCTTGTTGGAGGACTCAACCAAACCATTACCCTAAGGATAGTAATTTGAGGATGTGCTCAAATGGATATTATGATCCACTGCCCATGCAAAAATATGAGCTCCAACAAAAGACTTTGCATTATCTAAAATAATAGTTGAAGGGGCACCAAACCTAGTCATAATTCCATCAAGGAACTCAACAACTGCAGATTCAATGGCATCCTTCAATGCAACTACCTCTGTCCATCTGGTGAAGTAATTTGTAGCAGCTAGAATCCACTTGTGACCTAAACTAGAAGGAGGGTTGATAGGGCCTATGAAATCCAATCCCAATTGGGCAAAAGGTTGATCCACCTGGATAGGATGAAGGGGAAGAGCTAAAAATCTTTGCTTGCTGGAGAAGAAGGCACACTTTTCACACTTCCTTACATATTTATGACATTCATGAAATAATGATGGCCAATAATAACTGTATATGAGAAATATGTTAGCAAGTAATACTAATCTATTAAAAAACAAAAGCATTAACTAGCACATAAACCATAACATAAATGAGAGACTAAAGAGGAAACCCCAATTGGAAATGTGAGCCAAATGAATGGACTCTCCCAATGGGATTTAGCTCCTTGCTTGGTAGATGGGTCTAAAGATTGGGATGTATGCTCAAGGTTCCCAAAAACTAGCTTCAATGGAGATGAAAAATGACAAATTGGTAGCTTTGTGAGCTCTCAATTTGGCATCATAAGGGTATGGTTGATGGCTTTTGGCTCTCAAAAGGGCATTATAACTTTAGCTCCAAGATTGTGATGAAATGTCTTGGGAGGGGATTCAATTTATAGGCTAAGGGCTTGAGAGATGGAGGGCTAAGATGGAAGGAAATATGAAAGCTTAAGGAGGGCTAGGATGCACTCAAAAGGGAGCACATGGATTGTGCTTGTTTAGCACCAATCAGGGAGTGACACATGTCACAAGGTGAGTGGATGGAGGAAAGGGGAAGGATGAGTCAACAAAGGAGGCTCAAAGGATAATATATTCATAAAGACCCTTCATTATGGCTTGTAAGAGCTTGTAAGAGTCTTTATGGCTTTTGTAAGAGTATTCATTGTTGGGTGGTTGGGATATTTTGGAGGGAGTTGAGATTGTTGACTTTCCTTGGCTTAAGAAAGTCTTAAGCTTGCTTAGGGAATGTGACAACATTAGGGGGTGGATTAGGCTTGGGTTTAGGATTAGATTAGGGATGTTAGAGATTTGCAAGTGGATGGCATTCATGAGGGTTGGTGAGTTAGTGACTAAGCTTAGTTAGTATGGGTGGATGGGGTGGATTAGGCTAAAAAGGTGATTTAGGATAGGTTAAGGGTTATTAGATTTGAGGGTTTTATTTATCAAATAGGTTTATTTAATAAATGGGGATTTTGGATTTAGATAGAAGAATAGGATTTAATTAATAAATAATAGGTTATTTGATTTATCAATTAGGACTATAGATGATTAATTAAATTAATTAGCTAGGGGATGGCAAAGGATTAATTAAATAAGAATTTAATTAATGATTCCTTTAGAGATAACTAAATAGGATTACCAAAGCAATGTAATCAAATTTAGGTGTCTACAATAACCAGCCCTCATGATCTTCATTGTAGTTGTCCTTGCTAAGAAATGACCACCATCAGGATCATCATGAAGTTCTTTGATCATTCTTTCAGCCTGGTCTGTATCAAGGCATCTTAATAGGGCTCCATTAAAATCTTTTCTGAAAAGGATACCATCAACTATGACATAAGGAATTGACTGCAATCTATACTGTCTCCTTTTAGCTTTGTCTAACCCTTGAGGGTATCCATTTCCTAATAAGAAATTATTCATGTCATCCATCCAACTCCTTGGGTCACCATTTCTTACTTCTTGTTCTTTTGTTAATACCATGGCAACTTCCTCATCAAGCTCTTGAGACGATAGCATTTGTTTACACAACCCCCTCCCTCTTACCAGCTTAGTAATTTGAATGTCAATATCATATTCCATCACTTTAGTAATCTAACCAGCTCTTTTCTCACTAATATCTTTGCTCAAAAGGAAATCCTTCACACTGGCATGGGATACTAACAAATGAATCTTATTATGAGATAGAAGGTGTCTAAATTTATTTAAAGCTCTGATGATTGCATGGGCTTGCTTCTCTACATAACTATACCTATCTTCATACTCATTTAGCCCTTCACTAAAGAAGGCTATGGGCTGCTCTTCATTCTTGTCATTTGTTTGAGTCAAGATAGCAGAGATACTTGACTCACCACCTAAGGTATAAAGAATGAAATCCTTCTCAAAATTTGGATTCATGAGAGTAGGGGTTGAGGTTATGGCTATCTTGATCTCTTCAAAAATTTCTTTCCCTTCTTTGGTCTATGTAAAGACCATACCTTTCTTGAGCATAGTTGTAAGAGGTTTCACCATGGTAGCAAGATTAGGGATAAATCTTCTCACAAAATTTATCCCACCTAAGAAACTTTTCAGCCCTTTCTTGTGTTTAGGAAGAGGACAGGAAAGTATTGATTTTGTCCTCTTTGGATCAATGGTTAAGCTGTCCTCAGATACAATATGTCCTAATAATTTTCCTTGGTTAGTAGCAAAGACACACTTGCTTGGGTTAAGGGAAACCCCAAACTCTCTGCATCTTAAGAATACCTATCTTAGATGATCAAAATGATCCTCTGCATTCTTATAATATATAGTGATATCATCAAGGTAAACTAAGACAAACTTGTCAATCAATCTTTTGAAAGCCATCTCCATTGCCTTTTGAAATGTAGCACTTGCATTGGTTAGTCCAAATGGCATCTTACAATAAACATAGGTACCCCATTTAGTGGTAAATGCAATCTTGTACTTATCAGACTCTTTAACCAATACTTGATTGTAACCAGAGAATCCATCAAGAAATGAAAATCTCTTTGAACCACTGACTTTGGACAAAATCTACTCCATAGAAGGGAGAGGATGGTGATCTTTAAGTGAAGCTTGGTTAAGGTTCCTAAAGTCCACACACAATCTAATTTCCCCATTCTTCTTCCAAATAGGGACAAGGTTTGCTACCCATGATGAGTGTTTGATGGGAAAAATTATTTGGTCTCAATCAATTTGGATAGCTCTTTTCTCATTAAGGGTTCAATCTTGGGATTCACTGGCCTCTATTTTTGTCTTACTAGTTTTACATCATCAATTAAATCTATGGTATGCTGAAACAACCTTGGGTCAAAGCCCTTTAAGTCATCATATGTCCAAGCAAATACATCATTAAATTCTTGACATAGATGAACAAAATTTTCTTGTTCAATTTTAGAACATACCTTACCCATGTTTAGGGACTTTCCATCAACAATCATGACTGGAGTGTAGTCACTTTCATCAGCAGCTAGGTTCATGGCCCTGCGTCTTGCTTGATCATCAGGATTGAAAACACTTTCTAAGGTAATGAGACCCCTAGGCAGTTTGTTAGAATTGAGATGAATGATCTGATCACCATACTGATCATGTAACCTTGATTGATTTCTCTCTAAAAATTCTGCCTCATTCTGCAAGAAGCTGACAATTTGCTCATCAGATTCAAACACTTGTCAATGGATGTTGTTATCAGGGATGGCAGGCCTTCCTACCACTCTGATTTGTTGCTTCTTCTCCTCCTCAAGGTTCATTGGCACATCATAAGATGCACCTATCACTGCAAGTCTATTAGCATGTCTATTATCTTTTCTAGGGATGCTTTGAATATTAAATGCATTGAAACCTTCAAGAAAATCCCATACCCTATTTTCATAAGACTTGAGCAAAATATTCTTGGTGGTATTCTGATTTCTCACTTGATTAACCACCAACTCACTATCTCCATACACCCTTAAGGCTTGGATTCCTCTTCTTTGAGCAAGTAGGAGACCTTGAATCAAGGATCCATACTCGGCTACATTATTAGTGCAAATGAATTGGAGCCTAAAGGAGAAGTAGTACCTTACTTGTGTAGGAAAAATCAACATCACACTATATATGAGCAATGTTAGTATGCTAATACTAATCTATTAAAATAACAAAAGCATTAACTAGCATAAAAACAAAGTGAAACCCTCAAATGAGAATATGAGCCATAGAATGGCTCTCTCAATGAGGATGGTCACTTGCTTTGGGGATGAGTCTATTTGCTTAGATTTGGTATGTATGCTCAAGGTTCTCAAAACTAGCTTCAATGGAGATGAAAAATGGCAAATTGGTAGCTTTGTGAGCTCTCAATTTGGCATCATAAGGGTATGGTTAAGGGCTTTGGTTTCTCAAACTAGCATTATAACTTTAGCTTCAATATTGTCCTGAAATGGCTTGGGAGGGGATTCAATTTATAGGCTAAGGGCTTGAGGGATGGAGGGCTAAGATGGAAGGAAAGGAAAAAGCTTAAGGAGGGCTAGGATGCACTCAAAGGAGAGCACATGGATTGTTCTTGTTTAGCACCAATCAGGGAGTGACACATGTCACAGGGTGAGTGGATGGAAGAAAGGGGAAGGATGAGTCAACAAAGGAGGCTCAAGGGATAATATCTTCATAAAGACCCTTCATTATGGCTTGTAAGAGCTTGTAAGAGTCTTTATGGCCTTTGTAAGAGCATTTATTGTTGGGTGGTTGGGATATTTGGAGGGAGTTGAGATTGTTGACTTTCCTTGGCTTAGGAAAGTCTTAAGTTTGCTTAGGGAATGTGACAACATTAGGGGGTGGATTAGGCTTGGTTTTAGGATTAGATTAGGGATGTTAGAGATTGGCAAGTGGATGGCATTCATGAGGGTGGGTGAGTTAGTAGCTAAGCTTGGTTAGTATGGGTGGATCGGGTGGATTAGGCTAAAAAGAGGGTTTAGGGATAAGTTAGGGGTTTATTAGATTTGAGGGTTTTATTTATCAAATAGATTTATTTGATAAATGGGGATTTCGGAATTAGATAGAAGAATAGTATTTAATTGATAAATAATAGGTTATTTGATTTATCAATTAGGACTATAGATGATTAATTAAATTAATCAGCTAGGGGATGGCGAAGGATTAATTAAATAGGAATTTAATTAATGATGCCTTTAGAGATAACTAAATAGGATTACCAAAGTGGTGTAATCAAATTTAGGTGTCTACATTTTTCCCCTCTTTGACATAGTGTTGAGACAATGCTATTTCAAAGAAGTTCGAATGAAGAAGACACGAGGAAGATGTTTTAGCAACAAGGTTGCCCCAGTCTTGGATAAGAAGAGGAAAGACTAGACTTAGATGATGCCCCCTCAAGAAGGCGGCAGAGAGAGAAATGAGGCTCAATGGCTTCTTGAAAAATACAAGAATTTGAGATGAGCAAGGAGACTCAGATTAGCTTAAGAGAAGAAGTTTAGTTAGCTCAAACTCTCACTACAGGAGAATGATAAAGGGAGAATCAGAGGCACAAGAGGAAGCAAGCTTAAAAATTTCAAGATTGGGGGGAGGATGAAGGAGCAGAGTGCTATAAAAAAGAATCTGGGTTGGGGAGATGGATGAGGGGATTATAAAGCTGATGCAATAGGATTTCAAAGAGTTAGATTGGCAGAAGATGGGTTTCGGAGATCCCTAGGACTAGGATTGTGGATCTTGAAAGATGAGGCTTGGTGGATTGATTTGGATTGGTGGATCCCTAAGACTAGGATTGTGGATCCCTAAAGCTAAAGGTGAGGAGTGATGCAAAGAGATACTAATGCATAAGCTAGGGGAGGAGTGACAAATGTTGGATATGGATGGGGGATAATGGAGATGAAGGGAATCCATTGAAGCTTTTTGAGCAAGGGGATACTTTAAAGAGAAGTACCACCATGTAATTGAGCACTAGATTTGCTATAGGACTGTTGGTTAATTGCCAAGGTTACCAAGAACATCAAGGCCTTTTCACCAACCATCCAGAAGATTGACAGACTGACTCAAAACAAACACGCAAGGATTGCCCTAGCATCACACATGAATCCCAGAGGAAGCAGTGTGGAAACAACACTGGGTAATCCACAAGTAGAAAAGAAAACAAGCAAAAGACATGATCAAGACCTTACGCTCTGATTGCTCCATTCACAGCATACCATGATATGGAAGATCATGGCAACCTTGAGGAGGGAACAAAAGGATTGCTTGGAAAAGATACTGCAAGACCCATAAGGGAAGATTCCAAATCAAAAGAAAGTGAAAATCCAAAAGAGAACCATTTGCCAACAAGATGGGTAGGACGAGGTACTAACGGACCAAGATCAAACATGACGAAAGCTATATCCTGCAAGGATCTATCGGAGAGCACCTAAGCTGATGGATTTGGATGAGGGAGTCATCTGGCAAGATGAACTAAGAAAGATAACACTTTAGTGATAGGAAATCTAGCTAAAGGATGCATTGGAATAGCTAACCAAGATGTGCGATGGGTGCAAGATGCTGATCGAGGATAAACTGACATGAACGTTGGATAGATACAATGGTACTAAGCTAAAGAGGATGTACAAGCTGACAAACCAAGATATTTACAAGCTGAAGCTGACCAAGATAGTTACAAGCAGGAAAAATCTCAAGATGATAGGATAGCAGGATGGTTCGATGTTGTGCAAGATGAAAAAGCTAAGGGTGGGGTGATAGTGAAAGATATGGATTTGGTAGGATGCATCCAATGATGATGAGATATTTTGTGACCACGGATAGCTAGAGGAGCATGATGAGATGGCTGGATAGGATGGTAGATAGCTAGGATTATGATGGATATAAAGAGATGACATTGGGTTTGCATGAGGATAGCCTAGAGCTAGATACCAATGACAAGGGAGGATGGACAAGAAAAGATCTCCAAGGAATATAGTGCCCCCAATTAGAAGATAACATGCAGAAGGAGGTCTTATGATGGATGTGATAGGATTGAAGCTAGGATGGAAAAAGCTAAAGGGGCTAGGGAGATGGATGATAGCAGGGATGGTTGGTTGAAGCTACAGAAGATAAGTGGATGGTGTGAGATGGAAGATGGAGGGTGGAGGATAGGTGGATAGATTGGAAGATGGAATTGGATGTCAAGAGATGACCAAAAGCATGAGGGTGATAGGCTAAGCTAGGGATGGCAGGATTACGCATGATGCTTGTTTGCCAAGTTTTCATCATGGTATGAGGAATGTTAGTATGCTAATACTAATCTATTAAATAAAAAAAGCATTAACTAGCATAAAATGTATATGAGCAATGTTAGTATGCTAATACTAATCTATTAAAAGAACAAAAGCATTAACTAGCATAAAAACCATAACATATATGAGAGACAAAGTGAAACCCTCAAATGAGAATATGAGCCATAGAATGACTCTCTCAATGAGGATGGTCACTTGCTTTGGGGATGAGTCTATTTGCTTAGATTTGGTATGTATGCTCAAGGTTCTCAAAACTAGCTTCAATGGAGATGAAAAAAGACAAATTGGTAGCTTTGTGAGCTCTCAATTTGTCATCATAAGGGTATGGTTAAGAACTTTGGTTTCTCAAACTAGCATTATAACTTTAGCTTCAAGATTGCCCTGAAATGGCTTGGGAGGGGATTCAATTTATAGGCTAAGGGCTTGAGGGATGGAGGGCTAAGATGGAAGGAAAGGAAAAAGCTTAAGGAGGGCTAGGATGCACTCAAAGGAGAGCACATGGATTGTGCTTGTTTAGCACCAATCAGGGAGTGACACATGTCACAAGGTGAGTGGATGGAAGAAAGGGGAAGGATGAGTCAAAAAAGGATGCTCAATGGATAATATCTTCATAAAGACCCTTCATTATGGCTTGTAAGAGCTTGTAAGAGTCTTTATGGCCTTTGTAAGAGCATTTATTGTTGAGTGGTTGGGATATTTTGGAGGGAGTTGAGATTGTTGACTTTCCTTGGCTTAGGAAAGTATTAAGCTTGCTTAGGGAATGTGACAACATTAGGGGGTGGATTAGGCTTGGGTTTAGGATTAGATTAGGGATGTTAGAGATTTGCAAGTGGATGGCATTCATGAGGGTGGGTGAGTTAGTAGCTAAGCTTGGTTAGTATGGGTGGATGGGGTGGATTAGGCTAAAAAGAGGGTTTAGGGATAAGTTAGGCATTTATTACATTTGAGGGTTTTATTTATCAAATAGATTTATTTGATAAATGGAGATTTCAGAATTAGATAGAAGAATAGGATTTAATTGATAAATAATACGTTATTTGATTTATCAATTAGGACTATAGATGATTAATTAAATTAATCAGCTAGGGGATGGCAAGGGATTAATTAAATAGGAATTTAATTAATGATGCCTTTAGAGATAACTAAATAGGATTACCAAAGTGGTGTAATCAAATTTAGGTGTCTACACACACCAGCCCCTGACCCAACCTTATTCCTTGATCCATTAAAGTACATACTCCATATCCCACTCATATCTTCTTTAGTCTCCACAAGATTGGGAACTAGAGCATCTTTCTCCAATATATGATATGTACTGAGACCTATCTCAAGGGTTTTTGACATAGGGTCAAATTGATATGCATCAGCCCATTCATCCAAGAAAAAATTAGGTATCTTTACTAGGGGAGTGATGGGCTCATTCACTATGTCATTCTCATCCATTTCTAGAATAGGGCAATTCATGTTGATGAGATTAGGGGTATAGGGTTCAGTATGATGGAGGGCTTGAGGCTCTACTCTGATTGAAGCATTGGCTCCATATCTCATCTTAAAAGACATATATGACCAATCAAAAGATATGAAACCACCTATTTGGGTAGTGAAGTCCCTTGAGAGACAGATGGCGAAATATGGCTTGACCACAACAATAGAGATATCTTGGGTCACAGTACAACTAGGGCATGCATGTAAGGCCATCTCCACATTCCTAAGGATCCCTACATTCTTGATAGTACTACCATCCAACTGTAATACATCCCTAACAATGGGCTCATATTTCATTGCCAAAGCATCAGCAACACACCTAGGAATCACTGAACTGCTAGCCCCTTAATCAATCATGCAATTATTGACTAGTTTGCCCCCTATAATTAGAGAAACATATAATGGAGGAGATCTAACCTTTTTACTTGTTTCTACCTCCTTTGATGGTTGTACTAGACTTGTGGCACTTTCCATGATGAGTGTCTGATCTTTTGGTTCAATTCTTTCCAATTCTTGCTCCAACAACCTCTTTTGCATGGGTATAGTAGCAACAGCATCCCACATGGAGATATTCACATTTGTCTTCTTCATTTTCTATACCACACTGAATGGCATAGTAGGTGCTTTGGTAGAAGCTTTAGGAGCTGCAATTGTACGAGGTTGAGAGTGAATAACTTGAGGATCACTTGTATCTTTTCTACCATGGTTTTGCCTTTGCTGTTGAAAGGTACTTGATTGATTAATTTCTGCTTGCTCATTAGATACTGCATTTGAAGTTGAGGCTTGATTGGGAGGAGGAGGGATAACATCTTCCACAGCTCTTCTCTTGCTCCAGGTGTTATGAGCAATGGAATCCTAGTTTACATTACAATGCTTCTCCATCTGATGATTCATAAAAGACCAATTACCCTGTCTTTATATATCTAAGACATCTTTAAATTGGTCCTCCTTGTATGACTGTTTTGTTGTAGGTTCTTGGACTGTCAAGGCCATAAAAGATTTAGCCTTATGACACATGCAATAGGCATAGGAGTAATTGCAGGATGGACAAAAATCTTGATCTTGGGCCATGTTGTTTTGAGGGACTATGGCCCTACTTTGGTTTACATTTGAGGTCGAAGCATGGCCACCCTGCCTACTCTGATCAAAAGAATTGTTCCAATGATTAGGATTAGGAGACCTACCACTATTGGGAGCTTGATATTGCAATTGATGAGCTTTACTACTTTGAGATTGTCTTTCTAAAGTCACCACCTTGTTGCTCATCTTCTACATCACAGAGAAGCTATCCTCTAGCTTCTTCTCTTGGCCCTGAAATCTCTTATCTATGTTTTGCATCATAGATTGCATCATGTTTTTGATTTCATCTATCCCATTTGAAGATGTGGAAGCTTGAGGGACTGGGACAAGGGATTGTGATGTAGAAGTTGTGGGAAGAGGAGCCATTACTGGTTGATGATTTGGAACATCAAGGAAGAAAGGCATAGGAGGCCTTGGAGCTAGCTTACCTCCTTGTATGAGGATGTTCTCTAATTTTATTGCTATGTCATAAGTTTTAGGCAAGGTATCTCCTCCCATAGTTTGGATTGTGGTGGAATATCACTATTAAAAGCTGTAAGGTAATGCAAGAAGGCATTACCAAGGGTAGGCTTCACTAAAGTAGGTATTCTATCCCATGTCTTTTGAAATCTATAATTAAAATCAGTCATACATTCATGGGGGGCTCTTTTTATAGTAGTCAACTACTCTAAAAGTGACAAATATTCAATTTATCCTCAAAATGTTTGCACAATCCTTCTCCTAATCCATCCAAATATATTATAGAACCATGAGCTAAACCTCTATACCATTGTAGTGCTTTTCCTTTCAAAGATGAGGCTAGAAGCCTAACTACAACATCATCCTCTGTAATACCATGGATATTGCAGACATTTGTGACTTCTTGAATGTGTTCTAAGGGAGAGATAGAAGTTTCACCAGTAAACTATGGTATACTTTTGAGTGCAACTACTAGTATGTCATGTCTTTGGGCTAATAAGAGAGGGCTCCCACCATTAAAGGTGGAAAAAGTATGAGCTCTAGGCAATGCCATATAGACAAGTGATCTATTGATATGTATTGATGGTAGTCTAGGCTAAGATCTAACAGTAGGAGGAGTAGAGATAGATCTTGTAGGTGTATTTGTTACTATTGCACTCCTAACTGGTGATAAAGATATTCTAGCCCTCCTTCTTCTAGGGTTTGAAAATGAAAGCTCTTGATACTGAAACTTACCTCTAGAAGATGCCCTTCTTTCAGCTCTGGGCATGAATCACTGCAACTTTGGTCTAGAACCATATATATATTTGAAACTCAGAGTCACTAAGTACTTGAAGAACGAGCCTCTTGAAGGCTTAAAAACCAAAGTGAGTACTATCTCCTCAGTATTGGTCTTGAAATCTTCTCTTTTGACACTAGTAGGCTTGAAATTTTCTGAGATTTGTCCCACCAAGCATGCCAAAAACCATTGTCACTTATGTTTGCACCCTTGTCCAAAGCCTATGCATGAGGACAACCTAGTGAAACATGGAAACAACCTCCAAGCTGTGGTACTTGAACTATGAGGTTGAGTCTCAGGAGAAGGTTGGCTTCCTCTTACTATTAGGATGCACCTAACTACTCTTGGAGAGGAAAAGGGAGAAGGAAAGTATGAAAGCAAATCTACCTAATCTAATCTAAAGAGGTGATGCACCAAAGTTGAGTGTTTGGACCAATCTCTGCCCATATATGCACTATTGAACCAGAATGAAACTAAGGATATATTCATTCAGACTTGCTTTTAATCTAATAACCACATGCAAATCAGAAAATCCAAGATGAATGACACAAGGAAAGGGATATTCACTTATATTATCATTCATAGATCCAGGGGGATACAATCATGCAAATTATTGATTTCCACAAAACACTACTAGAGGCAAAGAGTTCTTGCACTTTCACACTAATGGCCGAAGGAGATAAGGCAGAAATCATGCAATTCAGAGGCAAAGGGAATTTTACACTAGAATTGTAGAGCAACAATAGAGAACAACAGAGAATGATCGACCTTTACAAAATTTACAAAATTTTCCTTTATAGTTCAGGCATAACTGAGATTTTCCCTCCAAAACTATCTTGCAACCACTGCAATCAAGGCTCTGTCAAGAATAATCATGGGGATATGAAGAAATCTGATCTAAATATAGCCTTTTTGTACCATGAAATCTAATTGTTAACTAAAATAGGGCCTTGAGAAGATAGCAACAGTGCCATAACTATCCTGATCAGGTAGATGGACCAATTGGGGGGGTGGTGGAGTGTTCTACCTTGTCTTGCATTCACTTCTAGTGGTTGGAATTGAATATGAAGATCAGATTCACATAAAAAATCCTAACTTTCTTCATTCCTGAGCACCTGAATCAGCAAATTCAACAAGTCAACTAAGCTTTGCAAGCAAGATGAGTCACATGGACCAACGAGCCTATTTCTTTATGCCACAGTGCGGGTCTTCACGAGTTTGACCACATCTTAACTTTACTAACCACACCATTTCCTCAAACTCCAATCGTGACAGTCACGTTAAATGCCAACACCCCCTAACTGTCAATCTTGGCCGGGCCCACAAAGACACATGTCACCTAGGCACTATGTCCTTATGGTTATCCGCTGAGAAATTTCCCATAGTGAGATAGCACCCATTGTAGATCTTCTTTAATCAGACGATCGTGAAGACTCACCATTTCCTGCGCTTTGCCTTTAAACTTCTGGGCCCATGAAACACTGTCAGCACACCTAGCATTATCTGTATCACACCTGGCAACACATGGCATCCAACTGGTGACCCATAGAGAAACTGGTCCCGCAGAAACATGTGGTGGCTACCCACTTTCTCACATTTTTTAATTTCCTCACATCTTGATAATGCGGGAAAGCGCTAGCCCTTGATCTTCTTGCATCAGATGATGAACGTAACTTGTACTTTCTAAACCTCCAAGAACATCTACCGTGGCATCACCTAGGACACGTGTCACCAAAATGCTTCCCCATAATATTTAATTTCCTCGCATCTTGATAATGCGACAAAGTGCTAGCCCTTGATTTTCTTAGATCTGATGATGATCAACAAAATGGTACAACTGCACACTGAGTTGGCTGAAAGGACCAATGGAAAACCACCATGTACTATGACCCACCTAACAACTACCATCAAGGATGAGCCGTACTATCACTTTGGAGAAGGGTGGGCCCATTACATCATCTGTGCCATGCGTTGCAAAGGCGCTATGTCACTATTGTTAAAATTCTCCAAGCTTTCCATAGTGAGATAGCACCCATCTTTTATCTAGATTGATCTGATGGTGAGAAAGATGGATTTGGCCTATTAGTGTACTAACCAATGAAAACTAGCCATGTGCCAACTTGTCTGACAACCCTTGTTTGCGGCCCACCAAGTGAAGAAGGACCCACACTTGCCTGATGTCACCGTAGTATCATTTTTTAGCTAGGTGCTATGTCACTAACAGCGAGAAGCATGGATTTTTTGATAGTGTCGTAGCGCCCTCTGTTGATTTATGCAAACTCAGTGCTGGAGAGACAACCAAAACAAGGGGACCCACCTGAAACGTGGTTGAAAGGCACTATGTCACTAACACAAAACAACATGCAACTTTCAATAGCGACATAGCACCATCCGTCGATCTAGATTGATCCAATGATGAGGAACTCGTGGGCCTGCAGAAATAAATCATAAGGTCTGATCATTTAACAATTTTTTGATATTTCTAGGACGTTTAAAATAATATTAATTTGGAGAGTGAAAATTGGTGGATAAGCATTTAAAATTGAAATATTTTGTGGGGGGGTCATAAAATAAGCAACAACTTCTAGGTCTCACCTTTTTAGTGTTGAAGTTGATGAAAGATCAACCCCACATCTCCCAAGAATCTCCTGCATGCAAAAACTTGTCATAGAAAGAGAGAAGAAAAAAGCTATGGAGGGTGAAATTGCTAGACCCATAGTTGAGACATTCTTGATGAGAAAAAAGATAGATTTCTATTTTCAAAAGTGAATGAATAAATTACAAAGAGATCAATCCTTATAAAAGGAGATCAAACCCCCAATAGGGTAAAACCTGGGTTGCATGATAGTAATTAATAAAAAATTTAATTATTATATGCCTAAAGTTTGGCTTAAGTAAACTAGGGATAATAAGTGAATTGATAATTAAATCAAAATGATTTAATTAATAAGGCAATATATTTTTCCTCTAACACTCCCCTCCCCCCCCCCAAAGATAAACTTAGGGAGTAGCTTAAAACCTAGAAACTACTACCGAAAGCAAATTGGGTCCCAACAACAAGGCCTGATGAGGTACCCAAGAACAACCAAATCTCTATAAAGAGGAAAAATAGAGAAAACCACATGGGAAAAACCCTACTCCAAAAAGAGATGGAAAGAATGTCCTACAAGATAGGAACAAAAGGATGATCATGAAGACCACCACTGAAGCATGAAGCTACAAACACTACCAAATTGGTGATATGAAGAACCTCCACTGTATGAAACATGGCTAGGTAGAGAAGACCAAGTCTGAAGAGCTAATAAAATGAAGATGGAAAGTATCTTCATAGCCTCCAAAAATAGGAATGAAAGAATGCCTATATGGTAAATGATCCATCTCACTGAAATGCATAGGTATCCAACCACTGCAATTGCCTAGTACATAGGATCAAATATTGAATACGTAACTCACTCCATCGAACCAAGAAAGTAATAGAACCAATATAACTCCCCTATAATGCTGAGAGGTATGACATGAAAATTGAAACTAAATGCAATATCTCATGCACAAAGAAGAACTAGGAACATCAAGAGTGCAAAAGAAGTACAAACACCTATAATGGCACGTGTCATTGACACATCATGAGGCTAATGTCATGGAAGGAATACTCACTTGATAAAAGAAGATGGTGAATATGACCAACATGAAACCCCTCAAGGCACTTTATAATGTAGTGCGAGTACAACAAAACACAAAGATGTGCATGATCCCAAAATGTAATAGAGTGGCACTTTATCTCAGTGCGTTTACAAAAATACTATAAAAGGATGTCAACAAAGATCAAAAAAGAAATAGGGATGATACAATAGATAGTATAACCCATGAAAAATCATCTGAAACAAAAAAATCAATCCCCAAACCTGAAACAACAAAAATATCCTTCAGAATCTAGAAAAGCAAAAACTAAATGGGATGTGCCTAGACCAGAATCTGAAAAATAGAATGTCTCAAAATGTCTCTCAGAGTGCAAAATAGAACTTCTAAATTTATAGACAAAATAGGCCACAAAAAAAATTTAAAAATCTAAATAAACTGCACCATCATGATGGGCCCAAAATCACTTTCCAATGATATCTTGTTTGTGAAAAACAGAGTCTAAATGAGAAAGTTATGGCCAAAACACCACGTGTAGTAAAAAAAAGCATTAGAAAAGAAAAAAAAGTGATGCCTCAAGATCCATTCCAAAATGCATCAAAAAGTGTGCCCATTTGCACTATAAATTGCCTGAGGAAATGTGCCAGTTTCATACCAAAACTATCTCGATTTGTGTACCCCAAAAATATCTCAATTTGTGTAAAAAATATCAATTTTTGTGTTAAAAATTACAAAATCACTACCTCGAGAAATGTACCAAAATATCAATTTGTGTGCCAAAATTTAGAAAATTGCCACCTCAAGAAACATGTCAAAAACTCAATTTGCAACATAAAACTATCAATTTGTGTGCCAAAATCGTAAAATCATCACCTTAGGAAACATGCCCAAATTCATAAAATCATCACTTGGGGGAATGTGCCCATTTTGGGGACTTTTTTTTTCCTCATATTCCAATTGTGTCCAAATTTGACAAATTTTATATGAAAATAGGGGTTTTTGGGTGCCCTGAGCTCAATGGTGATGTTTGATTGGGCTCAAAGTGACCCAAAAATTAGTAACCCCTAGATTCGATACAAAATAACTCTAAAAAATAAAACCCTCTGAAAGAAAAGGCAAAGATTTAAAAGCCAAGCCAAACTTCTCATAAACAAAATATGGGCATGAAGATCTAGAGCTTTGATACCATGTTGAAGTTGATGAAAGATCAACCCCATAGCTCCCAAGAATCACCTACATGCAAATACCTATCACAAAAAGAGAAAAGCAAAGCTATGGAGGTTGAAATTTCCAAATCCATAGATGAGACATTCTTGATGAGCAAAAAGAAAGATTTCTATTATCAAAAGTGAATGAATAAATTACAAAGAGATTAATCCTTATAAAAGGAGATCAAAACCCTAATAGGGTAAAACCTAGGTTGCATGATAATAATTAATAAAAGAATTAATTATTATATGCCTAAAGTTTGGCTTAAGTAAACTAGAGATAATAAGTGACTTAATAATTAAATCAATATGATTTAATTAATAAGGCAATATCTTATTACTCTAACAGTTAGAGAATTTAACACTTAGAATAAAGTAAGGTCTCTGTTAGGAGATTAACAAAGATCTATTAAGACCACTCTATTAAGAGATTTATCCCTATTCAAGTTGATTAGAATTGATTTAGTACCTGACTCTCAATATGCTCTATTAGCTTCTCTAGAGTCTTCTTTTTGCAAACTGATCCTCTCTTCTGATCTAACAAAAATTTCTTCCTTTTCACTGTTCTGACTAGGTCAGTTGTCCTACTAATAGATAACATAACACTTCCCTTTAATTTTTATCTAATCTCAATCCTTCACTTCACCATTCACATATCACTTCCTTCCTCATGCGATCTTTTCTTCTTCTCTCCTCATCATCATATGATCTAGGCTAAAATCTTCTCTATTTATAGAGTTCTAAAAATATTTTTCTAGATGCTTCCATATTTTTCCTCTTCATCTAAATCATTGATCACAAAACATAAGGATCTATCATCCACATCATAAATGCATAAATATCTCTGTACCAATGTCTACAAATATTAAATGTTCCTTCCATGTTGTCTTGAAAATGATTTACCTCAATATTTGTATCATTGCTAACTTTTATGTATACTCTCTATTTCTCAACACTTACTATTTTCTGATACTTGGCATTGTTGTTGCTTGGTTTGTATTGTGCTTAGCATGTACTATGTAACTCAACAATTATATGCTTGAACTACTTAGTAGGTGTTGAGATTATCTTGCATAGAAAATACTCAATGATCACACACTTATTTGGCTCCTATAGAGCTTGGTACACACATACTTATGTAGATGACTTAGCCTATATAGAGTAGCTCAGTCGTAGTGATGCTTGTCTAACTTGGCCTAGTAAATGACTAAGTTTTTAACACTAATAGACAACAATAATTAGAGATACCAAAAAACATAACAATTTTTCTAATTGTAGTTTCCAACACATCATTGTTATTGAAAGCCTTTTATGTAAGAGGAACATATTTACAAGGAATAATGGTAATCACAATGATCATAGGGTTAGGATCGATTTTGGGAGGGTGAATATTATGGAAATTAATGAAAGGAAGAAATAAATTATCATCATATGCATGAAATAAAACATATTGAATATCTTTAAGACAATTTGAAATGGAAAAAGAAAATGAAGATAAAAATTCCATTAAAAATGAAATGCAATAAGAACACATGAAATATTTTTTTATATGTGTTTTTCTTTGGAAAAAATGCAATTTGATCTAAGAATGAACTAGATCTATGCAATTAGATACACCTTTTTTCAATTTTTTTTCAAGAATGAAAATATACTAAATGAAAAAATGAGATCCAAAAACCAAATAAATAGTATTACCGATAGATATCCATGAACAAAATTGTGATTACCACATTGCATTCAAAGTAGATCTAAATTCTTGACATTCACACAAAGAATATCTAACTACCAAAATTAAAAAAGGAAATATCATATGTAGGGTTCACCAAAATGAAATATAAGAAATATATATCAGTGGTAAGAGTATATAGAGGCAAACTCCTACAAAAAAATGGTAACTTGTGTAATGCCCCGCCAAGGGATCCAAAGAATTAACCTAGAATTTCACTAAGTTCAGTAGCATTTTTTTTGAAACATGAAAGTAAACACTACGTATAACTAATGCACAATAATGGAAGCAATAGCAATGTCCATCTAAAAGTAAACATAACATACATAACAGATTACATTCTTTAAGATCCCTTAACGTTGAATTACATATATGAATCCATCTAGTACAACATCCACATGAAACAATAATGATAAGTCCAATGTTTATACATTACATTTCAAATACTCAATCATCCACTATACATATCACAAGGTATGACAAGCTCAAAAGATTATACATACATAGAATAAGGTACATCATCCTATTCTAATCCATGATACATCAAAGTAGAGATAATCACATGATACACATGATACATCATCATAGAAGTCATATACATCCATCATAAAGATCAAACATAATAAACTAAGTGCACGGTTCCTCCCAACCATTAATAGCATCATCAGACCATCGTGGATCCTAGCCATTCCTCTGTGCGTAACATTCCAAATCACCGAAAAGATCGTCGGTATTACATAGTAGGAATGTCACTCCTAACATATACAACATTATATGCAAAAAGAAATCTAATATAGGATAACATCATCTAACATATGCTAACCATCAATAAAAAGGATACATATCCACCATCATCATGAAGGATGCATTAGCCACGATGTCTCAATGAATCTCAAATGAAAAGAGTGGAAAATACACTACCACCCGACCGCGTGGCACCTAAGTGGTCCACTCCCACTGTGCTGAGGAGATAATCTCGAGTCCCAAATGGCTAACAAAATCACATAGCACAAATCTCTATAAGTCCAAGAATCCTAAAAGTATACTAACTCAAAGGTTCCAAACACAAAATTTGACATCTAATCCCCAGAGGCACACAATGACATGTAGGAACCTACTATGCAAGCGGCAAAGTGTCATTGCAATTATCACGTACAAGTTACCCTGGTAGTTAGCTAAACTCCATGGGTCCATACTGATTTCATGTGGCCACTAGTATCCTCTCATACTGACAAGGCATACTACAGAATGCAACTTCGCAACCATGTGTCTCACTACTCCCATCTTAGCCTGTACAAGCACTCAAGGCATGGGCGAGAACAAAACTCTTATCTTTTTACATTCATTCAATTAGTATTAGGTGTGAATGTTATCACTTATTAATCCAACTTACAATGAGTTACCCTGGTAGCCTCTTAGGGCCCCGACCCCCATTGCAAGCCACTTCCTGTCACTACATGTAGATATCCTACCCTAATGCTCATGGAATCATAAATCTCAAAATTACAAAAGATAATCCATAATAAAATCATCAAATATGCATAAAAGAATCAAATCTCCATGAGCAAGCATCTATAGAAAATCATGATCACAACAGCTCTCTATTGGCAACTGAAGTATCATTGATAATCAAAGTATCCAATGTATCTCAATAACCAAAATATATATCTCAATCATACTAATCAAAGACTCCAAAAATGGTTGAGTCAAACATGTCATATCATGACATCATCAAGAATAAATCCACATTTCAGTCCCATCCTGGCGACTAGAAAATAACCAAGGTTAACTGATCGATGACCAAAAATAATGGTTAAGTCAAGTATCTCATACATAAGAATCTCAACTATAACAATCAATAATTACAAACAATACATAGAGCATTCCATCACATAACCATGGTTGGGTTTATAAAGATTGAGATTAAAACATCATCATGACATCACAATCACATAACTCCCAAGCCTTTGGTAGACGTCCTATACTGGTCAACACTAGTCAACCCAAAATCCAAAACAATAGCATAAAGAATACACAATGCAAACACATGTTTTGGTTTTGCTAAATTTACAACTTGAGTTTAAATGTAGAGATCTCAATTTATGTTTCCAAGTTTGAAGAATGAATGGAGGAACACATGTATTGTTTTGGATAAATAAAAGTTTTCCTTAATAGAACTAAAAATCCATTTTCCAATTATAATATTTGTTTGATACATCCCCCACCAAACTATCAATTCTTTATTTAATAATTTAAAACAATTAAATCTTAATAGTTGAAAATTATTAAAGAGTCACCATTATGAAAATAACCTTCAATATAAATCATTTATCAAATAATAATAACTTAAATTTATTAATAACATATTTACATATTACGTATATACATACATATATATATACATACATACATATACAAATATATAAATAATTATTACGTTTCATAAAATTGAATTAACAATTTCGATTGAAACCATATATCCTATGAAAATTAAATACAATGAGAATCGATTTCATAGAAAACGTATAACGTTTGTTTTAAACGTTTTAACATAAATATTTTTGTTTAAAATATGCAACATTAACAAAATTATTAGTTAACCCCCCCATCCTTGCTATGGTATGCAGTACTTGCGGTCACAGCCACTGCGTCGACAGTGGGTACGTAGTACCCCTGTCGCCTCAGACCTGCGAACCTGCGACGGTAGGCCTCTGCCTTTCGCAAGCATGGGGTACAAATCGTGGCCATGAAAATTTTAATATATATATTTTTAACATTGCTTCCACGCGATATGAATCGCGATGTGGTTTATTAAGTTTTCTCCACTACGATTTATCAATCGTTCATTCGGTGTATTATATATATATATATATGTGTGTGTGTGTGTGTGTGTATGTATGTATATATATATATATATATATTCAAATTTTATATTAGATTCATAATAAATGTATACATATACATATACATACATATATATATATATATATATATATATATATATATATATATATATATATATATATATATATATATATATATATATATATATATATATATATATATATATATATATATATATATATATATATATATATGTATGCAGATCTGAATATATAAACATGTATGTTTTTTCCACAAAGATTATATCTACAATTTAAGAATTTTTCTATAAAATATTTGCATTATAGATTTACTCAATTAATTTTCTAATGGATTTAGCTATAAATTTAAACCCTAGCCCCGTGATCTTTCAGATCTATGCATATAAAATTTTCAAATAAATTAATCTACCCATATTGAGAATGCATAAAAATAAAAATATGAAACTTCTTAGAGGACATATGGAAGACACGAAGAAGACAGGGAATGCATGATGCGAAAATAGCATAAGTAAAACCACAAGAATCTACTCGAATTCTGATGCTAAATTGCTCTTCCTCAAAAAACCTGCAGAGCAAGCTCCTCCCTTCTTCAGAATTCTCGAGTCCTTCAATGCTCCAATTGCACTCCCAACACTGTGTCTAAGCTTCTAAGAATGCCTGAATATAAAGAGCTTTCAGGAAACATCTAGAATGCTTCTAGAAACAACTAGAAGGTGTCACCAACTAAGCATGGGTCTTTTCCAACCTTCTAGATGAGCCATAGGGTTGTAGACACCATGTGCTTAATTGATGCACTAACCCCTGTGTTGTTGACATATGAGAAATAGAAAAGTGCGTTAACTCCCGTGCAAGCTTATAACTCCAATTCACTCTTTATATAATTTCTATTTAAATCTTTATGACTTTCATTTTAATTTTTATAACTTTTATTATTATTATTATTTATTACTTTATTATCATTTTATTATTATTATTATTAATTTTAATTTTCTAATTTTCTTTTATTTAATTCTTTTTCCTCAATTAATTCTCATTGAATTAATTATAATCAAAATATCAAAGATTATGATATTTTATATTAATTTTCTCAAATAATTAATTTATTAATTAAATCTATTTATTAAGACTTAATTAATAGAAAATTCACCATAGACCTCCAAGATAAAATATGAAAACCCATCATAGAGCAATTCACACAAAATTAGTCTAAAGGGTTAAAAATCACGAATTATGTCATCCGACACATTCGGTGGGTAAAATATCCAAATACTTGTCCTTCCTCACTAGGACAATTAGCTAAAGGGTTTGGGATTTGGACTTGAGAATTTATCTCCCTTCTCTTATCATTGAGATAGTATAATAGGGTACGGTCATCCTAGCAATTCAGGGAAGTCGATACTCGGTACCTACAACCTGCAGAAAAACCATGCATGTACATACAATATATAATGCTAAGCTAAACAGACAATGGCAGGAAGTGGTGCATCATGTAGATCCCGACTAAGCAGGTGACTACGACTCCCTTCCTTAACCATATCAGAAACGCCATACAATAAGAAAACACACACACCATACACATGCAAGTATGGGGTAAGTATCCATAATAAAACACATAAGAAAATAACCATCCAACTAAACATCAACAATAGCTAAAAACAATATAATGATCATCATGTATGCATGAAATGTAAAGTCTAAATGATCTCATCATATATCAACTGAATCCATAACATAATGTCTGAGAGTTTCAAAACAATACCACTAATCCATCAACATAATACTAATCCATCAAAGTCTGATAATAATAGCAACAATAAGTCTAGAAAAGATGTGAACGAGGGTAGGCACTACAACTTGTGAGCCTCTCATGTGGAAGGTTTTGGATTCAAATCTACTTGATCTTAACATACAATAGTAAATAATTTCAATAAATAATACTAATCAATCTAGGTTTTGACCGTTTACTAGTAATAAAAAAAAATGGCAACAGTATATAGACCCCAATTTCATACATACATTAGCAAAAAAAAAAATCTTGAATAAAGAAAATATGAGTAGCACAACTAGAAGAGTAAGGGTGCAAATATGAAGTTTAAACAATATAGAGTTTTGAATTCCTTATGTAAAAATGAGCAGTAAATGTAAATATGATAAGCAAATGTAAATATGATATATGAAAGTAAGTGCAAAGGAAAATGGATAGAATAGACTTATCTTGGAATTAGAAGAGGAAAAATGACCCCATGATATGATTTTTATAGTTGCAAGAATGTCATAATCAAGT